>JAWHQI010000004.1:19770000-21020000 GCA_033032865.1 Dactylorhiza incarnata
GATGCCACCAGAAAAGACCACTTTCCGTTACCGTTTATTGATCAAATCTTAGAACGTCTCTCCGGTCATCCTTTTTATTGCTTCCTTGATGGTCTCTCGGGATTTTTCCAAATCCCTATTTCACCCGAGGACCAAGAAAAAATGACTTTTACTTGCCCTTTCGGCACCTTCGCATATCGAAGGATGCCGTTTGGCCTCTTTAACGCGCCAGCTACATTCCAAAGATGTATGCTGGCAATATTTGGCGAGCTAGTAGAAGACATAATGGAAGTCTTCATGGATGACTTCTCCGTCTTTGGAGACTCTTATAAAAATTGTCTAAAAAATTTAGATAGAGTCCTCCAACGGTGCGAGGAGACGAACTTAGTCTTGAACTGGGAGAAATGCAACTTCATGGTCCGAGAGGGTTTAGTCCTCGGCCATAAAATTTCTTCCAAGGGGATGGAGGTCGATAGGGCCAAAGTCGCTATAATTGAACAACTTCCTGTTCCTTCGAACGTCAAATCAATTAGAAGTTTTCTTGGCCACGCAGGTTTTTATCGGCGGTTTATTCAAGATTTTTCAAAAATAACCAAACCGCTAACTCACCTCCTGGAAAAGGATTCCCCATTCATTTTTGACACGGCCTGCGTAGAGGCATTTGATTTTATAAAAAAGCAACTTATCAATTCTCCAATTCTGGTGGCGTCAGATTGGTCCCTTCCGTTCGAGATTATGTGCGACGCGAGCGATATCGCGGTAGGAGCTGTCTTAGGCCAACGCATAAGTAAATATTTTCATCCAATATATTACGCTTCTCGCACACTCAATGCCGCACAGGCTAACTATACAACGACGGAAAAGGAACTTCTTGCTGTCATCTTTGCTTTTAATAAATTCAGGCCTTACGTAACACTTTCACACGTGATCGTTTTCACTGATCACTCCGCCCAAAAATATCTTTTGGCCAAAGTTGATGCCAAGCCTCGCTTACTTCGATGGATCCTCCTTTTACAGGAATTTGACTTAGAGATCCGGGATAAGAAGGGGGCTGAAAATTTAGCAGCCGACCACCTCTCACGTTTAGAACACCCCGTCGCAGAAGCGCTCGTAGAACCAAAAATAGACGATCGATTTCCTGATTAGCGCCTTTTAATCATAAATAATATAAAAACTTCTTCTACCCCTTGGTTCGCAGATTACGCGAACTATTTAGTCGCACGGGTCCTTCCAAAAGATTTTTCGACTCAGCAGAAGAAGAAATTCTTCTCTGACTTGAAAAACTACTTTTGGGAGGACCCCTTTCTCTTTCGCGTCTGCGCAGACCAAGTGATACAAAGATGTGTTTCAAGCAAGGAGGGTGCGCAAATATTGCGACACTGCCATGAGGGGCCGGCTGGAGGGCATTATCAAGCCAACCGGACCGCGCGGAAAGCGTTAGAGTCAGGCTTTTATTGGCCCACTCTCTTTAAGGATGCTCACACTTTTGTGAGTATATGCGATAGCTGCCAGCGGTCGGGTAACATCTCTCGTCGTGACGAGATGCCCCAAAACTTTTATTTAGAATGCGAAATCTTCGATTTGTGGGGCATAGACTTTGTAGGCCCCCTACTTCCTTCTTTTAATAATCGCTATATTTTAGTGGCGGTCGACTACGTATCTAGGTTGGCGGAAGCGCAAGCTCTGCCCACCAATGATGCGCGAGTCGTCGTCCATTTTCTAAAAAAATTATTTTCTCGCTTCGGCACGCCCCGTGCAATAGTTAGTGATAGGGGCACGCACTTCTGCAACGCCCAGTTTTCAAAAATTTTATCTAAGTACGGCGTCAAGCATAAGCTCACCACCGCCTATCACCCCCAAACGAGCGGCCAAGTAGAGGTAGTAAATCGAGAGATAAAACGCATTCTGGAAAAAACCATCTCTTTAAATAGGAAGGATTGGTCCTCAAAACTCGACGACGCGTTGTGAGCGTATCGTACGGCATACAAGATCGCTATAGGTTGTACGCCCTATCGATTAGTCTACGGCAAAGCGTGCCATTTACCGGTAGAGTTAGAACACCGCGCTTTTTGGGCCTTAAAATTTTTAAATCTCGATTCGAACTTAGCCTCCGAGAATAGGAAATTCCATCTAAATGAACTCGATGAATGGCGTGCGAACGCTTATGAGAGTAATAAATTTTATAAGGAGCGTTCTAAGTTCTACCACGATCGAAAAATTAAATTTCCAAAAACTTTCGCGCCGGGCGATCTTGTCCTTCTTTATAATTCACGTCTTCATCTTTTTCCGGGTAAGCTCAAATCCCGCTGGTCTGGCCCCTTTGAAGTCAAAGAGGTTTGGCCGTATGGGACCGTTCTTATCTCTCACCCCGAAAAAGGCGATTTCAAAGTCAACGGCCACCGTTTAAAACTATATCTTGCGGGCGATTCGGTGGACGGACATACAGAATCTTTAACCCTCCCCAATTTATAATCTCACCACGCCAAATGCGTCAAGCTACGCGACGGTAAACAAAGCGCTCGTGGGAGGCACCCCATATTTATCTAATATTTTTATTATGTTTTTTATCTCTTTTTGCAGAGTTTCTTACGACCCCGCCAGCTTTAATTCAGGGAAGCCTCTTTGCTTCCTCTTTACTTTTGTATATATTGCAATGTTATTTTATCTTCTTCATACTTACATTACAACATTGGGGACAATGTTGGGTTTTAAGTATGGGGTGTATTTACCATTTTCATTTTAAAAAATATAAAAAAGGGGGTTTCTGTTTACAAAAAATCAAAAAATTACACTGTCATAATACAAAAAAAACAAAAAAAAAACAAAAAAAAAATTATTACAAAAAATTATTTGTATTTTTTTTTACTTTGTCATAATACAAAAAAAGGGGGTTTCTTTTTACAAAAAATCAAAAAAATTACACTGTCATAATACAAAAAAAAAAAAAAAAAAAATTATTACAAAAAATTATTTGTATTTTTTTTACTTTGTCATAATACAAAAAAAAATTTCCAAAAAAAAAAAAAAAAAAAAATTTACCAAAACCCCAAAACCCCAAAAAAAAGGTTCCAAAACAATATACCCTACTTTACTTTTATTCTTAAAGCATTTAGTTTCGAGAGTATATGTTTGTGGATTTTCATAATCGTTAGTTTTACTATTTGTTTGTTTATCTAAGATCGATAGATTTAAACGTTCAGGGTTAAATTTTAAAGAATATCTTGTGTTTTTAATTTAAATAGAGGCTTTGTTATCAAGCACTACTTCTAATAGCTAAAATAGAGACATGTGTATTATGTTGGCAAAACAACTTTAGACTGCAATTATCCCTACTTTATGTCTTCAGGAATCTAGGAATATTCAACTAACTAAGGTTGCTCTCAAAATTTTTTTTTATTATTCTAGAATTTCTCTTGAAAACCCCTTGTATACACCAATTTAGCATGGCAAAAACAAAAGAAGAAAACAAAAAGATCTTATGTCAATGGGAATACAAAAATTCTGTAAACATAGACACCCAATATTTGTTAAAAGAGATCTTATGTCAATGGGAATTAAAAATTTCGTAAACATAGGCATTGGGTTAATTAAAAAGATCAATTTTCCCTCGTACACCAACGATGGGAGTCAAAGGAAACTATTTAAGATGGGTGAAAAAATAAAATTCTTCACCCCTAATTCAAGTACTCTTCAATTTGTCATGACTTTTTACCCGTTTTTCCGTAACCACATTATTGTTTCTAGTTTTAATTCAAAAAATCATTTGAGAGCATAATTAGTAACTTTTATTTTTCCTTCATGTTTCTTTAAACAAAGGTTATTATAATTCCGATCTAATCTCGTTTACTAATGATTGCAATTTTGTTTGCTATTTGGTTAATTAAGAAGTCTTTTGGCTAGGACATTTCATTCTACTTAGATCATTTGCATAATTTAGGACTTAACTCTTATTACTCCGAATTTTTATTTTTTAGTCTCTTATGATTAAAATAAAATGACAGCCAAAAATTAGAACTTATGTTAATCCCGTATAGATCTCTCTTACTTTTGCTCTGGAATAGCAAAAGCTTAAGTATGGGGGTATTTGATAAGTAATAAAATATATGTATTTTTAGTATAATTATTAGTATAGTTTTAATTAATATTGTGAATTTTCTATGTAAATTAATGAATAAATTGCTTCTTTATTATTTCTGGTTTCTAACTTAGTTTTATTTTTGTTTTTGCATTTTTTTGCAAAAATTTCCCAGGTCACGCCCGCGGTCACGCCCGTGACCAAGGGCGTGTAAATTTAATGCTCTGCGCCCGACGAATTCCTTTCCAGCTCACTCCAGTTGACCAAGTCATGCCCGTGACTCTACAAGTCACGCCCGTGTTCCAGCAGAATCACGCCAGTGTTCCAGCAGAGTCATGCCCGTGAGCCACCGGCGCGTCACGCCTCGAAGCCGCGCCCATGCTGCCGACATCAGCCACCCATAGTCACGCCCGTGACTCACAAAGTCACTCCCGTGACATACCAAGTCACGCCCGTGTGCAGCCATGTTTGACGGCCAGACCTTCCAGAAGGCGGCGAATACAACCGAGCAAATGTCATGCCCTAAGTCACGGCCGTGACATTAAAGTCACGCCCGTGACCTAGGGCGTGTAAAACTCAAATTTTCCCTATAAATAGAGGGGCTCGGCTGAAGTATTTTTCATCCAAATTTTCAGTAGTTTGATGAGTCCTCATCATATACACTTTTATGGACTCATCTGGGCCGTTTAGTTAGTCATTTCACTGCACTTTAGCCCTGTTTTAGTTCATATTTGTTAATCCATGCTAGGTGCACCTTTTGGCCCATTTTGGTGTGATTTCATGTTTATTTTCATTAGTGGTTTTCATGCACTGTTAGGTGCCACTTTTAGTGGCTGGATTTGTGGTTGTACGCTAGAACAGGAGTCGTGCAGGTGTTTCCGGTGCAATTCTGCACAGGAACACTGCGCACGATCACTGGTTCTATTGCGCACGACCACTGGTCGTGCGCCACTGATCGTGTGCACTTAACGCCTTTTTCACGAGTTCTGTTTGGTGCAGTGCGCACGACCACCAATGCCAGTGCGCACGACCACCGGTCGTGCGCCACTGCTCGTGCGCATTGACCATTAAATTTCTGAGTTCTGTTTCATCTATTGCGCACGACCACTGACGCTAGTGCGCACGACCACCGGTCGTGCGCCACTGGTCGTGCGAACATTTTATTTTATAATTTCTGTCTTTGCAGGTTCCGTCCAGGCAGAGCGCACGATCACAGGATTCTAGTGCGCACGACCACTGGTCGTGCGCCACTGACCGTGCGCACTGTTTAATTCCAGCGCCTATAAAATCCGCTGCTCGCGATTTAGGTCGGATCCCCCGCTTTCTTCCGCCGTTTTCCGCCTGGTTTGGTCCGACTTCGCCCCTCCATCGTCGCCCACCTTAGGGAGGATCTCCGGGCAAGCTTTCAACGCCAAATCTTCGCCGGAGTTTCCTCTCGGCCTCCTCCTTCATCCAAGAGCTCCAAAGGAAGACCTAGCCGCCATCTCCATCGAGCAAGAGGAAGTTTGCAACCTCTACCGGATCGTGACACGAAGAAGACGGGTCCATTGGAGAGTCGTGACAACTCTCTCTACCCCGGACGTAGTTGTGGACCGAGCTTGGACGCGGATTGACAACCCGGCGATTCCAACCGTGAATCTTCAACGAGCCTTCGGATTCGGTCGATTTCTTGACTTATTCTTCTCTTATTGATGTATTTGTAGCTAGATCTAACATTATGATGAAGTGTGTTTTGATTATTAGCATTTATACTTGATTATCTATGTGATTTGGGTATTCTTGCTTATTATTTTGAGGTGTGCCGTGGTGTGGTTTGTTGTTGTGTTGTGCCGCACTAGCAATTGCTAGTGGCGTGCTTGTCGAAGAGGTGCTTGCGACCCTCATTCCTTTAGCCTACTCGTCCATCCGCCTACCGAAGCGTGGCATCGCGGCCCGTGTACTCCATCCCGCCTAACGAAGCAGCGCGCTCAAGGCCTGCATAGTTCGATCCGCTTGCCTACTCGTCCATCCGCCCTTACGAAGTAGCGCGTTCAAGGCCTACATAGTCTTCCATCCCGCCGAGCGAAGCTTTGCATAGCGGCATTGCATAGGAGTAGTTGATAGCTTTTATTTTATTTTCCAAAAGCCAACCCAACTCCCCCGCATCCCATCCGATTTTAGGACTTCAATCTCAAGTCCTTCCTCGAAACCTAACTCCACCTTACTGTGTTCCTTGAGAGATTCGATACTCGGGGATTACTCCTCGTTTTATATTACTTGAACGATCGGTACACTGCCGTTTCGTGTCGCAGTCGAGCTACCGCCTATAGCGGTGTGTGAGATTTGCGCCATCAAGTTTTTGGCGCCGTTGCCGGGGAACACAGTCGTGTGAGTTTTCTGGAGAGGGAGAATTTGAGAGAGAAGCCCTTCCATTTGTAAATTGCATTTATTTGTCTTATTTTTTTTTTATTCCTTTTTCTTGATTTTATCAGGTTGCTTTAGTAATTTCTATTTGGTTTAGTATTTGCACAATAGCATTTTTATTTTGAATCGTTTTATCTTCGCACTATGTGGGCACATCTCAATTTCCGTTGCCGTTGGTGTGGAGCTACCTCCCACTCTAGTGATGAATGCCCTACGGAGAATAGTAGGCATAATTCTTATAGCCCAGCATATGGAGCACCGACTTCGTCTGGTGCTCCATATGGTGCGCGTAAGTCTTATGGCTACTCTGCCGAGCCTTTACCGTCATACTTCTTTTCGGCTCCAGCTCCCGCTGCGCCAAAGAAGCCCATAAGGCAGTGCCAGTTTTGTCGGAGCACTGATCACGCCCTGAAGGATTGTGCTGCTTTTCGTCGCCAATTGGATGAGGATGACGAGCCGGATATCCGGATCGTCCCAACTCCTAACTTTGGTAGCACACCTTCGACATCCGGCTATGTGTCTTTGTCACCTTCACATTTTGAAGGGTATGGCATGGATACGGTCACCGGATGTGCGGCTGATCTATGCGCCGACATTACTGAGCCCATTCTCCATGTGCCTCCACCACTTCTTGTGGATTCGATTCTTTGTGAGGAATCGGTGCTCGACTTTTATCCGAGCACTATTCCTCCCCCTGTTGTGCATACTATACTCGTCTCCGACGACATTGTCGAGGATGTGTCACAGGAGGAGGCGGTTGATCTTAGTGTTGTGCCTACTCCTATGGAGGAGGACAACCTTCTAGGTGAAGAGAAGTTTTCCTCAGCACCGGTGGAGGGAGTCCAAATCCTAAGCTTGGCCACCGTTGATCCCGCTGAATCCTGTAGCATTGATGACAATGCTAACATTATTTTACTTCCCCAACCTGATGGGAGTGAGACCGGGACCACTCTCCCGATTGATGTTTATTTATGTTCTTCGCCCCCTTTATTTCTCGACCCCCCTTCTTCATTCGAGCCTGTGCAGGTTGAGTCTTTACAGGTTCCCCAGGAGGACTTGGAGCTTCTTGCCCGAGTCAATGATGATTGCATCCTTACATGCGAGGAGGTTGACCCCTCCTCCATTAAGGAAGCCTCATTCGTTGCCTTCTCCTCCTGCGGACCTGCTGTGGACGATACCTTGCTGGGCAAGGATAGTTTTGGTGAGATGAGTGAGGACCAGGCCTCCTCCTCTTCTTACTTTCTTTTCCCTCTACCTGTGTTTTGCAGGTATTATTATTTAGGTAGAGGGGTGACTGCTCTGTCTCCGTATCGGTACCCGCTACTGATGCGCATATTAGAACAGTTACCTGTGCACTTTTCTTTCCATAGGCCCATTAGCTAGAACCTTCATGTTTTTAAATAAGTCGTGCTGGGATGACAATAACCCCAGTAGTTATCTTCCTTTTCTGCATTTTTATTTTATCTAATCCTGTTTAGTTAGTAGTATTTCTTTTTCAGTTTTCTATTTTCTTTTTGCGGAGCTGACCCCTGCAGGTTTCTTTTCTGGATGGCGGACGCTGCAGCTTAGTCCAGGTTTACACGCCAATCTTCTGGTGTGCTCATTTCTGAGCACTGGGTACTCTCTTTCCCTAGCATTATTCTGAATTTCATAGCTACATTCTGCGCATATTGTTTAGTTTAAGACTGGGGGAGTGTACCGAGTGTTCACTACACGTGTACATGTTTTTGCATATCAGAAGTATATTTTTATTTATGTCATATTTTAGCATACACCATATCACCCACTTGAGCGCGTACTCATCTGTTTGCTTGCTCTGTTGTGAATTTAATTCTCCTGCTTATTTGGGAAAGTCTAGGTGATGGCTTAGGATTATGTAGCAGAGTAAAATGTTGACTCTAGTAGTGCTACTAGTCGAGTGCTCAGCTGCATAGAAATTTGTGTAGATTAGACTTCTTTTTATACTTATGGTTTTATATCTCTTCTATTAGTGTAATTGTTGTTTACTCTACTCAAATGGTGAATCCGGTGTGAATCAAACGGTAGCATAAGGATGTGTGTAAACGATCGCTAGATTCGTATTGCTTGAGTCAGGAGAAAGGAGAATCTTTCTCGGTGGCTAGAACTTGCCCCAAGCGATTCTTGAAGCATTGGCATAGGATAGTTCCAGTGCGTGAGAATGACGTAGGCCATTATTTTGGCCCGGTTGAGTTTTTTTTTTATTTCATGCCTATCATCTACCCTTGTTAGCCCCTTTGTGCCTACCCTTTTCTTGATTCAGCTCCACATATATCTCACCAAAGCCTAAAAGCCTAGCCTAGTCACACACCCAAATCTGAGCTTTAGTTGTAGTTTTATTTACATTTTGGGGGTTGTTGATCGTGGTGTTTATCATGTGAATTTGTGGATTTGCGCATTTGACAAATCTGCTGAAAGAAAAAGATAAGAAAAAAGAAAATTGAAAACGAAAAAAATGAAAAGAAAAAGAAAAAAAAAGAGAAAAAAAAATTGAGTTTTATTGAAAAATCATGTAGAAATATTATGTTTTGGGAGTAGGCGGTGCACACACCTATGTTGCAAAAGTCCAAGTCTGGGGGTGTGGTGCACTTGCATTCGATGTTGGTGCACGGGTAGTTATTCTTAAAGCTCATTTGGGTTAGGTGTTTTAAGCCGTCCTGTTTATCATTGTTTACCTCACCGTAACCCAAGCCCCATCTTTAACCTGAAAGTCCTACTGACCCACGCCTCGAACCAATCCAGTGCCGTGGAGAGAATGTGACCGGGCAAGCTTATGGTCACCGACACTGATGGATTTCAGTGGAGTTTTTCCCGCATCTCGATCTTGAGCAATGCTCGTCTCAGCGCTTCGTTTACTTTCTTCGTATGCATGACCGGATGATTCACCGCTGTTCACCATTTTGAGTAGTTGTAATATGCTTTTACTCTTTCAGAAATTTATAAACTGTTTTTATAATCAGTAGTCTTTTCTACTATTTTTCTTATGCACGTGAGCATGCGACTTCGCTTGGTACTTTGTAGTGTAGTCTTAAGCCATCTACTTCTCTTCCCCCGTTCGCGTAGAATTTGTTTGCTCGGGACGCGCAAATAGTTAAGTCTGGGGGTGTGATGAGTCCTCATCATATACACTTTTATGGACTCATCTGGGCCGTTTAGTTAGTCATTTCACTGCACTTTAGCCCTGTTTTAGTTCATATTTGTTAATCCATGCTAGGTGCACCTTTTGGCCCATTTTGGTGTGATTTCATGTTTATTTTCATTAGTGGTTTTCATGCACTGTTAGGTGCCACTTTTAGTGGCTGGATTTGTGGTTGTACGCTAGAACAGGAGTCGTGCAGGTGTTTCCGGTGCAATTCTGCACAGGAACACTGCGCACGATCACTGGTTCTATTGCGCACGACCACTGGTCGTGCGCCACTGATCGTGTGCACTTAACGCCTTTTTCACGAGTTCTGTTTGGTGCAGTGCGCACGACCACCAATGCCAGTGCGCACGACCACCGGTCGTGCGCCACTGCTCGTGCGCATTGACCATTAAATTTCTGAGTTCTGTTTCATCTATTGCGCACGACCACTGACGCTAGTGCGCACGACCACCGGTCGTGCGCCACTGGTCGTGCGAACATTTTATTTTATAATTTCTGTCTTTGCAGGTTCCGTCCAGGCAGAGCGCACGATCACAGGATTCTAGTGCGCACGACCACTGGTCGTGCGCCACTGACCGTGCGCACTGTTTAATTCCAGCTCCTATAAAATCCGCTGCTCGCGATTTAGGTCGGATCCCCCGCTTTCTTCCGCCGTTTTCCGCCTGGTTTGGTCCGACTTCGCCCCTCCATCGTCGCCCACCTTAGGGAGGATCTCCGGGCAAGCTTTCAACGCCAAATCTTCGCCGGAGTTTCCTCTCGGCCTCCTCCTTCATCCAAGAGCTCCAAAGGAAGACCTAGCCGCCATCTCCATCGAGCAAGAGGAAGTTTGCAACCTCTACCGGATCGTGACACGAAGAAGACGGGTCCATTGGAGAGTCGTGACAGCTCTCTCTACCCCGGACGTAGTTGTGGACCGAGCTTGGACGCGGATTGACAACCCGGCGATTCCAACCGTGAATCTTCAACGAGCCTTCGGATTCGGTCGATTTCTTGACTTATTCTTCTCTTATTGATGTATTTGTAGCTAGATCTAACATTATGATGAAGTGTGTTTTGATTATTAGCATTTATACTTGATTATCTATGTGATTTGGGTATTCTTGCTTATTATTTTGAGGTGTGCCGTGGTGTGGTTTGTTGTTGTGTTGTGCCGCACTAGCAATTGCTAGTGGCGTGCTTGTCGAAGAGGTGCTTGCGACCCTCATTCCGTTAGCCTACTCGTCCATCCGCCTACCGAAGCGTGGCATCGCGGCCCGTGTACTCCATCCCGCCTAACGAAGCAGCGCGCTCAAGGCCTGCATAGTTCGATCCGCTTGCCTACTCGTCCATCCGCCCTTACGAAGTAGCGCGTTCAAGGCCTACGTAGTCTTCCATCCCACCGAGCGAAGCTTTGCATAGCGGCATTGCATAGGAGTAGTTGATAGCTTTTATTTTATTTTCCAAAAGCCAACCCAACTCCCCCGCATCCCATCCGATTTTAGGACTTCAATCTCAAGTCCTTCCTCGAAACCTAACTCCACCTTACTGTGTTCCTTGAGAGATTCGATACTCGGGGATTACTCCTCGTTTTATATTACTTGAACGATCGGTACACTGCCGTTTCGTGTCGCAGTTGAGCTACCGCCTATAGCGGTGTGTGAGATTTGCGCCATCATAGTTCTTGTGGTATTGTGAGTTCTTTTGAGTGATTGTGAGCTTCTCTTATGCAATTCAGTTTAAGTTCGTTTTAGTTTTTTTTTCGTCTTCCTAGTCTAGTTGTAATGCTGATTTCAGAAATAAAATGATGTTTTTCTCATTTGGATCATCTTCTTTTTATTAATGTTAGCGTCTGTTCGTGTATGAGTTTAGCTTTATTGCTTTCATAATTTAGTTTTATTGCTTTTATAGTTAGGTTTATTGCTTTCATAATCTAGGTTTACTGTTTTCATAGCTTAGATTTACAAGCTTTCATAAAATAGTTTTATCGTTTTCTTTTTCGCCTTATTTTATCGCTTTCATTTTAAACGCTTTCTTTTCAGTTTTTTTTAGAGTGTGTGCGTGTATGAGATTATATTTTTCTTTTTTTGTAACTTAGTTTTATTTCAGTCTTTATATAACTGCGATATACCACCCCCCATCTTGAATAAGAGGCTAATTTACTTTAGCATTTATTTAAGTCGGTTGGGACGAATATTATTTCTGCATCTTTATAAGTCTTTTCATTTCTATACCACCCCCTTCTTGAATAAGAGGCTAAGAACTTTTTAGCGCTTGTTTAAGGTGGTTGGGACGGATATTATTACTGTTTTTATATAAGTCTTTTTATTTCCTTTTTATCCGCTTATATCCGCTTTAATTATTAAACATGTATTTTTCAACCGATAATGCCGTCTCCATTCCGATGAGTGGCTAATTTCCTTTAGCACACGACGTCGAAGAGCATTGGGACACAAAAATAGTTTTTCTATAAAATTAAAACATCTCTTTCTAAAATAATTAACGCTTAAGGTTTACCCGAGAATCACGTTGAGTGGAGCCACATAATCGATGTGTGGTTTTCATTTCCGTTTTCGTACCTAGTTAGCCGAGAGGCTCGTGCGTACGGATTGATCGCTCATGGGTAAAGAGAACTGCGCTCTACCCTCGAGAGAGGACGAAGTAATTCTCCCGAATTGGAAATAAAAACCCAATAGCGGGGTTCACAACATAAAGCGAGTATTAAGAAGATTCGATTGTAGAACGAGAGTTCGGTCGAATATTCATAATATCAGGTGGGCGTACCCTCGAGAGAGGAGCGTTCATAATTATGGAACCTCCACGGCCAAGTCATTTTAATATTTTGATAAGTCATCACTTTTAATTCTACGAAAAAATCTATTTTCGTCTCAAGGTAATTCGACGTCGCGCGCTATCTTTCTCATCGCTTAGAACTCTAGTTAATCGCTTATTATCGTCTTTCGCATTTTATCACTTAGAACTCTAGTTAAACCAACTAAAAATATTATTCCGATAAAATAATAGTTCGTTCCTCGAAGTAGCATAATCAACACGACCCGCGGAAATATACGATCCCGATATTTTCAAAAAAAATATCCTGTATTACTTGCGATAAGGTATACTTGCCTTTATCAAATGATTAATTTGGACTAAGAATTCAAACACAGCTTTCCAAACTCATTTAGTGCAAAACTCTCCTTTTCTACTTTTCAATTCAATAGAATTCGGCGTCGTAGCCGAGGCGTAATTGTCAATATTCCGAAAGAAGAAAAAGACTGTTACTTCTATCCTTCAATAGGATAACGGTTAATTTCTCAAAGTAGGAGTACTTGCGAGACTCTTCGAAAACATCCGCCAATTCTAAACTCTTAATATAAAGGTTATCTTTTATTTATAAAACAAAAGAAGAAGTCCAAACAAAATCATCAGACTTGACTTGGCTGCTTGTTGTTTTGACCATTTGTGCCATTCTGGCAACAGCTTTTTCCCAGACATTCTCATTTTTGTATAGATGATTCTTTACATATGTGATGTCCTTTGTGGAATCCCCTTGATGGTCTGCAATATTCTTAAGAACTGTGTGCTGGGCAACAACTGTATTTTTGGCCATTTCAAACCATCTTGTCATCTGCAGAAGGATATGATCTGATGCAGTTTTGACATCATTGACCTGGGCATTGAGCTCAGTTCTCACTTCAGCCACTCTTGAGTCCATTCTCTGTTCACTGGCGTGAATCTCCTGAGTCAATGCAGCTCTTGTTGTCTGCAATTCATTCCTTATCTGTGTAGATACATCCTGGATCTTCTTAGCAACAATCTCTTTCATAGACAACATCTGACCCTCAATCATTGTTTGTATTGAGTTTATTAGGTCAGATGTGTCCAGAGCTGCAACTGTCCTTTCCTGGGGTAGTTCCTTTTCAACCATCTCTTCAGCTCCACTCTGAGCATCAGCCCTCTCATTATCAGGGATCTGCTCCTCCTCAGATGGGGCATTGGGTGATACCAATTCCTGTTGATGTTCTCCCCCACTAGCATACCCACCTCCTCCTTCATAGGCTGGGCTATGCTCCCCTTCACTTGGGGCATCCTTAGGAGGAGAATTTTGTCTAAGGTCACCTGAAAAATGATTGATGAATTAGACACCTAGACTATACTATTGATAGAGAAAAGAGACCTAACTGAAATCCTAATTTACCATGGATAGGTGAGTTGGGAAATTCATCTTCATCATTATGAACATTTGGATCAGCACTCATCTGGGTTGGCTCAGGATTGGGCACAACACTTCCTTGGGGCTCCTCATTTGTTCTGGGGACTTCTTCATTATCATTGTTCATTGGGTTGCTGGCAGATCTATGATCAGACCCATGACTATCTTCATTTTCAGATCTAGCTGACTTTGAGGATGAGCTTGATTTCTGCTGGGATACTTCTTTCTTCTTTTCCTTTGCCACAGTTGGCTGGCTCATAGGGAGCACTCTGGAGAATCTATCCAGAGTCTTAATGTCCATTCTTTTGAGGTAATGGAGATTTGACCCCTTGGAGTTTGCAAAGGTCTCTGAATAACTATTCTGTAGGTACAAAGATAGTATTCTTCCCATATTGGGGGCTTGTAGAGATTCCTTTATCCTTTGAAAGATAACTTCTCCCCATGAGGTTCTCTTGGACAGAATTATCCTTGTCATTAATTCAAACATGAACTGTGAGACAGTGTCATGTGAACCAGGCTTGCATAGGATAGCTTTGCCCACAATATCAGACAACAGCTTCCCCTGTTGATTGAAGAACTTCCTTCTTAGACAACTGGTCTTACTTTCACTGTATCCTGTCCACTTTAGGGCAGTCTGCTTGTCCTTTTCAGATATCCCTTCGTCTTCAGTTTTACTGCAGGGAGTTAATTTTAGCCCCTTCTCCAACCTTTTAGCAGTAATCTTTATCTTCTCACTTCCTATCTTGGACATCAGGATGGTTTTGGATGGAGACAGTTTGACATGGTTGAACCATTCCAGAACTTCAGCTTTGAGAATGCAGCATGGTTCAGACAGCATGTGCTCCAGACCTTGAGCTTCCATTAGATGAATCACTTGTCGTATTTCTTTAGAGGCATGAGAGAATCCATTTCTTACTATTTCACAGCCCTCCAGGAAATCTTTCGAGCTTTTTGGCGCCATGGAAGCAGAGAATCGATGCGCTGAGATGGAAGAGAAGATGAATCATCTCGACGGCTAAGGGTTTTGGCTTTGTGGTTTGTTTTAGGTTACAGTGTATCTATTTATAGATTTTTAGTTTCGATTTTATTAACCCTAGGCTTCTAGACTTAATTACCTTATTGTTTCAAGGATTTCTATGTTAATTAACAGATGTCATATCGAACATACCCCGTCTTAGCGGTTCCGCTGAGACGGAGACCTAGACCGCTGGGACAGTGAACTGTCAACCGCTGGGACAGTTTGCTCGTCTCAGCGGTTCAGCTGGGATTTTTCTCAACTGATTCAGCTGAACATATTCCTGCATTTTAGCTGATCATAGTGTTTAGACCTAATGTAGATGTTTTGGCTTAAGATGGGTCCTAGTCATGTCACTAAGTTGAGTGTACAGTAATGTAAAGTTTGATAATTTACCATTCATAATCAACAATAGTGAAAGCCATTACTCATACATTTACAACTATTCTACACTAAGCATGCCAAGATCAATTTTGAAAGCATTGAATTTGGATTCATCCAGTGGCTTTGTAAAGATATCAGCTACTTGTTTGTCAGTGGGGACAAATTCAAGACAGATATCTTTACACTCTACATGTTCTCTAATAAAATGATATCTAATCTCTATATGCTTAGTCCTGCTATGAGAGACAGGATTTTTAGCAATAGATATTGCACTGGATGAATCACAATACAAAAGAGATTCCCTTACCTTGAGGTTGTAATCCTCCAACTGATGTTGTGTCCAAAGGAGTTGTGCACAACAGCTACCTGCAACAATGTATTCAGACTCAGCTGTGGATATTGCCACACTAGTTTGTTTCTTGCTGCTCCAAGATATCAATCTTCTCCCTAGGAACTGACAAGTAACACTTGTACTCTTCCTGTCTTCTTTGCAACCTGCAAAATCTGCATCTGAAAAGCCTGTTAGTTCAAAGTCATTGTTCTTAGGGTACCAAAGGCCAAGATGCAAGCTGCCCTTAAGGTATCTCAATATCCTCTTCACAGAGATGTAGTGAGATTCCTTAGGACAGGCTTGATACCTAGCACAAACACAAGTAGCATACATAATGTCTTGCCTACTAGCAGTCAAGTATAATAGGGATCCAATGATGCATCTGTACATGGACTCATCAAAGGCCTTTCACTTTTCATCCTTGTCTAATGATACATTAGACCCCATGGGTGTTCTCATGGTGGAGGCTGATTCCATCCCAAATTTCTTGATGAGCTCCTTAGTGTACTTGGTCTGGGAGATGAAAATTCCATCATCAGACTGTTTCACTTGAAGCCCAAGGAAATATTTGAGCTCACCCATGCTGCTCATTTCAAACTCCCCCTGCATTAGATTAGCAAATCTCTTGCAGAGGTTATCATCAGTAGACCCAAAGATTATGTCATCAACATAGATTTCGACTAAGAGACACTTGCCCCTTGTTTCCCTAAGAAACAATGTGCTATCAATCTTTCCCCTCATGAACTTGTTCTTGAGGAGAAAGTTGGACAAAGTCTCATACCAAGCTCTTAGAGCTTGCTTGAGACCATATAGTGCTTTCCTAAGAAGATAAACATGAGAAGTTAGGGTTGGATGCACAAAACCTGAATGTTGTTCAACATATACCTCTTCCTTCAAATCTCCATTGAGAAAGGCTGATTTGACATCCATTTGGTAGACTTTGAACCCCTTGTGGGCAGCATAGGCAAGGAATAGCCTAATTGCTTCCAACTTTGC
Organism: Dactylorhiza incarnata; assembly: GCA_033032865.1. Taxonomy (NCBI): domain Eukaryota; kingdom Viridiplantae; phylum Streptophyta; class Magnoliopsida; order Asparagales; family Orchidaceae; genus Dactylorhiza; species Dactylorhiza incarnata. Next base: position 19,786,536 of record JAWHQI010000004.1, read on the forward strand.
AACTGGTGCAAAGGTTTGATCAAAGTCTATACCTTCCTCTTGCCTGTATCCTTTGGCTACTAATCTGGCCTTGTTCTTGATGATTGTACCATTCTCATCAAGCTTGTTCCTGTATACCCATTTAGTGCCAATCACATTGTGTCCCTGAAGTCTTGGCACCAGCTTCCATACTTTGCATCTCTTGAATTGTAGGAGCTCTTCTTGCATTGCTTCAATCCAGAATGTGTCTTGATTGGCCTCTTCAAACTTCTTGGGCTCAATTTGAGAGAGGAAGCTCAAGAATAGTGCTTCATTATGAGCTCTGCTTCTTGTCAATATGCCTTGGGTATGATCCCCAATTATTAGCTCTCTTGGATGATCTCTCAGGTGCCTTGCAGCAGCAGGAAGAGGGTCCTCTGGTGGCTGTGTTTGTTCCACTGGTCCAGCTATGTCTTCATCTTGTACCTCTTCTTCTTCAGGAATTGCAGCAGTTGTTTGTGTTTTGCTGCTGCTGGGCTTGTCTTGGACAGTCAGCTCATGCATCCCTTCTTCATTTCCTGTCACAATAGAAGAACTAGACCATTCTTTGTAAAGAAGGCTGGTCTCATCAAATACAACATGCATAGATTCTTCTACAACATGGATTTTTTTGTTATAAACTCTATAAGCTCTACTATGTGAGCTATATCCAACAAGAACGCCCACATTGCATTTTTCTGCAAACTTTGTTAATTGAGATTTTCCATTATTTAGAATGTAGCATTTGCAACCAAAGATTCTAAAGTAGGAAATTGTAGGTTGTTTGCCTTTCAGAATCTCATAAGGGGTTTTTCCAAGGACCTTATTAATGGAGGCTCTATTGATAACATAACAGGTTGTATTGACGGCCTTAGCCCAGAAATATTCTGGGAGTGAGGAGTCACTAAGCAATGTTCTCCTAGCTTCTATCAAGGTCCTATTCCTCCTCTCAGCCACACCATTTTGCTGTGGAGTCCTTGGGGAGGAGAACTCTTGGGTGATACCAAATTCTTGACAAAATTTTGTCATGGCTTCAGATTGAAATTATGTACCATGGTCAGTTCTAGTTCTGACCACATTACATAGTAGATCATTCTGAATAGCCTTGACATAATTTATAAAGACATGTAGGGTATCTGACTTCTTCTTAAGGAAGAATACCCATGTATACTTTGAATGATCATCTACAATTACCAAAGTATACAACTTCCCACCTAGGCTCTGAATTGGCAAAGGACCAAACAAGTCCATGTGCAATTGGTATAAACACCTTTCAGTATCCTTGGGGCCAATACAATTAAAGGTGGCCCTAGTTTGCTTACCCATTTGGCAAGCATGACAGGGACCACTTTTAACACATTTTAGTTTAGGACTATTTCTAACAAGGTCTTTAGAAAATAATCTATACATTGTCTTATAGTTAATGTGGGCAAGTCTCTTGTGCCATTGGACACAAAGTGACTCACTTTCATTAGCTACAAGACACACAGAGGAGATAGAATAATTGCAAATGAAGTCTAAGCAATAAACATTTCCACTCCCAGTGCCTGAGAGAATGGTCTCCAAGTCATTAGACTTTTTGATCAAGCACTTGTCATTGTGGAATTCAATGACATAGCCTAAGTCACATAGTTGGCTTATGCTTACAAGGTTGTGTTGCAACCCTTCAACATAAGCTACCCTTGTGATTGAGACTATGCCATTGGAAATCATACCATATCCCTTGGTGACTCCCTTTTCAGATCCACCAAAGATAACTTTGGGTCCATTCTTCACCGGATGGTAATCCTTTAGAAGATTCTTAGTTCCTATCATGTGCCTTGAGCACCCACTGTCCAAGTACCATATTTGGTTGAAACTGGTACTTGAACTAACCTGCAACACAAAAATTAATGTACCTTAGGACCCCATCTGACTTTGGGTCCTAGGTTCATGTTAACACTATAGGGAATATTCCTAGAGAGGGATGGTTTGGCTTGAGGTTCAGTCCTTGCCTTTGGCACATTGGGGTTGTGCCAACAATCAATTGCAAAGTGTCACACCTTGCCACAGCACCAACAATCATGAATATTGTATCTCCTTTTCTGAACAGTTTTTTGAATTGGTACAGCACTTTTTACATGTTCAGCAGAAGGGATATCAGCATTCTTCCTATTTCATTCAGCAATAATCTGACTGAAGGATAATCTGTGGACAGTCTTGCTGCTCTTTGTTCTGATGGCCTCAGTTTGCATTTACTTGGCAGTCATACAAGATCTGATGGAATCATACACTGGGCAGCAGGTCTTGTCAACAGATTTGACAGCAGTCTTGCTTTTTGCTGAAGCAGATTTGGAAGAGCTTGCTTCCATGTTCTTGACTGAAGGTGCTGAGACACCAAACACAAATGTTCCAGGTTGGGCCATTTGTATTTCCTCATGTGGAGCTTTCTTTGCACTCAATCCCATGCCCTTTATATTTCCATTGCTGTGAGCATTCTTGCTCAAGTTATAGGAACTTCCATTTAATAAGTGACCATGAATACTTTCTTGGTCATACTTGTTTGAGGGCATCAAGACTTTCACAAAGGAGGTCTTAGATTCTTTTGAGTCCTTGACCTTTCCCTTAGTGTTGCTAGTAGCTGCCTCTTTGTTGAAACCAACACCTCTCATGTCATGGGAGTTGAAGGTGTCAATAATAGGCAGCACTGTCTTGGGCTTGGAGAACTTAGCCACCAACATCCTCTCCTTGAGAAGCTTTTCTTCAAGATCCTTAATGATCTTGTTCTTGTGGATTATGGTGCCCACATGGATTATTGACATTCCCCTTAGCTTGCCAATCTCCTTGCTCATTAGAGCTAGTTGGGTAGCATGCTCAATGCACTCAGATTTTGATTGCTTTAGGGAAGCAATTTCTTGGGCTTTCCTCTTGGCTAGCTTTTTGCTCTTTTTCAGAGCTTCCAAGAGTGCACCATATTCATCAATCAATTGATTGACATCCTCCTCAGAATATGATTCACCTCCAACTTTAGATGGAGGAGATTCAGATTCTGGACCTGTTTCATAATCAGAAGAAGAAGAAATGTAGTGTATCAATACCTGCTCATGTTCTGAATTGTTGTGGCTGTCCTCATCTTCAGTTATAGCCATCAGCCCATGGTCATCAAGAGTGACTTCATCCTCCTCTTCATCACTATCTGAATGTGATAGAGGGGCCCTGATTCTTATCCTGGTAGCAGTATAGTCTTCTTCCTCCTGATCAGCAAACAACTCCAAGTAGGCTTCCTCCTCACCATCTGAATCTGAAGCTGAAGATTCAGATTCACTCCAGCTCTTGCCTTTCTTAGCTAGGAAGGATTTTTCTCCCTTCCTCTCCTTCTGGTGATGAGCCTTCTTGTCACCTTTTTCCTTTCTCTTGATGGGGTAGTCAGCAATGACATGTCCAGGCTTACTACAACAGTAGCAAATTATGTTAGTTGAAACATGTTTACTAGTTTTAGAGTCATACCAGTCCCCTTTGGGATGTTGCCTCTCAGATCTATAATAATCCTTCTTGGGATGAGAAGAGGAGGAAGGTTTGTTCTTCCATTGTTTCCTCTTGATCATCTTCTTGAACTGCCTTGTGAAGGAAGCAAACTCCTCATCAGAAGAGGAGCTGTCAGATTTGCTGCTCTCAGATTTCTCAGATTCAGCAGCCTTCCTTGGAGGTGAGTGCACTCTAGCCTTGTTCTTCTTAGAGCTTTCAGCTTTGAGAGCAACGGATCTCTCCCTTGTGTGAGTCCTAGAGGAAGAGTCCTCCTCCTTTCTTGCAGAAAGCTGCATCTCATATGAGAGCAGTTTCCCAAACAGTGTATGGGTGGGGGTTTCTCCAAGTCTTGCCCCTTCCCTGATTGCACAGATATTAGTGTCCCATTCTCTAGTTAGAGATCTAAGGAACTTATCATTGAGTTCATAATCTGTGAACACCCTTCCATAGGTTCTTAATTCATTTACAATCCTAAAGAACCTTTCATAGCACATGGAGATATTCTCCTGGCCCAGCTGTCTGAAGGCTTCATACTCCTGATTGAGGAGTGACTTTCTATCATCCCTTACTTCAGATGTTCCCTCCATATAGACAACCAATGTGTCCCACATTTCCTTGGCAGTTTGGCAGTGTACCAAGTTCTGAAATGTAGTGTCATCAATGGCATTTACTATTATGTTTTGGGCTCTCTTGTCCATAGTGTACAGTGCTATCTCATCATTGGTCAGTTCAGAAAATACCTTAAGTACTTTTCTAGTAGGGTTAATACTGGAGACTTTCTCGAAGGTATAAGGACCATTTTTGACAGTCAAAAAGATCCTTTGGTCTGATGCTTCCATGAATAGCCTTACCCTTTGCTTCCATATCCCAAAGTTTTCTTTGGAGCATATGGGCAACTTCATTGACCCCAACTCCTTCTTCATTTCACTGTTGGCCATTAGATTTCAGATTTGACTACTCCTGTATAGGATCTGATCAGAATGTTAAGTCTTTTTGATCAACCTATCTCTAATACCACTTGATAGTTTATATAGGTGTAGTCAATAAAACCTAGAGGGGGGTGAATAGGTTCTGCTTATTTTCTTTATTTAAACCTAAGGTTTCTAGCTGCAGAAAACACAAGCACAGAAAGCACACAAGGATGTATAGAGGTTCCTCAAGACAGGGTGTCTTGAGTAGTCCTCTTTCCCCCTTCACCTTTCTAACAGTGTGTTAGACAAGGCCACAAACTCCAAACTCGGCTCCTTGAGCTTACACCACAAGTTCCTCAGAACTTCTCAGATCCAGAGTGATCCTACCTCAGGCACAGCAGCCCTACACTCAGGATCAGCAGCCCTACACCTGAGGCTCAACAGCCCTACACTTCAGGCTCAACACCCCCTACACCTCAAGCTCAACAGCCCTACACCTCAGGCTCAACAGCCCTACACATCAGGCTCAACAGCCCTACACCTCAGGCTCAACAGCCCTACAGATCAGAATTATGAACTCCTACCACTCAGAAATCCCACAGATTTCCTACCTCAGACCTATCAAGAAGTCCTACCACTCAAGCTGTCTACATAGCTTTACACACAGGCTCAACAGCCTTTCACTCAGGCAACAATGCCTTACAAGGATATAATAGAGTTTGAGTTGAACACAGAGGACAAAAGATTTACTCTTAGGTCTTCTGAATCCTTTCTTCGGATCTGAAAACAATAGCTTCAGATTTGTATCCCCTTGATCTTCTCCTTCAGCAAAGCAGAAGATCAACTTGCCCTTCTTGAGTTTGTATAGGAAGGGCTAACTAATCTCCCTTAGAAGATTAACTTCAGCTGTAGAGAACGACTTCAACTGGATGAATCGCGAATGCTCGATTGCGGCGTGTAGCAAAAGCTTCTCAATGGAATAGTACTTCTTGATGTGCCATAACATCTTCTTGTATACCCCCAGAAGGCTTCAACGGCTATATCGATCCTCCTGACACAGTATGGGGCTAATTGGACTTGCTTTTCCCTCTCAAATGTCATTTGCGCCAAAAGCAGATCCCGTCAAAACATTTGGATCTGTCTCAGCGGTTGGGCTGAGACAGCATCAAGTCTCAGCGGTTGGGCTGAGACGGCTTCCAGTCTCAGCGGCGGCTCCAGTTCCCTTCTCAGCGGTTGCTCCAGTCTTCTTCTCAGTGGATCCGCTGAGACGGCTCCTCGTCTCAGCGGTTCTGGCCCATCGTCTCAGTGGTTATGCTGAGACAGATCTTCATCTCCTTGTGGATGATTTCTTCTTATCTAAGGCCATATTTGGCCCTTCCTTTTGAGTCACCTGTGCCTGTATATCCTTCACAAGTATAGCTTTGTTAAATACAATATGTCCTTAGCATTAAGAGTGATGCCTCTTCAAATCAAGGTTATATTGAGGACAATATACCCAACAGGGAGATTAAATTGCATAAATCTAATATTTAGGGGGAGTGCATTATAATGATATTAAACTAAAAAATGGGTATATTTGTAGGGGGAGTAATCATATAGGAGGTGCATACACTATCATATGCTCGATCATGAAAATCCTTCAATAAATGGTTCCTTACCTATCTTAAAAGATATACACTCATCCCTACCCACTTTTGTTAATAGAAAAGGGGGAGAAGAAATTGAGAAATCTAGTAAAATAGATATTTAGGGGGAGTAGTTTATAAGAGACACTAATGTAGGGGGAGGACTTGATATAGAAAGGGTAGACATTATCGCTTTCAATTCTATCACGCTCTTAATATGTTATTCATGCATATCTTATTACCGCACTTATCTATAAACACAAATTGTCTTAATCTCTCTAATTTCTCATACGGGTATTTGTTATTATCAAAAGGGGGAGATTGTTGGAGCCTATGTTCCGCATCTCTTGGTTTGAGAATAACAAACACCGTGTTGTATTTGATCTAGTCTTTTGTGTGTTTAAAATGTCCAGGTTGTACAGGTTCAATGAGGAGATAAGTCCTCATTCATGGGCATGATCCAAGAGTGTGTACATATTAGAAAAAGCAAAAGGATGAGTTTTGTGTGTTGATCTTAAAATGGCCATAACTTTCAATCCAGGAAGAGTTACAGAACGGTCCACCCCATTTCGGAGATGAGAACGACTCAATCTACTGTCTGGAGAAGTTTCGGACGGCAAAAATGAATAGGAGCTGTCGGAATTCCGACAGCGATGTCGCCGAGGCGACAGCGCAGAAGTTACAGCAACTGCCCGCACGACAGCACGACGAACAGCAGTTTGGGCTGTCAGAATTCCAACAGCGATGTCGCCCAGGCGACAGTGAAAATCTATAAATGGGTTTGTTTTGTTCGTGCATTCCAAGCATTGAGAATTCCAAGTCCTTTCCTGAGTGCATACGAACCAGAGATCTCCAGAACCTCAAGAACTCTCATTTGTGCTGAGAAGGTTTGAAATTGAAGACGAGATCGGACGCGGTTCTACATCAACGATCATCTTGAGGCTTCAACCTTCCTTTCAGAGATCTGAATTTCTAGGGAGTTCTTCATTTTATTTTGTATTTTCATTTATATACATTTCACTTTATATTGGTAGGGAAATCGTCTCCTTGTGCGTGACGTCTAAGTCCTTGTGTGGCTTAGGGGAAAATTGCTTCCTTGTGCGGAGCGTTCAAGTCCTTGCATGGCTTGGTAGGAAATCGTGGACTTGTGTGCTACTTCTAGATCTTGAGAAGATTTAGAGGATAGGCTTGGGCTTGGTCTAGGGAGAGACAAGTGATAGCCTTCCGATCCTTGGGAGAAGGATTGGTAAACACAAATTGTTAAAAGTTTATTATCATATTTGTGTCTTGATCTTAAGCATTGTTAAGATCATTTTTATTGTATGTGAATTTCATGATTAAATAATTATGACTTTTCTTTAATTGCAAATTTGGTTGCTTAATCTTTAACTTAGAAATTTGTGTTTGAATTAATTTAAAAATTACATTGGTCTGAAATTTTTATAAGTAATTTTTAGAAAAGTAAAATTTGTTTAAAAATTCTTAAGTTAAAAATTATAATTTAAACACACCCTTATTTACCCCCCCCCCCCCCCCCTCTAAGGGCGCCACAAGATCCAACACTAGTTGTTTGGGGAATGTTACAAATCCCAATACATAAAAATAAAAATTTCGTCCTCGAAATTCAGGTTTAGCCTGTGGGGTTTCTACTACAAGGAAGAAAATGTAACATCCCAGAACAAGTAAATTATACCTGTCGAAAAGAGATTCGGGTACTTTTGCTGCATCAGGTCCAGTGGTTCCCAGGTATGCTCATATTGCCCATGATTCCACCATAGGACCATGACCAGCGGAACCTTCTTGCGTCGCAAGTCTCGCAACTCCGTGTCGTCTATCCGAACCGGCTCCAGGTGAACAGACGGATCAGTAGCTACTGGCCCCTTCGTAGTAGATATCTGCTGCTCTGGCCGTAGTAGAGCCCTCCTAAGCGAGGAGACGTGGAAAACGTGGTGCAGTCCCTCTAACTCTGGCCGTAGCTCTAGTCTGTAAGACAGGGGACCGATCCGCTCCAGGATCCTGTAAGGCCTCATATACCTCGGACTGAGCTTCTTCCGCCCGCGAACCCGCAAGACTCTATGCATCGGACGTATCTTCAAGAAGACCCGATCTCCTACCTGGAACTCTACCATAAGATGGCGCGCATCATAATACTTGGCCTGCCTGCTCTGGGCCTCCAACATCCTATCTCGAATCAGTCTCACCTGAGCCTCCGTGTCCTCCACGAACTCTGAGCCAAGTGCCTTGGGATCCTCATCCTGAACCCAAGACAATGGTGTGCTGCACCTCCACCGTATAAAGCCTCGTAAGGTGCCCTGCCTATACTAGCCTGGTGACTATTGTTGTATGAGAACTCGACTAACGGTAATAGTCTCTCCCATGGCTCCTCGTGGTCCAAAATGCAAAGGCGTAGAAGATCCTATAGGGTCTGATTGGTACGCTCTGTTTGCCCATCTGTCTGAGGGTGGAAAGCAGTACTATATGTCAACCAGGTGCCCAGGTAGGCCTGCACTGCTCTCCACTCCCTTGACGTAAATCGTCCATCTCGATCTGACATGATCATCCTCGGCACACCATGATATCGAACAAACTGCTCTACGAACCTCCGCACCAAAACACCGATCGAATTGTCCTTCCTGATTTAATGAACCTGACCACCTTGGTAAATCTATCGACGATCACCCAAATCGAGTCATTTCCCGCACGTGATCGGGGATGACCGTGAATAAAGTCCATAGAGATGTCGTCGAACTCCACTCCGATACTGGGAGTGGCTGCAATAATCCTGCTGGGTTCCGGCACTCTGCCTTCACGAGTTGGCAAGACTCGCAGTGGGTCACAAAGTAGGTGATATCCTTCTTCATTCCCGGCCAAAACATAGTCCTCTTCAAATACGCTGTCATCTTGGTGATACCTGGGTGCACGGAGTATCTACTGCAATGAGCCTCTGTCATAATGTCCTCCCGAATCTGGCTCCCTACCGGTATATACACTCGGCCTCTAAAACTCAATAGGTCATCCTTCAACGAATAGTCTCCAACTGAGCCTACCTCCAAAGCTCTGAAAATCGGCTCTAGCTTGGCATCCTGCCTTTGCCCATCCCTGATGCGGTCTCGAATGTCGTAACAGATACCCATCGCCGCTAAATACTCCTCGTATAGTTCCGGATCGTCCTCGGATACTAAAGAGATCTGCATGTCCTTGAACATCCGTACCAGCACCATGGCCATCAGCTTGGGCTCTGCTCCTGATGTGGTAGCTCTCCTTGTATAACCCCGATGTTCGCCAGGAAGCAACCAAAGCTCGCGCTCAAGGAGGCGAGCTAAAAGGGGCGAACCCTGAACTCCGGCGAGGCAGGCCAAGGAAGAGCAAGAGACTGCGCAGGCGAGCGAGCCCAGCGGAGGGAAGGTAACCGGCTCCTTCGAAGCTCGGCGAGGGCAGCGCATGCGAGCCCGACCAGTTGAGGAGGGAGCTCGCTAGGCGAGCCCGGAACCTCGGGGTACAGTTAGCCACTTTTGGGGTACAGTTAGCCATTTTGGGGTGCGGATAGCCATCCTGGGGTTCGCCGACCCAGAGGCTCGCGAGCTCCGCTCGCGAGGGAAGTCGGCTTGGCCGGGTCACTATGGGCGAGCGCAACCATTCGAGGAAGGGGTCCGCTAGGCGAGCCCGCCTAGAGCGAGTGCGGATAGTCATCCTGGGGCTCGCCGAGGTAGTACAGGCGAGCGAGCCATGCAATGTGCCAGTAATAACTCTGGGGCTCGCCGATCCAGAGGCTCGCGAGCTTCACTCGCGAGGGAGGCCGCGGAGCGGGCTGACTCGCCCAGTAAAGTCCAGGAAGGGATTTTTACCAAGAGGCCCCCGGTGGTCTGCGTTTAGCCTCTCCGAACAGCGGAGTTTGGCTGTTAGCAGACCAATCCGGTGTGCGGATAGTGAGAATGGACAGCGGGATTTGGTTATTGACAGACCACAAAACTAAAATCTATAAATAGACCTCAAAGGGCACCTTGGAGGGGGACCGGTTCATTATCTTTGAGCTCTTCTCTCCCTAGGTCGCTTTGGTTGGGGCTCTCTAGCTCTCTAAGGTGCCCGAGTCTTAGCTTTGGCTTGGGAGGGGAAGCGCTCAACGATCTTCCGGGTTAGTGGAGGGACCTCCTCGCTGAGACTAGGGTCTTTGTTCTTTGCTCGAATCGTCGGCCTTACCTCTCCCGAGGGACCGGTAAGGGCTAGCTGCCTCTCATTTCGGTGAGGGCCCCGAGCTCCACAAGAGATCGAGAAATCGGTTTCAACATTTTGGTGCGGTGAGCGTGGAGCGCGGCTGGTTCAAGAAAGTCCCAGAGAAGAGTTATGGCTGGGGATGAAGAGCAGGGCGAGGAGTTCGGCGAGACCCCTCAGGAAGCAATGGCTAGGATGTTCGCGGATTTCCGGAAGGAGGTGCTCGACACCTTGGGGTTCACGGTCACGGCTCTGCGAAGTGAGTTTGCGACCCCGGCACCTCAGGCGACCACTCCCCCAACAGCAGTCGGCGAAAGGGCACCAGGAGGAAGGGTTGGAAAAGAAGTTGCCGTTGAACCAGGATATGACAGGGAAGGGCGAGTGCTGTTCGCCAGTCCGGCGAGCCCGGTGTTAGCGAGCTCCGCGCCGGCGAGTTCGGTGCCGACAAGCTCTGCCCCAGCGAGCGCGCGACAGGAAGATGCGGCGACAGTCTGGGTGGTTCAGGCGGGCGTCGCCCTCGCGAGTGTGATCCCAAGCTTGGCGAGCGAGCTAGGTCCGCGAGCCGAGCAAGAGAAGATGGTAGGAGGGGGAAGCCCCTTCTGCGAATTAGTGTTGTCTGCACCCGTTCCAGCGGGATTCGGGGAATGGGATAGAGTGTACTACAACGGAAGAGATGACCCAGTTCAGCATCTGCAGTCTTTCGAGGACTCGGTCTCCATCAAGCCGATGTCCGATGCCTTCAAGTGTCGGCTCTTCGCCGTCACTCTCAAAGAGAAGGCCAGGGACTGGTTTCATTCACACCCGGCAGGCTCTATCTACGCGTTCGAGGACCTGCGCCGAAGTTTTTTGTTGAGATTTTCAACTTCAAAAAGGAGGAAGAAGGACGCTGATTCCCTCTTCGCGGTGAAACAGGAGTCCAGGGAGACGTTGGCTCAGTATGCGGATCGGTTCCAGGAGGAAGTGCAGCTCACTCAGGAGGTGCCCGGGTTTGCACTTCAACTCGCCTTCACGGTTGGGTTGAAGGAAAGTTTCTTCAAGATGGCGTTGAAAAGGAAGGCCCCCGTCTCCTATGAGGAGCTGATGGAGAGGGTGGCGGAGGAAGTAGCAAGCGAAGAAGCCAACCCAGAGCTCACCAAGAGGCTGGCAAAGCTCAGTGAGCCGGAGATGAGGCAGCAAGAGGTCAGAAGAAGGGAAGAGCCCCGGGCCCCGGAGGGGGGATGGAGGCCGCAAGGTGGAGGAATGCAGGGGCAGGGAAGGGGTTACGGCCCAGGAAGGGGTAACCGCTTCGAAGGTCAATGGAGACCCCCCCAGTTGGGGTGGAGGCAGGGCCCGACGCAGTTGCCTCCCCCACCTCAACAGGCCATGGCAATTGGTCGGGGAAGAGGAAGGGGAAGGGGAGGAGAAGCGGAGACAGCGGCCGCTAGGAGAAGGAGGAACAGGATAGCAGAGACCGGGGCAAGGGAAGTGGCGGTGCCATATTGCATCTTCCACGATGTGGAAGGCCACTCCACGTACACCTGTCCGGAGTTCCTGGAGGTGAAGAGGGGCAGAGCGCCCGTGCCACCACAGCAGCAACCATTAAGGATCGTGGAGGTGGAACCTCGGGAGGAGGAGGAGGAAAGATGTGAGGATAGAGCAGATCTGGGGAATAGAGGAGGGATCAGAGTGATCCATGGGGGGGTAGGGGTGGAGGCAACCCGCAAGGCTAGTCTCCATACCATCTACCGCCGGAGCGTAGCGTCAACATCCACCGCTCCGCCCCCGGCCGAAAAAATTATTTTCACCCAGAAGGACATGCCAAGCTACGAAGACCCGTTCTGCGACGCGCTGGTTATCCAGACGGCGATCGAGAACTTCACCGTCTCCCGAATCCTAGTGGACAATGGGAGTTCGGTCAATGTCATCTTCAAGAAGGCATTCGACAAGATGGAGGTGGAACCCAGAAGGGTGTTGGCCTCGGATGGCCCTCTGTTCGGATTTTCGGGGGAGAGGAAGGAAGTAGAAGGAGGGGTGGGGCTCCATGTGACCCTGGGTGGGCAGTCTCGGAACTGTCGCTTCGTCATAGTGGACGCCCCGAGCAGTTACAGCGCCATCTTCGGACGGCCACTCATCAGCGCGTTCCGTTGCGTCCCCTCCACTTTTCATCAGTGCCTCAAGTTCAACGACGGAGGGGTCCAGGTGCGGATCAGGGGGGATCCCAAGGTGGCAAGACAGTGCTACGTGACGGCTGTCAACACCATCTCCTGGATGGGAGAAGCCAAGGAGTGGGATAAGGTGATGGAGGAGGTGGCCGGAGCCGGAGGTTTGGAGGTAGCCGAAGAGAAGGAGGGAGATGAAGTTCATGCCCAGGAAGGGGTGGCTGAGATACCCCGGGCGGAGAGAAAGGAAGAAGAGGAGAAGGCCCAGGAGGAAAGGGCGGAAGAGCTGATGGTATTAGGGGAGGGAGTCGAGGAAGAGATCCCAGCCCCCGCTGGTGCCGAAGAAGAAAGGGCTTGGGGGGAGCAGTCCCGGTTGGAGGCCGTGGACGAGGTCGTGGAGCTCGAGGTCATCACCCGGCTGGGGGTGGTGGAAAAAGTCCGGGTCAGCGGAGGACTCAACCCAGGAGATCAAGCGGAGATTCTGGCTTGCGTGCAACAGAACGTGGACGTCTTCGCTTGGAGCGCCGCAGAAATGCCCGGGATCGACGCGGATGTGGCGTGCCATCGCCTCAACCTCGACCCCGGTGCCCGACCTATCCGTCAAAAGAGGAGGGCCGTCGCGGACAAGCTAGAGGGACCCATCCGCGAAGAGGTGGGCAAACTCCTGCAAGCCGGGTTTGTATCAGAGATCCAGTATCCAGGCTGGGTCTCCAACGTCGTTATGGTGAAGAAGGAAGGAGGTAAGTGGCGTATGTGTATCGATTTTTCACTTCTTAATAAAGCATGCCCGAAAGATTGCTACCCCCTGCCCAGAATCGACGCGCTAGTTGACTCGGCCGTCGGTTTTTCTGTAATGTCTTTCTTAGATGCTTTTTCAGGTTACCATCAAATCCGCATGCATCCCCCGGACATCAAGGACGTTTCCTTCATCACGGGGGATGGATGTTATTGCTATAAGATGATGTCCTTCGGGCTCAAGAATGCAGGGGCAACGTACCAAAGGATGATGGATAGGGTCTTCCGCGAGCAGAAAGGAAGAAATTTAGAGGTCTATGTCAACGACCTCATGGTTAAGAGCCGAGACCTCGGGACCCACCTCCGAGACCTCGAAGAGACATTTAGGACCCTGCGGCGGTACAAGATGAAGCTCAATCCCTTGAAGTGTGTCTTCGGGGCAAGCCGAGGGAAGTTCCTGGGCCATTTGCTCACCCCCACGGGAGTGGAGCCCAACCCGGACAAAGTTAAAGCGATAATGGAGTTGGAGTCGCCGAGAAGTCCGAAGGAGGTCCAGAGCCTCACAGGGAAATTGGCTGGGCTCAGCAGATTCCTCTCCAAGGTGGGAGAAAAATGTGCACCTTTTTTCAAAGTACTGCGGGGAAACAAGAAGTTCGAATGGACCCCGGAATGCGAGAGGGCCTTCCAAGCCCTGAAAGAACAGCTCACTCAAACCCCCCTGCTTCAGGGACCGAGACCAGGGGAGGACCTATCTCTATACCTAGGGGTAGGATCCGAGGCAGTAAGTTCCGTGCTAGTCCGGGAGGAGGGGAAGAAACAATTCCCAATCTACTATGTTAGCCGAGTGCTGAAGAAGGCGGAACTCCGATACCCAATCCTAGAAAAGTTAGCCTTCGCATTGGTGGTGTCGGCCCGGAGGCTCCGGCCTTACTTTCAAGCCCATTCAATTAAAGTAGTGACCGACCATCCGCTCCGCAAAATCATGGAAGGGGTGGAACACTCAGGGAGGTTGGCAAAGTGGTCCGTGGAGTTAAGCGAGTTCAATATCACCTTCGTACCCAGGACATCCATCAAGGCTCAAGCAGTGGCAGACTTCATGGCCGACTACGCGACCGAAGTGGGGGAGCACGAGCCACCTCCCCCAGAATCATGGAAGATGTTGGTGGACTGAGCGTCGGGAAAACACTCCTTCGGGGGGGGGGGGGGGGGGAATAGTCCTGGTGAGTCCTCAGGGGACTCGGATTGAGCAAGCCTTAAACATCCGTTTCCCGATCACCAACAACCAGGCGGAGTACGAAGCAGTGATAGCGGGCCTTCGGCTGGCCCGGGAACTGGGTGTGCAGGACGTGGAGGTCTCCACAGACTCCATGGTGGTGGCATGCCAGATCAAAGGAGAGTTTGAAGCAAAGGATCCAACCCTCCTACTATACCTGGAGAAGGTTAAGGGAGTCACCGGGCAGTTCCGCACCTTCTCAATCAAACATGTGCCGAGGGAGGAGAGCACCCAGGCGGACCTCCTAGCCAAGTTCGGTCCTCGAGCGGGGGGAACGACTTCAGAGCTCTTCCGGCCCTCCATCGAGGAGGGAGAGTCGATGGAAGTGGATCAGCAGGCCTCGTGGATTGATCCATTCATCACCTTCCTATCCTCCGGACAGTTCCCTGGAGAGGGTGTGGACAAGAGGCGCTTCAGGTATAAGTCCGCATGTTACTCTTTGCAGGCAGGGGGGCTATATAGAAAGACTCTCTCGGGACTCCTGGCTCGCTGTGTCTCCGAGAAGGAGGTCCCGAGGGTGCTGGAAGAAATCCACTCCGGGGAGTGCGGCAGTCACTCCGGGAGTCGGACCGTGGAAGGGAGGGTGTTGAGACAAGGCTACTTCTGGCCCACTCTCAGTAAGGATGCAGCAGAGTTCACAAGAAAGTGTCAGAAGTGCCAACTCTATGCTCCGCTCCAACTCCTCCCCGCTCAAAGGCTCCGGACCATCACGCCCCCCTGGCCCTTCGCCATATGGGGGTTGGACCTGGTCGGCCCCTTTCCCCAAGCCAGCGGCCAGAGGAAGTTCCTGCTGGTCATGATCGACTACTTCTCCAAGTGGGTAGAGGTGAAGGCACTAGCTAAGGTAACCTCTCAGGTTGTAAGGAATTTTGTGTGGGGGGAAATAATCTGCAGACATGGACTCCCTCTAGCCATAGTAACGGACAATGGGCCACAGTTTGCGAGTGAAGAGTTTGTCGGCTTTTGCACTCAGCTCGGCATTGACCTCAGGTTTGCTTCAGTCCACCACCCGAGGAGCAATGGGCAAGTGGAGGCGGCGAACAAGATAATCGTCAACCTGCTAAAAAAGAAAGTGGAAAACCTACGAGGAAGTTGGGTGGAACAACTACCCTCCGTCCTCTGGGCCATGAGGACTACTCCGAATACCGCCACCGGGGAGACTCCGTTCAAGCTCTCCCACGGGTCCGAGGCCGTTCTCCCCATAGAGTTCGAGGTAAAAACCCCCCGGGTGACCGCTGCATGCGAGGGGGATGAAGAGTGGCTAGAAGGTAATAATGTCGAGCAGAGGCTATCCTTGGACCTGGTGGAAGAACTCCGGGACTTGGCCACCATCAGGCAGGAAGAGGTCAAGAGGCGGATGGCTCGATATTTTGACAAACATATCCGGATCAAGCACTTTCAGAAAGGGGACCTAGTCCTGAAGAAGGTCGATGCGGCCGGCAGAGGGGCCACAGTGGGTAAGCTTAACCCCAACTGGGAAGGCCCATATATTGTAAGCGAGGTGCTCAAGTCGGGGGGGTATCACCTCCAGGATGTGGAAGGGATGCCCCTTGACCGGGCTCGGAGTGGGGATGATTTGAAACGATTGTACCCTTGAAAACTTTATTTTGTTGTCCAATCAACATCTTATTTTCATTTGTTATGCTTTCAACTGCTGCGGTACTAGGGTTGGAAATATTGGTGCTGGATTGCCCCAGATCGATTCCGCTCCCGGGCTCTCACCTAGACGGGGGGTTCTGGTTGATCTCTAGAGAGGCTGGCGAGGTTGGAAATATTGGTGCTGGATTGCCCCAGATCGATTCCGCTCCCGGGCTCTCACCTAGACGGGGGGTTCTGGTTGATCTCTGGAGAGGCTGGCAAGGTTGGAAATATTGGTGCTGGATTGCCCCAGATCGATTCCGCTCCCGGGCTCTCACCTAGACGGGGGGTTCTGATTGATCTCTGGAGAGGCTGGCGAGGTTGGAAATATTGGTGCTGGATTGCCCCAGATCGATTCCGCTCCCGGGCTCTCACTTAGACGGGGGGTTCTGGTTGATCTCTGGAGAGGCTGGCAAGGTTGGAAATATTGGTGCTGGATTGCCCCAGATCGATTCCGCTCCCGGGCTCTCACCTAGACGGGGGTTTCTGGTTGATCTCTAGAGAGGCTGGCAAGGTTGGAAATATTGGTGCTGGATTGCCCCAGATCGATTCCGCTCCCGGGCTCTCACCTAAACGGGGGGTTCTGGTTGATCTCTGGAGAGGCTGGCAAGGTTGGAAAAAATTGGTGCTGGATTGCCCCAGATCGATTCCGCTCCCGGGCTCTCACCTAGACGGGGGGTTCTGGTTGATCTCTGGAGAGGCTGGCAAGGTTGGAAATATTGGTGCTGGATTGCCCCAGATCGATTCCGCTCCCGGGCTCTCACCTAGACGGGGGGTTCTGGTTGATCTCTGGAGAGGCTGGCAAGGTTGGAAATATTGGTGCTGGATTGCCCCAGATCGATTCCACTCCCGGGCTCTCACCTAGACGGGGGGTTTTGGTTAATCTCTGGAGAGGCTACTAACAAGGGTCAAGGGCTATGCTGATAGGTTGAGGTGTTAGAGCCAGAAGGGTTTGAGTCGAGGCAGGTGAGGCCTAAGGTAGCGGGTTGAAATGCTATAACCGGACAAGTTCAGCTCGCGGGATGCCTGTGTCCATGCTCACCAAGGTTAGGTTCACCGGGCAGTGTCCGCAGGCAACGACAACCCGGGTTCGCGTAATCCGTGAAAAGGAAACCTTGGCGAGGCGAGCCCAGACATGCCTGTTCGCGAGCCCTCCGAGAACACTACCGCGTAACAATTAGCCAAGAGAGGTTGAGAAGAAACCCAATGCAAGGAAAGAAATGAACACAAGCATGATCATAAATGTTTAACAAAAGAAAAACTATCACGAGGTCCTTCTGTGTTCGGCGGCGATCTCGCCAGCCCAAAAAGAATAATATACATTCACAAGAGGGGAAGAAAAAAGGGAAGTCATTCTGGAAGGTCCTCGCCATCTTTGCGAGCCCCCAACCAGGGAGCCAAGGCGAAGAGGTCCGGGCAGACGTCTTCCGCTGTGAACTCCATCGCGTCTTCGGCCAGCAGGCTCGCATCCTTAAGGGTCGTGAAGACAAGGTTGGCGACCTCCTGTGCATCTCGCCGCCTCTGCTCCTCACTTTCGGCAGCCTTCTGTTGGGGGCCGACTCACCCAGGAGAGGGGGGTAGCACGCTGCGAACCAGCTCATCCACTCGAGCCTTCAACATTGTATTCTCCAACTCCAGCTCGCCGTTGCGAGCGAGAAGCTTGGTGGCTACGTCGGCATCCTGAGCGTCAAACGAGTTAGGAGAAAGCTAGAGGTCGCGAACGGCAAGGAAAAGAGACCCAAGGATCACTTGCCATCTTGCCCTGCATCCCGACGAGAAGGCTTTCCGTCACCTCCTCCTTCTCTTTAAGACCTTTGATCTCTTCGCGAGCTCTCTTGACCTCCTCCCGGTACGCGCGGATATCCCTATCCGCCTGCAGATAGCGGCGCCCCGCCATGTGAGCGAGTTCCGTCGAACGGAACTGGGCTCGCATTTCTTCGTAAACCAGCTACCGTGGTCCCATGTCTTTGTAGGCAGCGGCGTCATCGCGGCCATATAAGCCGAAGGAGAGAGAGAACGCCTCCTCCCCGGCCTTACCGAGCTCCACCCAGGAGGGGTGAAGGGTGGAGCAGGAAATCCGGTTGGCATTGGGGTCCCAAGCGAGCAGGGGTTCGCCGAGGACGTCGGAAACTTTCTCGCCCAGACCGAAGTTTCTGTGGCCTTTGGGTTGGTGGGTCACGGAAGAACTCCCAACACCCTGGTCCGCCGGGGGGTCAGGTTTTTTCGCAGGGGAAGGAGGCGAGCCGTCGGTCTCGCTTAGATAAACGACCGCGCTCCTATCCTTGGTAGCGATGGTCTTTCCCTTCAACTTCTTGGAGGGCCGCGAACCCGGTTGACTCGCAGAAGGAGGCCGCTTCTTGCCGGACCCGACGGCGGGAAGGTCGCGGCAAGCCTCTGCCGCTGCGGTCGCGAGAGTGTCCGCCGTAAGAGTGGCGCCTTGCGCGTGCGGGGGGTTGACAGGGATCTCGCGCTCGCCTGTAAAGTAAGAGTGTTATACAACGAAGGAAAGAAAGGAGTGGGGCGAGATCGAGCCCTACCTTCCCCTTGAGGAACGGCGAGTAACGAATCAACGTTGCGCCGCAGATAGGCGACTTCGAAGTTTTGGCCGGAGAGGTATTGGAGGAGTTTAGCGTCGGCGCCGCTCAGCGAGCTCGGAGGGCGGTAAGTGGCGTCATCCCGCTGGAGGGGGGTGAAGTGGAGATTGCCGAAGGGTCCCTTCACTAGAAGGAACTTCTAAGTCCAATAGTGACTCTTATTCACCGCCTCGCAGACCGTGACGTGTTGACTCGCGAAATAAGTAGTCCCGTCTCGGAAGGCGCGGAAGGAAAATACCTTGCGGAAGACGAGGAGGCTGAACTCGATCCTCTCCTCCCGCAGATAACTGGCGAACGCGACAATATCCGCGATCGCATTTGGGGTCAACTGGCTCAGTAACACTCCATAATATTGCAACACCTACAAAGAACGATGAGAAAGTTGCGATAGCGAACGTGAAGCGGCGAGAAGGCCAGGCGAAGTACCTGACGAATTTCAGGCCACAGAGGGAGTCGCAACCCATTCTCGAAGTGCGCAACGGGGATCGCGAGCTCGTCAGCCTCGGTCTCGTTTAAAGTAGAATTCTCGCTTGGACAGCGGGCTGAATAGCCCTCCGGGAGATAGCGGTCCACGGCGAGTTTAACTCCTCGGCTGTGATGTTCGCACAGTAGAACTCGTGGGCCTGAAACGCTGAGGCGCACTTTGACCGCCCCTCGCTCTCGCCATCCGCTCCCAGTTGCTGATTCGTCCGCATCAAGTCAGGAAGAAGCAACCTACAAGCAGCGAACGCGAACACGATCTTGCGAGGACGGAGATGAGTGTAGATGCGAGAAGACGGGAGAAATAAATGCGACGGGTAGGAGAATGAATCCGAGCTATTTATAAGAAATTCGGGTGGGCACGGGAATCGAAGCGTCGGGAGTGCGGATAGCTAAAAATAAAGTAGTTTTCTGCTCAAAGGGACTGCGGTCTTGCGAGCCAGGGCTCGCCGTCGCGCGATAATTGAGTCCCACCCAAGGCCGGCCCGCGAGAAAAAGGGGTCCGGGCATAGCGTTGCACAGAAGCTCGCAAGCGCTCTGCGAGGGCGATCATATCAAACACAGCGGACGAGCCGAATAAATCACATGCACACCACAGAAATAAAGGGAAAAGTTAAAAATGGAAAACGATAAAAGGCGAGTCACGACAGACTCGCGAATATTACCACACCGGTTATTGTTCAACAGACATCATGAAAGAAATACAAGCAAAAGAGTAGTAGAATTAAACCCGCTGCAACCTCATGGGTAGGGAAGCCATTTCCAGCGACCCCGACCCCACTTGCCCGCACGCGGCGGCGCTCTCGGATAATGGTATTCGCGAAGCGCTTTAAACTCGTGCAGGATTAGGTGCGCTTGATCCTCGCCCCGCGAGATGTACACGCCGGGCGAGGTAACATCTGCGCGAGGCACCGGCTCCGCCTCGGCGATTAAGCGCGCATTCGTGTCTTCCAACACGGCGAATCTCTCGTCAAAAGCAGCCCGGTCCGCGTCATACCGCTCCTCCAACTCGCGTAACATCATGCCGTGCTTCTGAAGCACCTAGGACACCCGATTCTTCATCCGCACGGGGTCGCCAGGGTCACCCAAGAAGTCTTCAATCTGGCTAGGCGAAGGCGGTGGCGACATCTCCATCCTCCCATGCTCTGACTCAGGGGTGGCTCCTGGGATTTCAACGAAGGGTTAGAAGGGCCCGAGGGAGGGCAAGAGATGGGA
This sequence comes from Dactylorhiza incarnata, assembly GCA_033032865.1. Lineage (NCBI taxonomy): Eukaryota > Viridiplantae > Streptophyta > Magnoliopsida > Asparagales > Orchidaceae > Dactylorhiza > Dactylorhiza incarnata. The sequence continues at coordinate 19,806,855 of JAWHQI010000004.1, forward strand.
GCTCGCGAAAACATGCTGACCTGGCGAGGAGGGGGATTCACGGCGGGGCTTGCGCGAAGACTCCGGCCGACCCTGGAAGTTTTCGCGGAATCCCGAGACGTGGGGTTTCCCCAGTCCAGGAGGGTATACCACTCTCTCCGCGACTTGGGCGCCATCGAGAAGCGAGCCGCCCGGACTTCGCTTGCCCATCAGACCGAAGCCTGGGGTCGCCACGTTAACCTTAGGCGGGACCGGCGAGTTCACCGGGGTGGAGACTTTCTCCTTGGGACTCGACGATGGGGTATCTGCATAGGCCACCGGCGTGTGGGTATCACGGACTTAAGCGGAGATAAAGTAGGGTGTGAGTGACTTACGAGGTTGCGAGAGAGGTGCCTGTTGGGACGAAGTCCCGACCCCAACATCTAGCAACCCCAGCCTCGCGGGGGACGGAGCGCAGAGAGCTGTCAGCGTAAGGCTTGCCAGGCGGTCCTCCGGAGGAGGATCCTGCGAGAAGAAAGGGAATGAGCAAGGGGCCGATGTAAAGAATTTAGACTGAGGATACCTGTTGTGCGAGCACGGTATTCGGCGGAGGTGGGGAATCAGGAGGCAATGTCATGTCCTCCCCCGGCGACCTCCTAATCGTCATGGCTTTCTTGGTCTGGGGAGAGGTGGCAGGGTTGAACATCCAGGCGTTGCGCTCGGCGGCCCGAGCTTTCGCCATCTCCCTAGAAGCCTTCAGTCGTTCCAACGCGCTCTGCTTGGTGGACATCCTGAAGGGAGAACGATTTCGGCGAGAAAGGAACAAAAGGGAAGGCTTGATCACCACCCTCGGTGGGAAGTATTTATAGCTTCGGGCTGGGGACCCACCAAAAGATTCCCGCCACGTCAGCAGAGTCGGCGAACACCAGGGGTTGGATGTATCTTCGCGAGCTTAGGGCAACCTCACGAAGAGCGGGGATTGTGTACAACCCCGATGTTCGCCAGGAAGCAACCAAAGCTCGCGCTCAAGGAGGCGAGCTAAAAGGGGCGAACCCTGAACTCCGGCGAGGCAGGCCAAGGAAGAGCAAGAGACTGCGCAGGCGAGCGAGCCCAGCGGAGGGAAGGTAACCGGCTCCTTCGAAGCTCAGCGAGGGCAGCGCATGCGAGCCCGACCAGTTGAGGAGGGAGCTCGCTAGGCGAGCCCAGAACCTCGGGGTACAGTTAGCCACTTTTGGGGTACAGTTAGCCATTTTGGGGTGCGGATAGCCATCCTGGGGTTCGCCGCCCCAGAGGCTCGCGAGCTCCGCTCGCGAGGGAAGTCGGCTTGGCCAGGTCGCTATGGGTGAGCCCAACCATTCGAGGAAGGGGTCCGCTAGGCGAGCCCGCCTAGAGCGAGTGCGGATAGTCATCCCGGGGCTCGCCGAGGTAGTACAGGCGAGCGAGCCATGCAATGTGCCAGTAATAACTCTGGGGCTCGCCGATCCAGAGGCTCGCGAGCTTCACTCGCGAGGGAGGCCGCGGAGCGGGCTGACTCGCCCAGTAAAAGTCCAGGAAGGGATTTTTACCAAGAGGCCCCCGGTGGTCTGCGTTTAGCCTCTCCGAACAGCGGAGTTTGGCTGTTAGCAGACCAATCCGGTGTGCGGATAGTGAGAATGGACAGCGGGATTTGGTTATTGACAGACCACAAAACTAAAATCTATAAATAGACCTCAAAGGGAACCTTGGAGGGGGACCGGTTCATTATCTTTGAGCTCTTCTCTCCCTAGGTCGCTTTGGTTGGGGCTCTCTAGCTCTCTAAGGGGCCCGAGTCTTAGCTTTGGCTTGGGAGGGGAAGTGCTCAACGATCTTCCGGGTTAGTGGAGGGACCTCCTCGCTGAGACTAGGGTCTTTGTTCTTTGCTCGAATCGTCGGCCTTACCTCTCCCGAGGGACCGGTAAGGGCTAGCTGCCTCTCATTTCGGTGAGGGCCCCGAGCTCCACAAGAGATCGAGAAATCGGTTTCAACACTCCTGCTCAGAGCATCCGCTACTACATTCGCCTTCCTTGGGTGGTAATGCATCGTGTACTGGTAGTCTGATAGAAACTCCACCCATCACCTCTGTCGGATGTTCTGCTCCTTATGCGTATCTACGTACTTCAGATTCTTGTGATCTGAGAATATGTCGCAGTGGACACCGTAGAGATAGTGTCGGCAGATCTTGAGAGCGAATACGACTGCTCCCATCTCCAAGTCATGCACCGGGTAGTTCTTCTCGTGGTTCTTCAACTGGCAGGAGGCGTAAGCTATCACGTGCCTGTTCTGCATCAGAACGGTACCCATCCCCTGATAAGACGCATCCGTGTACACCTGAAATCCTTCCCTCCCCAACGGAAGGGCCAGGATGGGGGCCGTAATAAGTTGACCCTTCAGCTCTTGGAAGGCCGCCTCACACTGCGGCATCCATGTGAAAGAAACATCCTTTTTCTTCAGGGATGTGAGTGGGAGGGCTATCTTTGAAAACCCCTGCATGAACATCCGGTAGTAGCAGGCAAGTCCCAGGAAACTCCTCACGTCGGTGGCCGTCTTCAACGGCAGCCAATCCCGTACTGCCTGGATCTTCGTTGGGTCCACTGCTAGACCAGCTCCACTGATGATATGGCCTAGGAAGGCCACCTCCTTTAGCCAAAACTGGCACTTGCTGAACTTCGCATACAAACGATGCTCCCGAAGATTCTCAAGGTTAGCGCCAAATGTCGTGCATGCTCCTCCTCCGACTTTGAATAGATGAGGATGTCGTCAATGAACACAATGACAAAGATGTCGAGATAAGGCTCGAACACCCAGTTCATCAAACTCATAAATGCTGATGGTGCATTTGTGAGCCTGAACGGCACCACAGTAAACTCATATAATCCATATCGGCTGCTAAAGGCCATCTTCGGGATATCCTCCTGCTGGATCTGCAGCTGATAATACCCTGACCTCAAATCCAGCTTCGAGAAGCAGTGGGCTCCCTCCAGCTGGTCAAACAGCTCGTCGATCCTTGGTAACGGGTACATATTCCGGATCGTCGGTCGGTTCAGAGCTCTGTAGTCGATGCATAATCTGAGCGTCCCATCCTTCTTCTTCACGAACAACACTGGAGCTCCCCAAGGTGAGAAACTCGGCCTAACGAACCCAGCTTCCACCAGCTCCTGTAGCTGCCTCCGAAACTCCACTAGCTCCTTCGGGACCATCCGGTAGGGGGCCCTAGATACCGGCTTAGCCCCCGACACCAGCTGGATTTGGAAATCCTTCTTACAGTGCGGAGGTAGTCCGGGTAGCTTCTCCGAAAATACTTCGGCAAAATCCCGCACAACAGGGATAATGACACCGAGTCTTTGACTTCCGTCGCCTCGAAGAGCACCTGATATACCTCATCTCCCTACAGGTGGGCCTTGACGGCCTGAACTGATGATGAAAAGATACGAGAGGCAGATTTAGTACCTTCGATCACTACTTCACCATCTTCATGCTTTAGAACGATCCTCCTTCCTAGACAGTCAATCTTTGCATGGTTCTAGTGCAGCCAGGTCATGCCTAAGATCAGATTAAATTCCTTCATCTTCAAGCGTGTCGCTGGAGCTTCGAACAGTTTCCCTCCAATCTCCACATTCATGTTGCACTTTGCATTTGTTAGAACATCAGATCCATCTGGGAATCGCACTCTCCTGTTGATGCCCTCGAAGTGTTGTACTTGGCACAGATCATCTACGAACTCTTCCGAGATGAACGAGTGAGAGGCACCCATATCGAATAAAGTGTATGCGGGCTTGCCGCAGACGAGTACTATACCTGGGTGGTTTTTGTTTGTTTGATTTAATGCTAAGGTAAACCTAATGTTTACTACGCACTAATGAATCTTAAAACAAAAGGCATCAAAAGTACCTGTAATGACCCTTACGGGATCCTGGGGCTGTGCTAGGTCCAGGGAGTACATCTACTCCCTATTCTGCCTCCGATCTCCACCCTAAAATCCACGGCCTCGTCCACATCCTTTGCCCCCGAAATGCTGGCCCTGAGGGGTAGCCTGTAGTGCTGGTGGTGCATTCCTCTGAGGGTAGTTTCTTCTGATATGGCCAGTCTGGTGGCAGTGGTAACACTCCAGAGGTTGCCCACCTCTTCCAATCCTTGGCATCTCCCGCATCTGTAGAGGCTGAGGAGCCAACACTACCTGCTCCCTCTACTCCTATCTCTCCTCCTAGCGGGGCCGGACCTCCGTCCTTCTTTCCCTAGCATCTCGACCTTTCAGCTGGTCCCTTCTACCTCCCCGTCCCTACCGGCCTCTTCCTTCCTTGAACAAGGTGATAGTCGCCTTCTAGTTTCTTGGCCATCTCCAGGATCTTAATCATACTACCGTCAGAGACGAAGAGGAGGGTCTACCTTAGCTCATCACGAAGGCCCTTATAGAACCTCTTTGTGTAACCTGCATCTAACAGCTAAAATGAAACTGCAAGCTGGGATAGGTGGGTAAACTCCCGATGATACTCCAGAACTGTCCTGTTCCCCTGCCTCAACTGCAGGAACCTGTTTTCCAGCTCGTCTCTTGCAGACTGCGACACAAAAAGCTCCAGCAGTGCTACCTTGAACTCATCCCAAGACACATCAGCAGCCTCCAGTCCTGTACATGTCGCGTCCAGGTACCTCTTCCACCATCTCTTTGCATGGGACTCTAAGAACGAGACCACCAGTGGCACCTCCATATCTGTTGGGCACTGAATCCCTGTCAGCATCTCCTCCATGATGTCAACCCACTCCTCAGTCCTCACAACTGTCTCCGTCCCGAGGTATGATGGGGGGAGAGACCTCCAAAGACGCTCAGCCAATTAGCCCCAGTGTTTTGCTGAGGAGCCGGTGCCTGCTGTGCCCTGAATGTCTCCAGTATGGCTGTCAGTGTTTGTCCCATCTCCATCTGCTGGAACAGAGTATGAGCCGGTGGTGGTGGAACGACGTTTGGAGTCAGTGGGACTCCATTCTGCGGTGTAGGGTTCATCGCGGGCTACACAAGAAAATTACTCTCGTACGGGACTTTGCTAAGGAATATTCAGTAAGAAGTGGACTTTTCATGTGATTTCCCTTATGGGCACACCATTGCTTCCGCTACTAGTTTGTCCTCAAACTAAGCTCGCGCGGGGTGGCCCAAGGTTTGTGGACTTCTTTTCTTTTCTCCGGATCGAGGTTTGGCCTCTGATACCACTTTGTAAGATCCCCTTTTTGGAGCTAGCAAGAATCCGAGGATACTCGCGTAGTGGCAAACGGAAGCGGTGGGTTGGGCCTCGCCCACCTTTAGGTTGGTATTTGCACTACCTAACCTAGACCTAATGTACGTCTCAACGCTAAGAACACAACATCAGAGCTCCTGCGTACTCTTGCTGGTCAGACCACCAGACTTGTCTTGGTAAAAGGGTTATCCACTCTTACCGAGCCCCATCATTAATGTCAGTGCAATGACCATCAACACTAAGGACCCACCACCTTATGCACATGCAAACATGTTTACCATCTATCTCTGAGCCATAAGCTCACCAGCTAATCCTCCTGGCACAACAGCCACTACTGAGCCACAAGCTCACCAGACTAATTAGTCTACTGCTACGACCACCGAGCCTACCGCTCATAAGACCAAACCGACTAAGCATCCGTGACAATGGAGTGTGAGTGAGTCTATTACTTAGTTTATCTTGTAAAACAACTTGCTCCTATGATTTAAGGTTAGTTTTGGAATTCCCAAAGATTACAATGTTAGGGGCTCCCTACTAATGGTATGACACCCCAAAGTTCCCTTTCTCAAGACATTTAATATTGTCGGTATCTACCCATATGCCTAAGCCTCTTATGTTTTCACTTGTATTAACCCTAGGTGGTTTATGACACGCTAGGGGAAAGTCGATCTTTCGTCAATCCCAAGCACGACCTTACCCTTAGCCCACCTAACACTCTTATCTCCTAAACTCTTTTTGGTGACCTCATCCTCTTCAACCTGACCATGCACACCATCTACATACCAAATCAACCTAGTAGGCCACTAAATACCTAAGTTTCTCCATTTTAGTAAACGTAGACCAAACTAACTATGTGAAGCTTATAAGTAGAGGTACTCCAAATATTCATCCAACTGACTCAAGATATTTACTGGAGGACTACCATGGAATTTTAAGACTAAATCCTGAGTATCATATTTTTCCTCAACATTTTAGCATTTATTTAAATTTCTCCAATATTTGCCATGTATGAGTATGAACATGAAATGTACGGTATTCTCAAGTCACGATCCTCATAAAATTAAGATAAATCTATCATGCCAAAATAAAAGTAAATAATGAATATCACAATTTTACAGTAAGGAAATGTCTTCTATTTTTAATATTTAACTTCTATCCAAACTTGAAGATTTATGAAAGAACTACCAAAAATACTTGTGCCAAAATTATAGAAAATTACCAGACCTCTATTATGTCTAGAAAAGCTCAATTACAAAGTTTCACAATTTATGGGAATCATTTCCTCACTGAAATATTTAATCCAAATAACTCTAATTTGCACATGTTGTGAAGGAGCCTACTGATATCAATTTCCAAACAATTCTATAAAAATTCACAGAGCTTTCTAGTGCTCTGAAATGTCCTATCACCAAGTTGCACATTTTTCCAGAGAGTTTTGGACCCTTAATTATATTTCTTAAGATTGAGACAAAATAGGTGCCTTGAGGATGAAATACTAGTTAAATCATAAAATAAATTATGTAAAAATTACCAGGGGTCTAAAATATGTTTAAAAAGGCACCACCAAGATTTCATCTTCATCCAAGATCATTTGTGCATGTAAATATCTCTTAAAATAAGTTTACCTAAAGGGGTTATGACCTATTTCAAAGGGGATAATTACTCCTAAAATTCTTATAAAATTAACTGGGGCCTAATTACACCCTATGAACATATCCACCAAATTCCATGACCATTCAAGGACATTTGACCCCATTTCCTTCACAAGGTTCAAAGAGCAACCCTAAGGTTAAAACTAAGGTCCTAGGGCATATCCAACTCTACACCACCCCATCTTACTCATGAAGGTGTTTTTGGTGATCCTAAATCAGTGGCCAAGGTTTCAGCTCATGGTGATGAGTTTTGACCACCATACCCAAGGATTGACACCATGCCCTAACTTTGACCCAATTTGACCTAACTTTGGATAACAAAATACCCAATCAAATCAGTCCCAATTGGGCGGAGATTTTTACCAGGGTCATGAAATAACCCTAAGAAGTAAACAACAAAATTTTGACGGCATTGGAGGTCATTTGACCCAATAATTAATTAATAATTATTTTAAGAAACTTTTACAAAAACCTTAGAAAAAGTTTCTCCTAAAATTCCCATCTTTGGGTATGATGTGTGGTAGGTGTAAATAGCCTAGGTTTCAATTTTTAAGTCCATCCCATAACCCAATCAAAAGTTATTTAAGATATGGTGTTTGTCCTACACTAGGGACCAGTCCCACCAAAATGGACCTACAGGGAGCTACAGAACTCATTTTGGGGTGAAATAAATTTTAACATAAAGTAGACTCACAGGACTTTCATGTTGGGCACATTTATATTTGAGGGGTTCTAGTATTTCTAATAATTAAAATAAAATACCATCTGCGTTCGATGAAATATGATCTGCGTTCGACCAACTATGATCTGCGCTCGACGAACTATGATCTGCGTTCGACGAACGCCGTGCTTCAGTGCGCTCGACAAAATATGATCTGCGTTCGACGAACTATGTTCTGCGTTCGACGAATGTCGTGCTTCAATGCGATCGACGAAATCTGATCTTCGTTCGAGAAATTAATTATGTTCGACGAATTAATGAAATAAGGTTATAACCTAATCATTTACTCCAGATTAGTTCGTTGAATTAATTTCGTTCGACGAATTAATTCCGTTCGATGTACTCTGGGGTTGGTTCGACGAACTCAATAATTTTTCAGTGTATTAATTCTGTTCTACGAACTCTGGGTTCCGTTCGACGAACTCAACAATCAGTTTGATGAACGCAGCGTGTGCTCGACGAATGAATTCCATTCGACGAACTCCGGGTTCCATTCGACGAACTCAATTATTAGTTCGGTGAAGTTCTTCTACTCAGATCGACGAATTAATTAAACAAGAATATAACATAATCATGAAATAACATTATAACATATAACATAATCACGTAAATCTGCGAATAACTGATCATGGTAAATCCGGCGGTTCTTAGTCATCGTCCCCGTTGGATGGATGGTGCGCGATAGCCCGCCCTGGGCTTCTTTGCGGGATGATTTCCCGGCCACCTGTGCCGCTTCCCGGCCAGCCAATGCCACCACCACCTCCGTTGAGGTGGTGGCTGGCGATAGGGGGTGGTTGGCCGGCCGGAGGTGGTCAGAATCAGGTTTTGAGGAGGGGAAAGATAGATCGAAATGAGCCCTTTCGGAAGCGCGATACGAGCCCAATTGAGCACGGATCAAGCCCCAAATTATGAAAAGATCTAGCACTAAGGGAGAGGAGGCAGATCGGACCTGTGTGGTGGCTTGGTGGCGCGTGTTCCGACGAGTCACCATGGCTGGAGGGGGAGATTTCAGCGCCATGTCAATTTTTGCTTCTCGGGCTCGATTTCTTCGGAGAAGAGGGGGTTTTCACTCCTTTCCGTCCTTTGAAGGTGTTAAGGAGATCAATACGGGGAGGGGAAGAGCCTTGGCATTAATTGCTGTAATCACCATTAATGGTGATTTTTGGTTTCTTATGGGAGGAAATGAATTGGTTATCAATTAGGCTGGAAAAAGGGCTGAAAACTTCTCCTCTCCTCAAGGGGAGATGAATGGTGCCATAAATTGGGTTTATTTGGCCATAAATGCCATTCTCCTCCTCTTCCTCTGTCCGCCATTTTTGGGGGAAATGGAGATTTCTCTCTCCTGGCTGAAATCCTTCAAATTGAATGGCCAACTCAGTAGCATTCAATCTCCATTAGGTGGTGGACCACACCAATTGGGTCTAGCTCAAGTGTGTTGGGTTAAATTTGTGTAAAGTAGGTCATTTTGACCTAAATTTATGCTAAGGTTGACTTTGGTCAAATTGACAACTTGGGTTGACCACAATGGGTGGGTAGTGACCCATTTGACTCCCTTGTGAGTTAGGAAGGCTTAGGTTTAGTCAATTTGGTAAGGTGATGGTGAATTGTCCCTTAATACGACACTTTGACCAAATTAGGGCTAGAGTTGACTTAAGGTAAATTGCCCAATTTAGAGGTCCCATGATGGGGCTTTTTGGTCCATTAGGTTCCTAATGACCCTATAAGGGTAGGGGCATGGTCAATTTGGCATGGTGGAGGCCAATTGACCATAATTGAGTTAGTTTCACCAATTTTAGAGTTAAGGTTGACTTTAGCCAAATTGGCCTCTTTGGTTGACCCCAATGGGTCCCTAGTGCTCCAAGGAGGCCCCTAATGGGTTATGGATTCTATGGTGGAGTCAAGGTTCAAGGAAAGGCCCCAAAATACAACCCTAGGCTAGGTATATGAAATCTGCTATATGCAGACCACTGGGATTTCTCCCTCTCATCCAAGCTCACCTGGTCTTAAGCTCTTCTTATGGTTTTGTCATGACCTAGTCATGACAAAACAATTTTAGGGGGTGGGTCTAGTTGTTTGGGGGATGTTACACAATAAGAGATTTTGATTTCCTTACAGCGCTTGTGGATGAGGCAAGATTTGAGCATAAAGTTCCTTTGACATTTTTTGGCACTCCTCTTCCGAAGATAAGATTTCTTCTTCTCTTCCACAAGATGTGCACTCCATTGATCCATCCCGTGAGGATCTTTCTTGAACATTTGTGCAAGCATGTATATTCTCCGGTACTTGTGATTGATTTATACCTATAGAAGGAGAATCATAAGTTCTTTCAAGGAAATTCCAAATCTCATATGCGGTAGGTAAATTATAAATAAGTTTGAAAATATTTTGATCTAACGCTCAAAATTAACTATTTATAGATTTTGCATTTAAAACAATTTCGTTTCTGGTTAGTACGCTAGGTGGCTTTTCAATAGTAATATTCCAAACTTTTTCATCTAAGGCTTTAAGAAAATTTTTCATTAATATTTTCCACCCTTTATAATTTTTGCCCATAAATAAAGGTGGTGATAATACTTTTTCATTTATATTAAAATGTTCCCCTATAGTAGAAGCGAGATCGTGATTAAGAGATGCCATTATTCCCGGTTGTTAAGCCGATTTGGAATAACCTGGCTCTGATAACACTTGTTGGATCTTAATGCGCCCTTAGAGGGGGCGGGGGGGGGGGGGGGGTGAATAAGGGTTTTAGAAAACTGTAAACTTTAATAGAAAACTTTTGATATTTTGGTAGAAGTAAGTTAAATCAAAAGTAAAGAGATAATGAAATTATAAATGAAATCAATTTTATTAAACAAGAAAAGACATGATTATCATTTATAAAATTGATTACAAAATCTGATTTCTATGACGCTAGAAATTGAAGGCGAAATTTGAAATATTCTTTTTTGTTTTTTATACCGACTCGTATCCCCACGAACCGGTTGGCTTTAGCCGATCTCTCCCCAGATACGGCCTTAAGCCGCTCTAGCCTTCCTATCCCCAGAAAGGCCTCGAGCACCCCCTAGATCTACTCCCTAGACCTAGTCGCCAACACGAGGCGAATTACTCCCTAAGTCATACCCAGACCTAGTCGCCAACACGAGGCGAATATCTGAACCGATTACAAAGATAAAAATAAAAGACAAATACAAAAGACAAATATGAAACTCCCTATGAGGTAATCTGAAGGAGACGCCGAAGAATCGTTGAAGATCATTGAGGTCCAAGCGTGTGTTCTTCACGTTGAGTTAGCGTATTGATCCAAGCCTCCTTTGATTCTTCCTTTTGAAATTGAGTGGCAGAAGTGTTGGTCTGGAAATACGGCCCTCTCAGAGTTTCTGAAGTGCTGGAATAGGGCTCTTATCAATCAGTTATTGGAGAAGACAAAATCAACCTTTTTATAGAACTGGAAGCTAATGCCAGCGTTAAGAGTTAATGTCGGGCATTGACTCAGTATAGAAATAACTTGATGGATCGGATCTTCAAAACAGGAAGGAGATTCTGCATCTTTGGAAACTTTCTTTTTAGGAAACCTTAACGCTGGCGTTGACTCTAATGCCAGGCATTGAGTCAAATCATTCCCAAAATACTCCTGCAATTATGGCTGCTTCCCTCCAGTCATTTTGAATCTTGACGGGAATAAAAGTTAACGCCGGCGTTAACAGTTAACGCCGGGCGTTGAGTGAAATCATTCCTAAATTGCTCCTTCAATCAAGGTTGCATTCCTCCTTGCCATAATCATCGATCGTTAACGCTGGCGTTATGTCCTAACGCCTGGCGTTAAACATATTTCTCATTTTTTCAGTCGACAAGCCATCTCGCCGATCGGCAAGCCATCATGTCGATCGGCAGACCATCGTGTCAATCGCTAACGCCCATCGTTAAGTCCTGACGCCTGGCATTAGACATCTTTCAATCTTTCTGCTTATGGATAGTACCAAACCAATAGTTCAATAACCTTGTGTCATAACTGTTCAAACCTGCATGCTAAAAACACAATGGCAGACAATATAAAATACAAGTAGGATTTGTTATTCTCAAATCAAAGGGATGCGGAAAACCATGTTCCAACACAAGTGTCTCCTTGTTATCTTACAGGAACAAGTAAAAAATCTTGAGGACCAGGCTGAGGTCGCACAGTTGAAGGAGCATGACGTGCGGGATGCGCTGGAGGCCGAGAGGAGGGAGAGGCTAGAGAAAGAAAGGGCATTGCAGGAGCAAAATGCAAAACGCAAACTGGAAGCTTGACGATGACTGGAAGTATTATAGAGAAAAGTATCTTCATTTGAATATGGAAGTTGGTGGGAGTCAGCAACCTTCCAATGTGAATGATGATGGATGGTGTGGTACGAGCCGCCAGGCTGCTGTAGAGACCTTAAATCCCCCAGCGGTCATGGGGGACGACCCAATCTTCTACTGGTGAGACCGTCGCGGCCTTGCCTGCTCACATGATTCCAGCTGCGCGAGTAGAGCAAGAGCAGGCCGCAAGCGTATGAAGTGGAGGAGGATTCGGCTTCCTCTGGCGGCTTCGATGTCCTCCGCTCCTGTGGTAATCCCCGGGACTTGCAAGGTCGCCTGACCTTGAGCTGGCACCCCGGAGGTGACTGCGTACAAGTCTCCACCGCGCTCCGGCACTAGGTAAGCGAGAAGTCTGGTCGCCATGCAGAAGCCGCTGATATTGCTCTGTATGGTCGGCGCAACTTAGAGAAGCTGAAGAAGGTTCCCAAAGAGGAACTGGCACAACTAGCCGCGCAGGTTAGCGTGAGGAGCTATGTTACGAACCACTTCATGGGCATCACCTTCAAAAGATTGATTTCAACGAACAATCATTCAGAGAAGAAAAATGCTGAATTGGTGCAGGAGGTCGCACGGTTTGGCTTCAGGCTTTGAAGACTTCAACTTCTCGGATATCTATCCGACTCTGAAGAAAAAGCTGGACTCTATTACCCGCAAGGCCAAGGGCAAGAGTAAAGTCGACGAAATCAAGTCAGAGGAGGAAGAAGAAGATGATGAAGAAGAAGGTGAGGAAGGCGTTAAGGAAACCGCTGCGGTTGACTGTGAGTAAAAGACAACTCGGGTTTTGAGACCGATGATACCGGACAGGAAACCGAGCGGTCTACATGCCGGAGATCGGGCGGCCCGAGTGGATCCAATAGTAATTCATCAAGTTCTTTATCAGATAGCGGAGCCAATTCGCCTGATGTTGATATTGAAGGTGGCGAAGATTCAAGTTCTCCTGTGACCAAGAAGCTTAAACCGTGCGTTTAGCTATTTTTTATCTTTTGTTTTTTTACTTTACACCGACGGCTTAGATTTGTTAGCCGGTCGGTTTGAATGATCATATATGTAATTTTGAGAACTTTAATGGAAAATTACAGTTACCTGTTCAACTGTTTGTCTTTGCGATTTTACTTACTTGTGGATGTTGATATGCGACCTTTTGTTAGATCATTATTCCCTTTAAACTGCAAGTTCTTTCTTTAATCCGCCAGAATATTAAGTTGTGCGGTCAAGATTTAGTCCGAGCGGCTAGAAGTCCGAGCTCATTTATGCGAGATTTTCAAATAAATGACTGCCTGAATATCATGGAATGCTGCTCGGACGGTTTATCACATTAGTTCTAAGATTGATCCTAATTCAGTGAAGATGAACCACAACCTGAAACTGCCAGAAATAATATCTTTTCAAGTCGTGCGGTTAAGGTATATCCCGGACGACTAATAAAATATTAATGTTTTTTGAATCCAATATAAAAAGTATCAAGTCGCGCGGTTACTTCATATCTCGTGCAACTGTCGATGTAAATCCCCAATACATAGGAATCTTAATAATAACTTCCTGATGGAATGAGAAATGTCTGGATAATGATCATCAAGATATGTGATCACTTCTCAGCCCGAGCGGCTAATAGTTTGAGTTCCCTTTTCTGAAGTTTTAGGAAACATTCTCATAAGTATAAATAATAATCGATAAGTCGAGCGACCAACGTATAATCCGGGAAACTAATAACCTATGTTGTGGAACAAATTTTATCACTGCGAGAAACACCCATGGCCATTTTCTTGTGGGCGAATTAATTCAAACCGAGCGAATAAGATTATAGCAATGAACTGTACCCTCATAACTTTCCTAAGTTAATTCCCCCAGTCTGAGCGAACAGTACCAGCCCACGATAGTATAACGAGATTAATCATAAACAGATTGTGTAATCCGATTGGTCAATATTGTTATTGACAACCTGTTAGAAATGTTGCTTTCTAGATTTATCGCTAGATTTATTCTAACCGCTCGGTTAGCATATCATGCTGCCATTTCTTGCCTGTTATTCTTATTCAAGCCGGTCAGCTTAAGAGATCGAACCGTATGGTCTTAAAGTCCTATATCTGTAAGTAACCAGGTAGACAAGCGTAAGACCCCATTTTTTTTTCTTCAAAAACCTGGGTCTTATGCCCAGAACCACTGCTTTGCGGTGGCACCCTCACTCAGGAAGGTCGCCACTACAAAATGCCGATTCTGCCGGCCATATCGATCACGACAGAAGAAAAGTATACATTTGATTAACAAATAAATCAAGTCCACATCACATGAATATAATATCTCGAAATAAAAGATGTCCACATGAAATAACTGAACAAAAGATAGTAATAGAAGGGCTCATGCCCTGTTACATAGATTCCTCACTATAATTTCACTCGCGGAAGCATAATCTACTAAGACTAATAAGACACTCACGGATCCTATCATCGGTGCTCCCGTACTAGACTGTCCTGCCTCCATCTGCACCGGCCTCTGGTGCTGCAGCTTCTCCTCGGTCCCCAAAAATGATAAGGTCCACAGAGTGTTAGTCAAAATACTAAGCCAATCCCCCACCCCTCCACTAGTGACTCCTAGGCACCATGCGAGAAGGATAAAGCGGAGGACATCAAGGGGTATAATCAAAAGCAGGTGATAATGAGTCTAACTACGGAAGGGTCTATCTGTAAGCAATATATAGTACAGTGAGTAAAGCAGTAGGAAGTAAAATAGTAGCAAGTGAGCAGTAGTAATAAGTAAAGCAATAGTAAAGAAAGGCACTAGGGAAATCAGTATTAAGAACAAGTAACCTTAATTTATAGGAATGCCCACACAAACCTATAGACCAAGGGGTCATTTAGCAGGGCATGTCGTATAAGAAGTCCCATAACCAATTTATATGATAGGGGTAGGGGTTGAAATGCAATGTTTATGCTATGTCATGTAAGGTATGCAGTTTAATGTTATGTTCATACAAGTGCAACTCACACACTTCGAATCTATGCGCACAGACCTTTAGTTCCCCCTTTTTGGATCTAGCAAAACTCCCAGGATACTTCCTTAGTGCCAAACGGAAGTGGTGGGTTGGGCCTCGCCCACCTCTAGGTTGGTATCTGCACTACCTAACCTAGACCTATCGTACGCCTCAACGCTAAGAACACAACAGCGGAGCTCCTGCGTACTCTTACTGGCTAGTCCACCAGACTTTTCTTTGGTAAAGTGTTAACCACACTTACCAAGTCAAAGTATCGACGTCGGTGCGATGACCATCAACACTAATGACCCGCCACCTTTATGCACATATAATATGTTACCATCTATCTCTGATCCCTAAGATCCTCGGACTAACCTGTCCGACACAATAACATTCCGAGCAACCAGCTCGCCGGACTAACCCGTCCATGCTAACAACCACCGAGCCTACCGCTCGTAAGAACAAACCTAACTAGCCTTCTTAACCATGGAGTGTGGGTGTGTTCATTATTAAGTTAATCTTGCACCTCCATTTATTCCTACACTTTAGGGTTAACCATGGACTTCCCGAGGACTACCCTGTGAGGGGCTTATTACGGTACTAGGAACTATAATGGGATGACACCCCGAAGCTCCCTTTCCAAGGCACTTAATATTATTAGTGTTTACCCATAAGTATTGCCTTCTTATCATTACACTTGGATTACCCTACGTATGTTATGACCTTCCAAGGGGAAAGACGATCTTTCGTCGGTCCCGAACACGACCTTACCCCTTAGCTTATCGGGTACACCCAGCATATAGACCCCTAATGGTGACCTCACATCCTCTCTAACAGACTAGGTACACCATCTACCTTCCATTCCCACCTAATGATCCATAAATTACTCAAGTCTTACGGTTTTACTATACACAGACCAAATGAGTTATATGAGTTGTATGAGAGGAGGTACTCCAAATATTCATCCACATGACTCAAGATTTTTAATTGGAGTCTATCATGATATTATAAGAGTAAATCCAGAGGATCATATTTTCCCTTAATTATTTGGCATTTATTATAATTTCTCCAACATTGGCCAAGTATGAAATTGAACATGAAGTGTAAGATTTTCTTATGATATGGCCCCCATAAAATTATGGAAAATCTATGATGTCAAAATAACAGTAAATGCAGAATATCACAATTTTACAATAAGTGTTGGCCTCTAATTATAATATTGAATATTTATCCAAAATTAGAAATTAAAGAAGGAACCGCAAAAAATATTTGTCCAAAAATTATGGAAAAATTACCAAACCCTTATAATGATCAGAAAAGTTTACTAACAGAGTTTCATATTTTATCAAAACAATTTAGTCAAATAAATAAATATTTCAAGTAAATCCAAACTAGGGAACATTGTGAAGTAACCTACTGATAAATAATTCCAATAATTATATAAAAATACACAGAGCTTTCTAATGCCCTAAAATGTCCTAAACCAAGTTTCACAATTTTCCAGAGAATATTCGGCCCTCATTTATTTATCATAATCTTAAGGCAAAATAGTTGACTTGTGAATGAAGTACTACTTAAATCAATTCAAAAATAACACCAAAATTACCAGAGGTTTATATCTTGACTATATGAGCACTACCAAACTTTCATCAACATCCAAGTTCATTTGGGCATGTAAATTTCTCTTATAAAAGGTTCCGTAAAAAGGTTATAACCTAAATCAGAGGGGATAATTGTTCCTAAAATTATCATAAAATTTCTTAGGGAATATTTACACCCTATGAACTTATCTACCAAGTTTCATGACCATTCAAGGACATATGCCCCTATGTCCTTCACAAGGCTTAATGTGCAACCCTAAGGTTAGAACTAGGGTCCTAGGGAATTCCACCCCACATCACCCCAAATTACTCATGGGGGTGTCTTATGTGATCCTAAACCAGTGGCCAAAGTTACACATCACTTTGATGAGATTTGACCACCTAATTCCATCATGTGCACTTTTGACCTAGTTTGACCAAACTTGGGTTAACAAGTTACCCAACCAAATCAGTTCCAATTGGGCTGACATTTTTACCAGGGTCATATAATAGCCTTAAAGAGCACCCAAAAAAATTTCGAGTGGATTGGATGGCATTAGACCCTAAAATTAAATAATATATGAATTATTAAATTATTACAAAAACTTTAGAAACTTTTTTTCCAAAAATTCCCATCTTTGGATATGTTAAGAGTGTAGGTACAATTAGCCTATGTTTCAATTTTCAAGTCAATATCATTTCCCAATCAAGAGTTATTCAAGATATAGTGGTTGCCCTACCCTAGGGATCAGTCCCACCAAAATGGCCCTACAGAAAGCTACGTTGCTCTTTTTGGGCTGAAACAAATTTTAAAATAAAGTACACACCAAGGGATACGACTTTGATGTTGGCCACATTTTCATCAGAGGGGCCTAAGTATTTTTAATAAATTAATCTAGGTACTGCAATAAGTGTGACATAAATACAAATCATAACATAACATATTTATTTGATCTCAACACAGATCTTGGCGCAGATCGTGCGGCTCCTGGTCGTCTTCTAACTCCAGCCAAGGGTTGAGATTGCCCACGGCTGGGCCGACTTCCACTCCATTTTCCCGGCCACCTGAGCGCCGCCCCGGCCGACCAATGCCGCCACCACCTCCGTTGAGGTGGTGGCCGGCGATTAGGGATGGTTGGACGGCCGGACGTGGCCTGAATGGGGGTTTCTAGTGAGGGAAAGAGGGCTCAAAACGAGCCCTTTCAGGAGCTTGATTCGAGCCCGATTTGGCTCGAATCAAGCCCCAAACCAGATGAGGATCTTGCACTAGAGGAGGAGAGGAGGATCGGACATGATTTGTGGCCTGAGGTCGCGTATTCCGGCGGGTTGCCATGGTCGAAGCTTGAGCTTTTGGTGCTATGTAGATTTGCACTTGGAGAGCTCGGGTTCTTCAGAAAAGTGGGGGGTTTCACTCCTCTTCGGCCTCTGAAGGTGTTAAAGGCCTCAATTGGAGGCAAGAGGGGGGTTTCACATGGTGGCCATTAATGGCCTTGATGGAGAATTTCGGTTTCATATGGGGGAGGTGAATTGGGCATCAATGTGGCCGGGAGAAGGCTGGAAACTTCTTCTCTCCCCAAGAGGACATGAATGGTGCCATCAATGGGGGGAATTGGAGGTTTCTTCTTCCTCCCTATTAACTCCCCCTTCTCTCTCTCTCTTTCAAATTGGGCTTTCTCTCTCCTGACCGATTTTCCTGAAATTGAATGGCCTATTCAGTAGCACCCAACCCCATTAGGTGGTGGACCACCTCAATTGGGTCTAGCCCAAGTGGATTGGGCTTGATAAGGTCAAAATAGGACATTTTGACCTAAATTTAAGGTAGAGTTGACTTTGGTCAATTTGACCACTTGGGTTGACCCCAATGGGTGACTAGACACCCATTGGCCTCCATTAAGGGTTAGGAAGGTCTAGGTAGGGTCTATTTGGCATGGTGAGGGTCAATTGGCCCTTAATAGATCACTTTGACCAAAATAGGGCTAGGATTGACTTAGGTCAAATTGGCTCAATTGGAGGCCCCATGATGGGGCTTTTTGGTCCATTGGGTCCCTAATATCTCTATAAGGATAGGGGCAAGGTCAATTTGGCATGGTGGAGGCCAATTGACCCTAATTAGGCTACTTTGACCAAATTGGGGTTAGGGTTGACTTTGGTCAACTTGGCCTCTTTGATTGACCCCAATGGGTCCTTGGTGCTCTAAGGGGACCCCTAATGGGTTGAGGATGCTATTGTGGGGTCAAGGAATCAAGGTGAGGCCCTAAAGTCCAACCCTAGGCTTGATATCTAAAAATTGCTATTTGTAGACAACTTGAGTTTTGTCCTTCTTACCTAAGTTCACATGATCTTAAGCTCTTCCTATGGTTTTGTCATGACCTAGTCATGACAAAACCAACTTGGGGGTCTAGTTGTTTGGGGGATGTTACAACAAGTGCCCGTGCCTGTTAAACACTATTTTCTCCCAAATGGTCATAAAGGACCATAAGAGAAAAATAATTCCTTGTAAATAAGTAAAAGAATTACAGACTCATATGACCAAGTGGGAAAGTGCGCTTAGGTAGCAAGCATTGCTTTCCTCAAGTGGTCATAAGAGCTGTATGAACTTCGATGACCCAACTGCTCTCTTGCCTAGGGTTACAAGCTAAGTTGATTAATTGGGCAGGTGTGGTTATGTCGCAGAGGCTTTACCGATATTGCTTTCCTCAGAGAGATCAACCTAGTTGTGGGTCCCCTGTAGGCACTACTCGAGAGTATCTTAGGAGTATTCGATGGTCACATACTAAGATGATCAGTTGGGAAGGTGTGGTTATGCCGCAGAGGCTATACCGACATTGCTTTCCTCAGAAAGATCATCAAAGATGTAACCATATCCCTTTCGGGGCACGATAGAGTTAACAGTCACCTAGAACTCCATTGATGCAGAGGTGTGTTAGATACTGGCTGGGATCCAAAATCCTGAAGACCTCAGCACGGGAATTGGCAAGCTTCCACTACACGTGTGTGAAAACTCCTCGTTACACGTGGTCCTCGTGGTTTTACGCTAATGACTACAATTCGAGGGGGTTCAAGCAGAACTTGGCGATGTCTCCAAGGTTTAGTGAGGGATATATGTAAGAAAGTACAATCATCAGATATGGAAACATGTCAGTATGGGGCTTCTCATTGAATATCCAAAATACAAATAATGAAAGACAACGTTTTAAGGATAGAATCGTTTGAGATCATCACCGCTCCAAGTACGTGAGATTTCTTCTCCATCACTCATCTGGAGGCGTTAAGCCCCACTCTTTAATGCTTCCTTGATGTGAATGGTCCTGCCTAGTTGGGATTTAATTTTCCAACAATACCTGTTCTGGCCGCAGCATCCACCTTTTTCACTACTGTTGAATCCGAAATTACACCCCCCCCCCCGAGTCCTCGACGCTCGATCCCGGATGAAATAGAGGGGGTAATGGTCGAGCAGCTGGTTACTTGAGTCACAAATGAAGAGCTGAGAGAGAGAGAAGAAGAGAGGGTCGCTAGCTTGCGGCGAGGCCAGACTTCGCCCGCCGCGGCAAATGCCACTCTTACGGCGGGCTTTCCCTTTATTTAATAATCTGTATTACAACATGCTGTTTTTAGTACATGGAAACAGAATGAATACAGGAGAGAGAGAGAGAGGTAAGAAAAGAAAGTCGGCCGTGCTGCTTGCTGAGACCGCCCGGGCTCCTTGCCGAGATCTCCTGGGCTCCTTGCCGAGACCACCTGGGCTCTTTGCAGAGACCGCTCGGGCTCCTTGTCGAGACCTCCCGGGCTCCTTGCTGAGACCGCTCGGGCTCCTTGCTGAGACCGCCTAGGCTCCTTGCCGAGACCGCCTGGGACAGGCCGCAACTTAGTGCGGTCTTGCTGTTTCTAGCCTCCGGTTTTGTCCCCCCCAACTTGCCTGTCACTGTTCATGTCGAGGGTCCTATTTATAGGGTCTGGGTCGATGTCGTCACCTCGGGTGAGTCGGTGCCCGGATCCCTACCCGAGCGGTCTGAAGGAAGAGACCGCCCTTGCTGGGCGGCCTGAAGGCAGAGACCGCCCGCCTTGGGCAGTCTGAAGGAGGAGGCCGGCCGCCTTGGGCGGTATGAAGGAGGTGGCCGCCCCATCTGGGCGACTTGAAGGGAGAAGCCGCCCCAGCTGGGCGACTTGAAGGGAGAAGCCGCCCCACCTGGGCGACTTGAAGGGAGATGCCGCCCCACCTGGGCGACTTGAAGGGAGAAGCCGCCCCACCTGGGCGACTTGAAGGGAGTAGCCGCCCCACCTGGGCGACTTGAAGGGAGAGGCCGCCCCACCTGGGCAACTTGAAGGGAGACGCCGCCCCACCTGGGCGACTTGAAGGGAGAAGACGCCCCACCTGGGCGCCTTGAAGGGAGAAGTCGCCCCACATGGGCGACTTGAAGGGAGAAGCCACCCCACCTAGGCGACTTGAAGGGTGAAGCCGCCCCACCTGGGCACCTTGAAGGGAGAAGCCGCCCCACCTGGGCGACTTGAAGGGAGAAGCCGCCCCACCTGGGCGACTTGAAGGGAGAGGCCGCCCCACTTGGGCGGTTTGAAGGGAGAGGCCTCCTACCTGGGCGGTTGGAAGAAGGAGGCTGCCTCACCTGGGCGGTTTGAAGGAGGAGGCCGCCCCTTCTTACCCCTTTGGGTGTAAAAAGAGCCTTTGCGTGAGGTCTAATCCTTCCAGGGCGCGTAATCTTTAAAGATGTAGCAAAAGAGGCCTCCTAGGGGAGGATCGCCAATTTCTGGGTCAACATAATCCCCGCACTATTTCAAATTTCCAAGAAACTTCGAAAAAGTAGGTATTGACCCACAAAAATCGTGATTCGCTACTGGTAAATTGTCAAAAGAGTGGGAAAGAGAAAAAGGGAATGAGTACCTGATGCCTCTCCACAAAGGAACTAGTGAATGCTTATTCTCTCCTGTGAGGGAGGAGAGTCATAGCAAATATAAAACACAACTCACAAGTACCTGAAGGGAACTTGCGAACATCGGCTCACTTTGTCCTCTGAGGTAGACTAGTAATCATCTACTAGTCTCTGAAGAGAACTCCATAATTAAAGAAAGAACGTGGCGCGAGTACCTGAAGAGAACTCGCGAACACCTGCTAACCTCTGCAAAAGAGAACTCAAAGCAGGTATAAGAGAAACTATAACACGAGTACTTGAAGAGAACTCGTGAATGCCTGCTAATCTCTGCACAAGAGAACTTAAAACAGGTGTAAAGCAAACTACAACGCGAGTACCTGAAGAGAACTCGCGAACACCTGCTAATCTCTGCACAAGAGAACTTATAACAGGTATAAAACAAAACGCGAGTACCTGAAGAGACCTCGCGAACACCTTCTAATCTCTGCAAAAGAGAACTCAAAGCAGGAATAAAACATAACGCGAGTACCTGAAGAGACCTCGCGAACACCTGCTAATCTCTGCAAAAGAGAACTTAAAGCAGGTATAAAACATAACGCGAGTACCTGTAGAGACCTCGCGAACACCTGCTAATCTCTGCAAAAGAGAACTCAAAGCAGGTATAAAACATAACGCGAGTACCTGAAGAGACCTCGCGAACACCTGCTAATCTCTGCAAAAGAGAACCCAAAGAAGTTATAAAACATAACGCGAGTACCTGAAGAGACCTCGCGAACACCTGCTATTCTCTGCAAAAGAGAACTCAAAGCAGGTATAAAACATAACATGAGTACCTGAAGAGAACTCGCGAACACCTGCTAATCTCTGCAAAAGAGAACTCAAAGCAGGTATATAACATAACGGGGGTACCTAAAGAGACCTCGCGAACACCTGCTAATCTCTGCAAAAGAGAACTCAAAGCAGGTACACAATATAACATGAGTACCTGAAGAGAACTCGCGAACACCTGCTAAACTCTGCAAATGAGAACTCAAAGTAGGTATAAAATATAACGCGAGTACCTGAAAAGACCTCGCGAACACCTACTAATCTCTACAAAAGAGAACTCAAAGCAGGTATAAAACATAACGCGAGTACTTGAAGAGACCTCGCGAACACCTGCTAATCTCTACAAAAGAGAACTCAAAGCAGGTATAAAACATAATGCGAGTACCTGAAGAGACACCGCGAATACCAGCTAATCTCTGCAAAAGAGAACTCAAAGAAGGTATAAAACATAACGCGAGTACCTGAAGAGACCTCGCGAGTAACTGCTAATCTATGCAAAAGAGAACTCAAAGCAGGTACACAATATAACACAAGTACCTGAACAGAACTCGCGAACTCTTGCTAATCTCTGCAAAAGACAACTCAAAGCATGTATAAAATATAACGCAAGTACCTGTAAAGACCTCGCGAACACCTGCTAATCTCTACAAAAGCGAACTCAAAGCAGGTATAAAACATAACGCGAGTACCTGAAGAGACCTCGCGAACACCTGCTAATCTCTGCAAAAGAGAACTCAAAGCAGGTATAAAACAAAACGCCAGTACCTGAAGAGACCTCGCGAACACCTGCTAATCTCTGCAAAAGAGAACTCAAAGCAGGTATAAAACATAACATGAGTACCTGAAGAGACCTCGCGAACACCTGCTAATCTCTGCAAAAGAGAACTCAAAGCAGGTATAAAACATAACACGAGTACCTGAAGAGAACTCACGAACACCTGAAAATCTCTGCAAAGGAGAACTCAAAGCAGGTATAAAACATAACGCAAGTACCTGAAGAGAACTCGCGAACACCTGCTAATCTCTGCAAACGAGAACTCAAAGAAGGTATAAAACATAACGCGAGTACCTGAAGAGACCTCGCGAACACCTCCTAATCTCTGCAAAAGAGAACTCAAAGCAGGTACACAATATAACACGAGTACCTGAAGATAACTCGCGAACACCTGCTAATCTCTGCAAAAGAGAACTCAAAGCAGGTACACAATATAACACGAGTACCTGAAGAGAACTCGTGAACACCTGCTAATCTCTGCAAAGGAGAACTCAAAGCAGGTATAAAACATAATGCGAGTACCTGAAGAGACCTCGCGAACACCTGCCAATCTCTGCAAAAGAGAGCTCAAAGCAGGTATTAAACATAACACGAGTACCTGAAGAGACCTCGCGAACACCTGCTAATCTCTGCAAAAGAGAACTCAAAGCAGGTATAAAACAAAACGCCAGTACCTGAAGAGACCTCGCGAACACCTGCTAATCTCTGCAAAAGAGAACTCAAAGCAGGTATAAAACATAACATGAGTACCTGAAGAGACCTCGCGAACACCTGCTAATCTCTGCAAAAGAGAACTCAAAGCAGGTATAAAACATAACACGAGTACCTGAAGAGAACTCACGAACACCTGAAAATCTCTGCAAAGGAGAACTCAAAGCAGGTATAAAACATAACGCAAGTACCTGAAGAGAACTCGCGAACACCTGCTAATCTCTGCAAACGAGAACTCAAAGAAGGTATAAAACATAACGCGAGTACCTGAAGAGACCTCGCGAACACCTGCTAATCTCTGCAAAAGAGAACTCAAAGCAGGTACACAATATAACTCGAGTACCTGAAGAGAACTCGCGAGCACCTGCTAATCTCTGCAAAAGAGAACTCAAAGTAGGTACACAATATAACACGTGTACCTGAAGAGAACTCGCGAACACCTGCTAATCTCTGCAAAAGATAACTCAAAGCAGGTATAAAATATAACACGAGTACCTAAAAAGACCTCGCGAACACCTGCTAAACTCTACAAAAGAGAACTCAAAGCAGGTATAAATCATAACGCGAGTACCTGAAGAGAACTCGCGAACACCTGCTAATCTCTACAAAGGAGAACTCAAAGCAGGTATAAAACATAACGCGAGTACCTGAAGAGACCTCGTGAACACCTGCTAATCTCTGCAAAAGAGAACTCAAAGCAGGTATAAAACATAACGGGAGTACCTAAAGAGACCTCGCGAACACCTGCTAATCTCTGCAAAAGATAACTTAAAGCAGGTATAAAACAAAACGCCAGTACCTAAAGAGACCTCGCGAACACCTGCTAATCTATGCAAAAGAAAACTCAAAGCAGGTACACAATATAACACGAGTACCTGAAGAGAACTCGCGAACACCTGCTAATCTCTGCAAAAGAGAACACAAAGCAGGTATAAAATTATAAAGCAGAACCTGAAAAGACCTCGCGAACACCTGCTAATCTCTACAAAAGAGAACTCAAAGAAGGTATAAAACATAACGCGAGTACCTGAAGAGAACTCGCGAACACCTGCTAATCTCTTCAAAAGAGAATTCAAAGCAGGTATAAAACATAACGCGAGTACCTGAAGAGAACTCGCGAACACATGCTAATCTTTGCAAAAGAGAACACAAAAGCAGGTATAAAACATAACGCGAGTACGTGAAGAGAACTCGCGAACACCTGCTAATCTCTGCAAAAGAGAACTCAAAGCAGGTATAAAATATAAAGCGAGTACCTGAAGAGACCTCGCGAACACCTGCTAATCTCTACAAAAGAGAACTCAAAGCAGGTATAAAATGTAACGCGAGTACCTGAAGAGAACTCGCAAACACCTGCTAATCTCTGCAAAAGAGAACTCAAAGCAGATATAAAACATAACGCGAGTACCTAAAGAGACCTCGCGAACACCTGCTAATCTCTGCAAAAGAGAACTCAAAGCAGGTATAAAACATAACGCGAGTACCTGAAGAGACCTCGCGAACACCTGCTAATCTCTGCAAAAGAGAACTCAAAGCAGGTTTAAAGCATAACGCGAGTACCTTAAGAGAACTCGCAAACACCTGGCTATCTCTGCACAAGAGAACTTAAATCAGGTGTAAAACAAACTACAACGCGAGTACCTGAAGAGAACTCGCGAACACCTTCTAATCTCTGCACAAGAGAACTTATAACATGTATAAAACTAAACGCGAGCACCTGAAGAGACCTCACGAACACCTGCTCTGCAAAAGAGAACTCAAAGGAGGTATAAAACATAACGCGAGTACCTGAAGAGACCTCGCGAACACCTGCTAATCTCTGCAAAAGAGAACGAAGCAGTGATAGCGGGCCTTCGGCTGGCCCGGGAACTGGGTGTGCAGGACGTGGAGGTCTCCACAGACTCCATGGTGGTGGCATGCCAGATCAAAGGAGAGTTTGAAGAAAAGGATCCAACCCTCCTACTATACCTGGAGAAGGTTAAGGGAGTCATCAGGCAGTTCCGCACCTTCTCAATCAAACATGTGCCGAGGGAGGAGAGCACCCAGGCGGACCTCCTAGCCAAGTTCGGTCCTCGAGCGGGGGGAACGACTTCGGAGCTCTTCCGGCCCTCCATCGAGGAGGGAGAGTCGATGGAAGTGGATCAGCAGGCCTCGTGTATGGATCCATTCATCACCTTCCTATCCTCCGGACAGTTCCCTGGAGAGGGTGTGGACAAGAGGCGCTTCAGGTATAAGTCCGCATATTACTCTTTGCAGGCAGGGGGGCTATATTGAAAGACTCTCTCGGGACTCCTGGCTCGCTGTGTCTCCGAGAAGGAGGTCCCGAGGGTGCTGGAAGAAATCCACTCCGGGGAGTGCGGCAGTCACTCCGGGAGTCGGACCCTGGAAGGGAGGGTGTTGAGACAAGGCTACTTCTGGCCCACTCTCAGTAAGGATGCAGCAGAGTTCACAAGAAAGTGTCAGAAGTGCCAACTCTATGCTCCGCTCCAACTCCTCCCCGCTCAAAGGCTCCGGACCATCACGCCCCCCTGGCCCTTCGCCATATGGGGGTTGGACCTGGTCGGCCCCTTTCCCCAAGCCAGCGGCCAGAGGAAGTTCCTGCTGGTCATGATCGACTACTTCTCCAAGTGGGTAGAGGTGAAGGCACTAGCTAAGGTAACCTCTTAGGTTGTAAGGAATTTTGTGTGGGGGGAAATAATCTGCAGACATGGATTCCCTCTAGCCATAGTAACGGACAATGGGCCACAGTTTGCGAGTGAAGAGTTTGTCGGCTTTTGCACTCAGCTCGGCATTGACCTCAGGTTTGCTTCAGTCCACCACCCGAGGAGCAATGGGCAAGTGGAGGCGGCGAACAAGATAATCGTCAACCTGCTAAAAAAGAAAGTGGAAAACCTACGAGGAAGTTGGGTGGAACAACTACCCTCCATCCTCTGGGCCATGAGGACTACTCCGAATACCGCCACCGGGGAGACTCCGTTCAAGCTCTCCCACGGGTCCGAGGCCGTTCTCCCCATAGAGTTCGAGGTAAAAAACCCCCGGGTGACCGCTGCATGCGAGGGGGATGAAGAGTGGCTAGAAGGTAATAATGTCGAGCAGAGGCTATCCTTGGACCTGGTGGAAGAACTCCGGGACTTGGCCACCATCAGGCAGGAAGAGGTCAAGAGGCGGATGGCTCGATATTTTGACAAACATATCCGGATCAAGCACTTTCAGAAAGGGGACCTAGTCCTGAAGAAGGTCGATGCGGCCGGCAGAGGGGCCACAGTGGGTAAGCTTAACCCCAACTGGGAAGGCCCATATATTGTAAGCGAGGTGCTCAAGTCGGGGGGGTATCACCTCCAGGATGTGGAAGGGATGCCCCTTGACCGGGCTCGGAGTGGGGATGATTTGAAACGATTCTACCCTTGAAAACTTTATTTTGTTGTCCAATCAACATCTTATTTTCATTTGTTATGCTTTCAACTGCTGCGGTACTAGGGTTGGAAATATTGGTGGTGGATTGCCCCAGATCGATTCCGCTCCCGGGCTCTCACCTAGACGGGGGGTTCTGGTTGATCTCTGGAGAGGCTGGCGAGGTTGGAAATATTGGTGCTGGATTGCCCCAGATCGATTCCGCTCCCGGGCTCTCACCTAGACGGGGGGTTCTGGTTGATCTCTGGAGAGGCTGGCAAGGTTGGAAATATTGGTGCTGGATTGCCCCAGATCGATTCCGCTCCCGGGCTCTCACCTAGACGGGGGGTTCTGATTGATCTCTGGAGAGGCTGGCGAGGTTGGAAATATTGGTGCTGGATTGCCCCAGATCGATTCCGCTCCCGGGCTCTCACCTAGACGGGGGGTTCTGGTTGATCTCTGGAGAGGCTGGCAAGGTTGGAAATATTGGTGCTGGATTGCCCCAGATCGATTCCGCTCCCGGGATCTCACCTAGACGGGGGGTTCTGGTTGATCTCTGGAGAGGCAGGCAAGGTTGGAAATATTGGTGCTGGATTGCCCCAGATCGATTCCGCTCCCGGGCTCTCACCTAGACGGGGGGTTCTGGTTGATCTCTGGAGAGGCTGGCAAGGTTGGAAAAAATTGGTGCTGGATTGCCCCAGATCGATTCCGCTCCCGGGCTCTCACCTAGACGGGGGGTTCTGGTTGATCTCTGGAGAGGCTGGCAAGGTTGGAAATATTGGTGCTGGATTGCCCCAGATCGATTCCGCTCCCGGGCTCTCACCTAGACGGGGGGTTCTGGTTGATCTCTGGAGAGGCTGGCAAGGTTGGAAATATTGGTGCTGGATTGCCCCAGATCGATTCCACTCCCGGGCTCTCACCTAGACGGGGGGTTTTGGTTAATCTCTGGAGAGGCTACTAACAAGGGTCAAGGGCTATGCTGATAGGTTGAGGTGTTAGAGCCAGAAGGGTTTGAGTCGAGGCAGGTGAGGCCTAAGGTAGCGGGTTGAAATGCTATAACCGGAGAAGTTCAGCTCGCGGGATGCCTGTGTCCATGCTCGCCAAGGTTAGGTTCACCGGGCAGTGTCCGCGGGCAACGACAACCCGGGTTCGCGTAATCCGTGAAAAGGAAACCTTGGCGAGGCGAGCCCAGACATGCCTGTTCGCGAGCCCTCCGAGAACACTACCGCGTAACAATTAGCCAAGAGAGGTTGAGAAGAAACCCAATGCGAGGAAAGAAATGAACACAAGCATGATCATAAATGTTTAACAAAAGAAAAACTATCACGAGGTCCTTCTGTGTTCGGCGGCGATCTCGCCAGCCCAAAAAGAATAATATACATTCACAAGAGGGGAAGA
The DNA here is from genome assembly GCA_033032865.1 of Dactylorhiza incarnata. Lineage (NCBI taxonomy): Eukaryota > Viridiplantae > Streptophyta > Magnoliopsida > Asparagales > Orchidaceae > Dactylorhiza > Dactylorhiza incarnata. Next base: position 19,835,297 of record JAWHQI010000004.1, read on the forward strand.
AAAAAGGGAAGTCATTCTGGAAGGTCCTCGCCATCTTTGCGAGCCCCCAACCAGGGAGCCAAGGCGAAGAGGTCCGGGCAGACGTCTTCCGCTGTGAACTCCATCGCGTCTTCGGCCAGCAGGCTCGCATCCTTAAGGGTCGTGAAGACAAGGTTGGCGACCTCCTGTGCATCTCGCCGCCTCTGCTCCTCACTTTCGGCAGCCTTCTGTTGGGGGCCGACTCGCCTAGGAGAGGGGGGTAGCACGCTGCGAACCAGCTCATCCACTCGAGCCTTCAACATCGTATTCTCCAACTCCAGCTCGCCGTTGCGAGCGAGAAGCTTGGTGGCTACGTCGGCATCCTGAGCGTCAAACGAGTTAGGAGAAAGCTAGAGGTCGCGAACGGCAAGGAAAAGAGACCCAAGGATCACTTACCATCTTGCCCTGCATCCCGACGAGAAGGCTTTCCGTCACCTCCTCCTTCTCTTTAAGACCTTTGATCTCTTCGCGAGCTCTCTTGAGCTCCTCCCGGTACGCGCGGATATCCCTATCCGCCTGCAGATAGCGGCGCCCCGCCATGTGCGCGAGTTCCGTCGAACGGAACTGGGCTCGCATTTCTTCGTAAACCAGCTGCCGTGGTCCCATGTCTTTGTAGGCAGCGGCGTCCTCGCGGCCATATAAGCCGAAGGAGAGAGAGAACGCCTCCTCCCCGGCCTTACCGAGCTCCACCCAGGAGGGGTGAAGGGTGGAGCAGGAAATCCGGTTGGCATTGGGGTCCCAAGCGAGCAGGGGTTCGCCGAGGACGTCGGAAACTTTCTCGCCCAGACCGAAGTTTCTGTGGCCTTTGGGTTGGGGGGTCACGGAAGAACTCCCAACACCCTGGTCCGCCGGGGGGTCAGGTTTTTTCGCAGGGGAAGGAGGCGAGCCGTCGGTCTCGCTTAGATAAACGACCGCGCTCCTATCCTTGGTAGCGATGGTCTTTCCCTTCGACTTCTTGGAGGGCCGCGAACCCGGTTGACTCGCAGAAGGAGGCCGCTTCTTGCCGGACCCGACGGCGGGAAGGTCGCGGCAAGCCTCTGCCGCTGCGGTCGCGAGAGTGTTCGCCGTAAGAGTGGCGCCTTGCGCGTGCGGGGGGTTGACAGGGATCTCGCGCTCGCCTGTAAAGTAAGAGTGTTATACAACGAAGGAAAGAAAGGAGTGGGGCGAGATCGAGCCCTACCTTCCCCTTGAAGAACGGCGAGTAACGAATCAACGTTGCGCCGCAGATAGGCGACTTCGAAGTTTTGGCCGGAGAGGTATTGGAGGAGTTTAGCGTCAGCGCCGCTCAGCGAGCTCGGAGGGCGGTAAGTGGCGTCATCCCGCTGGAGGGGGGTGAAGTGGAGATTGCCGAAGGGTCCCTTCACTAGAAGGAACTTCTGAGTCCAATAGTGACTCTTATTCACCGCCTCGCAGACCGTGACGTGTTGACTCGCGAAATAAGTAGTCCCGTCTCGGAAGGCGCGGAAGGAAAATACCTTGCGGAAGACGAGGAGGCTGAACTCGATCCTCTCCTCCCGCAGATAACTGGCGAACGCGACAATATCCGCGATCACATTTGGGGTCAACTGGCTCGGTAACACTCCATAATATCGCAACACCTACAAAGAACGATGAGAAAGTTGCGATAGCGAACGTGAAGCGGCGAGAAGGCCAGGCGAAGTACCTGACGAATTTCAGGCCACAGAGGGAGTCGCAACCCATTCTCGAAGTGTGCAACGGGGATCGCGAGCTCGTCAGCCTCGGTCTCGTTTAAAGTAGAATTCTCGCTTGGACAGCGGGCTGAATAGCCCTCCGGGAGATAGCGGTCCACGGTGAGTTTATACTCCTCGGCTGTGATGTTCGCACAGTAGAACTCGTGGGCCTGAAACGCTGAGGCGCACTTTGACCGCCCCTCGCTCTCGCCATCCGCTCCCAGTTGCTGAATCGTCCGCATCAAGTCAGGAAGAGGCAACCTACAAGCAGCGAACGCGAACACGATCTTGCGAGGACGGAGATGAGCGTAGACGCGAGAAGACGGGAGAAATAAATGCGACGGGTAGGAGAATGAATCCGAGCTATTTATAAGAAATTCGGGTGGGCACGGGAATCGAAGCGTCGGGAGTGCGGATAGCTAAAAATAAAGTAGTTTTCTGCTCAAAGGGACTGCGGTCTTGCGAGCCAGGGCTCGCCGTCGCGCGATAATTGAGTCCCACCCAAGGCCGGCCCGCGAGAAAAAGGGGTCCGGGCATAGCGTTGCACAGAAGCTCGCAAGCGCTCTGCGAGGGCGATCATATCAAACACAGCGGACGAGCCGAATAAATCACATGCACACCACAGAAATAAAGGGAAAAGTTAAAAATGGAAAACGATAAAAGGCGAGTCACGACAGACTCGCGAATATTACCACACCGGTTATTGTTCAACAGACGTCGTGAAAGAAATACAAGCAAAAGAGTAGTAGAATTAAACCCGCTGCAGCCTCATGGGTAGGGAAGCCATTTCCAGCGACCCCGACCCCACTTGCCCGCACGCGGCGGCGCTCTCGGATAATGGTATTCGCGAAGCGCTTTAAACTCGCGCAGGATTAGGTGCGCTTGATCCTCGCCCCGCGAGATGTGCACGCCGGGCGAGGTAACATCTGCGCGAGGCACCGGCTCCGCCTCGGCGATTAAGCGCGCATTCGTGTCTTCCAACACGGCGAATCTCTCGTCAAAAGCAGCCTGGTCCGCGTCATACCGCTCCTCCAACTCGCGTAACATCATGCCGTGCTTCTGAAGCACCTCGGACACCCGATTCTTCATCCGCACGGGGTCGCCAGGGTCACCCAAGAAGTCTTCAATCTGGCTAGGCGAAGGCGGTGGCGACATCTCCATCCTCCCATGCTCTGACTCAGGGGTGGCTCCTGGGATTTCAACGAAGGGTTAGAAGGGCCCGAGGGCGGGCAAGAGATGGGAGCTCGCGAAAACATGCTGACTTGGCGAGGAGGGGGATTCACGGCGGGGCTTGCGCGAAGACTCCGGCCGACCCTGGAAGTTTTCGCGGAATCCCGAGACGTGGGGTTTCCCCAGTCCAGGAGGGTATACCACTCTCTCCGCGACTTGGGCGCCATCGAGAAGCGAGCCGCCCGGACTTCGCTTGCCCATCAGACCGAAGCCTGGGGTCGCCACGTTAACCTTAGGCGGGACCGGCGAGTTCACCGGGGTGGAGACTTTCTCCTTGGGACTCGACGATGGGGTATCTGCATAGGCCACCGGCGTGTGGGTATCACGGACTTAAGCGGAGATAAAGTAGGGTGCGAGTGACTTACGAGGTTGCGAGAGAGGTGCCTGTTGGGACGAAGTCCCGACCCCAACATCTAGCAACCCCAGCCTCGCGGGGGACGGAGCGCAGAGAGCCGTCAGCGTAAGGCTTGCCAGGCGGTCCTCCGGAGGAGGATCTTGCGAGAAGAAAGGGAATGAGCAAGGGGCCGATGTAAAGAATTTAGACTGAGGATACCTGTTGTGCGAGCACGGTATTCGGCGGAGGTGGGGAATCAGGAGGCAATGTCATGTCCTCCCCCGGCGACCTCCTAATCGTCATGGCTTTCTTGGTCTGGGGAGAGGTGGCAGGGTTGAACATCCAGGCGTTGCGTTCGGCGGCCCGAGCTTTCGCCATCTCCCTAGAAGCCTTCAGTCATTCCAACGCGCTCTGCTTGGTGGACATCCTGAAGGGAGAACGATTTCGGCGAGAAAGGAACAAAAGGGAAGGCTTGATCACCACCCTCGGTGGGAAGTATTTATAGCTTCGGGCTGGGGACCCACCAAAAGATTCCCGCCACGTCAGCAGAGTCGGCGAACACCAGGGGTTGGATGTATCTTCGCGAGCTTAGGGCAACCTCACGAAGAGCGGGGATTGTGTACAACCCCGATGTTCGCCAGGAAGCAACCAAAGCTCGCGCTCAAGGAGGCGAGCTAAAAGGGGCGAACCCTGAACTCCGGCGAGGCAGGCCAAGGAAGAGCAAGAGACTGCGCAGGCGAGCGAGCCCAGCGGAGGGAAGGTAACCGGCTCCTTCGAAGCTCGGCGAGGGCAGCGCATGCGAGCCCGACCAGTTGAGGAGGGAGCTCGCTAGGCGAGCCCAGAACCTCGGGGTACAGTTAGCCACTTTTGGGGTACAGTTAGCCATTTCGGGGTGCGGATAGCCATCCTGGGGTTCGCCGACCCAGAGGCTCGCGAGCTCCGCTCGCGAGGGAAGTCGGCTTGGCCGGGTCGCTATAGGTGAGCCCAACCATTCGAGGAAGGGGTCCGCTAGGCGAGCCCGCCTAGAGCGAGTGCGGATAGTCATCCCGGGGCTCGCCGAGGTAGTACAGGCGAGCGAGCCATGCAATGTGCCAGTAATAACTCTGGGGCTCGCCGATCCAGAGGCTCGCGAGCTTCACTCGCGAGGGAGGCCGCGGAGCGGGCTGACTCGCCCAGTAAAAGTCCAGGAAGGGATTTTTACCAAGAGGCCCCCGGTGGTCTGCGTTTAGCCTCTCCGAACAGCGGAGTTTGGCTGTTAGCAGACCAATCCGGTGTGCGGATAGTGAGAATGGACATCGGGATTTGGTTATTGACAGACCACAAAACTAAAATCTATAAATAGACCTCAAAGGGAACCTTGGAGGGGGACCGGTTCATTATCTTTGAGCTCTTCTCTCCCTAGGTCGCTTTGGTTGGGGCTCTCTAGCTCTCTAAGGTGCCCGAGTCTTAGCTTTGGCTTGGGAGGGGAAGCGCTCAACGATCTTCCGGGTTAGTGGAGGGACCTCCTCGCTGAGACTAGGGTCTTTGTTCTTTGCTCGAATCGTCGGCCTTACCTCTCCCGAGGGACCGGTAAGGGCTAGCTGCCTCTCATTTCGGTGAGGGCCCCGAGCTCCACAAGAGATCGAGAAATCGGTTTCAACACTCCTGCTCAGAGCATCCGCTACTACATTCGCCTTCCTTGGGTGGTAATGCATCGTGTACTGGTAGTCTGATAGAAACTCCACCCATCACCTCTGTCGGATGTTCTGTTCCTTATGCGTATCTACGTACTTCAGATTCTTGTGATCTGAGAATATGTCGCAGTGGACACCGTAGAGATAGTGTCGGCAGATCTTGAGAGCGAATACCACTGCTCCCATCTCCAAGTCATGCACCGGGTAGTTCTGCTCGTGGTTCTTCAACTGGCAGGAGGCGTAAGCTATCACGTGCCTGTTCTGCATCAGAACGGTACCCATCCCCTGATAAGACGCATCCGTGTACACCTGAAATCCTTCCCTCCCCAACGGAAGGGCCAGGATGGGGGCCGTAATAAGTTGACCCTTCAGCTCTTGGAAGGCCGCCTCACACTGCGGCGTCCATGTGAAAGCAACATCCTTTTTCTTCAGGGATGTGAGTGGGAGGGCTATCTTTGAAAACCCCTGCATGAACTTCCGGTAGTAGCAGGCAAGTCCCAGGAAACTCCTCACGTCGGTGGCCGTCTTCAACGGCAGCCAATCCCGTACTGCCTGGATCTTCGTTGGGTCCACTGCTAGACCAGCTCCACTGATGATATGGCCTAGGAAGGCCACCTCCTTTAGCCAAAACTGGCACTTGCTGAACTTCGCATACAAACGATGCTCCCGAAGATTCTCAAGGTTAGCGCCAAATGTCGTGCATGCTCCTCCTCCGACTTTGAATAGATGAGGATGTCGTCAATGAACACAATGACAAAGATGTCGAGATAAGGCTCGAACACCCAGTTCATCAAACTCATAAATGCTGATGGTGCATTTGTGAGCCCGAACGGCACCACAGTAAACTCATATAATCCATATCGGCTGCTAAAGGCCATCTTCGGGATATCCTCCTCCTGGATCTGTAGCTGATAATACCCTGACCTCAAATCCAGCTTCGAGAAGCAGTGGGCTCCCTCCAGCTGGTCAAACAGCTCGTCGATCCTTGGTAACGGGTACATATTCCGGATCGTCGGTCGGTTCAGAGCTCTGTAGTCGATGCATAATCTGAGCGTCCCATCCTTCTTCTTCACGAACAACACTGGAGCTCCCCAAGGTGAGAAACTCGGCCTAACGAACCCAGCTTCCACCAGCTCCTGTAGCTGCCTCCGAAACTCCACTAGCTCCTTCGGGACCATCCGGTAGGGGGCCCTAGATACCGGCTTAGCCCCGGACACCAGTTGGATTTGGAAATCCTTCTTACAGTGCGGAGGTAGTCCGGGTAGCTTCTCCGAAAATACTTCGGCAAAATCCCGCACAACAGGGATAATGACACCGAGTCTTTGACTTTCGTCGCCTCGAAGAGCACTTGATATACCTCATCTCCCTACAGGTGGGCCTTGACGGCCTGAACTGATGATGAAAAGATACGAGAGGCAAATTTAGTACCTTCGATCACTACTTCACCATCTTCATGCTTTAGAACGATCCTCCTTCCTAGACAGTCAATCTTTGCATGGTTCTAGTGCAGCCAGGTCATGCCTAAGATCAGATTAAATTCCTTCATCTTCAAGCGTGTCGCTGGAGCTTCGAACAGTTTCCCTCCAATCTCCACATTCATGTTGCACTTTGCATTTGTTAGAACATCAGATCCATCTGGGAATCGCACTCTCCTGTTGATGCCCTCGAAGTGTTGTACTTGGCACAGATCATCTACGAACTCTTCCGAGATGAACGAGTGAGAGGCACCCATATCGAATAAAGTGTATGCGGGCTTGCCGCAGACGAGTACTATACCTGGGTGGTTTTTGTTTGTTTGATTTAATGCTAAGGTAAACCTAATGTTTACTACGCACTAATGAATCTTAAAACAATAGGCATCAAAAGTACCTGTAATGACCCTTACGGGATCCTGGGGCTGTGCTAGGTCCAGGGAGTACATCTACTCCCTATTCTGCCTCCGATCTCCACCCTGAAATCCACGGCCTCGTCCACATCCTTTGCCCCCGAAATGCTGGCCCTGAGGGGTAGCGTGTAGTGCTGGTGGTGCATTCCTCTGAGGGCAGTTTCTTCTGATATGGCCAGTCTGGTGGCAGTGGTAACACTCCAGAGGTTGCCCACCTCTTCCAATCCTTGGCATCTCCCGCATCTGTAGAGGCTGAGGAGCCAACACTACCTGCTCCCTCTACTCCTATCTCTCCTCCTAGCGGGGCCGGACCTCCGTCCTTCTTTCCCTAGCATCTCGACCTTTCGGCTGGTCCCTTCTACCTCCCCGTCCCTACCGGCCTCTTCCTTCCTTGAACAAGGTGATAGTCGCCTTCTAGTTTCTTGGCCATCTCCAGGATCTTAATCATACTACCGTCAGAGACGAAGAGGAGGGTCTACCTTAGCTCATCACGAAGGCCCTTATAGAACCTCTTTGTGTAACCTGCATCTAACAGCTAAAATGAAACTGCAAGCTGGGATAGGTGGGTAAACTCCCGATGATACTCCAGAACTGTCATGTTCCCCTGCCTCAACTGCAGGAACCTGTTTTCCAGCTCGTCTCTTGCAGACTGCGACACAAAAAGCTCCAGCAGTGCTACCTTGAACTCATCCCAAGACACATCAGCAGCCTCCAGTCCTGTACATGTCGCGTCCAGGTACCTCTTCCACCATCTCTTTGCTTGGGACTCTAAGAACGAGACCACCAGTGGCTCCTCCATATCTGTTGGGCACTGAATCCCTGTCAGCATCTCCTCCATGATGTCAACCCACTCCTCAGTCCTCACAACTGTCTCCGTCCCGAGGTATGATGGGGGGAGAGACCTCCAAAGACGCTCAGCCAATTAGCCCCAGTGTTTTGCTGAGGAGCCGGTGCTTGCTGTGCCCTGAATGTCTCCAGTATGGCTGTCAGTGTTTGTCCCATCTCCATCTGCTGGAACAGAGTATGAGCCGGTGGTGGTGGAACGACGTTTGGAGTCAGTGGAACTCCATTCTGCGGTGTAGGGTTCATCGCGGGCTACACAAGAAAATTACTCTCGTACGGTACTTTGCTAAGGAATATTCAGTAAGAAGTGGACTTTTCATGTGATTTCCCTTATGGGCACACCATTGCTTCCGCTACTAGTTTGTCCTCAAACTAAGCTCGCGCGGGGTGGCCCAAGGTTTGTGGACTTCTTTTCTTTTCTCCGGATCGAGGTTTGGCCTCTGATACCACTTTGTAAGATCCCCTTTTTGGAGCTAGCAAGAATCCGAGGATACTCGCGTAGTGGCAAACGGAAGCGGTGGGTTGGGCCTCGCCCACCTTTATGTTGGTATTTGCACTACCTAACCTAGACCTAATGTACGTCTCAACGCTAAGAACACAACATCGGAGCTCCTGCGTATTCTTGCTGGTCAGACCACCAGACTTGTCTTGGTAAAAGGGTTATCCACTCTTACCGAGCCCCATCATTAATGTCAGTGCAATGACCATCAACACTAAGGACCCACCACCTTATGCACATGCAAACATGTTTACCATCTATCTCTGAGCCATAAGCTCACCAGCTAATCCTCCTGGCACAACAGCCACTACTGAGCCACAAGCTCACCAGACTAATTAGTCTACTGCTACGACCACCGATCCTACCGCTCATAAGACCAAACCGACTAAGCATCCGTGACAATGGAGTGTGAGTGAGTCTATTACTTAGTTTATCTTGTAAAACAACTTGCTCCTATGATTTAAGGTTAGTTTTGGACTTCCCAAAGATTACAATGTTAGGGGCTCCCTACTAATGGTATGACACCCCAAAGTTCCCTTTCTCAAGACATTTAATATTGTCGGTATCTACCCATATGCCTAAGCCTCTTATGTTTTCACTTGTATTAACCCTAGGTGGTTTATGACACGCTAGGGGAAAGTCGATCTTTCGTCAATCCCAAGCACGACCTTACCCTTAGCCCACCTAACACTCTTATCTCCTAAACTCTTTTTGGTGACCTCATCCTCTTCAACCTGACCATGCACACCATCTACATACCAAATCAACCTAGTAGGCCACTAAATACCTAAGTTTCTCCATTTTAGTAAACGTAGACCAAACTAACTATGTGAAGCTTATAAGTAGAGGTACTCCAAATATTCATCCAACTGACTCAAGATATTTACTGGAGGACTACCATGGAATTTTAAGACTAAATCCTGAGTATCATATTTTTCCTCAACATTTTAGCATTTATTTAAATTTCTCCAATATTTGCCATGTATGAGTATGAACATGAAATGTACGGTATTCTCAAGTCACGATCCTCATAAAATTAAGATAAATCTATCATGCCAAAATAAAAGTAAATAATGAATATCACAATTTTACAGTAAGGAAATGTCTTCTATTTTTAATATTTAACTTCTATCCAAACTTGAAGATTTATGAAAGAACTACCAAAAATACTTGTGCCAAAATTATAGAAAATTACCAGACCTCTATTATGTCTAGAAAAGCTCAATTACAAAGTTTCACAATTTATGGGAATCATTTCCTCACTGAAATAATTAATCCAAATAACTCTAATTTGCACATGTTGTGAAGGAGCCTACTGATATCAATTTCCAAACAATTCTATAAAAATTCACAGAGCTTCTTAGTGCTCTGAAATGTCCTATCACCAAGTTGCACATTTTTCCAGAGAGTTTTGGACCCTTAATTATATTTCTTAAGATTGAGACAAAATAGGTGCCTTGAGGATGAAATACTAGTTAAATCATAAAATAAATTATGTAAAAATTACCAGGGGTCTAAAATATGTTTAAAAAGGCACCACCAAGATTTCATCTTCATCCAAGATCATTTGTGCATGTAAATATCTCTTAAAATAAGTTTACCTAAAGGGGTTATGACCTATTTCAAAGGGGATAATTACTCCTAAAATTCTTATAAAATTAACTGGGGCCTAATTACACCCTATGAACATATCCACCAAATTCCATGACCATTCAAGGACATTTGACCCCATTTCCTTCACAAGGTTCAAAGAGCAACCCTAAGGTTAAAACTAAGGTCCTAGGGCATATCCACCTCTACACCACCCCATCTTACTCATGAAGGTGTTTTTGGTGATCCTAAATCAGTGGCCAAGGTTTCAGCTCATGGTGATGAGTTTTGACCACCATACCCAAGGATTGACACCATGCCCTAACTTTGACCCAATTTGACCTAACTTTGGATAACAAAATACCCAATCAAATCAGTCCCAATTGGGCGGAGATTTTTACCAGGGTCATGAAATAACCCTAAGAAGTAAACAACAAAATTTTGACGGCATTGGAGGTCATTTGACCCAATAATTAATTAATAATTATTTTAAGAAACTTTTACAAAAACCTTAGAAAAAGTTTCTCCTAAAATTCCCATCTTTGGGTATGATGTGTGGTAGGTGTAAATAGCCTAGGTTTCAATTTTTAAGTCCATCCCATAACCCAATCAAAAGTTATTTAAGATATGGTGGTTGTCCTACACTAGGGACCAGTCCCACCAAAATGGACCTACAGGGAGCTACAGAACTCATTTTGGGGTGAAATAAATTTTAACATAAAGTAGACTCACAGGACTTTCATGTTGGGCACATTTACATTTGAGGGGTTCTAGTATTTCTAATAATTAAAATAAAATACCATCTGCGTTCGATGAAATATGATCTGCGTTCGACCAACTATGATCTGCGCTCGACGAACTATGATCTGCGTTCGACGAACGCCGTGCTTCAGTGCGCTCGACAAAATATGATCTGCGTTCGACGAACTATGTTCTGCGTTCGACGAATGTCGTGCTTCAATGCGATCGACGAAATCTGATCTTCGTTCGAGAAATTAATTCTGTTCGACGAATTAATGAAATAAGGTTATAACCTAATCATTTACTCCAGATTAGTTCGTTGAATTAATTTCGTTCGACGAATTAATTCCGTTCGATGTACTCTGGGGTTGGTTCGACGAACTCAATAATTTTTCAGTGTATTAATTCTGTTCTACGAACTCTGGGTTCCGTTCGACGAACTCAACAATCAGTTTGATGAACGCAGCGTGTGCTCGACGAATGAATTCCATTCGACGAACTCCGGGTTCCATTCGACGAACTCAATTATTAGTTCGGTGAAGTTCTTCTACTCAGATCGACGAATTAATTAAACAAGAATATAACATAATCATGAAATAACATTATAACATATAACATAATCACGTAAATCTGCGAATAACTGATCATGGTAAATCCGGCGGTTCTTAGTCATCGTCCCCGTTGGATGGATGGTGCGTGATAGCCCGCCCTGGGCTTCTTTGCGGGATGATTTCCCGGCCACCTGTGCCGCTTCCCGGCCAGCCAATGCCACCACCACCTCCGTTGAGGTGGTGGCTGGCGATAGGGGGTGGTTGGCCGGCCGGAGGTGGTCAGAATCAGGTTTTGAGGAGGGGAAAGATAGATCGAAATGAGCCCTTTCGGAAGCGCGATACGAGCCCAATTGAGCACGGATCAAGCCCCAAATTATGAAAAGATCTAGCACTAAGGGAGAGGAGGCAGATCGGACCTGTGTGGGGGCTTGGTGGCGCGTGTTCCGACGAGTCACCATGGCTGGAGGGGGAGATTTCAGCGCCATGTCAATTTTTTCTTCTCGGGCTCGATTTCTTCGGAGAAGAGGGGGTTTTCACTCCTTTCCGTCCTCTGAAGGTGTTAAGGAGATCAATACGGGGAGGGGAAGAGCCTTGGCATTAATTGCTGTAATCACCATTAATGGTGATTTTCGGTTTCTTATGGGAGGAAATGAATTGGTTATCAATTAGGCTGGAAAAAGGGCTGAAAACTTCTCCTCTCCTCAAGGGGAGATGAATGGTGCCATAAATTGGGTTTATTTGGCCATAAATGCCATTCTCCTCCTCTTCCTCTGTCCGCCATTTTTGGGGGAAATGGAGATTTCTCTCTCCTGGCTGAAATCCTTCAAATTGAATGGCCAACTCAGTAGCATTCAATCTCCATTAGGTGGTGGACCACACCAATTGGGTCTAGCTCAAGTGTGTTGGGTTAAATTTGTGTAAAGTAGGTCATTTTGACCTAAATTTATGCTAAGGTTGACTTTGGTCAAATTGACAACTTGGGTTGACCACAATGGGTGGGTAGTGACCCATTTGACTCCCTTGTGAGTTAGGAAGGCTTAGGTTTAGTCAATTTGGTAAGGTGATGGTGAATTGTCCCTTAATACGACACTTTGACCAAATTAGGGCTAGAGTTGACTTAGGGTAAATTGCCCAATTTAGAGGTCCCATGATGGGGCTTTTTGGTCCATTAGGTTCCTAATGACCCTATAAGGGTAGGGGCATGGTCAATTTGGCATGGTGGAGGCCAATTGACCATAATTGAGTTAGTTTCACCAATTTTAGAGTTAAGGTTGACTTTAGCCAAATTGGCCTCTTTGGTTGACCCCAATGGGTCCCTAGTGCTCCAAGGAGGCCCCTAATGGGTTATGGATTCTATGGTGGAGTCAAGGTTCAAGGAAAGGCCCCAAAATACAACCCTAGGCTAGGTATATGAAATCTGCTATATGCAGACCACTGGGATTTCTCCCTCTCATCCAAGCTCACCTGGTCTTAAGCTCTTCTTATGGTTTTGTCATGACCTAGTCATGACAAAACAATTTTAGGGGGTGGGTCTAGTTGTTTGGGGGATGTTACACAATAAGAGATTTTGATTTCCTTACAGCGCTTGTGGATGAGGCAAGATTTGAGCATAAAGTTCCTTTGACATTTTTTGGCACTCCTCTTCCGAAGATAAGATTTCTTCTTCTCTTCCACAAGATGTGCACTCCATTGATCCATCCCGTGAGGATCTTTCTTGAACATTTGTGCAAGCATGTATATTCTCCGGTACTTGTGATTGATTTATACCTATAGAAGGAGAATCATAAGTTCTTTCAAGGAAATTCCAAATCTCATATGCGGTAGGTAAATTATAAATAAGTTTGAAAATATTTTGATCTAACGCTCAAAATTAACTATTTATAGATTTTGCATTTAAAACAATTTCGTTTCTGGTTAGTACGCTAGGTGGCTTTTCAATAGTAATATTCCAAACTTTTTCATCTAAGGCTTTAAGAAAATTTTTCATTAATATTTTCCACCCTTTATAATTTTTGCCCATAAATAAAGGTGGTGATAATACTTTTTCATTTATATTAAAATGTTCCCCTATAGTAGAAGCGAGATCGTGATTAAGAGATGCCATTATTCCCGGTTGTTAAGCCGATTTGGAATAACCTGGCTCTGATAACACTTGTTGGATCTTAATGCGCCCTTAGAGGGGGCGGGGGGGGGGGGGGGGGGGTGAATAAGGGTTTTAGAAAACTGTAAACTTTAATAGAAAACTTTTGATATTTTGGTAGAAGTAAGTTAAATCAAAAGTAAAGAGATAATGAAATTATAAATGAAATCAATTTTATTAAACAAGAAAAGACATGATTATCATTTATAAAATTGATTACAAAATCTGATTTCTATGACGCTAGAAATTGAAGGCGAAATTTGAAATATTCTTTTTTGTTTTTTATACCGACTCGTATCCCCACGAACCGGTTGGCTCTAGCCGATCTCTCCCCAGATACAGCCTTAAGCTGCTCTAGCCTTCCTATCCCCAGAAAGGCCTCGAGCACCACCTAGATCTACTCCCTAGACCTAGTCGCCAACACGAGGCGAATTACTCCCTAAGTCATACCCAGATCTAGTCGCCAACACGAGGCGAATATCTGAACCGATTACAAAGATAAAAATAAAAGACAAATACAAAAGACAAATATGAAACTCCCTATGAGGTAATCTGAAGGAGACGCCGAAGAATCGTTGAAGATCATTGAGGTCCAAGCGTGTGTTCTTCACGTTGAGTTAGCGTATTGATCCAAGCCTCCTTTGATTCTTCCTTTTGAAATTGAGTGGCAGAAGTGTTGGTCTGGAAATGCGGCCCTCTCAGAGTTTCTGAAGTGCTGGAATAGGGCTCTTATCAATCAGTTATTGGAGAAGACGAAATCAACCTTTTTATAGAACTGGAAGCTAATGCCAGCGTTAAGAGTTAATGTCGGGCATTGACTCAGTATAGAAATAACTTGATGGATCGGATCTTCAAAACAGGAAGGAGATTCTGCATCTTTGGAAACTTTCTTTTTAGGAAACCTTAACGCTGGCGTTGACTCTAATGCCGGGCATTGAGTCAAATCATTCCCAAAATACTCCTGCAATTATGGCTGCTTCCCTCCATTCATTTTGAATCTTGACGGGAATAAAAGTTAACGCCGGCGTTAACAGTTAACGCCGGGCGTTGAGTGAAATCATTCCTAAATTGCTCCTTCAATCAAGGTTGCATTCCTCCTTGCCATAATCATCGATCGTTAACGCTGGCGTTATGTACTAACGCCTGGCGTTAAACATATTTCTCATTTTTTCAGTCGACAAGCCATCTCGCCGATCAGCAAGCCATCACGTCGATCGGCAGACCATCGTGTCAATCGCTAACGCCCATCGTTAAGTCCTGACGCCTGGCATTAGACATCTTTCAATCTTTCTGCTTATGGATAGTACCAAACCAATAGTTCAATAACCTTGTGTCATAACTGTTCAAACCTGCATGCTAAAAACACAATGGCAGACAATATAAAATACAAGTAGGATTTGTTATTCTCAAATCAAAGGGATGCGGAAAATCATGTTCCAACACAAGTGTCTCCTTGTTATCTTACAGGAACAAGTAAAAAATCTTGAGGACCAGGCTGAGGTCGCACAGTTGAAGGAGCATGACGTGCGGGATGCGCTGGAGGCCGAGAGGAGGGAGAGGCTAGAGAAAGAAAGGGCATTGCAGGAGCAAAATGCAAAACGCAAACTGGAAGCTTGACGATGACTGGAAGTATTATAGAGAAAAGTATCTTCATTTGACTATGGAAGTTGGTGGGAGTCAGCAACCTTCCAATGTGAATGATGATGGATGGTGTGGTACGAGCCGCCAGGCTGCTGTAGAGACCTTAAATCCCCCAGCGGTCATGGGGGACGACCCAATCTTCTACTGGTGAGACCGTCGCGGCCTTGCCTGCTCACATGATTCCAGCTGCGCGAGTAGAGCAAGAGCAGGCCGCAAGCGTATGAAGTGGAGGAGGATTCGGCTTCCTCTGGCGGCTTCGATGTCCTCCGCTCCTGTGGTAATCCCCGGGACTTGCAAGGTCGCCTGACCTTGAGCTGGCACCCCGGAGGTGACTGCGTACAAGTCTCCACCGCGCTCCGGCACTAGGTAAGCGAGAAGTCTGGTCGCCATGCAGAAGCCGCTGATATTGCTCTGTATGGTCGGCGCAACTTGGAGAAGCTGAAGAAGGTTCCCAAAGAGGAACTGGCACAACTAGCCGCGCAGGTTAGCGTGAGGAGCTATGTTACGAACCACTTCATGGGCATCACCTTCAAAAGATTGATATCAACGAACAATCATTCAGAGAAGAAAAATGCTGAATTGGTGCAGGAGGTCGCACGATTTGGCTTCAGGCTTTGAAGACTTCAACTTCTCGGATATCTATCCGACTCTGAAGAAAAAGATGGACTCTATTACCCGCAAGGCCAAGGGCAAGAGTAAAGTCGACGAAATCAAGTCAGAGGAGGAAGAAGAAGATGATGAAGAAGAAGGTGAGGAAGGCGTTAAGGAAACCGCTGCGGTTGACTGTGAGTAAAAGACAACTCGGGTTTTGAGACCGATGATACCGGACAGGAAACCGAGCGGTCTACATGCCGGAGATCGGGCGGCCCGAGTGGATCCAATAGTAATTCATCAAGTTCTTTATCAGATAGCGGAGCCAATTCGCCTGATGTTGATATTGAAGGTGGCGAAGATTCAAGTTCTCCTGTGACCAAGAAGCTTAAACCGTGCGTTTAGCTATTTTTTATCTTTTGTTTTTTTACTTTACACCGACGGCTTAGATTTGTTAGCCGGTCGGTTTGAATGATCATATATGTAATTTTGAGAACTTTAATGGAAAATTACAGTTACCTGTTCAACTGTTTGTCTTTGCGATTTTACTTACTTGTGGATGTTGATATGCGACCTTTTGTTAGATCATTATTCCCTTTAAACTGCAAGTTCTTTCTTTAATCCGCCAGAATATTAAGTTGTGCGGTCAAGATTTAGTCCGAGCGGCTAGAAGTCCGAGCTCATTTATGCGAGATTTTCAAATAAATGACTGCCTGAATATCATGGAATGCTGCTCGGACGGTTTATCACATTAGTTCTAAGATTGATCCTAATTCAGTGAAGATGAACCACAACCTGAAACTGCCAGAAATAATATCTTTTCAAGTCGTGCGGTTAAGGTATATCCCGGACGACTAATAAAATATTAATGTTTTTTGAATCCAATATAAAAAGTATCAAGTCGCGCGGTTACTTCATATCTCGTGCAACTGTCGATGTAAATCCCCAATACATAGGAATCTTAATAATAACTTCCTGATGGAATGAGAAATGTCTGGATAATGATCATCAAGATATGTGATCACTTCTCAGCCCGAGCGGCTAATAGTTTGAGTTCCCTTTTCTGAAGTTTTAGGAAACATTCTCATAAGTATAAATAATAATCGATAAGTCGAGCGACCAACGTATAATCCGGGAAACTAATAACCTATGTTGTGGAACAAATTTTATCACTGCGAGAAACACCCATGGCCATTTTCTTGTGGGCGAATTAATTCAAACCGAGCGAATAAGATTATAGCAATGAACTGTACCCTCATAACTTTCCTAAGTTAATTCCCCCAGTCTGAGCGAACAGTACCAGCCCACGGTAGTATAACGAGATTAATCATAAACAGATTGTGTAATCCGATTGGTCAATATTGTTATTGACAACCTGTTAGAAATGTTGCTTTCTAGATTTATCGCTAGATTTATTCTAACCGCTCGGTTAGCATATCATGCTGCCATTTCTTGCCTGTTATTCTTATTCAAGCCGGTCAGCTTAAGAGATCGAACCGTATGGTCTTAAAGTCCTATATCTGTAAGTAACCAGGTAGACAAGCGTAAGACCCCTTTTTTTTCTTCAAAAACCTGGGTCTTATGCCCAGAACCACTGCTTTGCGGTGGCACCCTCACTCAGGAAGGTCGCCACTACAAAATGCCGATTCTGCCGGCCATATCGATCACGACAGAAGAAAAGTATACATTTGATTAACAAATAAATCAAGTCCACATCACATGAATATAATATCTCGAAATAAAAGATGTCCACATGAAATAACTGAACAAAAGATAGTACTAGAAGGGCTCATGCCCTGTTACATTGATTCCTCACTATAATTTCACTCGCGGAAGCATAATCTACTAAGACTAATAAGACACTCACGGATCCTATCATCGGTGCTCCCGTACTAGACTGTCCTGCCTCCATCTGCACCGACCTCTGGTGCTGTAGCTTCTCCTCGGTCCCCAAAAATGATAAGGTCCACAGAGTGTTAGTCAAAATACTAAGCCAATCCCCCACCCCTCCACTGGTGACTCCTAGGCACCATGCGAGAAGGATAAAGCGGAGGACATCAAGGGGTATAATCAAAAGCAGGTGATAATGAGTCTAACTACGGAAGGGTCTATCTGTAAGCAATATATAGTACAGTGAGTAAAGCAGTAGGAAGTAAAATAGTAGCAAGTGAGCAGTAGTAATAAGTAAAGCAATAGTAAAGAAAGGCACTAGGGAAATCAGTATTAAGAACAAGTAACCTTAATTTATAGGAATGCCCACACAAACCTATAGACCAAGGGGTCATTTAGCAGGGCATATCGTATAAGAAGTCCCATAACAAATTTATATGATAGGGGTAGGGGTTGAAATGCAATGTTTATGCTATGTCATGTAAGGTATGCAGTTTAATGTTATGTTCATACAAGTGCAACTCACACACTTCGAATCTATGCGCACAGACCTTTAGTTCCCCCTTTTTGGATCTAGCAAAACTCCCAGGATACTTCCTTAGTGCCAAACGGAAGTGGTGGGTTGGGCCTCGCCCACCTCTAGGTTGGTATCTGCACTACCTAACCTAGACCTATCGTACGCCTCAACGCTAAGAACACAACAGCGGAGCTCCTGCGTACTCTTACTGGCTAGTCCACCAGACTTTTCTTTGGTAAAGTGTTAACCACACTTACCGAGTCAAAGTATCGACGTCGGTGCGATGACCATCAACACTAATGACCCGCCACCTTTATGCACATATAATATGTTACCATCTATCTATGATCCCTAAGATCCTCGGACTAACCTGTCCGACACAATAACATTCCGAGCAACCAGCTCGCCGGACTAACCTGTCCATGCTAACAACCACCGAGCCTACCGCTCGTAAGAACAAACCTAACTAGCCTTCTTAACCATGGAGTGTGGGTGTGTTCATTATTAAGTTAATCTTGCACCTCCATTTATTCCTACACTTTAGGGTTAACCATGGACTTCCCGAGGACTACCCTGTGAGGGGCTTATTACGGTACTAGGAACTATAATGGGATGACACCCCGAAGCTCCCTTTCCAAGGCACTTAATATTATTAGTGTTTACCCATAAGTATTGCCTTCTTATCATTACACTTGGATTACCCTACGTATGTTATGACCTTCCAAGGGGAAAGACGATCTTTCGTCGGTCCCGAACACGACCTTACCCCTTAGCTTATCGGGTACACCCAGCATATAGACCCCTAATGGTGACCTCACATCCTCTC
Organism: Dactylorhiza incarnata; assembly: GCA_033032865.1. Taxonomy (NCBI): domain Eukaryota; kingdom Viridiplantae; phylum Streptophyta; class Magnoliopsida; order Asparagales; family Orchidaceae; genus Dactylorhiza; species Dactylorhiza incarnata. Next base: position 19,853,957 of record JAWHQI010000004.1, read on the forward strand.
TAACAGACTAGGTACACCATCTACCTTCCATTCCCACCTAATGATCCATAAATTACTCAAGTCTTACGGTTTTACTATACACAGACCAAATGAGTTATATGAGTTGTATGAGAGGAGGTACTCCAAATATTCATCCACATGACTCAAGATTTTTAATTGGAGTCTATCATGATATTATAAGAGTAAATCCAGAGGATCATATTTTCCCTTAATTATTTGGCATTTATTATAATTTCTCCAACATTGGCCAAGTATGAAATTGAACATGAAGTGTAAGATTTTCTTATGATATGGCCCCCATAAAATTATGGAAAATCTATGATGTCAAAATAACAGTAAATGCAGAATATCACAATTTTACAATAAGTGTTGGCCTCTAATTATAATATTGAATATTTATCCAAAATTAGAAATTAAAGAAGGAACCGCAAAAAATATTTGTCCAAAAATTATGGAAAATTTACCAAACCCTTATAATGATCAGAAAAGTTTACTAATAGAGTTTCATATTTTATCAAAACAATTTTGTCAAATAAATAAATATTTCAAGTAAATCCAAACTAGGGAACATTGTGAAGTAACCTACTGATAAATAATTCCAATAATTTTATAAAAATACACAGAGCTTTCTAATGCCCTAAAATGTCCTAAACCAAGTTTCACAATTTTCCAGAGAATATTCGGCCCTCATTTATTTATCATAATCTTAAGGCAAAATAGTTGACTTGTGAATGAAGTACTACTTAAATCAATTCAAAAATAACACCAAAATTACCAGAGGTTTATATCTTGACTATATGAGCACTACCAAACTTTCATCAACATCCAAGTTCATTTGGGCATGTAAATTTCTCTTATAAAAGGTTCCGTAAAAAGGTTATAACCTAAATCAGAGGGGATAATTGTTCCTAAAATTATCATAAAATTTCTTAGGGAATATTTACACCCTATGAACTTATCTACCAAGTTTCATGACCATTCAAGGACATATGCCCCTATGTCCTTCACAAGGCTTAATGTGCAACCCTAAGGTTAGAACTAGGGTCCTAGGGAATATCCACCCCACATCACCCCAAATTACTCATGGGGGTGTCTTATGTGATCCTAAACCAGTGGCCAAAGTTACACATCACTTTGATGAGATTTGACCACCTAATTCCATCATGTGCACTTTTGACCTAGTTTGACCAAACTTGGGTTAACAAGTTACCCAACCAAATCAGTTCCAATTGGGCTGACATTTTTACCAGGGTCATATAATAGCCTTAAAGAGCACCCAAAAAAATTTCGAGTGGATTGGATGGCATTAGACCCTAAAATTAAATAATATATGAATTATTAAATTATTACAAAAACTTTAGAAACTTTTTTTCCAAAAATTCCCATCTTTGGATATGTTAAGAGTGTAGGTACAATTAGCCTATGTTTCAATTTTCAAGTCAATATCATTTCCCAATCAAGAGTTATTCAAGATATAGTGGTTGCCCTACCCTAGGGATCAGTCCCACCAAAATGGCCCTACAGAAAGCTACGTTGCTCTTTTTGGGCTGAAACAAATTTTAAAATAAAGTACACACCAAGGGATACGACTTTGATGTTGGCCACATTTTCATCAGAGGGGCCTAAGTATTTTTAATAAATTAATCTAGGTACTGCAATAAGTGTGACATAAATACAAATCATAACATAACATATTTATTTGATCTCAACACAGATCTTGGCGCAGATCGTGCGGCTCCTGGTCGTCTTCTAACTCCAGCCAAGGGTTGAGATTGCCCACGGCTGGGCCGACTTCCACTCCATTTTCCCGGCCACCTGAGCGCCGCCCCGGCCGGCCAATGCCGCCACCACCTCCGTTGAGGTGGTGGCCGGCGATTAGGGATGGTTGGACGGCCGGACGTGGCCTGAATGGGGGTTTCTAGTGAGGGAAAGAGGGCTCAAAACGAGCCCTTTCAGGAGCTTGATTCGAGCCCGATTTGGCTCGAATCAAGCCCCAAACCAGATGAGGATCTTGCACTAGAGGAGGAGAGGAGGATCGGACATGATTTGTGGCCTGAGGTCGCGTATTCCGGCGGGTTGCCATGGTCGAAGCTTGAGCTTTTGGTGCTATGTAGATTTGCACTTGGAGAGCTCGGGTTCTTCAGAAAAGTGGGGGGTTTCACTCCTCTTCGACCTCTGAAGGTGTTAAAGGCCTCAATTGGAGGCAAGAGGGGGGTTTCACATGGTGGCCATTAATGGCCTTGATGGAGAATTTCGGTTTCATATGGGGGAGGTGAATTGGGCATCAATGTGGCCGGGAGAAGGCTGGAAACTTCTTCTCTCCCCAAGAGGACATGAATGGTGCCATCAATGGGGGGAATTGGAGGTTTCTTCTTCCTCCCTATTAACTCCCCCTTCTCTCTCTCTCTCTTTCAAATTGGGCTTTCTCTCTCCTGACCGATTTTCCTGAAATTGAATGGCCTATTCAGTAGCACCCAACCCCATTAGGTGGTGGACCACCTCAATTGGGTCTAGCCCAAGTGGATTGGGCTTGATAAGGTCAAAATAGGACATTTTGACCTAAATTTAAGGTAGAGTTGACTTTGGTCAATTTGACCACTTGGGTTGACCCCAATGGGTGACTAGACACCCATTGGCCTCCATTAAGGGTTAGGAAGGTCTAGGTAGGGTCTATTTGGCAAGGTGAGGGTCAATTGGCCCTTAATAGATCACTTTGACCAAAATAGGGCTAGGATTGACTTAGGTCAAATTGGCTCAATTGGAGGCCCCATGATGGGGCTTTTTGGTCCATTGGGTCCCTAATATCTCTATAAGGATAGGGGCAAGGTCAATTTGGCATGGTGGAGGCCAATTGACCCTAATTAGGCTACTTTGACCAAATTGGGGTTAGGGTTGACTTTGGTCAACTTGGCCTCTTTGATTGACCCCAATGGGTCCTTGGTGCTCTAAGGGAACCCCTAATGGGTTAGGGATGCTATTGTGGGGTCAAGGAATCAAGGTGAGGCCCTAAAGTCCAACCCTAGGCTTGATATCTAAAAATTGCTATTTGTAGACAACTTGAGTTTTGTCCTTCTTACCTAAGTTCACATGATCTTAAGCTCTTCCTATGGTTTTGTCATGACCTAGTCATGACAAAACCAACTTGGGGGTCTAGTTGTTTGGGGGATGTTACAACAAGTGCCCGTGCCTGTTAAACACTATTTTCTCCCAAATGGTCATAAAGGACTATAAGAGAAAAATAATTCCTTGTAAATAAGTAAAAGAATTACAGACTCATATGACCAAGTGGGAAAGTGCGCTTAGGTAGCAAGCATTGCTTTCCTCAAGTGGTCATAAGAGCTGTATGAACTTCGATGACCCAACTGCTCTCTTGCCTAGGGTTACAAGCTAAGTTGATTAATTGGGCAGGTGTGGTTATGTCGCAGAGGCTTTACCGATATTGCTTTCCTCAGAGAGATCAACCTAGTTGTGGGTCCCCTGTAGGCACTACTCGAGAGTATCTTAGGAGTATTCGATGGTCACATACTAAGATGATCAGTTGGGAAGGTGTGGTTATGCCGCAGAGGCTATACCGACATTGCTTTCCTCAGAAAGATCATCAAAGATGTAACCATATCCCTTTCGGGGCACGATAGAGTTAACAGTCACCTAGAACTCCATTGATGCAGAGGTGTGTTAGATACTGGCTGGGATCCAAAATCCTGAAGACCTCAGCACGGAAATTGGCAAGCTTCCACTACACGTGTGTGAAAACTCCTCGTTACACGTGGTCCTCGTGGTTTTACGCTAATGACTACAATTCGAGGGGGTTCAAGCAGAACTTGGCGATGTCTCCAAGGTTTAGTGAGGGATATATGTAAGAAAGTACAATCATCAGATATGGAAACATGTCAGTATGGGGCTTCTCATTGAATATCCAAAATACAAATAATGAAAGACAACGTTTTAAGGATAGAATCGTTTGAGATCATCACCGCTCCAAGTACGTGAGATGTCTTCTCCATCACTCATCTGGAGGCGTTAAGCCCCACTCTTTAATGCTTCCTTGATGTGAATGGTCCTGCCTAGTTGGGATTTAATTTTCCAACAATACCTGTTCTGGCCGCAGCATCCACCTTTTTCACTACTGTTGAATCCGAAATTACACCCCCCCCCCCCCCCGAGTCCTCGACGCTCGATCCCGGATGAAATAGAGGGGGTAATGGTCGAGCAGCTGGTTACTTGAGTCACAAATGAAGAGCTGAGAGAGAGAGAAGAAGAGAGGGTCGCTAGCTTGCGGCGAGGCCAGACTTCGCCCGCCGCGGCAAATGCCACTCTTACGGCGGGCTTTCCCTTTATTTAATAATCTGTATTACAACATGCTGTTTTTAGTACATGGAAACAGAATGAATACAGGAGAGAGAGAGAGAGAGGTAAGAAAAGAAAGTCGGCCGGGCTGCTTGCTGAGACCGCCCGGGCTCCTTGCTGAGATCTCCTGGGCTCCTTGCCGAGACCACCTGGGCTCTTTGCAGAGACCGCTCGGGCTCCTTGTCGAGACCTCCCGGGCTCCTTGCTGAGACCGCTCGGGCTCCTTGCCGAGACCGCCTGGGCTCCTTGCCGAGACCGCCCGGGACAGGCCGCAACTTAGTGCGGTCTTGCTGTTTCTAGCCTCCGGTTTTGTCCCCCCCAACTTGCCTGTCACTGTTCATGTCGAGGGTCCTATTTATAGGGTCTGGGTCGATGTCGTAACCTCGGGTGAGTCGGTGACCGGATCCCTACCCGAGCGGTCTGAAGGAAGAGACCGCCCTTGCTGGGTGGCCAGAAGGCAGAGACCGCCCGCCTTGTGCAGTCTGAAGGAGGAGGCCGGCCGCCTTGGGCGGTATGAAGGAGGTGGCCGCCCCATCTGGGCGACTTGAAGGGAGAAGCCGCCCCAGCTGGGCGACTTGAAGGGAGAAGCCGCCCCACCTGGGCGACTTGAAGGGAGATGCCGCCCCACCTGGGCGACTTGAAGGGAGAAGCCGCCCCACCTGGGCGACTTGAAGGGAGTAGCCGCCCCACCTGGGCGACTTGAAGGGAGAGGCCGCCCCACCTGGGCAACTTGAAGGGAGACGCCGCCCCACCTGGGCTACTTGAAGGGAGAAGACGCCCCACCTGGGCGCCTTGAAGGGAGAAGTCGCCCCACATGGGCGACTTGAAGGGAGAAGCCACCCCACCTAGGCCACTTGAAGGGTGAAGCCGCCCCACCTGGGCACCTTGAAGGGAGAAGCCGCCCCACCTGGGCGACTTGAAGGGAGAAGCCGCCCCACCTGGGCGACTTGAAGGGAGAGGCCGCCCCACTTGGGCGGTTTGAAGGGAGAGGCCTCCTACCTGGGCGGTTGGAAGAAGGAGGCTGCCTCACCTGGGCGGTTTGAAGGAGGAGGCCGCCCCTTCTTACCACTTTGGGTGTAAAAAGAGCCTTTGCGTGAGGTCTAATCCTTCCAGGGCGCGTAATCTTTAAAGATGTAGCAAAAGAGGCCTCCTAGGGGAGGATCGCCAATTTCTGGGTCAACATAATCCCCGCACTATTTCAAATTTCCAAGAAACTTCGAAAAAGTAGGTATTGACCCACAAAAATCGTGATTCGCTACTGGTAAATTGTCAAAAGAGTGGGAAAGAGAAAGAGGGAATGAGTACCTGATGCCTCTCCACAAAGGAACTAGTGAATGCTTATTCTCTCCTGTGAGGGAGGAGAGTCATAGCAAATATAAAACACAATTCACAAGTACCTGAAGGGAACTTGCGAACATCGGCTCACTTTGTCCTCTGAGGTAGACTAGTAATCATCTACTAGTCTCTGAAGAGAACTCCATAATTAAAGAAAGAACGTGGCGCGAGTACCTGAAGAGAACTCGCGAACACCTGCTAACCTCTGCAAAAGAGAACTCAAAGCAGGTATAAGAGAAACTATAACACGAGTACTTGAAGAGAACTCGTGAATGCCTGCTAATCTCTGCACAAGAGAACTTAAAACAGGTGTAAAGCAAACTACAACGCGAGTACCTGAAGAGAACTCGCGAACACCTGCTAATCTCTGCACAAGAGAACTTATAACAGGTATAAAACAAAACGCGAGTACCTGAAGAGACCTCGCGAACACCTTCTAATCTCTGCAAAAGAGAACTCAAAGCAGGAATAAAACATAACGCGAGTACCTGAAGAGACCTCGCGAACACCTGCTAATCTCTGCAAAAGAGAACTTAAAGCAGGTATAAAACATAACGCGAGTACCTGTAGAGACCTCGCGAACACCTGCTAATCTCTGCAAAAGAGAACTCAAAGCAGGTATAAAACATAACGCGAGTACCTGAAGAGACCTCGCGAACACCTGCTAATCTCTGCAAAAGAGAACCCAAAGAAGGTATAAAACATAACGCGAGTACCTGAAGAGACCTCGCGAACACCTGCTATTCTCTGCAAAAGAGAACTCAAAGCAGGTATAAAACATAACATGAGTACCTGAAGAGAACTCGCGAACACCTGCTAATCTCTGCAAAAGAGAACTCAAAGCAGGTATATAACATAACGGGGGTACCTAAAGAGACCTCGCGAACACCTGCTAATCTCTGCAAAAGAGAACTCAAAGCAGGTACACAATATAACATGAGTACCTGAAGAGAACTCGCGAACACCTGCTAAACTCTGCAAAAGAGAACTCAAAGTAGGTATAAAATATAACGCGAGTACCTGAAAAGACCTCGCGAACACCTACTAATCTCTACAAAAGAGAACTCAAAGCAGGGATAAAACATAACGCGAGTACTTGAAGAGACCTCGCGAACACCTGCTAATCTCTACAAAAGAGAACTCAAAGCAGGTATAAAACATAACGCGAGTACCTGAAGAGACACCGCGAATACCAGCAAATCTCTGCAAAAGAGAACTCAAAGAAGGTATAAAACATAACGCGAGTACCTGAAGAGACCTCGCGAGTAACAGCTAATCTCTGCAAAAGAGAACTCAAAGCAGGTACACAATATAACACAAGTACCTGAACAGAACTCGCGAACTCTTGCTAATCTCTGCAAAAGACAACTCAAAGCAGGTATAAAATATAACGCAAGTACCTGTAAAGACCTCGCGAACACCTGCTAATCTCTACAAAAGCGAACTCAAACAAGGTATAAAACATAACGCGAGTACCTGAAGAGACCTCGCGAACACCTGCTAATCTCTGCAAAAGAGAACTCAAAGCAGGTATAAAACAAAACGCCAGTACCTGAAGAGACCTCGCGAACACCTGCTAATCTCTTCAAAAGAGAACTCAAAGCAGGTATAAAACATAACATGAGTACCTGAAGAGACCTCGCGAACACCTGCTAATCTCTGCAAAAGAGAACTCAAAGCAGGTATAAAACATAACACGAGTACCTGAAGAGAACTCACGAACACCTGAAAATCTCTGCAAAGGAGAACTCAAAGCAGGTATAAAACATAACGCAAGTACCTGAAGAGAACTCGCGAACACCTGCTAATCTCTGCAAACGAGAACTCAAAGAAGGTATAAAACATAACGCGAGTACCTGAAGAGACCTCGCGAACACCTCCTAATCTCTGCAAAAGAGAACTCAAAGCAGGTACACAATATAACACGAGTACCTGAAGATAACTCGCGAACACCTGCTAATCTCTGCAAAAGAGAACTCAAAGCAGGTACACAATATAACACGAGTACCTGAAGAGAACTCGTGAACACCTGCTAATCTCTGCAAAGGAGAACTCAAAGCAGGTATAAAACATAATGCGAGTACCTGAAGAGACCTCGCGAACACCTGCCAATCTCTGCAAAAGAGAACTCAAAGCAGGTATTAAACATAACACGAGTACCTGAAGAGACCTCGCGAACACCTGCTAATCTCTGCAAAAGAGAACTCAAAGCAGGTATAAAACAAAACGCCAGTACCTGAAGAGACCTCGCGAACACCTGCTAATCTCTGCAAAAGAGAACTCAAAGCAGGTATAAAACATAACATGAGTACCTGAAGAGACCTCGCGAACACCTGCTAATCTCTGCAAAAGAGAACTCAAAGCAGGTATAAAACATAACGCGAGTACCTGAAGAGACCTCGCAAACACCTGCTAATCTCTACAAAAGAGAACTCAAAGCAGGTATAAAGCATAACGCGAGTACCTGAAGATAACTCGTGAACACCTGTCAATCTCTGCACAAGAGAACTTAAAACAGGTGTAACACAAACTACAACGCGAGTACCTGAAGAGAACTCGCGAACACCTGCTAATCTATGCACAAGAGAACTTATAACAGGTATAAAACAAAACGCGAGTACCTGAAGAGACCTCGCGAACACCTGCTAATCTCTGCAAAAGAGAAATCAAAGCAGGTATAAAACATAACGCGAGTACCTGAAGACACCTTTGGAACACCTGCTAATTTCTGCAATAGAGAACTCAAAGCAGGTATAAAACATAACGCGAGTACTCGAAGAGACCTCGCGAACACCTGCTAATCTCAGCAAAAGAGAACTCAAAGCAGGTATAAAACATAACGCGAGCACCTAAAGTGACCACGCGATCATCTGTTAATCTCTGCAAAAGAGAACTCAATGCAGGTATAAAACATAACGCGAGTACCTGAAGAGACCTCGCGAACACCTGCTAATCTCTGCAAAAGAGAACTCAAAGCAGGTACACAATATAACACGAGTACCTTAAGAGAACTTGCGAACACCTGCTAATCTCCCCAAAAGAGAACTCAAAGCAGGTATAAAATATAACGCGAGTTCCTGTAAAGACCTCGCGAACACCTGCTAATCTCTATAAAAGAGAACTCAAAGCAGGTATAAAACATAACGCGAGAACCAGAAGAGATCTCGCGAAAACCTGCTAATCTCTGCAAAGAGAACTCAAAGCAGGTATAAAACATAACGCGAGTACCTGAAGAGACCTCGCGAACAACTGCTAATCTCTGCAAAAGAGAACTCAAAGCAGGTACACAATATAACACAAGTACCTGAACAGAACTCGCGAACTCTTGCTAATCTCTGCAAAAGACAACTCAAAGCAGGTATAAAATATAACGCAAGTACCTGTAAAGACCTCGCGAACACCAACTAATCTCTATAAAAGATAACTCAAAGCAGGTATAAAACATAACGCGAGTACCTGAAGAGACCTCGCGAACACCTGCTAATCTCTGCAAAGAGAACTCAAAGCAGGTATAAAACAAAACGCCAGTACCTGAAGAGACCTCGCGAACACCTGCTAATCTCTGCAAAAGAGAACTCAAAGCAGGTATAAAACATAACATGAGTACCTGAAGAGACATCGCGAACACCTGCTAATCTCTGCAAAAGAGAACTCAAAGCAGGTATAAAACATAACACGAGTACCTGAAGAGAACTCGCGAACACCTGAAAATCTCTGCAAAGGAGAACTCAAAGCAGGTATAAAACATAACGCAAGTACCTGAAGAGAACTCGCGAACACCTGCTAATCTCTGCAAATGAGAACTCAAAGAAGGTATAAAACATAACACGAGTACCTGAAGAGACCTCGCGAACACCTCCTAATCTCTGCAAAAGAGAACTCAAAGCAGGTACACAATATAACACGAGTACCTGAAGAGAACTCGCGAACACCTGCTAATCTCTGCAAAAGAGAACTCAAAGCAGGTACACAATATAACACGAGTACCTGAAGAGAACTCGTGAACACCTGCTAATCTCTGCAAAGGAGAACTGAAAGCAGGTATAAAACATAATGCGAGTACCTGAAGAGACCTCGCGAACACATGCCAATCTCTGCAAAAGAGAACTCAAAGCAGGTATTAAACATAACACGAGTACCTGAAGAGACCTCGCGAACACCTGCTAATCTCTGCAAAAGAGAACTCAAAGCAGGTACACAATATAACACGAGTACCTGAAGAGAACTCGCGAGCACCTGCTAATCTCTGCAAAAGAGAACTCAAAGTAGGTACACAATATAACACGTGTACCTGAAGAGAACTCGCGAACACCTGCTAATCTCTGCAAAAGATAACTCAAATCAGGTATAAAATATAACACGAGTACCTAAAAAGACCTCGCGCACACCTGCTAATCTCTACAAAAGAGAACTCAAAGCAGGTATAAAACATAACGCGAGTACCTGAAGAGAACTCGCGAACACCTGCTAATCTCTACAAAGGAGAACTCAAAGCAGGTATAAAACATAACGCGAGTACCTGAAGAGACCTCGTGAACACCTGCTAATCTCTGCAAAAGAGAACTCAAAGCAGGTATAAAACATAACGTGAGTACCTGAAGAGACCTCGCGAACACCTGCTAATCTCTGCAAAAGATAACTTAAAGCAGGTATAAAACAAAACGCGAGTACCTAAAGAGACCTCGCGAACACCTGCTAATCTCTGCAAAAGAGAACTCAAAGCAGGTATAAAACATAACGCGAGTACCTGAAGAGAACTCGCGAACACCTGCTAATCTCTGCAAAAGAGAACTCAAAGCAGGTATAAAATTATAAAGCGAGAACCTGAAAAGACCTCGCGAACACCTGCTAATTGATGAGTCCTGATCATATACACATTTATGGACTCATCCGGGCCGTTATTTAGTCAATTCTCCGCACTTTAGCCTTGTTATAGTTTATATTTGATAATCCACGCTAGGTGCACATCTAGGCCCACTTTGGTGTGATTTTCGTGCTTATTGTCATTAGTAGTATTCATGTGCTATTAAGTGCCACTTTCAGTGGCTAGATCTATGGTTGTGCGGGAATAGGAGTCGTGCAAGTGTTCCCGGTGCAATTCTGCACAGGAACACTGCGCACGATCGCCGGTTCTATTGCGCACGACCACTGGTCGTGCGCCACTGATCGTGTGCACTTAACCCTTTTTCACGAGTTCTGTTTGGTGCTGTGCGCACGACCACCAACGCCAGTGCGCACGACCACCGGTCGTGCGCCACTGCTCGTGCGCACTTATCATTAAAATTTTGAGTTCTGTTTGTTGTATTGCTGATGACCATCAACGCTAGTGCGCACGACCACCGGTCGTGCGCCACTGGTCGTGCGAACATTTTATTTTATAAATTTTGTATCTTGCAGGTTCCACCCAGGCTGTGCGCACGATCGCAGAATTCCAGTGCGCACGACCACTGGTCGTGCGCCAATGACCGTGCGCAGTATTTAATCCAGCGCCTATTTAAACGCCTGTTACGATTTTAGGGCAGGAATCACTTGCGGGAGCGGAGCTCCTGTTCCGTGCGCCGCCGACCACCACCTTGGGACGCCTCCACTTCATCTCCTACGCAAGGGGAAGCCTCCTCCATCCATTCCAAGACTTCCTCCATTGTCCGTGAGTGTTCTCCATCGTCCGCAAACCTCCAAGCAACCATTCTCTCACTCCGCCCGGTGAGAAGAAGAAGAAACCTGAAGTCGAAGACGACGGAGCTACGTAGGGAGATCGTGACAGCTCTCTACGCCGGAAGCATTGTCCGCCCGAGTCCGGAGGTAGCCCGACAACCTACCATTCCGGCCGTGAACGGCCGCTAGTCTTCACCATCGGTTATTTCTTTCCTCTTTCCTTCATTGTACTCGTTGAGCCGTGTAAACTTGAATATTGCAATGTTGTTTATTGAAATGAATGTTTCCTTGTTGTTCTTCATGGTTTGCTTGTGATTCACTCCGTTTTCCACTCACTCACTCACGCCCGCAAGCAAGGTGTTTGTTCCGCGTTAGCAAGAGCTAACGGCTGTTGTGAAGAGGTGTTTGCGACCCTCACCTTCTCGCACTTGAGTACATTCCACCCGCCTAACGAAGCACGGCATCGCGGCCGTTGCATCCACCTCGCCTCGCGAAGCGGTGTTTTCGACCCGCAACTCTTTTGTTGTTGATAAGATTAGGAAAACCAACCAAAAACCCCCCTCTTTGTGTTTGTTAAACGCTTGTGTAGCAATAGTCACTGCGCGAATCGTTCACCCAACCTGCATTCCTCAAGAGACCGACATCCGGGGATTCCATTCTCCACAATTATTACTTGACAGCGACCGGTGCACTTGCCGACACGCATCACTAATCTCTACAAAAGAGAACTCAAAGAAGGTATAAAACATAACGCGAGTACCTGAAGAGAACTCGCGAACACCTGCTAATCTCTACAAAAGAGAATTCAAAGCAGGTATAAAACATAACGCGAGTACCTGAAGAGAACTCGCGAACACCTGCTAATCTCTGCAAAAGAGAACACAAAACAGGTATAAAACATAACGCGAGTACGTGAAGAGAACTCGCGAACACCTGCTAATCTCTGCAAAAGAGAACTCAAAGCAGGTATAAAATATAAAGCGAGTACCTGAAGAGACCTCGTGAACACCTGCTAATCTCAACAAAAGAGAACTCAAAGCAGGTATAAAATGTAACGCGAGTACCTGAAGAGAACTCGCAAACACCTGCTAATCTCTGCAAAGGAGAACTAAAAGCAGGTATAAAACATAACGCGAGTACCTTAAGAGACCTCGCGAACACCTGCTAATCTCTGCAAAAGAGAACTTAAAGCAGGCATAAAACATAACGCGAGTACCTGAAGAGACCTCGCGAACACCTGCTAATCTCTGCAAAAGAGAACTCAAAGCAGGTATAAAGCATAACGCGAGTACCTTAAGAGAACTCGCAAACACCTGGCAATCTCTGCACAAGAGAACTTAAATCAGGAGTAAAACCAACTACAACGCGAGTACCTGAAGAGAACTCGCGAACACCTGCTAATCTTTGCACAAGAGAACTTATAACATGTATAAAACTAAACGCGAGCACCTGAAGAGACCTCGCGAACACCTGCTCTGCAAAAGAGAACTCAAAGGAGGTATAAAACATAACGCGAGTACCTGAAGAGACCTCGCGAACACCTGCTAATCTCTGCAAAAGAGAACTCAAAGCAGGTATAAAACATAATGCGAGTACATGAAGAGACCTCGCCAACACCTGCTAATCTCTGCAAAAGAGAACTCAAAGCAGATATAAAACATAACGCGAGTACCTGAAGAGACCTCGCAAACACCTGTTAATCTCTACAAAAGAGAACTCAAAGCAGGTATAAAGCATAACGCGAGTACCTGAAGATAACTCGTGAACACCTGTCAATCTCTGCACAAGAGAACTTAAAACAGGTGTAACACAAACTACAACGTGAGTACCTGAAGAGAACTCGCGAACACCTGCTAATCTATGCACAAGAGAACTTATAACAGGTATAAAACAAAACGCGAGTACCTGAAGAGACCTCGCGAACACCTGCTAATCTCTGCAAAAGAGAAATCAAAGCAGGTATAAAACATAACGCGAGTACCTGAAGACACCTTGCGAACACCTGCTAATTTCTGCAAAAGAGAACTCAAAGCAGGTATAAAACATAACGCGAGTACTCGAAGAGACCTCGCGAACACCTGCTAATCTCAGCAAAAGAGAACTCAAAGCAGGTATAAAACATAACGCGAGCACCTAAAGTGACCTCGCGATCACCTGCTAATCTCTGCAAAAGAGAACTCAATGCAGGTATAAAACATAACGCGAGTACCTGAAGAGACCTCGCGAACACCTGCTAATCTCTGCAAAAGAGAACTCAAAGCAGGTACACAATATAACACGAGTACCTGAAGAGAACTCGCGAACACCTGCTAATCTCCCCAAAAGAGAAGTCAAAGCAGGTATAAAATATAACGCGAGTTCCTGTAAAGACCTCGCGAACACCTGCTAATCTCTACAAAAGAGAACTCAAATCAGGTATAAAACATAACGCGAGAACCAGAAGAGATCTCGCGAAAACCTGCTAATCTCTGCAAAAGAGAACTCAAAGCAGGTATAAAATATAACGCGAGTACCTGAAGAGACCTCGCGAACACCTGCTAATCTCTGCAAAAGAGAACTCAAAGCAGGTATAAAACATAACGCGAGTACCTGAAGAGACCTCGCGAACACCTGCTAATCTCTGCAAAAGAGAACTCAAAGCAGGTATAAAACATAACACGAGTACCTGAAGAGAACTCGCGAACACCTGCTAATCTCTGCAAAGGAGAACTCAAAGCAGGTATAAAACATAACGCGAGTACCTGAAGAGAACTCGCGAGCACCTGTTAATCTCTGCAAAAGAGAACTCAAAGCAGGTATAAAACATAACGCGAGTACCTGAAGAGACCTTGCGAACACCTGCTAATCTCTGCAAAAGAGAACTCAAAGCAGATACACAATATAACATGAGTACCTGAAGAGAACTCGCGAACACATGCTAATCTCTGCAAAAGAGAACTCAAAGCAGGTACACAATATAACACGAGTACCTGAAGAGAACTCGCGTACACCTGCTAATCTCTGCAAAAGAGAACTCAAAGCAGGTATAAATATAACGCGAGTACCTGAAAAGACCTCGCGAACACCTGCTAATCTCTACAAAAGAGAACTCAAAGCAGGTATAAAACATAACGTGAGTACCTGAAGAGAACTCGCGAACACCTGCTAATCTCTGCAAAGGAGAACTCAAAGCAGGTATAAAACATAACGCGAGTACCTGAAGAGACCTCGCGAACACCTGCTAATCTCTGCAAAAGAGAACTCAAAGCAGGAATAAAACATAACTCGAGTACCTGAATATACCTAGCGAACACCTGCTAATCTCTGCAAAAGAGAACTCAAAGCAGGTATAAAACATAACGCGAGTACCTGAAGAGACCTCGCGAACACCTGCTAATCTCTGCAAAAGAGAACTCAAAGCAGGTATAAAACATAACACGAGTACCTGAAGAGAACTCGCGAACACCTGCTAATCTCTGCAAAGGAGAACTCAAAGCAGGTATAAAACATAACGCGAGTACTTGAAGAGAACTCACGAACACCTGCTAATCTCTGCAAAAGAGAACTCAAAGTAGGTAAACAATATAACACGAGCACCTGAAGAGAACTCGCGAACACCTGCTATTCTCTGCAAAAGAGAACTCAAAGCAGGTATAAAATATAACACGAGTACCTGAAAAGACATCGCGAACACCTGCTAATCTCTATAAAAGAGAACTCAAAGCAGGTATAAAACATAACGCGAGTACCTGAAGAGAACTCGCGCACACCTTCTAATCTCTACAAAAAAGAACTCAAAGTAGGTATAAAACTTAACGCGAGTACCTGAAGAGAACTCGCGAACACTTTCTAATCTCTATAAAAGAGAATTCAAAGCAGGTATAAAACATAACGCGAGTACCTGAAGAGTACTCGCGAACACCTGCTAATATCTGCAAAAGAGAACTCAAAAGCAGGTATAAAACATAATGCGAGTACCTGAAGAGAACTCGCGAACACCTGCTAATCTCTGCAAAAGAGAACTCAAAGCAGGTATAAAATATAACGCGAGTACCTGAAGAGACCTCGTGAACACCTGCTAATCTCTACAAAAGAGAACTCAAAGCAGGTATAAAATGTAACGCGAGTACCTTAAGAGAACTCGCAAACACCTGCTAATCTCTGCAAAAGAGAACTCAAAGCAGGTATAAAACATAACGCGAGTACCTGAAAAGACCTCGCGAACACCTGCTAATCTCTGCAAAAAGAGAACTCAAAGCAGGCACACAATATAACACGAGTACCTGAAGAGAACTCGCGAACACCTGCTAATCTCTGCAAAAGAGAACTCAAAGCAGGTATAAAACATAACATGAGTACCTGAAGAGAACTCGCGAACACCTGCTAATCTCTGCAAAAGAGAACTCAAAGCAGGTATAAAACATAACGGGGGTACCTAAAGAGACCTCGCTAACACCTGCTAATCTCTGCAAAAGAGAACTCAAAGCAGGTACACAATATAACACGAGTACCTGAAGAGAACTCGCGAACACCTGCTAAACTCTGCAAAAGAGAACTCAAAGCAGGTATAAAATATAACGCGAGTACCTGAAAAGACCTCGCGAACACCTACTAATCTCTACAAAAGAGAACTCAAAGCAGGTATAAAACATAACGGGAGTACTTGAAGAGACCTCGCGAACACCTGCTAATCTCTGCAAAAGAGAACTCGAAGCAGGTATAAAACATAACGCGAGTACCTGAAGAGACCCCGCGAACACCTGCTAATCTCTGCAAAAGAGAACTCAAAGAAGGTATAAAACATAACGCGAGTACCTGAAGAGACCTCGCGAACAACAGCTAATCTCTGCAAAAGAGAACTCAAAGCAGGTACACAATATAACACAAGTACCTGAACAGAACTCGCGAACTCTTGCTAATCTCTGCAAAAGACAACTCAAAGCAGGTATAAAATATAACGCAAGTACCTGTAAAGACCTCGCGAACACCTGCTAATCTCTACAAAAGAGAACTCAAAGCAGGTATAAAAAATAATGCGAGTACCTGAAGAGACCTTGCGAACACCTGCTAATCTCTGCAAAAGAGAACTCAAAGCAGGTATAAAACAAAACGCCAGTACCTGAAGAGACCTCGCGAACACCTGCTAATCTCTGCAAAAGAGAACTCAAAGCAGGTATAAAACATAACGTGAGTACCTGAAGAGACCTCGCGAACACCTGCTAATCTCTGCAAAAGAGAACTCAAAGCAGGTATAAAACATAACACGAGTACCTGAAGAGAACTCGCGAACACCTGAAAATCTCTGCAAAAGAGAACTCAAAGCAGGTATAAAACATAACACGAGTACCTGAAGAGAACTCGCGAACACCTGCTAATCTATGCAAAGGAGAACTCAAAGAAGGTATAAAACATAACGCGAGTACTTGAAGAGAACTCGCGAGCACCTGCTAATCTCTGCAAAAGAGAACTCAAAGCAGGTATAAAACATAACGCGAGTACCTGAAGAGACCTCGCGAACACCTGCTAATCTCTGCAAAAGAGAACTCAAAGCAGGTACACAATATAACATGAGTACCTGAAGAGAACTCGCGAACACATGCTAATCTCTGCAAAAGAGAACTCAAAGCAGGTACACAATATAACACGAGTACCTGAAGAGAACTCGCGTACACCTGCTAATCTCTGCAAAAGAGAACTCAAAGCAGGTATAAATATAACGCGAGTACCTGAAGAGAACTCGCGAACACCTTCTAATCTCTACAAAAGAGAAATCAAAGTAGGTATAAAACTTAACGCGAGTACCTGAAGAGAACTCGTGAACACCTTCTAATCTCTATAAAAGAGAATTCAAAGCAGGTATAAAACATAACGCGAGTACCTGAAGAGTACTCGCGAACACCTGCTAATATCTGCAAAAGAGAACTCAAAAGCAGGTATAAAACATAATGCGAGTACCTGAAGAGAACTCGCGAACACCTGCTAATCTCTGCAAAAGAGAACTCAAAGCAGGTATAAAATATAACGCGAGTACCTGAAGAGACCTCGTGAACACCTGCTAATCTCTACAAAAGAGAACTCAAAGCAGGTATAAAATGTAACGCGAGTACCTCAAGAGAACTCGCAAACACCTGCTAATCTCTGCAAAAGAGAACTCAAAGCAGGTATAAAACATAACGCGAGTACCTGAAAAGACCTCGCGAACACCTGCTAATCTCTGCAAAAGAGAACTCAAAGCAGGTACACAATATAACACGAGTACCTGAAGAGAACTCGCGAACACTTGCTAATCTCTGCAAAAGAGAACTCAAAGCAGGTACACAATATAACACGAGTACCTGAAGAGAACTCGCGAACACCTGCTAATCTTTGCAAAAGAGAACTCAATGCAGGTATAAAATATAACACGAGTACCTGAAAAGACCTCGCGAATACCTGCTAATCTCTCCAAAAGAGAACTCAAAGCAGGTATAAAACATAACGCGAGTACCTAGAGAGAACTCGCGAACACCTACTAATCTCTAAAAAAGAGAACTCAAAGCAGGTATAAAACATAACGCGGGTACCTGAAGAGAACTCGCGAACAAATTCTAATCTCTATAAAAGAGAATTCAAAGCAGGTATAAAACATAACGCTAGTACCTGAAGAGAACTCGCGAACACCTGCTAATATCTGCAAAAGAGAACTCAAAAGCAGGTATAAAACATAATGCGAGTACCTGAAGAGAACTCGCGAACACCCGCTAATCTCTGCAAAAGAGAACTCAAAGTAGGTATAAAACATAACGCGAGTACCTGAAGAGACCTCGCGAACAACTGCTAATCTCTGCAATAGAGAACTCAAAGCAAGTATACAATATAACAGAAGTACCTGAAGAGAACTCGCGAACTCTTGCTAATCTCTGCAAAAGAGAACTCAAATAAGGTATAAAATATAACGCAAGTACCTGTAAAGACCTCACGAACACCTACTAATCTCTACAAAAGAGAACTCAAAGCAGGTATAAAACATAATGCGAGTACCTGAAGAGACCTCGCGAACACCTGCTAATCTCTGCAAAAGAGAACTCAAAGCAGGTATTAAACATAACGTGAGTACTTGAAGAGACCTCGCGAACACGTGCTAATCTCTGCAAAAGAGAACTCAAAGCAGGTATAAAACATAACGTGAGTACCTGAAGAGACCTCGCGAACACCTGCTAATCTCTGCAAAAGAGAACTCAAAGCAGGTATAAAACATAACACGAGTACCTGAAGAGAACTCGCGAACACCTGCAAATCTCTGCAAAGGAGAACTCAAAGCTGGTATAAAACATAACGCAAGTACCTGAAGAGAACTCGTGAACACCTACTAATCTCTGTAAACGAGATCTCAAAGAAGGTATAAAACATAACGCGAGTACCTGAAGAGACCTCACGAACACCTGCTAATCTCTGCAAAAGAGAAATCAAAGCAGGTACAAAATATAACACGAGTACCTGAAGAGAACTCGCGAACACCTGCTAATCGCTGCAAAAGAGAACTCAAAGCAGGTACACAATATAACACGAGTACCTGAAGAGAACTCGTGAACACTGCTAATCTCTGCAAAGGAGAACTCAAAGCAGGTATAAAACATAATGCGAGTACCTGAAGAGACCTCGCGAACACCTTCCAATCTCTGCAAAAGAGAACTCAAAGCAGGTATTAAACATAACGCGAGGACCTGAAGAGACCTCGCGAACACCTGCTAATCTCTGCAAAAGAGAACTCAAAGCAGGTACACAATATAACACGAGTGCCTGAAGAGAACTCGCGAACACCTGCTAATCTCTGCAAAAGAGAACTTAAAGCAGGTACACAATATAACACGAGTCCCTGAAGAGAACTCGCGAACACCTGCTAATCTCTGCAAAAGATAAATCAAAGCAGGTATAAAATATAACACGAGTACCTAAAAAGACCTCGCGAACACCTGCTAATCTCTACAAAAGAGAACTCAAAGCAGGTATAAAACATAACGCGAGTACCTGAAGAGAACTCGCGAACACCTGCTAATCTCTACAAAGGAGAACTCAAAGCAGATATAAAACATAATGCGAGTACCTGAAGAGACCTCGTGAACTCCTGCTAATCTTTGCAAAAGAGAACTCAAAGCAGGTATAAAACATAACGCCAGTACCTGAAGAGACCTCGCGAACACCTGCTAATCTCTGCAAAAGAAAACTCAAAGCAGGTATAAAACAAAACGCGCGTACCTAAAGAGACCTCGCGAACACCTGTTAATCTCTGCAAAAGAGAACTCAAAGCAGGTATTAAACATAACGCGAGTACCTGAAGAGAACTCGCGAACACCGGCTAATCTCTGCAAAGGAGAACTCAAAGCAGGTATAAAACATAACGCAAGTACCTGAAGAGAACTTGTGAACACCTGCTAATCTCTGCAAAAGAGAACTCAAAGCAGGTATAAAACATAACGCGAGCACCTGAAGAGACCTCGCGAACACCTGCTAATCTCTGCAAAAGGGAACTCAAAGCAGGTACACAATATAACACGAGTACCTGAAGAGAACTCGCGAACACCTGCAAATCTCTGCAAAGGAGAACTCAAAGCAGGTATAAAATATAACGCAAGTACCTGAAGAGAACTCGTGAACACCTGCTAATCTCTGCAAACGAGAACTCAAAGAAGGTATAAAACATAACGCGAGTACCTGAAGAGACCTCACGAACACCTGCTAATCTCTGCAAAAAGAGAACTCAAAGCAGGTACACAATATAACACGAGTACCTGAAGAGGACTCGCGAACACCTGCTAATCTCTGCAAAAGAGAACTCAAAGCAGGTACACAATATAACACGAGTACCTGAAGAGAACTCGTGAACACCTGCTAATCTCTGCAAAGGAGAACTCAAAGCAGGTATAAAACATAATGCGAGTACCTGAAGAGACCTCGCGAACACCTGCCAATCTCTGCAAAAGAGAACTCAAAGCAGGTATTAAACATAACGCGAGTACCTGAAGAGACCGCGCGAACACCTGCTAATCTCTGCAAAAGAGAACTCAAAGCAGGTACACAATATAACACGAGTGCCTAAAGAGAACTCGCGAACACCTGCTAATCTCTGCAAAAGAGAACTCAAAGCAGGTACACAATATAACACGAGTCCATGAAGAGAACTCGCGAACACCTGCTAATCTCTGCAAAAGATAACTCAAAGCAGGTATAAAATATAACACGAGTACCTAAAAAGACCTCGCGAACACCTGCTAATCTCTACAAAAGAGAACTCAAAGCAGGAATAAAACATAACGCGAGTACCTGAAGAGAACTCGCGAACACCTGCTAATCTCTACAAAGGAGAACTCAAAGCAGGAATAAAACATAACGCGAGTACCTGAAGAGATCTCGTGAACACCTGCTAATCTCTGCAAAAGAGAACTCAAAGCAGGTATAAAACATAATGCGAGTACCTGAAGAGACCTCGCGAACACCTGCTAATCTCTGCAAAAGATAACTCAAAGCAGGTATAAAACAAAATGCGCGTACCTAAAGAGACCTCGCGAACACCAGTTAATCTCTGCAAAAGAGAACTCAAAGCAGGTATTAAACATAACGCGAGTACCTGAAGAGAACTCGCGAACACCGGCTAATCTCTGCAAAGGAGAACTCAAAGCAGGTATAAAACATAACGCGAGTACCTGAAGAGAACTTGTGAACACCTGCTAATCTCTACAAAAGAGAACTCAAAGCAGGTATAAAACATAACGCGAGTACCTGAAGAGACCTCGCGAACACCTGCTAATCTCTGCAAAAGAGAACTCAAAGCAGGTACACAATATAACACGAGTACCTGAAGAGAACTCGCGAACACCTGCTAATCTCTGCAAAAGAGAACTCAAAGCAGCTATAAAATTATAACGCGAGTACCTGAAAAGACCTCGCGAACACCTGCTAATCTCTACAAAAGAGAACTCAAAGCAGGTATAAAACATAACGCGAGTACCTGAAGAGAACTCGCGAACACCTCCTAATCTCTACAAAAGAGAACTCAAAAGCAGGTATAAAACATAACGCGAGTACCTGAAGAGAACTCCGAACTCCTGCTAATCTCTGCAAAAGAGAACTCAAAGCAGGTATAAAATATTACGCGAGTAGCTAAAGAGACCTCGCGAACACCTGCTAATCTCTACAAAAGAGAACTCAAAGCAGGTATAAAATGTAACGCGAGTACCTGAAGAGAACTCGCAAACACCTGCTAATCTCTGCAAAAGAGAACTCAAAGCAGGTATAAAACATAATGCGAGTACCTAAAGAGACCTCGCGAACACCTGCTAATCTCTGCAAAAGAGAACTCAAAGCAGGTATAAAACATAACGCGAGTACCTGAAGAGACCTCGCGAACACCTGCTAATCTCTGCAAAAGAGAACTCAAAGCAGGTATAAAACATAACGCGAGTACCTTAAGAGAACTCGCAAACACCTGGCAATCTCTGCACAAGAGAACATAAATCAGGTGTAAAACAAACTACAACGCGAGTACCTGAAGAGAACTCGCGAACACCTGCTAATCTCTGCACAAGAGAACTTATAACAGGTATAAAACTAAACGCGAGTACCTGAAGAGACCTCGCTAACACCTGCTAATCTCTGCAAAAGAGAACTCAAAGTAGGTATAAAACATAACGCGAGTACCAGAAGAGACCTCGCGAACACCTGCTAATCTCTGCAAAAGTGAACTCAAAGCAGGTATAAAACATAATGCGAGTACTTGAAGAGACCTCGCCAACACCTGCTAATCTCTGCAAAAGAGAACTCAAAGCAGGTATAAAACATAACGCGAATACCTGAAGAGACCTCGCAAACACCTGCTAATCTCTACAAAAGAGAACTCAAAGTAGGTATAAAGCATAACGCGAGTACCTGAAGATAACTCGTGAACACCTGTCAATCTCTGCACAAGAGAACTTAAAACAGGTGTAACACAAACTACAACGCGAGTACCTGAAGAGAACTCGGGAACACCAGTTAATCTATGCACAAGATAACTTATAACAGGTATAAAACAAAACGCGAGTACCTGGAGAGACCTCGCGAACACCTGCTAATCTCTACAAAAGAGAACTCAAAGCAGGTATAAAACATAACGCGAGTACCTGAAGAGACCTCGCGAACACCTGCTAATTTCTGCAAAAGAGAACTCAAAGCAGGTATACAACATAACGCGAGTACTCGAAGAGACCTCGCGAACACCTGCTAATCTCTACAAAAGAGAACTCAAAGCAGGTATTAAACATAATGCGAGTACCTGAAGAGACCTCGCGATCACCTGCTAATCTCTGCAAAAGAGAACTCAAATAAGGTATAAAACATAACGCGAGTACCTGAAGAGACCTCGCGAACACCTGCTAATCTCTGCAAAAGAGAACTCAAAGCAGGTACACAAAATAACACGAGTACCTGAAGAGAACTCGCGAACACCTGCTAATCTCTCCAAAAGAGAACTCAAAGCAGGTATAAAATATAACGCGAGTTCCTGTAAAGACCTCGCGAACACCTGCTAATCTCTACAAAAGAGAACTCAAAGCAGGTATAAAACATAACGCGAGAACCTGAAGAGATCTCGCGAACACCTGCTAATCTCTGCAAAAGAGAACTCAAAGCAGGTATAAAACATAACGCGAGTACCTGAAGAGACCTCGCGAACACCTGCTAATCTCTGCAAAAAAAACTCAAAGCAGGTATAAAACATAACGCGAGTACCTGAAGAGACCTCGTGAACACCTGCTAATCTCTGCAAAAGAGAACTCAAAGCAGGTATAAAACATAACACGAGTACCTGAAGAGAACTCGCGAACACCTGCTAATCTCTGCAAAGGAGAACTCAAAGCAGGTATAAAACCTAACGCGAGTACATGAAGAGAACTCGCGAACATCTGCTAATCTCTGCAAAAGAGAACTCAATGCAGGTATAAAACATAATGCGAGTACCTGAAGAGACCTCGCGAACACCTGCTAATCTCTGCAAAAGAGAACTCAAAGCAGGTACACAATATAACATGAGTACCTGAAGAGAACTCGCGAACACATGCTAATCCTTGCAAAAGAGAACTCAAAGCGGGTACACAATATAACACGAGTACCTGAAGAGAACTCGCGTACACCTGCTAATCTCTGCAAAAGAGAACTCAAAGCAGGTAAAAATATAACGCGAGTACCTGAAAAGACCTCGCGAACACCTGCTAATCTCCACAAAAGAGAACTCAAAGCAGGTATAAAACATAACGCGAGTACCTGAAGAGAACTCGCGAACACCTGCTAATCTCTGCAAAGGAGAACTCAAAGCAGGTATAAAACATAACGCGAGTACCTGAAGAGACCTCACGAACACCTGCTAATCTCTGCAAAAGAGAACTCAAAGCAGGTATAAAACATAAATCGAGTACCTGAAAAGACCTAGCGAACACCTGCAAATCACTGCAAAAGAGAACTCAAAGCAGGTACACAATATAACACGAGTACCTGAAGAGAACTCGTGAACACCTGCTAATTTCTGCAAAAGAGAACTCAAAGCAGGTACACATTATAACACGAGTACCTGAAGAGAACTCGAGAACGCCTGCTATTCTCTGCAAAAGAGAACTCAAAGCAGGTATAAAATATAACAAGAGTACCTGAAAAGACATCGCGAACACCTGCTAATCTCTGCAAAAGAGAACTCAAAGCAGGTATAAAACATAACGCGAGTACCTGAAGAGAACTCGCGAACACCTACTAATCTCTACAAAAGAGAACTCAAAGTAGGTATAAAACATAACGCGAGTACCTGAAGAGAACTCGCGAACACCTTCTAATCTCTATAAAAGAGAATTCAAAGCAAGTATAAAACATAACACGAGTACCTGAAGAGTACTCCCGAACACCTGCTAATATCTGCAAAAGAGAACTCAAAAGCAGGTATAAAACATAATGCGAGTACCTGAAGAGAACTCGAGAACACCTGCTAATCTCTGCAAAAGAGAACTCAAAGCAGGTATAAAATATAACGCGAGTACCTGAAGAGACCTCGTGAACACCTGCTAATCTCTACAAAAGAGAACTCAAAGCAGGTATAAAATGTAACGCGAGTACCTGAAGAGAACTCGCAAACACCTGCTAATCTCTGCAAAAGAGAACTCAAAGCATGTATAAAACATAACGCGAGTACCTGAAAAGACCTCGCGAACACCTGCTAATCTCTGCAAAAGAGAACTCAAAGCAGGTACACAATATAACACGAGTACCTAAAGAGAACTCGCGAACACCTGCTAATCTCTGCAAAAGAGAACTCAAAGCAGGTACACAATATAACAGGAGTTCCTGAAGAGAACTCGTGAACACCTGCTAATCTCTGCAAAAGAGAACTCTGTTGGAACACAGTCTTCCGCATCTCCTAGGTTTGAGAATAACAAATCCTATGTGTATTTGATCTTGTGTGTTCAAGTGTGCAGGTTAGCATAGTCCACATGACTCAAGGAGTACAAATGATGACTGCCCCCAAAATTGAGGCCAAAATTTGAAGAGGCTCACTAGCGCCGGCGGTAGCAACTAGCATCAGGCGCTAGCGTTGATGAGCGCGTTTCCGGGAGCTGTTATGGAAGGCGCTAACGCCTGGCTTTAGCGGATAACGCCGGCGGTATCGGTGAACACAGAAGGAATGAAAGCCTCGTTGCCGCGGATTGGAGATCCCACCGCGCAAGAAGTTTCTTAATCAGGGATAGCGCCGGCGGTAGCTACTAGCGCTGGCGGTAGCATGAAGCACAAGAGGCATGGAGCAATATATTGCCGCGGATGGTAGATTCTGCCGCGCAAATTGTTTCTTAATCTGGGCTAGCGCCGGCGGTAGCGATTGGGCTATAAAAGGACCCCCTCTCCTCTTGTTTTCGTACACCCATTGCATACACCTCAGAGAGAGAGAGTACTAGAATTCTATAGGCCTATCTTGGCCGAAATTTGAGGTCCCGGCGAAGCTATGCCAACTTCTGAAGGAGGATTCCATCACGCCGAAGCCAAACGAAGTCTGCTTCGACAAACGCTGATTCTACAGCGGATCTTCGCCTCCATATTCAGAAGTTCATCTTAAGGGAAGTTTTTATTATTTTATTTGTCTTTCTTTGTAAACGGTAGTGAAATCGCCTCGTGTTGGCGACTAGGTCTGGGGTAGGACTTAGGGTTGAAAATCGCCTCGTGTTGGCTACTAGATCTAGGTTAGGTCTAGGGGGTGCTTGAGGCCACATCCGGGGAAGGATTGGCTAGAGCGGCTTGAGGCCGAATCCGGGAAGGAGGAGGCTAGGGCCACCAGTTCGTGGGGAAGCGAGTCGGGATAGAAAACAAAAAGAGCTTTTATTATTCGCCTCCGATCTCTAGCGACATTGAGATCAAGTTTTGTAAAACTGATTTAATATCAATAAAGCTTGTCTCTCTTTTTGTTTTACTTGTCTTCTTGTTTTAATATTGCAATATCCCAATGTTTTTTAATAAAACCTAAAGTTTTTGAAAACCCTTATTCACCCCCCCCCCCTCCAAGGGCACCGACCGATCCAACAAGTGGTATCAGAGCATGGTACTCTCCGCCTACAACTGTAGTAGGAGAGGCGACATTAGCAAAACCTAAGGATAAATGGGATGACAACGATAAAGTTTCAAGACTTATAAAGTTTAGAGGGGAACATGGTAGTAGTTTCAACGACAGTAGCAAAACTTTAGAGGGGAACATGGTAGAAGTACGGTACTCTCCGCCTACAACTGTAGTAGGAGAGGCGACATTAGCAAAACCTAAGGATAAATGGGATGACAACGATAAACTTAGGTGTAAAAATAATGCTAAAGCAATGAATGCCTTATATTGCGCTTTAAATAGGACTGAGTTTAATAGAATTTCTGCATGCACTACTGCTTATGATATTTGGAATAAATTAGAAGTAACTCACGAAGGTACATCGCAGGTGAAAGATGCAAAGCTGTTTCAACTGGAATCTGAATACGAGAAATTCAGGATGGACACGGAAGAGGACATCAACTCCATGTACACTCGCTTCACAAAGATTGTCAACGCATCAAAGGCACTTGGAAAGACCTACTCCGACGGGGACTTGGTGAGGAAACTTCTTCGTTCCTTACCCCCAAGGTTCAATCCGAAGGTGACAGCCATCTCGGAGTCGCACAACTTAAGAACGCTCCAGATCGAGAACCTCATTGGGAATCTCAAAACCCATGAGGTAGAACTGCAAATTCAACATGAAGAATACAACAAAGAGCCGAAGAAAAAGGCGTTGGCACTAACATCAAAGAAGGAGTGCACCGAAGAGGACGATGATGATGAAGAAGGACTCCTGGTGAAGAACTTCAAAAAGTTCATCAGGAATCCAGAAAGAAGGAACACATTCAGAAAATTCTTCCAAAAGGACACTCGACGAAAGGGATCTTCCTCTTCATCGAGGAAAGAAAAAGGAAGCGATGACGAAGAAGAAAGGCCGCCTCCAGAATGCTATCACTGCAGAAAAACCGGGCACATTCGGAGCCAGTGCCCAAAATACCAAAAGGAATGAAAAGAACAAAAGAAAACAAAAGGAAAGAAGAAAGTGCTGAAGGCCGCCACTTGGGATGACTCTTCCTCTGAAGAGTCAAACGAATCTGAGTCAAGTAACGAGGAGGAAGCAAACTTGTGCTTGATGGCCAAAAGCGACGATGATGACACCAGTGTTCTTAGCGACACTGAGGTATCTCCTCCTACTTTTGAAGAACTTTATGATAAATTTGTTTTATTAAATCTTGAAAATGAATCTATTATAAAAGAAAATCGTAAGCTCACAAAAAAAATAGTTTCTCTTGAAAAAAGAAAAGTCTCATGTCAAGAATGTGAGCACTCCTTATTTAAGTTAAAAGAACTTGAAGTATCTCTCTCTAATGTCCTCTCACAAAACAAAATTATTGCAAAAGAGAAGGGGGACTTAGAGAGAAGATTGAAAGCTTCTATATTACAAATTGAAAAGAACAAAAAAGGATTTGAAAACAAATGTGTTATGATTGTTCAAGAAAATACATCTCTTAAAAAACAAAACCAAAATCTCAATTTAGCCATAACCAAATTCGGGATTGGTCAAAAATCCCTGGATATGCTTCTGGGTAATCAATGCTTTGGGTCTGGAAAAATCGGAATCGGATATAAAAGTGAACACTACCGCCCGACGCTAGCTACTAACGCCGGCGGTAGCTCTAAAGTTAAAAATTTTTCTGGTCTTTCTAATGTACAAACATCATCCAGCAAGGGCAACATAGAAACTCAGAAAAGGGTCTCAACCCCCTTTATTTCGTGTGCTAATTGTCTTAAATTCGGACACACGTCTGGCTCTTGCAGGAATATAATAAATCAACGATCATTAAAACAAATCTGGGTACCTAAGAAATCCACTTACTCTATGGGTGGTACCTCTTGGGTATCTGGGTCTTTACTCTCATCCTCTTTCTAGATTTGCAGGAAGGCTAAGGAAACAGAAGATGTGTGGTATTTGGACTCAGGTTGCTCCAAACACATGACGGGCAATAAAGCAAAATTCCTTAGCCTAGAAAAGAAGAAAGGAGGAATAGTGACGTTTGGCGATAACGGTAAAGGAAGGATCATGGGAATTGGTACAGTGGGTAACGCATCTTTTCTTATATCAAATGTGCTTTATGTGAAAGGATTAAAACATAACCTAATATCTATAAGTCAACTTTGTGATAAAGGTTTAGACGTACTTTTTGAATCTTCCACTAATCCTTGCAAGATTGTTAATCCTAAAACAAAAGATGTGTTATTAACTGCACCTAGAATTCATAATGTTTACATAGTTTCATTTCGTGATCTTTCTAAATCTTCTAGAAAATGTTTTATAATGAAAAATATGAATTAGAATTATGGCATAGACGCTTAGGCCACGCTAGTACAAAGCTTATCTTAAAACTAGCAAAAAGAGAATTGATTAGAGGATTGCCTAAGTTAAATGGAAATTTATCTTCATTATGCTCTCCATGCCAAAAAGGCAAATTTACTAAGTCATCTTTTAAAAGCAAAAACATAATTTCTACATCAAAACCTCTGCAATTAATTCATATGGATCTTTTTGGTCCCGTTAACACTGCGAGTCTTGGTGGTAGATTATACACTTATGTTCTCATAGATGACTACTCTAGATATTGTTGGACTTTATTTCTCTCCTCCAAATCTGATGCGTTTTGCGAATTTTCAAAAATATGTACTCGCATTCAAAATGAATTAGATTTAAAAACAAAATGCATTCGCTCAGATCATGGAGGTGAATTTGAAAATGAAAATTTTAAATCTTTTTGTGACATGTTAGGTATTAAACATGAGTTCTATGCTCCACGCACACCCCAACAAAATGGTGTTGTAGAACAGAAAAATAGGACAATACAAGAACTTGCACGCACCATGCTATCTTAATATAAATTACCTAAGTATTTTTGGGCAGAAGCCGTAAGCACTGCATGCTATGTAATGAATAGAGTTATGCTTCGCCCATCATTATCTATCACACCATATGAACTCTACTATCAAAAGAAACCCAACGTATCGTATTTTAAAGTATTTGGATGTAAATGCTTCATTCTTAATACCAAAGATTCTTTAGGAAAATTTGACGAAAAATGCGATGAAGGAATATTTCTTGGTTATTCTTCAACTAGCAAAGCATATAGAATATTTAATAAAAGATCAAGCAAGGTTGAAGAGTCAATTAATGTCAGATTTGATGAGTTTGCTCCATGTGCAGAAAAGCTCCCTACAGGTACCGATGATGAACCTTTGCCATCCTTGGAGCACGACGAAGAAGCACCTTCCAAAGAAGAGGAGGAGAAGTCAAAAGAAGATGAATATGTACCTCCAAGCATTCTAAACTTCTCCAAAAATCATCCAAAGGAGCTAGTCATTGGGGAACCTTCTACTGGGGTAAGAACTCGGTCCTCTCTTCATGAAACATTTTCAAATATTTGCTTTGTGTCTGAAATTGAACCTAAAAACGTTTCCACCGCTTTAAATGACGAATTTTGGTTTTTGGTAATGAATGAAGAGTTAGGACAATTTGAAAGAAATAAAGTTTGGAATTTAGTAGAAAGACCATCTAATCATCCAATTATTGGCGTAAAATGGATTTTTAAAAATAAGCTAGATGCTGAATCTAGGATTGTAAGAAATAAAGCACGCTTAGTTGCTCAAGGCTATTCACAAATCGAGGGGATAGATTTTGAAGAAACTTTTGCACCCGTAGCTCGCTTAGAATCTATACGAATATTTTTGGCATTTGCGAGTTTTAAAAGAATAAAATTATTTCAAATGGATGTTAAAAGTGCTTTTTTAAACGGGTTCATTAAAGAAGAAGTTTATGTAGAACAACCCCCCGGCTTCATAAATGAAAGATTTCCAAATCATGTTTACAAATTAGAAAAAGCGCTTTATGGTTTAAAACAAGCGCCCTGTGCCTGGTATGATCGTCTTACATCATTTTTGTTAGAGCACGGTTATGTTATGGGAAGTGCAGACAACACACTCTTTATTAAGCATAAAAATAACGAATTAATTATTCTACAAATATATGTTGATGACATCATTTTTGGAGCCACTAATGAAGAGTTGTGTAATGAAGTAGTCTTAATAATGAAAAATGAATTTGAGATGACTCTTGTAGGAGAACTATCATACTTTCTTGGTTTTCAAATTTCACAAAGAACTGATGGTATTTTTCTGTGTCAATCAAAATATGTTCACGATATGCTTAAACGATTTGAATTTGAAAATCTTAAACAAGCTTCTACTCCTATGAGTGCTTCTTTAAAACTAGGAAAAGATGAATCTGGAATTTCTATTGATCAAACGCTATATAGAGGAATGATAGGTTCTCTTCTTTATTTAAGTGTATCTAGACCAGATATAATGTTTGCTGTATGTTTATGTGCTCGCTTTCAAGCCGATCCAAAAGAATCTCATTTAAAAGCAGTAAAACGTATTTTTCATTATCTAATAGGGTCATCTAAACTAGGATTATGGTACCCACATAATGACTCTTTCACACTCCACGGATATTCCGATTCGGACTACGCCGGGTGCTCACTAGATAGAAAAAGTACTAGCGGTACGTGTCACTTTTTAGGACCCTCTTTAGTTGCTTGGTCTAGTAGAAAACAATCTTCGGTTGCACTCTCCACCACGGAGGCCGAATATATTGCACTTGGTAGTTGTTGTGCACAAGCGTTATGGATGAGCCAAACACTAGAGGACTTTGGATTTCATCTCAAAAACATCGATCTTAAATGTGACAACAAAAGTGCAATAGACCTCACATATAATCCGGTACACCATTCTAGATCCAAACACATCGACGTTCGTCATCATTTCATTAGGGATCACATTAAGAAAGAGAATGTAAAAGTAAGCTTCATTGGGACGGACTCTCAACTCGCTGACATATTCACTAAACCTCTTCCCGATGCACGATTTCGTTTATTACGACTTGAATTAGGTGTCCTAGATCATTCAAGTTAAAACATGCTCACAAATACAATTTTCTTCATTTTTCACCATCCAAAACATTTCCAAAAATTCTGCAAATTCAGCATGGAACTACTATTGGGAAACCTAATCAACTTCCAACATCAAAATTTTCAAAACCCTAAAAAATCTACTAATTAGAAATTCTACAATGTTACAATTTTTTCTCTTCAAACTACTTTGGACATTGTCCTTCTTCATGCTTTGATATATCTATTCAAATGTGCATCAATTATAGTTTAAAAGTTGTGTAGGATCAAGCTTAGCATGCCTCTAAGTATGAGAAATGCTTTATGTTTGATAATGATATTTATTCACTCACCCTTTTTTGGCATTGTCTACATATGCATTTAATCTTAGAATGCTTGTGTATGTTTTGTATTAGTACAAATAAATTAAAATTGCACAAGTATCTTACCTACACTCCTTCTTTTGCACTCTTAAAAATTAAGAAAAGTGGTTATATTTTTTTCTCATAAAATCTATTGATTTGCAAAACAAGTGTTCGGAGAACTATGTACAAAACAAAATTATAAAATAAATGACAAAGATAACTCCACCAAGCACTACTTGAACCTCCTGATAAGTCTTAATGAGCATTGTGAGGTTGAGCACCTTGGAAAGAATAATAAAGTGTCTTGTGCAAATCAACTCTTTCTTTCAAAAATAAGAAAAACCACTTTCTCTTAAGTACACCGGTCACAAGTCTCAAAATTCAAAATAAAATATGTGATCCCCCAAGCACTACTTTACACCCTGATATGTCTTGATAAGCATTGTGTGTGCAAAGCACCCTGGTAGTTGTACATTTTTTGTGCATCAAAGTGTGTGGAAGTAATCTTATTTGTGTTTTATTGTGCTTCTTACTTTACATATTACTTGTATTTTTTGATTAAAACATTTGTTTACTCTCCTCAAATTTACACTTATGTGCACATCATTATCTTCCATAACACTTCTTCTCATGAGTATTGGATCCTAATGTTAATTCTATATTACTTTTTATTTATGAAATGCAATAGATAACCTAGCATGTGTTCTACAATGTTTTTGTATGTTTTTGAAATTAAGAATTAATGTAACATTGTGGTCATCTCTTTTTGATAAACATTATTTCATGCTTGGTTATTCTAAAATTTAAAACTGCAAAATGATTTCCAAAAACATCATTTTTTTGTGATCTTTACCTCATATTTTTTGGATTATCATTACGATTTGCTATGAGTCCTCCGCATCTTAACCATATAAGTGTTTTTTTTACCTTGCGCTTTCATGCTTACTTCATATCTTGTATTATTTGCATCATCACTTATTCTTAAAAATTCCTATCTTTCATTAAGTGATAGATTTCCTTGGAAACACTTTTTATTGGTTACTTCAAACATAAAAATCTTTTATGCTAAAAACTATGAAATTTTGTAATAACTCTGATCTATTTCAATAAAATACAATTCTAAATCTCCTTATCATTTACCTAAAAAGCTCGATCATGCCTTATCTTTTATTTAAACATTTTTAGTGCTTTGTTTCCCTACCCACTTTTGCTAATAACAAAGGGGGAGAACTAACATGATAAAATGCAAAAGGGGGAGAAATAACTATGATAAATGTAACCCGCTATCATAAACCCAACATGATTGATTAAGTTGATAGCATACATATTAGGGGAGCATTCACATAGGGGGAGCAATTCTAAATGCTAAAATCAACAATCATCCTAAAGTCATTACTCTCTCACACACACAAGTATAGTCTCATCATGCTTATTTATTAATGCTTTGATTTATCATTAATGGATTTGTTATTATCAAAAGGGGGAGTTTGTTGGTACACGGTCTTCCGCATCTCCTAGGTTTGAGAATAACAAATCCTATGTGTATTTGATCTTGTGTGTTCAAGTGTGCAGGTTAGCATAGTCCACATGACTCAAGGAGTACACATGATGACTGCCCCCAAAATTGAGGCCAAAATTCGAAGAGGCTCACTAGCGCCGGCGGTAGCAACTAGCGCCGGGCGCTAGCGTTGATGAGCGTGTTTCCGGGAGCTGTTATGGAAGGCGCTAACGCCTGGCGGTAGCGGATAACGCTGGCAGTATCGGTGAACACAGAAGGAATGAAAGCCTCGTTGCCGCGGATTGGAGATCCTGCCGCGCAAGAAGTTTCTTAATCAGGGATAGCGCCGGCGGTAGCTACTAGCCCTGGCGGTAGTATGGAGCACAAGAGGCATGGAGCAATATGTTGCCGCAGATGGGAGATTCTGCCGCGCAAATTGTTTCTTAATCCGGGCTAGCGCCGACGGTAGCGCTAGTGCCGGCGGTAGCGCTTGGGCTATAAAAGGACCCCCACTCCTCTTGTTTTCGTACACCAATTGCATACACCTCAGAGAGAGAGTACTAGAATTCCAGAGGCCTATCTTGGCTGAAATTTGAGGTCCCGGCGAAGCTCTGCCAACTTCTGAAGGAGGATTCCATCACGCCGAAGCCAAACAAAGTCCGCTTCGACAAACGCTGATTCTACAGCGGATCTTCGCCTCCATATTCAGAAGTTCATCTTAAGGGAAGTTTTTATTATTTTATTTGTCTTTCTTTGTAAATGGTAGTGAAATCACCTCGTGTTGGCGACTAGGTCTGGGGTAGGACTTAGGGCTGAAAATTGCCTCGTGTTGGCGACTAGATCTAGGTTAGGTCTAGGGGGTGCTTGAGGCCACATCCGGGGAAGGATTGGCTAGAGCGGCTTGAGGCCGAATCCGTGAAGGAGGAGGCTAGGTCCACCGGTTCGTGGGGAAGCGAGTCGGGATAGAAAACGAAAAGAGCTTTTATTATTCGCCTCCGATCTCTAGCGACATTGAGATCAAGTTTTGTAAAACTGATTTAATATCAATAAAGCTTGTCTCTCTTTTTGTTTTACTTGTCTTCTTGTTATAATATTGCAATATCCCAAAGTTTTTTAATAAAACCTAAAGTTTTCGAAAACCCTTATTCACCCCCCCCCCCTCTAAGGGCACCGACCGATCCAACAAACTCAAAGTAGGTACACAATATAACACGAGTACCTGAAGAGAACTCGCGAACACCTGCTATTCTCTGCAAAAGAGAACTCAAAGCAGGTATAAAATATAACACGAGTACCTGAAAAGACATCGCGAACACCTGCTAATCTCTACAAAAGAGAACTCAAAGCAGGTCTAAAACATAACGCGAGTACCTGAAGAGAACTCGCGAACACCTACTAATCTCTACAAAAGAGAACTCAAAGTAGGTATAAAACATAACGCGTGTACCTGAAGAGAACTCGCGAACACCTTCTAATCTCTATAAAAGAGAATTCAAAGCAGGTATAAAACATAACGCGAGTACCTAAAGAGTACTCACGAACATCTGCTAATATCTGCAAAAGAGAACTCAAAAGCAGGTATAAAACATAATGCGAGTACCTGAAGAGAACTCGCGAACACCTGCTAATCTCTGCAAAAGAGAACTCAAAGCAGGTATAAAATATAACACGAGTACCTGAAAAGACCTCGCGAACACCTGCTAATCTCTACAAAAGTGAACTCAAAGCAGGTATAAAACATAAAGCGAGTACCTGGAGATAACTCGCGAACACCTAGTAATCTCTAAAAAAGAGAACTCAAAGCAGGTATAAAACATAACGCGGGTACCTGAAGAGAACTCGCGAACACCTTCTAATCTCTATAAAAGAGAATTCAAAGCAGGTATAAAACATAACGCGAGTACCTGAAGAGAACTCGCGAACACCTGCTAATATCTGCAAAAGAGAACTCAAAAGCAGGTATAAAACATAATGCGAGTACCTGAAGAGAACTCGCGAACACCTGCTAATCTCTGCAAAAGAGAACTCAAAGTAGGTATAAAATATAACGCGAGTACCTGAAGAGACCTCGTGAACACCTGCTAATCTCTACAAAAGAGAACTCAAAGCAGGTATAAAATGTAACGCGAGTACTTGAAGAGAACTCGCAAACACCTGCTAATCTCTGCAAAAGAGAAATCAAAGCAGGTATAAAACATAACGCGAGTACCTGAAGAGACCTCGCGAACACCTGTTAATCTCTGGAAAAGATAACTCAAAGAAGGTATAAAACATAACGCGAGTACCTGAAGAGACCTCGCGAACACCTGCTAATCTCTGCAAAAGAGAACTCAAAGCAGGTATAAAGCATAACGCGAGTACCTGAAGAGAACTCGCGAACACCTGTCAATCTCTGCACAAGAGAACTTAAATCAGGTGTAAAACAAGCAACAATGCGAGAACCTGAAGAGAACTCACGAACACCTGTCAATCTCTGCACAAGAGAACTTAAATCACGTGTAAAACAAACAACAATGCGAGAACCTGAAGAGAACTCGTGAACACCTGCTAATCTATGCACAAGAGAACTTATAATAGGTATAAAACTGAACGTGAGTACCTGAAGAGACCTCGCGAACACCTGCTAATCTCAACAAAAGAGAACTCAAAGCAGGTATAAAACATAACGCGAGTACCTGAAGAGACCTCGCGAACACCTGCTAATCTCTGCAAAAGAGAACTCAATGCAGGTATAAAACATAACGCGAGTACCTGAAGAGACCACGCGAACACCTGCTAATCTCTGCAAAATTGAACTCAAAGCAGGTATAAAACATAACGCGAGTACCTGAAGAGACCTCGCGAACACCTGCTAATCTCTGCAAAAGAGAACTCAAAGCAGGTATAAAGCATAACGCGAGTACCTGAAGAGAACTCGCGAACACCTGTCAATCTCTGCACAAGAGAACTTAAATCAGGTGTAAAACAAGCAACAATGCGAGAACCTGAAGAGAACTCACGAACACCTGTCAATCTCTGCACAAGAGAACTTAAATCACGTGTAAAACAAACAACAATGCGAGAACCTGAAGAGAACTCGTGAACACCTGCTAATCTATGCACAAGAGAACTTATAATAGGTATAAAACTGAACGTGAGTACCTGAAGAGACCTCGCGAACACCTGCTAATCTCAACAAAAGAGAACTCAAAGCAGGTATAAAACATAACGCGAGTACCTGAAGAGACCTCGCGAACACCTGCTAATCTCTGCAAAAGAGAACTCAATGCAGGTATAAAACATAACGCGAGTACCTGAAGAGACCACGCGAACACCTGCTAATCTCTGCAAAATTGAACTCAAAGCAGGTATAAAACATAACGCGAGTACCTGAAGAGACCTCGCGAACACCTGCTAATCTCTGCAAAAGAGAACTCAAAGCAGGTATAAAGTATAATGCGAGTACCTGAAGAGAACTTGCGAACACCTGTCAATCTCTGCACAAGAGAACTTATAACAGGTGTAAAAAAACTACAACACGGGTACTTGAAGAGAACTCGCGAACACCTGCTAATCTCTGCACAAGAGAACTTATAACATGTATAAAACAAAATGCGAGTACCTGAAGAGACCTCGCGAACACTTGCTAATCTCTGCAAAAGAGAACTCAAAGCAGGTATAAAACATAACGCGAGTACCTGAAGAGACCTCGCGAACACCTGCTAATTTCTGCAAAAGAGAACTTAAAGCAGGTATAAAACATAACGCGAGTACTTGAAGAGACCTCGCGAACACCTGCTAATCTCTGCAAAAGAGAAATCAAAGCAGGTATAAAACATAACGCGAGTACCTAAAGAGACCTCGCGAACACCTGTTAATCTCTGTAAAAGAGAACTCAAAGCAGGAATAAAACATAACGCGAGTACCTGAAGAGACCCCGCGAACACCTGCTAATCTCTGCAAAAGAGAACTCAAAGCAGGTACACAATATAACACGAGTACCTGAAGAGAACTCGCGAACACCTGCTAATCTCTGCAAAAGAGAACTCAAAGCAGGTACACAATATAACACGAGTACCTGAAGAGAACTCGCGAACACCTACAAATCTCTGCAAAAGAGAACTGAAAGCAGGTATAAAATATAACGCGAGTACCTGAAAAGACCTCGCGAACACCTGCTAATCTCTACAAAAGAGAACTCAAAGCAGGTATAAAAAATAACGTGAGTACCTGAAGAGAACTCGCGACACCTACTAATCACTACAAAAGAGAACTCAAAGCAGGTATAAAACATAACGCGAGTACCCTAAGAGAACTCGCGAACACCTTCTAATCTCTACAAAAGAGAATTCAAAGCAGGTATAAAACATAACGCGAGTATCTGAAGAGAACTCGCGAACACCAGCTAATCTCTGCAAAGGAGAACTCAAAGCAGAAATAAAACATAACGCGAGTACCTGAAGAGAACTCGCGAGCACCTGCTAATCTCTGCAAAAGAGAACTCAAAGCAGGTTTAAAACAAAACGCGAGTACCTGAAGAGACCTCGCGATCACCTGCTAATCTCTGCAAAAGAGAACTCAAAGCAGGTACACAAAAGAACACGAGTACATGAAGAGAACTCGCGAACACCTGCTAATCTCTGCAAAAGAGAACTCAAAGCAGGTACACAATATAACACGAGTACCTGAAGAGAACTCGCATACACCTGCTAATCTCTGCAAAAGAGAACTCAAAGCAGGTATAAATATAACGCGAGTACCTGAAAAGACCTCGCGAACACCTACTAATCTCTACAAAAGAGAACTCAAAGCAGGTATTAAACATAATGCGAGTACCTGAAGAGAACTCGTGAACACCTGCAAATCTCTGCAAAGGAGAACTCAAAGCAGGTATAAAACATAACGCGAGTACCTGAAGAGACCTCGCGAACATCTGCTAATCTCTGTAAAAGAGAACTCAAAGCATGTATAAAACATAACGCGAGTACCTGAAAAGACCTCGCGAACACCTGCTAATCTCTGCAAAAGAGAACTCAAAGCAGGTACACAATATAACACGAGTACCTGAAGAGAACTCGCGAACACCTGCTAATCTCTGCAAAAGAGAGCTCAAAGCAGGTACACAATATAACACGAGTACCTGAAGAGAACTCGCTAACACCTGCTAATCTCTGCAAAAGAGAACTCAAAGCAGGTATAAAATATAACACGAGTACCTGAAAAGACCTCGCGAACACCTACTAATCTCAACAAAAGAGAACTCAAAGCAGGTATAAAACAAAACACGAGTACCTAAAGAGAACTCGCGAACACCTGCTAATCTCTACAAAGGAGAACTCAAAGCAGGTATAAAACATAACGCGAGTACCTGAAGAGACCTCGTGAACACCTGCTAATCTCACAAAAAGAGAACTTAAAGCAGGTATAAAACATAACGCGAGTACCTGAAGAGATCTCACGAACACCTGTTAATCTCTGCAAAAGAGAACTCAAAGCAGGTATAAAACATAACGCGAGTACCTGAAGAGACCTCGCGAACACCTGCTAATCTCTGCAAAAGAGAACTCAAAGCAGGTATAAAGCATAACGCGAGTACCTGAAGAGAACTCGCGAACACCTGTCAATCTCTGCACAAGAGAACTTAAATCAGGTGTAAAACAAACTACAATGCGAGAACCTGAAGAGAACTCGCGAACACCTGCTAATCTCTGCACAAGAGAACTTATAATAGGTATAAAACTAAACGCGAGTACCTGAAGAGACCTCGCGAACACCTGCTAATCTCTACAAAAGAGAACTCAAAGCAGGTATAAAACATAATGCGAGTACCTGAAGAGACCTCGCGAACACCTTCTAATCTCTGCAAAAGAGAACTCAATGCAGGTATAAAACATAACGCGAGTACCTGAAGAGACCTCGCGAACACCTGCTAATCTCTGCAAAAGAGAACTCAAAGCAGGTATAAAACATAACGCGAGTACCTGAAGAGACCTCGCGAACACCTGCTAATCTCTGCAAAAGAGAACTCAAAGCAGGTACACAATATAACACGAGTACCGGAAGAGAACTCGTGAACACCTGCTAATCTCTGCAAAAGAGAACTCAAAGCAGGTACACAATATAACACGAGTACCTGAAGAGAACTCGCGAACACCTGCAAATCTCTGCAAAAGAGAACTCAAAGCAGGTATAAAATATAACACGAGTACCAGAAAATACCTCGCGAACACCTGCTAATCTCTACAAAAGAGAACTCAAAGCAGCTATAAAACATAACGCGAGTACCTGAAGAGAACTCGCGAACACCTACTAATCTCTACAAAAGAGAACTCAAAGAAGGTATAAAACATAACGCGAGTACCTGAAGAGAACTCGCGAACACCTTCTAATCTCTACAAAAGAGAATTCAAAGCAGGTAAAAAACATAACGCGAGTACCTGAAGAGAACTCGCGAACACCTGCTAATCTCTGCAAAGGAGAACTCAAAGCAGGTATAAAACATAACGCGAGTACCTGAAGAGAACTTGCGAACACCTGCTAATCTCTGTAAATGAGAACTCAACGCAGGTACACAATATAACACGAGTACCTGAAGAGAATTCGCGAACACCTGCTAATCTCTGCAAAAGAGAACTCAAAGTAGGTATACAATATAACACGTGTACCTGAAGAGAACTCGCGTACACCTGCTAATCTCTGCAAAAGAGAACTCAAAGCAGGTATAAATATAACGCGAGTACCTGAAAAGACCTTGCGAACACCTGCTAATCTCTACAAAAGAGAACTCAAAGCAGGTATTAAACATAATGCGAGTACCTGAAGAGAACTCGTGAACACCTGCTAATCTCTGCAAAGGAGAACTCAAAGCAGGAATAAAACATAATGCGAGTACCTGAAGAGACCTCGCGAACACCTACTAATATCTGCAAACTAGAACTCAAAGCAGGTATGAAACATAACGCGAGTACCTGAAAAGACTTCGCAAACACCTGCTAATCTCTGCAAAAGAGAACTCAAAGCAGGTACACAATATAACACGAGTACCTGAAGAGAACTCACGAACACCTGCTAATCTCTGCAAAAGAGAGCTCAAAGAAGGTACACAATATAACACGAGTACCTGAAGAGAACTCGCGAACACCTGCTAATCTCTGCAAAAGAGAACTCAAAGCAGCTATAAAATATAACACGAGTACCTGAAAAGACCTCGCGAACACCTGCTAATCTCTACAAAAGAGAACTCAAAGCAGGTATAAAACATAACGCGAGTACCTGAAGAGAACTCGCGAACACGTGCTATTCTCTACAAAGGAGAACTCAAAGCAGGTATAAAACATAACGCGAGTACCTGAAGAGACCTCGTGAACACTTGCTAATCTCTGCAAAAGAGAACTGAAAGCAGGTATAAAACATAACGCGAGTACCTGAAGAGACCTCGCGAACACCTGCTAATCTCTGTAAAAGAGAACTCAAAGCAGGTATAAAACATAACGCGAGTACCTGAAGAGACCTCGCGAACACCTGCTAATCTCTGCAAAAGAGAACTCAAAGCAGGTATAAAACATAACGCGAGTACCTGAAGTGACCTCGCGAATACCTGCTAATCTCTGCAAAAGAGAACTCAAAGCAGGTACATAATATAACACGAGTACCTGAAGAGAGCTTGTGAACACCTGCTAATCTCTACAAAAGAAAACTCAAAGCAGGTACACAATATAACACGAGTACCTGAAGAGAACTCGCGTACACATGCTAATCTCTGCAAAAGAGAACTCAAAGCAGGTATAAAATATAACGCGAGTACCTGAAAATACCTCGCAAACACCTGCTTTTGTTTAATTTTATGCATAACTTATTACCTTACTTAAGCAGGTAGGTTTTGCCTTTATTATATCTTTCCAAAGAGTCTCGCAAGTACTCCTACTTTGAGAAATTAAACGTTATCCTATCGAATGATAGAAGTAACGGTCTTTTTCTGCTTTCGAAATATTGACGATTACACCTCGGCTACAACGCCAAATTCTATTGAATTTTAAAATAACAAAGGAGAGTTGTGCACTAAATTGATTTGAAAAAGCTTTTGTTTAATTTTTAATCCGAATTAACCATATAATAAAGGCAAGTGTACCTTATCGTGAGTAATACATGATATTTTGTTTTAGAAAATATCGAGGTCGTATATTTCCGCGGATCGTGTTGATTAAGCTACTTTGAGGAACGAACAATTATTTTATCGGAATAAGTTTTTAATGTGGGTTTTTAAAAGCGAATTATAATAAGCGTATAACTAGAGTTCTAAATGATGATAATAATAGCGCCCGATGTCGAATTACCTTGAGACGAAAATAGTCTTTTTTAGAAGTAAAAGAGATGACTTTTTAAAAATTAAAACGGCTTGGCCGTGGAGGTTCCATAATTATGAACGCTCCTCTCTCCAGGGTACGCCCACCTGAGATTATGAATTTTCGACCATCGAATCTTCTTAATACTCGCCTTATGTTGTGAACCCCGCTATTGGGTTTTTACTTCCAAATCGGGAGACTTACCTCATCCTCTCTCGAGGGTAGAGCATACTTCTCTTTACCCGTGAGCGATCAGTCCGTACGCACGAGCCTCTCGGCTAACTAGTGTACGGAGACGGAAATGAAAACCACACATAGATTATGTGGCTCCACTCAACGTTATTCTCGGGTAAATCTTAAACGTTAATTATTTTAGAAAGAGATGTTTTATTTTTAGAAAAACTATTTTTGTGTCCCAATGCTCTTCGACATCGTGCGCTAAAGGAAATTAGCCACTCATCGGAATGGAGACGACATGATTAGGAAAATACATGTTTAATTATTTGAGCGGATATAAGCGGATAAAAAGGTAAATAAAAAGACTTATATAAAAGCAGTAATAGTATCGGTCCCAACCGTCTTGAACAAGTGCTAAAGGAAATTAGCCTCTTATTCAAGATGGGGTGGTATAGAAATAAAAGACATATAAAGGTGCAGAAATAATATCCGTCCCAACTGACTTAAATAAGTGCTAAAGGAAATTAGCCGCTTATTCAAGATGGGGGTGGTATATAGCGGTTATATAAGGACTAAAATAAAGCTAAGTTACAAAAAAGAAAAATACTATCTCATAAACTCACGCACTCTACTTGTAATAAAAGACTGAATCGAAAGAAAGCGTTTAAAAGAAAGCGATAAATAAAGCGTTAAAAGAAAGCGATAAACTACTTTTATGAAATCAATAAACTAAGTTATGAAAGCTATAAAACTATTCTCATACACACACAGACACACTAACATAAATGAAAAAGAAGATGATCCAAATGAGAAAACAACAATTTATTTCTAAAAGGCGAAAATTACAAACGAACAAAAACTTAATTGCATAAAGAAAACTCACATCCACTAAAAAGAACTCAAAAACACTAACAAACACTCAAAATTTGGATGAAATATGCTTCATCCGAGCCCCTCTATTTATAGGCAAAATTTTAGTTTTGCACGCCCTAGGTCACGGGCGTGACTTGGATGTCATGACCGTGACTTAGGGCGTGACATTTGCGCGTGCTTTAGGGGTCGCATCCGCCGTTTTCTGGAATGTCTACGGTCAAACTTGGCTGCACATGAGCGTGACCTACAGTGTCACGGGTGTGACAGTGGGCGTCACATATCTGCTTTAACTGGGGCATGATGGCTGGCGTGTGCGCTGGATTCTTTGAATGCCTGGACAGAGAGAGTTCATCGAACGCAGATCGACATTCGTCGAATGCTGGACGCTGAGAAGGATTCGTCGAACGCTGGACGCCGTTTGTCGAACGCTGGGGCAGAGGGAGTTCGTCGAACGCAGCTTGGAAGGCTTTCGTCGAACGCAGCTTGGAGAGCTTTCATCGAACGCAGGGGAGGGCGCTTTCCTCGAACGCAGCTTGTAGAGCTTTCGTCGAACGCAGGGCAGAGCGCTTTTGTCGAACGCAGCTTGGAGAGCTTTCGTCCAACGCAGGGGCAGAGCGCTTTCGTCGAACGCAGCTTGTCTTTCGTCGAACGCAGATTACACGCCCTTGTGTCGCGGGCGTGACATGTTGTCATTGGCGTGACTCAGGGCGTGACTTGACAAAAATTGCCAAAATCTGCAAAAACAAAAATAAAACTAAGTTAGTAAGAAAAATAATAAAACAAGCAATTTATTCATTAATTTACATAGAAAATTTACAATATTAATTAAAACTATACTAATAACTATACTAAAAATACATATTTTTTATTACCTATCAAATACCCCCATACTTAAGCTTTTGCTATTCCAGAGCAAAAGTAAGAGAGATCCATACGGGATTAACATAAGTTCTAATTTTTAGCTATCGTTTTTTTTAATCATAAGAGACTGAAAAATAAAAATTCAGAGTAATAAGACTTAAGTCCTAAATTATGCAAATGATTTAAGTAGAAAGAAATGTCCTAGCCAAAAGACTTCTTAATTAACCAAATAGCAAACAAAATTGCAATCATTAGTAAACGATATTAGATCAAAATTATAATAACCTTTGGTTAGAGAAACATGAAGGAAAAATATAAGTTACTAATTATGCTCTCAAATGATTTTTTGAATTAAAACTAGAAACAATATTGTGGCTGAGGGAAAAGGGGGTAAAAAGCCTTGGCAAAAAGAAGAGTACTTGAATTAAGGGTGATGAATTTTATCCTCTCACCCCTCTTTATAGTTTCCTTTGACTCCCATCGTTGGTGTATGAGGGAAAATTGACCTTTTTAATTAACCCAATGACTGTGTTTACTGAATTTTTAATTCCCATTGATATACGATCTCTTTTAACAAATATTGGGTGCCTATGTTTACGGATTTTTTTTTCTCCCATTAACATAAGATCTTTTTCTTCTTTTAATTCTTTATTTGCCATGCTAAATTGGTGTATACAAGGGGTTTTCAAGAGAAATTCTAGAATAATAATAAAAAGTTTTGAGAGCAACCTTAGTAATTTGAATATTCCTAGATTCCTCAAGACATAAAGTAGGGATAATTGCAGTCTAAAGTTGTTTTGCCAATATAATACACATGTCTCTATTTTAGCTAGTAGAAGTAGTGCTTGATAACAAAGCATCTATTTAAATTAAAAACACAAGATATTCTTTAGAACTTAACCCCGAACGTTTAAATATATCGATCTTGGATCAACAAACAAATAGTAAAACTAGCGATTATGAAAATCCACAAACATATACTATCGAAACTAAATGCTTTAAGAATAAAAGTAAAGTAGGGTTTTATTATTTTTTGGGATTTTTGCATTTTTTTGTTCTACGAAACAAAAAAGGGAAAACATGTTTTTGAATTTTTTTATTTTTTTTATTTTTTTATTTTTTTTTTGTAACATTTTTTTTGTAAGATTTTTTTAAAGCATTGTTTTAAAACAATCTTTTTTTTGTAACATTTTATGTTTTTTTTTCTAAAACATATATTTTTTTTTCAAGCTTATATTTACAAAAGTAGGCAAGATAAAATAAAACATATGTTTTTTTAAAAAAATTTTGTTTGTTTAAATGAAAACGGTAAAACACCCCATACTTAAAACCCAACATTGTCCCCAATGTTGTAATGTAAGTATGAAGAAGAGAAAATAACATTGGAATATATACAAAAGGAAATAGGGAGCAAAAAAGCTTCCCTGAATTAAAGCTGGTGGGGCCGTAAGAAACCCTGCAAAAACCTATAAAAGGAATAAAGCATAATAAAATATTGGATAAATATGGGGTGCCTCCCACAAGCGCTTGGTTTACCGTCGCGTAGCTTGACGCATTTGGCATGGTGAGATTATAAGTGGGGGAGGGTTAAGGGTTCAGTATTTTCGTCCAC
This sequence comes from Dactylorhiza incarnata, assembly GCA_033032865.1. Classification (NCBI taxonomy): domain Eukaryota; kingdom Viridiplantae; phylum Streptophyta; class Magnoliopsida; order Asparagales; family Orchidaceae; genus Dactylorhiza; species Dactylorhiza incarnata. The sequence continues at coordinate 19,898,510 of JAWHQI010000004.1, forward strand.
AAGATCGCCCGCAAGATAAAGTTTTAAACGATGCCCGTTTACTTTAAAATCGCCTCTTTTGGGGTGAGAGATAAGAACGGTCCCATACGGCCAAACCTCTTTAACCTTAAAGGGGCCGGACCATCGGGATTTCAACTTACCCTTTAAAAGACGAAGGCATGAATTATAAAGAAGGACAAGATCGCATGGCGCAAATGTTTTGGGAAATTTTATTTTGCGATCATGGTAGAACTTAGAACACTCCTTATAAAATTTATTATTCTCATAAGCGTTCGCACGCCATTCATCGAGTTCATTTAGTTGGATTTCCTTTTCTCGGAGGCTAAGTTCAAATCGAGATTTAAAATTTTAAGGCCCAAAAAGCGCGGTGCTCTAACTCTACAGGTAAATGGCACGCTTTGTCGTAGACTAATCGATAGGGCGTGCAACCGATAGCGGTCTTGTATGCCGTACGATATGCCCACAACGCGTCTTCGAGTTTGACGGACCAATCTTTCCTATTTAAAGAAACAATTTTCTCCAAAATGCATTTAATCTCGCGATTTACTACCTCTACTTGGCCGCTCGTTTGGGGGTGATAGGCAGTGGCAAGCTTATGCATGACGCCGTATTTAGATAAAATTTTTGAAAACTGGGCGTTGCAGAAGTGCGTACCCCTATCACTTACTATAACATGGGGCGTGCCAAAGTGAGAAAATTATTTTTTTAGAAAATGGACGACGACTCACGCATCATTGGTGGGCAGAGCTTGCGCTTCCGCCCACCTAGATATGTAGTCAACCGCCACTAAAATATAACGATTATTAAAAGAAGAAGGTAGGGGGCCTACAAAATCGATGCCCCACAGATCGAAGATTTCGCACTAGAGAAAAAGGTTTTGGGGCATCTCGTCACGATGAGAGATGTTACCCGACCGCTGGCAGTTATCGCATTTACTCAAAAAAGTGTGAGCAACCTTAAAGAGAGTGGGCCAATAAAAGCCCGCCTCTAACGCTTTCCGCGCGGTCCGTTTGGCTTGATAATGCCCTCCAGCCAGCCCCTCGTGGCAGTATCGCTAAATTTGCGCACCTTCCTCGCTTAAAACACATCTTCGCACCACTTGGTCTGCGCATACTCGAAAGAGAAAGGGGTCCTCCCAAAAGTAGTTTTTCAAATCAGAAAAGAATTTCTTCTTTTGTTGAGTCGAAAAATCTTTTGGAAGGACCCGTGCGACTAGATAGTTTGCATAATCTGCGAACCAAGGGGTGGAAAAAGTTTTTATTTTATTTAAAATTAAAAGGCGCTCTTCAGGAAATCGATCGTCTATTTCGGGTTCGACGAGCGCTTCTGCGAAGGGGTGTTCTAAACGTGAGAGGTCGTCGGCTGCTAAATTTTTAGCCCCCTTATTATTTTGGATCTCTAAGTCAAATTCCTGTAAAAGGAGCATCCATCAAAGCAAACGGGGTTTGGCATTAACTTTGGCTAAAAGATATTTTAGGGCGGAGTGATCAGTGAAGACGATTACGTGTGAAAGTGTTACGTAAGGCTTGAATTTATCAAAAGCAAAGACGACGGCAAGAAGTTCCTTTTCCGTCGTTGTATAGTTATCCTGTGCGTCATTGAGTGTCCGAGAAGCGTAATATATTGGATGAAAATATTTATTTACGCGTTGGCCTAAGACGGCTCCTAAAGCGATATCGCTCGCGTCACACATAATCTCAAACGGAAGGGACCAATATGGCGCCACCAGAATTGGAGAATTGATAACTTGCTTTTTTATAAAATTAAATGCCTCTACGCAGGACGTGTCAAAAATAAATGGGGAATCCTTTTCCAGGAGGTGAGTTAGCGGTTTGGTTATTTTTGAAAAATCTTGAATAAATCGCTGATAAAAACCTGCGTGGCCGAGAAAACTTCTAATGGATTTTACGTTCGAAGGAACATGAAGTTGTTCAATTATTGCGACTTTGGCCTTATTGACCTCCATCCCCTTGGAAGAAATTTTATGGCCGAGGACTAAACCCTCTTGGACCATAAAATTGCATTTCTCCCAGTTCAAGACTAAGTTCGTCTCTTCGCACCGCTGGAGGACTCTATCTAAATTTTTTAGACAATTTGCAAAAGAGCTTCCAAAGACAGAGAAGTCATCCATGAATACTTCCATTATATCTTCTACTAGCTCGCCAAATATTGCCAGCATACATCGTTGGAATGTAGCTGGCGCGTTGCAGAGGCCAAACGACATCCTTCGATATGCGAAGGTGCCGAAAGTGCAAGTAAAATTGGTTTTTTCTTGGTCCTCGGGGGAAATAGGGATTTGGAAAAATCCCGTGAGACCATCAAGAAAGCAGTAAAAAGAATGACCGGAGAGATGCTCTAGGATTTGATCAATAAACGTCAACGAGAAGTGGTCTTTTCTGGTGGCATCATTTAATTTTCTGTAATCGATGCGTACCCTCCAACCCGTAACAATATGAGTTGGGATTAATTCGTTATTCGTGTTTGCCACCACCGTTATAACGCCTTTTTTTGGGACAACTTGTACGAGACTTACCCACGTACTGTCGGATATAGGATAGATAATCCCCGCATCGAGGAGTTTAATAATTTCAGTCTTAACGACTTCCCGCATGTTCGGGTTAAGTCATCGTTGAGCCTGAATAGTTTTGCGGGGGTTTTCTTCGAGAAAAATTTTGTGGGAGCAGAATGAGGGGTTAATTCCCCTGATATTAGAAATTTGCCATGCAATTGCACGACGATGTTTAGACAAAACCTCAATCAATTTGGATGTTTCCGAATCGGTTAAAGTAAATGATATTTTAACCAGAAGTTTTAAGTTCGCGGCTAGGAAAGCATATTTTAAATGGTCGGGGAGTTGCTTATGCTCCAAGATCGGGGGTTCATCATAAGATGTGGAGATTTTTAACTCTTTCGAATCGAAAGGCTCGAAGGGCGAATCTGGCGGCAATTCATCCAAAGGAGGTTGATTTGCCAGATCCGAATTGTTTATCATTAAAGATAATAATTCTGAAAGAGAAGAGCACTCATACTCAAACGCGAACCAAAACAAAGAAACAAGAAGCAATCTGAATCAAATCATCATATAAAGGAATCATCATTCCAAATTAAACGCTTATTTCCATTTTTGCTCACGGGTAAAGTGTCAGTCGGAGATACTTACACTGAATCTATGGCCGATCAAATTCCAGATGTGGCCCCACCACGGACCATGGCATATTATGCCAAGTCAAATCTGGAAGATACTGGATCGAGCATAACACACCCAACAGTGGCTAATAGTAATTTTGAAATAAAATCTAGCATCATTCAAATGGTACAACAGTCAGTCCAATTTGATGGTTTGCCAGATGAGGATCCAAACTTACATCTTTCTAACTTTTTAGAAATATGCGATACATTTAAAATTAATGGCGTTACTGATGACGTCATTCGTTTACGCTTATTTCCATTTTCGCTGCGGACGAAGGCAAAAGCGTGGTTAACTTCTCTTCCCAGAGGATCCATAACCGCGCGGGCCCAATTGACGGAACACATTTTAACTAAATATTTCCCCCCGTCAAAAACCGCTAAGTTACGTACGAATATCGCCTCTTTCATTCAATACAATTCTGAGTCTCTCTATGAGACTTGGGAGCATTTTAAAGAGTTCCTGCGTAGATATCCTCATCATGTGCTGCCATCCTGGCTACAGGTCCAGAAGTTTTATAATGGTCTAAATTTTTCCACGCGACAGATGATCGATGCAGCCGCCGAGGGAACGTTAAACAACAAAACCCCGGCGGCCGCCCAAGATCTGTTCGAGGAAATGCCATGAACGCCAATCAATGGAATGCGCCTAGATCACGCCCTACTAAACCAACTGGGATATATGAAGTGGATGCCACTTCTCACTTAGCCTCTCAAGTCGAAAGGTTAAGTAAGCAAGTGGCGGAGATGACTGCTTCCTCCTCCACTCCCGCTTGGGCTCCTAATAATAATAATAATAATAATATTTTTGTCGAAGAAACTGTAGATTACCTAGGCAACCCAGTTAGGCCCCCCTTCAACCCTAATAACAATCCGTATAGTAATAATTATAATCCGGGTTGGAGAAACCACCCAAATTTTTCCTGGAGCAATCCTAATAATGCTCAGAGGCCCCCAAATGTGAACCCGCAAGGATTTCCAAACGGATTTCAGCCTCCACCTCCAAAACCTTCTCCTCTAGAAGATATTTTTGTTAATACGTTGCGTCCACCGAATCAAATATCTGGAATATTACCGGATCGATTAAGAACTTGGAAAATCAGGTGGGACAGCTGGCAAAGATGGTCTCTGAGCGGCCATATGGAGCTCTACCAGGGAACACAGAGCCAAACCCCCGAGAAAATGCCAACGCCATAAACCTTTGCAGCGGCAAGGAGGTAACCTCCCCAAAACGGGTTGAGCCCAAGGTACATGTTTTGACACCGACCCCTCCATCACCTCTCTCGATAGATAATACAATGAGTATTCCGACTGTGCCAAACGTTTTTAGCCCGTCCCTTCCTTATCCCACGAAAATAAACAACGAGCAGAAGGACGAGCATTATAAAAAATTTCTACAAATTTTGAAACAAATTCACATAAGCGTTCCTTTCTGCGAGCCACTCTCCCAAATGCCGAAATACACGAAATATCTTAAGGAGTTGCTTTCTAATAAGAAGCGACTCGAAGATGTTTCACGTGTTTCCCTTAATGCGGAATGCTCGGCTGTCCTCCTTAACAAATTTGCTACCAAAACTGAATGACCCGGTATGATTCTCCATCTCGTGCCTCTTCGGCAATATGTTAATAAAGTATGCTCTAGTGGACTTGGGAGCTAGCATCAACTTGATGCCTTTCTCCCTTTTCAAAAAACTTGATTTGGGCATCCCAAGCCCGACTAAGATGAGCATCCAACTCGCGGATCGCTCGGTAAAGTACCCGATAGGGGTAGTGGAGGATGTTCTGGTCAAGGTCGACAAGTTTATCTTCCCGGTAGACTTTATCATCTTGGACATAGAGGAAGATGCTGAGGTGCCTATCATTCTCGGTCGCCCGTTCCTCGTAACCTCCCGCGCGTTAATCGATGTTAGTAACAGTCGCCTCCTCCTTCGGGTTGGAGACGATGAAGTTACTTTGCATATCAACACCTCCATGCGGAACTCACTATCGAATGATGATTCCTGCTTTAATTTGGAACCCGCGTTTGATGATGAGTGTTCTTCTCTTTCGGAATTGTTATTTTTAATGATAAACGATTCGGATCTGGCAAATCAACCTCCTTTAGATGAATTGCCGCCAGATTCGCCCTTCGAGCCTCTCGATTCGAAAGAGTTAAAAATCTCCACATCTTATGAAGAACCCCCGGTCTTGGAGCTTAAGCAACTCCCCGACCATTTAAATATGCTTTTCTAGCCGCGAACTTAAAACTTCCGTTTATAATATCATCTACATTAACCGATTCGGAAACATCCGAATTGATTGAGGTTTTGTCTAAACATCGTCATGCAATTGCATGGCAAATTTCTGATATCAGGGGAATTAACCCCTCATTCTGCTCCCACAAAATTTTTCCCGAAGAAAACCCCCGCAAAACTATTCAGCCTCAACGGCGACTTAACCAGAACATGCGGGAAGTCATTAAGACTGAAATTATTAAACTCCTCGATGCAGGGATTATCTATCCTAAATCCGACAGTACGTGGGTAAGTCTTGTACAAGTCGTCCCTAAAAAAGGCAGTATAACGGTCGTGGCAAACACGAATAACGAATTAATCCCAACTCGTACAGTTACGGGTTGGAGGGTGTGCATCGATTACCGAAAACTAAATGATGCCACCAGAAAAGACCACTTCACGTTGTCATTTATTGATCAAATCCTAGAGCGTCTCTCTTGTCATCCTTTCTATTGCTTTCTTGATGGTCTCTCGGGATTTTTCCAAATCCCTATTTCCCCCGAGGACCAAGAAAAAACCACTTTTACTTGCCCTTTCAGCACCTTTGCATATCGAAGGATGTCGTTTGGCCTCTGCAATGCGCCACCTACATTTCAACGATGTATGCTGGCAATATTTGGCGAGCTTGTAGAAGATATAATGGAAGTCTTCATGGATGACTTCTCCGTCTTTGGAAGCTCTTTTAAAAATTGTCTAAAAAATTTAGATAGAGTCCTCCAGCGGTGCGAAGAGACAAACTTAGTCTTGAACTGGGAGAAATGTAATTTTATGGTCCGAGAGGGTTTAGTCCTTGCCCATAAAATTTCTTCCAAGGGGATGGAGGTCGATAAGGCCAAAGTCGCTATAATTGAACAACTTCCTGTTCCTTCGAACGTAAAATCCATTAGAAGTTTTCTCGGCCACGCAGGTTTTTATCGGCGGTTTATTCAAGATTTTTAAAAAATAACCAAACCGCTAACTCACCTCTTGGAAAAGGATTCCCCATTTATTTTTGACACGGCCTACGTAGAGGCATTTAATTTTATAAAAAGCAACTTATCAATTCTCCAATTCTGGTGGCGCCAGATTGGTCCCTTCCGTTTGAGATTATGTGCGACGCGAGCGATATCATGGTAGGAGCCGTCTTAAGCCAACACGTAAATAAATATTTTCATCCAATATATTACACCTCTCGCACACTCAATGCCGCACAGGCTAACTATACAACGACGGAAAAGGAACTTCTTACCGTCGTCTTTGCTTTTGATAAATTCAGGCTTTACGTAACACTTTCACACGTGATCATTTTCACTGATCACTCCGCCCTAAAATATCTTTAGTCCAAAGTTGATGCCAAGCCCCGCTTGCTTCGATGGATCCTCCTTTTACAGGAATTTGACTTAGAGATCCGGGATAAGAAGGGGGCTAAAAATTTAGCAGCCGACCACCTCTCACGTTTAGAACAACCCTTCGCAGAAGTGCTCGTCGAACCCGAAATAGACGATCGATTTCCTGAAGAGCGCCTTTTGATTTTAAATACCATAAAAACTTCTTTCACCCCTTGGTTCGCAGATTATGCGAACTATCTAGTCTCACGGGTCCTTCCAACAGATTTTTCGACTCAGCAAAAGAAGAAATTCTTTTCCGATTTGAAAAACTACTTTTGGGAGGACCCCTTTCTCTTTCGAGTCTGCGCAGACCAAGTGGTGCGAAGATGTGTTTTAAGTGAGGAGGGTGCACAAATTTTGCGACACTGCCTCGAGGGGCCGGCTGGAGTGCATTATCAAGCCAACCGGATCACGCGAAAAGCGTTAGAGGCGGGCTTTTAATGGCCCACTCTCTTTAAGGATGCTCACACTTTTGTGAGTAAATGCGATAGCTGCCAGCGGTCGGGTAACATCTCTCGTCATGACGAGATGCCCCAAAACCTTTTTCTCGAGTGCGAAATCTTTGATCTGTGGGGCATCGATTTTATAGGCCCCATACCTTCTTCTTTTAATAATCGTTATATTTTAGTGGCGGTTGACTACGTATCTAGGTGGGCGGAAGCGCAAGCTTTGCCCACCAATGATACGCGAGTCATCGTCCATTTTCTAAAGAAAATATTTTCTCGCTTTGGCACGCCCCGTGCAATAGTAAGTGATAGGGGTACGCACATCTACAACGCCCAGTTTTCAAAAAATTTATCTAAATACGGCGTCACGCATAAGCTCGCCGCCGCCTATCACCCCCAAACGAGCGGCCAAGTAGAGGTAGTAAATCGCGAGATTAAACGCATTTTGGAGAAAACCGTTTCTTTAAATAGGTAAGATTGGTCCGTTAAACTCGACGATGCATTGTGGGCATATCGTACGACGTACAAGACCGCTATCTGTTGTACGCCCTATCGGTTAGTCTACAGCAAAGCATGCCATTTACCTGTAGAGTTAGAGCACCGCCCTTTTTGGGCCTTAAAATTTTTAAATCTCGATTCAAACATAGCCTCCGAGAATAGGGAATTCCAACTAAATGAACTCGATGAATGGCGTGCGAACGCTTATGAGAATAATAAATTTTACAAGGAGCATTCTAAGTTCTACCATGATCGCAAAATAAAATTTCCCAAAACATTTGCGCCAGGCGATCTTGTCCTTCTTTATAATTCACGCCTTTGTCTTTTTCCGGGTAAGTTGAAATCCCGATGGTCCGGCCCCTTTAAGGTTAAAGAGGTTTAGCCGTATGGGACCATTCTTATCTCTCACCCCGAAAAAGGCGAATTTAAAGTAAACGGGCATCGTTTAAAACTTTATCTTGCGGGCGATCCAGTGGACAAAAATACTGAATCCATAATCCTCCCCCACTTATAATCTCACCACGCCAAATGTGTCAAGCTACGCGACGGTAAACAAAGCGCTTGTGGGAGGCACCCCATATTTATCGAATATTTTATTATGCTTTATTCTTTTATAGGTTTTTGCAGGGTTTCTTACGGCCCCACCAACTTTAATTCAGGGAAGCCTTTTTGCTCCCTCTTTCCTTTTGTATATATTGCAATGTTATTTTCTTTTCTTCATACTTACATTACATCATTGGGGACAATGTTGGGTTTTAAGTATGGGGGTGTTTTACCGTTTTCATTTAAACAAAAAAAATTTTTTCAAAAAAAAAATGTTTTATTTTATATTACCTACTTTTGTAAATATAAGCTTGAAAAAACAAATATCGGAATAAGTTTTTAAAATACCCGTGAGCGATCAGTCCGTACGCACGAGCCTCTCGGCTAACTAGTGTATGGAGACGGAAATGAAAACCATACATCGATTATGTGGCTCCACTCAACGTTATTCTCGGGTAAACCTTAAGCGTTAGTTATTTTAGAAAGAGATGTTTTATTTTTAGAAAAACTATTTTTGGGTCCCAATGCTCTTCGACATCGTGCGCTAAAGGAAATTAGCCACTCATCGGAATGAAGATGACATGATTAAGAAAATACATGTTTAATTATTAAAGCGGATATAAGCGGATAAAAAGGGAAATAAAAAGACTTATATAAAAGCAGTAATAGTATCCGTCCCAACCGTCTTAAACAAGCACTAAAAAGTTCTTAGCCTCTTATTCAAGATGGGGTTGGTATAGAAATGAAAAGACTTATAAAGGTGCAGAAATAATATCCGTCCCAACTGACTTAAACAAGTGCTAAAGGAAATTAGCCTCTTATTAAAGATGGGGGTGGTATATAGCAGTTATATAAGGACTGAAATAAAGCTAAGTTACAAAAAAGAAAAATACTATCTCATAAACTCACGCACTCTACTTGTAATAAAAAGACTAAATCGAAAGAAAATGATTAAACGAAAGCGATAAATAAAGCGTTAAAAGAAAGCGATAAACTATTTTTATGAAAGCAATAAACTAGGTTCTGCGAGGCACTCTCCCAAATGTCGAAATACGTGAAATATCTTAAAGGGTTACTTTCTGACAAAAAGAAACTCGACGATATTTCACGCATTTCCCTTAACGCGGACTGCTCGGCTGTTTTTCTTATCAAATTGCCGCCAAAATTAAACGACCCGGGACGGTTCTCCATCCCGTGCCTCTTCGGCAATACGTTAATAAAGTACGCTCTAGCGAACTTGGGAGCTAGCATCAACATGATGCCTTTCTCCCTTTTCAAAAAACTTGATTTGGGCATCACAAGCCCGACTAAGATGAGTATCCAGCTTATGGATAACTCGATAAAGTACCCTATAGGGGTAGTGGAGGATGTTCTGGTCCAAGTAGACAAGTTTATCTTCCCGGTAGCTTTTGTCATCCTGGACATCGAGGAGGATGCTGAGGTACTTATCATCCTCGGTCGCCCCTTCCTCGCCACCTCCCGTGCGCTAATATATTTCAGTAATGGTCTCCTCCTCCTTCGGGTGGGAGACGATGAAGTTACTCTGCACGTTAATCCCTCACTACAGCACTCCCTATCAAACGATGATCCCGGTACATTAGTTTAGTCAAGCTACGCGAGGGTAAACAAAGCGCTTGTGGGAGGCACCCCATATTTATCTAATATTTTATTATGCTTTGTTCTTTTTATATGTTTTTGTAGGGTTTCTTTCGGCCCCGCTAGCTTTAATTCAGGGAAGCCCTTTTGCTCCCTCTTTCCTTTTGTATATATTGCAATGTTATTTTCTCTTCTTCATACTTACATTACAATATTGAGGACAATGTTGAGTTTTATGTATGGGGGTGTTTTTCCTTTTCGTTTAAACAAACAAAATTTTTTCAAAAAAAAATGTTTTATTTTATCTTGCCTACTTTTGTAAATATAAGTAAAAAAATGTTTTATTTTACCTTGCCTACTTTTGTAAATATAAGCTTGAAAAAAAAAATATATGTTTTAGAAAAAAAACATAAAATGTTACAAAAAAATAATTTTAAAACAATGCTTTACAAAAAGAAATGTTACAAAAAATATATGTTACAAAAAAAATAACAAATTCAAAAACATGTTTTCCCTTTTTTGTTTCGCAGAACAAAAAAATTGCAAAAATCCAAAAAATAATAAACCCAACTTTACTTTTATTATTAAAGCATTTAGTTTCGAGAGTATATGTTTGTGGATTTTCATAATCGCTAGTTTTACTATTTGTTTGTTTATCTAAGATTGATAGATTTAAACGTTCGGGGTTAAGTTTTAAAGAATATCTTGTGTTTTTAATTTAAATAGAGGCTTTGTTATCAAGCACTACTTCTACTAGCTAAAATAGAGACATGTGTATTATATTGGCAAAACAACTTTAGACTGCAATTATCCCTACTTTATGTCTTGAGGAATCTAGGAATATTCAAATTACTAAGGTTGCTCTCAAAACTTTTTTTTATTATTCTAGAATTTCTCTTGAAAACCCCTTGTATACACCAATTTAGCATGGCAAATAAAGAATTAAAAGAAGAAAAAGATCTTATGTTAATGGGAGAAAAAAAATCCGTAAACATAGGCACCCAATATTTGTTAAAAGAGATCGTATATCAATGGGAATTAAAAATTCAGTAAACACAGGCATTGGGTTAATTAAAAAGGTCAATTTTCCCTCGTAAACCAACGATGGGAGTCAAAGGAAACTATAAAAGAGGGGTGAGAGGATAAAATTCATCACCCCTAATTCAAGTACTCTTCTTTTTGCCAAGGCTTTTTACCCATTTTCCCTTAGCCCAATTATTGTTTCTAGTTTTAATTCAAAAAATCATTTGAGAGCATAATTAGTTATTTATCTTTTTCCTTCATGTTTCTTTAAACAAAGGTTATTATAATTTCGATCTAATCTCGTTTACTAATGATTGCAATTTTGTTTGCTATTTGGTTAGTTAAGAAGTCTTTTGGCTAGGACAGTTCTTTCTACTTAAATTATTTGCATAATTTAGGACTTAACTCTTATTACTCTGAATTTTTATTTTTCAGTCTCTTATGATTCAGTCTCTTATGATTAAAATAAAACGATAGCTAATAATTAGAACTTATGTTAATCCCGTATAAATCTCTCTTACTTTTGCTCTGGAATAGCAAAAGCTTAAGTATTTTTATTATCGTTATTAGTATAGTTTTAATTAATATTGTAAATTTTCTATGTAAATTAATAAATAAATTGCTTGTTTTATTATTTTCCTTACTAACTTAGTTTTATTTTTTTTTTTGCAGATTTTGGCAATTTTTGTCAAATCACGCCCTGAGTCACGCCCGTGACAACATGTCACGCCCGTGACCCAAGGGCGTGTAATCTGCGTTCGACCAAAGACAAGCTGCGTTCGATGAAATTCGAGCTGCATTCGACGAAAGTGCTCTGCCCTGCATTCGACGAAATCTCTACAAGTTGCGTTCGACGAAAGCGCCCTCCACTGCGTTCGACGAAAGCTCTCCGAGCTGCGTTCGACGAAAGCTTTCCAAGATGCGTTCGACGAACTCCCTCTGCCCCAGCGTTCGACGAACGACGTCCAGCGTTCAATGAATTCCTCTAAGCGTCCAGCGTTCGACGAACGTCGATCTGCATTCGATGAACTCTCTTTGTCCAGGCGTTCGAAGAATCCAGCGCACATGCCAGCCGTCACGCCCTAGTTAAAGCAAATATGTGTCGCCCACTATCACGCTTGTGACACTGTAGGTCACGCCCGTGTGTAGCCATGTTTGACGGCCAGACCTTCCAGAAGACGGTGGATGCGACCCCTAAAGCATGGGCAAATACCACGCCCCAGGGTCACGCACATGAACAGAAGAAACGCCCGTGACCTAGGGCGTGTAAAAATGAAAATTTTCCTATAAATAGAGGGGCTCGGCTGAAGCATTTCCCATCCAAATTTTGAGTGTTTGTAATATTTTTCTGAGTTCTTTCAGTGATTGTGAGTTTTCTTTATGCAATTAAGTTTATGTTCATTTGTAATTTTCGCCTTTTAGAAATAAAATGTTGTTTTCTCATTTGGATCATCTTTCTTTTTCATTTATGTTAGTGTGTGTGTGTGTGTATGAGAATAGTTTTATAGCTTTCATAACTTAGTTTATAGATTTCATAACTTAGTTTATTGCTTTCATAAAAATAGTTTATCGCTTTCTTTTAACGCTTTATTTATCGCTTTCGTTTAATCGCTTTCTTTCGATTTAGTCTTTTTATTACAAGTAGAGTGCGTGAGTTTATGAGATAGTATTTTTCTTTTTTGTAACTTAGCATTATTTTAGTCCTTATATAACTGCTATATACCACCCCCATCTTGAATAAGAGGCTAATTTTTTTAGCACTTATTTAAGTCGGTTGGGACGAATATTATTTCTGCACCTTTATATGCCTTTTATTTCTATACCACCCCCATCTTGAATAAGAGGCTAAGAACTTTTTAGCGCTTGTTTAAGACGGTTGGGACGGATACTATTACTGCTTTTATATAAGTCTTTTTATTTCCCTTTTATCCGCTTATATCCGCTTTAATTATTAAACATTTTTTTTTCTAATTATTAATGCCGTCTCCATTCCGATGAGTGGCTAATTTCCTTTAGCGCACGATGTCGAAGAGCCTTGGGACACAAAAATAGTCTTTCGAAAAAAATAAAACATCTCTTTCTAAAATAATTAGCGCTTAAGGTTTACCCGAGAATAACGTTGAGTGAAGCCACATAATCGATGTGCGGTTTTCATTTCCACCTCCGTACACTAGTTAGCCGAGAGGCTCGTGCGTACGGACTGATCGCTCATGGGTAAAGAGAAGTACGCTGTACCCTCGAGGGAGGTAAGCTTGAAAAAAAATAAAATAAAAAATAAAAATAAAAAAATAAAAAAAAAATAAAAAAAAACAAAAGAAATTATGTTTTAGAAAAAAAACATAAAATGTTACAAAAAAAAAGATTGTTTTAAAACAATGCTTTAAAAAAATGTTACAAAAAAAATGTTACAAAAATAATAATAAAAAAAAATAAAATAAAAATTTCAAAAACATGTTTTCCCTTTTTTGTTTCGTAGAACAAAAAAATGCAAAAATCCAAAAAAATAAAAATAAAACCCTACTTTACTTTTATTCTTAAAGCATTTAGTTTCGAGAGTATATGTTTGTGGATTTTCATAATCGCTAGTTTTACTATTTGTTTATTTATCTAAGATCGATAGATTTAAACATTCAGGGTTAAGTTTTAAAGAATATCTTGTGTTTTTAATTTAAATAGAGGCTTTGTTATCAAGCACTACTTCTACTAGCTAAAATAAAGACATGTGTATTATGTTGGCAAAACAACTATAGACTGCAATTATCCCTACTTTATGTCTTTAGGAATCTAGGAATATTCAAATTACTAAGGTTGCTATCAAAACTTTTTTTTATTATTCTAGAATTTCTCTTGAAAACAACTTGTATACACCAATTTAGCATGGCAAATAAAAAATTAAAAGAAGAAAAAGATCTTATGTCAATGGGAATAAAAAAATTCCGTAAACATAGGCACCCGATATTTGTTAAAAGAGATCCAATGTCAATAGGAATTAAAAATTCCATAAACACAGGCATTGGGTTAATTAAAAAGGTCAATTTTCCCTCGTACACCAACGATGGGAGTCAAAGGAAACTATAAAGAGGGGTGAGAGGATAAAATTCATCACCCCTAATTCAAGTACTCTTCTTTTTGCGAAGGCTTTTTACCCCCTTTTTCCTTAGCCACATTATTGTTTCTAGTTTTAATTCAAAATATCATTTGAGAGCATAATTTGTAACTTATATTTTTCCTTCATGTTTCTTTAAACAAAGGTTATTATAATTTCGATCTAATCTCGTTTACTAATGATTGTAATTTTGTTTGTTGTTTGGTTAATTAAGAAGTCTTTTGGCTAGGACATTTCTTACTACTTAAATCATTTGCATAAATTAGGACTTAACTCTTATTACTCCGAATTTTTTTTTCAGTCTCTTATGATTAAAAAAACGATAGCTAAAAATTAGAACTTATGTTAATCCCGTATAGATCTCTCTTACTTTTGCTCTCGAATAGCAAAAGCTTAAGTATGGGGTTATTTGATAAGTAATAAAATATATGTATTTTTAGTATTGTTATTAGTCTAGTTTTAATTAATATTGTAAATTTTCTATATAAATTAATGAATAAATTGCTTGTTTTATTATTTTTCTTACTAACTTAGTTTTATTTTTGTTTTTGCAAATTTTGGCAATTTTTCTCAAGTCACACCCTGAGTCACGCCCGTGACCCAAGGGCGTGTAATCTGCGTTCGACGAAAGACAAGCTGCATTCGACGAAAGTCGAGCTGCGTTCGACGAACGTCGATCTGCGTCGATGAACTCTCTCTGTCCAGGAGTTCGAAGAATCCAGCGCACACGCCCCAGATAAAGCAAATATGTGCCGCCCACTATCACAGCCATGACATTACAGGTCACGCCCGTGTGCAGCCATGTTTGACGGCCAGACCTTCCAGAAGATGGCGGATACGACCCCTAAAGCATGCGCAAATGTCACGCCCCAGGGTCACGCCCGTGACCAGAAGACACGCCCGTGACCTAGGGGTGTAAAAATGAAAAATTTCCTATAAATAGAGGGGCTCGGCTAAAGCATTTACCATCCAAATTTTGAGTGTTGTAATGTTATATTGAGTTCTTTTGAGTGATTGTGAGTTCTCTTTATGCAATTAAGTTTATGTTCGTTTGTAATTTTTGCCTTTTAGAAATAAAATGTTGTTTCTCATTTGGATCATCTTTCTTTTTCATTTATGTTAGTGTGTGTGTGTGTATGAGAATAGTTTTATAGCTTTCATAACTTAGTTTATTGCTTTCACAAAAATAGTTTATCGCTTTCTTTTAACGCTTTATTTATCGCTTTCGTTTAATCGCTTTCTTTCGATTTAGTCTTTTTATACAATTAGAGTGCGTGAGTTTATGAGATAGTATTTTTATTTTTTGTAACTTAGCTTTATTTCAGTCCTTATATAACTGCTATATATCACCCCCCATCTTGAATAAGAGGCTAATTTCCTTTAGCACTTGTTTAAGTCGGTTGGGACAAATATTATTTCTGCACCTTTATAAGTCTTTTCATTTCTATACCACCCCCATCTTGAATAAGAGGCTAAGAACTCTTTAGCGCTTGTTTAAGACGGTTGGGATGGATACTATTACTGCTTTTTTATAAGTCTTTTTATTTCCCTTTTTATCCGCTTTAATAATTAAACATATATTTTCTTAATCATACCGTCTCCATTCCGATGAGTGGCTAATTTCCTTTAGCGCACGATGTCGAAGAGCATTGGGACACAAAAATAGTTTTTCTAAAAATAAAACATCTCTTTCTAAAATAATTAACGCTTAAGGTTTACCCGAGAATAAAGTTGAGTGGAGCCACATAATCGATGTGTGGTTTTCATTTCTGTCTCCGTACACTAGTTAGGCGAGAGGCTCGTGCGTACGGACTGATCGGTCATGGGTAAAGAGAAGTACACTCTACCCTCGAGATAGGATGAGGTAAGTCTCCCGAATTGGAAGTAAAAACCCAATAGCGGGGTTCACAACATAAGGCGAGTATTAAGAAGATTCGATGGTCGAAAATTCATAATCTCAGGTGGGCGTACCCTCGAGAGAGCAGCGTACATAATTATGGAACCTCCACGGCCAAGCCGTTTTAATGTAATAAAAAGTCATCTCTTTTACTTCTAAAAAAGACTATTTTTGTCTCAAGGTAATTCGACATTGGGCGCTATTATTATCATCGTTTAGAACTCTAGTTAGACGCTTATTATCGTTTTCTTTTAAAAACCCAACTAAAAACTGATTGATCCCCGGCAACGGCGCCAAAAACTTGATGATTTGGGTCGGATTGCTTCTTGTTTCTTTCTTTTGGTTAACCTTTATATGATGAGAATAGATTTCGACGGGTGTTTCCAAAGAGTCTCGCAAGTACTCGTACTTTGAGAAATTAAACGTTATCCAATCGAAAGATAGAAGTAACGGTCTTTTTCTGCTTTCGAAATATTGACGATTACACCTCGGCTACAACGCCGAATTCTATTGATTTTTAAAATAGCAAGGAGACTTGTACACTAAATTGATTTGAAAAAGTTTTTGTTTAATTTGTAATCCGAATTAACTATATAATAAAGGCAAGTATACCTTATTGTGAGTAATACAGGATATTTTGTTTTAGAAAATATCGAGGTCACATATTTCCGTGGATCATGTTGATTAACCTACTTTGAGGAACGAACTATTATTTTATCGGAATAAGTTTTTAGTTGGGTTTTTAAAAGAAAACGATAATAAGCATATAACTAGAGTTTTAAATGATGATAATAATAGCGCCCGATGTCGAATTACCTTGATACAAAAATAGTCTTTTTTAGAACTAAAAGAGATGACTTTTTAAAACATTAAAACGGATTGGTCGTGGAGGTTCCATAATTATGAACGCTCCTCTCTCGAGGGTACGCCCACCTGAGATTATGAATTTTGGACCATCGTATCTTCTTAATACTCGCCTTATGTTGTGAACCCCGCTATTGGGTTTTTACTTCCAATTCGGGAGACTTACCTCATCCTCTCTCGAGGGTAGAGCGCACTTCTCTTTACCCATGAGCGATCAGTCCGTACGCATGAGCCTCTCGGCTAACTAGTGTACGGAGATGAAAATGAAAACCACAGATCGATTATGTGGCTCCACTCAATGTTATTCTCGGGTAAACCTAAGCGTTAATTATTTTAGAAAGAGATGTTTTATTTTTAGAAAAACTATTTTTGGGTCCCAATGCTCTTCGACATCATGCGCTAAAGGAAATTATTCACTCATCGGAATGGAGACGACATGATTAAGAAAATACATGTTTAATTATTAAAGCGGATATAAGCGGATAAAAATGGAAATAAAAGACTTATATAAAAGCAGTAATAGTATCCGTCCCAGCCATCTTAAACAAGCGCTAAAAAGTTCTTAGCCTCTTATTCAAGATTGGGGTGGTATAGAAATGAAAAGACTTATAATGGTGCAGAAATAATATCCGTCCCAACCGACTTAAACAAGTGCTAAAGGAAATTAGCCTCTTATTCAAGATGGGGGTGATATATAGCAGTTATATAAGGACTGAGATAAAGCTAAGTTACAAAAAAAATAATATCTCATAAAATCACGCACTCTACTTATAATAAATAGACTAAATCGAAAGAAAGCGATTAAACGAAAGCGATACATAAAGTGTTACAAGAAAGCGATAAACTATTTTTATGAAAGCAATAAACTAAGATATGAAAGCTATAAAACTATTCTCATACACACACACACACTAACATAAATGAAAAAGAAAGATGATCCAAATGAGAAAACAACATTTTATTTCTAAAAGGCAAAAATTACAAATGAACATAAACTTAATTGCATAAAGAGAACTCACAATCACTCAAAAGAACTCAATATAACATTACAACACTCAAAATTTGGATGGGAAATGCTTCTGCCGAGCCCCTCTATTTATAGGAAAATTTTCATTTTTACACGCCCTAGGTCATGGGCGTGTCTTCTAGTCACGGGCGTGACCCTGGGGCGTGACATTTGCGCGTACTTTAGGGGTTGCATCCGCCGTCTTCTGGAAGTTCAGGCCGTCAAACATGGCTGCACATGGGCGTGACCTGCAGTGTCACGGGCGTGACAGTGGGCGGCACAGATCTGCTTTAACTGGGGCGTGATGGCTGGCGTGTGCGCTTGATTGTTCGAACGCCTGGACAGAGACAGTTCGTCGAACACAGATCGACGTTCGTCGAACGCAGCTCGACTTTCGTCGAACGCAGCTTTTCTTTCGTCGAACGCAGATTACACGCCCTTGGGTCACAGGCATGACATGTTGTCACGGGCGTGACTCAGGGAGTGACTTTACAAAAATTGCCAAAATCTGCAAAAACAAAAATAAAACTAAGTTAGTAAGAAAAATAATAAAACAAGCAATTTATTCATTAATTTACATAGAAAATTTACAATATTAATTAAAACTATACTAATAACTATACTAATATATTTTTCTAAAACTTATAATGAGAGTTGTGCACTAAATTGGTTTGAAAATCTTTTGTTTAATTTTTAATCCGAATTAAACATATAATAAAGGCAAGTATACCTTATCGTGAGTAATACGGGATATTTTGTTTTAGAAAATATCGAGGTCGTATATTTTCGCGGATCGTGTTGATTAAGCTACTTTGAGGAACGAACTATTATTTTATCGGAATAAGTTTTTAATGTGGCTTTTTAAAAGCGAATTATAATAAGCGTATAACTAGAGTTCTAAACGATGATAATAATAGCGCCCGATGTCGAATTACCTTGAGACGAAAATAGTCTTTTTTAGAAGTAAAAGAGATGACTTTTTAAAAATTAAAATGGCTTGGCCGTGGAGATTCCATAATTATGAACGCTCCTCTCTCGAGGGTACGCCCACCTGAGATTATGAATTTTCGACCATCGAATCTTCTTAATACTCGCCTTATGTTGTGAACCCCGCTATTGGGTTTTTACTTCCAATTCGGGAGACTTACCTCATCCTCTCTCGAGGGTAGAGCGTACTTCTCTTTACCCATGAGCAATCAGTCCGTACGCACGAGCCTCTCGGCTAACTAGTGTACGGAGACAGAAATGAAAACCACACATCGATTATGTGGCTTCACTCAACGTTATTCTCGGGTAAACCTTAAGCGTTAATTATTTTAGAAAGAGATGTTTTGTTTTTTCAAAAGACTATTTTTGTGTCCCAATGCTCTTCGACATCGTGCGCTAAAGGAAATTAGCCACTCATCGGAATGGATACGACATTAATAATTAGAAAATACATGTTTAATAATTAAAGCGGATATAAGCGGATAAAAGGGAAATAAAACGACTTATATAAAAGGGAAATAAAAAGACTTATATAAAAGCAGTAATAGTATCCATCCCAACCATCTTAAACAAGCGCTAAAAAGTTCTTAGCCTCTTATTCAAGATGGGGGTGGTATAGAAATAAAAGACATATAAAGGTGTAGAAATAATATCCGTCCCAACCCACTTAAATAAGTGCTAAAGGAAATTAGCCTCTTATTCAAGATAGGGGTGGTATATAGCAGTTATATAAGGACTGAAATAAAGGTAAGTTACAAAAAAGAAAAATACTATCTCATAAACTCACGCACTCTACTTGTAATAAAAAGACTAAATCGAAAGAAAGCGATTAAACGAAAGCGATAAATAAAGCGTTAAAAGAAAGCGATAAACTATTTTTATAAAAGCAATAAACTAAGTTATGAAAGCTATAAACTAAGTTATGAAAGCTATAAAACTATTCTCATACACACACACACACTAACATAAATGAAAAAGAAAGATGATCCAAATGAGAAAACAACATTTTATTTCTAAAAGGTGAAAGTTACAAACGAACATCAACTTAATTGCATAAAGAAAACTCACAATCACTCAAAGAACTCAGAAAAACATTACAAACACTCAAAATTTGGATGAAATATGCTTAGCCGAGCCCCTCTATTTATAGGCAAAATTTTAGTTTTACACGCCCTAGGTCACGGGCGTGACTTGGATGTGACTGCCGTGACTTAGTGCGTGACATTTGCGCGTGCTTTAGGGGTCGCATTCGCCATCTTTTGGAAGGTCTGCGGTCAAACTTGGCTGCACACAGGCGTGACCTGCAGTGTCACGGGCGTGACACTAGGCGGTACATATCTGCTTTAACTGGGGCGTGACGGCTGGCGTGTGTGCTGGATTCTTCGAACGCCTGGACAGAGATAGTTCGTCGAATGCAGATCGACGTTCGTCGAACGCTGGATGCTGAGAAGGATTCGTCGAACGCTAGACGTCATTTTTCGAACGCTGGGGCAGAGGGAGTTCGTTGAACGCGGCCTGGAAAACTTTTGTCAAATGCAGCTCGGAGAGCTTTCATCGAACGCAGCTTGTAGAGCTTTCGTCGAACGCAGGGCAGAGCGCTTTCGTCGAGGGCAGCTTGGAGAGCTTTCGTCGAACGCAGTGGCAGAGCGCTTTTGTCGAACGCAACTCGAATTTCGTCGAACGCAGCTTGTCTTTCGTCGAACGCAGATTACACGCCCTTGGGTCACAGGCGTGACATGTTGTCACGGGCGTGACTCAGGGCGTGATTTGACAAAAATTGCCAAAATCTGCAAAAACAAAAATAAAACTAAGTTAGTAAGAAAAATAATAAAACAAGCAATTTATTCATTAATTTACATATAAAATTTACAATATTAATTAAAACTATACTAATAACTATACTAAAAATACATATATTTTATTACTTATCAAATACCCCCATACTTAAGCTTTTGCTATTCCAGAGCAAAAGTTAGAGAGATCTATACGAGATTAACATAAGTTCTAATATTTAGCATTCATTTTTTTTAATCATAAGAGACTGAAAAATAAAAATTCGGAGTAATAAGAGTTAAGTCCTAAATTATGCAAATGATTTAAGTAGAAAGAAATGTCCTAGCCAAAAGACTTCTTAATTAACCAAATAGCAAACAAAATTGCAATCATTAGTAAACGAGATTAGATCGAAATTATAATAACCTTTGTTTAAAGAAACATGAAGGAAAAATATAAATTACTAATTATGCTCTCAAATGATTTTTTAAATTAAAACTAGAAACAATAATTGGGCTAAGGGAAAAGGGGTAAAAAGCCTTGGCAAAAAGAAGAGTACTTGAATTAGGGGTGATGAATTTTATCCTCTCACCCCTCTTTTATAGTTTCCTTTGACTCCCATCGTTGGTTTACGAGGGAAAATTGACCTTTTTAATTAACCCAATGCATGTGTTTACAGAATTTTTAATTCCCATTGACATAGGATCTCTTTTAACAAATATTGGGTGCCTATGTTTACAGAATTTTTTTTCCCATTGACATAAGATTTTTTTCTTCTTTTAATTCTTTATTTGCCATGCTAAATTGGTGTATACAAAGGGTTTTCAAGAGAAATTCTAGAATAATAAAAAAAAGTTTTGAGAGCAACTTTTGTAATTTGAATATTCCTAGATTCCTAAAGACATAAAGTAGGGATATTTGCAGTCTAAAGTTGTTTTGCCAACATAATACACATGTCTCTATTTTAGCTAGTAGAAGTAGTGCTTGATAACCAAGCCTCTATTTAAATTAAAAACACAAGATATTCTTTAAAACTTAACCCTGAACGTTTAAATCTATCGATCTTAGATAGACAAACAAATAGTAAAACTAGCGATTATGAAAATCCACAAACATATACTCTCGAAACTAAATGCTTTAAGAATAAAAGAAAAGTTGGGTTTATTATTTCTTGGATTTTTGCATTTTTTTTGTTCTACGAAACAAAAAAGGGAAAACATGTTTTTGAATTTGTTTTATTTTTTATTTTTATTTTGTAACATATTTTTTTGTAACATTTATTTTTTTAAAGCAATGTTTTAAAACATTTTTTTTGTAACATTTTATGTTTTTTTTTTCTACAACATATTTTCTTTTGTTTTTTTTTTTAATTTTTTTTCAAGCTTATATTTACAAAAGTAGGCAAGATAAAATAAAACATTTTTTTACTTATATTTACAAAAGTAGGCAAGATAAAATAAAACTTTTTTTAAAAAAAATTTTGTTTGTTTAAATGAAAACGGTAAAACACCCTCATACTTAAAACTCAACATTGTCCCCAATGTTGTAATGTAAGTATGAAGAAGAGAAAATAACATTGCAATATATACAAAAGGAAAGAGGGAGCAAAAAGGCTTCCCTGAATTAAAGTTGGCGGGGCCGTAAGAAACCCTGGAAAAACATATAAAAAGAACAAAGCATAATAAAATATTAGATAAATATGGGGTGCCTCCCACAAGCGCTTTATTTACCATCACGTAGCTTGACTAAACTAAAGTACAGGGATCATCGTTTGATATGGAGTGTTGTAGTGAGGGATTAACGTGCAGAGTAACTTCATCGTCGCCCACCCGAAGGAGGAGGAGACCATTACTGACATCTATTAGCGCACGGGAGGTGGCGAGGAAGGGGCGACCGAGGATGATAGGTACCTCAGCATCCTCCTCGATGTCCAGGATGACAAAATCTACTGGGAAGATAAACTTGTCGACCTGGACTAGAACATCCTCCACTACCCCTATAGGGTACTTTATCGAGTTATCCATAAGCTGGATACTCATCTTAGTCGGGCTTGGGATGCCCAAATCAAGTTTTTTGAAAAGGGAGAAAGGCATCAAGTTGATGCTAGCTCGCAAGTCTGCTCGAGCGTACTTTATTAACATATTGCCGAAGAGGCACGGGATGGAGAACCGTCCCGGGTCGTTTAATTTTGGCGGCAATTTGTTAAGGAAAACAGCGAGCAGCCCGCGTTAAGGGAAACGCACGAAATATCGTCGAGTTTCTTTTTGTCAGAAAGTAACCCTTTAAAATATTTCGCGTATTTCAACATTTGGGAGAGTGCCTCGCAGAAGGGAACGTTTATTAAAATTTGTTTAAAAATTTGTAAGAATTTTCGATATTGCTCGTCCTTCCGCTCGTTGTTTATTTGTGAAGGATAAGGAAGAGGCGAGCAAGAAATGTTCGGCACAATCGGAAGACTCGGTGATTTATCTATCGAAGGAGAGGGTGTAGGGGGCGGTGTCGAAACATGTAACTTAGGCTCGACCCATTTTTGGGAGGTTTCCTCCTTGCCACTGCGAAGATTTATGGCATTGGCAGTTTCGCGGGGGTTCGACTCCGTGTTCCCTGGTAGAGCTCCAAATGTCCGCTCGGAGACCATCTTTGCCAGCTATCCCACCTGGTTTTCCAAGTTTTTAAGCGATCCGGCAATATTCCGGATATTTAACTCGGTGGACGCAACATATTTAGCAAAAATATCTTCTAGCGGTGAAGGTTTTGGAGGTGGAGGCTGAAATCCGTTTGGAAATCCTGGCGGAAATCCGTGCGGGTTCACATTTGGGGGCCTCTGAGAATTATTAGGATTGCTCCAGGAAAAATTTGGGTGGTTCCGCCAACCCGGATTATAATTATTACTATACGGATTGTTATTAGGGTTGAAGGGGTGCCTAACTGGGTTGTCTAGGTAATCTACAGTTTCTTCGAAAAAATATTATTATTATTATTAGGAGCCCAAGCGGGAGTGGAGGAGGAAGCAGTCATCTCCGCCACTTGCTTACTTAACCTTTCAACTTGAGAGGCTAAGTTAGAAGTGGAATCCACTTCATATATCCCAGTTGGTTTAGTAGGGCGTGATCTAGGCGCATTCCATTGATAGGCGTTCATGGCCATTTCCTCGAACAGAGCTTGGGCGGCCGCCGGGGTTTTGTTGTTTAACGTTCCCCCGGCGGCTGCATCGATCATCTGTCGAGTGGAAAATTTAGGACATTATAAAATGTCTGGACCTGTAGCGAGGACGACAGCGCATGATGAGGACATCTACGCAGGAACTCTTTAAAACGCTCCCATGTCTCATAAAAAGACTCAGAATCATATTGAATGAAAGAGGCGATATCCGTACGTAACTTAGCGGTTTTTGACGGGGGGAAATATTTAGTTAAAAAGTGTTCCGTCAATTGGGCCCACGTGGTTATGGATCATCTGGGAAGAGAAGTTAACCAAGCTTTTGCCTTCGTCCGCAGCGAAAATGGAAATAAACGTAAACGAATGGCGTCATCAGTAACGCCATTAATTTTAAAAGTATCGCAGATTTCCAAAAAATTTGAAAGATGTAAGTTTGGATCCTCATCTGGCAAACAGTAAAAGTGGACTGACTGTTGTACCATTTGAATGATGCTAGATTTTATTTCAAAATTATTATTAGCCACAGTTAGGCGCGTTATGCTCGATCCGGTATCTTCCAGATTTGGCCTGGCATAATATGCCATGGTCCGTGGCGGGGCCACATCTGGAATTTGATCGGCCATAGGTTCAGTGTAAGTATCTCCGACTGACTCTTCCGGAAATTCGAGTAAGTTTTGATCACGAAGTCGGAGGCGCTCGTGAAGAGTGCGCTCGATTTCGGGGTCAATAAGAATATTCGAATCGTCCGAGGAGTTTCCTCGGGTCATATACTAATAATAAAAATGATATTTTTTTTTGCTTTTTGTAATAATTTTTTTTGTTTTTTTGTATTTTTTTGTAGATATATATATATATTTATATTTTTAATATATATGATAAAAGTAATAGTAATTCCTTGTTTCAAATAACAACACTAATTGGTCCCCGACAACGACGCCAAAAACATGATGATTTGAGTCGGATTGCTTCTTGTTTCTTTGTTCTGGTTAACCTTTATTTGATGAGATTAGATTTCGACGGGTGTCTCCAAAGAGTCTCGCAAGTACTCCTACTTTGAGAAATTAAACGTTATCCTATCGAAAGATAGAAGTAACAGTCTTTTTCTACTTTCGAAATATTGACGATTACACCTCAGCTACAACGTCGAATTCTATTGATTTTAAAAATAGCAAAGGAGAGTTTTGCAGTAAATTGGTTTGAAAAGCTTTTGTTTGATTTTTTAATCCATACAAACCATAAAATAAAGGCAAGTATACCTTATCGTGAGTTATACAGGATATTTTGTTTTAGAAAATATCGAGGTCGTATATTTCCGCGGATCGTGTTGATTAAGCTACTTTGAGGAATAAGTTTTTAGTTGGGTTTTTAAAAGAAAATGATAATAATAAGCGTATAACTAGAGTTCTAAACGATGATAATAATAGCGCCCGATGTCGAATTACCTTGAGACGAAAATAGTCTTTTTTAGAAGTAAAAGAGATGACTTTTTAAAACAATAGAACGGCTTGGCCGTGGAGGTTCCATAATTATGAACACTTCGCTCTTGAGGGTACGCCCACCTGAGATTATGAATTTTCGACCATCAAATCTTATTAATACTCGCCTTATGTTGTGAACCCCGCTATTGGGTTTTTACTTCCAATTCGGGAGACTTACCTCATCCTCTCTCGATGGTAGAGCGCACTTCTCTTTACCCGTGAGCGATCAGTCCGTACGCACGAGCCTCTCTGCTAACTAGTGTATGGAGATGGAAATGAAAATCACAAATCGATTATGTGGCTCCACTCAACGTTATTCTCGGGTAAACCTTAAGGGTTAATTATTTTAGAAAGAGATGTTTTATTTTTAGAAAAACTATTTTTGGGTCCCAATGCTCTTCGACATCATGCGCTAAAGGAAATTAGCCACTCATCGGAATGGAGACGGCATGATTAAGAAAATACATGTTTAATTATTAAAGCGGATATAAGCGGATAAAAAGGGAAATAAAAAGATTTATATAAAAGCAGTAATAGTATCCATCCCAACTGTCTTAAACAAGCGCTAAAAAGTTCTTAGCCTCTTATTCAAGATGGGGGTGGTATAGAAATGAAAAGACTTATAAAGGTGGAGAAATAATATCCGTCCCAAACGACTTAAACAAGTGCTAAAGGAAATTAGCCTCTTATTCAAGATGGGGGTGGTATATAGCAGTTATATAAGGACTGAAATAAAGCTAAGTTATAAAAAAGAAAAATACTATCTCATAAACTCACGCACTCTACTTGTAATAAAAAGCCTAAATCGAAAGAAAGCGTTAAAAGAAAGCGATAAACTATTTTTATGAAAGCAATAAACTAAGTTATGAAAGCTATAAAACTATTCTCATACACACACACACTAACATAAATGAAAAAGAAAGATGATCCAAATGAGAAAACAACATTTTATTTCTAAAAGGCTAAAATTACAAACGAACATAAACTTAATTGCATAAAGAGAACTCACAAACACTCAAAAGAACTTAATATAACATTACAACACTCAAAATTTGGATGGGAAATGCTTCAGCCGAGCCCCTCTATTTATACGAAAATTTTCATTTTTACTCGCCCTAGGTCACGGGCGTGACCCTGGGGCGTGACATTTGCGCATGGTTTAGGGGTCGCATCCGCCGTCTTCTTGAAGGTCTGGCCGTCAAACATGGCTGCACACGGGCGTGACCTGCAGTGTCATGGGCGTGACAGTGGGCGACACATATCTGCTTTAACTAGGGCGTGACGGCTGGCGTGTGCGCTGGATTCTTCAAAAGCCTGGACAGAGAGAGTTCGTCGAACGTAGATCGACGTTCGTCGAATGCTGGACGCTTAGAGGAATTTGTCGAACGTTGGACGCCATTCGTCGAACACTGGGGCAGAGGGAGTTCGTCGGACGCAGCTTGGAAAGCTTTCGTCGAACGCAGCTTAAAGATCTTTCGTCGAACGCAGGGGAGGGCGCTTTCGTCGAACGCAACTTGTAGAGCTTTTGTAGAACGCAGGGCAGAGCGCTTTCGTCGAACACAGCTTGGAGAGATTTCTTCGAACGCAGGGGCAAAGCGCTTTCGTCGAACGCATCTCGACTTTCGTCGAACGCAGATTACACGCCTTTGGGTCACGGGCGTGACATGTTGTCATGGGCGTGACTTGACAAAAATTGGCAAAATCTGCAAAAACAAAAATGAAACTAAGTTAGTAAGGAAAATAGTAAAACAAGTAATTTATTCATTAATTTACATAGAAAATTTACAATATTAATTAAAACTATACAAATAACAATACTAAAAATACATATATTTTATTACTTATGAGCAGGTATAAAACATAACGCGAGTACCTGAAGAGAACTCGCGAACACCTGCTAGTCTCTACAAAGGAGAACTCAAAGCAGGTATAAAACATAACGCGAGTACTTGAAGAGACCTCGCGAACACCTGTTAATCTCTGCAAAAGAGAACTCAAAGCAGGTACACAATATAACACGAGTACATGAAGAGAACTCGCGAACACCTGCTAATCTCTGCAAAAGAGAACTTAAAGCAGGTACACAATATAACACGAGTACCTGAAGAGAACTCACGAACACCTGCTAATCTCTACAAAAGAGAACTCAAAGCAGGTATAAAATATAACACGAGTACCTGAAAAGACCTCGCGAACACCTGCTAATCTCTACAAAAGAGAACTCAAAGCAGGTATAAAACATAACGCGAGTACCTGAAGCGAACTCGCGAACACCTGCTAATCTCTACAAAGGAGAACACAAAGCAGGTATAAAACATAACGCGAGTACCTGAAGAGACCTCGTGAACACCTACTAATCTCTGCAAAAGAGAACTCAAAGCAGGTATAAAACATAACGCGAGTACCTGAAGAGACCTCGCAAACTCCTGCTAATCTCTGCAAAAGAGAACTCAAAGCAGGTATAAAACATAATGTGAGTACCTGAAGAGACCTCTTGAACACCTGCTTATCTCTGCAAAAGAGAACTCAAAGCAGATATAAAACATAACGCGAGTACCTGAAGTGAACTCGCGAACACCTGCTAATCTCTACAAAGGAGAACTCAAAGCAGGTATAAAACATAACGCGAGTACCTGAAGATAACTCGCGAACACCTGCTAATCTCTGCAAAAGAGAATTCAAAGCAGGTATAAAACATAATGCGAGTACCTGAAGAGACCTCGCGAACACCTGCTAATCTCTGCAAAAGAGAACTCAAAGCAAGTACACAATATAACACGAGTACCTAAATAGAACTCGCGAACACGTGCTAATCTCTGCAAAAGAGAACTCAAAACAGGTATAAAATATAACGGAAGTACCTAAAAAGACCTCGCGAACAGCTGCTAATCTCTACAAAAGAGAACTTAAAGCAGGTATAAAACATAAAGCGAGTACCTGAAGAGAACTCGAGAACACCTGCTAATCTCTACAAAAGAGAATTGAAAGCAGGTATAAAACATAACGCCAGTACCTGAAGAGAACTCGCGAACACCTGCTAATCTCTGCAAAAGAGAACTCAAAAGCAGGTATAAAACATAACGCGAGTACCTGAAGAGAACTCGAGAACACCTGCTAATCTCTGCAAAAGAGAACTCAAAGCAGGTATAAAATATAACGCGAGTACCTAAAGAGACCTCGCGAACACCTGCTAATCTCTACAAAAGAGAACTCAAAGCAGGTATAAAATGTAACATGAGTACCTGAAGAGAACTCGCAAACACCTGCTAATCTCTGCAAAAGAGAACTCAAAGCAGGTATAAAACATAACGCCATTACCTAAAGAGACCTCGCGAACACCTGCTAATCTCTGCAAAAGAGAACTCAAAGCAGGTATAAAGCATAACGCGAGTACCTGAAGAGAACTCGCGAACACCTGTCAATCTCTGCACAAGAGAACTTAAATTAGGTGTAAAACAAACTACAATGCGAGTACCTGAAGAGAACTCACGAACACCTGCTAATCTCTGCACAAGAGAACTTATAATAGGTATAAAACTAAATGCGAGTACCTGAAGAGACCTCACGAACACCTGCTAATCTCTGCAAAAGAGAACTCAAATCAGGTATAAAACATAACGCGAGTACCTGAAGATACCTCGCGAACACCTGCTAATCTCTGCAAAAGAGAACTCAAAGCAGGTATAAAATATAACGCGAGTACCTAAAGAGACCTCGCGAACACCTGCTAATCTATGCAAAAGAGAACTCAAAGCAGGTATAAAACATAACGCGAGTACCTGAAGAGACCTCGCGAACACCTGCTAATCTCTACAAAAGAGAACTCAAAGCAGGTATAAAGCATAACGCGAGTACCTGAAGAGAACTCGCGAACACCTGTCATTCTCTGCACAAGAGAACTTAAAACAGCTGTAAAACAAACTACAACGCGAGTACCTGAAGAGAACTCGCGAACACATGCTAATCTCTGCACAAGTGAACTTATAACAGGTATAAAACAAAACGCGAGTACCTGAAGAGACCTCGCGAACACCTGCTAATCTCTGCAAAAGAGAACTCAAAGCAGGTATAAAACATAACGCGAGTACCTGAATAGACCTCGCGAACACCTGCTAATTTCTGCAAAAGAGAACTCAAAGCAGGTATAAAACATAACGCGAGTACCTGAAGAGACCTCGCGAACACCTGTTAATCTCTGCAAAAGAGAACTCAAAGCAGGTATAAAACATAACACGAGTACCTGATGAGACCTCACGAACACCTATTAATCTCTACAAAAGAGAACTCAAAGCAGGTACAAAACATAACGCGAGTACCTAAAGAGAACTCGCGAACATCTGCTAATCTCTGCAAAGGAGAACTCAAAGCAGTTATAAAACATAATGCGAGTACCTGAAGAGAACTCGCGAACACCTGTTAATCTCTACAAAAGAAAACTCAAAGCAGGTAAAAACATAACGCGAGTACCTGAAGAGACCTCGCGAACACCTGCTAATCTCTGCAAAAGAGAACTCAAAGCAGGTACACAATATAACACGAGTACCTGAAGAGAACTCGCGAACACCTGCTAATCTCTGCAAAAGAGAACTCAAAACATGTATAAAATATAACACGAGTACCTGAAGAGACCTCGCGAACACCTGCTAATCTCTGCAAAAGAGAACTCAAAGTAGGTATAAAGCATAACGCGAGTACCTGAAGAGAACTCGCGAACACCTGCTAATCTCTGCAAAAGAGTACTCAAAGCAGGTATAAAACATAACGCGAGTACCTGAAGAGAACTCGCGAACACCTGCTAATCTCTACAAAGGAGAAATCAAAGCAGGTATAAAATATAACGCGAGTACCTGAAGAGACCTCCCTAACACCTGCTAATCTCTATAAAAGAGAACTCAAAGCAGGTATAAAATATAACGTGCGTACCTGAAGAGACCTCGCGAACACCTGCTAATCTCTACAAAAGAGAACTCAAAGTAGGTATAAAACATAACGCGAGTACCTGAAGATAACTCGCGAACACCTGCTAATCTCTGCAAAAGAGAACTCAAAGCAGGTATAAAACATAACGCGAGTACCTGAAGAGAACTCGCGAATACCTGCCAGTCTCTACAAAAACAGAACTTAAAGCAGGTATAAAATAATCTATAACGCCAGTACCTGAAGAGAACTCGAGAATACCTGCCAATCTCTGCAAAAACAGAACTTAAAGCAGGTATAAATGAATTCATAAATGTTAGTCTTTGCTATTTTACTTACTTGTGGATATTCATATGCGATCTTCTATTTTTAGCGTTATTCCTTATAAAACTTCAAATCCCTTCTGAAAAACCTCCAGGGAAAAGATATCTCCAAAAGAATAACTGCCCAGTTATCATGAAATGTTGCCCTGACGGTTTATCGTTTTAGTTCTAAAGTAGATCATGATTGACTCAGTGAAGATGAATCGCGGCCTGAAACTACCGGAGATTATATTTTCATAAGCTCTGATTGTAAGCAATGAGTCGTGCAGTTAGAATGCAATCTAGAGGATTAATAAGTCCATTTCCCGACTATTAGAGTGAAAGCCTTGACTCGATTATCTCGAGTCGGAAATACTGCCTTGTGGCTTCCTATAATAGCCCGCTTTCCAGCTTTAAAGCCAGATACATTTTACCAACTTGGCTAACATATTATGCAGCCATTTTTCATAACCTATAGTACTCTTTCAAACCGACCGGCTTGATAGATAAAACCGCCCGGTCTAAAAGTTTTTCAACTTTTAAATGACCAAGTGGGCCAATATTTGTACTTGTTAGATACTACTTTCTCCAAATGATCGAGGATCATAAGAGAGATAATTTTCCTGTAGAGAAAAAGGAATGGCTACAGACTCAGATGACCAAGTGGGCAGGTGGGCCTAGGCGGCGAACATTGCTTTCCTCAAGTGGTCATAAGAGATGTAGAAATAAAGAAAAAGTAAGTACAGACCCAGATGACCAAGTGGGCAGGTGGGCCTAGGCGGCGAACATTGCTTTCCTCAAGTGGTCATAAGAGCTGTAGAAATAAAGAAAAAGTAAGTACAGACCCAGATGACCAAGTGCGCAGGTGGGCCTAGGCGCCGAACATTGCTTTCCTCAAGTGGTCATAAGGGCTGTAAACGACTCAACTGCTCTCTTGCCTAGGGCTACAAGTCGAGTTGATTAATTGGGCAGGTGGGCCTAGGCGGCGAACATTGCTTTCCTTAGAGAGATCAACTCAGTTGTGGGTCCCGCTTAGGCATCGCTTGAGAGTACCTAGGAGTATTCGATGGTCACAGACTAAGATGATCAGTTGGGCAGGTGTGGTTATACCGCGGAGGCTATACCGACATTGCTTTCCTCAGAAAGATCATCAAAGCTGTAACTATATCCCTCTCGGGGCATGATAGAGCTAACAATCACCTAGACCTCCCTTGATGCAGGGGTGTGTTAGATATCAGCCGGGATCCAAGATTCCAAAGACCACCGCACGTGAATTGGCAAGCTACCACTACACGTGTGCGAAAACTCCCCGCTACACATGATCTTCGTGGTTTTATGCTAATGACTACAATCCGAGGGGGTTCGAGCAGAACTTGGCGATGTCTCCACAGTTCAGTGAGTTTGATAATAAGGAATAGACAAGTCACAAGGAAGAGTCCACAAGTAAGAGTGTTCGTACTGTAGATATCAAAAATGCAACAAATGAGGGCATTATCATTAAGGACATAACCGTTTTGAGATCGTTGCTGCTTCAAGATGTCTTTACCATCACTTGTCTACACTTGTCTAGAGGTGATAAGTTCCATTTCTTAACACCTTGATGATAAATGGACCTGCCCAGTTAGGATTTAATTTCCCAACGGGACCTGATCTGGCTGATAGTCACTTCATACCGAAGTGAAGTTCTAGGTGAAGTAGCCGCCTCAAAGGCTTGCTTGTAGATGAAAAGCTGGATCACTTATCCCAGAATAGACTGGTAGACGAGGTTCACCTCAGAACTACCTCCCAACAAATTTTGTTTGATAATGGGAAGGCTCTTGCTATTAAGGGGTTAATGATCTAATTGAGGGGAATAAATTCTCCTAAAATTCTCTCAAAATTCCTTAAGTCATAAATACATCCCATGAACATATCTCCTAAGTTCCATGGCCATACTATAGCTTTTGACCACATGTCCTTCACAAAGCTCTATATGCACCCCAAGGGGTAAGACTAGGGTTCTAGGGCATATCCACCTCTACACCACCCCATCTTAATCATGAAGGTGTCTTAGGTGATCCTAAACCAGTGGCCAAGGTTTCAACTTATGGTGATGAGTTCTGACCACCATACCCCAAGATAAACACCATGCCCTAACCTTGACCCAATTTGACCTAACTTGGGTTGACAAATTACCCAACCAAATCAGTCCCAATTGGGCTGAGATTTCTACCAGGGTCAGGTGATGACCCTAAGGAGTACCCACCAAAATTTGGAGGGCATTGGAGGTCATTTGACCCAATAATTAATTAATATTTAATTTATGAAATAATTACAAAAACCTTAAAAAAAAGTTCTCCTAAAATTCCCATTTTTGGGTATGATGTGTGGGTAGGTGTAAATAGCCTAGGTTTCAATTTTCAAGTCCATCCCATAACCCAATCAAAAGTTATTCAAGGAATGGTGGTTGTCCTACACTAGGGACCAATCCCACCAAAATGGACCTAGAGAGAGCTACAGAACTCCTTTTGAGGTGAAATTAATTTTAAAATAAACTAGACTCCAAGGGATACAACTTTTGTGTTGACCACTTTTTCATTTGAGGGGTTCTAGTATTTTTAATAATTAAAATGAACTACTGCGGGAAGTTTGACAAAATGTGTTGAACAAGTCGCTGCGTTCGACGAAATCCAATCTGCGTTCGACGAAATCTGTTACGTGTTCGATGAATCTCGCACTTCAGTGCATTCGACGAAATACATCTGCGTTTGACGAAATCTATTCTGCGTTCGACGAACACCGTGCTTCAGTGCGTTCGGCGAAATCCATCTGCGTTCGACAAAATCTATTCTGCGTTCGACGAACGTCGTGCTTCAGTGCGTTCGATGAAATCCATCTGCGTTCGACGAAATATGTTCTTCGTTCGGTGAACGTCGTGCTTCCGTGCATTCGAAAAAATCTAGATTTGGTTCGATGAACTCCAGGTTCAGTTCGACGAACTCAACCATCAGTTCGACGAACTCATAACTTCTTCTACTCCGTACGGCGAATCAATGAAATAAGGTTCTAACCTAATAATTTACTCCAGATTCAGTTTGCTGAATTAATTCCGAGTTTAGTTCGACGAACTCAAACATCAGTTCAACGAACTCAAATTTCTTCTACTCCGTTCGACGAATTAATGAAATAAGTATATAACATAATCATTTAAATATGAATAGCTAATCACGGCAAATCCGACGGCTCTTAGTCATCATCCCCGTTGGATGGATGGCGCGCGACAGCCCGTCCTGGGCTTCTTTGTGGGATGATTACCCGACCACCTGTGCCGCTTCCCGGACAGCCAATGCCACCACCACCTCCATTGAGGTGGTGGCCGGCGATAGGGGGTGGTTGGCCGGCCGGAGGTGGTCAGAATCGGGTTTTAAAGGAGGGGAAAGAGAGCTCAAACCGAGCCCTTTTAGAAGCACGATCCGAGCCCAATTGAGCTCGGATCAAGCCCCAGATTATGAAAAGATCTAGCACTAAGGGAGAGGAGGTGGATCGGACTTGTATGGAGGGGTGACTCCTTGCCGATTTTTTGTTGGCCATGGCCGACCTTGAAGCTTCGGCACTTTTGCAATCTCCTATCTTGGGGGCTCAAATTCTTCAGGTAAGGTGGGGAAACTCCTCCTCTCCATCCACTGAAGGAGTTATATGGGTTAATTGGGGAGGGGGAAGAGTGTAACTCCTAATTTCCATGAATGACCATTAGTGGCCATTTTCGGCCAAATGAAATCTCCTCAAATTCCCCCCTCTATGTGGCTGGAAATGGCCATTAAACTCCTCCAAATTGATTGGGGAAACTGAATGGAGACGTTAGAGGAGGAAATGGTGGCTATTGATCTCCCTAAGCTATGAATGCCATTTATCCCTCTCTCTCTCTCTCTCTTTCCTCCATTCTTGGAGAAAATGAGATTTCTCTCTCCTAATTACCATTTACAGAAATTGAGTGGCAACTCCTGGTAATTATCAGCCTCCTAAGCTAATGGGATACTCCAATTAGCCCTAGGCCAAGTGGATTGGGCTTGAGTTAGCATTTTCCCCTCTTTTTGGGCAAGGTTGACCAACTGTTGACTTTGGTCAAATTGGTGAAATTAATTGGGCCCAATGGGTCAATGTTGACCCATTGGCCTCCCTTAGTGACCAATGGAACATGGGGAAAGTCAATTGGTCCAATTGAACCCTTATTGACCCTAAATATGATGGTTTGACTGATTTGAGGCTAGGGTTGACTTTGGTCAATTTGGCCTCATTGGTTGACCCCAATGGGTCCTAAATGCTCTAAGGGACCCTCCAAAGGGTTAGGTGTGCCATTGTAAGTTCAAAGGGTCAAGGTGAGGCCCTAAAGTCTAACCCTATGCTTGTTAACTAGGAATTGCTATTTGTAGACCAAGGTGCTCTTCCCCTTCAAGCATAAGGCCAAGTGATCTCTTCAAGCTTCCTAGGGTTTTGTCATGACCTAGTCATGACAAAACCACTCGAGGGGTCTAATTGTTTGGGGGATGTTACAGATCCGGTTGTCCGATTTTACCCCTATAACATCTTTTAGGAATGAGCTCGGAGCCCTACATTCATTGAAGTATAAGTTTTACCCATTGTAGTTCATTTAGTTGTCAATATATAGCGGGTTGCACTGGTAATGCAAAATTTAGCTTCAAATGACACCTAAACTTGAAACATCCATAACTTTTGATCTAGATGTCTGATTTTTGCCCACAAAACCTCTTCGAAATGAGATCTGAGCCCTACATTCAATGGAGAGCAAGTTTTACCCAATCTAGTTCATTTAGTGGTCGATATACATTGAGTTGCAGTGGTAATGTGGGATTTAGCTCTTGCTGACACCTAAACTTCAAAAAGTTATAACTTTTGATCCCATTGTCCAGATTTTGCCCAAAACACCTTTTCGGAATGAGCTCAGAGCCACACATCCTATGGAGAATAGGATTTACTCGATCGAGTTTATTTAGTGGTCAACGGATAGTGGATTGCAGTGGAAATGATGGATTCTGCTCCAATTGACACCTAAACTTCAAACATCCATAACAGTTTGTTTAGTGGTTCTCTGATTTTTGCCCACAACACCTTTTCGGAATGAGTTTAGAGCCCTACATCCAATGAAGAGTAGGATATAACCATTCAAGTATGTTTATTATTCGATATACAGTGGGTTCTAGTGGTAATGCGGGATTTAGCTCCAAATTACACATAAACTTCAAGCATCCATAACTCTTGATCCGATTGTTCGATTTTTGCCAACAACACTTTTTCGGAAAGAGCTCATATTCTCCATCCAACAGAGAATAAGATTTACCCATTCGATAATAAGACAACACCTTTCCGGTTGTCTGATTTTGGCCCACAATACCTTTTCGGAATGAGATCGGATCCCTAAATCTAGTGGAGAACAATTAAAATCGATTCCAGCTTGTTTAGATGTCGATATACAGTGAGTTGTGGTGGTAATACGAGATTTATCGCCCAATGACACATACACTTCATAATGGCAGAATTTTTAATGCGGGTTGTAGTGAAAATGAGAGATTTAGCTGGAAATGACACTCAAACTTAAAACAACAACAACTTTTGATGCGGTTGACCTATTTTACCCCATAACACCTTTTCGGAATGAGCTCAGAGCACTACATTCATTGGAGCACAAGTTTTACCCACTCTAGTTCATTTAGTTGTCGATATATTACTGGTTGTAGCGGTAATACGAAATTCAGCTCCAAATTACACATAAACTTCTAACAGCCATAACTATTGATTTGTATGTTTGATTTTTGCCCACAACACCTTTTCAGAATATGCTCGGTGGCATACATACAATGGAGCACAATTTTAAACCATTCCAGCTCATTTTAGTGGTCAATATACAGCGGGTTGCAATGGTAATGAGGGATTTAGCTCATCTGGACACATAAACTATAACAGCCATAACTTTTGATCTGGTTGTCCGATTTTTGCCCACAACACCTTTTTGGAATGAGCTCGGAGCCCTACATCCAATGGAAAACAAGTTTTACCCATTCCAGTTTGTTTAGTGGTCAATATACAGTTAGTTGGTAATAAGGTATTTAGCTCGAAAGGAGACCTAAACTTCGAACATCCGTAACTTTTGATCCGGTTTTCCGATTTTCGCCACAATACCTTTTCGGAATGAGATCGGAGCCCTAAATCCAAGGGAGAAGAATTTTAACCCATTCAAGCTCGTTTAGAGGTCAATATATAGTGGGTTGTACTGTTAATTGGAGATTTAGCTCCAAATGACACATAAATTTCCAAAATTAAAGAATTTTAGATGAGATTTGTAGTGAAAGTGAGAGATTTAGCTCCAAATGTCTCTTAAAATTTATACAGTAATAACATTTGATCCGATTTTCTGATTTTACCCCCATAACATCATTTAGGAATGATCTCGGATCCCTACATTCATTGAAGCACAAGTTTTACCCATTGCAGTTAATTTAGTTGTCGATATATAGCTGGTTGCACTGGTAATGCAAAATTTAGCTTCAAATGACACCTAAACTTGAAACATCCATAACTTTTGATCTTCTAAATGATATCTGAGCCAGAGCAAGTTGTACCCAATCTAGTTCATTTAGTGGTCTATATACATTGAATTGAAGTGGTAATGTGGGATTTAGCTCCTGCTGACACCTAAACATCAAACAGCTATAACTTTTGATCCCGTTGTCCGAATTTTGCCCAAAACACCTTTTCGGAATGAGCTCAGAGCCACAAATCCTATGGAGAATAGGATTTACTCGATCGAGTTCATTTAGTGGTCGACGGATAGTGGAATGCAGTGGAAATGAAGGATTTTTCTCCAATTGACACCTAAACTTCAAATATCCATAACAGTTTGTTTGGTGGTTCTCTGATTTTTGCCCACAACACCTTTTTCGGAATGAGATCAGAGCCCTACATCCAATGGACAACAAGTTTTACCCATTCCAGTTCGTTTAGTGGTTGTCCTACAGTGGGTTGTAGTGATAATGTGGGATTTAGCTCCAAATGACACATAAACTTCAAACAGAAAGAACTCTTGATCCAGTTGCCCAATTTTTGCCCACAATACATTTTTAGAATGAGTTCAGAGCCCTATATCCAATGGAGAGTAGGATATAACCATTCAAGTTTGTTTATTGTTCGATATATAGTGGACTCCAGTGGTAATGTAGGATTTAGCTCCAAATTACACATAAACTTCAAGCAACCATAACTTTTGATCCGATTGTTCGATTTTTGCCAACAATAGTTTTTCGGAAAGAGCTCATATTCTCCATCCAACAGAGAATAAGATTTACCCATTCGAAAATAAGACAACACCTTCCCGGTTGTCCGATTTTTGCCCACAATACCTTTTCGGAATGAGATCGGAGCCCTAAATCTAGTGGAGAACAATTTAAACCCATTCCAACTTGTTTAGATGTCGATATACAGTGAGTTGTGGTGGTAATACGAGATTTATCTCCAAATGACACATACACTTCAAAATGGCAGAATTTTTAATGCGGGTTGTAGTGAAAATGAGAGATTTAGCTGCAAATGACACTCAAACTTAAAACAACAACAACTTTTGATGCGGTTGACTTATTTTACCCCACAACACCTTTTCAGAATGAGCTCGGAGCACTACATTCATTGGAGCACAAGTTTTACCCACTCCAGTTCATTTAGTTGTCGATATATTACTGGTTGTAGCGGTAATGCGAAATTTAGCTCCAAATTACACATAAACTTCTAACAACCATAACTTTTGAATTGTATGTTTGATTTTTGCCCACAACACCTTTTCAGAATATGCTCGGAGGCATACATCCAATGGAGCACAATTTTAAATCATTCCAGCTCATTTTAGTGTCAATATACAATGGGTTGCAATGGTAATGAGGGATTTTGCTTCTCTTGACACATAAACTGTAACAGCCATAACGTTTGATCTGGTTGTCTGATTAACACCTTTTTGGAATGAGCTCGGAGCCCTACATTCAATGTAAAACAAGTTTTACCCATTCTAGTTTGTTTAGTGGTCAATATACATTTGGTTGGTAATAAGGTATTTAGCTCGAAAGGAGACCTAGACTTCAAACATCCGTAGCTTTTGATTCGGTTGTCCGATTTTCGCCCACAATACCTTTTCAGAATGAGATCGGAGCCCTAAATCCAATAGAGAACAATTTTAACCCATTCAAGCTCATTTAGATGTTGATATATAGTGGGTTGTACTGTTAATGCGAAATTTAGCTCCAAATAACACATAAATTTCCAAAATAAAAGAATTTTGACACGGTTTGTAGTGAAAGTGAGAGATTTAGCTCCAAATGAAACTCAAACTTTATACAGCAATTACTTTTGATCTGGTTGTCTGATTTTACCCCCATAACATCTTTTATGAATGAGCTCAGAGCCCTACATTCATAGAAGCACAAGTTTTACCCATTGCAGTTCATTTAGTTGTCGATATATTGCGAGTTGCACTGGTAATGCGAAATTTAGCTTCAAATGACACCTAAACTTGAAACATCCATAACTTTTGATCAGGTTGTCTGATTTTGGCCAACAAAACCTCTTCGAAATGAGATCTGAGCCCTACATTCAATGAAGAGCAAGTTTTACCCAATCTAGTTCATTTAGTGGTCGATATACATTGAGTTGCAGTGGTAATGTGATATTTATCTCCTGCTGACACCTAAACTTCAAACAGCTATAACTTTTGATCTCGTTGTCCGGATTTGGCCCAAAACACCTTTTCGGAACGAGCTCAGAGTCACACATCCTATGGAGAATAGGATTTACTCGATCGAGTACATTTAGTGGTCGACGAATAGTGGATTGCAGTGGAAATGAGGGATTTTGCTCTAATTGACACCTAAACTTCAAATATCCGTAACATTGATCCGGTTGTCTGATTTTTGCAAACAACACCTTTTCGGAATGAGATCAGAGCCCTACATCCAATGGACAACAACTTTTACCAATTCCAGGTCATTTAGTGGTTGATCTACATTGTGTTGCAGTGATAATGTGGGATTTAGCTCCAAATGACACATAAACTTCAAATAAACAGAACTCTTAATCCAGTTGCCCAATTTTAGCCCATAATACCTTTTTAGAATGAATTCAGAGCCCTACATCCAATGGAGAGTAGGATATACCCATTCAAGTTTGTTTATTGTTCGATATACAATGGGTTCCAGTGGTAATGCAGGATTTAGCTCCAAATTACACATAAAATTCAAGCAGCCATAACTTTTGATCCGATTGTTCAAATTTTGCCAACAACACTTTTTCGGAAAGAGCTCATATTCTCCATCCAACAGAGAATAAGATTTACCCATTCGAGAATAAGACAACACCTTTCCGGTTGTCTGATTTTCTCCCACAATACCTTTCTGGAATGAGATCAGAGCCCTAAATCCAGTGGAGAACAATTTAAACCCATTCCAGCTTGTTTAGAGGTCGATATACAGTGAGTTGTGGTGGTAATATGATATTTATCTCCAAATGACACATACACATCAAAATGGCAGAATTTTTAATTGGGGTTGTAGTGAAAATGAGAGATTTAGCTGCAAATGACACTCAAACATAAAACTGCAACAATTTTTGATGCGGTTGTCTTATTTTACCCCACAACACCTTTTCAGAATGAGCTCGGAGCACTACATTCATTGGAGCACATGTTTTACCCACTCCAGTTCATTTAGTTGTCGAAATATTGCTGGTTCTAGTGGTAATGCAAAATTTAGCTCTAAATTACACCTAAACTTCTAACAGCCATATCTTTTGATTTGTATGTTTGATTTTTCCCACAACACCTTTTCGGAATAATCTCGGAGGCATACATCCAATGGAGCACAATTTTAAACCATTCCAGCTCATTTTACTGGTCATTATACAGCGGGTTGCAATGGTAATGAGGGATTTAGCTCCTCTTGACACATAAACAATAACAACCATAAACTTTTGATCTGGTTGTCCGATTTTTGCGCACAACACCTTTTTGGTATGAGCTCAGAGCCCTACATCCAATGGAAAACAAGTTTTACCCATTCTAGTTTGTTTTGTGGTCAATATACAATTGGTTGGTAATAAGGTATTTAGCTTGAAAGGAGACCTAAACTTCAAACATTCGTAACTTTTAATCCGGTTGTCCGATTTTCGCCCACAATACCTTTTGGGAATGAGATCGGAGCCCTAAATCCAATGGAGAACAATTTTTACCCATTCCAGTTTGTTTAGTGGTCAATATACAGTAGGTTGGTAATAAGGTATTTAGCTCGAAAGGAGACCTAAACTTCAAACATCTTTAACTTTTGATCTGGTTGTCCGATTATCGCCCACAATACCTTTTCAGAATAAGATCGGAGCCCAAAATCCATTGGAGAACAATTTTAACCCATTCAAGCTCGTTTAGAGGTTGATATACCGTGGGTTGTACTATTAATGCGAGATTTAGATCCAAATAACACATAAATTTCCAAAATGAAAGAATTTTAGATGCGGTTTGTAGTGAAAGTGAGAGATTTAGCTCCAAATGACACTCAAACTTATACAGCAATAACTTTTGATCCGGTTGTCTGATTTTACCCCCATAAAATCTTTTAGGAATGAGCTCAGAGCCCTACATTTATTGAAGCACCAGTTTTACCCATTGCAGTTCATTTAGTTGTCGATATATAGCTGGTTGCACTGGTAATGCGAAATTTAGCTTCAAATGACACCTAAACTTGAAACATCCATAATTTTTCAGGTTGTCTAATTTTTGCCCACAAAACCTCTTTGAAATGAGATCTGAGCCCTACATTCAATGGAGAGCAAGTTTTACCCAATCTAGTTCATTTAGTGCTCGATATACATTGAGTTGCAGTGGTAATGTGGGATTTAGCTCCTGCTGACACCTAAACTTCAAACATCAATAACTTTTGATCTAGTTGTCCGGATTTTATCCAAAATTCGGAATGAGCTTTGAGCCACACATTCTATGGAGAATAGGATTTACTCGATCGAGTTCATTTAGTGGTCGACGAATAGTGGATTGCAGTGGAAATGAGGGATTTTGCTCCAATTAACACCTAAACTTCAAACATCCATAACTTTGAGCCGGTTGTCTGATTTTTGCCCACAACACCTTTTCGGAATGAGAGTAGAGCCCTACAATCATTGGAGACCCACTCCAGTTCGTTTAGTTGTCGATATATTGTTGGTTGTAGCGGTAATGCAAAATTTAGCTCCAAATTACACCTAAACTCCTAACAGCCATAACTTTTGATTTGTATGTTTGATTTTTGCCCACAACACCTTTTCGTAATATGCTCGGAGGCATACATCCAATGGAGCACAATTTTAAACCATTCTAGCTCATTTTAGTGGTCAATATATAGCGGGTTGCAAAGGTAATGATGGATTTAGCTCCTCTTGACACATAAGCTGTAACAGCCATAACTTTTGATCTGGTTGTCCAATTTTTGCGCACAACACCTTTTTGGAATGAGCTCGGAGCCCTACATCCAATGGAAAACAAGTTTTACCAATTCCAGTTTGTTTAGTGGTCAATATACAGTTGGTTGGTAATAAGGTATTTAGCTCGAAAGGAGACCTAAACTTCAAACATTCGTAACTTTTGATCCGGTTGTCTGATTTTTGCCCACAATACCTTTTCAGAATGAGATCGGAGCCCTAAATCCAATGGAGAACAATTTTAACCCATTCAAGCTCATTTATAGGTCGATATACAGTGGGTTGTACTGTTAATGCGAGATTTAGCTCCAAATAACACATAAATATCCAAAATGAAAGAATTTTAGATGTGGTTTGTTGTGAAAGTGAGAGATTTAGCTCCAAATGACACTCAAACTATATACAACAATAACTTTTGATCCGGTTGTCTGATTTTACCCCCATAACATCTTTTAGGAATGAGCTCAGAGCCCTACATTCATTGAAGCACTAGTTTTACACATTGTAGTTCATTTAGTTGTCGATATATAACGGGTTGCACTGGTAATGGGAAATTTAGCTTCAAATGACACCTAAACTTGAAACATCCATAACTTTTGATCAGGTTGTCTGATTTTTGCCCACAAAACCTCTTCGAAATGAGATCTGATCCCTACATTCAATGGAGAGCAAGTTTTACCCAATCTAGTTCATTTAGTGGTTGTTATACATTGAGTTGCAGTGCTAATGTGGGATTTAGCTCCTGCTGACACCTAAACTTCAAATAGCTATAACTTTTGATCCCGTTGTTCGGATTTTGCCCAAAATACCTTTTCGTAATGATCAAGAGCCATACATCCTATGGAGAATAGGATTTACTCGATCAAGTTCATTTAGTGGTCGATGGATAGTGGATTGTTGTGGAAATGTGGGATTTTGCTCCAATTGACACCTAAACTTCAAACATCCATAACTTTGATCCGGTTGTCTGATTTTTGCCCACAACACCTTTTCGGAATGAGATTAGAGCCCTACATCCAATGGACAACAAGATTTACCTATTCCAGTTCGTTTAGTGGTTGATCTACAGTGGGTTGTAGTGATAATGTGGGATTTCGCTCCAAATGACACATAAACTTCAAACATGCAGAACTCTTGATCCAGTTGCCCAATCTTTGCCCACAATACCTTTTTAGAATGATTTCAGAGCTCTACATCCAATGGAGAGTAGTATATAACCATTCAAGTTTGTTTATTGTTCGATATACAGTGGGTTCCAATGGTAATGTAGGATTTAGCTCCAAATTACACATAAACTTCAAGCAGCCATAACTTTTGATCCGATTGTTTGATTTTGCCAACAACACTTTTTCGGAAAGAGCTCATATTCTCCATCCAACTGAGAATAAAATTAACTCAT
The DNA here is from genome assembly GCA_033032865.1 of Dactylorhiza incarnata. Taxonomy (NCBI): domain Eukaryota; kingdom Viridiplantae; phylum Streptophyta; class Magnoliopsida; order Asparagales; family Orchidaceae; genus Dactylorhiza; species Dactylorhiza incarnata. The sequence goes on from JAWHQI010000004.1 coordinate 19,941,823, forward strand.
TCGAGAAAAAGACAACACCTTTCCGGTTTTCTAATTTTCGCCCACAATACCTTTTCGGAATGAGATCGGGGCCCTAAATCCAATGGAGAACAATTAAAACCATTCCAGCTTGTTTAGAGGTCGATATACAGTGATTTGTGGTGGTAATATGAGATTTATCTCCAAATGACACATACACTTCAAAATGGCAGAAATTTTAATGTGGGTTATAGTGAAAATGAGAGGTTTAATAACTGCAAATGACACTCAAACTTAACACAGCAACAACTTTGGATGCAGTTGTCTTATTTTACCCCACAACACTTTTTCGGAATGAGCTCGGAGCACTACAATCATTGGAGCACAAGTTTTACCCACTCCAGTTCATTTAGTTGTCGATATATTGCTGGTTGTAGCGGTAATGCGAAATTTAGCTCCAAATTACACCTAAACTTCTAACAGCCATAACTTTTGATTTGTATGTTTGATTTTTGCCCACACCACCTTTTCAGAATATGCTCGGAGGCATACATCCAATGTAGAACAATTTTAAACCATTCCAGCTCATTTTAGTGGTCAATATACAGCGGGTTGCAATGGTAATGAGGGATTTAGCTCCTCTTGACACATAAGCTGTAACAGCCATAACTTTTGATCTGGTTGTCCGATTTTTGCGCACAACAACTTTTTAGAATGCGCTCGGAGCCCTACATCCAAGGGAAAACAAGTTTTACCCATTCCAGTTTGTTTAGTGGTCAATATACAGTTGGTTGGTAATAAGGTATTTAGCTCGAAAGGAGACCTAAACTTCAAACATCCATAACTTTTGATCCGTTTGTCCGATTTTCTACCACAATACCTTTTCGGAATGAGATCGGAGCCCTAAATCCAATGGAGAACAATTTTAACCCATTCAAGCTCTTTTAGAGGTCGATATATAGTGGGTTGTACTGGTAATGTAAGATTTAGCTCCAAATAACACATAAATATCCAAAATGAAAGAATTTTAGATGCGGTTTGTAGTGAAAGTGAGAGATTTAGCTCCAAATGACACTCAAACTTTATACAACAATAACATTTAATCCAGTTGTTTGATTTTACCCCCATAACATCTTTTAGGAATGAGCTCAGGCTCTACATTCATTGAAGCACAAGTTTTACCCATTGCAGTACATTTAGTTGTCGATATATAGCGGGTTGCATTGGTAATGCAAAATTTAGCTTCAAATGACACTTAAACATGAAACATCCATAACTTTTGATCAGGTTGTCTAATTTTTGCCAACTAAACCTTTTCGAAATGAGATCTGAGCCCTACATTCAATGGAGAGCAAGTTTTACCCAATCTAGTTCATTTAGTGGTCGATATACATTGAGTTGCAGTGGTAATGTGGGATTTAGCTCCTGCTGACACCTAAACTTCAAACAACTATAACTTTTGATCCCGTTGTCCGAATTTTGCACAAAACACCTTTTCGGAATGAGCTCAGAGCCACACATCCTATGGAGAATAGGATTTACTTGATTGAGTTCATTTAGTGGTCGACGGATAGTGGATTGCATTGGAAATGAGGGATTTTGCTCCAATTGACACCTAAACTTCAAACATCCATAACTTTGATTCGGTTGTCTGTTTTTTTTCCCACAACACCTTTTCAGAATGAGATCAGAGTCCTACATCCAATGGACAACAAGTTTTACCCATTTCAGGTTGTTTACTGGTTGATCTACAGTGGGTTGCAGTGATAATGTGGGATTTAGCCCAAAATGACACATAAACTTCAAACAGACAGAACTCTTGATCCAGTTGCCCAATTTTTGCCCACAATACCTTATTAGAATGATTTCAGAGCCCTACATCCAATGGAGAGTAGGATTTAACCATTCATGTTTGTTTATTGTTCGATATACAGAGGGTTCCAGAGGTAATGCATGATTTAGCTCGAAATTACACATAAACTTCAAGCAGCCATAACTTTTGATCCGATTGTTCGATTTTTGCCAACAACACTTTTTCGAAAAGAGCTCATATTCTCCATCCAACAGAGAATAAGATTTACCCATTCGAGAATAAGACAACACCTTTCCGGTTGTCTGATTTTCGCCCACAATTCCTTTTCGGAATGAGATCGGAGCCCTAAATCCAGTGGAGAACAATTTAAACACATTCCAGCTTGTTTAGAGGTCGATATATAGTTCGTTGTGGTCGTAATATGAGATTTATCTCCAAATGACTCATACACTTCAAAATGGCAGAATTTTTAAAGTGGGTTGTAGTGAAAATGAGAGATTTTGCTGCAAATGACACTCAAACTTAAAACAGCAACAACTTTTGATGAGGTTGTCTTATTTTACCCCACAATACCTTTTCGGAATGAGCTCGGAGCACTAGATTCATTGGAGCACAAGTTTTACCCACTCCAGTTCATTTAGTTGTCGATATATTGCTGGTTGTAGCGGTAATGCAAAATTTAGCTCTAAATTACACCTAAACTTCTTACAGCCATAACTTTTGATTTGTATGTTTGATTTTTGCGCACAACACCTTTTCGTAATATGCTCTGAGGCATACATCCAATGGAGAACAATTTTAAACCATTCCAGCTCATTTTAGTGGTCAATATACAGCAGGTTTCAATGGTAATGAGGGATTTAGCTCCTCTTGACACATAAACTGTAACAGCCATAACTTTTGATCTGGTTGTCCAATTTTTGCGCACAACACCTTTTTGGAGTCCTACATCCAATGGAAAACAAGTTTTACCCATTCCAGCTTGTTTAGTGGTCAATATATAGTTGGTTGGTAATAAGGTATTTAGCTCAAAAGGAGACATTCGTAACTTCAAACATCCGTAACTTTTGATCTGGTTGTCCGATTTTCACCCACAATACCTTTTCGTAATGAGATCGGAGCCCTAAATCCAATGGAGAACAATTTTAACCCATTCAAGCTCGTTTAGAGGTCGATATACAGTGGGTTGTACTGCTAATGTGAGATTTAGCTCCAAATGACACATACATTTCCAAAATAAAAGAATTTTAGATGTGGTTTGTAGTGAAAGTGAGAGATTTAGCTCCAAATGATGCTCAAACTTTATACAACAATAACTTTTGATACGGTTGTCTAATTTGACCCCCATAACATCTTTTAGGAATGAGCTCGGAGCCCTACATTCCTTGAAACACAAATTTTACCCATTGCAGTTCATTTAGTTGTCGATATATAGCGGTGTTTACCCGGAAAAATGCTTCTCGGGTTGGATCATTCTCGGACCGGGCGAATTGCTGGGTCAGGCCGCTGGGTTCCAGGATCAGTGGCTCTCAGTTCAAGGTAAACCAGGCCAGGTGGTCTGATGTCATTTTTGGACCGCCCCCAAGAGTGAAGGTCGTCAAGGGCAAAGGCAAGAAGGCTATCCGCGGTCTCAGGTAGGAGACCGCGCGGGTTGTGCCATAGAGACTCAAGGTTCAAGCCCGGAGAACAAGCCGTGGTTTTAGATCAGAGACTATCCGGGTTGCCTCGTGAAGATCAGCCAAGCCATGTCCAGAAGGCAGACCGTTGTCTCAAGCCAGAGGCCGCTCGGTCTGCATCATTGACTTGGTTCCGGTATCTTCAGCCTCAGGTCAGACAGGTCGGAAGAGCAAGCCGCCAAGCCGCGCAGCTTCTTTCTTTTACTTCTTTGTGCATCCCGTCACCACCTGCCCGTTTCTCCTATACCCGGGCAGGAGGTAATTATATCCCTGCCCATTCGGGTAGGCCCCCAAGCCTATAAATAGGGGGCGGCACTGTTCACAAGACACGCACACTCGAATCCAGGAGCTCGCTTGTTTGAGATGCGGTCTCGAGTTTCCCATCTTGCGGACTGTCTGACCGGCCGGTTTCTCTTTTCCTACATTTATAACCGTTGTAACCGCTTCATTTTAATCAAAGGAAAGCCCGTCACAGGAGTGGCATTTGCTGCGGCGGGCGAAGTCCGGCCTCGACCGCTGCTAGCGGTCCGAATTCTCTAACCGAATAGTAACTGATAATCCGCAACCCTTGATTTCCTTCGGAGGCGCACTTTTGAATCGAACAGAAACACGCGACCTTCAGATCACGATCTGTCAGCGAAATCTTTGGTTCAGAATGTCAGACCGCCAGTTCCCTCCAAGAGACCGATCCGACCATAGCGATGACTCTTTGTGGGAAGCTCTGGAGCGAACAAAGAGAGAAGCCGACCAGGTCCAGAAAGCAACTGATCAGCGTCTGGACGCGATCAGTCAGGCTCTAACTCTGTTAACCGAGCGGTTAGCCCCCCAGCAGGCCGTGGCTAACCAGGCAGTAACTCCTGTCCTACCTCCTCCACCTCCATACCCATTTCCGCAAGTCGCCCATCCCGACCACCACAAGAAGGTTCTGCGGCTCGGCAGAATTTCTACCAAGAGGCCGCGCACGGTATGCCGGCTCGGGTCCTCGACTTCCAAGGGGCGGCTTCTCAGGCCGCTCACTTTTCCTATCCGCCTGAGGTCGCCGCCTACCAATCCTACCCGGCTGGAGCCCCTGCCCGCTCCTATCAGGCGGCCTGTCTGCAAATGACCGCAGCAGAGATCCCCTACCACCCTGCTTTCCCTCTGTACGAGGATACCGAGGAAAGTTCTCCCTTCACGGATGAAATCCTAGGAGAGCCGGCCCCAAATAACTTTCGAGAACCACGCCTGTCAACATATAGTGGGGAGTCCGATCCGGCAATTCATCTCCAAGAATTTGAATCGGCTGTTGCTCTGAGGACCATCACCGATGCAACTAAGTGTAAGCTCCTGGTGACGTCCTTTGATGGACAGGCCAGAGAATGGTTTTATGGACTGCATCCTCGATCCATTAGATGTTTGGCGGAATTGCGTAGAGAATTCCTACTTCGATTCTCTACCTCTAAAAAGAGGAAGAACGGTCCGGCAGCCCTATTTGAGATACAGCAGCAAGAAAACAAAACGTGGGCCCGCTTCGTCGACCGTTTCCAAAGGGAGATAATGGAAGTGCAAAACGTCGATCCGGAATTATACAGGGTCGCTTTAATGCATGGCCTTAGGGAGGGGCCGTTGAAATTTGAAGCCCAAATCAGGGAACCAAAGACATATCAAGAGATGATTAGTCTGGCTAATAAGTTTATCAGGGGGGAAAAGACTAATCCTGGTTATGTTGCCAAGTTGCTCAGCGACAATGATCAGTTTAGTTCCGCATCAACCCATCAGCAACGCTATAATCATCCATCTCGGCCTGACTTCAAACCTCGTGCTTAGAGGGGAAGAAATCTTAAGCCTAAGCAACCATTTCTTGGCCATCAACGGTTTCAGGATCAGAAACCGCCGTTGGCCATCGCACCCACTCAACCCATGGGGGTTCCGCAAATAATGCCCGTGTATCTGCCGCAGTACATCGCACAACCATCCCCAACTATCCCGTCCATCCGATATGATGAATCACAGGAGTCATTCACCCCTCTTAACATCACCATGAACAAGGTCGTTCAAATTCTCCAAAAGAGGCCTGACTTCAAGAGGCCCCCTCCTTTGAAATCGGAAGTTCGCAATCGGAACCCAAACCTCTATTGTGAATATCACAAAGAGGAGGGGCATCAGACTGAGGATTGTCGGGCCCTCCGGTGGTTGATAGAAAAACTCCTAAAAGAGGGGAAGCTCCGAGGGTTGATTCGGCAAGAAACCCCGGTTGAACCACAAACCGAGAAGAAGAAGGAAGCGGTCGAAGTAACCTGGGAGTGTGCTGATGTAGAAGAGGCAGGTTGTTATTGGGATATACATCCTGCGATCGAATGTATAGAAGTGAATGATGTTGGGCCCCTTGGCAACGTCTATTGCATCCATGGTGGAGCAGGGGTAGAATCCTCTCGGAAATCTAGCATCGGGAGAGTTACAAAGCAAGAAGTGGCAGTCGCCTCCACTTCTGCTCCAGAAAGGGCAGTCGTTACTTTCGGCCAAGAAGATCTTCCTCCAAATGCAAATCTTTTCGATGATGCAGTAGTGATAAAGGCGGTTATTGAGAACTACACTGTGCATAAAATTCTGATTGATACCGGCAGCTCGGTTAATCTCATTTTCCGCCAAACATTTGAAGCCCTTAAGACTGGAAAGTCTTTGCTCTCCACGGAAGGGCCCCTCTACGGCTTCTCGGGAGAAAAGAAAGAAGTGGAAGGGTGCGTGAAGCTTTTGGTGTCACTGGGAGGCATAACGAAGCTGATAAACTTTGTAGTAGTGGAAGGCCCGAGCAGCTACTGTGCAATCTTCGGAAGACCAATCCTGAATGCTTACAAAGCAATAGTATCCACTTTTCATTTGGCCTTGAAATTTGCTGCCGAGGGGCGTCAATATCGGATCCGAAGCGATCCAAAGGTTGCTCGTGAATGTTATGTAAAGACAGTTAATGTGATCACCAAGGCACCACTTCACAAGGTTCAGAATGACGTCCATGAGGTGTCCAAACTCCCTGAGGAGGCCGAGGAAAGTGCACAGCGGAAAGGGACTTACCTGGAACCTGCCCAGGAGACCCAAGAAATCCCTATTGCTGAAGGGGAAGGGAAGAAGCTGATCATCAACGCTGAGCTATCAGAAGAAGAGAAGGTTCAGTTGATCTCCTGCCTGTTGGAGAATCTGGACATCTTCGCCTGGTCAGCAGAAGATATGCCTGGAGTAGATTCAGATGTTGCGTGCCATCACCTCAACATCTCTCCTGAATTCAAGCCAATACAACAGAAGAAGAGGGAGGTAGCGACCAAGCTGGCGGTACCCATCAAGGAAGAAGTTGCAAAGCTTCTTAAAGCCAATTTCATTTCTGAAATCCAATACCCCACTTGGATGTCAAATGTAGTAATGGTGAAAAAATCTGGGGGGAAATGGCGCATGTGTGTAGATTTCACAAAACTCAATAAAGCGTGCCCCAAAGATTGTTATCCCTTGCCTCGGATAGATGTTTTAGTAGATTCCGCGGTGGGATATAATTTCATGAGCTTTCTAGATGCATTTTCTGGTTACCACCAGATTGAGATGCATAAACCTGATATCCCGCATACATCCTTCTTTACCAATGATGGGTGTTATTGTTATCTTGTCATGCCTTTCGGACTCAAAAATGCGGGTGCGACGTATCAGAGAATGATGGACACGGTTTTCAAAAAGCAGAAAGGAAGAAATCTTGAAGTATACGTCGATGACCTTCTTCTGAAAAGTAAAACTTTTTCAATCCATCTGAAAGACCTCGTAGAGACGTTCGCTACTCTGCGGAGGTTCAAATTAAAACTAAATCCATTGAAATGCGTGTTTGGGGCAAACAAAGGGAAATTTCTTGGACATCTTCTCACTCCTAATGGCCTCGCGCCAAACCCAGATAAAGTAAAGGCCATTCTAGACATGACCCCTCCTCGTAATCAGAAAGAAGTGCAGCAACTTGGGGGGAGGCTGGCAGGATTGAGCCGATTCATTTCTAAATCAGGAGATAAAAGCGCTCCACTCTTCAAAACTCTTAGGGGAGGATCTAAGTTTGAATGGAATGAAGAGTGCGATAGTGCTTTCGAACAGTTGAAAAAGTAGTTAACCTCAACCCCTCTCCTTCAAAGCCCTCGCGAAGGGGAAACATTATTCTTGTACTTGGGGGTGGGCCCAGATGCAATAAGCTCTGTCCTGGTTCGGGAAGAGAAAAAGAAGCAATTTCCGATATATTATGTCAGCCACATCCTCAAAGATGCGGAAACTAGATATTCAATCCTGGAGAAATTAGCCTTGGCTTTGGTCATGTCATCACGAAGGTTCCGCCCCTATTTTCAGGCTCATCCGATTCAGGTGGTTTCGGATCATCCACTAAGAAGTATCCTGGAGAAGCCGGATCATTCAGGAAGATTGGCCAAATGGGCAATCGAGCTGAGCGAGTTCGAAATATTGTACATTCCCAGAACGGCAATAAAGGCACAAGTATTGGCAGATTTCTTGGTAGACACGATGGAGTCTAATCCTGAACAGGTAGTACAATCTCCTTTGGCTTGGATCATTTATGTGGATGGGTTCTGGCAGAAACTCCGTGGGAGCCGGGGTAGTTCTGATCAGTCCAAATGGCATCAGGCTGGAGCAAGCTATCAAATTCTTCTTTTCAGTTACAAATAACCAGGCCGAATACGAAGCACTCTTGGCCGGCCTGAGACTCGCAAAGGAGCTTGGGATAGAACATGTTCATGTGAAAACTGATTCTCTTGTGATGGCTTCGCAGGTTCTAGGGAACTACGAAACAAGAGAACCGATATTAAGAAAGTATCTATTCCTAGCTAAGGAAGAAATCGGGAGATTCAAATCCTTCATCATCGAACACATTCCGAGAACACAGAATGGAGAGGCAGACGAATTGTCAAAGTTTGGTCTTCCATCATGTGGGGTGACCTCGGAACTCTTTCATCTGGCAACGGAGGAAGAGGAGCTCATGCAGATCGATCAGCATCCTTCCTGGAAAGACCCCTATGAATTGTTTCTGTCAAAAGGAAAGTTTCATCCATCAATCAAGGACAGAAATAGGTTCAGAAGAAAGGCGGCCTACTACTACTTAATAGCAGGAGTCTTGTATAGGAAGACTTTGATTTCTCCCTCAGCACTGTGTGTTTCAGAAGAAGAGATCCCGATCATACTTCAGGAAGTTCATTCTGGGGAATGTGGTAGCCATTCAGGGGCAAAAACCTTAGAAAAAAGGATCCTGCGGCAAGGATATTTTTGGCCGACTATGAGAAAGGATGCTGAAGCGTTTGCCAAGCGTTATGTACAATGTCAGAAATTTGCTCCTCTTCAACATCTGCCCGCTCAATCGCTTAGGTCAATAACTGCACCCTGGCCCTTCGCGGTTTGGGGGATGGATCTCGTCGGACCCTTTCCAATGGTTAGCGGTCAGCGCCGCTTTATTATAGTAATGATCGACTACTTCAGTAAGTGGATTGAGGCTAAAGCATTGGCGAAAACTACTACCCAAATTATCAGAAACTTCATTTGGGGAGAAATAGTCTGCCGACACGGAATTCCGCTGGCAATTGTCACTGATAATGGTCCACAATTCAATAATCCCGAGATGATAAAATTTTGCGATCAGGTTGGAATTGACCTTCGGTTTTCCTCAGTACATCATCCAAGGACCAATGGACAGGTAGAAGCAGCAAACAGGCGAATCCAGCAGCTCCTGATGAAAAGAGTTTGGAATCAGAAAGGAAATTGGGCAGACCAACTTCCCTCCATCCTTTGGACTCTTCGAACTACTCCATCTTCAGCTACAGGGGAGACACCATTCAAATTATCTCATGACTCGGAAGCTGTTGTTCCTGTGGAGTTTGAGGTGGTCACCCCAAGAGTTGTGTATGCAAAAGAAGGAGGAGAAGCATGGGGAGAATACAACAATGAGGCCATCAGGTATAGTATGGATCTGATCGAAGAGCTTCAGGACGAGGCAACAATCAAGCAAGAAGAAGTTAAGAGGAGGATGGCAAAATATTTTGACAAAAATATCAGGATAAAATAGTTTGCAGTCGGGGATTTAGTATTGAAAAAGGTAGATGCTGTGGCCAGGTCTGGCAATGTGGGAAAGCTGAATCCCAACTGGGCAGGGCCTTTTATTGTCAAAGAGGTATTAAAGCATGGGGCCTACCGCCTCCAAACCAGCGAAGGAGAGGACATCTCACGAACCTGGAGCGGTGACGATCTTAAACGATTCTATCCTTAAAATACCTTTTTCATTCTTTATGTTTCTTGATATTGAATAAAAAGTCCTATACTGACACTTCTCCTTGTCTAATGATGCTCTACATTATGAATATATATATATATACGTATCTCACTCCCTGAACCTCTGAGATATCGCCAAATTCTGCTCGAACCCCCTCGGATTGTAGTCATAGCGTAAAACCCACCAAGACCATGTGATGCGGGGAGTTTTCGCACACATGTAGTGGTAGCTTGCCAATTCTGCTGCGGTGGTCTTCAGAACTTTGGATCCCGGTCGATATCTGACACACCCCTGCATCAAGGGAGGTCTAGGTGATTGTCAGCTCTATCGTACCCCGAAAGGGATATAGTTACAGCTTTGATGATCTTTCTGAGGAAAGCAATGTTCGCCGCCGAGGCCCACCTGCCCAACTGATCATCTTAGCCTGTGACCATCGAATACTCTTAGGAACTCTCGAAACGGAGCCTAGTTGGGCCCACAACTGAGTTGATCTCTCTGAGGAAAGCAATGTTCGCCGCCGAGTCCCACCTGCCCAATTGATCAACTCGGCTTGTAACCCTAGGCAAGAGAGCAGATGAGTCGCTTACAGCTCTTATGACCACTTGAGGAAAGCAATGTTCGCCGCCGAGGCCCACCTGCCCACTTGGTCATCTGAGTCTGTACATCTTTTTTCTTTTTTCCCTACAGCTCTTTTGACCACTTGAGGAAAGCAATGTTCGCCGCCAAGGCCCACCTGCCCATTTGGTCATCTGAGCCTGTAGATTATTCCATTTTTTCCTACAGGAAGGCATTCACCTCTTGTGGTTTCTTGTCCAAACCATTCGAGGAAAATATAATCAAAACAGGTGCAGGTGTTCGACTACCCTAGTTGTGATGTTAAGACCGGACGGTCTGAATTTTCAAACCGAGAGGTCTGGTTGAATATAAGTTTGGATATTTCTGGATATAATTATATGATTGCCCGAGTTGCATTCTAACCGGGCGGACTTATCTATCTTTTATTGAGTTAGGTGTTTCTGGATCTGAAAATATTGCCCGGATTGGATTCTAACCAGGCGGGTTTATCCATCTCTTATAAGTTGGATATTTCTGGATATAATTATATGATTGCCCGAGTTGCATTCTAACCGGGCGGACTTATCTATCTTTTATTGAGTTAGGTGTTTCTGGATCTGAAAATATTGCCCGGGTTGGATTCTAACCAGGCGGGTTTTTCCATCTCTTATAGGTTGGATATTTCTGAAGCTAATTATATGATTGCCCGAGTTGCATTCTAACCGGGCGGGTTTTATCTACCTCTCCATTTTATTAAATTAGATATTTCCTGAGCTGCCTATATTGCCCGGGTGGTATTCTAACCTGGCGGGTACTATCTATCTTTTATAATTAAATAAGCTGGATATCTCTAGATCTAAATATATGATCGCCCGGATTATGTTCTAACCGATCAGGTTAAGCTGTTTTTCAGCAAAAAGTTGTCTCTAGACGCAATTGATTACTCGTCAGGGGTGAATTCAAACCGCGCAAAGTTATTATTCATTATCTACATCAGCAAGGATAAGGTATCTCTGAGTGATAAAAACCGCCTGGTCTGAATTGCAGTCGCACGAGTCTATCCGTAATGGATCATATTATCGGATATCGGATATCCGGAGGTCTAAATAAGTAACCGCACAGGATGAATATAGATCGTCCAAAGATCATCAAATTATCACTTATACTCAGATCAGGATAACCGCACGGCTAGATCATAAAAAGCAAAAGGTAAAAAGAAAGAAAAGAGACAAGACATCAGCCACAAGTAAGTAACAATAGAAGGACAATTAAACAGGTAGAATTTCTATTCATTCTTCAAAATGTGTTAACAAAATATTATCCGCCCGGCTAACAAAAGGAGACCGGCGGTTACACAAAAAATAAAATCAAGACAAGGGCATTAGTCTGACGACTTCTTCTTCTTCTTGACAGGAGAACTCGAGTCCACATCAACGTCAGGCGAATAACCTTCACTTGACGTGGAAGAAGAATCCGTTGAATCACTACCACTAGACCGCCCGGTCTTACTAGCGGAACCAGTTGTTCCAGAGGACAAGCTGTCCTCATCATCATCATCATCATCGCCGGCATCACCATCCGCGTCGACCTCCTCAGCGGCTCCACCACTTCCATCACCTCCTTGATGAAGTACAATCTCCCTGCCCGCATCGGCTTCAGCCTCCTTGCCCACCTTGGCTTTTCCTTTCTGCCTTCGGCTGATTTCATCAAGTTGGACCTTCAAAGCAGGGAAGAGGTAGGAGAAAGTAGTACCCCCGAATCCTTCGCACAGACCGCCCCGGTCTTCCATAAGACCCAAAGCTTTGTTGATCCCTTGGGCCACATGAGGCAACACCTCATCTTGGAAGGCCGGGTTGGTCATCTCATATTGTTTCTGCAAAGAAAGGAAAAATAAATTAGGTCGCTCGGTCTGAACAAAAGAAGCTGTGTCATCATTTGTCAAACTCACCGCCGCGACTTCTTGAAGCCGCGCATTCTCTTCTTGAATCCGCACATTCTCCGCGACCTGCTCCTCGTACTTCTTATCCAGATATTTCTGGACAGAAACCAGCCGCCTGAACGACAAGGCCATGAAGTGATTGGCCGCGAACCCCCATGCGCCGGCTTGCGCCGCTAGCCGGGGAAGCTCTTCTTCCGGAGTTTTCTTCAGCTTTTTCAATGTCTTTCGACCATACATAGCGGCCCCGGCGGCTAGTGCATGGCGGTTAATCTTGTCACTTCCCCATGGAGGAAGTGCAGTGGATACCCGGATGCGGCTCCCATCCCTATGCCAGAGGACAGTCGGGTTGCCCTGCAAATCGGGCGGGTTTCCGCAGGAACGAAGAAGTTCGTATTCATCGGGAGAAGCCGGGCCCTCTTCCTCTGATGATGGCGACCTGTTTCGCCGCTGCCTTTTTTCTCTCTAGGTCAAAACCGGGCTGGCCGGAGTGACCGGCTTGTTCGCATGGACGATGTGGGCAGCTGTAAGGTAAAATCAGAAGTTTAAATAAAGCAGTCCGCGCGGTCATATGCAAGCGGTCTAGAGGAACTTACTATGCTCGGGGAGGACATCCTCTAGCTCTGAGAACAGCGGAATGTAATGATTGATGTCTGATGGCGCAAATCTCACACACCGCTATAGGCGGTAGCTCGACTGCGACACGAAACGGCAGTGTACCGATCGTTCAAGTAATATAAAACGAGGAGTAATCCCCGAGTATCGATTCTCTCAAGGAACACAGTAAGGTGGAGTTAACGTTCGAGGTAGGACTTGAGATTGAAGTCCTTAACGTCGGATGGAATGCGGGGGAGTTGGGTTGGCATTTGGAAAATAAAATAAAAGCTATCAACTACTCCTATGCAATGCCGTTATGCAATGCTTCGCTTGGCGGGATGGAGACTAGGCAGGCCTTGAGCGCGCTGCGTCGCAAGGGCGGATGGACGAGTAGGCAAACGGATCGAACTATGCAGGCCTTGAGCGCGCTGCTTCGTTAGGCGGGATGGAATACGGGCCGCGATGCCACGCTTCGGTAGGCGGGTGGACGAGAAGGCAAGCGGAATGAGGGTCGCAAGCACCTCTTCGACAAGCACGCCACTAGCAATTGCTAGTGCGGCACCGGACAACCAACAATCCACACCACAAGGCACACCTCAAAATAATAAGCAAGAATACTCAAATCACATAGACATAATCAAGTATAAATGCTAATAATCAAGCACGCTTCATCATAATGTTAGATCTAACTACATAAACATCAATAAGAGAAGAATAGAGCAAGAAATCGACCGAATCCGAAGGCTCGTTGTAGATTCACGGTTGGAATCGCCAGGTTGTCAATCCATGTCCAAGCTCGGTCCGCAACTACGTCCGGGGTAGAGAGAGCTGTCACTACTCTCCAATGAGCCCGTCTTCTTAGTGTCACGATCCGGTGGAGGTTGCAAACTTCCTCTTGCTTGATGGCGATGGCGGCTAAACCTTCCTTGGAGCACTTGGATGAAGGAGGAGGCCGAGAGGAAACTCCGGCTCAAGATTGGCGTGAAGAGCAAGCCCAGAGCACCTCCATATGGTGGGCGACGGTGGAGGGGCGAATCTGGGCTGAACCGGGCGGAAAACGACGCTGAAAATCGGGATCCGACCTAAAATCGCGAGCAGGTCATTTTATAGGCGCTGGAATAAACAGTGCGCACGGTCATTGGCGCACGACCTGTGGTCGTGCGCACTGGAATTCTGTGATCGTGCGCTCTGCCTGGACGGAGCCTGCAAAGACAGAAATTATAAAATAACATGTTCACACGACCAGTGGCGCACGACCGGTGGTCGTGCGCACTATCGTAGGTGGTCGTGCGCACTGGTTGAAACAGAACTCATGAAATTGATGATAAGTGCGCACGAACAGTGGCGCACGACCGGTGGTCGTGCGCACTATCGTAGATGGTCGTGCGCACTGCACCAAACAGAACTCATGAAAAAAGTGTTAAGTGCACACGATCAGTGGCGCACGACCAGTGGTCGTGCGTAATAGAACCAGTGATCGTGCGCAGTGTTCCTGTGCAGAATTGCACCGGAAGCACCTGCACGACTCCTGTTCTAGCGTACAACCACGAATCCAGCTACTGAAAGTGGCACCTAACAGTGCATGAAAACTACTAATGAAGATAAACATGAAAACACACCAAAATGGGCCTAGAAGTGCACATAGCAAGTGATAACAAATATAAGCTAAAACAAGGCTAAAGTGCAGTGGAATGACTAGATAAACGGCCCAGATGAGTCCATATATGTGTATATAATCGGGACTCATCACACCCCCAGACTTACCTGTTTGCGCGTCCCGAGCAAACAAATTCTAAGCGAACGGGGAAAGAAAAGTAGATAGCTTAAAACTACAATATAGAGTACCATGCGAAGTCGCATACTCACGTGCATAAGAAGAATAGTAGAGAAGATTTCTGATTATATAAACAGTCTATAAATTTCTAAAAGAGTAAAAGCATATTACAACTACTCAAAATGGTGAAAAGTGGTGAATCGTTCGGTCATGCATAAGGAGAAAGTAAACTAAACGCTGAGATGAGCATTGCTCAAGATTGGGATGCCGGACAAACTCCACCGAAATCCATCGGTGTCGGTGTCCATAGGCTTGCCCGGTCACATTCTCTCCACGGCACTGGTTTGACTCAAATGCATGAATCAATAGGACTTTAGGTTTTAAATGGGGCTTGGGTTTAGGTGAGGAAAAACAAAGATAAAAACGACGGCTAAAGCACTAAACCCAAATGAGCTAATGCAGGAAACTATCCTCATTCACCACACAAACATGCGGGTACACAACACCCCCAGACTTGGACTTAACAGCACGGGTGCGTGCACCGCCTACTCCCAAACATAAATCTATACATAAAGATTTTCAAGTAAACATTCCTTCTCTTTCCTTTCTTTTTAACTTCTTTTCTTTTTCTCATTTTTTTTCTTTTCTTATCATTTTCAGCAAATAAACAAAAGGACACATCCACATCTTCACAAACATATTACCACATCAACAACCCAACTCATGAAAATAATAAACAGCTAAAGCTCAAATTTTGGGTGTGCGACTAGGATTGGCTTTTGGGCTTTGGTGAAATAAAAGTGGGGCTGAATCAAAGAACAGGTAGGCACAACTGGGCTAGCGAGGATATAGCGGTAGGGATAGGCACAAAGGCTCAACCGGGCCCAAATGATGGCCTATATCACATTCACACAATTGACTAACCGTATACCCATGCTTCAAGAATCGCTTGGGGCAAGTTCTAGCCACCGAGAAAGATTCTCCTTTCTCCCGACTCAAGCAATACGAATCTAGCGATCGTTTACACACATCCCTATGCTATCGTTTGATTCACACCGGATTCACCATTTGAGTAGAGTAAACAACATTTACACTAACAGAGAAAAATATAAAACCATAGTATAAAAAGAGATCTAACCTACACAAATTCCTATGCAACCGAGCACTCGACTAGCAGCACTACTAGAGTCAACATTTTACTCTGCTACATAGTCCTAAGCCATCACCTAGACTTTCCCAAATAAGCAGAAGAATTCAATTCACAACAGAGCATGCATACAGGCGAGTACGTGCTCAAGTGGGTGCGGTGGTGTGCAATGAAATTAAACAAAACATTTTAAATGAAATCTTCTAGTATGCAGTGCAATAGTGCACGTGAGCGGGTAAACAAACTACTCTCCCCCAGACTTAAACTAAACAATCCACAGAATATATGACATGAAAATCAGGAAAGGCTAGGGAAAGAGAGTACCCAGTGCTCAGAAATGAGCACACCAGAAGATTGGCGTGTAAGCTAAAATGAAGCTGCAGCATCCGCCATCCAGAAAAGATACCTGCAGGGGTCAGCTCCGCAAAACAAAAGAAACAGAAAAAGATAAACTACAATACTACAGCTAACTAAACAGGATTGAATAAAATAAAATGCATGAAAAGTAAGATAACTACTGGGGTTATTGTCATCCCAGCACGACTTATTTAGCATTTGTACAGTTTTAGCTAATGGGCCTATGAAAAGAAAAGTGGACAGGTAACTGTTCTAATATGCGTGTAGGTAGCGGGTACCTATACGGAGAAAGAACAGTCACGCCTCTACCCGAATATAGATAAAACCTGCCCATCACAGGTAGAGTGAAAAGAAAGTAAGAAGAGGAGGAGGCCTGGTCCTCACTCAACTTACCAAAACTATCCTTGCCCAGCAAGGTATCGTCTGCAGCAGGTCCGCAGGAGGAGAAGGCAATGAGTGGAGCTTCCTCTACGGAGGGGGAATAAACCTCCTCACATGAGAGGATGCTCTCATCATTGACTTGAGCAAAACGCTCCAAGTCCTCCTGAAGTACCTGTGAAGATTCAACCTGCACAGACTCAGATGAAGGAAGGGGATCAAGAAATAAAGAAGACGAAGAACATAAATAAACATCAATCGGGGGAGTGATCCCGGACTCACTCCCATCAGGTGGGGGAAGTAAAATAATGTTTGCATTGTCATCAATGCTACAAGATTCGGCGGGATCAACAGTGGCCAAGCTAGAGATTTGGACTTCCTCCACCGGTGCTGAGGAAAACTCCTCTTCACCTAGAAGGTTGTCCTCCTCCATAGGAATAGGCACAATACTAAGATCAACCGCATCCTCCTGCGACACATCATCAACAATGTCGTCAGAGACGAGTGTAGTATGCACAACAGGGAGAGGAATAGTGCTCGGATAAAAGTCGAGCACCGATTCATCACAAAGAATCGAATCCACTAGAGGTGGTGGATGCACCGGGAGAATAGGCTCAGCAATGTTGGTGCCCAGATCAGCCACACATCCAGTGACCGTGTCCATGCCATACCCTTCAAGATGTGAAGGTGACAAAGACACATAACCGGATGTTGAAGTTGTGCCGCCAGAGTTAGGATTCGGGACGATCCGGATATCCGGCTCGTCATCCTCATCCAATTGGCGAAGATAAGCAACACAATCCTTCAGGGCATGATCTGTGCTCCGACAAAACTGGCACTGCCTAGCAGGCTTCTTTGGCACAGCGGGGGCAGGAGCCGAAAAGAAGTATGACGGTAAAGGCTCAGCAGAGTAGCCATAAGACTTACGCGCACCATATGGAGTACCAGATGAAGTCGGTGCTCCATATGCTGGGCTATAAGAATTATGCCTACTATTCTCCGTAGGGCATTCATCACTAGAGTGGGAGGTAGCTCCACACCAACGACAACGGAAATTGAGATGTGCCCACATAGTGCGAAGATAATACGATTCAAAATAAAAATGCTATTGTGCAAATACTAAACCAAATAGAAATTACTAAAGCAACCTGATATAAAACAAGAAAAAGGAAAAAAAAGAACAGAAATAAAATAAGAGATGCAATTTACAAATGGAAGGGCTTCTCTCTCAGACTCTCCCTCTCCAGAAAACTCACACGTCTGTGTTCCCCGGCAACGGCGCCAAAAACTTGATGGCGCAAATCTCACACACCGCTATAGGCGGTAGCTCGACTGCGACACGAAACGGCAGTGTATCGATCGTTCAAGTAATATAAAACGAGGAGTAATCCCCGAGTATCGATTCTCTCAAGGAACACAGTAAGGTGGAGTTAACGTTCGAGGTAGGACTTGAGATTGAAGTCCTTAACGTCGGATGGAATGCGGGGGAGTTGGGTTGGCTTTTGGAAAATAAAATAAAAGCTATCAACTACTCCTATGCAATGCCGCTATGCAATGCTTCGCTTGGCGGGATGGAGACTAGGCAGGCCTTGAGCGCGCTGCGTCGCAAGGGCGGATGGACGAGTAGGCAAACGGATCAAACTATGCAGGCCTTGAGCGCGCTGCTTCGTTAGGCGGGATGGAATACGGGCCGCGATGCCACGCTTCGGTAGGCGGGTGGACGAGAAGGCAAGCGGAATGAGGGTCGCAAGCACCTCTTCGACAAGCACGCCACTAGCAATTGCTAGTGCGGCACCGGACAACCAACAATCCACACCACAAGGCACACCTCAAAATAATAAGCAAGAATACTCAAATCACATAGACATAATCAAGTATAAATGCTAATAATCAAGCACGCTTCATCATAATGTTAGATCTAATTACATAAACATCAATAAGAGAAGAATATAGCAAGAAATCGACCGAATCCGAAGGCTCGTTGTAGATTCACGGTTGGAATCGTCGGGTTGTCAATCCGTGTCCAAGCTCGGTCCGCAACTACGTCCGGGGTAGAGAGAGCTGTCACTACTCTCCAATGAGCCCGTCTTCTTCGTGTCACGATCCGGTGGAGGTTGCAAACTTCCTCTTGCTTGATGGCGATGGCGGCTAAACCTTCCTTGGAGCACTTGGATGAAGGAGGAGGCCGAGAGGAAACTCCGGCTCAAGATTGGCGTGAAGAGCAAGCCCGGAGCACCTCCATATGGTGGGCGACGGTGGAGGGGCGAATCTGGGCTGAACCGGGCGGAAAACGACGCTGAAAATCGGGATCCGACCTAAAATCGCGAGTAGGTCATTTTATAGGCGCTGGAATAAACAGTGCGCACGGTCATTGGCGCACGACCAGTGGTCGTGCGCACTGGAATTCTGCGATCGTGCGCTCTGCCTGGACGGAGCCTGCAAAGACAGAAATTATAAAATAACATGTTCACACGACCAGTGGCGCACGACCGGTGGTCGTGCGCACTATCGTAGGTGGTCGTGCGCACTGGTTGAAACAGAACTCATGAAATTGATGATAAGTGCGCACGAACAGTGGCGCACGACCGGTGGTCGTGCGCACTATCGTAGATGGTCGTGCGCACTGCACCAAACAGAACTCATGAAAAAAGTGTTAAGTGCACACGATCAGTGGCGCACGACCAGTGGTCGTGCGCAATAGAACCAGTGATCGTGCGCAGTGTTCCTGTGCAGAATTGCACCGGAAGCACCTGCACGACTCCTGTTCTAGCGTACAACCACGAATCCAGCTACTGAAAGTGGCACCTAACAGTGCATGAAAACTACTAATGAAGATAAACATGAAAACACACCAAAATGGGCCTAGAAGTGCACATAGCAAGTGATAACAAATATAAGCTAAAACAAGGCTAAAGTGCAGTGGAATGACTAGATAAACGGCCCAGATGAGTCCATATATGTGTATATAATCGGGACTCATCAATGTCCAACCGCTCATTCTCAAGAAACGTGAAGGTGTCCATCTCGATCTTTCCAACCTGGGGGATCTGGAAAGCCTCTTCCCCCCGAACTTGCGGGTTGGTTTGCAACAGCCCGAAGTTGCCTTCGAGCATTACGAACCGCTCCGACCAGTCCGAGACCTTGTTCACCAGGTTAACGATCTTCAGTCTGTGGCAGCCAAAGTAGAGGTGCCCCCTGAAAGTTGAAGTCCCCACGTCGGAGAAAGCCCGCACCGAGAAAAATTTCCTAAACAGATCAAGGGAAAATCTGGTTCGCTCAAACCGCAGGTATGAAATAAAACTATATATGGTAGCGATGGAGTTCGGTGGAAGCTGGCCGGGTACAACCCCGTAATGGTCGAAAATGGCTATGACTTCAAGTGGCAGCGGAAATTTGAAGCCATATTCAAAGTGGTCGACCGGAACGGCTATTTGGTGCGGATTGGAAGAGTTGATCCGCTCATCGCGCAAAGGAAGCCGCGCGAGCAGATTACTCCCTGCCATGTGTTTTGCAACGAATTCATCTAGTTCGCTCTGAGTTAGACGGCACTCTGGATGGTCCGCCAAGTGAAAAGCCAAGGCCGCGTCTGCTCGGACGGCTTTAACCTTAACAGGCCGCTGCGACTTGTTCTTAGATCGCGCCATATGGAAATCATAAAAATGACTTCGAAGAGTCCCTACTTATAGATTTTTACGATCTGCAAATAGTAAAACTATGTCGCGGCTGTACATTCTAACCGCGCGGTCAATAGCCTGCATGGTTAGATTCACCAGAAAAACAAAAGAAGCAAAGGTATTCAGGAAAACAGGAGCAAGCATACATCACAGATCGTGCGACCTGTAATCAGTTCGGATAAAACACAGAAGAAACAGAACACAAAATACAGCGGTTAAACAAGAACCCGCACGGGTTATTCAAATCAAAGACAAGATAGAAAGGAACATTGTCTAACAGAGGCCGAATCAATAAGTCGCATTCATAATACAAATTGTTCTCAAAAGCCGGTCACGGCTGACGGTGTTCTGGGGAGACATCCTCTCTGTGAAGTCGCGCGACCTGGTCGCTGGTGGTGTTCAGAAGGGAGTAAATCTGGCTGGTATGATAATGGAGGTGGTTGATTGTGCTATGAAGACGCCCGACATCCCTTTCAACCTGCGTAGCGGCAATCATGCGAGGGGTTGCGGTGGCCTCATCAATCATTGGATCAGCCGCCCGAACCAGGGGGAGGATTTGAGCCCGCCCCAACAGTCGGGCGGCTAACAACCTGCGTTCCATCATTCATACTTCGCCGGCCCGCAGCAACTTCCCTGGTTAACCGCAGGAATTTATCCTGGTAATATCTCGAGTCATCCTCGAACTTAGCAGACGCTTTCTTCTCCTTCTCGAGCTGGGCAGTCAGAGTAGCGACTTGCGCCACCTTGGCTCTCTTCTCGGCCTCCACTGCAGCTCGCGTGGCCTCCACCGCAGCTCGCGCGGCCTCAAGCTGAGTCTCCAGGCCATTCTCCCTTTCTGTCCTGGACTTCCTGTCGATCTCCACCTGCGCCTTCAGCGTCTCTTCAGCCTTCTTCCTCGCCATTCGCTCGGCCTCCAGAGCAGTCCGAGTGCCGGCCTCCCGGTCTTCCACCTCCTTCAAGCGGGCCTTCAGGTTCGCTAGATCTTCCTTTAGATGCCCGAACAGTTGTGGCCCTTCTTGCGAAATCGTTACACAGGTTGATATCGGGGGAACTAATGGAGGCAGGATGGCCTCAAGGTCGCCCGGCTTCACAATCTGATCCTCGCTATCTGCAAGAAGCCGCTCAGTTATGAGAAGCAAGAGCATACAAATACAAAAATAGACATGAATATAAGATCAATGCCTGGGCGCACAGGCCGCTTAGACTGTTCCGGGTCCATCCTCCGACGTTGCTCACGCCAGAGTCTCTCCGTGCTCTGCCTAGCGGAAGAGGACCAGGCCGCTAAGGGAAAGAAGCTCGGCGGCGGGTTCAGTAATTTATTGCGACGAGGCAGCGGAATGAAGAAGCGGATAGCTTCATAATTCATGGGGCGCTTACCTGGCACAAAAGGATCAGGCCGCAGCGGCTTGTTTAAAACCCGCTCCGCCCCTTCCTTCTTCACCATCATTATCTCCTCCCCGGTCATCACCGGGGGAACCTCTGCTTGCACTTTCAACACTTCTCCGAGTTCCCTCGCTCTTTCTTCGACTTCCAAGGCGGTCCGGGCAGCAACTTCTCGCTTTTCGACCTCCAAGGCGGTCCGGGCAGCAGCTTCTCGCTCTTCGGCCTCCGTCTGAGCGGTCTCCTCAGGCTGGGCTGTGTTATCTGTAATAGGGGCAGTTCGCTTTGAAGACATCGGGCTGTCAAGAAGCTTATCTCGCCCCATCAGCTCATCCATATCCTGAAAGATCCCATTAAGTGATAAGCTACTCGCCGAGTCCGGAAGCAGGTCGCCCGGTTTCGCATCAGGGGTAGCCGGCGAGTCATTTACCTTAGTGGATGGAGGAGTCGCTAGGCCAAGCTCCTCTTTTAGTCGCGGATTGGTCTGGAGGAGGGACTCGGCTGGTTTCTTAAAAGCCGCCCTTTCCTTGGAGGCTAGTCTCTTAACCTTCTTGGTTATTCACTCGGTCACTGACCCGGTCTTCTTCCTTTTCTTCTCTTTCTTCCCCAGAGCTGGGCTAACTTCTTAGGGGGGACTGGGGTAGTCGTCCACGGATAAAGGGGTACTCAGTTCGCCCGGCCTTGGAGAGTTAACCGCCTACTCCCCCAAATCTCCGACTAGCAAGTGAGGATTCCCGGATGGGGTGATTTCCATGCCAAACGAGTCGGTCTCGCCGACCTTCTTCGAAGGGCTACCGGAGTCAACTTTTCCAGAAGGGGCGGCCTCCCCTTTGTTCAGCGGGCTAGCAACCTGTTGGCCAAGGTCTCTGGGAGGAATCAGCGAGTCGCTGGGGGGAGGCCCCGAACTGTCCGCTGCGGGCTCCGCGGGAGTCTTGAGGGTTGTTGAGTCCACGACGGACTTGGGATTATCCGCCGCGGCTTTCTCAGCCCGCTTCCTCTTTTTCCGGTCCTTCCGGTGCTGCTGTTCCTTCTCCTTTTTCGACTTCTCCGTCGATTCGCGCCTTCTACCTTCCACCTTCTTTTGATCTCCGGCGGGATCCACGCGGTCTAACACGGTGTCTAGGAAGTGTTGGGTTTTTCTAGAACCATACATCAAATGTAGGCGCAGCGGAAATGAAGAGAAACAACCCAAAAGATTCGGATCGACCATGAATATTGAATCAAGAAGTTAATCAAAATGCTAGGTATGAAATTACCTTGACGGGATTGGATCAAATCCAACCTAGATGCTCCAAGAAGAAGATTGCCTTCGTCGACTTTGCAAGAGTTCTCACGTAGAATAATGTCTACGTCTCTACAGCAGTCCACACGAGCCGGTAGAAGAAGACCACACCTTGCGCTTCCATGGATTGCTAGATCCGCTTTAGGAAGAACAACACCGACGACAATCGTCGGAGAGGAAGTCGGCGGAGGCGATTCAGACGGAACACCTTCCGTCTAGGGTTCGAGCGGAACTCCTTCCGTCGGCTTCTATTTCGTTAGTAATGAGAACCCTAAAAGAAGTCCTATTTATACCCAAAGGATAAACAGCTTCTAGAAGAATTGCTATCCGCAGACCACACAGCAGAATAGGGGCTTCTGTTAGAATTCGTCGGGATTCCACGGAACAGCATTCGTCGAGTTTTCACGGGACAATCCGACGAATTCCGACGAATCACATCAGACGGCAACATTTGCTGAGTTAATGCTCTCTGTGATAATTCGTCGAGATTCCACGGAACAATCCGACGAATCCCGATGAATCCGACGAATCATGTCAGACGGCAACATTTGCCGCTTTAATGATCTCTGTAACAGTTCGTCGAGTTTCCCCGGAATGACCCGATGACTTCCGACGAATCCGATCAGACGGCAACACTTGCCGAGTTAAGGGACTCTGTAATAATTCGTCGAGTTTCCACGGAACAATCCGACGAATCCCGACGAATCCGACGAATTCTATCCGTGTAAACCCGACGAATTCAGACAGCAACATTTGCTGGACTTCCCCCATTCTATATGGTGATTTGTAACCTTTACCAACATAGTCAATCTTCCAACTTCTCCACATGCTCTTATGTGCGACCCTGCAGGCTCATATCGCGTTGGCAGTGACATTACATGTTTGACCACTTCTAGATCACAATGGTAACTCCAACAGGAAGTCCATTGTTGAAGAATTACCGGTCTTAAAAATTCTAACCGCAACTGGCGAGTAATATCCCGTGATTTCAGAAAAAACTCTGCAGAATGAATTCTCTGGCTCTCTTATAGAATTCAGGGCAAGTCAGATGCGTTCTCCCAGCTAAAGCTAATATTTTCGAAATTCTCTTGAGATTTGAAAATATGCGGAGATTATGTTTACCCGAAAAACTGCTTCTCGGGTTGGATCATTCTCGGACCGGGCGAACTGCTGGGTCAGGCCGCTGGGTTCCAGGATCAGTGGCTCTCAGTTCAGGGTAAACCAGGCCAGGTAGTCTGATGTCATTTTCGGACCGCCCCCAAGAGTGAAGGTCGTCAAGGGCCAAGGCAAGAAGGCTATCCGCGGTCTCAGGTAGGAGACCGCGCGGGTTGTGCCATAGAGACTCAAGGTTCAAGCCCGTAGAACAAGCCGCGGTTTCAGATCAGAGACTATCCGGGTTGCCTCGTGAAGATCAGCCAAGCCATGTCCAGAAGGCAGACCGTGGTCTCAAGCCAGAGGCCGCTCGGTCTGCATCATTGACTTGGTCCCGGTATCTTCAGCCTCAGGTCAGACAGGTCGGAAGAGCAAGCCGCCAAGCCGCGCGGCTTCTTTATTTTTCTTCTTTGTGCATCCCGTCACCACCTACCCGTTTCTCCTGTACCCGGGCAGGAGGTAATTATATCCCTGCCCATTCGGGAAGGCCCCCAAGCCTATAAATAGGGTGCGGCACTGTTCACAAGAAACGCACACTCGAATCCAGGAGCTCGCTTGTTTGAGCTGCGGTCTCGAGTTTCCCGTCTTGCGGACTGACCGGCCGGTTTCTCTTTTCCTATATTTATAACCGCAGTAACCGCTTCATTTTAATCAAAGGAAAGCCCGTTGCAGGAGTGGCATTTGCCGCGACGGGCGAAGTCCGGCCTCGACCGCTGATAGCGGTCCGAATTCTCTAACCGAATTGTAACTGATAATCCGCAACCCTCGATTTCCTTCGGAGGCGCACTTTTGAATCGAACAAGCGGGTTACACTGGTAATGCGAAATTTAGCTTCAAATGACACCTAAACATGAAACATCCATAATTTTTGATCAGGTTGTCTAATTTTTTCCCACAAAACCTCTTCGAAATGAGATCTGAGCCCTACATTCAATGGAGAGCATGTTTTACCCAATCTAGTTCATTTAGTGGTCGATATACATTATGTTGCAGTGGTAATGTGGGATTTAGCTCCTGCTGACACCTAAACTTCAAACAGCTATAACTTTTGATCCCGTTGTCCGGATTTTGCCCAAAACACCTTTTCAGAATGAGCTCAGAGCCACACATCCTATGGAGAAAAGGATTTACTCGATCGAGTTCATTTAGCGGTCGACGGATAGTGGATTGTAGTGGAAATGTATTATTTTGCTCTAATTGACACCTAACCATCAAACATCCATAACAGTTTCTTTAGTGGTTGTCTGATTTTTCCCACAACACCTTTTTGGAATGAGATCAGAGCCCTACATCCAATGGACAACAAGTTTTAACCTTTCCAGTTCATTTAGTGGTTGACCTACAGTGGGTTGCAATGATAATGTGGGATTTAGCTCCAAATGACACATAAACTTCAAACAGACAGAACTCTTGATCCAGTTGCCAAATTTTTGCGCACAACACCTTTTTAGAATAAGTTTAGAGCCCTACATCTGATGGAGAGTCGGATTTAACAACTCAAGTTTGTTTATTGTTCGATATACAGTGGGTTCCAGTGGTAATGCGGGATTTAGCTCCAAATTATACAAACTTCAAGAAACCATAACTTTTGATCCGATTGTTCGATTTTTGCCAACAACACTTTTTAGTAAATAGATCATATTCTCCATCCAATAGAGAATAAGATTTACCCATTTGACAATAAGACAACACCTTTCCGTTTGTTCGATTTTCGCCCATAATACCTTTTATGAATGAGATCGGAGCCCTAAATCCAGTGGAGAACAATTTAAACCCATTCCAGCTTGTTTAGAGGTCGATATACAGTGAGTTGTGGTGGTAATACGAGATTTATCTCCAAATGACACATACACTTCAAAATGGCAGAATTTTTAATGCGGGTTGTAGTAAAAATGAGAGATTTAGCTGCAAATGACACTCAAACTTTAAACAGCAACAACTTTTGATGCGGTTGTCTTATTTTATCCCACAACACCTTTTCGGAATGAGCTCGGAGCACTACATTCATTAGAGCACAAGTTTTATCCACTCCAGTTCATTTAGTTGTCGATATATTACTAGTTGCAGCGGTAATGCGAAATTTAGCTCCAAATTACACATAAACTTCTAACAGCCATAACTTTTGATTTTTATGTTTGATTGTTGCCCACAACACCTTTTCGGAATATGCTCGGAGGCATATATCCAATGGAGCAAAATTTTAAACCATTCGAGCTCATTTTAGTGGTCAATATACAGCGGGTTGCAATAGTAATGAGAGATTTAGCTCCTCTTGACACATAAACTGTAACAACCATAACTTTTGATCCGGTTGTCCGATTTTTGCGCACAACACATTTTTGGAATGAGCTTGGAGCCCTACATCCAATGGAAAAAAAGTTTTACCCATTCTGGTTTGTTTAGTGGTCAATATACAGTTGTTTGGTAATAAGGTATTTAGCTCAAAAGGAGACCTAAACTTCAAACATTCGTAACTTTTGATCCGGTTGTCTGATTTTTGCCCACAATACCTTTTCAGAATGAGATCGGAGCCCTAAATCCAATGGAGAACAATTTTAACCTATTCAATCTCATTTAGAGGTCGATATACAGTGGTTTGTACTGTTATTGCGAGATTTAGCTCCAAATAACACATAAATATCCAAAATGAAAGAATTTTAGATGCGGTTTGTAGTGAAAGTGACAAATTTAGCTCCAAATGACACTCAAACTTTATACAGCAATAACTTTTGATCCGGTTGTCTGATTTTACTCCCATAATATCTGTTGAGTCCGAAATCGCACCTCCGAAGGAAATCGGAGGTTGCGGGCTGCCGGTTACTTTTTAGGTAAGAAAATTGAGACCGCTAGCAGCGGTCAAGGCCAGACTTTGCCCGTCACGGTGAATGCCACTCCTGTGACGGGCTTTCCTTTGATTAAGAAGAAGCGGTTACATCGGGTTATAAGAGCAGGAAAGAAGAAGCCGGCCGGTCAGACAGTTTGCAAGACGGGAAACTCGAGACCGCAGCTCAAACAAGCGAGCTCCTGGATTCGAGTGTGCCCATCTTGGGAGTGTTGCCGCCCCCTATTTATAGGCTCAGGGGCCTGCCCGAACGGGCAGGGATAAAATAACCGCCTGCCCGGGTACAGGAGATTCGGGCAGGCGGTGACGAGATACAGAAAGGAGAAAAGAAAGAAGTCGCCCGGCTTGGCGGCTTGGCGGCTTGCGCTTGCGGTCTGTCTCGTAGAGGGGCTGGAGATGCTGCGACCAAGGCGATGATGCTACCCGGGTGGTATCCAACTTGAGACCGCGGCTTGTCTTCTTGGACTCGGTCCTTACTGATCTTTACGGCATAATCTAGGCGATCTCTGTCATGAGACCGCGGCTTGCCCTTGAGAACGCGGCCTGTCACCTGGTCTTGAGCCTTGTAAAGCCTTCAAGATGTAACCCGCGCGGTCTCCAGCTTGAGAACGCGGGTTGCCTTCTAGACTTGGACCTTGATGTCATTTATAGCACAACCCGAGCGGTCTCCGACTTGAGACTACGGTCTGCCGTTTTGGACTTGGGCCTTGGTGACCTTCAATCTCTGGAGGCGACCTGAATGCTCAGACCGACCAGTCTGTGTGGATTGATTCTGATGGACATTGTAAAACCTGAACCAGTCGACTCGTATCTACAGACCGCCCGGTCTGTGAGTAGTGTTATTCAGAAGCAGTCTTCTGGGTAACCATAATCCCCGCATATTTTCAAATTCTGAAAGGATTTCAAAAATAATTGTTCTAGCCGGAAACCGCGCCGATCTTGCCCTGTGGGTTATAAATGTTCTGGAAGCTTCTATTTTCGCATAACATCAACGCTATCACGAGTCACTACTCGCCCCTCGCGGTTAGGACTTTCCGGTTAAACAGTCCGATCAAGATGGTAGACCTTATGGCGCAGTTCGAAGATCATCAGAAGTCCGGTAAAGACTGTGGGGGAAGATCGCCCGAAGGATAATAAGAGAAAGAAAAAAAGGACCCAGCCCGACAATACTGTGACTTTTGCCTCTCCGGGTAAGCCAGCCGACCTGCCTCCTGCGTTGACAGTCGATTTGTCGACTAGAAACGAAGCGGGTTGCTTGAACCCACCCCCAGTTAATCCTCCTGCTGTTTCTGAGAAGGGGAACGACCTGCCCCCTCCTCCGGACAAGACAGATTCGAAAGCCGCCGTTCCGAAGGGCGATGGAGACGATTCCTTTAAAGTGGAGGTCACTCCTTCTGGCGTATTCCACCTGAAGATAAGAGATGAAGGAGGAGAAGCAGTTGACTCTCCTAAGCCGAGCGAGCTGCAGGGCCAGATAGTGAACATTGAAGACAGCCCGGTTTCCCCGAAACAAGCCGGCCTGAAGCCGTCCAAGAAGAGGAAAAAAGATGAGTCTTCGGCGGACAGGGTTCTGAAAAAGGTGAAAAGCCTAAAGGCCAAAAACAAAGCGGCTTCCCGGAAGCCGGGAGCGGGCAATCTTCAAGGCAAGTCGCGCGAGAAAGAGGTTTCAGAGGGTGTAGTTACTCCTTCACCCAAGTCGGACGACCAAATCCAAACCGATGCGCACAACATCTCTGTAAGTGATATCATCAGGGACTTGGATTCCCTTCAGAAACAAGATGACCTATTGAGATCTTCTTCCGAACTGCAGGCTGCAGACCCGCCTGGAGAAAAAGAGGCTGCCCTGGCTGAAGATGCGACTAGCATTAAGGAGGCAGTCCTCCCCGAGGTTGCTCCTAGAACCGAGAAACCCGCGCCGGCCCCTGAAGATTCCGTGATGGCCGGGCTTCGGCTTTTGCAGGTGAAGGCGGAGAAAGTAAGGGATCAGCTCTCCAGACCGCCACCGCCGCCACCGAATATCCTGTTGCAAGGTAAAGGAGACGTGGATTACCGCCCTGTTCGTTTTTTCAAGACTAGGTCTCGAAACAAGTCGCGCGACTTGTTGTTGAACCCGTCACCAAGCTTCTTTCCCTCCGCCGCTCAATTTTCTGCTGCCAAGCGGAGGCAAAACGAGAGATCATGGAGAGAACAGCGCCGAAAGATCGATACCGAGCAAGCAAAGCGATCTATCCGTATGAATTCTGCTCGAACTGCAGCGGCTTGTAAGCGGGGAGAATTTGGAAAGAGCTGTCTTCCTTTGACAATTCTCCTATTACATGAAGTTATATGTGGTCGACTTTATTGACTGTCTTTCTTATTTGCAGATGATCGTGACTCCATTCCGAAACTGGGCGAACTGGTGACTTACCTCCCTCCACTTGATCCACCTTTGCCGAGATCCTCGGTTGTACCGGATACCCGGATGGAGGATGAGATGACCCGTCTTCAAAGGAACTTTGAAGCCTTTACAAAGCAGCTGAAGGCCCTTGAGGAGCGGGAGAAGACCGCTCAGGAGGAAAAGATTGCACTGCGGGCAGAAATGGAAGCTGAGAAGGAGGTGAGCCGAGCTGCGCTGGAAGCCGAGCGGAGAGCGCACCGGGAAAAAGAGAAGGCACAGCAAGATCAAGTGGTCGCACTGACCGCCCGGGTTGATGGTGGAAAGAAGGAGATACAGAAACTCGAAGGAGACTGCGCCTATTACCGGGATAAATACCTCCATTTGACGAGGAAGGTCGGCGGAATCCGGCGTCTCCATAATGCGGCTGATGAAGTTCGGCGTGGGTCACGCCGCCCGGATATTGGGACGAGCTCATCTCTTCCGGTAGCCGGGATGATCCACCATATTGCTAGTGCGAATGAGCCCGCAGCGGCCTTACCTACTCGCGTGATTCCAGCGGCGCGAGTAGAGAGGGATGCCGCGCAGTTTCATAGCATGATCAATCACCTCAATCACAGCATTAATCAAATGCAAGGGACTGTTCTTCAGATCGGCAACCATGTCGCACGACTACATAGAGAAGATGCGCCGAGTGATGCCCTCCAGTGATAAGCGGTTTTAAGACAACTATTTTGTAATATTTTATTCGATCCTTTGGACAACTAAACTGCTTGAGCTTAATTCTATGCCATTCGGTCTGTCTTTCAGACCGCTCGGTCTGTGTATTTGAATGTGCTTTATACTCTTCTTTCGTATGTTTAATTGATTCCTGCGAATTGCTTTGTAAGCTGAGCGGCTTGTTTCTGTTGCTTTTTTAATCCTCCTGCTTGGATTTTACTTATAGTTTAATGATTTAGTCTCGTATAGAAATGTGGCCACTCGGGTTGATTAGTCTAGCCGCGATTTGACCTTTGCTAAATGCAGATCAGCCGTTCTTATAAGTAGCGCCTTTCTGAAGGTCTTTTTACTAGAATCTCAAGATGGGAGCAAAGCGCCAGCCGAAGCGACCTGCGAAAACCTCAGCTACCCGCTCCGAAGCCGCTCTGGCATTTCATTCGGCCGATCTCGAGGAATATCGTTTGACAAAGGCAGAATTGGATGAATTCGTTGAGAAGCATATGGTTGATAGTCCGCTGCTCGCGCGGCTTTCGCTCCGTGATGAGCGGATGAATTCTTCTGGCCCGAACCAAATCGCCATCCCAATCGATCATTTCGATTGCCGCTTCAAGTTCCCCATACCAATCGAGCTCGCCATGGTTTTTGACCATTATGGAGTTGTCCCCAGCCAAATCTCCCCTAACTCGATGGCCAGGATTTGCAGCTTCATTTCCTATTTGCGGTCTGAGAGAGTCCGCTTCTCTATGGACCTTTTCAGAAAGGTATTCTCGGTGCGGGCTATCCCGGGCTCCGAGTCGAATGTGTTCAAAGGCCATCTCTACTTTGGCTGTCGGGGGCTGAAGATGGTGAACCTCGCAAACAAGGTTACGGCCTGGTCGGAGAGGTATTTGATTTTCGAAGGCCGACTTGGCCTACTGAACCCGAACCCGCAAGTGCGGCCAGAGGAGGCCTTCCAACAAATCGCAATCAGCAAGGTCGAGGAGGAGACCTGCCAACTTCTCGTGAATGAGCGGCTTAATGTACGCCACTACATTCCGCTGCTCGCGGAGCTGGAGAATGTCCGGCCTGAAGATAGTAAGTTCTTCTTCAAACCGCCTCCGGTTTTGATGTTGACCGTTCGAGTTTCCGTTCTAACCCTTTTACAGCTGAGGCCGTTGTTCCCAAAAACAAACCGATCAGTCCGGCCGGCTTAATCCTTACTCAGGGCGAGAGGAGGAAAAGGCAGGGCAAGGACAAGCCGTCGCTATCCGTTGGGGAGGATTCAACTTCCTCGGGCGACTTCTCCGCCCTCCGCTCCTTTAGCAAGGTGAAGGATTTAAAAGGCTGCACGGTCTTGACCTGGCATCCGGACAGTGATAGAGTCCAGGTTTCCACTGCGCTTCCCCACTGGGCGAATGAGAAATCAGGCCGGCATGCTGAGGCCGCCAGCATCGCCATGTTTGGCCGACGAAACTTCAGGCGATTGAGGAAGATCCCCGAGGAGGAGCTTGCCCGGGAGGCTGCGCGGGTTGGAGCTGAGAGCCTCATCACCAATGTCTTCATGGGGATGACCTTCAAAAGGTTGATCAGAGCGAATGATCATCTAGAGAAGGAAATTGCCAAATTGAAGAAGGAAAACGCGCGGCTGAAAGAAGCCGAGTTGGTAAGTTATCACCTGGCCGACCATCCTTCTGAATTTTCCAGATCGCGGAGTCTCTTACCTTACCTTTTTCTTTGCAGAAAAGGTATGATGAGACCGATCCCGTCTACCAAGAGGAACTTTTCCCTCATGTCGCCGAGGGAATCGACAATGCTTTTAACCGCCTGCGACAGCTCGGTGGGCTTGTAGCCGGTTTAGAGCATTTTACCTTTTCCGATGCCTACCCGTCTTAGAAAAAGAAATTAGAGAAGATCAGGCGGAAGGCCAAAGGGAAGAACAAAGTCGATGGCTCTAGTTCGGAGGAAAGTGACGACGAGGATGATGAAGCAGAAGAGCCCGCAGCGGCTAAGGATGATGGAAGCGGCTCGGACTCTGAGTCCACCGACTCTGATGAAGGGACCGGGCGCAAGTCGGGCGAACTGAGCAGTTCATCCTCGTCGGGTAGCGAGGGTTATTCCCCTGATGTTTCAATTGATGCCAGCGAACATTCGAGTGCTCCTGCATCTAAGAAACTCAAGCCGGATAATCAGTAGTTGTATTTTGCTTTTTATTTTGAATAGTCGACGGCTTGATTTTGTTAGCCGGTCGGTTTAAAACATAATGTAAGAATATTTTGATAATGGAATGGAAAGCTTTTACCTGTCTAGCTGTCTACTTTCTGTGACTTACTTGTGATTATTTGCGATCTCTTTCTGCTTTGGATAATTGACCATTCTAACCAAGTCATGCGACTTAATATTGACTCAACCGGTTAGGATAATGATCTTCATAGGATTCCGGTTAAATAATCATTAGCAAAAAACCTATTCGCATAGCTTGTTTCTTCAATCCGGATTAAGTTGATTTGATTCATACCGAGAAAGTGTCAACTATAATGTTACATCATGTAGTTGATGCGGTTTGGATGTTTGATCGAGCGGACAGAAATCCAAGTTCTGCCTTACCTTATTATGAATGCCTTGTGATATCTAGGAAGCCGAACATAACCAAGCCACGCGATTATTACCTGACTTTGTATAATTTCTTTACAGGATAAAAAATGCCAAGTCATAAGAACAATCAATGGGTCGAACGGCCATCATTTTAACTCGAGCGGCTTACAACTCAGATTGCTGACTTTGTATAATTGCTTTAGAGAATGCCAAGTCATAAGAATAGTCAACAGGTCGAGCGGCCAGCATTTTAACTCGAGCGGCTTACAACTCAGACTGCTGCAAGCTTCATCCCTATGAACATAATTAATAACCGAACAGGAAATTGTCATAACAAAGCCGCGCGATTATGACCTGGCTTTTTGTAATTGCCTCGCAAGATAGAATATTAAGTCATAAGAAGACAATTGATAGGCCGCGCGATTAACATTTAACCCGAATGATTTATGTGACATAATATCGACTGATAAATCCGCACGGACTATGCAAACTTTGAGCGGCTTAGTAGCATGATACTTTGATACTTGCCCTGTATTTTATAATATCTCGCTTGTTCCAAATCATCTGGTTTGACAACCAGACCGTATGATGTATCTAGTACCTGCTTATTCCAAACCACTCGGTCTGATAACCAGACCGCGTGATATACTTGGTACCTGCTTATTTCAAGCCGTCCGGTCTGAAAGTCAAACCGCATGATATATTTAGTACCTGCTTATTTCAAGCCGTCCGGTCTGAAAGTCAAACCGCATGATATATTTAGTAACTGCTTATTTCAAACCGTCCGGTTTAAACATCAAGCCGTCCGGTTTGTGATGTATATAATAAAAATCCTGCTTTTTCTCCAAACGGTCTAGAATGACCATATAGGATGAGATAATTTCCTGTAATGTAACAAGAGATGGCTACAGACTCAGATGACCAAGTGGGCAGGTGGGCCTAGGCGGCGAACATTGCTTTCCTCAAGTGGTCATAAGAGCTGTAGAAATAAAGAAAAAGACAAGTACAGACCCAGATGACCAAGCGGACAGGTGGGCCTAGGCGGCGAACATTGCTTTCCTCAAGTGGTCATAAGGGCTGTAAGCGACTCAACTGCTCTCTTGCCTAGGGCTATAAGACGAGTTGATCAATTGGGCAGGTGGGCCTAGGCGGCGAACATTGCTTTCCTCAGAGAGATCAACTCAGTTGTGGGTCCCGCTTAGGCATCGCTTGAGAGTACCTTGGAGTATTCGATGGTCACAGACTAAGATGATCAGTTGGGCAGGTGTGGTTATGCCGCAGGGGCTATACCGACATTGCTTTCCTTAGAAAGATCATCAAAGCTGTAACTATATCCCTCTCGGGGCATGATAGAGCCAACATTCACCTAGACCTCCCTTGATGCAGGGGTGTGTCGGATATCAGCCGGGATCCAAGGTTCTGAAGACCACCGCACGGGAATTGGCAAGCTAATACTACACGTGTGCGAAAACTCCCCGCTACACATGATCTTCGTGGTTTTACGCTAATGACTACAATCTGAGTGGGTTCGAGCAGAACTTGGCGATGTCTCTGCGGTTCAGTGAGTTTGATGTATAAGAAAGTGTAAAAAAGAAACATCAGACATGAAGAAGTGTTAGTATAGGGCTTCTTATTAAAATATCCAAAAAATGCAAGAGAGTAAAGAGGACATTTTAAGGATAGAATCGTTTGAGATCGTCGCCAATCCAGGTGCGTGAGATGTCTTCTCCTTCGCTCCTCTGAAGGCGGTATGCCCCGCTTTTTAGTACTTCTTTGATGATGAAGGGTCCGACCCAATTAGGATTCATCTTTCCGACGTTGCCTGTTCTGGCTGCTGCATCAACTTTCTTCAGCACAACGTCTGTGACTGCAAAATGTTTTACCTTAACATTCTTGTCAAAGTACTTCGCCATTCTCCTTTTAACTTCTTCCTGTCTGATGGTTGCCTCGTCCTGAAGTTCTTCGATCAGATCCAAACTATACTTGATAGCCTCAACATTTTCATCTATCCACGCTTCTCCTCCCTCCTTTGCATATACAACTCTTGGAGTGACCACCTCGAATTCTATAGGAACAACAACTTCTGAGCCATGGGATAATTTGAATGGTGTCTCCCCCGTAGCTGAGGATGGAGTGTTACGAAGAGTCCAAAGGATGGAAGGGAGTTGGTCTGCCCAATTTCCTCTTTGGTTCAAGACCCTCTTCATCAGGAGTTGCTGGATCTGCCGATTTGCTGCTTCTACCTGACCATTTGTCCTTGGATGATGTACCGAAGCAAACTAAAGATCAATTCCCACCTGATCACAAAAGTTTATCATCTCCGGATTGTTAAATTGCGGACCATTGTTAGTGACAATTGCTAGCGGAATTACATGCCGGCAGACTATCTCTCCCCAGATGAAATTTCTGATAATTTGAGTTGTAGTTCTTGCTAATGCCTTCGCCTCAATCCATTTGCTGAAGTAGTCAATCATCACGATGATAAAGCGGCGCTGGCCGCTGGCTACGGGGAAGGGTCCAATAAGATCCATCCCCCAAACTGTGAAAGGCCATGGCGCAGTTATTGATCTGAGCGACTGA
The DNA here is from genome assembly GCA_033032865.1 of Dactylorhiza incarnata. Lineage (NCBI taxonomy): Eukaryota > Viridiplantae > Streptophyta > Magnoliopsida > Asparagales > Orchidaceae > Dactylorhiza > Dactylorhiza incarnata. The sequence goes on from JAWHQI010000004.1 coordinate 19,976,854, forward strand.
GCAGGCAAATGCTGAAGAGGAGCGAACTTTTGGCACTGAACACATCGCTTGGCGAATGCCTCAACATCCTTTCTCATGGTTGGCCAGAAATATCCCTGCCTTAAGATTCTCTTCTCTAGAGTCTTTGCTCCTGAATGGCTACCACACTCCCCGGAATGAACCTCCTGAAGTATGGTTGGGATTTCATCCTCGGAAACACATCGTGCTGAGGGAGAGATCAAAGTCTTTCTGTAGAGAACTCCTGCTATCAGATAATAGTATGCCGCTTTCCTTTTGAATCTTCTCCTATCTTTGATGGAATGATGGAACTCCCCTTTTGACAAAAACAGCTCATAAGGGTCCTTCCACGAAGAATTATGATCAATTTGAATGAGTTCCGCTTCATCTATCGCCGGATGAAAAAGTTCAGAGGTCACTCCCCCGGATGGAAGACCGAACTTTGACAACTCATCTGCTTCCTCGTTTTGCGTCCTTGGAATATGCTCGATGATGAATGACTTGAATCTTCCAATTTCCTTTTTGGCTAACAGTAGATATTTTCTCAGAATCGACTCCCTTGTCTCATAATTCCCCAAGACCTGAGAGGCCATTACCAATGAATCGGTTCTAACATGTGCATGTTCTATTCCCAGCGCTTTTGCAAGTCTTAGCCCAGCCAAAAGTGCTTCATATTTTGCCTGATTATTTGTAACTGGAAAGAAGAATTTGATAGCTTGTTCAAACCTGATGCCATTTGGACTGATTAAAACTACTCCGGCTCCCACAGAGTTTTTGCCAGAAGCCCCATCCACATAGATGACCCAGGCCAAAGGAGATTGCACTACCTATTCAGAATTAGGTTCTGCTGTATCCACCAAGAAGTCTGCCAAGATTTGTGCTTTGATTTCTGTTCGGGGGATGTATGATATTTCAAATTCGCTTAATTCGATAGCCCATTTAGCCAACCTTCCTGAATGATCTGGCTTTTCAAGAAAATTTCTTAAAGGATGATCTATAATTACTTGGACAGGATGAGCCTGGAAATAAGGACGAAGCCTTCGTGAAGACATAACCAAGGCCAAGGCTAGCTTCTCCAAGATTGAATATCTCGTTTCTGCATCTTTGAGAATGTGGCTAACATAATAAATCGGGAACTGCCTCTTCTTTTCTTCCCGAACGAGGACAGAACTCACCGCACGGGAGTGATTAGCTCCTGCTGACACCTAAACTTCAAACAGCTATAACTTTTGATCCCGTTGTCCAGATTTTTCCCAAAACACCTTTTCAGAATGAGCTCAGAGCCACACATCCTATGGAGAATAGGATTTACTCGATCGAGTTCATTTAGCGGTCGACGGATAGTGGATTGCAGTGAAAATGTATTATTTTGCTCTAATTGACACCTAACCATCAAACATCCATAACAGTTTGTTTAGTGGTTGTCTGATTTTTCCCACAACACCTTTTTGGAATGAGATCAGAGCCCTACATCCAATGGACAACAAGTTTTAACCTTTCCAGTTCGTTTAGTGGTTGACCTACAGTGGGTTGCAATGATAATGTGGGATTTAGCTCCAAATGACACATAAACTTCAAACAGACAGAACTCTTGATCCAGTTGCCAAATTTTTGCGCACAACACCTTTTTAGAATAAGTTTAGAGCCCTACATCTGATGGAGAGTCGGATTTAACAATTCAAGTTTGTTTATTGTTCGATATACAGTGGGTTCCAGTGGTATTGCGGGAATTAGCTCCAAATTACACAAACTTCAAGAAACCATAACTTTTGATCCGATTGTTCGATTTTTGCCAACAACACTTTTTAGTAAAGAGATCATATTCTCCATCCAATAGAGAATAATACCTTTTATGAATGAGATCGGAGCCCTAAATCCAGTGGAGAACAATTTAAACCCATTCCAGCTTGTTTAGAGGTCGATATACAGTGAGTTGTGGCGGTAATACGAGATTTATCTCCAAATGACACATACACTTCAAAATGGCAGAATTTTTAATGCGGGTTGTAGTGAAAATGAGAGATTTAGCTGCAAATAACACTCAAACTTAAAACAGCAACAACTTTTGATGCGTTTGTCTTATTTTATCCCACAACACATTTTCGGAATGAGCTCAGAGCACTACATTCATTGGAGCACAAGTTTTATCCACTCCAGTTCATTTAGTTGTCGATATATTACTAGTTGTAGCGGTAATGCAAAATTTAGCTCCAAATTACACATAAACTTCTAACAGCCATAACTTTTGATTTTTATGTTTGATTTTTGCCCACAACACCTTTTCGGAATATGCTCGGAGGCATATATCCAATGGAGAAAAATTGTAAACCATTCCAGCTCATTTTAGTGGTCAATATACAACGGGTTGCAATAGTAATGAGAGATTTAGCTCCTCTTGACACATAAACTGTAACAACCATAACTTTTGATCTGGTTGTCCGATTTTTGCGCACAACACATTTTTTGGAATGAGCTCAGAGCCCTACATCCAATGGAAAACAAGTTTTACCCATTCTAGTTTGTTTAGTAGTCAATATACAGTTGGTTGGTAATAAGGTATTTAGCTCAAAAGGAGACCTAAACTTCAAACATTCATAACTTTTGATCCGGTTGTCTGATTTTCGCCCACAATACCTTTTCAGAATGAGATCGGAGCCCTGAATCAAATGGAGAACAATTTTAACCCATTCAAGCTCATTTAGAGGTCGATATACAGTGGGTTGTACTGTTAATGCGAGATTTAACTCCAAATAACACATAAATATCCAAAATGAAAGAATTTTAGATGCGGTTTGTAGTGAAAGTGAGAGATTTGGCTCCAAATGACACTCAAACTTTATACAGCAATAACTTTTGATCTGATTGTCTGATTTTACTCCCATAACATCTTTTAGGAATGAGCTCAGAGCTCTACATTCATTGAAGCACTAGTTTTACCCATTGCAGTTCATTTAGCTGTCGATATATAGCGGGTTGCACTGGTAATGCGAAATTTAGCCTCAAATGACACCTAAACTTGAAACATCCATAACTTTTGATCAGGTTGTCTGATTTTTGCCCACAAAACCTCATCGAAATGAGATCTGAGCCCTACATTCAATGGAGAGCAAGTTTTACCAAATCTAGTTCATTTAGTGGTTGTTATACATTGAGTTGCAGTGGTAATATGGGATTTAGCTCCTGCTGACACCTAAACTTCAAACAGCTATAACTTTTGATCCCGTTGTCCGGATTTTGCCCAAAACACCTTTTCGTAATGAGCTCAGAGCCACACATCCTATGGAGAATAGGATTTACTCGATCGAGTTCATTTAGTGGTCGACGGATAGTGGATTGTAGTGGAAATGTGGGATTTTGCTCCAATTGACACCTAAACTTCAAACATCCATAACTTTGATCTGGTTGTCTGATTTTTGCCCACAACACCTTTTCGGAATGAGATCAGAGCCCTGCATCCAATGGACAACAAGTTTTACCGATTCCAGTTCATTTAGTGGTTGATCTACAGTAGGTTACAGTGATAATGTGGGATTTCGCTCCAAATGACACATAAACTTCAAACATGCAGAACTCTTGATCCAGTTGCCCAATTTTTTATCCACAATACCATTTTAGAATGAGTTCAGAGCCCTACATCCAATGGAGAGTAGGATATAACCATTCAAGTTTGTTTATTGATCGATATACAGTGGGTTCCAGTGGTAATGCAGGATTTAGCTCCAAATTACACATAAACTTCAAGCAGCCATAACGTTTGATCCGATTGTTTGATTTTGCCAACAACACTTTTTCGGAAAGAGCCCATATTCTCCATCCAACAGAGAATAAATTATACCCATTCGAGAAAAAGACAACACCTTTCCGGTTGTCTGATTTTCACCCACAATACCTTTTCAGAATGAGATCGGAGCCCTAAATCCATTCCAGCTTGTTTAGAGGTCGATATACAGTGAGTTGTGGTGGTAATATGAGATTTATCTCTAAATGACACATACACTTCAAAATGGAAGAATTTTTAATGCGGGTTGTAGTGAAAATGAGAGATTTAACTGCAAATGACACTCAAACTTAAAACAGCAATAACTTTTGATGCGGTTGCCTTATTTTACCCCACAACACCTTTTCGGAATGAGCTCGGAGCACTACAATCATTGGAGCACAAGTTTTACCCACTCCAGTTCATTTAGTTGTCGATATATTGCTGGTTGTAGCGGTAATGCAAAATTTTGCTCCAAATTACACCTAAACCTCTAACAGCCATAACTTTTGATTTGTATGTTTTATTTTTGCCCACACCACCTTTTCAGAATATGCTCGGAGGAATACATCCAATGAAGAACAAATTTGAACTATTCCAGCTCATTTTAGTGGTCAATATACAGCGGTTTGCAATGATAATGAGGGATTTAGCTCCTCTTGACACATAAGCTGTAACAGCCATAACTTTTGATCTGGTTGTCCGATTTTTGCGCACAACACCTTTTTAGAATGAGCTCGTAGCCCTACATCCAATGGAAAACAAGTTTTACCCATTCTAGTTTGTTTAGTGTTCAATATACAGTTGGTTGGTAATAAGGTATTTAGCTCGAAAAGAGACCTAAACTTCAAACATCCATAACTTTTGATCTGGTTGTCCAATTTTCGACCACAATACCTTTTCGGAATGAGATCGGAGCCCTAAATCCGATGGAGAACAATTTTAACCCATTCAAGCTCTTTTATAGGTCGATATACAGTGGGTTGTACTGTTAATGCAAGATTTAGCTCCAAATAACATATAAATATCCAAAATGAAAGAATTTTAGATGCGGTTTATAGTGAAAGTGGGAGATTTAGCTCCAAATGACACTGAAACTTTATACCGCAATAACTTTTGATCCGGTTGTCTGATTTTACCCCCATAACATCTTTTAGGAATGAGCTCATGCCTTACATTCATTGAAGCACAAGTTTTACCCATTGCAGTACATTTAGTTGTCGATATATAGCGGGTTGCACTGGTAATGCGAAATTTAGCTTCAAATGACACCAAAACATGAAACATCCATAACTTTTGATCAGGTTGTCTAATTTTTGCCAACAAAACCTTTTCAAAATGAGATCTGAGCCCTACATTCAATGGAGAGCAAGTTTTACCCAATCTAGTTCATTTAGTGGTCGATATACATTGAGTTGCAGTGGTAATGTGGGATTTAGCTCCTGCTGACACCTAAACTTCAAACAGCTATAACTTTTGATCCCGTTGTCCTAATTTTGCCCAAAACACCTTTTCGGAATGAGCTCAGAGCCACACATCCTATGGAGAATAGGATTTACTTGATTGAGTTCATTTAGTGGTCGACGGATAGTGGATTGCAGTGGAAATGAGGGATTTTGCCCCAATTGACACCTAAACTTCAAACATCCATAACTTTGATTTGGTTGTTTGATTTTTGCACACAACACCTTTTCAGACTGAGATCAGAGCCCTACATCCAATGGACAACAAGTTTAGCCCATTCCAGGTCGTTTACTGGTTGATCTACAGTGGGTTGCAGTGATAATGTGGGATTTAGCTCCAAATGACACAAACTTCAAACAGACAGAACTCTTGATCCAGTTGCCCAATTTTTGCCCACAATACCTTTTTAGAATGAGTGAGCCCTACATCCAATGGAGAGTAGGATATAACCATTCATTTTTGCTTACTGTTCGATATACAGTGGGTTCCAGTGGTAATGCAGGATTTAGCTCCAAATTACACATAAACTTCAAGCAGCCGTAACTTTTGATCCGATTGTTCGATTATTGCCAATAATACTTTTTCGAAAAGAGCTCAAATTCTCCATCCAATAGAGAATAAGATTTACCCATTCGAGAATAAGACAACACCTTTTCGGTTGTCCGATCTTCACCAACAATACCTTTTCAGAATGAGATCGGAGCCCTAAATCCAGTGCAGAACTATTTAAACCCATTCCAGCTTGTTTAGAGGTTAATATACAGTGAGTTGTGGTGGTAATATGAGATTTATCTCCAAATGACTCATACGCTTCAAAATGGCAGAATTTTTAATGCGGGTTGTAGTGAAAATGAGAGATTTAGCTGCAAATGACACTCAAACTTAAAACAACAACAACTTTTGATGCGGTTGTCTTATTTTAACCCCACAACACCTTTTCGGAATGAGCTCGGAGCACTACGTTCATTGGAGCACAATTTTTACCCACTCTAGTTCATTTAGTTCTCGATATATTGCTGGTTGTAGCGGTAATGCAAAATTTAGCTCTAAATTACACCTAAACTTCTAACAGCCATAACTTTTGATTTGTATGTTTGATTTTTGCCCACAACACCTTTTTGGAATATGCTCGGAGGCATACATCCAATGGAGCACAATTTTAAACCATTCCAGCTCATTTTAGTGGTCAATATACAGCAGGTTGCAATGGTAATGAGGGATTTAGCTCCTCTTGACACAAACTATAACAACCATAACTTTTGATCTGGTTGTCCAATTTTTGCACACAACACCTTTTTGGAGTCCTACATCCAATGGAAAACAAGTTTTACCCATTCCAGTTTGTTTAGTGGTCAATATACAGTTGGTTGGTAATAAGGTATTTAGCTCGAAAGGAGACCTAAACTTCAAACATCCGTAACTTTTGATAAGGTTGTCCGATTTTCACCCACAATATCTTTTCGGAATGACATCGGAGCCCTAAATCCAATGGAGAACAATTTTAACCCATTCAAGCTCGTTTAGAAGCCAATATACAGTGGGTTGTACTGCTAATGCGAGATTTAGATCCAAATGATACATACATTTCCAAAATAAAAGAATTTTAGATGCCGTTTGTAGTGAAAGTGAGAGATTTAGCTCCAAATGACGCTCAAACTTTATACAGCAATAACTTTTGATCCGGTTGTCTAATTTGACCCCCATAACATCTTTTAGGAATGAGCTCGGAACCCTACATTCATTGAAGCACAAGTTTTACCATTGCAGTTCTTTTAGTTATCGATATTTAGCGGGTTACACTGGTAATGTGAAATTTAGCTTCAAATGACACCTAAACTTGAAACATCCATAACTTTTGATCAGGTTGTCTGATTTTTGCCCACAAAACCTCTTCGAAATGAGATCTGAGCCCTCCATTAAATGGAGAGCAAGTTTTACCCAATCTAGTTCATTTAGTGGTTGTTATACATTGTGTTGCAGTGGTAATGTGGGATTTAGCTCCTGCTGACACCTAAACTTCAAACAGCTATAACTTTTGATCCCGTTGTTTGGATTTTGCTCAAGACACCTTTTCGGAATGAGCTCAGAGCCACACATACTATGGAGAATTGGATTTACTCGATCGAGTTCATTTAGTGGTCGACGGATAGTGGATTGCAGTGGAAATGTATTATTTTGCTCCAATTGACACCTAACCATCAAACATCCATAACAGTTTGTTTAGTGGTTGTCTGATTTTTCCCACAACACCTTTTCGGAATGAGATCAGAGCCCTACATCCAATGGACAACAAGTTTTAACCATTCCAGTTCGTTTAGTGGTTGACCTACAGTGGGTTGCAATGATATTGTGGGATTTAGCTCCAAATGACACATAAACTTCAAACAGACAGAACTCTTGATCCAGTTGCCCAATTTTTGCCCACAATACCTTTTTAGAATAATTCTAGAGCCCTACATCTGATGGAGAGTCGGATTTAACCATTCAAGTTTGTTTATTGTTCGATATACAGTGGGCTCCAGTGGTAATGCGGGATGTAGCTCCAAATTACACAAACTTCAAGAAACCATAACTTTTGATCAGATTATTCGATTTTTGCCAATAACACTTTTTAGTAAAGAGCTCATATTCTCCATTCAATAGAGAATAAGATTTACCCATTCGACAATAAGACAACACCTTTCTGTTTGTCCGATTTTCGCCCATAATACCTTTTCGGAATGAGATCGGAGCCCTAAATCCAGTGGAGAACAATTTAAACCCATTCCAGCTTGTTTAGAGGTTGATATACAGTGAGTTGTGGTGGTAATAGGAGATTTATCTCCAAATGACACATACACTTCAAAATGGCAGAATTTTAAATGCGGGTTGTAGTGAAAATGAGAGATTTAGCTGCAAATGACACTCAAACTTAAAACAGCAACAACTTTTGATGCAGTTGTCTTATTTTACCCCACAACACCTTTTCGGAATGAGCTCAGAGCACTATATTCGGTGGAGCACAAGTTTTATCCACTCCAGTTCCTTTAGTTGTCGATATATTACTGGTTGTAGTGGTAATGCGAAATTTAGCTCCAAATTACACATAAACTTCTAACAGCCATAACTTTAGATTTGTATGTTTGATTTTTGCCCACAACACCTTTTCGGAATATGCTCGGAGGCATACATCCAATGGAGCAAAATTTTAAACCATTCCAGCTCATTTTAGTGGTCAATATACAGCGGGTTGCAATAGTAATGAGGGATTTAGCTCCTCTTGACACATAAACTGTAACAACCATAACTTTTGATCTGGTTGTCTGATTTTTGCGCACAACACATTTTTGGAATGAGCTCGGAGCCCTACATCCAATGGAAAACAAGTTTTACCCATTCCAATTTGTTTATTGGTCAATATACAGTTGGTTGGTAATAAGGTATTTAGCTCGAAAGGAGACCTAAACTTCAAACATCCGTAACCTTTGATCCGGTCGTCCGATTTTCGCCCACAATACCTTTTCAGAATGAGATCGGAGCCCTAAATCGAATGGAGAACAATTTTAACCCATTCAAGCTCATTTAGAAGTCGATATACAGTAGATTGTACTGTTAATGTGAGATTTTGCTCCAAATGACACATAAATTTCCAAAATGAAAGAATTTTAGATGCGGTTCATAGTGAAAGTGAGAGATTTAGCTCCGAATGACGCTCAAACTTTATACAGCAATAACTTTTGATCCTGTAAGACCCCTTTTTTTCTTTTAAAAACCCGGGTCTTATGCCCAAAACTGCCGCTTTACGGTGACACCATCACTCGGGAAGGTCGCCACTACAAAACGCCGATCCTGCCGGCCATATCGATCATAGAAGAAGAAAAGTATAAACAATCAATAGAAGTTCAAGTCCACAAATCACATGCTATATTTTTATATAAATGTCCACATGATCATAACTGAAATCAAAGACAGAAGGTTACAATAATAAAGGGCTCATGCCCTGTACATCATGTCCTCACTACAAGATCACTCGCGGAAGCTAACTACTAATCACTCCCTGATCCTGAATCTGGTGCTCCTGTAATAAACTGGCCCGCCTCCATCTGCACCGACCTCTAGTGCTGCTGCTTCTCTTCAATCCCCTAAAATGTTATGGTCCACCGACCGTTAGTCAAAAAGACTAAGCCAATCCCCCACCCCTCCCCCGGTGACTCCTAGGCACCGTGCGGGAAGGACAAAGCGGAGGACAACAAGGGGTATAACAATAGCAGATGATAGGGGTATAGGGAATGTCTACACTACACATGTATATATATATATAATTGAAGCAATAAAAGAGCATAGTAAGAGCAAGTAAAGAATAAGTACGATGCAGTATGTAAAGACATGTATATAATAGAAAGTAACCATTGATTTATAGGAATGCCCACACAAACATATAGACCAAGAGGCCGTTTAGCAGGGCCTATCGTATAAAAAGTCCCATAACCAATTTATACGATAGGGGTAGTGGTTAAAATGCAATGCTTATGCCATGACATGCAGAGTTATGCAGTTTTTGTTTTGTTCACACTAGTGCAACTCACACACTTCGACTCTATGCACACAGACCTTTAGTTCCCCCTTTTTGGAGCTAGCAGGACTCCCAGGATACTCCCGTAGTGGCACACAGAAGCGGTGGGTTGGGCCTCGCCCACCTCTCGGTTGGTATTCACACTACCTAACCTAAACCTATCGTACGCCTCAACGCAAAACCACGGAGCATCTTCGTACTCTTACTAGCTGGACCACCAGACTTTTATGGCTAAGTACAAATTCCACACTTGCCGAGTCAACGTATTGACGTCGGTGTGAACAACCGTCCAATACCGAAGACCCACCACCTTTATCCACATGCAAACATGTTCTACTATATCCCGAGCCATAAAACTCCTCGGGCTAACCTGCCCGTCATCATAACCTTCTGAGCCACCGGCTCGCTGGACCAACCCGTCTGCACCAACAACATTACTGAGTCATAAGCTCACTAGACTAACCAGTCTGCTGCTACAACCACCGAGCCTACTGCTCGTAAGACCAAACCGACTAATATACCCGTAACAATGGGGTGTGGGTGTGTGTATTATTAAGTTAATCTTGTACATCAACTTATTCTGATAATTTATGGTTTATCTTGGACTTCCCGAGGATTACCCTTTAAGGGGCTCGCAATGGTACTAAGAACCACAATGGGATGAAACCTCAAAGCTCCCTTTCTCAAGACATTTAATGTTATTGGTATCTACCCATAAGAATACCCCTTCTTATCATTTCTCTTGAATTACCTCTAAGCATTTGATGGCAGGCTAAGGGAAAGACGATCTTTCGTCAATCCCGAGCACAACTTTACTCTTAACTCACTAAGCACACCCTCATCACCTAAACTCCTTTTGGTGACCTTCAATCTCTTCAACCAGTCTAGGTACAACCTCTACCTTCCATTCTCTCCTAATGATCCATAAAGTTCTCTGGTTTTATAGTTTTACTATACGCAGACCAAACTAACTATATGAAGCTAATAAGCAGAAGTACTCCAAATATTCATCCAACTGACTCAAGATATTTACTGGAGGTCTATCATGGCATCATAAGACTAAACCCAGAGATTCATATTTTTACTTAATTATTTACATTTATTATAATTTCTCCAACATTTGTCAAGTATGAATTTGAGAATGAAGTGTAAGGTATTCTTATGATATGGCTCCCATAAAATTAAGATAAATCTATCATGCCAAAATATCAGTAAGTAATGAATATCACAATTTTACAATAAGGAAATATCCTCTGTTTTTAATATTTATAATCTATCCAAATTTGAAGATTTATGAAGGAACTACCAAAACTACTTGTGCCAAAATTATAGAAAAAATATCAGACCTCTATTATGTCCAGAAAAGCATAATTACAGAGTTTCACAATTTATGGGAATCATTTCCTTACTGAAATAATTAAACCAAATAATTCCTAATTTGCACATGTTGTGAAGTAGCCTACTGATAATAATCTCCAAAAATTCTATAAAAATTCACAGAGCTTCCTAGAGCTCTTAAATGTCCTATCACCAAGTTGCACATTTTTGCAGAGAGTTTTGGACCCTTAATTATATTTCTTAATATTAAGACAAAATAGGTGCCTTGTAAATGAAGTACTGGTTAAATCATCTAGCAAACTTCACAAAAAATACCAAAGGTCTATAATATGATTATAAAGGCACTACCAAGATTTCATCTTCATCCAGGATCATTTGTGCATGTAAATATCTCTTACAAGAAGTTTACCTAAAGGGGTTTATGACCTAATTGAGGTGGAATAAATTCTCCTAAAATTCTCTCAAAATTCCTCAAGTCATAAGTAAATCCCATGAACATATCTCCTAAGTTCCATGGCCATACTATAACTTTTGACCACATGTCCTTCACAAAGCTCTATATGCACCCCAAGGGGTAAGACTAGGGTTCTAAGGCATATCCACCTCTACACCACCCCATCTTACTCATGAAGGTGTTTTAGGTGATCCTAAACCAGTGGCCAAGGTTTCAACTTATGGTGATGAGTTCTGACCACCATACCCCAAGATAAACACCATGCCATAACCTTGACCCAATTTGACCTAACTTGGGTTGACAAATTAGCCAACCAAATCAGTCCCAATTGGGCTGAGATTTCTACCAGGGTCAGGTGATGACCCTAAGTAGTACCCACCAAAATTTGGACGGCATTGGAGGTCATTTGACCAAATAATTAATTGATATTTAATTTATGAAATTATTACAAAAACCTTAGAAAAAGGTTCTCTTAAAATTACCATTTTTGGGTATGATGTGTGGGTAGGTGTAAATAGCCTAGGTTTCAATTTTCAATTTTCAAAAGTTATTCAAGGAATGGTGGTTGTCCTACACTAGGGACCAGTCCCACCAAAATGGACCTAGAGGGAGCTACAGAACTCCTTTTGGGGTGAAATCAATTTTAAAATAAACTAGACTCCAATGTACAACTTTTGTGTTGACCACTTTTTCATTTGAGGGGTTCTAGTATTTTTAATAATTAAAATGAACTACTGCAGGAAGTTTGACATAATGTGTTGAACAAGTCTCTACGTTCGACGAAATCCAATATGCCTTCGACGAAATCTGTTCTGCGTTCGACAAAATACATCTGCGATCGACGAAATCTGTTCCGCGTTCGACGAACGCCGTGCTTCAGTGCGTTCGACGAAATCCATCTGCGTTCGACGAAATCTATTCTGCGTTCGACGAACGCCGTGCTTTAATGCGTTCGATGAAATCCATCTGCGTTCGACGAAATATGTTCTTCGTTCGACGAACGTCGTGCTTCGGTGTGTTCGAGGAAATCCGGATTTGGTTTGCTGAATCAACGAACTCAAAACTTCTTCTACTCCGTACGACGAATCAATGAAATAAGGTTCTAACCTAATCATTTACTCCGAATTCAGTTTGCTGAATTAATTTCATTCGACGAATTAATTCCGGGTTCAGTTCGACAAACTCAAACATCAGTTCGACGAACTCAAATTTCTTCTACTCCGTTCGACGAATTAATGAAATAAGTATAAAACATAATCCTTTAAATACGAATAGCTGATCACGAAAAATCCGACGGTTCTTAGTCATCATCCGCATTGGATGGACGGCGCGCGATAGCCTGTCCTGGGATTCTTCGCGGGATGATTTCCAGGCCACCTGTGCCGCTTCCCGGCCAGCCAATGCCACCACCACCTCCGTTGAGGTGGTGGTCGGCGATAGGGGGTGGTTGTTCGGCCGAAGGTGGTCAGAATCGGGTTTTAGAGGAGGGGAAAGAGAGCTCAAACCGAGCCCTTTCGGAAGCACGATCCGAGCCCAATTGAGCTCGGATCAAGCCCCAAATTAAGAAAAGATCTAGCACTAAGGGAGAGGAGGTGGATCGGACTTGTATGGAGGGGTGACTCCTTGCCGATTTTCTGTTGGCCATGGCCGACCTTGAAGCTTCGGCACCTTTGCAATCTCCTATCTTGGGGGCTCAAATTCTTCTGGTAAGGTGAGGAAACTCCTCCTCTTCATCCACTGAAGGAGTTATATGGGTTAATTGGGGAGGGGGAAGACTGTAACTCCTAATTTCCATGAATGGCCATTAATGGCCCTTTTCGGCCAAATGAAAACTCCTCAAATTCCCCCCTTTATGTGGCCGGGAATGGACATTAAACTCCTCCAAATTGATTGGGGAAACTGAATGGAGACGTTAGAGGAGGAAATGGTGGCCATTGATCTCCCTAAGCCATGAATGCAATTAATCCCCCTCTCTCTCTCTTTCCTCCATTCTTGGAGAAAATGAGACTTCTCTCTCCTAATTACCATTTACAGAAATTGAGTGACAACTCCTGGTAATTATCAGCCTCATAAGCTAATGGACTACTCCAATTAGGCCTAGGCCAAGTGGATTGGGCTTGAGTTAGCCTTTTCCCCTCTTTTTGGGCAAGGTTGACCAAGTGTTGACTTTGATCAAATTGGTGAAATTAGTTAGGACCAATGGGTAAATGTTGACCCATTGGACTCCCTTAGTGACCAATGGAACTAGGGGAATGTCAATTGGTCGAATTGAACCCTAATTGACCCTAAATATGATGGTTTGACTTATTTGAGGCTAGGGTTGACTTTGGTCAATTTGGCCTCTTTGGTTTACCCCAATGGGTCCTTAATGCTCAAGGGACCCTCCAAAGGGTTAGGTGTGCCATGGTGGGGTCAAAGGGCAAGGTGAGGCCCTAAAGTCCAACCATATGCTTGTTAACTGGGAATTGTTATTTGCAGACCAAGGTGCTCTTCCCCTTCAAGCCTAAGGCCAAGTGATCTCTTCAAGCTTCCTAGGGTTTTGTCATGACCTAGTCATGACAAAACCACTCTACGGGTATAGTTGTTTGGGGGATGTTACAGATCCGGTTGTCCGATTTTACCCCCATACAATCTTTTAGGAATGAGCTTGGAGCCCTACATTCATTGAAGCATAAGTTTTACCCATTGCAGTTCATTTAGTTGTCAATATATAGCGGGTTGCACTGGTAATGCGAAACTTAGCTTCAAATGACACCTAAACTTGAAACATCCATAACTTTTGATCAGGTTGCCTGTTTTTTGCCCACAAAACCTCTTCGAAATGAGATCTGAGCCCTACATTCAATGGAGAGCAGGTTTTACCCAATCTAGTTCATTTAGTGGTCGATATACATTGAGTTGAAGTGGTAATGTGGGATTTAGCTCCTGCTGACACGTAAACTTCAAACAGCTATAACTTTTGATCCCGTTGTCCGGATTTTGCCCAAAACACCTTTTCGGAATGAGCTCAGAGAAACACATCCTATGGAGAATAGGATTTACTCGATCGAGTTTATTTAGTGGTCGACGGATAGTGGATTGCAGTGGAAATGATGGATTTTGCTCCAATTGACACCTAAACTTCAAACATCCATAACAGTTTGTTTAGTGGTTCTCTGATTTTTTCCCACAACACCTTTCCGGAATGAGATCAGACACCTACATCCAATGGACAACAAGTTTTACCCATTCCAGTTCATTTAGGGGTTGACCTACAGTGGGGTTGTAGTGATAATGTGGGATTTAGCTCCAAATGACACATAAACTTCAAACAGACAGAAGTCTTGATCCAACTGCCCAATTTTTCCCACAATACCTTTTTAGAATGAGTTCAGAGCCCTACATCCAATGGAAAGTAGGATATTACCATTCAAGTTTGTTTATTGTTCGATATACAGTGGGTTTTAGTGGTAATGCAGGATTTAGCTCCAAATTACACATAAACTTCAAGCAGCCATAACTTTTGATCCGATTATTCGATTTTTGCCAACAACACTTTTTCTGAAAGAGCACATATTCTCCATCCAACAGAGAATAAGATTTACCCATTCGACAATAAGACAACACCTTTCCGGTTGTCCGATTTTCGCCCACAATACCTTTTCGGAATGAGAACGGAGCCCTAAATCCAGTCGAGAACAATTTAAACCCACTCCAGCTTCTTTAGATGTCGATATACAGTGAGTTGTGGTGGTAATACGAGATTTATCTCCAAATGACACATACACTTCAAAATGGCAGAATTTTTAATGCGAGTTGTAGTGAAAATGAGAGATTTAGCTGCAAATGACACTCAAACTTGAAACAACAATAACTTTTGATGCGGTTGACTTATTTTACCCCACAACACCATTTCGGAATGAGCTCGGAGCACTACATTCATTGGAGCACAAGTTTTACCCACTCCAGTTCATTTAGTTGTCGATATATTACTAGTTGTAGCGGTAATGCGAAATTTAGCTCCAAATTACACATAAACTTCTAAAAGCCATAACTTTTGATTTGTATGTTGATTTTTGCCCACAACAACTTTTCAGAATATGCTCAGAGGCATACATCCAAAGGAGCACAATTTTAAACCATTCCAGCTCCTTTTAGTGGTCAATATACAGTGTGTTGCAATGGTAATGAGGGATTTAGCTCCTCTTGACACATAAACTGTAACAGCCATAACTTTTGATCTGGTTGTCCAATTTTTGCCCACAACACCTTTTTGGAATGATCTCAGAGCCCTACATTCAATGGAAAACAAGTTTTACCCATTCCAGTTTATTTAGTGGTCAATATACAGTCGGTTGGTAATAAGGTATTTAGCTCGAAAGGAGACCTAAACTTCAAACATCCGTAACTTTTGATCCTGTTTTCCGATTTTCGCCCACAATACCTTTTTGGAATGAGATCGGAGCCCTAAATCCAATGGAGAACAATTTTAACCCATTCAAGCTCATTTAGAGGTCGATATACAGTGGGTTGTACTGTTAATGCGAGATTTAGCTCCAAATGACACATAAATTTCCAAAATGAAAGAATTTTAGATGCGGTTTGTAGTGAAAGTGAGAGATTTAGCTCCAAATGACTCTCAAACTTTATAAAGCAATAACTTTTGATCCGATTGTCTGATTTTACCCCCATAACATCTTTTAGGAATCAGCTCGAGCCCTACATTCATTGAAGCACAAGTTTTACCCATTGCAGTTCATTTAGTTGTCGATATATAGCGGGTTGCACTGGTAATGCAAAATTTAGCTTCAAATGACACCTAAACTTGAAACATCCATAACTTTTGATCTTCTAAATGATATCTGAGCCAGAGCAAGTTTTACCCAATCTAGTTCATTTAGTGGTCGATATACATTGAGTTGCAGTGGTAATGTGGGATTTAGCTCCTACTGACACCTAAAAATCAAACAGCTATAACTTTTGATCCCGATGTCTGGATTTTGCCCAAAACACCTTTTCGGAATGAGCTCAGAGCCACACATCCTATGGAGAATAGGATTTACTCGATCGAGTTCATTTTGTGGTCGACGGATAGTTGATTGTAGTGGAAATGAGGGATTTTGCTCCAATTGACACCTAAAGTTAAAACATCCATAACAGTATGTTTAGTGGTTCTCTGATTTTTGACCACAACACATTTTTGGATTGAGATCAGAGCCCTACATCCAATGGACAACAAGTTTTACCCATTCTAGTTCGTTTAGTGGTTGACCTACAGTGTGTTGTAGTGATAATGTGGGATTTTGCTCCAAATGACACATAAACTTCAAACAGACAGAACTCTTGATCCAGTTGCCCAATTTTTGCCCACAATACCTTTTTAGAATGAGATCATAGCCCAAAATCCAGGGGAGAGTAGGATATAACCATTCAAGTTTGTTTATTGTTCGATATATAGTGGGCTCCAGTGGTAATGCGAGATTTAGCTCCAAATTACACATAAACTTCAAGCAGCCATAACTTTTGATCCGATTGTTCGATTTTTGCCAATAACACTTTTTCGGAAAGAGCACATATTCTCCATCCAACAGAGAATAAGATTTACCCATTCGACAATAAGACAACACCTTTCCGGTTGTCCGATTTTTGCCCACAATACCTTTTCGGAATGAGAACGGAGCCCTAAATCCAGTGGAGAATAATTTAAACCCACTCCAGCTTGTTTAGATGTCGATATACAGTGAGTTGTGGTGGTAATACAAGATTTATCTCCAAATGACACATACACTTCAAAATGGCAGAATTTTTAATGCGAGTTGTAGTGAAAATGAGAGATTTAGCTGCAAATGACACTCAAACTTGACACAACAACAACTTTTGATGCGGTTGACTTATTTTACCCCACAACACCTTTTCAGAATGAGCTCGGAGCACTACATTCATTGGAGCACAAGTTTTACCCACTCCAGTTCATTTAGTTGTCGATATATTACTGGTTGTAGCGGTAATGCGAAATTTAGCTCCAAATTACACATAAACTTCTAACTGCCATAACTTTTGATTTGTATGTTTGATTTTTGCCCACAACAACTTTTCAGAATATGCTCGGAGGCATACATCCAAAGGAGCACAATTTTAAACCATTCCAGCTCCTTTTAGTGGTCAATATACAGCGTGTTGCAATGGTAATGAGGGATTTAGCTCCTCTTGACACATAAACTGTAACAGCCATAACTTTTGATCTGGTTGTCCGATTTTTGCCCACAACACCTTTTTGGAATGAGCTCAGAGCCCTACATTCAATGGAAAACAAGTTTTACCCATTCCAGTTTATTTAGTGGTCAATATACAGTCGGTTGGTAATAAGGTATTTAGCTCGAAAGGAGACCTAAGCTTCAAACATCCGTATCTTTTGATCCTATTTTCCGATTTTCGCCCACAATACCTTTTCGGAATGAGATCGGAGCCCTAAATCCAATGGAGAACAATTTTAACCAATTCAAGCTCGTTTAGAGGTCGATATACAGTGGGTTGTACTGTTAATGCGAGATTTAGCTCTAAATGACACATAAATTTCCAAAATGATAGAATTTTAGATGCGGTTTGTAGTGAAAGTGAGAGATTTAGCTCCAAATGACTCTCAAACTTTATACAGCAATAACTTTTGATCGGATTGTCTGATTTTACCCCCATAACATCTTTTAGGAATGATCTCGGAGCCCTACATTCATTGAAGCACAAATTTTACCCATTGCAGTTCATTAGTTGTTGATATATAGCGGGTTGCACTGGTAATGCGAAATTTAGCTTCAAATGACACCTAAACTTGAAACATCCATAACTTTTGATCTGGTTGTCTGATTTTTTCCCACAACACCTTTTCAGAATGAGATCAGATCCCTACATCCAATAGACAACAAGTTTTACCCATTCCAGTTTGTTTAGTGGTTGATCTACAGTGGGTTGCAGTGATAATGTGGGATTTAGCTCCAAATGACACATAAACTTCAAACAGACAGAACTCTTGATCCAGTTGCCCAATTTTTGCCCACAATACCTTTTTAGAATGAGTTCAGAGCCATACATCTAATGGAGAGTAGGATATAACCATTCAAGTTTGTTTATTGTTCGATATACAGTGGGTTCTAGTGGTAATGCAGGATTTAGCTCCAAATTAGTTCAATGGAGAGCAAGTTTTACCAAATCTAGTTCATTTAGTGGTCGATATACATTGAGTTGCAGTGGTAATGTGTGATTTAGCTCCTGCTGACACCTAAACATCAAACAACTATATCTTTTGATCCCATTATCCGGATTTTGCCCAAAACACCTTTTCGGAATGAGCTCAGAGCCACACATCCTATGGAGAATAGGATTTACTCGATCGAGTTCATTTAGTGGTCGACTGATAGTGGATTGCAGTGGAAATGAGGTATTATGCTCCAATTGACACCTAAACTTCAAACATCCATAACAGTTTGTTTAGTGGTTTTCTGATTTTTGTCCACAACACCTTTTCAGAATGAGATCAGAGCACTACATCCAATGGACAACAATTTTAAAATGAGTTCAGAGCCCTACATCCAATGGAGAGTAGGATATAACCATTCAAGTTTGTTTATTGTTCGATATACAGTGGGTTCCAGTGGTAATGCGGGATTTAGCTCCAAATTACACATAAACTTCAAGCAGCCATAACTTTTGAACCGATTGTTCGAATTTTGCCAACAACATTTTTTTCGGAAAGAGCTCATATACTCATTCGACAATAAGACAACACCTTTCCGGTTGTCTGATTTTCGCCCACAATACCTTTTCGGAATGAGATTGGAGCCCTAAATCCAGTGGAGAATAATTTAAACCCATTCCAACATGTTTAGAGGTCGATATACAGTGAGTTGTGGTGGTAATATGAGATTTATCTCCAAATGACACATACACTTCAAAATGGCAGAATTTTTAATGCGGGTTGTAGTGAAAATGAGAGATTTAGCTGCAAATGACACTCAAACTTAAAACAGCAACAACTTTTGATGCGGTTGTCTTATTTTACCCACAACACCTTTTCAGAATGAGCTCGAAGCACTACATTCTTTGGAGCACAAGTTTTACCCACTCCAGTTCATTTCGTTGTCGATATATTACTGGTTGTAGCGGTAATGCAAAATTTAGCTACAAATCACACATAAATTTTTAATAGCCATAACTTTTGATTTGTATGTTTGATTTTTGCCCACAACACCTTTTCGGAATATGCTCGGAGGCATACATCCAATGGAGCACAATTCTAAACCATTCCATCTCATTTTAGTGGTCAATATATGACGGGTTGCAATGGTAATGAGGGATTTTTAACAGCCATAACTTTTGATCTAGTTGTCCGATTTTTGCGCACAGCATCTTTTTGGAATGAGCACGGAGCCCTACATCCAATGGAAAACAAGTTGTACCCATTCCAATTTGTTTAGTGGTCAATATATAGTTGGTTGTTAATAAGGTATTTAGCTCGAAAGGGGACCTATACTTCAAACATCCGTAACTTTTGATCCGGTTTTCCGATTTTCGCCCACAATTCCTTTTCGAAATGAGATCAGAGCCCTAAATCCAATGGAGAACAATTTTAACCCATTCAAGCTCGTTTAGAGGACAATATATAGTGGGTTATACTGTTAATGCGAGATTTAGCTCCAAATAACACATATGAAAGAATTTTAGATTCGGTTTGTAGTGAAAGTGAGAGATTAAGCTCCAAATGGCACTCAAACTTTATACAACAATAACTTTTGATCTGGTTGTCTGATTTTACCGCCATAACATCTTTTAGGAATGAGCTCGGAGCTCTACATTCATTGAAGCGCAAGTTTTACCCATTGCAGTTCATTTTGTTGTCGATATATAGCGGGGTGCACAAGTAATGCGAAATTTAGCTTCAAATGACATCTAAACTTGAAACATCCATAACTTTTGATCATGTTCTCTGATTTTTGCCCACAAAACCTCTTCGAAATGAGATATGAGCCCAACATTCAATGGATAGCAAGTTTTACCCAATCTAGTTCATTTAGTGGTCGATATACATTGAGTTCCTGTGGTAATGTGGGATTTAGCTCCTGCTGACACCTAAACTTCAAACAGCTATAACTTTTGATCCCGTTGTCCGGATTTTGCCCAAAACACCTTTTTGGAATGAGCTTAGAGCCACACATCCTATGAAGAATAGGACTTACTCGATCGAGTTCATTTAGTGGTCGACGGATAGTGGATTGCAGTGGAAATGTGGGATTTTGCTCCAATTGACACCTAAACTTCAAACATCCATAACTTTGATCTGGTTGTCTGATTTTTGCCCACAACACCTTTTCAGAATGAGATCAGAGCCCTACATCCAATGGACAACAAGTTTTACCCATTCCAGTTCGTTTAGTAATTGATCTACAGTGGGTTGCAGTGATAATGTGGGATTTATCTCCAAATGACACATAAACTTCAAACAGACAGAACTCTTGATCCAGTTGCCCAATTTTTTCCCACAATACCTTTTTAGAATGAGTTCAGAGCCCTGCATCAAATGGAGAGTAGGATATAACCATTCAACTTTGTTTATAATTCGATATATAGTGGGTTCCAGTGGTAATGCGGGATTTAGCTCCAAATTACACATAAACTTCAAGCAGCCATAACTTTTGATCTAATTGTTCGATTTTTGCCAACAACACTTTTTCGAAAAGAGATCATATTCTCCATCCAAGAGAGAATAAGAATTACCCATTTGAGAATAAGACAACACCTTTCCGGTTGTCCGATTTTCGCTAACAATACCTTTTCGGAATGAGAACGGAGCCCTAAATCCAGTCGAGAACAATTTAAACCCACTCCAGCTTCTTTAGATGTCGATATACAGTGAGTTGTGGTGGTAATACGAGATTTATCTCCAAATGACACATACACTTCAAAATGGCAGAATTTCTAATGCGAGTTGTAGTGAAAATGAGAGATTTAGCTGCAAATGACACTCAAACTTGAAACAACAACAACTTTTGATGCGGTTGACTAATTTTACCCCACAACACCATTTCGGAATGAGCTCAGAGCACTACATACATTGGAGCACAAGTTTTACCAACTTCAATTCATTTAGTGTTTGATATATTGCTGGTTGTAGCGGTAATGCGAAATTTAGCTCCAAATTACACCAAAACTTCTAACAGTCATAACTTTTGATTTGTATGTTTGGTTTTTGCCCACAACACCTTTTCGGAATATGCTCGGAGGCATACATCCAATGGAGCACAATTTTATACCATTCTAGCTCATTTTAGTGGAAAATATACAGTGGGTTGCAATGGTAATGAGGGATTTAGCTCCTCTTGACACAAACTGTAACTGCCATAACTTTTGATCTGGTTGTCCAATTTTTGCGCACAACACCTTTTTGGAATGAGCTCGGAGCCCTACATCCAATGGAAAACAAGTTTTACCCATTCCAGTTTGTTTAGTGGTCAATATATAGTTGGTTGGTAATAAGGTATTTAGCTCGAAAGGAGACCTAAACTTCAAACATCCGTAACTTTTGATCCGGTTGTCCGATTTTCGCCCACAATACCTTTTCGGAACGAGATCGGAGCCCTAAATCCATTGGAGAACAATTTTAACCCATTCAAGCTCATTTAGAGGTTGATATACACTGGGTTGTACTGGTAATGCGAGATTTAGCTCCAAATGACACATACATTTACAAAATGAATGAATTTTAGATGCGGTTCGTAGTGAAAGTGAGAGATTTAGCTCCAAATGGCCCTCAAACTTTATACAATAATAACTTTTGATCCGGTTGTCTGATTTTACCCCCATAACATCTTTTAGGATTGAGCTCGGAGCCCTACATTCACTGAAGCACAAGTTGTACCCATTGCAGTTCATTTAGTTGTCGATATATAGCGGGTTGCACTAGTAATGCGAAATTTAGCTTCAAATGACAACTAAACTTAAAACATCCATAACTTTTGATCAGGTTGTCTGATGTTTGCCCATAAAACCTCTTCGAAATGAGATCTGAGCCCTACATTCAATGGAGAGCAAGTTTTACCCAATCTAGTTCATTTAGTGCTCGATATACATTGAGTTGCAGTGGTAATATGGGATTTAGCCCCTGCTGACACCTAAACTTCAAACAGCTATAACTTTTGATATAGTTGTCCGGATTTTACCTAAAATTCGGAATGAGCTCAGAGCCACACATCCTATGCAGAATAGGATTTACTCGATTGAGTTCATTTAGTGGTCAACGGATAGTGGATTGCAGTGGAAATGAGAGATTTTGCTCCAATTGACACCTAAACTTCAAACATCCATAACTTTGATCTGGTTGTCTGATTTTTACCCACAACACCTTTTCAGAATGAGATCAGAGTCCTACATCCAATGGACAACAAGTTTTACCCATTATGGTTCATTTAGTGGTTGATTTACAGTGGGTTGCAGTGATAATGTGAGATTTAGTTCCAAATGACACATAAACTTCAAATAGACAGAACTCTTGATCTAGTTGCCCAATTTTTGCCCACAATATATTTTTAGAATGAGTTCAGAGCCCTACATCCAATGGAGAGTAGGATATAACCATTCAGGTTATGGATGTTTGATTTAGCGGTAATGCGAAATTTAGCTCCAAATTACACCTAAACTTCTAACAGCCATAACTTTTGATTTGTATGTTTGATTTTTGCCCACAACACCTTTTCGGAATATGCTCGGAGGCATACATCTAATGGAGCACAATTTTAAACCATTCCAGCTCATTTTAGTGGTCAATATATAGTGGGTTGCAATGGTAATGAGGGATTTTGCTCCTCTTGACACATAAACTGTAACAACCATAACTTTTGATCTGGTTGTCCGATTTTTGCGCACAACACCTTTTTGGAATGAGCTCGGAGCCCTACATCCAATGTAAAATAAGTTTTACCCATTCCAGTTTATTTAGTGGTCAATATACATTTGGTTGGTAATAAGGTATTTAGCTCGAAAGGAGACCTAAACTTCAAACATCCGTAACTTTTGATCCGGTTGTCCGATTTTTGCCCACAATATATTTTCAGAATGAGATCAGAGCCCTAAATCCAATGGAGAACAATTTTAACCCATTCAAGCTCATTTAGATATTGATATACAGTGGGTTGTACTGTTAATGCTAGATTTAGCTCCAAATAACACATAAATTTCCAAAATGAAAGAATTTTAGACGCGATTGGTAGTGAAAGTGAGAGATTTAGCTTCAAATGAAACTCAAACTTTATACAACAATAACTTTTGATCTGGTTGTCTGATTTTACCCCCATAATATCTTTTAGGAATGAGCTCAGAGCCCTACATTCATTGAAGCATAACTTTTACCCATTGCAGTTCATTTAGTTATCGATATATAGCGAGTTGCACTGGTAATGCAAAATTTAGCTTCAAATGACACCTAAACTTGAAACATCCATAACTTTTGATCAGGTTGTCTTGTTTATGCTAACAAAACCTCTTCGAAATGAGATCTGAGCCCTACATTCAATGGAGAGCAAGTTTTACCCAATCTAGTTCATTTAGTAGTCGATATACATTGAGTTGCAGTGGTAATGTGGGATTTAGCTACTGCTGACACCTAAACTTTAAACAGCTATAACTTTGGATCCCGTTGTTTGATTTTGCCCACAACACCTTTTCGGAATGAGATCAGAGCCCTACATCCAATGGACAACAAGTTTTACCCATTCCAGGTCGTTTAGTGGTTGATCTACAGTGGGTTGCAGTGATAATGTGGGATTTAGCTCCAAATGACACATAAACTTCAAACAGACTGAACACTTAATCCAGTTGCCCAATTTTGGCCCACAATACCTTTTTAGAATGAGTTCAGATCCCTACATCCAATGGAGAGTAGGATATACCCATTCAAGTTTGTTTATTGTTCGATATACAGTGGGTTCTAGTGGTAATGCAGGATTTAGCTCCAAATTACACATTAACTTCAAGCAGCCATAACTTTTGATCCGATTGTTCGATTTTTGCCAACAACACTTTTTTGGAAAGAGCTCATATTCTCCATACAACAGAGAATAAGAATTACCCATTCGAGAATAAGACAACACCTTTCCGGTTGTCCTATTTTCGCCCACAATACCTTTTTAGAATAAGATCGGAGCCCTAAATCCAGTGGAGAACAATTTAAACCCATTCCTGCTTGTTTAGAGGTCGATATACAGTGAGTTATGGTGGTAATATGAGATTTATCTCCAAATGACACATACACTTCAAAATGGCAGAATTTTTAATGCGGGTTGTAGTGAAAATGTGAGATTTAGCTGCAAATGACACTCAAACTTAAAACAGCAACAACTTTTGATGCGGTTGTCTTATTTTAACCCACAACACCTTTTCGGAATGAGCTCGGAGCACTACATTCATTGGAGCACAAGTTTTACCCACTCCAGTTCATTTAGTTGTCGATATATTGCTGGTTGTTGCGGTAATGCGAAATTTAGCTCTAAATTACACCTAAACTTCTAACAGCCATATTTTTTGATTTGTATGTTTGATTTTTTCCCACAACAACTTTTCGGAATATGCTCGGAGGCATACATCCAATGGAGTACAATTTTAAACCATTCCAACTCATTTTAGTGGTCATTATACATCGGGTTGCAATGGTAATGAGTGATTTAGCTCCTCTTGACACATAAACTATAAAAACCATAACTTTTGATCTGGTTGTCCGATTTTTGCGCACAACACCTTTTTGGAATGAGCTCATAGCCCTACATCCAATGTAAAACAAGTTTTACCCTTTCTAGTTTGTTTAGTGGTTAATATACAGTTGATTGGTAATAAGGTATTTAGCTCGAAAGAAGACCTAAACTTCAAACATCCGTAAATTTTGATCCGGTTGTCCGATTTTCACACACAATACCTTTTCGGAATGAGATCGGAACCCTAAATCCAATGGAGAACAAGTTTTACCCATTCTAGTTTGTTTAGTGGTCAATATACAGTTGGTTGGTAATAAGGTATTTAGCTCGAAAGGAGACCTAAACTTCAAACATCCGTAACTTTTGATCTGGTTGTCCGATTTTCGCCCACAATACCTTTTTGGAATGAGATCGGAGCCCAAATCCAATGGAGAACAATTTTAACCCATTCAAGCTCGTTTATAGGTCTATATATAGTGGGTTGTACTATTAATGCAAGATTTAGATCCAAATAACACATAAATTTCCAAAATGAAAGAATTTTAGATGCGGTTTGTAGTGAAAGTGAGAGATTTAGCTCCAGATGACACCTAAACTTGAAACATCCATAACTTTTGATCAAGTTGTCTGATTTTTGCCCACAAAACCTCTTCGAAATGAAATCTGAGCCCTACATTCAATGGAGAGCAAGTTTTACCCAATCTAGTTCATTTAGTGGTAATGTGGGATTTATCTCCTGCTGACACCTAAACTTCAAACAACTATAACTTTTGATCCCGTTGTCTGGATTTTGCCCAAAACACCTTTTCGGAATGAGCTCAGAGCCACACACCCCATGGAGAATAGGATTTAATCGATCGAGTTCATTTAGTGGTCGACGGATAGTGGATTGCTGTGTAAATGAGGGATTTTGATACAATTGACACCTAAACTTCAAACATCCATAACTTTGATCCGGTTGTCTGATTTTTGCCCACAACACCTTTTCGAAATGAGATCAGAGCCCTACATCCAATGGACAACAAGTTTTACCCATTCCAGTTCATTCAGTCATTGATCTATAGTGGGTTGCAGTGATAATGTGGGATTCAGCTCCAAATGACACATAAACTTCAAACAGACAGAACTGTTGATCCAGTTGCCCAATTTTTGCCCACAATACCTTTTTAGAATGAGTTCAGAGCCCTAAATGGAGAGTAGGATATAACAATTCAAGTTTTTTATTGTTCAATATATAGTGGGTTCCAATGGTAATGAAGGATTTAGCTCCAAATTACACATAAACTTCATGCAGCCATAACTTTGGATCTGATTGTTCGATTTTTGCCAACAACATTTTTTCAGAAAGAGCTCATATTATCCATCCAACAGAGAATAAGATTTACCCATTCGAGAATAAGACAACACATTTCCGGTTGTCCGATTTTCGCCCACAATACCTTTTAGGAATGAGATCGGATCCCTAGATCCAGTGGAGAACAATTTAAACCCATTCCAGCTTGTTTAGAGGTCGATATACAGTGAGTTGTGGTGGTAATATGAGATTTATCTCCAAATGACGCATACACATCAAAATGGCAGAATATTTAATACGGGTTGTAGTGAAATTGAGAGATTTAGCTGCAAATAACACTCAAACTTAAAACAGCAAGAACTTTTGATGTGGTTGTCTTATTTTACCCCACAACACCTTTTTGGAATGAGCTATGAGCACTACATTCATTGGAGCACAAGTTTTACCCACTCCAGTTCATTTAGTTGTCGATATATTGCTGGTTGTAGCGGTAATGCGAAATTTAGCTCCAAATTACACTTAAACTTCTAACAGCCATAACTTTTGATTTGTATGTTTGATTTTTTCCCACAACACCTTTTCGTAATATGATCGGAGGCATACATCCAATGGATCACAATTTTAAACCATTCCAGCTCATTTTAGTGGTCAATATACAGCGGGTTGCAATGGTAATGAGGGATTTAGCTCCTCTTGACACATAAACTGTAACAGCCATAACTTTTGATCTGGTTGTCCGATTTTTGCGCACAAAACCTTTTTGGAATGAGCTCAGAGCCCTACATCCAATGGAAAACAAGTTTTACCCATTCCAGTTTGTTTAGTGGTCAATATACAGTTGGTCGGTAATAAGGTATTTAGCTCGAAAGGAGACCTAAACTTCAAACATCCGTAACTTTTGATCCGGTTGTCCGATTTTCGCCCACAATACCTTTTCGGAATGAGATCGGAGCCCTAAATCCATTGGAGAGCAATTTTAACCCATTCAAGCTCGTTTAGAGGTTGATATACACTGGGTTATATTGTTAATGTGAGATTTAGCTCCAAATGACACATACATTTCCAAAATGAAAGAATTTTAGATACGGTTCGTTGAAAATGAAAGATTTAGATCCAAATGACGCTCAAACTTTATACAATAATAAATTTTGATCTGGTTGTCTGATTTTACCCCCATAACATCTTTTAGGAATGAGATCGGAGCCCTACATTCATTAAAGCACTAGTTTTACCCATTGCGGTTCATTTAGTTGTCGATATATAGCCGGTTGCACTGGTAATGCGAAATTTAGCTTCAAATGACACCTAAACTTGAAACATCCATAACCTTTGACCAAGTTGTTTGATTTTTGCCCACAAAACCTCTTCGAAATGAGATCTGAGCTCTACATTCAATATAGAGCAAGTTTTACCCAATCTATTTCATTTAGTGGTTATTATACATTGAGTTGCAGTGGTAATGTGGGATTTAGCTCCTGCTTACACCTAAACTTCAAACAGCTATAACTTTTGATCCCGTTGTCCGGATTTTTCCCAAAAGACCTTTTCGTAATGAGCTTAGAGCCACACATCCTATGGAGAAAAGGATTTACTCGATCGAGTTCATTTAGTCGTCGACGGATAGTGGATTGCAGTGGAAATGTGGGATTTTGCTCCAATTGACACCTAAACTTCAAACATCCATAACTTTGATCCGGTTGTCTGATTTTTGCCCACAACACCTTTTTGAAATGATATCAGAGCCCTACATCCAATGGACAACAAGTTTTACCCATTACAGTTCGTTTAGTGGTTGATCTACAGTGGGTTGCAGTGATAATGTGGGATTTAGCTCCAAATGATACATAAATTTCAAACAGACAGAACTCTTGATCCAGTTGCCCAATTTTTGCCCACAATACCTTTTTAGAATGAGTTCAGAGCCCTACATCCAATGGAGAGTAGGATATAACCATTCAAGTTTGTTTATTGTTCAATATACAGTGGGTTCCAGGGGTAATGCAAGATTTAGCTTCAAATTACACATAAACTTCAAGCAGCCATAATTTTTGATCCGATTGTTTGATTTTTGCCAACAACACTTTTTCAGAAAGAGCTCATATTCTCCATCCAACAGAGAATAAGATTTACCCATTCGAGAATAAGACAACACCTTTCCAGTTGTCCGATGTTTGCCCACAAAACCTTTTCGGAATGAGATCGGATCCGTAAATCTAGTGGAGAACAATTTAAACCCATTCCAGCTTGTTTAGAGGTCGATATACAGTGAGTTGTGGTGGTAATATGAGATTTATCTCCTAATGACACATACACTTCAAAATGGCAGAATATTTAATGCGGGTTGTATTGAAAATGAGAGATTTAGCTGCAAATGACACTCAAAATTAAAACAGCAACAACTTTTGATGCAGTTGTCTTATTTTACCTCACAACACCTTTTCGGAATGAGCTCAGAGCACTACAATCATTGGAGCACAAGTTTTACCACTCCAGTTCATTTAGTTGTCGATATATTGCTGGTTGTAGTGGCAATGCGAATTTTAGCTCCAAATTACACCTAAACTTCTAACAGCCATAACTTTTGATTTGTATATTTTATTTTTGCCCACAACACCTTTTCGGAATATGCTCGGAGGCATACAACCAATGGAGCACAATTTTAAACCATTCCAGCTCATTCTAGTGGTCAATATACAGTGGGTTGCAATGGTAATGAGAGATTTAGCTCCACTTGACACATAAGTTGTAACAGCCATAACTTTTGATCTGGTTGTTTGATTTTTGCACACAACACCTTTTTGGAATGAGCTCGGAGCCCTACATCCAATGGAACACAAGTTTTACCCATTCCAATTTATTTAGTAATCAATATACAGGTGGTTGGTAATTAGGTATTTTGCTTGAAAGGAGACCTAAACTTCAAACATTCGTAACTTTTGATCCGGTTGTCCGATTTGCGCCCACAATACCTTTTCAGAATGAGATCAGAGCCCTAAATCCAATGGAGAACAATTTTAACCCATTCAAGCTAATTTAGAGGTCGATATACAGTGAGTTGTACTGTTAATGAGAGATTTAGCTCCAAATAACACATAAATTTAAAAAATGAAAGAATTTTAGATGCGGTTTGTAGTGAAAGTGAGAGATTTAGCTCCAAATGACACTCAAACTTTATACAGCAATAACTTTTGGTCTAGTTGCCTGATTTATCCCAATAACATCTTTTAGGAATGATGTTAGAGACCTACATTCATTGAAGCACAAGTTTTACCCATTGCAGTTCATTTAGTTGTCGATATATAGCGGGTTGCATTGGTAATGCGAAATTTAGCTTCAAATGATACCTAAACTTGAAACATCCATAACTTTTGATCAGGTTGTATACTTTTTGCCCACAAAACCTAATCGAAATGAGATCTGAGCCCTACATTCAATGGAGAGCAAGTTTTACCCAATATAGTTAATTTAGTGGTGGTTATACATTGAGTTGTAGTGGTAATGTGGGATTTAGCTCCTGCTGACACCTAAACTTCAAACAGCTATAACTTTTGATCTTGTTGTCCGAATTTTGCCCGAAACACCTTTTCGTAATGATCTCAGAGCCACACATCCTATGGAGAAAAGGATTTACTCGATCAAGTTCATTTAGTGGTCGACAGATAGTGGATTGCAGTGGAAATATGGGATTTTGCTCCAATTGACACCTAAACTTCAAACATCCATAACTTTGATCCGGTTATCTGATTTTTGCCCACAACACCTTTTCGGAATGAGATAAGAGCCCTACATCGAATGGACAACAAGTTTTACCCATTACAGTTCGTTTAGTGGATGATCTATAGTGGGTTGCAGTGATAATGTGGGATTTCGCTCCAAATGACACAAAAACTTCAAACAGACAGAACTCTTGATCCAGATGCCCAATTTTTGCCCACAATACCTTTTTAGAATTAGTTCAGAGACCTACATCTAATGGAGAGTAGGATATAACTATTCAAGTTTGTTTATTGTTCGATATACAGTGGGTTCCAGTGGTAATGCAGGATTTAGCTCCAAATTACACATAAACTTCAAGCAGCCATAACTTTTGATCCGATTGTTTGATTTTTGCCAACAACGCTTTTTTGGAAATAGCTCATATTCTCCATCCAACAGAGAATAAGATTTACCCATTCGAGAATAACACAACACCTTTCCGGTTGTCCGATTTTTGCCCACAATACCTTTTCGGAATGAGATCGGAGCCCTAAATCCAGTGGAGAACAATTTAAACCCATTCCAGCTTGTTTAGAGGTCGATATACAGTGAGTTGTGGTGGTAATATGAGATTTATCTCCAAATGACACATACGCTTCAAAATTGCAGAATTTTTAATGCGGGTTGTAGTGAAAATGATAGATTTAGCTGCAAATGACACTCAAACTTAAAACAACAACAACTTTGATGCGATTGGAGCACAAGTTTTACCCACTCCAGTTCATTTAGTTGTCAATATATTTTTGGTTGTAGCGGTAATGCGAAATTTATCTCCAAATTACACCTAAACTTTTAACAGCCATAACTTTTGATTTGTATGTTTGATTTTTGCCCACAACACCTTTTCGGAATATGCTCGGAGGCATACATCCAATGGAGCACAATTTTAAACCATTCCAGCTCATTTTAGTGGTCAATATACAGCGGGTAGCAATGATAATGAGGGATTTAGCTCCTCTTGACACATAAACTGTAACAACCCTAACTTTTGATCTGGTTGTCCGATTTTTGCGTACAACACCTTTTTGGAATGAGCTCGGAGCCCTACATCCAATGGAAAACAAGTTTTACCAATTCCAGTTTGTTTAGTGGTCAATATACAGTTGGTTGGTAATTAGGTATTTAGCTCGAAAGGAGACCTAAACTTCAAACATCCGTAACTTTTGATCCGGTTGTCCGATTTTCGCCCACAATACCTTTTCGGAATGAGATAGTAGCCCTAAATCCAATGGAGAACAATTTTAACCCATTCAAGCTTGTTTAGAGGTTGATAAATAGTGGGTTGTACTGTTAATGTGAGATTTAGCTCCAAATAACACATAAATTTCCAAAATGAATGAATTTTAGATACGGTTTGTAGTGAAAATGAGAGATTTAGCTCCAAATGACACTCAAACTGTATACATCAATAACTTCTGATCCGGTTGTCTTATTTTACCCCCATAATATCTTTTAGGAATGAGCTCAGAGCCCTACAATCATTGAAGCACTAGTTTTACCCATTGCGGTTCAATTAGTTGTCGATATATAGCGGGTTGCACTGGTAATGCAAAATTTAGCTTCAAATGACACCTAAACTTGAAACATCCATAACTTTTGATCAGGTTGTCTGATGTTTGCCCACAAAACCTCTTCGAAATGAGATCTGAGCCCTACATTCAATAGAGAGCAAGTTTTACCCAATCTATTTCATTTAGTGGTTGTTATACAATGAGTTGTAGTGGTAATGTGGGATTTAGCTCCTGCTGACACCTAAACTTCAAACAGCTATAACTTTTGATCACGTTGTCCGGATTTTGCCCAAAATGCCTTTTCATAATGAGCTCAAAGCCACACATCCTATGGAGAATAGGATTTACTCGATCGAGTTCATTTAGTGGTCGACGGATAGTGGATTGTAGTGGAAATGAGGGATTTTGCTCCAATTGACACCTAAACTTCAAACATCCATAACTTTGATCTGGTTGTCTAATTATTGCCCACAACACCTTTTCAGAATGAGATCAGAGCCTTACATCCAATGGACAACAAGTTTTACCCATTCCAGGTCCTTTATTGGTTGATCTACAGTGGGTTGCAGTGATAATGTGGGATTTAGCTTCAAATGACACATAAACTTCAAACAGACAGAACTCTTGATCCAGTTGCCCAATTTTTGACCACAATACCTTTTTAGAATGAGTTTAGAGCCCTACATCCAATGGAGAGTAGGATATAACCATTCAAGTTTGTTTATTGTTCAATATACAGTGGGTTTCAGTGGTAATGCAAGATTTAGCTCCAAATTACACATAAACTTCAAGCAGCCATAACTTTTGATCCGATTGTTCGATTTTTGCAAACAACACTCTTTCAGAAAAAGCACATATTCTCCATCCAACAGAGAATAAGATTTACCCATTCGAGAATAAGACAACACCTTTCCGGTTGTTCGATTTTCGCCCAAAGTACCTTTTCGTAATGAGATCGGAGCCCTAAATCAAATGGAGAACAATTAAAACCCATTCCAGCTTGTTTAGAGGTCAATATACAGTGAGTTGTGGTGGTAATATGAGATTTTTCTCCAAATGACACATACACTTCTAAATTGTAGAATTTTTAATGCAGGTTGTAGTGAAAATGAGAGATTTAGCTGCAAATGACACTCAAACTTAAAACAACAACAACTTTTGATGCGGTTGTCTTATTTTACCCCCACAACACCTTTTCGGAATGAGCTCGGAGCACTACATTCATTGGGGCACAAGTTTTACCCACTCCAGTTCATTTAGTTGTCGATATATTGCTGGTTGTAGCGGTAATGCGAAATTTAGCTCTAAATTACACCTAAACTTCTAACAACCATAACTTTTTATTTGTATGTTTGATTTTTGCCCACAACACCTTTTCGGAATATGCTCGGAGGCATACATCCAATGGAGCACAATTTTAAACATTCCAGCTCATTTTAGTGGTCAATATACAGCAGGTTGCAATGGTAATGAGGGATTTAGCTCCTCTTGACACATAAACTGTAACAGCCATAACTATTGATCTGGTTGTCCAATTTTTGCGCACAACTCCTTTTTGGAATGAGCACGGAGCCCTACATCCAATGGAAAACAAGTTTTACCCATTCCAATTTGTTTAGTGGTCAATATACAGTTGGTTGGTAATAAGGTATTTAGCTCGAAAGGAGACCTAAACTTCAAACATCCGTAACTTTTGATCCGGTTGTCCGTTTTTCGCCCACAATACCTTTTCGGAATGAGATCGGAGCCCTAAATCCAATGGATGACAATTTTAACCCATTAAAGCTCGTTTAGAGGTCGATATACAGTGGGTTGTACTGTTAATGCGAGATTTAGCTCCAAATAACACATAAATTTCCAAAATGAAAGAATTTTAGATGCGATTTTTAGTGAAAGTGAGAGATTTAGCTTCAAATGACACTCAAACTTTATACAGCAATAAATTCTGATCCGGTTGTCTGATTTTACCCCCATAACATCTTTTGGGAATGAGCTCAGAACCCTACATTCATTGAAGCACTAGTTTTACCCATTGCAGTTCATTTAGTTGTCGATATATAGCGGGTTGCACTGGTAATGCGAAATTTAGCTTCAAATGACACCTAAACTTGAAACATCCATAACTTTTGATAAGGTTGTCTGATTTTTTCCCACAAAACCTCTTTGAAATTAGATCTGAGCCCTACATTCAACGGAGAGCAAGTTTTACCCAATATAGTTCATTTAGTGGTTGTTATACATTGAGTTGTAGTGGTAATGTGGGATTTAGCTCCTGCCGACACCTAAACTTCAAACAGCTATTACTTTTGATCCCGTTGTCCGAATTTTTCCCAAAACACCTTTTCGTAATGAGCTCAGAGCCATAAATCCTATGGAGAATAGTATTTACTCGATCGAGTTCATTTAGTGGTCGACGGATAGTGGATTGCAGTGGAAATGAGGGATTTTCCTCCAATTGATACCTAAACATCAAATATCCATAACTTTGATCCGGTTGTCTGATTTTTGCAAAGAACACCTTTTCGGAATGAGATCAGAGCCCTACATCCAATGGACAACAAATTTTACCCATTCTAGTTTGTTTAGTGGTTGATCTACAGTGGGTTGCAGTGATAATGTGGGATTTAGCTCCAAATGACACATAAACTTCAAACAGACAGAACTCTTGATCCAGTTGCCCAATTTTTGCCCACAATACCTTTTTAGAATGAGTTCAGAGCCCTACATCCAAGGGAGAGTAGGATATAACCATTCAAGTTTGTTTATTGTTCCATATACAGTGGGTTCCAGTGGTAATGCAAGATTTAGCTCCAAATTACACATAAACTTCAAGCAGCCATAACTTTTGATCCGATTGTTTGATTTTTGCCAACAACACTTTTTCGGAAAGAGCTCATATTCTCCATCCAACAGAGAATAAGATTTACCCATTCGAGAATAAAACAACACCTTTCCGGTGGTCCGATTTTCACCCACAATAGCTTGTTTAGAGGTTGATATACAATGAGTTGTGGTGGTAATATGAGATTTATCTCCAAATGACACACACTTCAAAATGGCAGAATTTTTAATGCGGGTTGTATTGAAAATGAGAGATTTAGCTGCAAATGACACTCAAACTTAAAATAGCAACAACTTTTGATGCGTTTGTCTTATTTTACCCCATAACATCTTTTTGGAATGAGCTCAGAGCACTACAATCATTGGAGCACAAGTTTTACCCACTTCAGTTCATTTAGTTGTCGATATATTGTTGGTTGTAGCAGCAATGCTAAATTTTGCTCCAAATTACACCTAAACTTCTAACAACCATAACTTTTGATTTGTATGTTTTATTTTTTTTCCCACAACACCTTTTCAGAATATGCTCGGAGGCATACATCCAATGGTGCACAATTTTAAA
This sequence comes from Dactylorhiza incarnata, assembly GCA_033032865.1. Lineage (NCBI taxonomy): Eukaryota > Viridiplantae > Streptophyta > Magnoliopsida > Asparagales > Orchidaceae > Dactylorhiza > Dactylorhiza incarnata. The sequence continues at coordinate 20,012,089 of JAWHQI010000004.1, forward strand.
CAATTCCAGCTCATTTTAGTGGTCAATATACAGCGGGTTGCAATGGTAATGAGGGATTTAGCTCCTCTTGACACATAAGCTGTAACAGCCATAACTTTTGATCTGGTTGTCCGATTTTTGCCCACAACACCTTTTTGGAATGAGCTCGGAGCCCTACATCCAATGGAAAACAAGTTTTACCCATTCCAGTTTATTTAGTAGTCAATACATAGTTGGTTGCTAATAAGGTATTTATCTTGAAAGGAGACCTAAACTTCAAACATCCGTAACTTTTGATCCGGTTGTCCGATTTTCTCCCACAATACCTTTTCGGAATGAGATCAGATCCCTAAATCCAATGGAGAACAATTTTAACCCATTCAAGATCGTTTAGAGGTCGATATACAGTAGCTTGTACTATTAATGCGAGATTTAGCTCCAACTAACACATAAATTTCCAAAATGAAAGAATTTTAGATACGGTTTGTAGTGAAAATGAGAGATTTAGCTCCAAATGACACTCAAACTTTATACAGCAATAACTTCTGATCCGATTGTCTGATTTTTACCCCATAACATCTTTAATGAATGAGCTCAGAGCCCTACATTCATTTAAGCACTAGTTTTACCCATTGCGGTTTATTTAGTTGTCGATATTTAGCGGGTTGCACTGGTAATGCGAAATTTAGATTCAAATGACACCTAAACTTGAAACATCCATAACTTTTGATCAGGTTGTCTGATTTTTGCCCACAAAACCTCTTCGAAATGAGATCTGAGCCCTACATTTAATAGAGAGCAAGTTTTAACCAATCTATTTTATTTAGTGGTTGTTATATATTGAGTTGTAGTGGTAATGTGGGATTTAGCTCCTACTGACACCTAAACTTCGAACAGCTATAACTTTTGATCCCGTTGTCCGAATTTTGCCCAAAACACCTTTTCGTAATGAGCTAAGAGCCACACATACTATGGAGAATAGGATTTACTCAATCGAGCTCATTTTGTGGTCGACGGATAGTGGATTGCAGTGGAAATGTGGGATTTTGCTCCTATTGACACATAAACTTCAAATATCCATAACTTTGATCCGGTTGTCTAATTTCTGCCCACAACACCTTTTCAGAATGAGATCAGAGCCCTACATCCAATGGACAACAAGTTTTACCCCTTCCAGTTTGTTTAGTGGTTGATCTACAGTGGGTTGCAGTGATAATGTGGGATTTAGCTCCAAATGACACATAAACTTCAAACAGACAGAACTCTTGATCCAGTTGCCCAATTTTTGCCCACAATGCCTTTTTGGAATGAGTTCAGAGCCCTACATCCAATAGAGAGTAGGATATAACCATTCAAGTTTGTTTATTGTTCGATATACAGTGGGTTCCAGTGGTAATGCAGGATTTAGCTCCAAATTACACATAAACTTCAAACAGACATAACTTTTTATCCGATTGTTTGATTTTTGCCAACAACACTTTTTCGGAAAAAGATCATATTCTCCATCCAACAGAGAATAAGATTTACCCATTCGAGAATAAGACAACACCTTTTCGGTTGTCCGATTTTCGCCCACAATACCTTTTCGGAATGAGATCGGAGCCCTAAATCCAGTGGAGAACAATTTAAACCCATTCCAACTTGTTTAAAGGTCGATATACAGTGAGTTGTGATAGTAATATGAGATTTATCTCCAAATGACACGTACACTTCAAAATGATAGAATTTTTAATGCGGGTTGTAGTGAAAATGAGAGATTTAGCTGCAAATGACACTAAAACTTAAAACAGCAACAACTTTTGATGCGGTTGTCTTATTTTACCCCACAACACCTTTTCGGAATGAGCTCGGAGCACTACATTCATTGGAGCACAAGTTTTACCCACTCCAGTTCATTTAATTGTCGATATATTACTGGTTGTAGCGGTAATGTGAAATTTAGCTCTAAATTACACCTAAACTTCTAACAGCCATAACTTTTGATTTGTATGTTTGATTTTTGCCCACAACACCTTTTCGGAATATGCTCGGAGGCATACATTCAATGGAGCATGATTTTAAACTATTCCAGCTCATTTTAGGGGTCAATATACAGCAGGTTGCAATGGTAATGAGGGATTTAGCTCCTCTTGACACATAAACTGTAACAGTCATAACTTTTGATCTGGTTGTCCAATTTTTGCGCACAACACCTTGTTGGAAAGAGCTCGGAGCCCTAAATTCAATGGAGAACAATTTTAACCCATTCAAGCTCGTTTAGAGGTTGATATACAGTGGGTTGTACTGTTAATGCGAGATTTAGCTCCAAATAACACATAAATTTCCAAAATGAAAGAATTTTAGATGCGGTTTTTAGTGAAAGTGAGAGATTTAGCTTCAAATGACACTCAAACTTTATACAACAATAACTTCTGATCCGGTTGTCTGATTTTACCCCCATAACATCTTTTAGGAATGAGCTCAGAGCCCTACATTCATTGAAGCACTAGTTTTACCCATTGTAGTTCATTTAGTTGTCGATATATAGCGGGTTGCACTGGTAATGCGAAATTTAGCTTCAAATGACACCTAAACTTGAAACATCCATAACTTTTGATAAGGTTGTCTGATTTTTGCCCACAAAACCTCTTCAAAATGAGATCTGAGCCCTACATTCAATGGAGAGCAAGTTTTACCCAATCTAGTTCATTTAGTGGTTGTTATACATTGAGTTGTAGTGTTAATGTGGGATTTAGCTCCTGATGACACCTAAACTTCAAACAGCTATAACTTTTGATCCCGTTGTCCAGATTTTGCCCAGAACTCCTTTTCGTAATGAGCTCAGAGCCACACATCCTATGGAGAATAGGATTTACTCGATCGAGTTCATTTAGTGGTCGACGGATAGTGGATTACAGTGGAAATGTGGGATTTTGCTCCAATTGACACCTAAACTTCAAACATCCATAACTTTGATTCAGTTGTCTGATTTTTGCCCACAACACATTTTCGAAATGAGATTAGAGCCCTACATCCAATGGACAACAAGTTTTACCCATTCATGTTCGTTTAGTGGTTGATCTACAGTGGGTTGCAGTGATAATGTGGGATTTTACTCCAAATGACACATAAACTTCAAACATACAGAACTCTTATCAAGTTGCCCATTTTTTGCCCACAATACCTTTTTGGAATGAGTTCAGAGCCCTACATCTAATGGAGAGTATGATATAACCATTCAAGTTTGTTTATTGTTCGATATACAGTGGGTTCCAGTGTTAATGCAGGATTTAGCTCCAAATTACACATAAACTTCAAGCAGCCATAACTTTTGATCCGATTGTTCGATTTTTGCCAACAACACTTTTTAGGAAAGAGCTCATATTCTCCATCCAACAGAGAATAAGATTTACCCATTCGAGAATAAGACAACACCTTTCCGGTTGTCTGATTTTCGCCCACAATACCTTTTCGGAATAAGATCAGAGCCCTAAATCCAGTGGAGAACAATTTAAACCCATTCAGCTTGTTTAGAGGTCGATATATAGTGAGTTGTGGTGGTAATATGAGATTTATCTCTAAATGACACATACACTTCAAAATGGCAGAATTTTTAATGCGGGTTGTATTGAAAATGAGAGATTTAACTGCAAATGGCACTCAAACTTAAAACAGCAACAACGTTTGATGCGGTTGTCTTATTTTAACCCCACAACACCTTTTAGGAATGAGCTCGGAGCACTACGTTCATTGCAGCACAAGTTTTACCCACTCCAGTTCATTTAGTTCTCGATAGATTGCTGGTTGTAGGGTAATGCGAAATTTATCTCTAAATTACACCTAAACTTCTAACAGCCTTAACTTTTGATTTGTATGTTTCATTTTTGCCCACAACACCTTTTTGGAATATGCTTGGAGGCATACATCCAATGGATCCCATTTTTATTGCAGTTCATTTAGTTGTCGATATATAGGGGGTTGCACTGGTAATGCGAAATTTAGCTTCAAATGACACCTAAACTTGAAACATCCATAACTTTATATCAGGTTGTCTGATTTTTGCCCACAACACCTTTTTGGAATGAGATCAGAGCCCTACATCCAATGGACAACAAGTTTTACCCATTCCAGTTCGTTTAGTGGTTGATCTACTGTGGGTTGCAGTGATAATGTGGGATTTAGCTCCAAATGACACATAAACTTCAAACAAACAGAACTCTTGATCCAGTTGCCCAATTTTTACCCACAATACCTTTTTAGAATGAGCTCAGAGCCCTACATCCAATGGAGAGTAGGATATAACCATTCAAGTTTGTTTATTGTTCGATATAAAGTGGGTTCTAGTGGTAATGCAGGATTTAGGTCGAAATTAAACATAAACTTCAAGCAGAAATATCTTTTGATCCGATTGTTCAATTTTTGCCAACAACACTATTTCGGAAAGAGCTCATATTCTCCATCCAATAGAGAATAAGATTTACCCATTCAAGAATAAGACAACACCTTTCCGGTTGTCTGATTTTCGCTCACAATACCTTTTCGGAATGAGATCGGAGCCCTAAATCCAATGGAGAAAAATTTAAAACCATTCCATCTTGTTTAGAAGTCGATATATAGTGAGTTGTGGTGGTAATATGAGATTAATCTCCAAATGACACGTACACTTCAAAATGGCAGAATTTTTAATGCGGGTTGAATGAAAATGAGAGATTTAACTACAAATGACACTCAAACTTAAAATAACAACAACTTTTGATGCGGTTGTCTTATTTTAACCCCACAACACCTTTTAGGAATGAGCTCGGAGCACTACGTTCGTTGCAGCACAAGTTTTACCCACTCCAGTTCATTTAGTTCTCGATATATTGCTGGCTGTAGCGGTAATGCGAAATTTATCTCTAAATTACACCTAAACTTCTAACTGCCATAACTTTTGATTTGTATGTTTCATTTTTGCCCACAACACCTTTTTGGAATATGCTCGGAGGTATACATCCAATGGATCCCATTTTTATTGCAGTTCATTTAGTTGTCGATATATAGCGGGTTGCACTGGTAATGCGAAATTTAGCTTCAAATGACACCTAAACTTGAAACATCCATAACTTTTGATCAGGTTGTCTGATTTTTGTCCACAACACCTTTTCGGAATGAGATCAGAGCCCTATATCCAATGGACAACAAGTTTTACCCATTCTAGTTTGTTTAGTGGTTGATCTACAGTGGGTTGCAGTGATAATGTGGGATTTAGCTCCAAATGACACATAAACTTCAAACAAACAGAACTCTTGATCCAGTTGCCCAATTTTTACCCACAATACCTTTTTAGAATGAGATCAGAGCCCTACATCCAATGGAGAGTAGGATATAACCATTCAAGTTTGTTTATTATTCGATATACAGTGGGTTCTAGTGGTAATGCAGGATTTAGCTCCAAATTAAACATAAACTTCAAGCAGCCATAACTTTTGATCCGATTGTTCGATTTTTGCCAACAACACTTTTTCGAAAAGAGCTCATATTCTCCATCCAACAGAGAATAAGATTCACCCATTCAAGAATAAGACAACACCTTTCTGGTTGTCCGATTTTCACCCACAATACCTTTTCGGATTGAGATCGGAGCCCTAAATCTAGTGGAGAACAATTTAAACCCATTCCAGCTTGTTTAGAGGTCGATATACAGTGAGTTGTGGTGGTAATATGAGATTTATCTCCAAATGACACATACACTTCAATATGGAAATTTTTTTAATGCGGGTTGTAGTGAAAATGAGAGATTTATCTACAAATGACACTCAAACTTAAAACAGCAACAACTTTTGATGCTGTTATCTTATTTTACCTCACAACACCTTTTCGGAATGAGCTCGGAGCACTACAATCATTGGAGCACAAGTTTTACCCACTCCAGTTCGTTTAGTTGTCGATATATTGCTGGTTGTAGCGGTAATGCAAAATTTAGCTCCAAATTACACCTAAACTCCTAACAGCCATAACTTTTGATTTGTATGTTTGATTTTTGCCCACAACACCTTTTCGAAATATGCTCGGAGGCATACATCCAATGGAGCACAATTTTAAACCATTCTAGATCATTTTAGTGGTCAATATACAGCGGGTTGCAAAGGTAATGAGGGATTTAGCTCCTCTTGACACATAAGCTGTAACAGTCATAACTTTTGATCAGGTTGTCCAATTTTTGCGCACAACACCTTTTTGGAATGAGCTCGGAGCCCTACATCCAATGGAAAATAAGTTTTATCCATTATAGTTTGTTTCGTGGTCAATATACACTTGGTTGGTAATAAGGTATTTAGGTCGAAAGGAGACCTAAACTTCAAACATTCGTAACTTTTGATCCGGTTATCCGATTTTCGCCCACAATACCTTTTTAGAATGAGATCGGAGCCCTAAATCCAAAGGAGAACAATTTTAACCCATTCAAGCTCATTTTGAGGTCGATATACAGTGGGTTCTATTGTAAATGTGAAATTTAGCTCCAAATAACACATAAATATCCAAAATGAAAGAATTTTAGATGCGGTTTGTAGTGAAAGTGAGAGATTTACATCCAAATGACACTCAAACTTTATACAGCAATAACTTTGATCAGGTTGTCTGATTTTACCCCCATAACATCTTTTAGGAATGAGCTCAGAGCCCTACATTCATTGAAGCACTAGTTTTACCCATTGCAGTTCATTTAGTTGTCGATATATAGCGGGTTGCACTGGTAATGCGAAATTTAGCTTCAAATGACACCTAAACTTGAAACATCCATAACTTTTGATCAGTTTGTCTGATTTTTGCCCACAAAACCTCTTCAAAATGAAATCTGAGGCCTACATTCAATGGAGAGCAAGTTTTACCCAATCTAGTTCATTTAGTGGTTGTTATACATTGAGTTTGCAGTGGTAATGTGGGATTTAGCTCCTGCTGACACCAAAACATCAAATAGCTATAACTTTTGATCCCTTTGCCCGGATTTTGCCCAAAACACTTTTTTGTAATGAGCTCAGAGACAGACATCCTATGGAGAATAGGATTTACTCGATCGAGTTCATTTAGTGGTCGACGGATAGTGGATTGTAGTGGAAATGTGGGATTTTGCTCCAATTGGCACCTAAACTTCAAACATTCATAACTTTGACCCGGTTGTCTGATTTTTGCCCACAACACCTTTTCGGAATGAGATCAGAGCCCTACATCCAATGGACAACAAGTTTTACCGATTCCAGTTCATTTAGTGGTTGATCTACAGTGGGTTGCAGTGATAATGTGAGATTTCGCTCCAAATGACACAAACTTCAAACAGGCAGAACTCTTGATCCAGTTGCCCAATTTTTGCCCACAATACCTTTTTAGAATGAGTTCAGAGCCTTACATCCAATGGAGAGTAGGATAAAACCATTCAAGTTTGTTTATTGTTTGGCAGCCATAACTTTTGATCCGATTGTTTGATTTTGCCAACAACACTTTTTCGGAAAGAGCTCATTTTCTCCATCCAACAGAGAATAAAATTTAACAATTCGAGAATAAGACAATACCTTTCTATTTGTCCGATTTTCGACCACAATACCTTTTTGGAATGAGATCGGAGCCCTAAATCCAATGGAGAACAATTTTAACCCATTCAAGCTCTTTTAGAGGTCAATATAGAGTGGGTTGTACTATTAATGCAAAATTTAGCTCCAAATAACACATAAATATCCAAAATGAAAGAATTTTAGATGCGGATTGTAGTGAAAGTGAGAGATTTAGCTCCAAATGACACTCAAACTTTATACAACAATAACTTTTGATCCGGTTGTCTGATTTTACCACCATAACATCTTTTAAGAATGAGCTCAGATTCCTACATTCATTGAAGCACAAGTTTTACCCATTGCAGTACATTTAGTTGTCGATATATAGCGGGTTGCACTGTTAATGCAAGATGCTCACACCCTTGTGAGTACTTGCGATAGCTGCCAGCGGTCGGGGAACATCTCTCGCCGGGATGAGATGCCCCAAAATATTTTCTTAGAATGCGAAATTTTCGATCTTTGGGGCATTGATTTCGTTGGTCCTCTCCCTCCTTCGTTTTCAAATAAGTATATTCTAGTAGCGGTCGACTACGTGTCGAGATGGGCGGAAGTGCAAGATCTCCCCACCAACGATGCGCGAGTCATCGTTAACTTTTTTAAAAAATTATTCTCTCGATTTGGCACTCCGCGCGCTATTGTGAGTGATCGGGGCACCCATTTTTGCAATACTCAATTCACAAAAATCTTAGCAAAATATGGTGTCACGCACAAATTATCCACTGCATATCACCCACAAACGAGCGGCCAAGTTGAAGTTGTTAATCGAGAATTAAAACGGATCTTAGAAAAAACGGTTTCTATTAATCAGAAGGATTGGGCAATAAAGCTCGATGACGCTCTAAGGGCCTATCGAACGGCGTACAAGTCCGCTATCGGTTGTACACCATATCGAATGGTCTATGGCAAGGCTTGCCACCTCCTGGTTGAATTAGAACACCGCGCATTTTGGGCGCTTAAATTTTTAAATCTTGATTCTACTTTAGCGGGCGAACAAAGAAAATTTCAAATGAACGAATTAGATGAGTGGAGAGCGAATGCGTATGAGAGTGACAAATTATATAAGGAGCGAACAAAGTTTTATCACGACAAACATATAAAATTTCCAAAAACTTTTTCGCCAGGCGATCTCGTCCTCCTTTATAATTCTCGTCTTCGCCTTTTTCCGGGAAAGCTGAAATCTCGATGGTCCGGACCTTTTATTGTTAAAGAGGTTTGGTCCTATGGGACAATTCTAATTTCCCACCCGGAAAAAGGTTCCTTCAAAGTTAACGGGCACCGCCTTAATTAAATTGTATCTTCCGGGAGACTTACCTAATGACAAGAGTGATGCGATATTTCTTCATAATATAACATGATCAGCAAGTGGGTCAAGCTACGCGACCTTAAACAAAGCGCTTTTGGGAGGCACCCCAAGGTTATCTTTTTATTATTTTCTCTTCTTTTTGTTCTTTCTTTAACATCTTTTGTAGGTAATCGCGGCTTCCCCACAAAAGCTTCAAAAAAAAAATTTATCAGGGAAGCTCTTTTTCCTTCTTTCTTTTTCCTTGCATTTCTTTTTACCTTTTCTTACTTCATACTTATTTTTAAACATTGGGGACAATGTTTAACTTTAAGTATGGGGGTGTAAATAGCCCTTTGTAAATATTTGTAAATAGTTTTAAAAAGAAAATTTTCAAAAAAAAAAAACAACAAAAAGAAAATTTTAATTTTGTTTCTATGATTTCCTTTAATTAAGCACTTATAAAATCCAAAAACTCAAAAAAATTTAGAAAATCGAAAATTTAAATCTTGGAAAGGGACGTTTGGGATTTTATCCCATCACACCTCCTAGTACCTTGCGAACCCTTCACCGGGTAGCCCTTGGGAAGTCCAAGACTTAACAAAAATTGTTAAGTTTTAAAGCTAGTTTCTTTTCTTTGTAAATAGTTTTTAATGACAAAAATTCAAAAAAAAAAGATAATATAAAAATTCAAAAAAATATATATGAAAAAACTTAAACCACAAAAAAAAACTTTTATCTAGTACCTCTCCTATTTGTTGTTTTTGTGATTTCTTAGAAATCTAGTTGAGAATGTTTATAAGCATGTTTAAGTTTTTAATTGGCTAAAATTTTGCTTATCATAGTTTGTTAATTTTAAATTTGAGGTAATCTTGATTTAAGAATCATCTTATGATTTTAAATTGATTAGAGAATTTTGTTAGCATGACTTCTCTTTTTATTTTTAAATGGCTTCATTTTGTAGTAAATTTCCTAAACCTCTTTAGATTTCAATTATATTTTCTTCTAACTTCTTAGATCTTAGGAATTTTAATTTTACTAGAATTTGCTCTCAATATGATTTAAAGCTAGCTAGATTTATTTTCCCCTACCCTACCCCCTTTGATGGCATAAAAAAATGTATTAAAAGATCATATGTCATGGGAATAAGAGGATAAAATTCATTATTCCCTAAAACATATGCACCCAAAATATTTGAAAAGATTATATGGCATGGAGTAAGAGGATAAAATTCATTACTCCTAAACCATATACATTTTTGGTTTTTATTAGAAGAGAAAAAAAAAAGAGAGAAAGAAAGAAAAAAAAAAGGAAATTTCATGATAAATTCCATTTCCTCCATTCAAAAATGTCTCTTCTTATGCCAAATTTTATGAAATCCCCCTTAGCCAATTATCATTGTTCTAGTTTTAGTTGAAAATTATGGAGAGAGCAATATTTACTAATTTACTTTTCCTTAAGTTTCTTTTAAGGTAGAGTTCTTATAATTTTAATTTAATTTAGTTTTATAATTTCTACAATTTTGTCAAACTACTTAATTTTCTTGAGAAGTTCTTGCCTAAACATTTTTCCCTCTTTTCAAATCATCATCATAATTTAGGACTTAACTCCCCCTTGAATTTACTCTTAATTTAACTTTTGGTTAAATGAAATTTTAGTTTTAAATTAAAATTTTTTTAAGGATGTCTTATAAATTATGTCTCACACTTTTGCTCTGGAATAGCAAAACCTCAAGTATGGGGGTATTTGATAAGTAGTATTTTTATAACTTTTTAATAGAAAATTTTGTAAATATTTAATATGAATTTTCCTTTTATGTCAATTTTAGGTTATAAGTTAGTTCTTTTTGTAATTTTGATTCTAAATAAGCTTAATTTCAATATTTGTAGAATTTTGGGACAAATCGGGAAAAATGGCATGTCACGCCCTCGGTCACGCCCGTGACCTAGGGCGTGTAACCTAAAGATCAGTCCAGAATGATGTCGCGCTGTCTGAGCTAGCCCACAGCAAGTCACGCCCCAGGTCACGCCCGTGACCCAATGTCACGCCCGTGACCAAGGGCGTGTAAACTTAGAATCTTCCACATGGAGCCGCCGTCGAGACGTGGAGTTGCTGTCGAGAAGTCAACCTAAGTCACGCCCGTGACCCGACATGTCACGCTCGTGACATGTCACTTTTTGCCGCGCCGAATTCAAGCCCACGCCGCTGTCGGATCTGATGTGAATAGTGCAGTCACGCCCTTGGTCACGCCCGCGACCGAGGGCGTGTAATCTGAAATTTTTTCCTATAAATTCAGAGGTTCTCCTTGAGTCCAGGGTTCAGAATTTTGGAGTGGGGGAGGTGCTGTTGGAGCCAATCTTGAGTATTTTTTCACTTTCATGTTCATGTTCATGTGACTTTACTTTCATGCTCTCTTCCTTTTCTCATGCAATGTACTAGCTTCCTTTCAATGCAATAGTTTAGTTTAAGCTTGTAACTTGTTTTTCCTAGCTTGCAATCTCTTCTCTTAAGACTTGTAATAGTTTTCAATTAAATAAAAATTAGTTGTTCTCTATATTTTGTCTCCTCCTTACTTAGTTAAATTTTCTTATTATGCATTTTTATTTTTCTTCCTCTTTCCCCTCCACCATGCTTAACTAATCCTCATTAGTACTCGATCAAAATGATCCGAGGATGAGTTAGACAAGTTATGATTTTCTAAAGTTTTCTTTTTCCGTTTTTATAAACACTTGAATTACCCTTGATTTTTAATTAGTGAGGCCATATTTTCGATATATGGTTTTCGCTTATGTTTTCATACTTAGTTAGCCGAGAGGCTCAAAGTATGAATCGATCACTCAAGGGTAAAGAGAGTTGCACGCACTCCTCGAGAGAGGATGACGTAAATCTCCCGGATTGGAGTCAAATCCAATAGCGGGGTTCACTTCGTAAAGCAAGTTTTAGGTAATCGATTATAGGACGAGAGTCCGGTTGATTTTTCCTAAACTTAGTTAGGCATTAACCTCGAGAGAGGCATGTTCGAGCTTCGGGAACCTCCACGGTCAAGTAGTTCAATTTAAATAGAATTAGATTTAATCTCTTTTCACTTGTCTTTTCAGACTCTAAGGTGACTTTTGATTGAGTTCTAGCTTCTTCTATCATCATCTAAACTCTAAATTTAGCTTGCAATTTCTTTTTTTCTAGCCAAGTAATTAAAACCCCAAAATATCGTTAGATAAGATAATAACGACTTTCCTCAAAGTAGAAGTAATCAACGCGCCTCGTGGATTACGACCTTAATATTTCCTAATATCCTATACTATAGACGATAAGGTACACTTGCCTTTATCGGAAAAAGTTTTGGAGAAAATCTCAAACCTTCACTAAATTTCAAAACCGCAAAAATTAAATATCAAGTTTTTGGCGCCGTTGCCGGGGACTTTTGCGTAGATATTTTGAAACAAGGATAGCTATTAATTTTATCATGTTGTTTTTATTTTAGTTTTTCTATTTTTGAAAATCTTAAGGGTGAAATTAAAATCTTGGAAAGGGACGTTTGGGGTATCATCCCATCTCACCTCCTAGTACCTTGCAAACCCTTCACCGGGTAGATCTTGGGAAGTCCAAGACTAACTTAATCTGCCTAAAAGAACAAAAAAAAAATTTCTCTCTTTTTCTTCTTCCTTCCTTCTCTTTTTAGTGTATGACCCGTGGTAGCACTTCGATTCTTCCTTTTGATCCGGAAATCGAGCAAACCCTTTTGAGGCACCGCCGTTCTCGTGATCAAGGAAATCAAGTAGAATCCGAAGAGTCGATCAGGGACACTAACGCAGCGAACATGGATCATAATCTTAATCCTCCTAATCTTAACGAGCCAAATCCTAATGAGGACGCGCAACGGACCATGTCCTATTATACGCGGCCGAATTTAGAAGGCACACAATCGAGTATTGTTCGCCCCACGGTGGCGAACAATAATTTTGAGATCAAGTCCAGCATCATACAAATGGTGCAACAATCGGTGACTTTTGATGGTCAACCGGACGAGGATCCAAACTCACATATTTCTTACTTTCTTGAAATTTGCGACACATTTAAGATCAATGGCGTCACCGATGATGCCATTCGATTACGTCTTTTTCCTTTTTCTTTGCGGTCTAAGGCCAAGCAATGGCTGGGCTCCCTACCAAGGGGATCCATCACTACATGGGCCGAAATGGCGGAAAAATTTCTCAATAAATATTTCCCTCCTTCAAAGACCGCTAAATTCCGCACGGATATTGTGTCGTTCATGCAAATCAACTCGGAGACTCTCTATGACACATGGGAGCGCTTCAAGGAGCTTTTGCGCCGATGCCCTCACCACGCACTTGCCACTTGGCAACAAGTGCAAATATTTTATAATGGCTTAAATCTCCAAACGAGGCAAATGATTGATGCGGCCGCCGGAGGGACATTAAATAATAAAACCCCGATCGCCGCTCAAGAGCTTTTCGAAGAGATGGCCACAAATGCGTACCAATGGAACATGCCCCGAGCGCGGCCTAATAAGCCGGCCGGAATTTTTGAAATAGACGCTAACGCAAATTTGGCTTTACAAGTTGAGCGCTTAACAAAGCAAGTGGCGGAGATGTCTGCTTCCTCCGCCACTCCTCCTTGGGCTAATAATGTTTTACCTGAAGACCAAGTTGATTACGTGGGAAATCCGCCTCGGCCTTCCTATAACCCGAACACCGCTCCGTATAATAACACCTACAATGCGGGTTATAGGAATCATCCGAATTTCTCATGGAGCAATCAAGGAAATGCTCAGCGTCCCTTAAATTTAAATCAACCTCCAAATCAACTTCTTAATTTAACTCCCCCACCAAATTTTAATCCACCCGGTTTTCCACCGCAACAGCAAAAGCCCTCTCCGCTTGAAGAGGTTTTTGCAAAATATGTTGCTACAAATGAAGCGAACATCCGGAACCTCACCGGATCGATCAAAAATTTGGAGAACCAAGTGGGCCAGCTAGCAAAGATAATCTCCGAGCGCCAGCAAGGAGCCCTTCCGGGAAACACGGAGCCAAACCCAAAGGAGAGCGCAAATGCGATTACACTCCGAAGCAGGAAGGAGGTGGTTTCAAAACAGGACGAACCCATGGTAACTTCCTCCCCTCCTCCTCCTCCTATTTTATCTTCGAATTTACTTGCTACGTTAGCTCCGCGCGCTTCTACTTCAAATATTTCCGTATCCATCTAAGTTTAAAAGCGAGAGCGCCGAAAAGAATTATAAAAAGTTTTTAGATATTTTAAAGCAAATTCACATTAATGTACCCTTCTGCGAGGCTATCTCTCAAATGCCTAAATATGCGAAATATCTTAAGGAGTTGCTCTCCAATAAGAAAAAATTAGAAGATATTTCGCATATTTCTTTGAACGCAGAATGCTCCGCGGTTGTACTCAACAAATTGCCTAGAAAAGTGAATGACCCGGGACGGTTCTCCATCCCGTGTTTATTTGGCAATTCGTTAGTAAAACACGCTTTAGCGGATCTGGGAGCAAGTATCAATCTCATGCCTTTTTCACTATTTAAGAAACTAGGTCTAGGAAATCCAAGCCCCACTCGAATGAGTATTCAATTAGCGGATCGCTCTTTAAAATATCCGGTAGGAATAGTGGAGGACGTGCTCGTCAAGGTCGACAAGTTCATCTTCCCGGTGGACTTTGTCATTCTTGACATCGAAGAGGATGCCGAAGTACCCCTCATACTCGGCCGCCCCTTCCTTGCCACCTCCCGCGCCATTATTGACGTAAGTAACGGAAAGCTCCTCCTTCGGGTGGGGAGACGATGAAGTTTCTTTCGGCATAAATTCCTCGATGCGGAACACATTAGAAAATGACGATTCGTGTTTTTACCTGGAAGAGTGTTGGGAATTCGATTCACCTCCCGAGTTAGTCTCCACCTCGAGTCACGAGTCCGAGCTCGCCGAACTCTTTTGTCTGGAAGAAGAAGAAGTCACTCGTTTCACACCACCCGAACCACTATTTTTAGAAAAATTGAAAATCAAAACTTCTTATGAAGAACCACCCGTTTTAGAACTAAAGCAACTTCCCCCTCACCTTAAGTAATTATTTTTAGAAAAAGAGTCGAAGCTAACCGTCATCGTTTCATCCGAACTTAGCAACTCGGAAATTTCTGAGTTAGCTATTGTCTTAAGAAAGCACAGCCACGCAATTGCGTGGCAAATTTTGGATATTAAGCGTATAAACCCTTCCTTCTGCACTCATAAAATCTTTCTCGAAGATAATTCCCGAAATTCGGTCCAGCCTCAACGGCGGCTAAACCCTAACATGAAAGAAGTTGTTAAGGCCGAAGTGATCAAACTATTGGACGCGGGAATTATCTACCCGATATCGGATAGTACTTGGGTTAGCCCAGTACAAGTCGTACCAAAGAAAGGTGGCGTTACGGTAGTGGCTAACGAGAATAACGAGTTGATCCCAACCCGTACTGTTACGGGTTGGCGGATGTGCATCGATTACCGAAAACTAAATGATCACTTCCCTCTACCGTTTATTGATCAAATCTTAGAGCGCCTTTCAGGTCACTCCTACTACTGTTTTCTCGATGGTTTGTCGGGATATTTTCAAATCCCAATTTCGCCCGACGACCAAGAGAAAACCACTTTCACATGTCCCTTTGGCACCTTCGCTTATCGAAGGATGCCATTTGGTCTTTGTAACGCGCCAGCTACATTTCAAAGATGTATGCTGGCGATATTTGACAAGTTAGTAGAGGAGGTGATGGAAGTGTTTATGGATGACTTTTCCGTATTCAGAAACTCATTTAAAAATTGTTTAAAAAATCTTGAGCGTGTGTTGCAGCGATGCGAGGAAAAGAATTTAGCACTTAATTGGGAGAAATGCCATTTTATGGTCAAGGAAGGATTAGTCCTTGGTCATAAAATTTTGGGCATGGGGATCGAGGTCGATAGGGCCAAGATTGAAGTGATTGAAAATCTCCCCCCTCCAACAAACGTAAAAGCTATTCGTAGTTTCCTAGGGCACGCAGGGTTCTATCGGCGCTTTATACAAAATTTTTCCAAAATCACAAAGCCGTTAACCCATCTTCTCGAAAAGGAATCCTCATTTATTTTTAGCGATGAATGCCATTTGGCCTTTAAACTTATTAAAGAAAAACTTATAAACTCCCTGATTCTAGTCGCGCTGGATTGGTCGCTCCCTTTTGAAATCATGTGCGACGCGAGTGACATTGCGGTTGGTGCCATTTTAGGCCAACGGGTGAGTAAGTATTTCCACCCTATTTATTATGCGAGCAAAACACTCACGTCGGCACAAGCGAATTACACCACTACCGAAAAAGAGCTTCTAGCAATCGTGTTTGCCTTCGATAAGTTTAGGTCATACATCACCCTCTCGAAAGTTATCGTCTTCACGGATCACTCCGCACTTAGGTATCTTTTAAGCAAATCGGACGCCAAGCCTCGTCTTTTGCGATGGATCCTCCTCTTGCAGGAGTTTGACTTAGAGATCCGGGACAAAAGAGGAGCCAAAAACTTGGCGGCCGATCATCTTTCTCGTCTAGAAAACCCCGCCTCGGAAGTATTGATAAAATCTGACATCGATGATAAATTTCCCGAAGAGCGCCTCCTCGCTCTCGAAAATATTAATTCATCGTCTACCCCCTGGTTTGCAGATCTGGCTAACTATTTAGTAGCCCGGGTCCTGCCGAAAGAATTCTCGAGTCAGCAAAAGAAGAAATTCTTTTCTGATTTAAAGAATTACTTTTGGGAGGACCCCTTTTTATTCCATGTATGCGCAGACCAAGTGGTGAGACGATGCGTCTCGAGTGAGGAGGGTCTTAAAATTTTACGACATTGTCACGAGGGACCATCCGGTGGTCATTATCATTCAAACCGAACCGCGAGGAAGGCGCTGGAGGCGGGCTTTTATTGGCCCTCGCTCTTCAAAGATGCTCACACCCTTGTGAGTACTTGCGACAGCTGCCAGCGGTCGGGGAACATCTCTCGCCGGGATGAGATGCCCCAAAATATTTTCTTAGAATGTGAAATTTTCGATCTTTGGGGCATTGATTTCGTTGGTCCTCTCCCTCCTTCGTTTTCAAATAAGTATATTCTAGTAGCGGTCGACTACGTGTCGAGGTGGGCGGAAGCGCAAGCTCTCCCCACCAACGATGCGCGAGTCATCGTTAACTTTTTAAAAAAATTATTCTCTCGATTTGGCACTCCGCGCGCTATTGTGAGTGATCGGGGCACCCATTTTTGCAATACTCAATTCACAAAAATCTTAGCAAAATATGGTGTCACGCACAAATTATCTACTGCATATCACCCACAAACGAGCGTCCAAGTTAAAGTTGTTAATCGAGAATTAAAACGGATCTTAGAAAAAACAGTTTCTATTAATCGGAAGGATTGGGCAATAAAGCTCGATGACGCGCTATGGGCCTATCGAACGGCGTACAAGTCCGCTATCGGTTGTACACCATATCGAATGGTCTATGGCAAGGCTTGCCACCTCCCGGTTGAATTAGAACACCGTGCATTTTAGGCGCTTAAATTTTTAAATCTTGATTCTACTTTAGCGGGCGAACAAAGAAAATTTCAAATGAACGAATTGGATGAGTGGAGAGCGAATGCGTATGAGAGTACAAATTATATAAGGAGCGAACAAAGTTTTATCACGACAAACATATAAAATTTCCAAAAACTTTTTCGCCAGGCGATCTCGCCCTCCTTTATAATTCTCGTCTTCGCTTTTTTCTGGGAAAGCTGAAATCTCGATGGTCCGGACCTTTTATTGTTAAAGAGGTTTGGTCCTATGGGACAATTCTAATTTCCCAACCAGAAAAAGGTTCCTTCAAAGTTAACGGGCACCGCATTAAATTGTATCTTCCGGGAGACTTACCTAATGACAAGAGTGATGCGATATTTCTTCATAATATAACATGATCGGCAAGTGGGTCAAGCTACGCGACCTTAAACAAAGCGCTTTTGGGAGGCACCCCAAGGTTATCTTTTTATTATTTTCTCTTGTTTTTGTTCTTTCTTTAACATCTTTTGTAGGTAATCGCGGCTTCCCCACAAAAGCTTCAAAAAAAAATATTATCAGGGAAGCTCTTTTTCCTTGCATTTCTTTTTACCTTTTCTTACTTCATACTTATTTTTAAACATTGGGGACAATGTTTAACTTTAAGTATGGGGGTGTAAATAGCCCTTTGTAAATATTTGTAAATAGTTTTAAAAAGAAAATTTTCAAAAAAAAAATGAAAAAAAAACAACAAAAAGAAAATTTTAATTTTGTTTCTATGATTTCCTTTAATTAAGCACTTATAAAATCCAAAAACTGAAAAAAATTTAGAAAATCGAAAATTTAAATCTTGGAAAGGGACATTTGGGATTTTATCCCATCACACCTCCTAGTACCTTGCGAACCCTTCACCGGGTAGCCTTTGGGAAGTCCAAGACTTAAAAAAAATTGTTAAGTCTTAAAGCTAGTTTCTTTTCTTTGTAAATAGTTTTTAATGACAAATATTCAAAAAAAAAAAGATAATATAAAAATTCAAAAAAATATATATGAAAAAACTTAAAACACAAAAAAAAACTTTTATCTTATACCTCTCCTATTTGTTGTTTTTGTGATTTCTTAGAAATCTAGTTGAGAATGTTTATAAGCATGTTTAAGTTTTTAATTGGCTAAAATTTTGCTTATCATAGTTTGTTAATTTTAAATTTGAGGTAATCTTGATTTAAGAATCATCTTATGATTTTAAATTGATTAGAGAATTTTGTTAGCATGACTTCTCTTTTTATTTTTAAATGGCTTCATTTTGTAGTAAATTTCTGAAACCTCTTTAGATTTCAATTATATTTTATTCTAACTTCTTAGATCTTAGGAATTTTAATTTTACTAGAATTTGCTCTCAATATGATTTAAAGCTAGCTAGATTTATTTTCCCCTACCCTACCCCCTTTGATGGCATAAAAAAAATGTATTAAAAGATCATATGTCATGGGAATAAGAGGATAAAATTCATTATTCCCTAAAACATATGCACCCAAAATATTTGAAAAGATTATATGGCATGGAGTAAGAGGATAAAATTCATTACTCCTAAACCATATACATTTTGGGTTGTTATTAGAAGAGAAAAAAAAAAGAGAGAAAGAAAGAAAAAAAAAAGGAAATTTCTTGATAAATTCCATTTCCTCCATTCAAAAATGTCTCTTCTTATGCCAAATTTTATGAAATCCCCCTTAGCCAATTATCATTGTTCTAGTTTTAGTTGAAAATTATGGAGAGAGCAATATTTAGTAATTTACTTTTCCTTAAGTTTCTTTTAAGGTAGAGTTCTTATAATTTTAATTTAATTTAGTTTTATAATTTCTACAATTTTGTCAAACTACTTAATTTTCTTGAGAAGTTATTGCCTAAACATTTTTCCCTCTTTTCAAATCATCATCATAATTTAGGACTTAACTCCCCCTTGAATTTACTCTTAATTTAACTTTTGGTTAAATGAAATTTTAGTTTTAAATTAAAATTTTTTAAGGATGTCTTATAAATTATGTCTCACACTTTTGCTCTGGAATAGCAAAACCTCAAGTATGGGGGTATTTGATAAGTAGTATTTTTATAACTTTTTAATAGAAATTTTTTTAAATATTTAATATGTATTTTCCTTTTATGTCAATTTTAGGTTATAAGTTAGTTCTTTTTGTAATTTTGATTCTAAATTAGCTTAATTTCAATATTTGCAGAATTTTGGGACAAATCGGGAAAAATTGCATGTCACGCCCTCGGTCACGCCCGTGACCCAGGGCGTGTAACCTACAGATCAGTCCAGAATGATGCCACGCTGTCTGAGCTAGCCCACACCAAGTCATGCCCCAGGTCACGCCCGTGACCCAAAGTCACGCCCGTGACCAAGGGCGTGTAAACTTAGAATCTTCCACGTGGAGCCGTCGTCGAGACGTGGAGTTGCTGTCGAGAAGTCAACCTAAGTCACGCCCATGACCCGACATGTCATGCCCGTGACATGTCACTTTTCGCCGCGCCGAATTCAAGCCCACGCCGCTGTCAGATCTGATGTGAATAGTGCAGTCACGCCCTTGGTCACGCCCGTGACCGAGGGCGTGTAATCTGAAATTTTTTCCTATAAATTCAGAGGTTCTCCTTGAGTCCAGGGTTCAGAATTTTGGAGTGGGGGAGGTGCTGTTGGAGCCAATCTTGAGTATTTTTTTCACTTTCATGTTCATGTTCATGTGACTTTACTTTCATGTTCTCTTCCTTTTCTCATGCAATGTACTAGCTTCCTTTCAATGCAATAGTTTAGTTTAAGCTTGTAACTTGTTTTTCCTAGCTTGCAATCTCTTCTCTTAAGACTTGTAATAGTTTTCAATTAAATAAAAATTAGTTGTTCTCTTTATTTTGTCTCCTCCTTAGTTAAATTTTCTTATTATGCATTTTTATTTTTCTTCCTCTTTCCCCTCCACCATGATTAACTAATCCTCATTAGTACTGGATCAAAATGATCTGAGGATGAGTTAGACAAGTTATGATTTTCTAAAGTTTTCTTTTTCCGTTTTTATAAACACTTGAATTACCCTTGATTTTTAATTAGTGAGGCCATATTTTTGATATATGGTTTTCGCTTATGTTTTCATACTTAGTTAGCCGAGAGGCTCAAAGTATGAATCGATCACTCATGGGTAAAGAGAGTTGCACGCACTCCTCGAGAGAGGATGACGTAAATCTCTAGGATTGGAGAAAAATCCAATAGCGGGGTTCACTTCGTAAAGCAAGTTGTAGGTAATCGATTATAGGATGAGAGTCCGGTTGATTTTTCCTAAACTTAGTTGGGCATTAACCTCGAGAGAGGCATGTTCGAGCTTCGGGAACCTCCACAGTCAAGTAGTTCAATTTAAACGGAATTAGATTTAATCTCTTTTCACTTGTCTTTTCTCACTCCAAGGTGACTTTTGATTGAGTACTAGCTTCTTCTATCATCATCTAAACTCTAAATTTAGCTTGCAATTTCTTTTTTTTCTAGCCAAGTAATTAAAACCCCAAAATATCGTTAGATAAGATAATAGCGACTTTCCTCAAAGTAGAAGTAATCAACGCGCCCCGTGGAATACGACCTTGATATTTCTTAATATCCTATACTATAGACGATAAGGTACACATGCCTTTATCGGAAATAGTTTTGGAGAAAATCTCAAACCTTCACTAAATTTCAAAACCGCAAAAATTAAATATCAATAAACTAAAACAGCCATAACTTTTGATAAGGTTGTCTGATTTTTGCGAACAACACCTTTTGGAATGAGCTCGGAGCCCTACATCCAATGGAAAACAAGTTTTGCCCATTCCAGTTTGTTTAGTGTTCAATATACAGTTGGTTGGTAATAAGGTATTTAGCTCGAAAGAAAACCTAAACTTCAAACATCCGTAACGTTTGATCTGGTTGTCTGATTTTCACCCACAATACCTTTTCGGAATGAGATCGGTGCCCTAAATCCAATGGAGAACAATTTTAACCCATTCAGGCTCGTTTACAAGTCGATATACAGTGGGTTGTATTGTTAATGCGAAATTTAGCTCCAAATAACACATAAATTTCCAAAATGAAAGAATTATAGATGCGGTTTGTAGTGAAAGTGAGAGATTTTGCTCCAAATGACACTCAAACTTTATACAACAATAACTTTTGATCCTGTTGTCTGATTTTACCCCCATAACATCTTTTAGGAATGAGATCAGAGCCCTATATGCATTGAAGCACAAATTTTATCCATTGCAGTTCATTTAGTTGTCGATATATAACGGGTTGCTCTGGTAATGTGAAATTTAGCTTCAAATGACCCATAAACTTGAAACATCCATAACTTTTAATCAGGTTGTCTAATTTTTGCCCACAACACCTTTTCAGAATGAGATCAGAGCCCTACATCCAATGGACAACAAGTTTTACCCATTCCAGGTCGTTTTGGTTGATCTACAGTTGGTTGTAGTGATAATGTGGGATTTAGCACCAAATGACACATAAACTACAAATAGACAGAACTCTTGATCCAGTTGCACAATTTTTGCCACTAATACCTTTTTAGAATGAGTTCAGAGCCCTACATCCTATGGAGAATAGGATTTACTTGATCGAGTTCATTTAGTGGTCGACGCATAGTGGATTGCAGTGGAAATTAGGGATTTTGCTCCAATTGACACCTAAACTTCAAACATCCATAACTTTGATCTGGTTGTTTGATTTTTGCACACAACACCTTTTCAGAATGAGATCAGAGCGCTACATCCAATGGACAACAAGTTTTACCCATTCCAGGTCGTTTAGTGGTTGATCTACAGTGGTTTGCAGTGATAATGTGGCATTTAGATCAAAATGACACACAAACTTTAAACAGACATCACTCTTGATCCAGTTGCCCAATTTTTGCCCACAATACCTTTTTAGAATGAGTTCAGAGTCCTACATCCAATGGAGAGTGGGATATAACAATTCAAGTTTCTTTATTGTTCGATATACAGTGGGTTCCAGTGGTAATGCAGGATTTAGCTCCAAATTACACATAAACTTCAAGCAGCCATAACTTTTGATCCGGTTGTTCGATTTTTGCGAACAACACTTTTTCGGAAAGAGCTCATATTCTCCATCCAACAGAGAATAAGATTTACCCATTCGAGAATAAGACAACCTGTTTCCGGTTGTTCGATTTTCGCCCACAATACCTTTTTAGAATGAGATCGGAGCCCTAAATCCAGTGGAGAACAATTTAAACCCATTCCAGCTTGTTTAGAGGTCGATATACAGTGAGTTGTGGTGGTAATATGAGATTTATCTCCAAATGACACATACAATTCAAAATGTTTAATGCGGGTTGTAGTGAAAATGAGAGATTTAGCTGCAAATGACACTCAAACTTAAAACATCAACAACTTTTGATGCGGTTGTCTTATTTTACCCCACAATACCTTTTCGGAATGAGCTCGGAGCACTTTGTTCATTGGAGCACAAGTCTTACCCACTCTAGTTCATTTAGTCGTCGATATATTGCTGGTTGTAGCGATAATCCGAAATTTAGCTCTAAATTACACCTAAACTACTAATAGCCATAACTTTTGATTTGTATGTTTGATTTTTGCCCACAACACCTTTTCAGAATATGCTTGGAGGCATACATCCAATAGAACACAATTTTAAACCATTCCAGCTCATTTCAGTGGTCAATATACAGCAGGTTGCAATGGTAATGAGGAATTTAGCTCCTCTTGACACATAAACTATAACAGCCATAACTTTTGATCTAGTTGTCTGCTTTTTGCGCACAACACCTTTTTGAAAGAGCTCAGAGCCCTACAGCTAATGGAAAACAAGTTTTACCCATTACAGTTTGTTTAGTGGTCAATATATAGTTGGTTGGTAATAAGGTATTTAGCTCAAAAGGAGACCTAAACTTCAAACATTCGTAACTTTTGATCCGGTTGTCCGATTTTCGCCAACAATACCTTTTCAGAATGATATCGGAGCACTAAATCCAATAGACAACAATTTTAACCCACTCAAGCTCATTTAGAGGTCAATATACAGTGGGTTGTACTGTTAATGCGAGATTTTGCTCAAAATAACACATAAATACCCAAAATGAAAGAATTTTAGATGCAGTTTGTAGTGAAAGTGAGAGATTTAGCTCCAAATGACACTCAAACTTTATACAGCAATAACTTTTGATCTGGTTGTCTGATTTTACCCCCATAACATCTTTTAGGAATGAGCTCAGAGCCCTACATTCATTGAAGCACTAGTTTTACCCATTGTAGTTCATTTAGTTGTCGATATATAGCGGGTTGCACTGGTAATGCGAAATTTAGCTTCAAATGACACCTAAACTTGAAGCATCCATAACTTTTGATCAGGTTGTCTGATTTTCGCCCACAAAACCTCTTCAAAATGAGATCTGAGGCCTACATTCAATGGAGAGCAAGTTTTACCCTATCTAGTTCATTTAGTGGTTGTTATACATTGAGTTGCATTGGTAATGTGGGATTTAGCTCCTGCTGACACCTAAACTTCAAACAGCTATAACTTATGATCCCGTTGTCCGAATTTTGCCCAAAACACCTTTTCGTAATGAGCTCAGAGCCACAAATCCTATGGAGAATAGGATTTACTCAATCGAGTTCATTTAGTGGTCGACGGATAGTGGATTGCAGTTGAAATATGGGATTTTGCTCCAATTGACACCTAAACTTCAAACCTCCATAACTTTGATCCGGTTGTCTGATTTTTGCCCACAACACCTTTTTAGAATGAGATCAGAGCCCTACATCCAATGGACAACAAGTTTTACCGATTCCATTTCGTTTAGTGGTTGATCTACAGTGGGTTGCAGTGATAATGTGGGATTTCGCTCCAAATGACACAAACTTCAAACAGGCAGAAATCTTGATCCAGTTACCTAATTTTTGACCACAATACCTTTTTAGAATGAGTTCAGAGCCCTACATCCAATGGAGAGTAGGATATAACCATTCAAGTTTGTTTATTATTCGATACACAGTGGGTTCTAGTGGTAATGCAGGATTTAGCTCCAAATTACACATAAACTTAAAGCAGCCATAACTTTTGATCCGATTGTTTGATTTTACCAACAACACTTTTTCGGAAAGAGCTCATATTCTCTATCCAACAGAGAATAAAATTTACCCATTCGAGAATATTACGGTACCTTTCCGGTTGTCCGATTTTCGCCCACCAATACCTTTTCGGAATGAGATCGGAGCCCTAAATCCAATGGAAAACAATTTAGAACCATTCCAGCATGTTTAGAGGTCGATATATAGTGAGTTATTGTGGTAATATGAGATTTATCTCCAAATGACACATACACTTCAAAATGGCAGAATTTTTAATGCAGGTTGTAGTGAAAATGAGAGATTTAACTGCAAATGACACTCAAACTTAAAACAACAACAACTTTTGATACGGTTGTCTTATTTTACCCTACAACACCTTTTCAGAATGAGCTCGGAGCACTACAATCATTGGAGCACAAGTTTTACCCACTCCAGTTCATTTAGTTGTCGATATATTGCTGGTTGTAGCGGTAATGCGAAATTTAGCTCCAAATTACATCTAAACTTCTAACAGCCATAACTTTTGATTTGTATGTTTGAATTTTCCCACAACACTTTTTCAGAATATGCTCAGAGGCATACATCCAATGGTGCACAATTTTAAACCATTCCAGCACATTTTAGTGGTCAATATACATCGGGTAGCGATGGTAATGAGGGATTTAGCTCCTCTTGACACATAAGATGTAACAACCATAACTTTTGATCTGGTTGTCCAATTTTTGCTTACAAATCCTTTTTAGAATGAGCTCGGAGCCCTACATCCAATGGAAAACATGTTTTACCCATTCCATTTTGTTTAGTGGTCAATAAGGTACTTAGCTCGAAAGGAGACCTAAACTTCAAACATCTGTAACTTTTGATCCGGTTGTCCGATTTTCGACCACAATACCTTTTCGGAATGAGATCGGAGCCCTAAATCCAATGGAGAAGAATTTTAACCCATTCAAGCTCTTTTAGAGGTCGATATACAGTGGGTTGTACTGTTAATGCAAGATTTAGCTCCAAATAACACATAAATATCCAAAATGAAAGAATTTTAGATGCAGTTTGTAGTGAAAGTGAGAGATTTAGCTCCAAATGACACTCAAACTTTATACAGCAATAACTTTTTATCCGGTTGTCTGATTTTACCCTCACAACATCTTTTAGGAATGAGCTCAGAGCCCTACATTCACTGAAGCACAATTTTTACCCATTGCAGTAGATTTAGCTTCAAATGACACCTAAACATGAAACATCCATAACTTTTGATTAGGTTGTCTAATTTTTGCCAACAAAACCTCTTTGAAATGAGATCTGAGCCCTACATTCAATGGAGAGCAAGTTTTACCCAATCTAGTTCATTTAGTGGTCGATATACATTGTGTTGTAGTGGTAATGTGGCATTTAGCTCCTACTGACACCTAAACTTCAAACAGCTATAACTTTTGATCCCGTTGTCCTATTTTTTCCCAAAACACATTTTCGAAATGAGCTCAGAGACACACATCCTATGGAAATAAGGGATTTTTCTCCAATTGACACCTAAGCTTCAAACATCCATAACTTTGATACGGTTGTCTGATTTTTCCCCATGACACATTTTCAGAATGAGATCAGAGCCCTACATCCAATGGACAACAAGTTTTATCCATTCCAGGTCGTTTAGTGGTTGATCTACAGTGGGTTGCAGTGATAATGTGGGATTTAGCTCCAAATGACACAGAAACTTCAAACAGACAGAACTCTTGATCCAGTTGCCCAATTTTTGCCCACAATACCTTTTCAGAATGAGCTCAGAGCCCTACATCCAATGGAGAGTAGGATATAACCATACAAGTTTGTTTATTGTTCGATATACAGTGGGTTCCAGTGGCAATGCATGATTTAGCTCCAAATTACACATAAACTTCAAGCAGCCATAACTTTTGATCCGATTATTCGATTTTTTCCAACAACACTTTTTCGAAAAGAGCTCATATTGTCCATCAAACAGAGAATAAGATTTACCCATTCGAGAATAAGACAACACCTTTCCGGTTGTCTGATTTTCGCCCACAATACCTTTTCGGAATGAGATCAGAGCCCTAAATCCAGTGGAGAACAATTTAAACCCATTCCAGCTTGTTTAGAGGTCGATATACAGTGAGTTGTGGTGGTAATATGAGATTTATCTCCAAATGACACATACACTTCAAAATGGCAGAATTTTTAATGCAGGTTGTAGTGAAAATGAGAGATTTAGCTGCAAATGATGTTCAAACTTAAAACAGCAATAACTTTTGATGCAGTTGTCTTATTTTAACCCCACAACACCTTTTCGGAATGAGCTCAGAGCACTACATTCATTGTAGCACAAGTTTTACCCACTCCAGTTCATTTGGTTCTCGATATATTGCTGGTTGTAGCGGTAATGCGAAATTTAACTCTAAATTACACCTAAACTTCTAACAGCCATAACTTTTGATTTGTATGTTTGATTTTTGCCCATAACACCTTTTCGAAATATGTTCGGAGGCATACATCCAATGGAGCACAATTTTAAACCATTCCAGCTCATTTTAGAGGTCAATATACAGCAGGTTGCAATGGTAATGAGGGATTTACCTCCTCTTGGCACATAAACTGTAACAACCATAACTTTTGATCTGGTTGTCAGATTTTTGCGCACAACACCTTTTTGGAATGAGCTCGGAGCCCTACATCCAATGGAAAACAAGTTTTCCCCATCCCAGTTTTTTTAGTGGTCAATATACAGTTGGTTGGTAATAAGGTATTTAGCTCGAAAGAAGACCTAAACTTCAAACATCCGTAACTTTTGATCCGGTTGTCCAATTTTCGCCCATAATACCTTTTCGGAATGAGATCGGATCCCTAAATCCAATGGAGAACAATTTTAACCCATTCAAGCTCGTTTAGAGGTTGATATACAGTGGGTTGTACCGTTAATGCGAGATTTAGCTCCAAATAACACATAAATTACTAAAATGAAAGAATTTTAGATGCGGTTTGTAGTGAAAGTGAGAGATTTAGCTCCAAATGACACTCAAACTTTATACAGCAATAACTTTTGATCCGGTTGTCTGATTTTACCCCCATAACATCTTCTAGGAATGAGCTCAGATCCCTACATTCATTGAAGCAAAAGTTTTACACATTGCAGTTCATTTAGTTGTCGATATATAGCGGGCTGCACTGGTAATGCGAAATTTAGCTTCAAATGACACCTAAACTTGAAACATCCTTAACTTTTGATCAGGTTGTCTAATTTTTGCCCACAACACCTTTTTAGAATGAGATCAGAGCCCGACATCCAATGGACAACAAGTTTTACCCATTCCAGGTCGTTTAGTGGTTGATCTACAGTGGGTTGCAGTGATAATGTGGGATTTAGCTCCAAATGACACATAAGCTACAAACAGACAGAACTCTTGATCTAGTTGCACAATTTTTGCCAATAATACCTTTTTATAATGAGTTCAGAGCACTACATCCTATGGAGAATAGGATTTACTTGATCGAGTTCATTTAGTGGTCGACGGATAGTGGATTGCAGTGGAAATTAGGGATTTTGCTCCAATTGACACATAAACTTCAAACATCCATAACTTTGATCTGGTTGTCTGATTTTTGCCCACAATACCTTTTCAGAATGAGATTGGAGCCCCACATCCAATAGACAACAAGTTTTACCCATTCGAGGTCATTTAGTGGTTGATCTACAGTGGTTTGCAGTGATAATGTGGGATTTAGCTCAAAATGACACATAACATTCAAACAGACAGCACTCTTGATCCAGTTGCCCAATTTTTGCCCACAATACCTTTTTAGAATGAGTTCAGAGCCATACATCCAATGGAGAGTTGATATAACCATTCAAGTTTGTTTATTGTTCGATATACAGTAGGTTCCAGTGGTAATGCAGGATTTAGCTCCAAATTACACATAAACTTCAAGCAGCCATAACTTTTGATCCGATTGTTCGATTTTTTCCAACAACACTTTTTCGGATAGAGCTCATATTCTCCATCCAACAGAGAATAAGATTTACCCATTTGAGAATTAGACAACACCTTTCCGGTTGTTCGAATTTGGCCCACAATACCTTTTCGGAATGAGATCGGAGCCCTAAATCCAGTGGAGAACAATTTAACCCCATTCCAGCTTATTTAGAGGTCTATATACAGTGAGTTGTGGTGGTAATATGAGATTTATCTCCAAATGACACATACACTTCAAAATGGCAGAATTTTTAATGCGGGTTGTAGTGAAAATGAAAGATTTAGCTGCAAATGACACTCAAACTTAAAACAGCAACAACTTTTGATGCGGTTGTCTTCTTTTACCCCCACAATACCTTTTCGGAATGCGCTCGAAGCACAACATTTAATGGAGCACAAGTTTTACCCACTCAAGTTCATTTAGTTGTCGGTATATTGCTGGTTGTAGCGGTAATGCGAAATTTAGCTTTAAATTACACCTAAACTTCTAACAACCATAACTTTTGATTTGTATGTTTGATTTTTGCCCACAACACCTTTTCGGAATATGCTCGGAGGCATACATCCAATGGAGCACAATTTTAAACCATTCCAGCTCATTTTAGTGGTCAATATACAACATGTTGCAATGGTAATGAGGGATTTAGCTCCTCTTGACACATAAATTGTAACAGCCATAACTTTTGATATGGTTGTCCGATTTTTGCGCACAACACCTTCTTGGAATGAGCTCGGAGCCCTACATCCAATGGAAAACAAGTTTTACCTATTCCAGTTTGTTTAGTGGTCAATATATAGTTGGTTGGTAATAAGGTATTTAGCTCGAAAGGAGACCTACACATCCGTAACTTTTGATCTGGTTGTTCGATTTTTGCCCACAATACCTTTTCGGAATGAGATCGGAGCCCTAAATCCAATGAAGAATAATTTTAACCCATTCAAGCTCGTTTAGAGGTCGATATATAGTGGGTTGTACAGTTAATGTGAGATTTAGCTCCAAATAACACATAAATTTCCAAAATGAAAGAATTTTAGATGCGGTTTGTAGTGAAAGTGAGAGATTTAGCTCCAAATGACACTCAAAATTTATACAGCAATAACTTTTGATCCGGTTGTCTGATTTTACCACCATAACATCTTCTAGGAATGAGCTCAGATCCCTACATTCATTGAAGCAAAAGTTTTACACATTGCAGTTCATTTAGTTGTCGATATATAGCGGGCTGCACTGGTAATGCGAAATTTAGCTTCAAATGACACCTAAACTTGAAACATCCATAACTTTTGATCAGGATGTCTGATTTTTGCCCATAACACCTTTTCAGAATGAGATCAGAGCCCTACATCCAATGGACAACAAGTTTTACCCATTCCAGGTGGTTTAGTGGTTGATCTATAGTGGGTTGCAGTGATAATGTGGGATTTAGCTCCAAATGACACATAAACTTCAAACAGACAGAACACTTGATCCAGTTGCCCAATTTTTGCCAGCAATACCTTTTTAGATTGAGTTCAGAGACCTACATCCAATGAAGAGTAGTATATAACCATTCAAGTTTGTTTATTATTCGATATACAGTGGGTTCTAGTGACAATGCAGGATTTAGCTCCAAATGACACATAAACTTCAAGCAGCCATAACTTTTGATCCGATTGTTCAATTTTTACCAACAACACCTTTTCGGAAAGAGCTCATATTCTGCATCCAACAGAGAATAAGATTTACCCATTCGAGAATAAGACAACACCTTTCCGGTTGTTCCATTTTCGCCCACAATACCTTTTCGAAATGAGATTGGAGTCCTAAATCAAGTGGAGAACAATTTAAACCCATTCTAGCATGTTTAGAGGTCGATATACAGTGAGTTGTGGTGGTAATATGAATTTATCTCCAAATGACACATACACTTCAAAATGGCAAAATCTTTAATGCGGGTTGTAGTGAAAATGAGAGATTTAGCTGCAAATGACACTCAAACTTAAAACAGCAACAACTTTTGATGTGGTTGTCTTATTTTACCCCCACAACACCTTTTCCGAATGAGCTCGGAGCACTACATTCATTGGAGCACAAGTTTTACCCACTCTAGTTCATTTAGTTGTCGATATATTGCTAGTTGTAGCGGTAATGCGAAATTTAGCTCTAAATTACACCTAAACTTCTAACAGTCATAACTTTTGATTTGTATGTTTGATTTTTGCTCACAACACCTTTTCAGAATATGCTCAGAGGCATACATCCAATGGAGCACAATTTTAAACCATTCCAGCTCATTTTAGTTGTCAATATACAGCAGGTTGTTATGTTAATGAGGGATTTAGCTCCTCTTGACACATAAACTGTAACAGCCATAACAATTGATGTGGTTGTCCGTTTTTTGCCCACAACACCTTTTTAGAATGAGCTCGGAGCCCTACATCAAATGGAAAATAAGTTTTACCCATTCCAGTTTGTTTAGTGGTCAATAAATAGTTGGTTGGTAATAAGGTATTTAGCTCGAAAGGAGACCTAAACGTCAAACATCCGTAACTTTTGATCAGGTTGTCCGATTTTCGCCCACAATACCTTTTCGGAATGAGATCGGAGCCCTACATCTAATGGAGAACAATTTTAACCCATTCAAGCTCGTTTAGAGGTCGATATACAGTGGGTTGTACTGTTAATGCGATATTTAGCTACAAATAACACAAAAATTTCCAAAATGAAAGAATTTTAGATGCGGTTTGTAGTGAAAGTGAGAGATTTAGCTCCAAATGACACTCAAACATTATACAGCAATAACTTTTGATCCGGTTGTCTGATTTTACCCCCATAACATCTTTTAGGAATGAGATCAGAGCCCTACATTCATTGAAGCATAAGTTTCACCCATTCCAGTTCATTTAGTTGTCGATATATAGCGGGTTGCACTGGTAATGCGAAATTTTGCTTAAAATGACACCTAAACTTGAAACATCCATAACTTTTGATCCGGTTGTATGATTTTTTCGCACAACACTTTTTAAGAATGAGATCAGAGCCCTACATCCAATGGACAACAAGTTTTACCCATTCCAGTTCGTTTAGTGGTTGATCTACAGTGGGTTGCAGTGATAATATGGGATTTAGCTCCAAATGACACAAACTTCAAACAGACAGAACTCTTGATCCAGTTTCCCAATTTTTGCCCACAATACCATTTTAGAATGAGTTCAGAGCCCTACATCTAATGAAGAGTAGGATATAACCATTCAAGTTTGTTTATTGTTCGATATACAGTGGGTTCCAGTGGTAATGCGAGATTTAGCTCCAAATTACACATAAACTTCATGCAGCCATAACTTTTGATCTGATTGTTCGATTTTTGACAACACTTTTTTGGAAAGAACTTGTATTCTCAATCCAACAGAGAATAAGATTTACCCATTCGAGAATAAGACAACACCTAGCCGGTTGTCCGATTTTCGCCCACAATACCTTTTCGGAATGAGATCGGAGCCCTAAATCCTGTGGAGAACAGTTTAAACCCATTCCAGCTTGTTTAGAGGTCGATATACAGTGAGTTGTGGTGGTAATATGAGATTGATCTCCAAATGACACATACACTTTAAAATGGCAGAATTTTTAATGCGGATTGTAGTGAAAATGAGAGATTTAGCTGCAAATGACACTCAAACTTAAAACAGCAACAACTTTTGATGCGATTGTCTTATTTTACCCCACAACACCTTTTCGGAATGATCTTGGAGCACTACATTCATTGGAGCACAAGTTTTACCCACACCAGTTCATTTAGTTGTCGATATATTGCTGGTTGTAGCGGTAATGCGAAATTTAGCTCCAAATTACAGCTAAAGTTCTAACTGCCATAACTTTTGATTTGTATGTTTGATTTTTGCCCACAACACCTTTTCGGAATATGTTCGGTGGTACACATCCAATGGAGCACAATTTTAAACCATTCCAGCTCATTTTAGTGGTCAATATACAGTGGGTTGCATTGGTAATGAGGGATTTAGCTCCTCTTGACACATAAACTGTAACAGCCATAACTTTTGATCTGGTTGTCCGATTTTTGCGCACAACACCTTTTTGGAATGAGCTCGGAGCCCTACATCCAATGGAAAATAAGTTTTACACATTCCAGTTTGATTAGTGGTCAATATACATATAGTTGGTAATAAGGTATTTAGCTCGAAAGGAGACCTAAACTTCAAACATCCGTTACTTTTGATCCGGTTGTCCGCTTTTCGCCCACAATACCTTTTCGGAATGAGATTGGAGCCCTAAATCCAATGGAGAACAATTTTTACCCATTCAAGCTCATTTAGAGGTCGATATACAGTGGGTTGTACTGTTAATGCGAGATTTAGCTCCAAATAACACATAAATTTCAAAAAGAAAGAATTTTAGATGCGGTTTGTAGTGAAAGTGAGAAATTTAGCTCCAAATGATAGTCAAACTTTATACAGGAATAACTTTTGATCCGGTTGTCTGATTTTACCCCCATAAAATCTTTTAGGAATGAGCTCAGAGCCCTACATTCATTGAAGCACAAGTTTTACCCATTGTAGTTCATTTAGTTGTCGATATATAGCGGTTTGCACTAGTGATGCGAAATTTAGCTTCAAATGACACCTAAACATGAAACATCCATAACTTTTGATCAGGTTGTCTGATTTTTGCCCATAACACATTTTCAGAATGAGATCAGAGCCCTACATCCAATGGAAAAAAAGTTTTACCCATTCCAGGTCGTTTAGTGGTTGATCTACAGTGGGTTGTAGTGATAATGTGGGAATTAGCTCCAAATGACACATAAACTTCAAACAGACAGATCCAGTTGCCCAATTTTTGCCCACAATACCTTTTTAGAATGAGTTCAGAGCCCTACATCCAATGGAGAGTAGGATATAACCATTCAAGTTTGTTTATTGTTCGATATACATTGGTTTCTAGTGGTAATGCAAGATTTAGCTCCAAATTACACATAAACTTCAAGCAGCCATAACTTTTGATCCGATTGTTCGATTTTTGCCAACAACACTTTTTCGGAAAGAGTTCATATTCTCCATCCAACAGAGAATAAGATTTATCCAATTGAGAATAAGACAACACCTTTCCGGTTGTCCAATTTTTGCCCACAATACCTTTTCGGAATGAGATCGGAGCCCTAAATTCAGTGGAGAACAATTTAAACCCATTCCAGTTTGTTTAGAGGTCGATATACAGTGAGTTGTGGTGGTAATATGAGATTTATCTCCAAATGACACATACACTTCAAAATGGCAGAATTTTTAATGCGGGTTGTAGTGAAAATGAGAGATTTAGCTGCAAATGACACTCAAACTTAAAACAGCAACATCTTTTGATGCGGTTGTCTTATTTTACCCCACAATACCTTTTCGGAATGAGCTCAGAGCACTACAATCATTGGAGCACAATTTTTACCCACTCCAGTTCATTTTGTTGTCGATATATTGCTGGTTGTAGCGGTAATGCGAAATTTAGCTCCAAATTACAACTAAAGTTCTAACAGCCATAACTTTTGATTTGTATGTTTGATTTTTGCCCACAACACCTTTTCAGAATATGCTCGGAGGCATACATCCAATGGAGCACAATTTTAAACCATTCCAGCTCATTTTAGTGGTCAATATACAACGGGTTGCAATGGTAATAATGGATTTAGCTCCTCTTGACACATAAAATGTAACAGCCATAACTTTGGATCTGGTTGTCTGATTTTTGCGCACAACACATTTTTGGAATGAGCTCGGAGCCCTACATCCAATGGAAAATAAGTTTTACCCATTCCAGTTTGTATAGTGGTGAATATACAGTTGGTTGGTAATAAGGTATTTAGCTCGAAAGGAGACCTAAACTTCAAACATCCGTAACTTTTGATCTAGTTGTCCGATTTTCGCCCACAATACCTTTTCGGAATGAGATCGGAGCCCTAATTCCAGTGGAGAACAATTTTAACCCATTCAAGCTCGTTTAGAGGTCGATATACAGTGGGTTGTACTGTTAATGCAAGATTTAGCCACAAATAACACATAAATTTCCAAAATGAAAGAATTTTAGATGCGGTTTGTAGTGAAAGTCAGAGATTTAGCTCCAAATGACACTCAAACTTTATACAGCAATAATTTTTGATCCAGTTGTCTGATTTTACCCCCATAACATCTTTTAGGAATGAGCTCAGAGCCCTACATTCATTGAAGCACAAGTTTTACCTATTGCAGTTCATTTAGTTGTCGATATATAGCGGGTTGCACTGGTAATGCGAAATTTAGCTTCAAATGACACCTAAACTTGAAACATCCATAACTTTTGATCTGGTTGTCTGATTTTTTCCCACAACACCTTTTCAAAATGATATCAGAGCCCTACATCCAATGGACAACAAGTTTTACCCATTCCAGTTCGTTTAGTGGTTGATCTACAGTGGGTTGCAGTGATAATGTGGGATTTAGCTCCAAATGACACATAAACTTCAAACAGACAGAACACTTGATCCAGTTGCCCAATTTTTGCCCACAATACCTTTTTAGAATGAGTTCAGAGCCCTACATCTAATGGAGAGTAGGATATAACCATTCAAGTTTGTTTATTGTTCGATATACAGTGGGTTCCCGTGGTAATGCAGGATTTAGCTCCAAATTACACATAAACTTCAAGCAGCCATAACTTTTGATCTGATTGTTCGATTTTTGCCAACAACATTTTTTTCAGAAAGAGTTCTTATTCTCCATCCAACAGAGAATAAGATTTACCCATTTGAGAATAAGACAACACCTTTCCGGTTGTCCAATTTTTGCCCACAATACCTTTTCGAAATGAGATCGGAGCCTTAAATTCAGTGGAGAACAATTTAAACCCATTCCAACTTGTTTAGAGGTCGATATGCAGTAAGTTGTGGTGGTAATATGAGATTTATGTACAAATGACACATACACTTCAAAATGGCAGAATTTTTAATGCGGGTTGTAGTGAAAATAAGAGATTTAGCTGCAAATGACACTCAAACTTAAAACAGCTACAACTTTCTTATTTTATCCCACAATCCCTTTTCGAAATGAGCTCGGAGCACTACATTCATTGGAGCACAAGTTTTATCCACTCCAGTTCATTTAGTTCTCGATATATTGCTGGTTGTACCGGTAATGCAAAATTTAGCTCTAAATTACACCTAAACTTCTAACAGCCATAACTTTTGATTTGTTTGTTTGATTTTTGCCCACAATACCTTTTCAGAATATGGTCGGAGGCATACATCCAATGGAGCACAAATTTAAACCATTTCAGCTCATTTTAGTGGTCAATATACAGTAGGTTGCAATGGTAATGAGGGATTTAGCTCCTCTTGACACATAAACTGTAACAGCCATAACTTTTGATCTAGTTGTCCGATTTTTGCGCACAACACCTTTTTTGGAATGAGCTCGGAGCCCTACATCCAATGGAAAACAAGTTTTACCCATTCCAGTTTGTTTAGTGGTCAATATACAGTTGGTTGGTAATTAGGTATTTAGCTCGAAAGGAGGCCTAAACTTCAAACATCCGTAACTTTTGATCTGGTTGTCCGATTTTCGCCCACAATACCTTTTCGGAATGAGATCGGAGCCCTAAATCCAGTGGAGAAAAATTTTATCCCATTTAAGCTCGTTTAGAGGTTGATATACAGTTGGTTGTACTATTAATGTGAGATTTAGCTCCAAATAACACATAAATTTCCAAAAAGAAATAATTTTAGATGCGGTTTGTAGTGAAAGTGAGAGATTTAGCTCCAAATGACACTCAAACTTTATACATCAATAACTTTTGATCCGGTTGTCTAATTTTACCCCCATAACATCTTTTAGGAATGAGCACAGAGCCCTACATTCATTGAAGCACAAGTTTTATCCATTGCACTTCATTTAGTTGTCGATATATAGCGGGTTGCACTGGTAATGCATAATTTAGCTTCAAATGACACCTAAACTTGAAACATCAATAACTATTGATCAGGTTGTCTGATTTTTGCCCATAACACTTTTCAGAATGAGATCAGAGCCCTACATCCAATGGAAAATAAGTTTTACCCATTCCAGGTCATTTTGTGGTTGATCTACAGTGGCTTGTAGTGATAATGTGGGATTTAGCTCCAAATGACACATAAACTTCAAACAGACAGATCCAGTTGCCCAATTTTTCCCACAATACCTTTTATAATGATTTCAGAGCCCTACATACAATGGAGAGTAGGATATAACCATTCAAGTTTGTTTATTGTTCGATATACAGTGGGTTCCAGTGATAATGCAGGATTTAGCTCCAAATTACACATAAACTTCAAGCAGCCATAACTTTTGATCCAATTGTTCGATTTTTACCAACAACACTTTTTCGGAAAGAGTTCATATTCTCCATCCAATAGAGAATAAGATTTACCCATTCGAAAATAAGACAACACTTTTCCGGTTGTCCAATTTTCGCCCACAATACCTTTTCGGAATAAGATCGGAGCCCTAAATCCAATGGAGAACAATTTAAACCCATTCCAGCTTTTTTAGAGGTCGATATACAGTGAGTTGTGGTGGTAATATGAGATTTATCTCCAAATGACACATACACTTCAAAATGACAGAATTTTTAATGCGGGTTGTAGAGAAAATGATAGATTTGGCTGCAAATGACACTCAAACTTAAAACAGCAACAACTTTTGATGTGGTTGTCTAATTTTACCCCACAATACCTTTTCAGAATGAGCTCAGAGCACTACATTCATTGGATCACAAGTTTTACCCACTCCAGTTCATTTAGTTGTCGATATATTGCTTGTTGTAGCAGTAATGCGAAATTTAGCTCTAAATTACACCTAAACTTTCAGCCATAACTTTTGATTTGTATGTTTGATTTTTGCCCACAACACCTTTTCGGAATATGCTCGGAGGCATACATTCAATGGAGCACAATTTTAAACCATTCCAGCTCATTTTAGTGGTCAATATACAGCAGGTTGCTATGGTAATGAGGGATTTAGCTCCTCTTGACACATAAACTGTAACAGCCATAACTTTTGATCTGGTTGTCCGATTTTTGCGCACAATACCTTTTTGGAATGAGCTCGGAGCCCTACGTTCAATGAAAAACAAGTTTTACCCATTCCAGTTTGTTTTGTGGTCAATATACAGTTGGTTGGTAATAAGGTATTTAGCTCGAAAGAAGGCCTAAACTTCAAACATCCACAACTTTTAATCCGGTTGTCCGATTTTTGCCCACAATACCTTTTCGGAATGAGATTAGAGCCCTAAATCCAATGGAGAACAATTTTAACCCATTCAAGCTCGTTTAGAGGTCGATAAACAGTGGGTTGTACTACTAATGCGAGATTTAGCTACAAATAACACATAAATTTCCAAAATGAAAGAATTTTAGATGCGGTTTGTAGTGAAAGTGAGAGATTTAGCTCCAAATGACACTCAAACTTTATACAGCAATAAATTTTGATCCGGTTGTCTGATTTTACCCCCAAAACATCTTTTAGGAATGATCTCAGAGCCCTACATTCATTGAAGCACAAGTTTTACCCATTGCAGTTCATTTAGTTGTCGATATATAGCGGGTTGCACTGGTAATGTGAAATTTAGCTTCAAATGACACCTAAACTTGAAACATCCATAACTTTTGATCAGGTTGTCTGATTTTTGCCCACAACACCTTTTCAGAATGAGATCAGAGCCCTACATCTAATGGACAATAAGTTTTACCCATTCCAGTTCATTTAGTGGTTGATCTACAGTGGGTTGCAGTGATAATGTGGGATTTAGCTCCAAATGACACATAAACTTCAAACAAACAGAACTCTTAATCCAGTTGCCTAATTTTTGCCCACAATACCTTTTTAGAATGAGTTCAGAGCCCTACATCTAATGGAGAGTAGAATATAACCATACAAGTTTGTTTATTGTTCGATATACAGTGGGTTCCAGTGGTAATGCGGGATTTAGCTCCAAATTACACATAAACTTCATGCAGCCATAACTTTTGATCCGATTGTTCGATTTTTGACAACACTTTTTCGAAAAGAGCTTGTATTCTCCATCCAACAGAGAATAATATTTACCCATTCGAGAATAAGACAACACCTTTCCGGTTGTCCGATTTTCGCCCACAATACCTTTTCGGAATGAGATCGGAGCCCTAAATTCAGTGGAGAACAATTTAAACCCATTCCAGCTTGTTTAGAGGTCGATATACAGTGAGCTGTGGTGGTAATATGAGATTTATCTCCAAATGACACATACACTTCAAAATGGTAGAATTTTTAATGCGGGTCGTAGTGAAAATGAGAGATTTAGCTGCAATAACACTCAAACTTAAAATAGCAACAACTTTTGATGCGGTTGTCTTATTTTACCCCACAACACCTTTTCGGAATGAGCTCAGAGCACTACATTCATTGGAGCATAAGTTTTACCCACTCCAGTTCATTTAGTTGTCGATATATTGCTGGTTGTAGCGGTAATGCGAAATTTAGCTCTAAATTACACATAAACTTCTAACAGCCATAACTTTTGATTTGTATGTTTGATTTTTGACTACAACACCTTTTCAGAATATGCTCGGAGGCATACATCCAATGGAGCAAAATTTTAAACCATTCCAGCTCATTTTAGTGGTCAATATACAACGGGTTGCAATGGTAATAATGGATTTAGCTCCTCTTGACACATAAAATGTAACAGCCATAACTTTGGATCTGGTTGTCTGATTTTTGCGCACAACACCTTTTTGGAATGAGCTCGGAGCCCTACATCCAATGGAAAATAAGTTTTACCCATTCCAGTTTGTATAGTGGTGAATATACAGTTGGTTGGTAATAAGGTATTTAGCTCGAAAGGAGACCTAAACTTCAAACAAACAGATCCAGTTGCCCAATTTATGCCCACAATACCTTTTTAGAATGAGTTCAGAGCCCTACATCCAATGGAGAGTAGGATATAACCATTCAAGTTTGTTTATTGTTCGATATACATTGGTTTCTAGTGGTAATGCAAGATTTAGCTCCAAATTACACATAAACTTCAAGCAGCCATAACTTTTGATCCGATTGTTCGATTTTTGCCAACAACACTTTTTCTGAAAGATTTCATATTCTCCATCCAATAGAGAATAAGATTTACCCATTCGAGAATAAGACAACACCTTTCCAGTTGTCCGATTTTCGCCCACAATACCTTTTCGGAATAAGATCGGAGCCCTAAATCCTGTGGAGAACAATTTAAACCCATTCCAGCTTGTTTAGAGGTCGATATACAGTGAGTTGTGGTGGTAATACGAGATTATCTCCAAATGACACATACACTTCAAAAGGGCAGAATTTTTAATGCGGGTTGTAGTGAAAATGAGAGATTTACCTGCAAATGACACTCAAACTTAAAACAGCAACAACTTTTGATGCGGTTGTCTTATTATACCCCACAACACCTTTTCGGAATGAGCTCGGAGCACTACATTCATTGGAGCACAAGTTTTACCCAATTCAGTTCATTTAGTTGTTGATATATTGCTAGTTGTACGGTAATGTGCAATTTAGCTCCAAATTACACCCAAAGTTCTAACAGCCATAACTTTTGATTTGTATGTTTGATTTTTGCCCACAACACCATTTCAGAATATGCTCGGAGGCATACATCCAATGGAGCACAATATTAAACCATTCCAGCTCATTTTAGTTGTCAATATATAGCGGGTTGCAATGGTAATGAGGGATTTAGCTCCTCTGGACACATAAACGGTAACAGCCATAACTTTTGATCTGGTTGTCCGATTTTTGCGCACAACACCTTTTTGGAATGAGCTCGGAGCCCTACATCCAATGGAAAATAAGTTTTACCCATTCCAATTTGCTTAGTGGTCAATATACAATTGGTTGGTAATAAGCTATTTAGCTCGAAAGGAGACCTAAACTTCAAACATCCGTAACTTTTGATATGATCGTCCGATTTTTGCCCACAATACATTTTTAGAATGAGATCGGATCCCTAAATCCAATGGAGTACAATTTTAACCCATTCAAGCTCGTTTATAGGTCGATATACAGTGGGTTGTACTGTTAATTCGAGATTTTCGCTCCAAATAACACATAAATTTCCAAAATTAAAGAATTTTAGATGCGGTTTGTAGTGAAAGTGAGTGATTTAGCTCCAAATGACACTCAAACTTTATACAGCAATAACTTTTGATCCGGTTGTCTGATTTTACCCCTATAACATCTTTTAGGAATGAGCTCAGAGCCCTACATTCATTGAACACAAGTTTTACCCATTGCAGTTCATTTAGTTGTCGATATATAGCGGGTTGCACCGCTAATGCAAAATTTAGCTTCAAATTACACCTAAACTTGAAACATCCATAAATTTTGATCAGACTGTCTGATTTTTGCCCATAACACCTTTTTAGAATGTGATTAGAGGCCTACATCCAATGGAAAATAAGTTTTACCCATTCCAGGTCGTTTAGTGGTTGATCTACATTGGGTTGCAGTGATAATGTGGGATTTAGCCCCAAATGACATATAAACTTCAAACAGACAGATCCAGTTGCCCAATTTTTTCCCACAATACCTTTTTAGAATGAGTTCAGAGCCCTACATCCAATGGAGAGTAGGATATAACCATTCAAGTTTGTTTATTATTCAATATACAGTGGGTTCTAGTGGTAATGCAGGATTTAGCTCCAAATTACACAAAAACTTCAAGCAGCCATAACTTTTGATCCGATTGTTCGATTTTTGCCAACAACACTTTTTCGGAAAGAGTTCATATTCTCCATCCAATAGAGAATAAGATTTACCCATTCGAGAATAATACAACACCTTTCCGGTTTTCCAATTTTCGCCCACAATACCTTTTCGGAATGAGATCGGAGCCCTAAATCCAGTGGAGAACAATTTAAACCCATTCCAGCTTATTTAGAGGTCGATATACAGTGAGTTATGGTGGTAATATGAGATTTATCTCCAAATGACAAATACACTTCAAAATGGCAGAATTTTTAATGCGGGTTGTAGTGAAAATGAGAGATTATGCTGCAAATGACACTCAAACTTAAAACAGCAACAACTTTTGATGCGGTTGTCTTATTTTACCCCACAATACCTTTTCGGAATGAGCTCGGAGCACTACATTCATTGGAGCACAAGTTTTACCCACTCCAGTTCATTTAGTTGTCGATATATTGCTGGTTGTAGCGGTAATGCAAAATTTAGCTCTAAATTACACCTAAACTTCTTACAGCCATAACTTTTGATTTGTATGTTTGATTTTTGCCCACAACACCTTTTCGTAATATGCTCGGAGGCATACATCCAATGGAGCATAATTTTAAACCATTCCAGCTTATTTTAGTGGTCAATATACAGCAGGTTGCAATGGTAATGAGGGTTTAGCTCCTCTTGACACATAAACTATAACAGCCATAACTTTTGATCTGGTTATCCGATTTTTGCGCACAACACCTTTTTAGAATAAGCTTGGAGCCCTACATCCAATGGAAAATAAGTTTTACCCATTCCAGTTTGTTTAGTGGTCAATATACAGTTGGTTGGTAATAAGGTATTTAGCTCGAAAGGAGACCTAAACTTCAAACATCTGTAACTTTTGATCCGGTTGTCTGATTTTCGCCCATAATACCTTTTCAGAATGAGATTGGAGTCTTAAATCCAATGGAGCACAATTTTAACCCATTGAAGCTCGTTTAGAGGTTGATATACAATGGGTTGTACTGTTAATGCGAGATTTAGCTACAAATAACACATAAATTTCCAAAATGAAAGAATTTTAGATGCGGTTTGTAGTGAAAGTGAGAGATTTAGCTCCAAATGACACTCAAACTTTATACAGCAATAACTTTTGATCTAGTTGTCTAATTTTACCCCCATAACATCTTTTAGGAATGAGCTCAGAGCCCTACATTCATTGAAGCACAAGTTTTACCATTGCAGTTCATTTAGTTGTCGATATATAGATGCGAAATTTAGCTTCAAATGATACCTAAACTTGAAACATCCATAACTTTTGATCCCGTTGTCTAATTTTTGCCCACAACACCTTTTCAGAATGAGATCAGAGCCCTACATCCAATGGACAATAAGTTTTACCCATTCCAGTTCGTTTAGTGGTTGATCTATCGTGGGTTGCAGTGATATTGTGGGATTTAGCTCCAAATGACACATAAACTTCAAACAGACAGAACTTTTGATCCAGTTGCCCAAATTTTGCCAACAATAACTTTTTAGAATGAGTTCAAAGCCCTACATCTAATGGAGAGTAGGATATTACCATTCAAGTTTATTTATTGTTCGATATACAGTGGGTTCTAGTGGTAATGCAGGATTTAGCTCCAAATTACACATAAACTTCAAGCAGCCATAAATTTTGATCCGATTGTTCGATTTTTGCCAACAACACTTTTTCGGAAAGAGCTCATATTCTCCATCCAACAGAGAATAAGATTTACCCATTCGAGAATAAGACAACACCTTTCCGGTTGTCCGATTTGCGCCCACAATATCTTTTCGGAATGAGATTGGAGCCCTTAATCCAGTGGAGAACAATTTAAACCCATTCCAGCTTGTTTAGAGGTCGATATATAGTGAGTTGTGGTGGTAATATGAGATTTATCTCCAAATGACACATACACTTCAAAATGGCAGAATTTTTAATGCGGGTTGTAGTGGAAATGAGAGATTTACCTGCAAATGACACTCAAACTTAAAACGACAACAACTTTTGATACGGTTGTCTTATTTTAACCCACATCACCTTTTCAGAATGAGCTCAGAGCACTACATTCATTGGAGTACATGTTTTACCCACTCCAGTTCATTTAGTTGTCGATATATTGCTGGTTGTAGCGGTAATGCGAAATTTAGCTCTAAATTACACCTAAACTTCTAACAACCATAACTTTTGATTTGTAAGTTTGATTTTTGCCCACAAC
This sequence comes from Dactylorhiza incarnata, assembly GCA_033032865.1. Lineage (NCBI taxonomy): Eukaryota > Viridiplantae > Streptophyta > Magnoliopsida > Asparagales > Orchidaceae > Dactylorhiza > Dactylorhiza incarnata. The sequence continues at coordinate 20,055,530 of JAWHQI010000004.1, forward strand.
TCCTTTTCGGAATATGCTCGGAGGCATACATACAATGGAGAACAATTTTAAACCATTCCAGCTCATTTTAGTGGTCATTATACCGCAGGTTGCAATGGTAATGAGGGATTTAGCTTCTCTTGACACATAAACTGTAACAGCCATAACTTTTGATCTGGTTGTCTGATTTTTCCGCACAACACCTTTTTGGAATGAGCTCGGAGCCCTACATCAAATGGAAAAATAGTTTTACCCATTCCAGTTTGTTTAGTGGTCAATATACAGTTGGTTGGTAATAAGGTATTTAGCTCGAAAGAAGGCCTAAATTTCAAACATCCAAAACTTTTAATCCGGTTGTCCGATTTTCGCCCACAATTCCTTTTCGGAATGACGTCGGAGCCCTAAATCCAGTGGAGAACAATTTAAACCCATCCCAGCTTGTTTAGAGGTCGATATACAGTGAGTTGTAGTGGTAATATGAGATTTATCTCCAAATGACACATACACTTCAAAATGGCAGAATTTTTAATGCGGGTTGTAGTGAAAATCAGAGATTTAGCTGCAAATGACACTCAAACTTAAAATAGCAACAACTTTTGATGTCTTATTTTACCCCACAACACCTTTTCAGAATGAGCTCGGAGCACTAAATTCATTGGAGCACAAGTTTTACCCACTCCAGTTCATTTAGTTGTTGATATATTGCTGGTTGTAGCAGTAATGCAAAATTTAGCTCTAAATTACACCTAAACTTCTAACAGCCATAACTTTTGATTTGTATGTTTGACTTATGCCCACAACACCTTTTCGGAATATACTTGGAGCATACATCCAATGGAGAACAATTTTATACCATTCCAGCTCATTTTAGTGCTCAATATACAGCAGGTTGCAATGGTAATGAGGGATTTAGCTCCTATTGACACAAAAACTGTAACATCCATAACTTTTGATCTGGTTGTCCGATTTTTTCGCACAACACCTTTTTGGAATGAGCTCGGAGCCCTACATCTAATGGAAAACAAGTTTTACCCATTCCAGTTTGTTTAGTGGTCAATATTCAGTTGGTTGGTAATAAGTTATTTAGCTCAAAAAGAGACCTAAACTTCAAACCTCCACAACTTTAGATCTGGTTGTCCGATTTTCGCCCACAATAGCTTTTCGGAATGAGATCGGAGCCCTAAATCCAATGGAGAATAATTTAAACCCATTAAAGCTCGTTTAGAGGTCGATATACAGTGTGTTGTACTGTTAATGCGAGATTTAGCTACAAATAACACATAAATTTCCACAATGAAAGAATTTTAGATGCGGTTTGTAGTGAAAGTAAGAGATTTAGCTCCAAATGACACTCAAACTTTATACAGCAATAACTTTTGATTCGGTTGTCTGATTTTATCAAATTAAAATATTTTAGGAATGAGCTCAGAGCCCTACATTCATTGAAGCACAAGTGTTACCCATTACAGTTCATTTAATTGTCGATATATAGTGGGTTGCACTGGTAATGCAAAATTTAGCTTCAAATGACACATAAACTTGAAACATCCATAACTTTTGATCAGGTTGTCTGATTTTTGCCCACAACACCTTTTCAGAATGAGATCAGAGCCCTAAATCCAATGAACAACAAGTTTTACCCATTCCAGGTCGTTTAGTGGTTGATCTACAGTGGGTTGCAGTGATAATGTGGGATTTAGCTCCAAATGACACATAAACTTCAAATAGACAGAACACTTGATCCAGTTGCCCAATTTTTGCCCATAATACCTTTTTAGAATGAGTTCAGAGCCCTACATCCAATGGAGAGTAGGATATAACTATTCATGTTTGTTTATTGTTCGATATACAGTTGGTTCCAGTGGTAATGTAGTATTTAGCACCAAATTACACATAAACTTCAAGCAGCCATAAGTTTTGATCTGATTGTTCGATTTTTGCCAACAACACTTTTTTGGAAAGAGCTCAAATTCTCCATCCAACAGAGAATAAGATTTACCCATTCGAGAATAAGACAACACCTTTCCGGTTGTCCGATTTTCGCCCACAATACCTTTTCGGAATGAAATCAGATACCTAAATCCGGTGGAGAACAATTTAAACCCATTCCAGCTTGTTTAGAGGTCGATATACAGTGAGTTGTGGTGGTAATATGAGATTTATCTCCAAATGACACATACACTTCAAAATTGCAGAATTTTTAAAGCGGGTTGTAGTGAAAATGAGAGATTTAGCTGCAAATGACACTCAAACTTAAAACAATAACCACTTTTGATGTGGTTGTCTTATTTTACCCCACAACACCTTTTCGGAATGAGCTCGGAGCTCTACATTCATTGAAGCACAAGTTTTACACACTTCAATTCATTTAGTTGTCGATATATTGCTGGTTGTAGCGGTAATGCGAAATTTAGCTCTAAATTACACCTAAACTTCTAACAACCATAAATTTTGATTTGTATGTTTGATTTTCGCACACAACACCTTTTCGGAATATGCTCGGAGGCATACATCCAATGGAGAACAATTTTAAACCATTCCAGCTCATTTTAGTAGTCAATATACAACAGGTTGCAATGGTAATGAGGGATTTAGCTACTCTTTACATATAAACTGTAACAGCCATATCTTTTGATCTGTTTGTCCGATTTTTGCGCACAACACCTTTTTGGAATTAGCTCGGAGCCCTACATCCAATGGAAAACAAGTTTTACCCATTCCAGTTTGTTTAGTGGTCAATATACAGTTGGTTGGTGATGCGCTATCTCGACACTGCTAATTAGCAGGCATAAAATGCGATACGACGGTAGTGCACCGGTCGCTCAAGTAATAAAAATGGGAAGTTATCCCCAAGTATCGATCTCTCAAGGACTGCAAGTTGGGTAGTACGATTTGCTCAAAACAGGAAATTAGCTGAAATGAGTAATAAGTAACAACGGGGGGTTTTGATTTGGTTTCCTATGCTATTGCAGAATGAAGAAAGATGCGGGTCAAAACTCCGCTTCGCACGGCGAGATGGGTGCAACGGCCGCAATGCCGTGCTTCGGAAGGCGCGTGGATGGGATATCACTATGACGGTTGAGGGTCGCACACACCTCTTCTCAAAACATCACCACTAGCAATTGCTAGTGGCTTCACCCTCAACAAATCACAGAAAATCACTAGGAACAAAGGGGCTATTCATGCCACCACAACATCAGTGCATTTGAAGGAAAGAAAAACTACTTAAGATTAGCTTAACACGTGTTCATACAACACAAAATGAAGTAAAAGTATTCAAGGTTAGAGAAGACCACAAAGAAGAAGTCACAGCTTGGGTTCACGGCCGGAATGAGAGGTTGTCGGGCTCTCTCCGGACTCGGCCCTCAGATGGTGAGCTTGGCTCGAAGGAGGCTGTCACCGCTCCTACGATCTTCAGCGCTTCCTTGGTATCCTTGGCGAGGAATGCTTGAGCTAATGGTGGATGAAGCTTCCTAATGCTCCCGGATGGAAGGATGGAGGTGGAAATCACCGGAAATGGCCTTGAAGGTGGAAGAGATGAAGGGGAAGCTTTCAGCCCTCAAGAGCAGCGGGAAGGAAGAGATTTCCCGCTCTCCGAATCGCTCCCAGTCGTCCTCTCCCAATCCTCTGTTGACTGCCTCGATTCCTGCTTTTTATAGGAAACAGGCTGAAAATTGGTAATGCACGGTCGAACGCACGATCGTGCGCAGACCATGCGCAGACCGTGCGATATTAACTGATAAAATATGGCTTGTAAAATACGCTACGCCGCCCGTGCGATTTGTTAACGCACGACCAACGCCGCCCGTGCGTTCAAACGCACGGGTAAAATCTGACGCTCTGAAATCACAAAGATACAGGTCGACCGTGTGTTTTACTCACGCACGGGCGAATTCGCCCGTGCGTTAAAATGCACGAGTAAACCCCGATGCTCCATTTTCTTCCCAGACTCAAACGCACGACCGCACAAATCGTGCATCAAGGAAACGCACGACCGTGCGATATGCACAGAAATTACATTTGGGGGAAAACGGGACGATCAGGTCACCTCCAAACAAGATATACCAGCTGGGAATACACGTTCAGCACAGGGATACATAAAAGAAGGGATGGGGAGCACAATGTGCTTACCCCCAACAACGAGGAATGCAATTGCACACCGAAATGGGCTTAATGGTGCACCTAGCATGGAATAGTATATATAAATGAAAATGTGACTAAAATGTGGCGCAAACACTAGAATATCAGCCCAAATGAGTCCAAAAATATATATATAAATGGGACTCATCACACCCCCAGACTTAACCATTTGCACGTCTCGGTCAAACTACACAGCTCTCCTGTCGGAACAATTGAATGTTAGCATGAGTTTGAGCGATAGAGAATTATGCGAAGTCGCATGCTCTCGTACGTAGAAATACATTAGAACAGAATTAAACTCAGGGTTATATCTAATTATTTCTAAAACAGTAGTTTGGAATTTACTTTACTTGGATGGTGAATCCTGGTGAATCTTTCGGTCGCGCAAAAAGGGAAAATAGTGTGACTAATGAGTAAAGTATTACTCAAATCGAAGCTAGGGACAATCTCCTAAGAAATCCATCAAAGTCGGTGTCCATAGGCTTGCACGTTCGCACTCTCTCTACTGCATGAGACGACTCATATCTAAAATCAATAGGACTTAAGGCAATTATTGGGCTTGGGTTGAGTATAGGCTAGGTAAGTAGAAGGACGATGAGAATCGCACTCAACACAACCGTCGCACTCAAGAGAATGACAATCACCAATACAACAATTTCAGTACTTACACGACACCCCCGGACTTCAACTGAACATTAGGTGCGTGTGGAGCCAAATATACAAAAATTTTGCCAAGAGAAAATTATTATTGAGCAACTCTTTTATTTTTCTTTTCTTTTCTTTCTTTTCTTTTCTTTTCTCATTTCGGCAAAAGAACGTTTTTAAGCGCAATAAAACGACTCCTTTAGCTAAATTAAAGTTGTCATACACAACATAGATGACACCAAATGCGATCGAGAAAGAAATTTCTTTCAGCTCAACGGTTGGTGCGAACATAGGTTCGGCTGTATGGCTTTGGTTACATTATTAGTGGAGCTAAACAAGGAGGAAGAGTAGGCTCAAATGGGCTTGCAATGGTGATAACATAGGTAAGGATTTCAAATCACAAACGGATCAAGAGATGGCCTATATCACATTTCATGACGAGTACCTCAACACAATCATGTCGAAAGTCGCCTGGTGCAAGTTCTAGCCACCGAGAAAGGTTGTCCTTCCTTTCGATCCTAGTAATAAGATACTACTAGCCTGCTACACTCAACCTATTGCTACCGTTGGATTCACCGGATTCACCACTAAAGTAAAATAAATTTCATCTACTATAACAGAAATAATTACATTACAACTCTGAATTTTATTCTACCCTAATTGAATTTCTATGTGTGACGGGAGCAAATGACTAGAGCACTACTCGAGTCAACATTTTTCTCTACTCCTCACTCAAACACTAACAATTCAATTCTTATGAGCGGGAAAACCTCGCAGTGATACCCAATAAGCATGCGTGATCAAGTGCGCGTGAACTAGGTGCAAGTGTATGCAACAAAATATAAATCCTAACTCAGCACATTCTAGCATGTCATGCAATGTGCGTGCACGTGCACAGCTCGCTCGCTCCCCCAGACTTGATTGAGAACATCTAAAATAAGCAATTCAAACATAAGTAAGAGAGGGGAAGAGTTGACCTATGCTCACAAAGGAGCATGCCAGAAGTGCGGTAATCCCAATTTCTTTAAAAATAAATCTCCTTCCACGCGAGAGCATAGCTTCACCTACAATGTTAGCAAAACTAAAATAACAATATGCAAAAGGATTAAAAAGATAGACGGAACCGGGTGGTTCCCATGGGTTGTCTCCCAAGAATCCCTTTTGTTTAACGTCCTTTAAGGTGGACCGAATACCTGTGTTAATCATTTTTCAAAAAGCAGAAAGTAAAACGAAAATTTCGCAGAATTATCCCAGAGATACAATCATATAATCAGCAGAAAAGAGATATAGGTTCAGCAAGATTATACAAATTACGTGATCGAATACAACAAAGTGACAAAAAGAGAAAATTACTCTAACACAATTGAATCCGCTAGATACACTTTTTCACTGTCCTTCAAAACTGTGCCGCCCTCATAGATTTTCAAGCGATGTCCATTCACCTTGAACTTCCCTTCTTTTTCACCAGAAATTTCAATAGCGCCAAACGGAGAAACACCAGTCACAGTGAATGGTCCACTCAATCGTGACTTCAACTTTCCGGGGAATAGGCGTAGACGAGAGTTGTAGAGGAGAACACTATCTCCCGGAGTGAATTCTTTTGGTTTAATATGCCTATCATGCCACTGCTTTGTCTTTTCTTTATATATGCGGGAGTTCTCGTAGGCAGAATGACGCAATTCTTCAAGTTCATTCAACTGAGTGAGACGCCGTTCCGCGGTTACTGCGATGTCCATGTTTAGGAACTTAGTTGCCCACAAAGCGTTGTGTTCTAATTCCACTGGTAGGTGGCATGCCTTTCCAAAAACGAGCTGAAAGGGTGACATTCCCAAAGGAGTTTTGAAAGCTGTACGGTAGGCCCACAAGGCATCATCCACTTTCGTTGCCCAATCCTTTCTGTTCGAGTGGATTGATTTTTCTATTATTCTTTTAAGTTCTCTATTCGAAACTTCCACTTGTCCACACGTTTGCGGGTGGTAAGCTAAGGAGACTTTATGATGTACGCCGAAGTTTTTTAGTAATTGCAAAAATTGTCGGTTGCAAAAATGGCTACCACCATCACTTATGATTGTCCGTGGAGCTCCGAATCTAGAGAAGATATTTGTATGAATAAATTTCAAAACTGTACGAGCATCATTAGCAGCAACAGCCTCTGCCTCCACCCACTTTGAGACGTAATCCACCGCCACAATTATATAATGTTTTCCGTGAGACATGGGGAATGGACCCATGAAGTCGATTCCCCAAACGTCGAAAAGTTCACAAACTAACATATTGTTGAGCGGCATCTCGTCTTTCCTCGAAATGTTACCAGTTCTCTGGCATTCATTGCATTTTAAGACGTATGCGTGAGCATCCTTGTGCAGTGTGGGCCAAAATAGTCCACTTTGAAGCACCTTGCGTGTTATCCTAGCGGCGCCCAAATGTCCTCCAGCCTCCCTATCGTGGCAATGTTCGAGAACGGATCTAAACTCAGATTCCGGGACGCAACGTCTGATTACACCGTCGCTACAAGTACGAAATAACAATGGATCTTCCCCAAAATAATACTTTAAGTCAGAAAACAGCTTATTCCTCTGCTGAGGCGTAAGATTGGGTGAGAAAGTTTTACATGCGAGATTGTTCGCTATGTCAGCATACCATGGAGTTGCTGACGGATGCGTGGTGATGGAGAATAGCTTCTCGTCCGGAAAATAATCAGTTGTTTCCTCTTCTTTGTTGTTTGGAGAATTAGCCTCCATGTTGCTCTCCAGCCGCGATAAGTGGTCTGCGATAACATTCTCTACCCCCTTCTTATCTTTAATCTCTAAATCATACTCTTGCAACAGTAGGATCCAGCGGATCAGACGCGGCTTGGCCTCCTTCTTGTTGAATAGATACCTCAGTGCGGCATGATCTGTGTACACTATTACTTCAGAGAGCACCAAGTAGGAGTGAAATTTCTCGAAGGCGAAGATCACGACTAGCATTTCCTTCTCCGTGGTGGTGTAGTTTGCTTGAGCATTATTTAGAGTTCGACTGGCATATGCGATGGTGTGAAAGGTTTTGTCTTTCTTTTGACCAAGCACAGCACCCACGGCTACGTCACTAGCATCACACATGATCACAAAAGGCAAACTCCAGTCAGGTGCCACCAAGATCGGGGCAGAGATCAGTTGCCCCCGTAGGGTTTCAAATGCTTGCATACAAGCTTTATCGAAATGGAATGGGACATCTTTGCCAAGTAAGTGAGAAAGTGGTTTTGAAATGGATGAGAAATCCTTGATAAATCTCCGATAGAATCCCACGTGTCCGAGAAAGCTGCGGATACCCTTGACAGAAGACGGCAGAGGAAGGTTCTTGATGACACTAACCTTCGCCTGATCCACCTCAAGCCCTTGGCAGGAGACCTTATGCCCCAGCACGATTCCCTCGCGCACCATAGAGTGGCATTTTTCCCAATTTAAGATGAGGTTGGTGTCCTCACACCGCTTCAAGGTCTTCTCAAGATTAGCAAGGCATGAATCGAAACTGCTGCCGAATAATGTGAAATCATCCATGAAGACTTCGAGAAAATCTCCCACCATGTCAGCGAAGATTGCAAGCATGCATCGCTGAAAAGTTGCGGGAGCATTGCAAAGTCCAAATGGCATTCGCTTGAACGCGAAGGTACCGGACGGGCAAGTGAATGTCGTCTTGTCCTGATCAGCAGGGTCGATTAAGATTTGGTTGTAACCGGAGTATCCATCCAGAAAACAGTAGTAGTCTTGCCCTGCCAACTTTTCCAACATCTGATCAATGAAAGGGAGTGGAAAGTGGTCCTTGCGCGTAGCATCATTTAGCTTGCGGTAATCAATGCAGACCCTCCATCCGGTGATCACACGGGTAGGTAATAACTCATTTTTCTCGTTAGGAACAACGGTGATCCCTCCCTTCTTTGGCACAACCTGAACTGGGCTGACCCACTTGCTGTCACTAATTGGATAGATAATGTCAGCGTCCAAAAGCTTTATCACTTCAGCTTTCACCACCTCTTGCATCTTCGGGTTCAGTCGCCTTTGGGGTTGGACTGAAGGCTTGTACTGATCTTCGAGAAGGATCTTATGCATGCAGACGGTGGGGTAATTCCTTTAATATCGGCGAGGAATCGTCCGAAGACTTTTTGATATCTTCTTAGCAACCTTACCAACGCAGCTTCGTCAGCCTCAGACAGAGTTGCAGAAATAATCATGGGATGCGTGGTATTCTCTCCCAGGAAGATATATTTCAGAGAGTTCGGTAATTGTTTGAGAGCTGGGGAGGGTTCAGAATCCGATGGCATAATAAGTGATTCTCTGTTCGGAAGCGGATCCTCAGACTTGTCTGAGGATGAACCTCCATTGCTCACAAGGCCTTCCTGCTGCCAAAAAGTCTCACACTCCCCCGGACTTATATCAAACTGACTATCCAGTTCCTCGGTTGGCTCCGCCAGCTCGCAGTCTGTGATCTCAAATAGTTGCGTCGGGTTGTGAACATTAAAAGATATGGCGTCCTGCCCCAATCTGAGAGTGAGCTCTCCCTGCTCCACATTAATGATGGCACGTGCCGTTTCGAGAAAGGGGCGTCCCAAGATAATAGGAACTTTAGCATCGTCCTTCATATCAAGGATGACGAAATCAGCTGGAAAGGCGAGGTCATTCACCATAATGGTAAGGTCTTCCACAATCCCGACCGGTTTCTTGATCGTTTTGTCGGCCAGCTGCAACATTACTTGTGTCGGCTTCAAAATCCCCGCACCTAGCTCTTGAAAGATGGAGAGCGGCATTAGATTGATGGAGGATCCTAGATCACACAGTGCTTGAACGAATCGGTGGCGACTGATTTTGCAAGGGATAGTAAAGCTGCCCGGATCCTTACGCTTTGTAGGAATGTCGGCAATGATGGCGGAGCACTCCTCGGTGAGATCAATGGTTTTGAGGTCTTCTAGTTCCTTTCACTTTAAAATCAGCTTCTTCAGGAATTTTGAGTAACCCGGTATTTGGGAGATGGCCTCAATCAGCGGGATGCTAACTTGTACTCCCTTCATTATTTCCAGGAATTTGCGAAATTGCTGTTTTGATTTCTCATTCCGTAACCTGTGAGGAAAAGGAGGGCTAACAATATTTTTTGAGGGTTGTGTCACGCTCGCAGAATCCGGCACAGTAGGGATAGGAGTCAGCTTCATTGTCACATCTGCATCAGCCCTCTCTGTAGGATTCGTAAGAGGTTCCTGTAGCGCATGTGCTGGAGGCATTTTCTGATGTGGGAGGTTTTTTACACTCCTACCACTTCTTAACTCCATGGCATTCACATACTCGGGCGGCTGGTCCACAATCCCAGAGAAAACATCTGTGAGAGCACTGATAGCAGAATCGAGTTGTTGGATTGCTGCGGACTGTTCATTCATTTTGAGCAGCATATTGCCCACGAAAATAACTAATTGCTCTGCTTGGTCTGCAAGAAGACATTCCTCTGCTCCATTAAGGGTTACTGCATTAACTTCGCTAGTGCTCGGAGTGTGAGTAGAGTGGCTCCAATACTGACTAGTCTGCACTATATTCCCCACTATCTCCCAGGCATCCTTCCCCGACTTATTAAATAGGGCGCCTCCAGCTGCAACATCAAAAAGCACACAGAACTTGTCCGTTACGCCGAAATAGAAAATCTGAATTAAAAAATCTTCTGACAAATTCTCACGGTAACAGTCCTTATGTAAGGATTGAAAACGCACCCATGCGTCCACTAATGTCTCGTCCTTTCTCTGTCCGAAGGCAATGAGTTCCTTATGCTTATTCATACCTCGCATGCGGTGTTGATAATCAAACAGGAACTTCCTTTCAAATTGCTTCCAAGAAGTTATCTCCATCTTTCGGGTATCCCGGTACCATCCTTTAGCTTTATCATGCAGAGAGAATGAAAATGCTAGGATCTTCTGTTGGTCATTTTCAACTCCATTGAAAATACATGTATAATAGACTTCTAAGAATTCCTGCACATGACAAACTGGATCCTCATGTGTATCCCCGCTGAATTTGCAATTCTCAGAAATAAACTCAATGATATCAGTGGAGATCTCGGATGCACGATTATTTAGTTGTGGCTGGTTTCTAAGATCGTCCAAACTTCCCTGATACATACGTTGCTGGATGGAAGTCATAGTAGACGAGCTTGCAAGACAATGGATTAGCGCACAACAAGAAAAACAAAATACCTTAAAACAAATTTCCAATTAAAAACAAATCACACACGCTTGCAGTCCCCGGCAACGGCGCCAAAAACATGATGCACTATCTCAGCACTGCTAATTAGCAGGCACGAAATGCGATACGACGGCAGTGCACCGGTCGCTCAAGTAATAAAAATGGGAAGTTATCCCCAAGTATCGATCTCTCAAGGACAGCAAGTTGGGTAGTACGATTTGCTCTAAACAGGAAATCAGTTGAAAGGAGTAATAAGTAACAACGGGGGGTTTTGATTTGGTTTCCTACGATATTGCAGAATGAAGAAAGATGTGGGTCAAAACTCCGCTTCGCACGGCGAGATGGGTGCAACGGCCGCAATGTCGTGCTTCGGAAGGCGCGTGGACGGGATATCACTATGACGGTTGAGGGTCGCACACACCTCTTCTCAAAACATCACCACTAACAATTGCTAGTGGTTCACCCACAACAAATCACAGAAAATCACTAGAAACAAAGGGGCTATTCATGCCACCACAACATCAGTGCATATGAAGGAAAGCAAAACTACTTAAGATTAGCTTAACACGTGTTCATACAACACAAAATGAAGTAAAAGCATTCAAGGTTAGAGAGGACCACAAAGAAGAAGTCACGGCTTGGGTTCACGGCCAGAATGAGAGGTTGTCGGGCTCTCTCCGGACTCGGCCCTCAGATGGTGAGCTTGGCTCGAAGGAGGCTGTCACCGCTCCTATGATCTTTAGCGCTTCCTTGGTCTCATTGGCGAGGAATGCTTGAGCTAATGGTGTATGAAGCTTCCTAATGCTCCCGGATGGAAGGATGGAGGTGGAAATCAGCGGAAATGGCCTTGAAGGTGGAAGAGATGAAGGGGAAGCCTTCAGCCCTCAAGAGCAGCGGGAAGGAAGAGATTTCTCGCTCTCCGAATCGCTCCCGATCATCCTATCCCGATCCTCTGTTGACTGCCTCGATTCCTGCTTTTTATAGGAAATAGGCTGAAAATTGGTCACGCACGATCGTGCGCAGACCGTGCGATATTAACTGATAAAATATGGCTTGTAAAATACGCTGCGCCGCCCGTGCGATTTGTTCACGCACGACCAACGCCGCCCGTGCGTTCAAACGCACGGGTAAAATCTGACGCTCTGAAATCAAAAAGATTCAGGTCGACCGTGCGTTTTACTCACGCACGGGCAAATTCGCCCGTGCGTTAAAACGCACGAGTAAACCCCGACGCTCCATTTTCTTCCCAGACACAAACGCACGACCGCACAGACCGTGCATCAAGGAAATGCACGACCGTACGATATGCACAGAAATTATATTTGGGGGAAAACGGGAAGATCAGGTCACCTGCAAACAAGATATACCAGCTAGGAATACACGTCCAGCACAGGGATACATAAAAGAAGGGAAGGGGAGCACAATGTGCTTACCCCCAACAACGAGGAATGCAATTGCACACCGAAATGGGCTTAATGGTGCACCTAGCATGCAATAGTATATATAAATGAAAATGTGACTAAAATGTGGTGCAAACACTAGAATATCAGCTCAAATAAGTCAAAAAAAAATATATATATATATATATATATATATGGGACTCATCAGTTGGTAATAAGTTATTTAGCTCAAAAGGAGACTTAAACTTCAAACATCCGTATCTTTTGATCAAGTTGTCCGATTTTCGCCCACAATACCATTTCGCAATGAGATCGGAGCCTTAAATCCAATGGAGAACAATTTTAACCCATTCAAGATCATTTGGAGGTCAATATACAGTTGGTTGTACTGTTATTGTGAGATTTAGCTAGAAATAACACATAAATTTCCAAAATGAAAGAATTTTAGATGCGGTTTGTAGTGAAAGTGAGAGATTTAGCTCCAAATAACACTCAAACTTTATACAGCAATAACTATTGATCCGGTTGTCTGATTTTACCCCCATAACATCTTTTAGGACTGAGCTCAGAGCCCTACATTCATTGAAGCATAAGTTTTACCCATTGTAGTTCATTTAGTTGTTGATGTATAGTGGGTTGCACTGGCAATGCGAAATTTAGCTTCAAATGACACCTAAACTTGAAACATCCATAACTTTTGATCAGCTTGTCTGATTTTTCCCCACAACACCTTTTCAGAATGAGATCAGAGCCCTACATCCAATGGAAAACAAGTTTTTATCATTCTAGGTCATTTAGTGGTTGATCTACAGTGGGTTGCAGTGATAATGTGGGATTTAGCTCCAAATGATAGATAAACTTCAAACAGACAGAACTCTTGATCCAGTTGCCCAATTTTTGCACACAATACCTTTTTAGAATGAGTTCAAAGCCCTACATCCAATGGAGAGTAGGATATAACCATTCAAGTTTGTTTATTGTTCGATATACAGTGGGTTAGAGTGGTAATGCATGATTTAGCTCCAAATTACACATAAACTTCAAGCAGCCATAACTTTTGATCCGTTTGTTCAATTTTTGCCAACAACACTTTTTCAGAAAGAGCTCATATTCTCCATCCAACAGAGAATAAGATTTACCCATTCGAGAATAAGACAACACCTTTCTGGTTGTCTGAATTTCGCCCACAATACCTTTTCAGAATAAGATCGGAGCCCTAAATCCAGTGGAGAACAATTTAAACCCATTCCAGCTTGTTTAGAGGTCGATATACAGTGAGTTGTGGTGGTAATATGAGATTTATCTCCAAATGACACATACACTTCAAAATGGCAGAATTTTCAATGCGCGTTGTAGTGAAAATGACAGATTTAGCTGCAAATGACACTCAAACTTAAAACAGCAACAACTTTTGATGTGATTGTCTTATTTTACCCCCACAACACCTTTTCGGAATGAGCTCGGAGCACTATATTCAATGGATCACAAGTTTTACCCACTCTAGTTCATTTAGTTGTCGATATATTGCTGGTTGTAGCGGTAATGCGAAATTTAGCTCTAAATTACACCTAAACTTCTAACATCCATAACTTTTGATTTGTATGTTTGATTTTTGCCCACAACACCTTTTCAGAATATGCTTGGAGCACACATCCAATGGAGAACCATTTTAAACCATTCCAGCTCATTTTAGTGGTCAATATAGAGCAGGTTGCAAGTGTAATGAGGGATTTTGCTCCTCTTGACACATAAATTGTAACAGCCATAACTTTTGATCTCGTTGTCCGATTTTTGCGCACAACACCTTTTTGGAATGAGCTCGGAGCCCTACATCCAATTGAAAACAAGTTTTACCCATTCCAGTTTGTTTTTTGGTCAATATACAGTTGGTTGGTAATAAGTTATTTAGCTCGAAAGGAGACCTAAACTTCAAACATCCACAACTTTTGATCCGGTTGTCAGATTTTCGCCCACAATACCTTTTCGGAATGAGATTGGAGCCCTAAATCCAATTGAGAACAATTTTAACCCATTCAAGCTCGTTTAGAGGTCGATATACAGTGGGTTGTACTGTTAATATGAGATTTAGCTACAAATAACACATAAATTTCCAAAATGTAAGAATTATAGATGCAGTTTGTAGTGAAAGTGAGAGATTTAGCTCCAAATGACACTCAAACTTTATACAGCAATAACTTTTGATTCGGTTTTCTGATTTTACCAAAATAAAATATTTTAGGAATGAGTTCAGAGCCCTACATTCATTGAAGCACAAGTTTTACCCATTATAATTCATTTAGTTGTCGATATATTGCGGGTTGCACTGGTAATGCGAAATTTAGCTTCAAATGACACATAAACTTGAAACATCCATAACTTTTGATCAGGTTGTCTGATTTTTTCCCACAACACCTTTTCAGAATGAGATCAGAGCCCTACATCCAATGAACAACAAGTTTTACCCATTCCAGGTTTTTTAGTGGTTGATCTACAGTGGGTTGCAGTAATAATGTGGGATTAAGCTCCAAATGACACATAAACTTCAAACAGACAGTACACTTGATCCAGTTGCCCAATTTTTTCCCACAATACCTTTTTAGAATGAGTTCAGATCCCTACATCCAATGGAGAGTAGGATATAACCATTCAAGTTTGTTTATTGTTCGATATACAGTGGGTTCCAGTGGTAATGCAGGATTTAGCTCCAAATTACACATAAACTTCAAGCAGTCATAACTTTTGATCTGAGTGTTCGATTTTTGCCAACAACACTTTTTTGGAAAGAGCTCATATTCTCCATCCAACAGAGAATAAGATTTACCCATTCGAGAATAAGACAACACCTTTCCGGTTGTCCGATTTTCGCCCACAATACCTTTTCGGAATGAGATCGGAGCCCTAAATCCAGTGTTGAACAATTTAAACCCATTCCAGCTTGTTTAGAGGTCGATATACAGTGAGTTGTGGTCGTAATATGTGATTTATCTCCAAATGACACATACACTTCAAAATGGCAGAATTTTTAATGCGGGTTGTAGTGAAAATGAGAGATTTAGCTGCAAATGACACTCAAACTTAAAACAACAACCACTTTTGATGTGGTTGTCTTATTTTACCCCACAACACCTTTTCAGAATGAGCTCGGAGCACTACATTCATTGGAGCACAAGTTTTACACACTTCAGTTCATTTAGTTGTCGATATATTGCTGGTTGTAGCGGTAATGCGAAATTTAGCTCTAAATTACACCTACACTTCTAACAGCCATAACTTTTGATTTGTATGTTTGATTTTTGTCCACAACACCTTTTCAGAATATGCTCGGAGGCATACATCCAATGGAGAACAATTTTAAACCATTCCAGCTCATTTTAGTAGTCAATATATAGCAGGTTGCAATGGTAATGAGGGATTTAGCTCCTCTTGAGACATAAATTGTAACAGCCATAACTTTTGATCTGGTTGTCCGATTTTTGCGCAAAACACCTTTTTGGAATGAGCTCGGAGCCCTACATCCAATGGAAAACAAGTTTTACCCATTCCAGTTTGTTTAGTGGTCAATATACAGTTGGTTGGTAATAAGTTATTTAGCTCAAAAGGAGACCTAAACTTCAAACATCCTTAACTTTTGATCCGGTTGTCCGATTTTCGCCCACAATACCTTTTCGCAATGAGATCGGAGCCCTAAATCAAATGGAGAACAATTTTAACCCATTCAAGCTCATTTGGAGGTCGATATACAGTGGTTTGTACTGTTATTGCGAGATTTAGCTACAAATAACAAATAAATTTTCAAAATGAAAGAATTTTAGATGCGGTGTGTAATGAAAGTGAGAGATTTAGCTCCAAATGACACTCAAACTTTAAACAGCAATAACTTTTGATACAGTTGTCTGATTTTACCCCCATAACATCTTTTAGGTATAAGCTCAGAGCCCTACATTCATTGAAGCACAAGTTTTACCCATTGCAGTTCATTTAGTTGTCGATATATAGCGGGTTGCTCTGGTAATGTGAAATTTAGCTTCAAATGACACATAAACTTGAAACATCCTTAACTTTTGATCAGGTTGTCTGATTTTTGCCCACAACACATGTTCAGAATGAGATCAGAGCCCTACATCCAATGGACAACAAGTTTTACCCATTCCAGGTCGTTTAGTGGTTGATCTACAGTGGGTTGCAGTGATAATGTGGGATTTAGCTCCAAATGACACATAAGCTACAAACAGACAGAACTCTTGATCTAGTTGCACAATTTTTGCCAATAATACCTTTTTAGTATGAGTTCAGAGCCCTACATCCTATGGAGAATAGGATTTACTTGATCGAGTTCATTTAGTGGTCGACGGATAGTGGATTGCAGTGGAAATTAGGGATTTTGCAACAATTGACACCTAAACTTCAAACATCCATAACTTTGATTTGGTTGTCTGATTTTTGCCCACAATACCTTTTCAGAATGAGATCAGAGCCCCACATCCAATAGACAACAAGTTTGCCATTCGAGGTCGTTTAGTGGTTGATCTACAGTGGTTTGCAGTGATAATGTGGGATTTAGCTCAAAATGACACATAAACTTCAAACAGACAGCACTCTTGATCCAGTTGCCCAATTTTTGCCCACAATACCTTTTTAGAATGAGTTCAGAGCCCTACATCCAATGGAGAGTTGATATAACCATTCAAGTTTGTTTATTGTTCGATATACAGTAGGTTCCAGTGGTAATGCAGGATTTAGCTCCAAATTACACATAAACTTCAAGCAGCCATAACTTTTGATCCGATTGTTCGATTTTTGCCAACAACACTTTTTCGGAAAGAGCTCATATTCTCCATCCAACAGAGAATAAGATTTACCCATTTGAGAATTAGACAACACCTTTCCGATTGTTCGAATTTGGCCCACAATACCTTTTCGGAATGAGATCGGAGCCCTAAATCTAGTGGAGAACAATTTAACCCCATTCCAGCTTATTTAGAGGTCTATATACAGTGAGTTGTGGTGGTAATATGAGATTTATCTCCAAATGACACATACACTTCAAAATGGCAGAATTTTTAATGCGGGTTGTAGTGAAAATGAGAGATTTAGCTGCAAATGACACTCAAGCTTAAAACAACAACAACTTTTGATACGGTTGTCTCATTTTACCCCCACAACACCTTTTCGGAATGAGCTCGGAGCACTACGTTCATTGGAGCACAAGTCTTACCCACTCCAGTTCATTTAGTTGTCGATATATTGCTGGTTGTAGCGGTAATGCGAAATTTAGCTCTAAATTACACCTAAACTTCTAACAACCATAACTTTTGATTTGAATGTTAGATTTTTGCCCACAACACCTTTTCGGAATATGCTCGGAGGCAGACATCCAATGGAGCACAATTGTAAACCATTCCAGCTCATTTTAGTGGTCAATATACAGCAGGTTGCAATGGTAATGTGGGATTTAGCTCCTCTTGACACATAAACTGTAACAGCCATAACTTTTGATCTCGTTGTCCGATTTTTGCGCACAACACCTTTTTGGAATGAGCTCGGAGCCCTACATCCAATGGAAAACAAGTTTTACCCATTCCAATTTGTTTAGTGCTCAATATACAGTTGGTTGGTAATAAGGTATTTAGCACGAAAGGAGACCTAAACTTCAAACATCCATAACTTTTGATCCGGTTGTCTGATTTTTGCCCACAACACCTTTTCAGAATGAGATCAGAGTCTTACATCCGATGGACAACAAGTTCTACCCATTCCAGGTCGTTTAGTGGTTGATCTATTGTGAGTTGTAGTGATAATGTGGGATTTAGCTCCAAATGACACATAAACTTCAAACAGACAGAACTCTTGATCCAATTGCCCAATTTTTGCCAACAATACCTTTTTAGAATGAGCTCAGAGCCCTACATCCAATGGAGAGTAGGATATAACCATTCAAGTTTTTTATTGTTCGATATACAGTGGGTTCCAGTGGTAATGCAGGATTTAGCTCCAAATTACACATAAACTTCAAGCAGCCATAACTTTTGATCTGATTGTTCGATTTTTGCCAACCACACTTTTTCAGAAAGAGCTCATATTCTCCATCCAACAGAGAATAAAATTTTCCCATTCTATAATAAGACAACACATTTCCGGTTGTACAATTTTTGCCCATAACACCTTTTCGGAATGAGATCGGAGCCCTAAATCAAGTGGAGAACAATTTAAGCCCATTCCAGCTTGTTTAGAGGTCGATATACAGTGAGATGTGGTGGTAATATGAGATTTATCTCCAAATGACACATACACTTCAAAATGGCAGAATTTTTAATGCGGGTTGTAGTGAAAATGAGAGATTTAACTGCAAATGACACTCAAACTTAAAAAACAACAACTTTTGATGCGGTTGTCTTATTTTACCCCACAACACCTTTTCGGAATGAGATCGGAGCACTACATTCATTGTAGCACAAGTTTTACCCACTCCAGTTCATTTAGTTGTAGATGTATTGCTGGTTGTAGCGGTAATGCAAAATTTAGCTCTAAATTACACCTAAACTTCTAACAGCCATAACTTTTGATTTGTATGTTTGATTTTTGCCCACAACACCTTTTCAGAATATGCTCGGAGGCATACATCCAATGGAGCACAGTTTTAAACCATTCCAGCTCATTTTAGTGGTCAATATACAGTAGGTTGCAATAGTAATGAGGGATTTAGCTCCTTTTGACACATAAACTATAACAACCATAACTTTTGATCTGGTTGTCCGATTTTAACGCACAACACCTTTTTGGAATGAGCTCGGATCCCTACATCCAATTGAAAACAAGTTTTGCCCATTCCAATTTGTTTAGTGGTCAATATATAGTTGGTTGGTAATAAGGTATTTAGCTCGAAAGGAGACCTAAATTTCAAACATCCGTAACTTTTGATCCGATTGTCCGATATCTGCCCACAATACCTTTTTGGAATGAGATTGGAGCCTTAAATTCAATGAATAACAATTTTAAACCATTCAAGCTCATTTAGAGGTCAATATACAGTTGGTTGTATGGTTAATGCGAGATTTAGCTACAAATAACACATAAATTTCCAAAATGAAAGAATTTTAGATGCGGTTTGTAGTGAAAGTGAGAGATTTAGCTACAAATGACACTCAAACTTTATACAGCAATAACTTTTTATCCTGTTGTCTAATTTTACCCCCATAACATATTTTAGGAATGAGCTTAGAGCCCTAAATTCATTGAAGCACAAGTTTTACCCATTGCTATTAATTTAGTTGTCGATATATAGCGGGTTGCACTGGTAATGCAAAATTTAGCTTCAAATGACACCTAAACTTGAAACATCCATAACTTTTGATCCGATTGTCTGATTTTTTCCCACAACACCTTTTCAGAATGAGATCAGAGCCTTACATCCAATGGACAACAAGTTTTACCCATCCCAGGTCGTTTAGTGGTTGATCTACAGTGGGTTGCAGTGATAATGTGGGATTTAGCTCCAAATGACACATAAACTTCAAACAGACAGAACTATTGATCCAGTTGCCTAATTTTTGCCCACAATACCTTTTTAGAATGAGTTTAGAGCCCTACATCCAATGGAGAGTAGGATATAACCATTCAAGTTTGTTTATTGTTCGATATAAAGTGGGTTCCAGTGGTAATGCAGGATTTAGCTCCAAATTACACATAAACTTCAAGCAGCCATAACTTTTGATCCGATTGTTCGATTTTTGCCAACCACACTTTTTTGGAAAGAGCAGATATTCTCCATCAAATAGAGAATAAGATTTACCCATTCTAGAATAAGACAACACCTTTCCGGTTGTCCGATTTTCGCCCACAACACCTTTTCGGAATGAGATCGGAGCCCTAAATCCAGTGGAGAACAATTTAAGCCCATTCCAGCTTGTTTATTGGTCGATATACAGTGAGATGTGGTGGTAATATGAAATTTATCTCCAAATGACACATACACTTCAAAATGGCAGAATTTTTAATGCGGGTTGTAGTGAAAATGAGAGATTTAGCTGCAAATGACACTCAAACTTAAAACAGCAACAACTTTTGATGCGGTTGTCTCATTTTACCCCACAACACCTTTTCGAAATGAGCTCAGAGCACTACGTTCATTGAAGCACAAGTCTTACCCACTCCAGTTCATTTAGTTGTCGATATATTGTTGGTTGTAGCGGTAATGCGAAATTTAGCTCTAAATTACACCTAAACTTCTAACAACCATAACTTTTGATTTGTATCTGAGAATTTTGCCCACAACACCTTTTCCGAATATGCTCGGTGGTAATATGAGATTTATCTTCAAATGACACATACACTTCAAAATGGCAGAATTTTTAATGCGGGTTGTAGTGAAAATGAGAGATCTAGCTGCAAATGACACTCAAACTTAAAACAGCAACAACTTTTGATGCAGTGGTCAATATACAGCAGGTTGCAATGGTAATGAGGGATTTAGCCCCTCTTGACACATAGACTGTAACAGCCATAACTTTTGATATGGTTGTCCGATTTTTGTGCACAACACCTTTTTGGAATGAGCTCGGAGCCCTACATCCAATGGAAAACAAGTTTTACCTATTCCAATTTGCTCAGTGGTCAATATACAGTTGGTTATTAAGGTATTTAGCTCGAAAGGAGACCTAAACATCAAACATCCGTAACGTTTGATCCAGTTATCCGATTTTTGCCCACAATACCTTTTCGGAATGAGATTGGAGCCCTAGATCCAAAAGAGAGCAATCTAACCCATTCAAGCTCGTTTAGAGGTCGATATACAGTGGGTTGTACTGTTAATGCAAGATTTAGCAACAAATAACACATAAATTTCCAAAATGAAAGAATTTTAGATGCGGTTTGTAGTGAAAGTGAGAGATTTAGCTCCAAATGACACTCAAACTTTATACAGCAATAGCTTTTGATCCAGTTGTCTGATTTTACCCCCATAATATCTTTTAGGAATGAGCTCAGAGCCCTACATTCATTGAAGCACAAGTTTTACCCATTGCAGTTCATTTAGTTGTCGATATATAGCGGGTTGCACTGGTAATGCGAAATTTAGCTTCAAATGACACCTAAACTTGAAACATCCATAACTTTTGATCTAGTTGTCTGAAAATTTTCCCACAACACCTTTTCAGAATGAGATCAGAGCCCTACATCCAATGGACAACAAGTTTTACCCATTCCAGTTCGTTTAGTGGTTGATCTACAGTGGGTTGCAGTGATAATGTGGGATTTAGCTCCAAATGACACATAAACTTCAAACAGACAGAACTCTTGATCCAGTTGCCCAATTTTTGCCCACAATACCTTTTTAGAATGAGTTCAGAGCACTACATCTAATGGAGAGTAGGATATAACCATTCAAGTTTGTTTATTGTTCGATATACGGTGGGTTCCAGTGGTAATGCAGGATTTAGCTCTAAATTACACATAAACTTCAAGCAGCCATAACTTTTGATCTGATTGTTCAATTTTTGCCAACAACATTTTTTCAGAAAGAGTTCATATTCTCCATCCAACAGAGAATAAGATTTACCCATTTGAGAATAAGACAACACCTTTTCGGTTGTCCAATTTTCGCCCACAATACCTTTTCGAAATGAGATCGGAGCCCTAAATTAAGTGGAGAACAATTTAAACCCATTCCAGCTTGTTTAGAGGTCGATATGCAGTAAGTTGTGGTGGTAATATGAGATTTATCTCCAAATGACACATACACTTCAAAATGGCAGAATTTTTAATGCGGGTTGTAGTGAAAATGAGAGATTTAGCTGCAAATGACACTCAAACTTAAAACAGCTACAACTTTTGATGTGGTTGTCTTATTTTATCCCACAATACCTTTTCGGAATGAGCTCGGAGCACTACATTCATTGGAGCACAAGTTTTACCCACTCCAGTTCATTTAGTTCTCGATATATTGCTGGTTGTAGCGGTAATGCGAAATTTAGCTCTAAATTACACCTAAACTTCTAACAGCCATAACTTTTGATTTGTTTGATTGATTTTTGCCCACAACACCTTTTCAGAATATGGTCGGAGGCATAAATCCAATGGAGCACAAATTTAAACCATTCCATCTCATTTTAGTGGTCAATATACAGTAGGTTGCAATGGTAATGAGGGATTTAGCTCCTCTTGACACATAAACTGTAACAGCCATAACTTTTGATCTGGTTGTCCGATTTTTGCGCACAACACCTTTTTGGAATGAGCTCGGAGCCCTACATCCAATGGAAAACAAGTTTTACCCATTCCAGTTTGTTTAGTGGTCAATATACAGTTGGTTGGTAATTAGGTATTTAGCTCGAAAGGAGGCCTAAACTTCAAACAACCGTAACTTTTGATCTGGTTGTCCGATTTTCGCCCACAATACCTTTTCGGAATGAGATTGAGCCCTAAATCCAGTGGAGAACAATTTTATCCCATTAAAGCTCATTTAGAGGTCGATATATAGTTGGTTGTACTATTAATGCGATATTTAGCTCCAAATAACACATAAATTTCCAAAAAGAAATAATTTTAGATGTGGTTTGTAGTGAAAGTGAGAGATTTAGCTCCAAATGACACTCAAACTTTATATAGCAATAACTTTTGATCCGGTTGTCTAATTTTACCCCCATAACATCTTTTAGGAATGAGCTCAGAGCCCTACATTCATTGAAGCACAAGTTTTACCCATTGCACTTCATTTAGTTGTCGATATATAGCGGGTTGCACTGGTAATGCATAATTTAGCTTCAAATGACACCTAAACTTGAAACATCAATAACTGTTGATCAGGTTGTATGATTTTTGCCCATAACACTTTTCAGAATGAGATCAGAGCCCTACATCCAATGGAAAATAAGTTTTACCCATTCCAGGTCGTTTAGTGGTTGATCTACAGTGGGTTGCAGTGATAATGTGGGATTTAGCTCCAAATAACACATAAACTTCAAACAGACAGATCCAGTTGCCAAATTTTTTTCCCATAATACCTTTTATAATGATTTAAGAGCCCTACATACAATGGAGAGTAGGATATAACCATTCAAGTTTGTTTATTGTTCGATATATAGTGGGTTCAAGTGGTAATGCAGGATTAAGCTCCAAATTACACATAAACTTCAAGCAGCCATAACTTTTGATCCGATTGTTCGATTTTTACCAACAACACTTCTTCGGAAAGAGTTCATATTCTCCATCCAACAGAGAATAAGATTTACCCATTCGAGAATAAGACAACACCTTTCCGGTTGTCCAATTTTCGCCCATAATACCTTTTCGGAATAAGATCGGAGCCCTAAATCTAGTGGAGAAAAATTTAAACCCATTCCAGCTTGTTTAGAGGTCGATATACAAAGAGTTGTGGTGGTAATATGAGATTTATCTCCAAATGACACATACACTTCAAAATGACAGAATTTTTAATGCGGGTTGTAGAGAAAATGAAAGATTTGGCTGCAAATGACGCTCAAACTTAAAACAACAACAACTTTTGATGTGGTTGTCTAATTTTACCCCACAATACCTTTTCAGAATGAGCTCAGAGCACTACATTCATTGGATCACAAGTTTTACCCACTCCAGTTCATTTAGTTGTCGATATATTGCTGGTTGTAGCGGTAATGCGAAATTTAGCTCTAAATTACACCTAAACTTTTAACAGACATAACTTTTGATTTGTATGTTTGATTTTTGCCCACAACACCTTTTCGGAATATGCTCGGAGGCATACATTCAATGGAGCACAATTTTAAACCATTCCAGCTCATTTTAGTGGTCAATATACAGCAGGTTGCTATGGTAATGAGAGATTTAGCTCCTCTTGACACATAAACTGTAACAGCCATAACTTTTGATCTGGTTGTCCGATTTTTGCGCACAACACCATTTTGGAATGAGCTCGGAGCCCTACATCCAATGAAAAACAAGTTTTACCCAATCCAGTTTGTTTTGTGGTCAATATACAGTTGGTTGGTAATAAGGTATTTAGCTCGAAAGAAGGCCTAAACTTCAAACATCCACAACTTTTAATCCGGTTGTCCGATTTTCGCCCACAATACCTTTTCGGAATGAGATCAGAGCCCTAAATCCAATGGAGAACAATTTTAACCCATTCAAGCTCGTTTAGAGGTTGATAAACAGTGGGTTGTACTATTAATGCGAGATTTAGCTACAAATAACACATAAATTTCCAAAATGAAAGAATTTTAGATGCGGTTTGTAGTGAAAGTGAGAGATTTAGCTCCAAATGACACTCAAAGTTTATACAGCAATAACTTTTGATCCGGTTGTCTGATTTTACCCCCAAAACATCTTTTAGGAATGAGCTCAGAGCCCTACATTCATTGAAGCACAAGTTTTACCCATTGCAGTTCATTTAGTTGTCGATATATAGCGGGTTGCACTGGTAATGCGAAATTTAGCTTCAAATGACACCTAAACTTGAAACATCCATAACTTTTGATCAGGTTGTCTGATTTTTGCCCACAACACCTTTTCAGAATGAGATCAGAGCCCTACATCCAATGGACAATAAGTTTTACCCATTCCAGTTCGTTTAGTGGTTGATCTACAGTGGGTTGCAGTGATAATGTGGGATTTAGCTCCAAATGACACATAAACTTCAAACAAACAGAACTCTTAATCCAGTTGCCTAATTTTTGCCCACAATACCTTTTTAGAATGAGTTCAGAGCCCTACATCTAATGGAGAGTAGAATATAACCATACAAGTTTGTTTATTGTTCGATATACAGTGGGTTCCAGTGGTAATGCGGGATTTAGCTCCAAATTACACATAAACTTCATGCAGCCATAACTTTTGATCCGATTGTTCGATTTTTGACAACACTTTTTCGAAAAGAGCTTGTATTCTCCATCCAACAGAGAATAAGATTTACCCATTCGAGAATAAGACAACACCTTTCCCGTTGTCCGATTTTCGCCCACAATACCTTTTCGGAATGAGATCGGAGCCCTAAATCCTATGGAGAACAATTTAAACCCATTCCAGCTTGTTTAGAGGTCGATATACAGTGAGTTGTGGTGGTAATATGAGATTTATCTCCAAATGACACATACACTTCAAAATGGCAGAATTTTTAATGCGGGTCGTAGTGAAAATGAGAGATTTAGCTGCAAATGACACTCAAATTTAAAACAGCAACAACTTTTGATGTGGTTATCTTATCTTACCCCACAACACCTTTTCGGAATGAGCTCAGAGCACTACATTCATTGGAGCACAAGTTTTACCCACTCCAGTTCATTTAGTTGTCGATATATTGCTGGTTGTAGCGGTAATGCGAAATTTAGCTCTAAATTACACATAAACTTTTAACAGCCATAACTTTTGATTTGTATGTTTGATTTTTGACCACAACACCTTTTCGGAATATGCTCGGAGGCATACATCCAATGGAGCACAATTTTATACCATTCCAGCTCATTTTAGTGGTCAATATACAGCGGGTTGCAATGGTAATGAGGGAATTAGCTCCTCTTGACACATAAACTGTAACAACCATAACTTTTGATCTGATTGTCCGATTTTTGTGCACAACACCTTTTTGGAATGAGATCGGAGCCCTACATCCAATGGAAAAGAAGTTTTACCCATTCCAGTTTATTTAGTGGTCAATATACAATTGGTTGGTAATAAGGTATTTAGCTCGAAAGGATACCTAAACTTCAAACATCTTTAACTTTTGATCCGATTGTCCGATTTTCGCCCACCATACCTTTTCGAAATGAGATCGGAGCCCTAAATCCAATGGAGAACAACTTTAACCCATTCAAGCTCATGTAGAGGTCGATATATAGTGGGTAGTACTGTTAATGCGAGATTTAGCTCCAAATAACACATAAATTTCCAAAAAAGAAAGAATTTTAGATGCAGTTTGTAGTGAAAGTGAGAGATTTAGCTCCAAATGACACTCAAACTTTATACAACAATAACTTTTGATCTGGTTGTCTGATTTTACACCCATAACATATTTTAGGAATTAGCTCAGAGCCCTACATTCATTAAAGCACAAGTTTTTCCCATTGCAGTTCATTTAGTTGTCGATATATAACGGGTTGAACTGGTAATGCGAAATTTAGCTTCAAATGACACTTAAACTTGAAACATCCATAACTTTTGATCAGGTTGTCTGATTTTTGCCCATAACACCTTTTCCGAATGAGATCAGAGTCCTACATCAAATGGAAAATTAGTTTTACCTATTCCAGGTCATTTAGTGGTTGATCTATAGTTGGTTGCAATGATAATGTGGGATTTAGCTCCAAATGACACATAAACTTCAAACAGACAGATCCAGTTGCCCAATTTATGCCCCCAATACATTTTTAGAATGAGTTCAGAGCCCTACATCCAATGGAGATTTCATATTCTCCATCCAACAGAGAATAATATTTACCCATTCGAGAATAAGACAACACATTTCCGGTTGTCCGATTTTCGCCCACAATACCTTTTCGGAATAAGATCGGAGCCCTAAATCCTGTGGAGAACAATTTAAACCCATTCCAGCTTGTTTAGAGGTCGATATACAGTGAATTGTGGTGGTAATACGAGATATATCTCCAAATGACACATACACTTCAAAAGGGCAGAATTTTTAATGCGGGTTGTAGTGAAAATGAGAGATTTACCTGCAAATGACACTCAAACTTAAAACAGCAACAACTTTTGATGCGGTTGTCTTATTATACCCCACAACACCTTTTAGGAATGAGCTCGAAGCACTACATTCATTGGAGCACAAGTTTTACCCACTTCAGTTCATTTAGTTGTTGATATATTGCTGGTTGTACGGTAATGTGCAATTTAGCTCCAAATTACACCTAAAGTTCTAACAGCCATAACTTTTGATTTGTTTGTTTGATTTTTGCCCACAACACCTTTTCAGAATATGCTCGGAGGCATACATCCAATGGAGCACAATATTAAACCATTCCAGCTCATTTTAGTTGTCAATATATAGCGGGTTGCAATGGTAATGAGGGATTTAGCTCCTCTTGACACATAAACGGTAACAGCCATAACTTTTGATCTGGTTGTCCGATTTTTGCGCACAACACCTTTTTGGAATGAGCTCGGAGCCCAACATCCAATGGAAAATAAGTTTTACCCATTCCAGTTTGTTAGTGGTCAATATACAATTGGTTGTTAATAAGCTATTTAGCTCGAAAGGAGACCCAAACTACAAACATCCGTAACTTTTGATCCGATTGTCCGATTTTTGCCCACAATACCTTTTTAGAATGAAATCGGATCCCTAAATCCAATGGAGTACAATTTTAACCCATTCAAGCTCGTTTAGAGGTCGATATACAGTGGGTTGTACTGTTAATGCGAGATTTTCGCTCCAAATAACACATAAATTTCCAAAATGAAAGAATTTTAGATGCGGTTTGTAGTGAAAGTGAGAGATTTAGCTCCAAATGACACTCAAACTTTATATAGCAATAACTTTTGATCCGGTTGTCTGATTTTACCCCTATAACATCTTTTAGGAATGAGCTCAGAGCCCTACATTCATTGAACACAAGTTTTACCCATTGCAGTTCATTTTGTTGTCGATATATAGCGGGTTGCACCGCTAATGCAAAATTTAGCTTCAAATGACACCTAAACTTGAAACATCCATAACTTTTGATTAGGCTGTCTGATTTTTTACCATAACACCTTTTCAGAATGTGATCAGAGCCCTACATCCAATGGAAAATAAGTTTTACCCATTCCAGGTCGTTTAGTGGTTGATCTACAGTGGGTTGCAGTGATAATGTGGGATTTAGCTCCAAATGACACATAAACTTCAAACAGACAGATCCAGTTGCCCAATTTTTTCCCACAATACCTTTTTAGAATGAGTTCAGAGCCCTACATACATTGGTGAGTAGGATATAACCATTCAAGTTTGTTTATTATTCAATATACAGTGGGTTCCAGTGGTAATGCAGGATTTAGCTCCAAATTACACATAAACTTCAAGCAGCCATAACTTTTGATCCGATTGTTCAATTTTTGCCAACAACACTTTTTCGGAAAGAGTTCATATTCTCCATCCAATAGATAATAAGATTTACCCATTCGAGAATAAGACAACACCTTTCCAGTTGTCCAATTTTCGCCCACAATACCTTTTCGGAATGAGATCGGAGCCCTAAATTCCAGTGGAGAATAATTTAAACCCATTCCAGCTTATTTAGAGGTCGATATATAGTGAGTTGTGGTGGTAATATGAGATTTATCTCCAAATGACAAATACACTTCAAAATGGCAGAATTTTTAATGCGGGTTGTAGTGAAAATGAGAGATTTTGCTGCAAATGACACTCAAACTTAAAACAGCAACAACTTTTGATGCAGTTGTTTTATTTTACCCCACAATACCTTTTCGGAATGAGCTCGGAGCACTACATTCATTGGAGCACAAGTTTTACCCACTCCAGTTCATTTAGTTGTCGATATATTGTTGGTTGTAGCGGTAATGCAAAATTTAGCTCTAAATTACACCTAAACTTCTTACAGCCATAACTTTTGATTTGTATGTTTGATTTTTGCCCACAACACCTTTTCGTAATATGCTCTGAGGCATACATCCAATGGAGAACAATTTTAAACCATTCCAGCTCATTTTAGTGGTCAATATACAGCAGGTTTCAATGGTAATGAGGGATTTAGCTCCTCTTGGCACATAAACTGTAACAGCCATAACTTTTGATCTGGTTGTCCGATTTTTGCGCACAACACCTTTTTAGAATAAGCTCGGAGCCCTACATCTAATGTAAAATAAGTTTTACCAATTCTAGTTTGTTTAGTGGTCAATATACAGTTGGTTGGTAATAAGGTATTTAGCTCGAAAGGAGACCGAAACTTCAAACATCTGTAACTTTTGATCCGGTTGTCTGATTTTCGCCCACAATACCTTTTCAGAATGAGATTGGAGTCCTAAATCCAATGGAGAACAATTTTAACCCATTCAATCTCGTTTAGAGGTTGATATACAGTGGGTTGTACTGTTAATGCGAGATTTAGCTACAAATAACACATAAATTTCCAAAATGAAAGAATTTTAGATGCGGTTTGTTGTGAAAGTGAGAGATTTAGCTCCAAATGACACTCAAACTTTATACAGCAATAAATTTTGATCTGGTTGTCTAATTTTACCCCCATAACATCTTTTAAGAATGAGCTCAGAGCCCTACATTCATTGAAGCACAAGTTTTACCATTGCAGTTCATTTAGTTGTCGATATATAGATGCGAAACTTAGCTTCAAATGATACCTAAACTTGAAACATCCATAACTTTTGATCCCGTTGTCTGATTTTTGCCCACAACACCTTTTCAGAATGAGATCAGAGCCCTACATCCAATGGACAATAAGTTTTACCCCTTCCAGTTCGTTTAGTGGTTGATCTATCGTGGGTTGTAGTGATATTGTGGGATTTAGCTCCAAATGACACATAAACTTCAAACAGACAGAACTCTTGATCCAGTTGCCCAATTTTTGCCCACAATAACTTTTTAGAATGAGTTCAGAGCCCTACATCTAATGGAGAGTAGGATATAACCATTCAAGTTTATTTATTGTTCGATATACAGTGGGTTCTAGTGGTAATGCAGTATTTAGCTCCAAATTACACATAAACTTCAAGCAGCCATAAATTTTGATCCGATTGTTCGATTTTTGCCAACAATACTTTTTCGGAAAGAGCTCATATTCTCCATCCAACAGAGAATAAGATTTACCCATTCGAGAATAAGACAACACCTTTCCGGTTGTCCGATTTGCGGCCACTATATCTTTTCGGAATGAGATTGGAGCCCTTAATCCAGTGGAGAATAATTTAAACTGTTTAGAGGTCGATATACAGTAAGTTGTGGTGGTAATATGAGATTTATCTCCAAATGACACATACACTTCAAAATGGCAGAATTTTTAATGCGGGTTGTAGTGAAAATGAGAGATTTACCTGCAAATGACACTCAAACTTAAAACGGCAACAACTTTTGATACGGTTGCCTTATTTTAACCCACATCACCTTTTTAGAATGAGCTCAGAGCACTACATTCATTGGAGTACATGTTTTACCACTCCAGTTCATTTAGTTGTCGATATATTGCTGGTTGTAGCGGTAATGCGAAATTTAGCTCTAAATTACACCTAAACTTCTAACAGCCATTACTTTTGATTTGTAAGTTCGATTTTTTCCCACAACTCCTTTTCGGAATATGCTCGGAGGCATACATACAATGGAGTACAATTTTAAACCATTCCAGCTCATTTTAGTGGTCAATATACAGCAGGTTGCAATGTTAATGAGGGATTTAGCTCCTCTTGACACATAAACTGTAACAGCCATAACTTTTGATCTGGTTGTCCGATTTTTCCGCACAACACCTTTTTGGAATGAGCTCGGAGCCTTACATCAAATGGAAAAATAGTTTTACCCATTCCAGTTTGTTTAGTGGTCAATATACAGTTGGTTGGTAATAAGGTATTTAGCTCGAAAGAAGGCCTAAACTTCAAACATCCACAACTTTTAATCCGGTTGTCCGATTTTCGCCCACCATTCCTTTTCG
The DNA here is from genome assembly GCA_033032865.1 of Dactylorhiza incarnata. Taxonomy (NCBI): domain Eukaryota; kingdom Viridiplantae; phylum Streptophyta; class Magnoliopsida; order Asparagales; family Orchidaceae; genus Dactylorhiza; species Dactylorhiza incarnata. The sequence goes on from JAWHQI010000004.1 coordinate 20,086,490, forward strand.
GAATGAGATCGGAGCCCTAACTCCAGTGGAGAACAATTTAAACCCATCCCAGCTTGTTTAGAGGTTGATATACAGTGAGTTGTGGTGGTAATATGAGATTTATCTCCAAATGACACATACACTTCAAAATGGCAGAATTCTTAATGCGGGTTGTAGTGAAAATCAGAGATTTAGCTGCAAATGACACTCAAACTTAAAATAGCAACAACTTTTGATGTCTTATTTTACCCCACAACACCTTTTCAGAATGAGCTCGGAGCACTAAATTCATTGGAGCACAAGTTTTACCCACTCCAGTTCATTTAGTTGTCGATATATTGCTGGTTGTAGCGGTAATGCGAAATTTAGCTCTAAATTACACCTAAACTTCTAACAGCCATAACTTTTGATTTGTATGTTTGATTTTTGCCCACAACACCTTTTTGGAATATACTTGGAGCATACATCCAATGGAGAACAATTTTAAACCATTCCAGCTCATTTTAGTGGTCAATATACAGCAGGTTGCAATGGTAATGAGGGATTTAGCTCCTCTTGACACAAAAACTGTAACATCCATAACTTTTGATCTGGTTGTCCGATTTTTGCGCACAACACCTTTTTGGAATGAGCTCGGAGCCCTACATCTAATGGAAAACAATTTTTACCCATTCCAGTTTGTTTAGTTGTCAATATACATGTTCGATTCAAAAGTGCGCCTCCGAAGGAAATCGAGGGTTGCGGATTATCAGTTACTATTCGGTTAGAGAATTCGGACCGCTAGCAGCGGTTGAGGCCGGACTTCGCCCGCCGCAGCAAATGCCACTCCTGCGATGGGCTTTCCTTTGATTTAAATGAGGCGGTTACAGTGGTTATAAATGTAAGAAAAGAGAAGCCGGCCGGTCAGACAGTCCGCAAGACGGGAAACTCGAGACCGCAGCACAAACAAGCGAGCTCCTGGATTCGAGTGTGCGTGTCTTGTGAACAGTGTCGCCCCCTATTTATAGGCTTGGGGGCCTGCCCGAATGGGCAGGGATAGAATAACCACCTGCTCGGGTATAGGAGAAATGGGCAGGCGGTGACGGGATGCACAAAGAAGGAAAAGAAAGAAGCCGCGCGGCTTGGCGGCTTGCCCTCCCGACCCGTCTGACCTGAGGCTGAAGATACCGTGTGTTGAAACCGATTTATCGGTCTCTCGTAGAGCTCGGGGCCCTCACCGAGATGAGGGGTGGCTAGTCCTTACTAATCCCTCGAGGAGGGTACCCGGAAGATTAGGAAACTGACTAAGACCTTGGTCACAGCGAGGAGGTCCCTCCACTAACCCGGAAGATCGTTGAGCACTTCCCCTCCCAAGCCAAAGCTGAGACTTGGGCACCTTGGAGAGCTCTGGGAACGCTAACCAAAGAATGCCTAAGGAGAGGGAAGCTGACGTGAGATCCTCTCCAAAGGTGCCCTTGAGGTCCTATTTATAGATTTTCTGATCTGGCCTGCAAATAGCAGGATTCCGCCTCTTCATTTTACTATCCGCACCCCAAATGGGTCTGCTAACAGCCAAACTCCGCTGTTTGGAGAGGCTAAAGGCAGACCACCAAGGGTGACAGGGTAATTTGGCCGATCCCGATGACTCTGGAATGGATCTGACTCGCTCGTCTTCTCGCGACCCATCGGTGAGTTCTTGACCCGCTCGCCTCCTTGCGAGCACTCGGCGGGTTCTTGACTCGCTCGCTTCCTAGCGAGCACTTGGCCAGTTCTTGACTCGCTCGCTTCCTAGCGAGCACTTGGCGAGTTCTTGACTCGCCGACCCCTCTGGCTCGCTCGCCTTTGGTTGCCCGTCCTCTAGGCGAATATCGGGGTTGTACACAATCCCCGCTCTTCGCGAGGCTTTTTAGGCTCGCGAAGAATCATCCAACCCTTGATATTCGTCGGCCTCTTGGCGACGTGGCGAGAATCTTTCGGTGGGTCCCATGCCCACCACTATAAATGCCACTCTCCTTGGCCGTCATTCGAACTTTTCATTTTTCTCTGGCTTTTCTTACTCGCCGCGGGCCCCAACGCGATGTCGAAAAAGGACGAGATGCTGGCCCGCCTAAAGGCTTCGCAGGCGGCCCAGAAGGGGAAGACCGCTGTCATCGCCTCCTGGAATTCTCCACGACGCTCTCCGCCTCCTCCTTCCCTAAGGATGGCAAAGGCTGTCCGGCGCCCGGCTGGTGGGGGTGGGTCTTCCTCTTCGCCGCACTCTCCGGATGATGAGCGCGCCTCTCAGGTATTATCGCCCGGTTGCTTATTTGGTGCTCTTCCTTTTCGTCCTTATTTATCATATTCGCAGAATGATCCTCCGGGCGAGAGCGAATCGGGAAGGCCAAACACGGAGATCCATCTCTCCTCTACGGGTGGGGGTGACGTTCTTCTTGCGGATACGAGGGCCATTGATAGACAGGACTCGCCTTCGCAACGAGGTGAGCGAACTGCCTCATTTTCCCTTACGTTCCTTGACTCGCTAAGTCGTACTTACTTTTCATGCAGTGTCTTCCCTCGCGGCACCAGAGGATCAAGTTCCTCCTCCAGTGAACTCGCCCCTCATGCCGAATCAAAATATCCCCACTCCTGGATTCGGCGTCCTGGGTCAGAGGAGCCCAGGAGGGACGTTGATTGCCGAGCCTGGACTCGGCTCCAGACCCGCGCTCGCCCCTGGTCTGGGTAAGGCCCTCACCCCTGTCTTTACTGAGGCATTCCAGGGTCAGCCGGGCACCTCCCGCCAGTGGCCCAGTACTCCAATTCCTCCACTAGGTTAGACGGTTGTCACTGAGTGTTGCTCTTCACTTTGTCGCTGATTCCTACTTCGCAGGTAACCCGACGACCCCTCTCTCCGAGTCAGAGTCTGGAGCGCTGGAGATGTCTCCACCCACTTCGCCGAGCCAGGTTGCTGACTTTTTGGGGGATCCCAGCGATCCGGAGCGAATGAAGAGGCGGGTCACGAAGATATTTCAGAACCATACCACCCTGCTAAGGGATCTACACGAGCAGAATCGGCTAGACTGGCTCGCCAATGAAGAAAGGTTCGCCGCGATGGAGGACGCGAACGCGCGCGTTCTCGCTGAGATACGACCGACCGATCAGGGCGACGCGACCTCCCCCGGGGTGTATATTGCTCGCATCGATGACTACATGCGGCTGACGAGCCAGGCGAACCGGTCACTCCGCGAGTATCACTACCCGCGAGTCCCCCCTCGCTCTGGTGTCCGGGGTCGCGGTCGCTGGAAGTGGTTGCGATATTGAGGATCTTCGTATTGCTCTTTTATTGTTTTTCTTCCCCCCTCCTCTTCATTAGGAGGGGTCGCGAACAATCTTTATGAGTCTGTAATAACAGTACTTTGACTCGCTTGCGAGCCTCTTATTTTTTTGCTTTTTATCTCGTTCTTTTTCTCCGCTTGGTTTGCTCTCGTGCGAATTACATCTCTATTACTCGCACTCGCGCACCTCCCTTGCTTTTTCCCTTTATGATTCATTGTTTTTAGTGTTAGCTCGCCAATGGGGAAAATCTTTTAACAGGTTGTCGACTCGCAGGGAGCGAATTGGATCCCTGGAGGCGGGAGAGTACCGCGCGGATCCGCTATCCGCAGATAACGACGCTTCGGCTTTTTCCCGCCTTCCTTATTCCTATAAATAGCCGACAGTTTTTCTTTTCAACCACCGCATTTACTGTTTCCTCCTCGCGCTCTTTCTCCTTCTGTTTCTCTCGCAGATTTTAGCTCGTCTTCGCGACCTTTGTGACTCGGCGGATCATACACTATGGTTGGCGAGGCGAAAACAGAGGGGCAAGCCAAGTGCGCCAAGGCCTTCCTCGACGACATTTTCTACTGCGCCAACCTCACGAAGGAGGAATATCGGGCCGCAGCTGACCAGTTCATGCACTCCGGTTTCGTGGCTCGCTTCCCTACCGATAGGGATTCCCTCAGCGACCCGCACCCGGACGAGCTCGCAATTCCTGTCGCCCATTTCGAAAATGGGTTTCGACTCCCCCACTGGCCGGAAGTGCGCAAGGTATTATTTATTTCTCATCCCTGGCTTTCCTGAATTGCTTTGCGAACGGCGCTTAAAGTTTGTCGACTTTTCCAGGTGCTAAAGTACTTCGGCGTCTTGCCGAGCCAGCTAACGCCGAACGCGATCGCCGTGGTGGTCGCGTTCGCCAGTTACCTCAGGGCGGAGAGGATCGAGTTCAACCTGCTCGCCTTCCGCAAGATCTTCTCATTTCGCGCGAATAGGGACGGAACGGCTCACTTTGCGAGCCAGCATGTTACCGTCTGCGAGACGGTGAACAAAACTCATTACTGGATGCGGAAGTTCATCCTGGTGAAGGGTCCCTTCGGCAACATCTCTTACACCCCTATCCAGCGAGACGAGGCTGCCTACCGCCCTCCGATCTCGCTAGGTGGTTGCGACGTGGCACTGTACCAGTTCCTCAAAGGAAAAAACTTCGAAGTCGCCTTCTTCCGAGAGCGAGTGGACCTCTTGCCACCCGTCCCTCCGAGAGAAGGTTTGACTTGAACTCGTCAACTTTCTTAATCCACTTTCTTTTGATCATCTAACGCTCCTCGTTATCTTTGTAGGAGAACGCGATCTTCCCCTCAATACGCCTCATGCGCCTCCCTCTTCTCTTTCTCCCGGCTCGCTCGCGCGCGTGGCCGCCGAGGCCTGCCGCGACGTCCCGAGCTCTTCATCGAGAAAGAAGCGTCCTCCCCCCCAACGCCGGCCTACTTCGCAGGGGGAGGGGAAGAAGGCCAGGAAGACTCCCTCTGCTGCCAAGGCGGAGGAGGTCGTGGACCTGTCTGACCCTGACCTCCCCTCTCCTTCTGTGGATCAGGAGCTCGCCAAAGAGGGGGGCGAGCCAGGGAAGACTGTTGCCCGGCCCAAGCCGTCGAGCCATACTAATTTCGAGCCATACTAACGGACGCGGTCGGTGATCCGGTGCTCGCGTGGGACCCTGACCAGAATAAGATCGCCTGCTCCTCTCTGCTCCCTTCTTGGGTAGAGGATGGTAAGGCTGGGGGCGAGGCGTTCGCGCTCGCCTTTGGTCTCTATGGTCGCGAGGACGCCTCCCTTTTTCGATCCTTCATGCCGAGGGGGGTCGTGTATGAGGCGATGCGAGCCCAGTTCCGGGCGATGGAGCTAACTCACATGGTGGGTCGTCGGTAGCTCACGGCGGATAGGGAGATCAAGGAGCTCAAAGTCGAGCTTCAGAAGTCCGCGGATGAAGTCACGGAGCTTAAGCGGAAAGAGGCCTTGTCAGAGGGCCTCCTCACCAGCCTTCAAGGCGGGCTGGTAAGTATTGCTCGGTGGAAGTCTCTTCCAGTTTGGCTTCGTTCTCCTCTCGCTAACCCGCCTCTTGCAGGATGCCGAGTCCGTCAGTCAGCTCCACGCGCGGATTGCTGACTTGGAGTTGGAGAACACTTGTCTCAAGGCCCAGGTCCACGACCTGGCCTCGGCGGTGCTACCTCCCCCTCCTCCGCGAGCTGGGACTCGCGGTCAGTCGCGGGAAGAGAAGGAAGCCGACCGCAAGAGGTCGATGGAGATCGCGGAGCTTGTCCTCGACATTCTCAAGGGAGCGGGCATGATCATCCCCGATGCCATGGAGTTCACCGCGGAGCAAGTCGTTCCCGACTTGTTCGCGCCCATCTCCGAGGCGGAGGGTCGAGAGAGCGATTGAAGAGCTGCCCGACGAGCCGCCTTGATTTTTCTTCTTGTTAATGATGTAAAAGTTTTCCTTTCTTTTTGTTTCCGGCGAGACCGCCCCCGAATTGTAATCTTTTGTGAGGAATGAAAGGGAACGTTTCATCAATCTTTTTCCGTGTTATGTTTTATTCATGGTTCGCACGCAATCTTTTTTGTTGTGCCTGTGAGGCCCCTATCTTTTTATGTTCGTGTATGTGGATCTTCATTTAGCGCTCGCGCTCGCCCCTATTTTGTTGGCGGCCTTTCCTCGTTGTGTTATATCTGGGTCGCTCTCGCCTACCTCATTCGTACTTGCCACTGGCGGGTCCCTGCCGATATCCGCGGTTCGTCGTGAGAACAGACTCCTCCTGGATCATTTTCCTTATTCGCTTCGATACCTTTTGCGAGTGACCTTGCGAGCCATCGACTCTATTACCCTGCCGCGAATGATCCTCGTGCGCGAGCGGACCTCTGGTCTCGCCTTGCCCGGGTCTTGGGGTCGCTCGCGAGCCAGAATCCCCAGGCATGAGTATCTTGTCTTACCTGCCCAACCCACGTACGACTTTGCCGGCTTCTCCAGAGGTCAACCTGAACCCCCCCGTCTAGTGAGAGCCCGGGAGCGGAATCGATCCGGGGCATTCTAGCACCAATACTTGTCACCTTGCCAGCCTCTCCAGAGATCAACCTGAACCCCCCGTCTAGTGAGAGCCCGGGAGCGGAATCGATCTGGGGCATTCCAGCACCAACACTTGTTACCTTGCCAGCCTCTCCAGAGATCAACCTGAACCCCCCGTCTAGTGAGAGCCCGGGAGCGGAATCGATCTGGGGCATTCCAGCACCAACACTTGTTACCTTGCTAGCCTCTCCAGAGATCAACCTGAACCCCCCGTCTAGTGAGAGCCCGGGAGCGGAATCGATCTGGGGCATTCCAGCACCAACACTTGTTACCTCGCCAGCCTCTCCAGAGATCAACCTGGACCCCCCGTCTAGTGAGAGCCCGGGAGCGAAATCGATCTGGGGCATTCCAGCACCAACACTTGTTACCTCGCCAGCCTCTCCAGAGATCAACCTGAACCCCCCGTCTAGTGAGAGCCCGGGAGCGGAATCGATCTGGGGCATTCCAGCACCAACACGTGTTACCTTGCCAGCCTCTCCAGAGATCAACCTGAACCCCCCGTATAGTGAGAGCCCAGGAGCGGAATCTATCTGGGGCATTCCAGCACCAATACTTGTCACCTCGCCAGCCTCTCCAGAGATCAACCTGAACCCCCCGTATAGTGAGAGCCCGGGTGCGGAATCGATCTGGGGCATTCCAGCACCAACACTTGTTACCTTGCCAGCCTCTCCAGAGATCAACCTGAACCTCCCGTCTAGTGAGAGCCCGGGAGCGGAATCGATCTGGGGCATTCCAGCACCAATACTTGTCACCTCGCCAGCCTCTCCAGAGATCAACCTGAACCCCCCGTCTAGTGAGAGCCCGGGAGCGGAATCGATCTGGGGCATTCCAGCACCAACACTTGTTACCTTGCCAGCCTCTCCAGAGATCAACCTGAACCCGCCGTCTAGTGAGAGCCCGGTAGCGGAATCGATCTGGGGCATTCCAGCACCAACACTTGTTACCTTGCCAGCCTCTCCAGAGATCAACCTGAACCCCCCGTCTAGTGAGAGCCCGGGAGCGGAATCGATCTGGGGCATTCCAGCACCAACACTTGTTACCTTGCCAGCCTCTCCAGAGATCAACCTGAACCCCCCTTCTAGTGATAGCCCGGGAGCGGAATCGATCTGGGGCATTCCAGCACCAACATATGTTACCTTGCCAGCCTCTCCAGAGATCAACCTGAACCCCCCCATCTAGTGAGAGCCCGGGAGCGGAATCGATCTGGGGCATTCCAGCACCAACACTTGTTACCTTGCCAACCTCTCCAGAGATCAACCTGAACCCCCCGTCTAGTGAGAGCCCGGGAGCGGAATCGATCTGGGGCATTCCAGCACCAACACTTGTTACCTCGCCAGCCTCTCCAGAGATCAACCTGGACCCCCCGTCTAGTGAGAGCCCGGGAGCAGAATCGATCTGGGGCATTCCAGCACCAACACTTGTTACCTCGCCAGCCTCTCCAGAGATCAACCTGAACCCCCCGTCTAGTGAGATCCCGGGAGCGGAATCGATCTGGGGCATTCCAGCACCAAAACTTGTTACCTTGCCAGCCTCTCCAGAGATCAACCTGAACCCCCCGTCTAGTGAGAGCCCGGGAGCGGAATCGATCTGGGGCATTCCAGCACCAACACTTGTTACCTTGCCAGCCTCTCCAGAGATCAACCTGAACCCCCCGTCTAGTGAGAGCCCGGGAGCGGAATCGATCTGGGGCATTCCAGCACCAACACTTGTTACCTTGCCAGCCTCTCTTTACTTCCAGGAACTCCGGACAGGTCTCCGTCGAGTGACCTTCCACATCATGGAAGATGCAATATGGCAACGCCACTTCCCTTGCCTCGGCCTCTGCCACCCTGTTCCTTCTCCTCCTAGCGGCTGTCGTTTCTGCCTCTCCTCCCCTTCCTCTTCCTCTTCCTCTTCCCCTTCAAATCGCCATGGCCTGTTGGGGAGGGGGATGCATTTGCATCGGACCTTGCCTCCACCCTAACTGGGGGGGCCTCCATTGACCTCCGACATGGTTACCCCTTCCTGGGCCGTAACCCCTTCCCTGCCCTTGCATTCCTCCACCTTGCGGCCTCCATTCTCCCTCCGGGGCCCGGGGCTCTTCCCTTCTCCTGACCTCCTGCTGCCTCGCCTCCGGTTCACTGAGTTTTGCTAGCCTCCTGGTGAGCTCCGGATTGGCTTCCTCACTTGCCACTTCCTCCGACACCCTCTCCATCAGTTCTTCAAAGGAGACGGGGGCTTTTCTCTTCAATGCCATCTTGAAGAAACTCTCTTTCAACCTGACCGTGAAGGCGAGTTGGAGTGCAAACCCAGGCATCTCCTGAGTGAGCTGTACTTCCTCCTGGAACCGATCGGCATACTGAGCCAGCGACTCCCTGGGTCCCTGCTCGCGAGGGCGGTGCTCGCCGGAACCACCCCGACCGTCGCCGCTTCCTCTTAGCGCGCACTCGCCTGCGTCGCGCCCGCTGGGATGGAGCTCGCCAACACTGAGCTCGCCGGCACGGAGCTCGCCGAACTGGCGAACAACACTCGCCCTTCCCTGCTCTGACCTAGACCAACGTCAACTTCCTTTCCAGCCCTTCCCCCTGGTGCCTCCTCGCCGACTGTTGTGGGGGGAGGGGGCGCCCGAGGGGCTGGGGTCGCAAACTCGTTTCGCAGAGCCGACACCGTGAACCCCAAGGTGTCGAGCACCTCCTTTCTGAAATCCGCGAGCATCCTAGCCAACGCCTCCTGAGGAGTCTCGCCGAACTCCTCGCCCTGCTCCTCATCTCCCGCCATAACCCTTCGCTGGAATTTTCTTGAACCAGCCACGCTCCACGCTCACCGCACCAAAATGTTGAAACCAATTTCTCGGTCTCTAGTAGAGCTCGGGGCCCTCACCGAGATGAGGGGCGGCTAGTCCTTACTAATCCCTCGAGGAGGGTAGGCGGAAGATTAGGAAACTGACTAAGACCTTGGTCACAGCGAGGAGGTCCCTCCACTAACCCGGAAGATCGTTGAGCGCTTCCCCTCCCAAGCCAAAGCTGAGACTTGGGCACCTTGGATAGCTCTGGGAACGCTAACCAAAGAATGCCTAAGGAGAGGGAAGCTGAGGTGAGATCCTCTCCAAAGGTGCCCTTGAGGTCCTATTTATATATTTTCTGATCTGGCCTGCAAATAGTAGGATTCCGCCTCTTGATTTTACTATCCGCACCCCAAATGGGTCTGCTAACAGCCAAACTCCGCTGTTTGGAGAGGCTAAAGGCAGATCACCAAGGGTGACAGGGTAATTTGGCCGATCCCGATGACTCTGGAAGGGATCTGACTCGCTCGTCTTCTCGCGACCCATCGGTGAGTTCTTGACCCGCTCGCCTCCTTGCGAGCACTCGGCGGGTTCTTGACTCGCTCGCTTCCTAGCGAGCACTTGGCCAGTTCTTGACTCGCTCGCTTCCTAGCGAGCACTTGGCGAGTTCTTGACTCGCTCGCTTCCTAGCGAGCACTTGGCGAGTTCTTGACTCGCCGGCCCCTCTGGCTCGCTCGCCTTTGGTTGCCCGTCCTCTAGGAGAATATCGGGGTTGTACACCGTGACCAAGTCAAAGATACAGATCGAGTGGTCTCCGGCTTGAGATCGCGGTCCGCCTTCTGGACATGGCTTGGCTGATGTTCATGATGCGACCTGGATGGTCTCCGATCTGAGACCGCGGCTTGTTCCCCGGGCTTGAACCTTGAGTTTCTATGTCTCAACCCGGACGGTCTCCTACCTGAGACCGCGGATAGCCTTATTGCCTTGTCTCTTGACTACCTTCAATCTTGGGGGCGGTCCGAAATGACATCAGACCACCCGACCTGCTTTACCCTGAACTGAGAACCACTGATCCTGGAAACCAGCGGCCTGACCCAGCAGTTCGCCCAGTCTGAGAATGATCCAACCCGAGAAGCGGTTTTCCGGGTAAACATAATCCCCGCATATTTTCAAATCCCAAGAGAATTTCGAAAATATTAGCTTTAGCCGGGAGACCGCTTCCGACTTGCCCTGAATTCTATAAGAGAGCCAGAGAACTCATTCTACAGAGTTTTTTCTGAAATCACGGGATATTACTCCCTATTTACAGTTAGAGTTTTTAAGACCGGTAACTCTTTAACGATGGACTTCCTAGACACCATGTTAGACCACGTGGTCCCTGCCGGCGATCAGAAGAAGGAGGAAGGCAAGAGGCGCGAATCAACGGAGAAATCAAGGAAGGACAAGGAAAAGCAGAACCGGAAAGACCGGAAAAAGAGGGAGCGGTCTGAGAAAACCGCGGTGGATAGTTTCAAGGCCGATGTGGACTCAACAATCTCCAAGACTCCTGCAGAGCCTACAGCGGAGCATTCGGGGCCTCCCCCTAGCGATTCGCTGATTCCTCTCAGAGACCTTGGCCAACAGGCCGTCAGCCCGCTGAACAAAGGGGAGGCTTCCCCTTCTAGAAAACTTGACTCTGGCATCCCTTTAAAGAAAGTCGGCGGGTCTGACTCGTTTGGCATGGAAATCACTCCATCCGAAAATCCTCACTTGTTAGTTAAGGATTTGGGGGAGGAGGCGGTTAACTCTCCGAGGCCGGGCGAACTGGGTACCCCTCTATCCGTGGACGACTATCCCAGCCCCTCCAAAGAAGTTAGTCCAGCTCCGGGTAAGAAAGAGAAGAAGAGAAAAAAGTCCGGGTCAATGACCGACCGAATAACCAAGAAGGTGAAGAGGCTGGCCTCCAAGGAAAGGGCGGCTTTTAAGAAACCGGCCGAGTCCCGCCTCCAGACCAATCCGTGACTAAAAGAGGAGCTCGGCCTAGCGACTCCCCCATCTACTAAGGTAAATGACTCGCCGGCTACCCCTGATGCGAAATCGGGCGGCCTGTTTCCGGACTCGGCGAGTAGCTTATCACTTAATGGGATCTTTCAGGATATGGATGAGCTGATGGGGCGAGATTAGCTTCTTGGCAGCCCGATGGCTTCAAAGCGAACTGCCCCTGTTACAGATAACACAGCCCAGCCTGAGGAGACCGCTCAGACGGAGGCCGAAGAGCGAGAAGCTGCTGCACGGACCGCCTTGGAGGTCGAAGAGAAAGCGAGGGAACTCGGAGAAGTGTTGAAAGTGCGGGCGGAGGTTCCCCCGACGATGACCAGGGAGGAGATAATGATGGTGAAGAAGGAAGGGGCGGAACGGGCTTTAAACAAGCCGCTGCGGCCTGATCCTTTTGCGCCAGGTAAGCGCCCCACGGATTATAAAGCTATCCGCTTCTTCATTCCGCGGCCTCGTCGCAATAAATTACTGAACCCACCGCCGAGCTTTTTTCCCTTAGCGGCCTGGTCCTCTTCCGCTAGGCAGAGTACGAAGAGACTCTGGTGTGAGCAAGGACGGAGGATGGACCCGGAACATTCTAAGCGGCCTGTGCGCCCAGGCATTGATCTTATATTTATGTCCATTTTTGTATATATATGGCGTTGCATGCTCTTGCTTTTTATAACCGCGCGGCTTCTTGCAGATAACGAGGATCAGATTGCAAAACCGGGCGACCTTGAGGCCAGCCTGCCTCCATTAGTTCCCCCGATATCAACCTGTGTAACGACTTCGCAAGAAGGGCCGCAACTATTTGGGCATCTAGAGGAAAATCTAGCAAACCTGAGGGCCCGTTTGAAGGGGGTGGAAGACCGGGAGGCCGCCACTCGGACCGCTTTGGAGGCCGAGCGAATGGCAAGGAAAAAGGCTGAAGAGGCGCTGAAGGCGCAGATGGAGAACGACAGGAAGTCCAGGATAGAAAAGGAGAACGGCCTGGAGATTCAGCTTGAGGCCGCGCGAGCTGCGGTGGAAGCTACGCGAGCTGTAGTGGAGGCCGAGAAGAGAGCCAAGGTGGCGCAAGTCGCTACTCTGACCGCTCAGCTCGAGAAGGAGAAGAGAGCGTCTGCTAAGTTTGAGGATGACTCGAGATATTACCAGGATAAATTCCTACGGTTAACTAGGGAAGTCGCTTCGGGCCGGCGAAGTATGAATGATGGGATGCAGGTTGCTAGCCGCCAAACTGTTGGGGCAGGCTCAAATCCTCCCCCGGTTCGGGCGGCTTATCCAATGATTGATGAAGCCACCGCAACCCCCCGTATGATCGCCGCTACGCGGATTGAAAGGGATGCCGGGCAGCTTCATAGCACAATCAACCACATCCATTATCATACCAGCCAGATTTACTCCCTTCTGAACACCACCAGCGACCAGGTCGCGCGACTGCATAGAGAGGATGTCTCCCCAGAACACCGCCAGCCGTGAACGGCTTTTTAGAACAATTTTGTATTATGAATGCGGCTTATTGATTTCGGCCTCTGTTTAGACAATGCTTCTTTTTTACTTTATGTCTTTTATTTGAATAACCCGTGCGGGTTCTTGTTTAGCCGCTGTGTTTGTGTTCTGTTTAGATCTTCTGTGTTTTATCCGAACTAATTACAGGTCGCGCGATCTGTGATGTATGCTTGCTCCTGATTTCTTGAATGTCTTTGGTTCTTTTTGTTTTTCTGATAAATCTGACCATGCAGGCTGTTGACCGCGCGGTTAGAATGTATAGCCGCGATATATTTTTACTATTTGCAGATCGTCAAAATCTATAAGTAGGGACTTTTTCGAAGTCATTTTCACGATTTCAAATGGCGCGATCTAAGAACAAGTCGCAGCGGCCTGTTAAGGTTAAGGCCGTTCGAGCAGATGCGGCCTTGGCTTTTCACTCGGCGGACCATCCAGAGTGCCGTCTCACTCAGAGCGAACTAGACGAATTCGTTGCAAAACACATGGCAGGGAGTAATCTGCTCGCGCGGCTTCCTTTGCGCGATGAGCGGATCAACTCTTCCAATCCGCACCAAATAGCCGTTCCGGTCGACCACTTTGAATATGGCTTCAAATTTCCGCTGCCACTTGAAGTCATAGCCATTTTCGACCATTACGGGGTTGTACACGGCCAGCTTCCACCGAACTCCATCGCTTCCACATATAGTTTTATTTCATACATGCGGTTCGAGCGAACCAGATTTTCCCTTGATCTGTTTAGGAAATTTTTCTCGGTGCGGGCTGTCTTCGACGTGGGGACTTCAACTTTCAGGGGGAACCTCTACTTTTGCTGCCACAGACTGAAGATCGTTAACCTGGCGAACAAGGTCTCGGACTGGTCGGAGCGGTTCGTAATGCTCGAAGGCAACTTCGGGCTGTTGCAAACCAACCCGCAAGTTCGGGGGGAAGAGGCTTTCCAATTCCCCCAGGTTGGAAAGATCGAGATGGACACCTTCACGTTTCTTGAGAACGAGCAGTTGGACATCAATCATTACATCCCGCTGTTCTCAGAGCTAGAGGACGTCCTCCCCAAGCATAGTAAGTTCCTCTAGACCGCTTGCATATGACCGCGCAGACTGCTTTATTTAAACTTCTGATTTTAACTTGCAGCTTCCCACATCGTCCCTGCGAACAAACCGATCACTCCGGCCGGCCCGGTTTTGACCCAGAGAGAAAAAAAGCAGCGGCGAAATAGGTCGCCATCATCAGAGGAAGAGGGCCCGGCTTCTCCTGATGAATACGAACTTCTTCGTTCCTGCGGAAACCCGCCCGACCTGCAGGGCAACCCGACTGTCCTCTGGTAGGGATGGGAGCCGCATCCGGGTATCCACTGCACTTCCTCCATGGGGAAGTGACAAGATTAACCGCCATGCGCTAGCCGCCGGGGCCGCTATGTATGGTCGAAAGACTTTAAAGAAGCTGAAGAAAACTCCGGAAGAAGTACTTCCCCGGCTAGCGGCACAAGCCGGCACATGGGGGTTCGTGGCCAATCACTTCATGGCCTTGTCGTACAGGCGGCTGGTTTCTGTCCAGAAATATCTGGAGAAGAAGTACGAGGAGCAGGTCGCGGAGAATGTGCGGCTTCAAGAAGAGAATGCGCGGCTTCAAGAAGTCGTGGCGGTGAGTTTGACAAATGATGACGCGGCTTCTTTTGTTCAGACCGAGCGACCTAATTTATTTTTCCTTTCTTGCAGAAACAATATGAGATGACCAACCCGGCCTTCCAAGATGAGGTGTTGCCTTATGTGGCCCAAGGGATCAACAAAGCTTTGGGTCTTATGGAAGACCGGGGCGGTCTTTGCGAAGGATTCGGGGGTACTACTTTCTCCGACCTCTTTCCTGCTTTGAAGGTCCAACTTGGTGAGATCAGCCGAAGCCAGAAAGGAAAAGCCAAGGTGGGCGAGGAAGCTGAAGCCGATGCGGGCAGGGAGGTTGTACTTCTTCAAGGAGGTGATGGAAGTGGTGGAGCCGCTGAGGAGGTCGACGCGGATGATGATGTCGGCGATGATGATGATGATGATGAGGACAGCTTGTCCTCTGGAACAACTGGCTCCGCTAGTAAGACCGGGCGGTCTAGTGGTAGTGATTCATCGGATTCTTCTTCCACGTCAAGTGAAGGTTATTCGCCCGACGTTGATGTTGATGGTGTGGACTCGAGTTCTCCTGTCAAGAAGAAGAAGAAGTCGGCAGACTAATGCCCTTGTCTTGATTTTATTTTTTGTGTAACCGCCGGTCTCTTTTTGTTAGCCAGGCGGATAATATTTTGTTAACACATTTTGAAGAATGAATAGAAATTTTACCTATTTAATTGTCCTTCTATTGTTACTTACTTGTGGCTGATGTCTTGTCTCTTTTCTTTCTTTTTACCTTTTGCTTTTTATGATCTAGCCGTGAGGTTATCCTGATCTGAGTATAAGTGATAATTTTGATGATCTTTGGATGATCTATATTCATCCCGTGCGGTTACTCATTTAGACCTCCGGATATCAGATATCCGATAATATGATCCATAACGGATAGACTCATGCGACTGCAATTCAGACCGGGCGGTTTTTATCACTCAGGGATACCTTATCCTTGCTGATATAGATAATGAATAATAACTTTGCGCGGTTTGAATTCACCCCTGACGAGTAATCAATTGCATCTAGAGACAACTTTTTGCTGTGAAACAACTTAACCTGATCGGTTAGAGCATAATCCGGGCGATCATATATTTAGATCTAGAGATATCCAGCTTAATTAATTATAAAAGATAGATAGTACCCGCCCGGTTAGAATACAACCTGGGCAATATATTTAGATCAAAAAATATCTGATTTAATAGAATGGAGAGGTAGATAAAACCTGCCCGATTAGAATGCAACTCGGGCAATCATATAATTAGCTCCAAAAATATCCAACTTATAAAAGATGGATAAACCCGCCTGGTTAGAATCCAACCCGGGCAATATTTTCAGATCCAGAAACATCTAACTCAATAAAAGATAGATAAGTCCGCCCGGTTAGAATGCAACTCGGGCAATCATATAATTATATCCAGAAATATCCAAACTTATATTCAATCAGACCGCCCGGTTTGAAAATTCAGACTGTCCGGTCTTAACATCACAACTAGGATAGAAGAACACCTGTAGCTGTTTTGATTATATTTTCCTCGAATGGTTTGCACAAGAAACCACAAGAGGTGAATGCCTTCCTGTAGGAAAAAATGGAATAATCTACAGGCTCAGATGACCAAATGGGCAGGTGGGCCTTGGCGGCGAACATTGCTTTCCTCAAGTGGTCAAAAGAGCTGTAGGAAAAAAGAAAAAATATGTACAGACTCAGATGACCAAGTGGGAAGGTGGGCCTCGGCGGCGAACATTGCTTTCCTCAAGTGGTCATAAGAGCTGTAAGCGACTCATCTGCTCTCTTGCCTAGGGTTACAAGCCGAGTTGATCAATTGGGCAGGTGGGCCTCGACGGCGAACATTGCTTTCCTCAGAGAGATCAACTCAGTTGTGGGCCCAACTAGGCTCCGTTTCGAGAGTTCCTAAGAGTATACGATGGTCACAGGCTATGATGATCAGTTGGGCAGGTGGGCCTCGGCGGCGAACATTGCTTTCCTCAGAAAGATCATCAAAGCTGTAACTATATCCCTTTCGGGGTACGATAGAGCTGACAATCACCTAGACCTTCCTTGATGCAGGGGTGTGTCAGATATCGACCGGGATCCAAAGTTCTGAAGACCACCGCAGCGGAATTGGCAAGCTACCACTACATGTGTGCGAAAACTCCCCGCATCACATGGTCTTGGTGGGTTTTACGCTATGACTACAATTCGAGGGGGTTCGAGCAGAATTTGGCGATATCTCAGAGGTTCAGGGAGTGAGATACGTATATACATATAAATATTAATAATGCAGAGCACCATTTGGAAAAGGAGAAGTGTCAGTATAGGGCCTTTCATTTAATATCAAGAAACGTAAAGAATGAAAGAGATATTTTAAGGATAAAATCGTTTATGATCGTCACCGCTCCAGGTGTGTGAGATGTCTTCTCCTTCGCTGGTTTGGAGATGGTAGGCCCCATTCTTTAATACCTCTTTGATAATAAAAGGCCCTGCCCAGTTGGGATTCAGCTTCCCAACATTACCAGATCTGGCCGCAGCATCTACCTTTTTTAACACCAAATCCCCAACTGCAAACTGCTTTACCCTGATATTTTTATCAAAATATTTTGCCATCCTCCTCTTAACTTCTTCCTGCCTGATTGTTGCCTCGTCCTGAAGCTCTTCGATCAGATCCAGGATATACCTGATGGCCTCATCATTGTATTCTACCCATGCTTCTCCTCCCTCTTTTGCATACACAACTCTTGGAGTGACCACCTCAATCTCTACAGGAACAACAGCCTCCGAGCCATGAGATAATTTGAATGGTGTCTCCCCTGTAGCTGAAGATGGGGTAGTGCGAAGAGTCCAAAGGATGGAGGGAAGTTGGTCTGCCCAATTTCCTTTTTGATTCAAAACTCTTTTCATCATGAGTTGCTGAATTCGCCTGTTTGCAGCTTCTACTTGACCATTGGTCCTTGGATGATGTACTGAGGTGAACCGAAGATCTATTCCAACTTGATCGCAAAAGTTTATCATCTCGGGATTATTGAACTGCGGTCCATTATCAGTGACAATTGCCAGCGGGATTCCGTGTCGGCAGAATATTTCTCCCCAGATGAAATTTTTGATAATTTGGGTAGTAGTTTTTGCCAATGCTTTTGCCTCAATCCACTTACTGAAGTAATTGATCATTACTACGATAAAGCGGCGCTGGCCGCTAGCCATTGGAAAGGGTCCGACAAGATCCATCCCCCAAACCGCGAAGGGCCAGGGTGCAGTTATTGACCTAAGCGATTGAGCGGGCAGATGTTGAAGAGGAGCAAATTTCTGACATTGTACACAACGCTTGGCAAATTCTTCAGCATCCTTTCTCATAGTTGGCCAGAAATATCCTTGCCGCAGGATCCTTTTCTCTAAGGTTTTTGCCCCTGAATGGCTACCGCATTCCCCAGAATGAACTTCCTGAAGTATGATCGGGATCTCTTCTTCTGAAACACACCGTGCTGAGGGAGAAATCAAAGTTTTTCTATACAAAACTCCTGCTATTAAGTAGTAGTAGGCCGCCTTTCTCCTGAATCTACTTTTGTCCTTGATCGATTGATGAAACTCCCCTCTTGACAGAAATAATTCATAAGGGTCCTTCCAGGAAGGATTCCGATCGATCTGCATGAGCTCCTCTTTCTCTGTGGCCGGATGAAAAAGTTCCGAGGTCACCCCCCCTGATGGAAGACCAAACTTCGACAACTCGTCTGCCTCTTCATTTTGTGTCCTTGGAATGTGCTCGATGATGAAGGATTTGAATTTCCCGATCTCTTCCTTAGCTAGAAATAGATACTTTCTCAGCATCGGTTCTCTTGTTTCGTAATTCCCTAGAACTTGTGAAGCCATTACAAGAGAATCAGTTTTTACATGAACATGCTCTATCCCAAGCTCTTTTGCGAGTCTTAGGCCGGCCAAGAGTGCTTCGTATTCAGCCTGGTTGTTCGTCACTGGAAAGAAGAATTTGATTGCTTGCTCAAGTTTGATGCCGTTTGGACTGATAAGAACTACTCCGGCTCCTACGGAGTTTCTTCCTGAAGCTCCATCTACATAAATGATCCAGGCAAAAGGAGATTCCTCTACTCGTTCTGGATTAGACTCCATCGTGTCCACCAAGAAATCTGCCAGTACTTGTGCCTTTATTGTCGTTCTGGGAATGTATAATATTTCGAATTCACTGAGCTCGATCGCCCATTTGGCCAATCTTCCAGAATGATCTGGCTTTTCCAGGATACTTCTTAGTGGATGATCCGAGACCACCTGGATAGGATGAGCCTGAAAGTAGGGGCGGAGCCTTCGTGATGACATGACCAAAGCCAAGGCTAATTTTTCCAGAATTGAATATCTAGTTTCCGCATCTTTGAGGATGTGGCTGACGTAATATATCGGAAATTGCTTCTTTTTCTCCTCCCGAACAAGGACAGAGCTTATTCCATCTGGACCCACTCCCAAGTATAAGAATAATGTTTCCCCTTCGCGAGGGCTTTGGAGAAGAGGGGTTGAGGTTAACTTCTTTTTCAACTGTTCGAAAGCACTATCGCACTCTTCATTCCATTCAAAATAGATCCTCCCCTGAGAGTTTTGAAGAATGGAGCGCTCTTATCTCCTGACTTGGAAATGAACCAGCTTAGTCCTGCCAACCTCCCCCCAAGTTGCTGCACCTCTTTATGATTACGAGGAGGGGTCATATCTAGGATGGCCTTTACTTTATCTGGATTTGGCGCGAGGCCATCAGGAGTGAGAAGATGTCCAAGAAATTTCCCTTTGTTTGCCCCGAACACACATTTCAGTGGATTTAGTTTTAATTTGAACCTCCGTAGAGTAGCGAACATCTCTACGAGGTCTTTCAGATGGATTAAAAACATTTTACTTTTTAGAAGAAGATCATCAACGTATACTTCAAGATTTCTTCCTTTCTGCTTTTTGAAAACCGTGTCCATCATTCTTTGATATGTCGCACCCGCATTTTTGAGCCCGAAAGGCATGACAAGATAACAATAACACCCGTCGTTGGTAATGAAGGACGTATGCGGGATATCGGGTTTATGCATCTTAATCTGGTGGTAACCAGAAAATGCATCTAGAAAGCTCATGAAATTATATCCCACCGCGGAATCTACTAAAACATCTATCCGAGGCAAGGGATAACAATCTTTGGGGCATGCTTTATTGAGCTTTGTAAAATCTACACACATGCGCCATTTCCCCCCAGATTTTTTCACCATTACCACATTTGACATCCAAGTGGGGTATTGGATTTCAGAAATGAAATTGGCTTTAAGAAGCTTTGCAACTTCCTCTTTGATGGGTACCGCCAGCTTGGTTGCTACATCCCTCTTCTTTTTTTGGATTGGCTTGAATTTAGGGGAGATGTTGAGGTGATGGCACGCAACATCTGGATCTACTCCAGGCATATCTTCCGCCGACCAGGCGAAGATGTCTATATTCTCCAACAGGCAGGAGATTAACTGAACCTTCTCTTCTTCTGATAGCTCGGTGTTGATGATCAACTTCTTCCCTTCTCCTTCAGCAATGGGGATCTCTTGGGTCTCCTGGGCAGGTTCCAGATAAGTCCCTTTCCACTCTGCGCTTTCCTCGGCCTCCTCAGGGAGTTTGGATACCTAATGTATGTCATCCTGAACCTTGGGAAGTGGTGCCTCGGTGATCACATTAACTGTTTTCACATAACATTCACGAGCAACCTTTGGATCACTTCGGACCCGATATTGACGCCCCTCGGCAGCGAATTTTAAGGCCAAATGAAAAGTGGATTCTATCGCTTTGTAAGCATTCAGGATTGGTCTTCCGAAGATTGCACAGTAGCTGCTCGGGGCTTCCACTACTACGAAGTTTATCAGCTTCGTTATGCCTCCCAGCGACACCAAAAGCTTCACGCACCCCTCCACTTCTTTCTTTTCTCCTGAGAAGCCGTAGAGGGGCCCTTCTGTGGAGAGCAAAGACTTTCCAGTCTTAAGGGCTTCAAATGTTTGGCGGAAAATGATATTAACCGAGCTACCAGTATCAATCAGAATTTTATATACGGTGTAGTTCTCGATGACTGCTTTATCACTACCGCATCATCGAAAGGATTTGCATTTGGGGGAAGATCTTCTTGGCCGAAAGTGACGACCGACCTTTCTGGAGCAGAAGTGGAGGCGGCTGCTACTTCCTGCTTGGAGACTCTCCCGATGCTGGATTTCCGAGAGGATTCTGGTCCTGCTCCTCCATGGATACAATAGATGTTGCCAAGGGGGCCAACATCATTCACTTCTATACATTCGGTGGCGGGATATATATCCCCATAGCAACCTGCCTCTTCTACGTAAGCACACTCCCAGGTAACTTCGACCGCTTCCTTCTTCTTCTCGGTTCGTGGTTCAACCGGGGTTTCTTGCCTGATCAACCCTCGGAGCTTCCCTTCTTTCAGGAGTTTTTCTATCAACCACCGGAGGGCCCGACAATTCTCAGTCTGGTGCCTTCCTCTTTGTGATACTCACAATAGAAGTTCGGATTTCGATTGCGAACTTCCGATTTCAAAGGTGGAGGTCTCTTGAAGTCAGGCCTTTTTTGGAGAATCTGAACAACCTCGTTCATGCTGACGTTAAGAGGGGTGAATGATTCCTGTGATTCATCATATCGGATGGATGGAATAGTTGGGGATGGTTGTGCGATATATTGCGGCAGATATACCGGCATTACTTGTGGAGCCCCAAGGGGTTGAGCGGGTGTGATGGCCAACTGCGGTTTCTGATCTTGAAACCGTTGATGGCCAAAGAATGGTTGCTTAGGCTTAAGATTTCTTCCCCTCTGAGCCCGAGTTTCGAAGTCAGGCCGGGATGAGTGATTATAACGTGGCTGATGGGTTGATGCAGAATTAAACTGATCATTGTCGCTGAGCAACTTGGCAACATAATCAGGATTAGTCTTTTCCCCTCTGATAAACTTATTAGCAAGACTAATCATCTCTTGATAGGTCTTTGGTTCCCTGATTTGAGCTTCAAATTTCAACGGCCCCTCCCTAAGGCCGTGCATCAGAGTGACCCTGTATAATTCCGGATCGACGTTCTGTACCTCCATTATCTCCCTTTGGAAACGGTCGACGAAACGGGCCCACGTTTCGTTTTCTTGTTACCGTATCTCAAATAGGGCTGCCGGACCATTCTTCCTCTTTTTAGAGGTAGAGAAACGAAGCAGGAATTCTCTACGCAATTCCGCAAAACATCTGATGGATCGAGGATGCAATCCGTAAAACCATTCTCGGGCTTGTCCATCAAAGGACGTTACCAGGAGCTTACACTTAGTTGTGTCAGTGATGGTCCTCAGAGCAACAGCTGATTCAAATGCTTGGAGATGAATTGCCGGATCGGACTCCCCATTATATGTTGACAGACGTGGTTCTCGAAAGTTATTTGGGGCCGGCTCTCCTCGGATCTCATCCGTGAATGGAGAACTTTCCTCGGTATATTCGTACAGAGGGAAAGCAGAGTGACGAGCTACCTCAGCTGCGGTCATTTGCGGACAAGCCGCCTGATAGGAGCGGACAGGGACTCCAGCCGGGTAGGATTGGTGGGCGGCAACCTCAGGCGGGTAGGATTGGTAGGCAGCGACCTCAGGAGGGTAGGATTGGTGAGCAACCTGAGAAGCCGCCCCTTGGAAGTCGAGGACTCGAGCCGGCATACAGCGCGCGGCCTCTTGATAGAAGTTCGTTCGAGCCGCAGAACCTTCTGGTGGTGGCTGGGAATGAGCGACTTGTGGTAGTGGAAATGGCGGCGGAGGAGGTAGAACAGGAGTTACTGCACGGTTAACCGCGGCCTGCTGGGGGGCTAGCCGCTCGGTTAACAGAGTTAAAGCTTGACTGATCGCATCCAGACGTTGATCGGTTGCTTTCTGGGCCTGGTCGGCATCTCTCTTTGTTTGCTCCAGAGCCTCCCATAAAGAATCGTTGCTGTGGTCGGAGCGGTCTCTTGGAGGGAACTGGCGGTCTGACATTCTGAACCAAAGATTTCACTGACAGTCCGCGATCTGAAGGTCGCGTGTTTCTGTTCGATTCAAATGTGCGCCTCCGAAGGAAATCGAGGGTTGGGATTATCAGTTACTATTCGGTTAGAGAATTCGGACCGCTAGCAGCGGTCGAGGCCGGACTTCGCCCGCCGCGGCAAATGCCACTCCTGCGACGGGCTTTCCTTTGATTCAAATGAGGCGGTTACAGCGGTTATAAATGTAGGAAAAGAGAAGCCAACTGGTCAGACAGTCCGCAAGACGGGAAACTCGAGACCGCAGCACAAACAAGCGAGCTCCTGGATTCGAGTGTGCGTGTCTTGTGATCAGTGTCGCCCCCTATTTATAGGCTTGGGGGCCTGCCCGAATGGGCAGGGATAGAATAACCACCTGCCCGGGTACAGGAGAAACGGGCAGGCGGTGACGGGATGCACAAAGAAGAAAAAGAAAGAAGCCGCGCGGCTTGGCGACTTGCCCTCCCGACCCGTCTGACCTGAGGCTGAAGATACCGTGACCAAGTCAATGATACAGATCGAGCGGTCTCCGGCTTGAGATCGCGGTCCGCCTTCTGGACATGGCTTGGCTGATCTTCATGATGCGACCTGGATGGTCTCCGATCTGAGACCGCGACTTGTTCCCCGGGCTTGAACCTTGAGTTTCTATGTCTCAACCCAGACAGTCTCCTACCTGAGACCGCGGATAGCCTTATTGCCTTGGCTCTTGACTACCTTCAATCTTGGGGGCGGTCCAAAGTGACATCAGACCACTGATAGCTAAAATTTAGGATATAAATAATTTTCTCCAAATTCTACGAACTATAGGCAAGAGCACCTATCGTTCATAGCATAGGATATTTAAAGCAAATAAATATCAAGTGTCGTATTCCACGGGTTTGTTGACTACTTCTACTCACGCAAATTAATATTATTTTATCGGAAGTAATATAAAGTTTTGAAAATAATTAAATAAAGAGAAACATTTGATAGGGAATCCTTCTAAAGTAAAATATTTCGTAAATCTAGAATTCGAAAGAAATCGATTTAGACAAACTTGACCGAGGAGGTTCCCAAAATATGATAGAGCCTCTCTCGAGATAACTACCACCTAACCTTAGGTTGATCGATTAAGACCCCTCGGCCAGTCGAAACCCCTAAGCTTGCTTTATGCGGTGAGCCACACTATTGGATTTGACTCCAATCCGGAAGAATTTCATCACCCTCTCTCGAGGAGTGCAAACAATTCTTTTTACTGATGAGCGATCTACCGTATTTACGGATCTTTCGATACACTAAAATATGGATCAAACTTGATTTTCATACACTAGAATATGAAACCAATAATTGCAAATCATCGGTAAATCTTAGTTTCCAAATCCAAACTAAAAATAAAAGATTACGAAATATAAAAACTTAGGAAATCATCCGATCAAATGCTATAAAATTAGTTGAAAATGATTTAAAAAAAAGAACAATTTTATTTCTAAGAAAAGGAATAACACATACAAGAAATAAAGTTCTAAACTAAGAATTAAGAAGTGCAAGACAAGAAGTAAATTGCATAAAGAAAATACAATAAGAAAATGCTGAAAAAACTAATCTAAAAATGACCCAATCTAAGCTAGGATCGGATTCCCCTCACTTTGGCAGCAGTTGGCTTTTATAGGCAGAAAATTGCTGAGTCACGCCCTTGGTCACGCCCGTGACCAAGGGCGTGTAAGCTGCGTAATTGCGTCTTGAAAGCCCGGGAACGTTGGGGAAGAAAAAACTGCCAAAATTAATCATCTCGACGGGTCACGGCCTCGGTCACCCCCGTGACCTAGGGTGTGACTTGACCGAATCTGGAAATGGCGGGAAACGGCGCGATCTGGAGTTATTCTGGCAGTTGCGGGAATGGTCACCCCCTAGGTCATGGCCGTGACATATAGTCATGCCCGTGACAGAGGGCGTGACATGACCGAGTCTGGAAACGGCGCGGTCTGGAGTTATTCTAGCAGTTGCGCGTTGGGTCACCCCCTAGGTCATGGCCGTGACATGGAGTCATGCCCGTGACCTGGGGCGTGTAGGCTGGAAATGATGTGGCGGCGTGTTCTGGCAGCTGGAAGATGGCTGGGTTGAGTCATGGCCGTGACTTGATGTCACGCCCTTGGTCATGGCCGTGACCGAGGGCGTGTAATACTAAATTGGGCTGGTGGCATGATCAGGCAGCTGGAAGATGGTTGGGTTGAGTCATGGCCGTGACTTGAAGTCACGCCCTTGGTCATGGCCATGACCGAGGGCGTGTACTAAAGATTTTTGCAGACTTGTCCCATTCTTTTCCCAGAACATGGCTGTGAGCTTGAATTTGCTATTAGCAGCCCCAGATTACCTGAAAACACAAAATAAAGCGAATTAGATATATATTAAACTAAGATTATATAAAAACTAATTAATTACTACTAAAATACTATATAAAAATAACTATAAATAATGCACTATCAACCACCCGGCCTGCTTTACCCTGAACTGAGAGCCACTGATCCTGGAAACCAGCGGCCTGACCCACCAGTTTGCCCGGTCCGAGAATGATCCAACCCGAGAAGCAGTTTTCTGGGTAAACAATACAGTTGGTTGGTAATAAGTTATTTAGCTCGAAAGGAGACCTAAACTTCAAACATCCACAACTTTAGATCTGGTTGTCCGATTTTCGCCCACAATAGCTTTTCGGAATGAGATCTGATCCCTAAATCCAATGGAGAACAATTTTAACCCATTAAAGCTCGTTTAGAGGTTGATATACAGTGTGTTGTACTGTTAATGCGAGATTTAGCTACAAATAACACATAAATTTCCAAAATGAAAGTAAGAGATTTAGCTCCAAATGACACTCAAACTTTATACAGCAATAACTTTTGATTCGGTTGTCTGATTTTATCAAAATAAAATATTTTAGGAATGAGCTCAGAGCCCTACATTCATTGAAGCACAAGTGTTACCCATTACAGTTCATTTAATTATCGATATATAGTGGGTTGCACTGGTAATGCGAAATATAGCTTCAAATGACACATAAACTTGAAACATCCATAACTTTTGATCCGGTTGTCTGATTTTTGCCCACAACACCTTTTCAGAATGAGATCAGAGCCCTACATCCAATGAACAACAAGTTTTACCCATTCCAGGTCGTTTAGTGGTTGATCTACAGTGGGTTGCAGTGATAATGTGGGATTTAGCTCCAAAAGACACATAAACTTCAAACAGACAGAACACTTGATCCAGTTGCCCAATTTTTGCCCACAATACCTTTTTAGAATGAGTTAAGAGCCCTGCATCCAATGGAGAGTATGATATAACTATTCAAGTTTGTTTATTGTTCGATATACAATGGGTTCTAGTGGTAATGCAGTATTTCGCACCAAATTACACATAAACTTCAAGCAGCCATAAGTTTTGATCTGATTGTTCGATTTTTGCCAACAACACTTTTTTGGAAAGAGCTCATATTCTCCATCCAACAGAGAATAAGATTTACCCATTCGTGAATAAGACATCACCTTTCCGGTTGTCCTATTTTCGCCCACAATACCTTTTCGGAATGAAATCAGAGACGTAAATCCAGTGGAGAACAATTTAAACCCATTCCAGCTTGTTTAGAGGTCGATATACAGTGAGTTGTGGTGGTAATATGAGATTTAACTCCAAATGACACCTACACTTCAAAATGGCAGAATTTTTAAAGCGGGTTGTAGTGAAAATGAGAGATTTAGCAGCAAATGGCACTCAAACTTAAAACAACAACCACTTTTGATGTGGTTGTCTTATTTTTCCCCACAACACCTTTTCGGAATGAGCTCGGAGCTCTACATTCATTGAAGCACAAGTTTTACACACTTCAGTTCATTTAGTTGTCGATATATTGCTGGTTGTAGCGGTAATGCGAAATTTAGCTCTAAATTACACCTAAACTTCTAACAGCCATAACTTTTGATTTGTATGTTTGATTTTCGCCCACAACACCTTTTCGGAATATGCTCGGAGGCATACATCCAATGGAGAAGAATTTTAAACCATTCCAGCTCATTTTAGTAGTCAATATACAGTAGGTTGCAATGGTAATGAGGGATTTAGCTACTCTTGACACATAAACTGTAACAGCCATATCTTTTGATCTGTTTGTCCGATTTATGCGCACAACACCTTTTTGGAATTAGCTCGGAGCCCTACATCCAATGGAAAACAAGTTTTACCCATTCCAGTTTGTTTAGTGGTCAATATACAGTTGGTTGGTGATGCGCTATCTCAGCACTGCTAATTAGCAGGCACAAAATGCGATACGACGGCAGTGCACCAGTCGCTCAAGTAATAAAAATGGGAAGTTATCCCCAAGTATCGATCTCTCAAGTACTGCAAGTTGGGTAGTACGATTTACTCAAAACAGGAAATCAGTTGAAAGGAGTAATAAGTAACAACGGGGGGTTTTGATTTGGTTTCCTATGCTATTGCAGAATGAAGAAAGATGCGGGTCAAAACTCCGCTTCGCACGGCGAGATGGGTGCAACGGCCGCAATGCCGTGCTTCGGAAGGCGCATGGACAGGATATCACTATGACGGTTGAGGGTCGCACACACCTCTTCTCAAAACATCACCACTAGCAATTGCTAGTGGCTTCACCCACAACAAATCACAGAAAATCACTAGGAACAAAGGGGCTATTCATGCCACCACAACATCAGTGCATTTCAAGGAAAGCAAAACTACTTAAGATTAGCTTAACACGTGTTCATACAACACAAAATGAAGTAAAAGCATTCAAGGTTAGAGAGGACCACAAAGAAGAAGTCACGGCTTGGGTTCACGGCCGGAATGAGAGGTTGTCGGGCTCTCTCCGAACTCGGCCCTCAGATGGTGAGCTTGGCTCGAAGGAGGCTGTCACCGCTCCTACGATCTTCAGCGCTTCCTTGGTCTCCTTGGCGAGGAATGCTTGAGCTAATGGTGGATGAAGCTTCCTAATGCTCCCGGATGGAAGGATGGAGGTGGAAATCAGCGGAAATGGCCTTGAAGGTGGAAGAGATGAAGGGGAAGCCTTCAGCCCTCAAGAGAAGCGGGAAGGAAGAGATTTCCCGCTCTCCGAATCGCTCCCGGTCGTCCTCTCCCGATCCTCTGTTGACTGCCTCGATTCCTGCTTTTTATAGGAAATAGGCTGAAAATTGTTAACGCACTATCGAACGCACGATCGTGCGCAGACCGTGCGCAGACCGTGCGATATTAACTGATAAAATATGGCTTGTAAAATACGCTGCGCCGCCCGTGTGATTTATTCATGCACGACCAACGCGGCCCGTGCGTTCAAACGCATGGGTAAAATCCGACGCTCTGAAATCACAAAGATACAGGTCGACCGTGCGTTTTACTCACGCACGGGCGAATTCGCCCGTGCGTTAAAACGCACGAGTAAACCCCGATGCTCCATTTTCTTCCCAGACACAAAAGCACGACCGCACAGACCGTGCATCAAGGAAATGCACGACCGTGCGATATGCACAGAAATTACATTTGGGGGAAAACGGGACGATCAGGTCACCTGCAAATAAGATATACCAGCTGGGAATACACGTTCAGCACAGGGATACATAAAAGAAGGGAAGGGGAGCACAATGTGCTTACCCCCAACAACGAGGAATGCAATTGCACACCGTTATGGGCTTAATGGTGCACCTAGCATGGAATAGTATATATAAATGAAAATGTGACTAAAATGTGGTGCAAACACTACAATATCAGCCCATATGAGTCCAAAAATATATATATAAATGGGACTCATCACACCCCCAGACTTAACCATTTGCACATCTCGGTCAAACTACTCAGCTCTCCTGTCGGAACATTTGAATGTTAGCATGAGTTTGAGCGATAGAGAATTATGCGAAGTCGCATGCTCTCGTACGTAGAAATACATTAGAACAGAATTAAACTCAGGGTTATATCTAATTATTTCTAAAACAGTAGTTTGGAATTTACTTTACTTGGATGGTGAATCCTGGTGAATCTTTCGGTCGCGCAAAAAGGGAAAATAGTGTGACTAATGAGTAAAGTATTACTCAAATCGAAGCTAGGGACAATCTCCTAAGAAATCCATCAAAGTCGGTGTCTATAGGCTTGCACGTTCTCACTCTCTCTACTGCATGAGACGACTCGTATCTAAAATCAATAGGACTTAAGGCAATTATTGGGCTTGGGTTGAGTATAGGCTAGGTAAGTAGAAGGACGATGGGAATCGCACTCAACACAACCGTCGCACTCAAGAGAATGACAATCACCAATACAACAATTTCAGTACTTACACGACACCCCCGGACTTCAACTGAACATTAGGTGCGTGTTGAGCCAGATATACAAAAATTTTGCCGAGAGAAAATTATTATTGCACAACTCTTTTATTTTTCTTTTCTTTCATTTCTTTTCTTTTCTCATTTCGGCAAAAGAACGTTTTTAAGCGCAATAAAACGACTCCTTTAGCTAAATTAAAGTTATCATACACAACATAGATGACACCAAATGCGATCGAAAAGAAATTTCTTTCAGCTCAACGGTTGGTGCGAACATAAGTTCGGCTGTATGGATTTGGTTACATTATTAGTGGAGCTAAACAAGGAGGAAGAGTAGGCTCAAATGGGCTTGCAATGGTGATTACGTAGGTAAGGATTTCAAAATCACAAACAGATCAAGAGATGGCCTATATCACATTTCATGACGAGTACCTCAACACAATCGTGTCGAAAGTCGCCTGGTGCAAGTTCTAGCCACCGAGAAAGGTTGTCCTTCCTTTCGATCCTAGTAATAAGCTACTACTAACCTGCTACACTCAACCTATTGCTACTGTTGGATTCACCGGATTCACCACTAAATAAAATAAATTTCATCTACTATAACAGAAATAATTACATTACAACTCTGAATTTTATTCTACCCTAATTGAATTTCTAGGTGTGACGGGAGCAAATGACTAGAGCACTACTCGAGTCAACATTTTTCTCTACTCCTCACTCAAACACTAACAATTCAATTCTTATGAGCGGGAAAACCTCGCAGTGATACCCAATAAGCACGCGTGATCAAGTGCGCGTGAACTAGGTGCAAGTGTATGCAACAAAATATAAATCCTAACTCAGCACATTCTAGCATGTCATGCAACGTGCGTGCACGTGCACAGCTCGCTCTCTCCCCCAGACTTGATTGAGAACATCTAAAATAAGCAATTCAAACATAAGTAAGAGAGGGGAAGAGTTGAACTATGCTCACAAAGGAGCATGCCTGAAGTGCGGTAATCCCAATTTCTTTAAAAATAAATCTCCTTCCACACGAGAGCATAGCTTCACCTACAATGTTAGCAAAACTGAAATAACAATATGCAAAAGGATTAAAAAGATAGACGGAACCGGGTGGTTCCCATGGGTTGTCTCCCAAGAAGCCCTTTTGTTTAACGTCCTTTAAGGTGGACTGAATACCTGTGTTAATCATTGTTCAAAAAGCAGAAAGTAAAACGAAAATTTCGCAGAATTATCCCAGAGATACAATCATATAATCAGCAGAAAAGAGATATAGGTTCAGCAAGATTATACAAATTACGTGATCGAATACAACAAAGTGACAAAACGAGAAAATTACTCTAACACAATTGAATCCGCTAGATACACTTTTTCACTGTCCTTCAAAACTGTGCCGCCCTCATAGATTTTCAAGCGATGTCCATTCACCTTGAACTTCCCTTCTTTTTCACCAGAAATTTCAATAGCGCCAAATGGAGAAACACCAGTCACAGTGAATGGTCCACTCCATCGTGACTTCAACTTTCCGGGGAATAGGCGTAGACGAGAGTTGTAGAGGAGAACACTATCTCCCGGAGTGAATTCTTTTGGTTTAATATGCCTATCATGCCACTGCTTTGTCTTTTCTTTATATATGCGGGAGTTCTCGTAGGCAGAATGACACAATTCTTCAAGTTCATTCAATTGAGTGAGACGTCGTTCCGCGGTTACTGCGATGTCCATGTTTAGGAACTTAGTTGCCCACAAAGCCTTGTGTTCTAATTCCACTGGTAGGTGGCATGCCTTTCCAAAAACGAGCTGAAAGGGTGACATTCCCAAAGGAGTTTTGAAAGCTGTACGGTAGGCCCACAAGGCATCATCCACTTTCGTTGCCCAATCCTTTCTGTTCGAGTGGATTGATTTTTCTATTATTCTTGTAAGTTCTCTATTCGAAACTTCTACTTGTCCACACGTTTGCGGGTGGTAAGCTAAGGAGACTTTATGATGTACGCCGAATTTTTTTAGTAATTGCAAAAATTGTCGGTTTCAAAAATGGCTACCACCATCACTTATGATTGTCCGTGGAGCTCCAAATCTAGAGAAGATATTTGTATGAATAAATTTCAAAACTGTACGGGCATCATTAGCAGTAACAGCCTCCGCCTCCACCCACATTGAGACGTAATCCACTGCCACTATTATATAATGTTTTCCGTGAGTAATGGGGAATGGACCCTTGAAGTCGATTCCCCAAACATCGAAAAGTACACAAACTAACATATTGTTGAGCGGCATCTCGTCTTTCCTCGAAATTTTACCAGTTCTCTGGCATTCATTGCATTTTAAGACGTATGCGTGAGCATCCTTGTGCAGCGTGGGCCAAAATAGTCCACTTTGAAGCACCTTGCGTGCTGTCCTAGAGGCGCCCAAATGTCCTCCAGCCTCCTTATCGTGGCAATGTTCGAGAACGGATCTAAACTCAGATTCCGGGACGCAATGTCTGATTACACCGTCGCTACAAGTACGAAATAACAATGGATCTTCCCCAAAATAATACTTTAAGTCAGAAAACAGCTTATTCCTCTGCTGAGGTGTAAGATTGGGCGAGAAAGTTGTACATGCGAGATAGTTCGCTATGTCAGCATACCATGGAGGTTCTGACGGATGCGTGGTGATGGCGAATAGCTTCTCGTCCGGAAAATAATCAGTTGTTTCCTCTTCTTTGTTGTTTGGAGAATTAGCCTCCATGTCGCTCTCCAGCCGCGATAAGTGGTCTGCGATAACATTCTCTACCCCCTTCTTATCTTTAATCTCTAAATCATACTCTTGCAACAGTAGGATCCAGCGGATCAGACGCGGCTTGGCCTCCTTCTTGTTGAATAGATACCTCAGTGCGGCATGATCTTTGTACACTATTACTTCAGAGAGCACCAAGTAGGAGTGAAATTTCTCGAAGGCGAAGATCTCGGCTAGCATTTCCTTCTCCGTGGTGGTGTAGTTTGCTTGAGCATTATTTAGAGTTCGACTGGCATATGCGATGGTGTGAAAGGTTTTGTCTTTCTTTTGACCAAGCACAGCACCCACGGCTACGTCACTAGCATCACACATGATCACAAAAGGCAAACTCCAGTCAGGTGCCACCAAGATCGGGGCAGAGATCAGTTGCCCCCGTAGGGTTTCAAATGCTTGCATACAAGCTTTATCGAAATGGAATGGGACATCTTTGCCAAGTAAGTGAGAAAGTGGTTTTGAAATGGATGAGAAATCCTTGATAAATCTCCGATAGAATCCCACGTGTCCGAGAAAGCTGCGGATACCCTTCACAGAAGACGGCGGAGGAAGGTTCTTGATGACGCTAACCTTCGCCTGATCCACCTCAAGCCCTTGGCAGGAGACCTTATGCCCCAGCACGATTCCCTCGCGCACCATAAAGTGGCATTTTTCCCAATTTAAGATGAGGTTGGTGTCCTCACACCGCTTCAAGGTCTTCTCAAGATTGGCAAGGCACGAATCGAAACTGCTGGCGAATAACGTGAAATCATCCATGAAGACTTCGAGAAAATCTCCCACCATGTCAGCGAAGATTGCAAGCATGCATCGCTGAAAAGTTGCGGGAGCATTGCAAAGTCCAAATGGCATTCGCTTGAACGCGAAGGTACCGGACGGGCAAGTGAATGTCGTCTTGTCCTGATCAGCAGGGTCGATTAAGATTTGGTTGTAACCGGAGTATCCATCCAGAAAACAGTAGTAGTCTTGCCTTGCCAACTTTTCCAACATCTGATCAATGAAAGGGAGTGG
This sequence comes from Dactylorhiza incarnata, assembly GCA_033032865.1. Classification (NCBI taxonomy): domain Eukaryota; kingdom Viridiplantae; phylum Streptophyta; class Magnoliopsida; order Asparagales; family Orchidaceae; genus Dactylorhiza; species Dactylorhiza incarnata. Next base: position 20,118,869 of record JAWHQI010000004.1, read on the forward strand.
AAAGTGGTCCTTGTGCGTAGCATCATTTAGCTTGCCGTAATCAATGCAGACCCTCCATCCGGTGATCACACGGGTAGGTAATAACTCATTTTTCTCGTTGGGAACAACAGTGATCCCTACCTTCTTTGGCACAACCTGAACTGGGCTGACCCACTTGCTGTCACTAATTGGATAGATAATGCTAGCGTCCAAAAGCTTTATCACTTCAACATTCACCACCTCTTGCATCTTCGGGTTCAGTCGCCTTTGGGGTTGGACTGAAGGCTTGTACTGATCTTCGAGAAGGATCTTATGCATGCAGACGGTGGGGTAATTCCTTTAATATTGGCGAGGGATCGTCCGAAGACTTTTTGATATCTTCTTAGCAACCTTACCAACGCAGCTTCGTTAGCCTCAGACAGAGTTGCAGAAATAATCATCGGATGCGTGGTATTCTCTCCCAGGAAGATATATTTCAGAGAGTTTGATAATTGTTTGAGAGCTAGGGAGGGATTTAGAATCCGATGGCATAATAAGTGATTCTCTGTTCGGGAGCGGATCCTCAGACTTGTCTGAGGATGAACCTCCATTGCTCACATGGCCTTCCTGCTGCCAAAAAGTCTCACACTCCCCCGGACTTATATCAAACTGACTATTCGGTTCCTCGGTTGGCTCCGCCAGCTCACAGTCTGTGATCTCAAATAGTTGCGTCGGGTTGTGAACATTAAAAGATATGGCGTCCTGCCCCAATCTGAGAGTGAGCTCTCCCTGCTCCACATTAATGATGGCACGTGCCGTCGCGAGAAAGGGGCGTCCCAAGATAATAGGAACTTTAGAATCGGCCTTCATATCAAGGATGACGAAATCAGCTGGAAAGGCGAGGTCATTCACCACAATGGTAAGGTCTTCCACAATCCCGACAGGTTTCTTGATCGTTTTGTCGGCCAGCTGCAACATTACTTGTGCGACTTCAAAATCCCCGCACCTAGCTCTTGAAAGATGGAGAGCGGCATTAGATTGATGGAGGATCCTAGATCACACAGTGCTTGACCGAATCGGTGGCGACTGATTTGGCAAGGGATAGTAAAGCTGCCCGGATCCTTACGCTTTGTAGGAATGTCAGCAATGATGGCGGAGCACTCCTCGGTGAGATCAATGGTTTTGAGGTCTTCCAGTTCCTTTCACTTTGAAATCAGCTTCTTCAGGAATTTTGAGTAACCCGGTATTTGGGAGATGGCCTCAATCAGCGGGATGCTAACTTGTACTCCCTTCATCATTTCCAGGAATTTGCGAAATTGTTGTTTTGATTTCTCATTCCGTAACCTGTGAGGAAAAGGAGGGCTAACAATATTTTTTGAGGGTTGTGTCACGCTCGCAGAATCCGGCACAGTAGGGATAGGAGTCAGCTTCATTGTCACATCTGCATCAGCCCTCTCTGTAGGATCCGTAAGAGGTTCCTGTAGCGCATGTGCTGGAGGCGTTTTCTGATGTGGGAGGTTTTTTACACTCCTACCACTTCTTAACTCCATGGCATTCACATACTCGGGCGGCTGGTCCACAATCCCAGAGAAAACATCTGTGAGAGCACTGATAGCAGAATCGAGTTGTTGGATTGCTGCGGACTGTTCATTCATTTTGAGCAGCATATTGCCCACGAAAATAACTAACTGCTCTGCTTGGTCTGCAAGAAGACATTCCTCTGCTCCATTAAGGGTTACTGCATTAACTTCGCTAGTGCTCGGAGTGTGAGTAGAGTGGCTCCAATACTGACTAGTCTGCACTATATTCCCCACTATCTCCCAGGCATCCTTCCCCGACTTATTAAATAGGGCGCCTCCAGCTGCAACATCAAAAAGCACACAGAACTTGTCCGTTACGCCGAAATAGAAAATCTGAATTAAAAAATCTTCTGACAAATTCTCACGGTAACAGTCCTTATGTAAGGATTGAAAACGCACCCATGCGTCCACTAATGTCTCGTCCTTTCTCTGTCCGAAGGCAATGAGTTCCTTATGCCTATTCATACCTCGCATGCGGTGTTGAAAATCAAACAGGAACTTCCTTTCAAATTGCTTCCAAGAAGTTATCTCCATCTTTCGGGTATCCCGGTACCATCCTTTAGCTTTATCATGCAAAGAGAATGAAAATGCTAGGATCTTCTGTTGGTCATTTTCAACTCCATTGAAAATACATGTATAATAGACTTCTAAGAATTCCTGCACATGACAAACTGGATCCTCATGTGTATCCCCGCTGAATTTGCAATTCTCAGAAATAAACTCAATGATATCAGTGGAGATCTCGGATGCAAGATTATTTAGTTGTGGCTGGTTTCTAAGATCGTCCAAACTTCCCTGATACATACGTTGCTGGATAGAAGTCATGGTAGACGAGCTTGCAAGACAATGGATTAGTGCACAACAAGAAAAACAAAATACCTTAAAACAAATTTCCATTTAAAAACAAATCACACACGCTTGCAGTCCCCGACAACGGCGCCAAAAACATGATGCGCTATCTCAGCACTGCTAATTAGCAGGCACGAAATGCGATACGACGGCAGTGCACCGGTCGCTCAAGTAATAAAAATGGGAAGTTATCCCCAAGTATCGATCTCTCAAGGACTGCAAGTTGGGTAGTACGATTTGCTCTAAACAGGAAATCAGTTGAAAGGAGTAATAAGTAACAACGGGGGGTTTTGATTTGGTTTCCTACGCTATTGCAGAATGAAGAAAGATGCGGGTCAAAACTCTGCTTCGCACGGCGAGATGGGTGCAACGGCCGCAATGTCGTGCTTCGGAAGGCGCGTGGATGGGATATCACTAAGACGGTTGAGGGTCGCACACACCTCTTCTCAAAACATCACCACTAGCAATTGCTAGTGGTTCACCCACAACAAATCACAGAAAATCACTAGAAACAAAGGGGCTATTCATGCCACCACAACATCAGTGCATATGAAGGAAAGCAAAACTACATAAGATTAGCTTAACACGTGTTCATACAACACAAAATGAAGTAAAAGCATTCAAGGTTAGAGAGGACCACAAAGAAGAAGTCACGGCTTGGGTTCACGGCCGGAATGAGAGGTTGTCGGGCTCTCTCCGGACTCGGCCCTCAGATGGTGAGCTTGGCTCGAAGGAGGCTGTCACCGCTCCTACGATCTTCAGCGCTTCCTTGGTCTCCTTGGCGAGGAATGCTTGAGCTAATGGTGGATGAAGCTTCCTAATGCTCCCGGATGGAAGGATGGAGGTGGAAATCACCGGAAATGGCCTTGAAGGTGGAAGAGATGAAGGGGAAGCCTTCAGCCCTCAAGAGCAGCGGGAAGGAAGAGATTTCCCGCTCTCCGAAACGCTCCCGGTCATCCTATCCCGATCCTCTGTTGATTGCCTCGATTCCTGCTTTTTATAGGAAACAGGCTAAAAATTGGTCACGCACGGTCGAACGCACGATCGTGCGTAGACCGTGCGATATTAACTGATAAAATATGGCTTGTAAAATACGCTGCGCTGCCTGTGCGATTTGTTCACGCACAACCAACGCCGCCCGTGCATTCAAACGCACGGGTAAAATCCGACGCTCTGAAATCACAAAGATACAGGTCAACCGTGCGTTTTACTCACGCACGGGCGAATTCGCCCGTGCGTTAAAACGCAAGAGTAAACCCCGACGCTCCATTTTCTTCCCAGACACAAAAGCACGACCGCACAGACCGTGCGTCAAGGAAATGCACGACCGTGCGATATGCACAGAAATTATATTTGGCGGAAAACGGGACGATCAGGTCACCTGCAAACAAGATATACCAGCTAGGAATACACGTCCAGCACAGGGATACATAAAACAAGGGAAGGGGAGCACAATGTGCTTACCCCCAACAACGAGGAATGCAATTGCACACCGAAATGGGCTTAATGGTGCACCTAGCATGTAATAGTATATATAAATGAAAATGTGACTAAAATGTGGTGCAAAAACTAAAATATCAGCCCAAATAAGTCCAAAATATATATATATATAAATGGGACTCATCAGTTGGTAATAAGTTATTTAGCTCAAAAGGAGACCTAAACTTCAAACATCCGTATCTTTTGATCCAGTTGTCCGATTTTCGCCCACAATACCTTTTCGCAATGAGATCGGAGCCCTAAATCCAATGGAGAACAATTTTAACCCATTCAAGCTCATTTGGAGGTCAATATACAGTGGGTTGTACTGTTATTGTGAGATTTAGCTACAAATAACACATAAATTTCCAAAATGAAAGAATTTTAGATGCGGTTTGTAGTGAAAGTGAGAGATTTAGCTCCAAATAACACTCAAACTTTATACAGCAATAACTTTTGATCCGGTTGTCTGATCTTACCCCCATAACATCTTTTAGGACTGAGCTCAGAGCCCTACATTCATTGAAGCATAAGTTTTAACCATTGTAGTTCATTTAGTTGTTGATGTATAGCGGGTTGCACTGGCAATGCGAAATTTAACTTCAAATGACACCTAAACTTGAAACATCCATAACTTTTGATCAGCTTGTCTGATTTTTCCCCACAACACCTTTTCAGAATGAGATCAGAGCCCTACATCCAATGGAAAACAAGTTTTTATCATTCCAGGTCATTTAGTGGTTGATCTACAGTGGGTTGCAGTGATAATGTGGGATTTAGCTCCAAATAAAAGATAAACTTCAAACAGACAGAACTCTTGATCCAGTTGCCCAATTTTTGCACACAATACCTTTTTAGAACGAGTTCAGAGCCCTATATCCAATGGAGAGTAGGATATAACCATTGAAGTTTGTTTATTGTTCGATATACAGTGGGTTAGAGTGGTAATGCATGATTTAGCTCTAAATTACACATAAACTTCAAGCAGCCATAACTTTTGATCCGTTTGTTCAATTTTTGCCAACAACACTTTTTCAGAAAGAGCTCATATTCTCCATCCAACAGAGAATAAGATTTACCCATTCGAGAATAAGAAAACACCTTTCCGGTTGTCTGATTTTCGCCCACAGTACCTTTTCGGAATGAGATCGGAGCCCTAAATCCAGTGGATAATAATTTAAACCCATTCCAGCTTGTTTAGAGGTCGATATACAGTGAGTTGTGGTGGTAATATGAGATTTATCTCCAAATGACACATACACTTCAAAATGGCAGAATTTTCAATGCGGGTTGTAGTGAAAATGAGAGATTTAGCTTCAAATGACGCTCAAACTTAAAACAGCAACAACTTTTGATGTGATTGTCTTATTTTACCCCCACAACACCTTTTCGGAATGAGCTCGGAGCACTACATTTAATGGAGCACAAGTTTTACCCACTCTAGTTCATTTAGTTGTCGATATATTGCTGGTTGTAGCGGTAATGCGAAATTTAGCTCTAAATTACACCTAAACTTCTAACATCCATAACTTTTGATTTGTATGTTTGATTTTTGCCCACAACACCTTTTTGGAATATGCTTGGAGCATACATCCAATGGAGAACAATTTTAAACCATTCCAGCTCATTTTAGTGGTCAATATACAGCAGGTTGCAAGGGTAATGAGGGATTTAGCTCCCCTTGACACATAAACTGTAACAGCCATAACTTTTGATCTGGTTGTCCGATTTTTACGCACAACACCTTTTTGGAATGAGCTCGGAGCCCTACATCCAATTGAAAACAAGTTTTACCCATTCCAGTTTGTTTTGTGGTCAATATACAGTTGGTTGGTAATAAGTTATTTAGCTCGAAAGGAGACCTAAACTTCAAACTTCCACAACTTTTGATCCGGTTGTCAGATTTTCTCCCAGAATACCTTTTCGGAATGAGATCGGAGCCCTAAATCCAATGGAGAACAATTTTAACCCATTCAAGCTCGTTTAGAGGTCGATATATAGTGAGTTGTACTATTAATACGAGATTTAGCTACAAATAACACATAAATTTCCAAAATGAAAGAATTATAGATGCAGTTTGTAGTGAAAGTGAGAGATTTAGCTCCAAATGACACTCAAACTTTATACAGCAATAACTTTTGATTCGGTTGTCTGATTTTACCAAAATAAAAATTTTTAGGAATGAGCTCAGAGCCCTACATTCATTGAAGCACAAGTTTTACCCATTGCAATTCATTTAGTTGTCGATATATTGCGGGTTGCACTGGTAATGAGAAATTTAGCTTCAAATGACACATAAACTTGAAACATCAATAACTTTTGATCAGGTTGTCTGATTTTTTCCCACAACACCTTTTCAGAATGAGATCAGAGCCCTACATCCAATGAACAACAAGTTTTACCCATTCCAGGTTGTTTAGTGGTTGATCTACAGTGGGTTGCAGTGATAATGTGGGATTTAGCTCCAAATGACACATAAACTTCAAACAGACAGTACACTTGATCCAGTTGCATAATTTTTGCCCACAATACCTTTTTAGAATGAGTTCAAAGCCCTACATCCAATGGAGAGTAGGATATAACCATTCAAGTTTGTTTATTGTTCGATATACAGTGGGTTCCAGTGGTAATGCAGGATTTAGCTCCAAATTACACATAAACTTCAAGCAGTCATAACTTTTGATCTGATTGTTCGATTTTTGCCAACAACACTTTTTTGGAAAGAGCTCATATTCTCCATCCAACAGAGAATAAGATTTACCCATTCGAGAATAAGACAACACCTTTCCGGTTGTCCGATTTTCGCCCACAATACCTTTTCGGAATGAGATCAGAGCCCTAAATCCAGTGGAGAACAATTTAAACCCATTCCAACTTGTTTAGAGGTCGATATACAGTGAGTTGTGGTGGTAATATGTGATTTATCTCCAAATGACACATACACTTCAAAATGGCAGAATTTTCAATGCGGGTTGTAGTGAAAATGAGAGATTTAGCTGCAAATGACACTCAAACTTAAAACAACAACCACTTTTGATGTGGTTGTCTTATTTTACCCCACAACACCTTTTCAGAATGAGATCGGAGCACTACATTCATTGGAGCACAAGTCTTACACACTTCAGTTCATTTAGTTGTCGATATATTGCTGGTTGTAGCGGTAATGCGAAATTTAGCTCTAAATTACACCTAAACTTCTAACAGACATAACTTTTGATTTGTATGTTTGATTTTTGCCCACAACACCTTTTCAGAATATGCTCGAAGGCATACATCCAATGGAGAACAATTTTAAACCATTCCAGCTCATTTTAGTAGTCAATATATAGCAGGTTGCAATGGTAATGAGGGATTTAGCTCTTCTTGAGACATAAATTGTAACAACCATAACTTTTGATCTGGTTGTCTGATTTTTGCGCACAACACCTTTTTGGAATGAGCTCGGAGCCCTACATCCAATGGAAAACAAGTTTTACCCATTTCAGTTTGTTTAGTGGTCAATATACAGTTGGTTGGTAATAAGTTATTTAGCTCAAAAGGAGACCTAAACTTCAAACATCCGTAACTTTTGATCCGGTTGTCCGATTTTTGCCCCACAATACCTTTTCGCAATGAGATCGGAGCCCTAAATCCAATGGAGAACAATTTTAACCCATTCAAGCTCATTTGGAGGTCGATATACAGTGGGTTGTACTGTTATTGCGAGATTTAGCTACAAATAACAAATAAATTTCCAAAATGAAAGAATTTTAGATGCGGTGTGTAATGAAAGTGAGAGATTTAGCTCCAAATGACACTCAAACTTTAAACAGCAATAACTTTTGATACGGTTGTCTGATTTTACCCCCATAACATCTTTTAGGACTGAGCTCAGAGCCCTACATTCATTGAAGCATAAGCTTTACCCATTGCAGTTCATTTAGTTATCGATATATAGCGGGTTGCACTGGCAATGCGAAATTTAGCTTCAAATGACACCTAAACTTGAAACATCCATAACTTTTGATCAGCTTGTCTGATTTTTTCCCACAACACCTTTTCAGAATGAGATCAGAGCCCTACATCCAATGTACAACAAGTTTTAATCATTCCAGGTCGTTTAGTGCTTGGAGCATACATCCAATGGAGAACAATTTTAAACCATTCCAGCTCATTTTAGTGGTCAATATACAGCAGGTTGCAATGGTAATGAGGGATTTAGCTCCTCTTGACACATAAACTGTAACAGAAATAACTTTAGATCTGGTTGTCCTATTTTTGCGCACAACACCTTTTTGGAATGAGCTCGGAGCCCTACATCCAATGGAAAACAAGTTTTACTCATTCCAGTTTGTTTTGTGGTGAATATACAGTTGGTTGGTAATAAGTTATTTAGCTCGAAAGGAGACCTAAACTTCAAACATCCCAACTTTTGATCTGGTTGTCATATTTTCGCCCACAATACCTTTTCGTAATGAGATCGGAGCCCTAAATCCAATGGAGAACAATTTTAACCCATCCAAGCTCGTTTAGAGGTCGATATATAGTGGGTTGTACTGTTAATGTGAGATTTAGCTACAAATAACACATAAATTTCCAAAATGTATGAATTTTAGATGCGGTTTGTAAAAGTGAGAGATTTAGCTACAAATGACACTCAAACTTTATACAACAATAACTTTTGATTCGGTTGTCTGATTTTACCAAAATAATATATTTTAGGACTGAGCTTAGAGCCCTACATTCATTGAAGCACAAGTTTTGCCCATTGCAGTTCATTTAGTTGTCGATATATAGCGGGTTGCACTGGTAATGCGAAATTTAGCTTTAAATGACACATAAACTTGAAACATCCATAACTTTTGATCAGGTTGTCGGATTTTTGCACACAACACCTTTTCAGAATGAGAACAGAGCCCTACATCCAATGAACAACAAGTTTTACCCATTCCAGGTCGTTTAGTGGTTGATCTACAGTGGGTTGCAGTGATAATGTGGGATTTAGCTCCAAATGACACATAAACTTCAAACAGACAGAACACTTGATCCAGTTGCCCAATTTTTTCCCACAATACCTTTTTAGAATGAGTTCAGAGCCCTACATCTAATGGAGAGTAGGATATAACCATTCAAGTTTGTTTATTGTTCGATATACAGTGGGTTCCAGTGGTAATGCAGGATTTAGCTCCAAATTACACAAAAACTTCAAGCAGCCATAACTTTTGATCTGATTATTCGATTTTTGCCAACAACACTTTTTTGGAAAGAGCTCATGTTCTCCATCCAACAGAGAATAAGATTTACCCATTCGAGAATAGGACAACACCTTTCCGATTGTCCGATTTTCGCCCACAATACCTTTTCAGAATGAGATCGGAGCCCTAAATCCAGTGGAGAACAATTTAAACCCATTCCAGCTTGTTTAGAGGTCGATATACAGTGAGTTGTGGTGGTAAAATGAGATTTATCTCCAAATGACACATACACTTCAAAATGGCAGAATTTTTAATGCGGGTTGTAGTGAAAATGATAGATTTAGCTGCAAATGACACTCAAACTTAAAACAATAACCACTTTTGATGTGGTTGTCTTATTTTACCCCACAACACCTTTTCGGAATGAGCTCGGAGCACTACATTCATTGGAGCACAAGTTTTACACACTTCAGTTCATTTAGTTGTCTATATATTGCTGGTTGTAGCGCTAATGCGAAATTTAGCTCTAAATTACACCTAAACTTCTAACAGCCATAACTTTTGATTTGTATGTTTGATTTTTGCCCACAACACCTTTTCGGAATATGCTCGGAGGCATACATCCATTGGAGAACAATTTAAAACCATTCCAGCTCATTTTAGTAGTCAATATACAGCAGGTTGCAATGATAATGAGGGATTTTGCTCCTGTTGACACATAAACTGTAACAGCCATAACTTTTGATCTGGTTGTCCAATTTTTGCGCACAACACCTTTTTGGAATGAGCTCGGAGCCCTACATCCAGTGGAAAACAAGTTTTACCCATTCCAGTTTGTTTTGTGGTCAATATACAGTTGGTTGGTAATAAGTTATTTAGCTCAAATGGAGACCTAAACTTCAAACATCCGTAACTTTTGATCCGGTTGTCCGATTTTTGCCCACAACACCTTTTCGCAATGAGATCGGAGCCCTAAATCCAATGGAGAACAATTTTAACCCATTCAAGCTCATTTGGAGGTCGATATACAGTGGGTCGTACTATTATTACGAGACTTAGCTACAAATAACACATAAATTTCCAAAATGAAAGAATTTTAGATGCGGTTTGCAGTGAAAGTGAGAGATTTAGTTCCAAATGACACTCAAACTTTATACAGCAATACCTTTTGATCGGTTGTCTATTTTTACCCCCATAACATAGTTTAGGACTGATCTCAGAGCCCTACATTAATTGAAGCATAAGTTTTACCAATTGCAGTTCATTTTGTTGTCGATATATAGCGGGTTGCACTAGCAATGCGAAATTTAGCTTCCAATGACACCTAAACTTGAAACATCCATAACTTTTAATCAGCTTGTCTGATTTTTTCCCACAACACCTTTTTAGAATGAGATTAGAGCCCTACATCCAATGAACAACAAGTTTTAATCATTCCAGGTCGTTTAGTGGTTGATCTACAGTGGGTTGCAGTGATAATGTGGGATTTAGCTCCAAATGACACATAAAATTCAAACAGACAGAACTCTTGATCTAGTTGCCCAATTTTTGCCCACAATACCTTTTTAGAATGAGTTCAGAGCCCTAAATCCAATGGAGAGTAGGATATATAGTGGGTTCCAGTGGTAATGCATGATTTAGCTCCAAATTACAGATAAACTTCAAGCAGCCATAACTTTTGATCCGATTGTTCGATTTTTGCCAACAACACTTTTTCAGAAAGAGCTCATATTCTCCATCCAACAAAGAATAAGATTTACCTATTCGAGAATAAGACAACACCTTTCCGGTTGTTCGATTTTTGCCCACAATACCTTTTCGGAATGAGATCAGAGCCCTAAATCCAGTGGAGAACAATTTAAACCCATTCCAGCTTGTTTAGAGGTCGATATACAGTGAGTTGTGGTGGTAATATGAGATTTATCTCCAAATGACACATAAACTTCAAAATGGCAGAATTTTTAATGCGGGTTGTAGTGAAAATGAGAGATTTAGCTGCAAATGACACTCAAACTTTAAACAGCAATAACTTTTGATGCGATTGTCTTATTTTACCCCCCACAACACCTTTTCAGAATAAGCTCGGAGCACTACATTCATTGGAGCATAAGTTTTACCCACTCCAATTCATTTAGTTGTCGATATATTGCTGGTTGTAGCGGTAATGCAAAATTTAGCTCTAAATTACACCTAAACTTCTAACAGCCATAACTTTTGATTTGTAGGTTTGATTTTTGCCCACAACACCTTTTCAGAATATGCTTGGAGCATACATCCAATGGAGAACAATTCTAAACCATTTCAACTCATTTTAGTGGTCAATATACAGCAGGTTGCAATGGTAATGTGGGATTTAGCTCCTCTTGATACATAAACTGTAACAGCCATAAATTTTGATCTGGTTGTCCGATTTTTGCGCACAACACCTTTTTGGAATGTGCTCGGAGCCCTACATCCAATGGAAAACAAGTTTTACCCATTCCAGTTTGTCTTGTGGTCAATATACTGTTGGTTGGTAATATGGTATTTAACTCGAAAGGAGACCTAAACTTCAAACATCCATAACTCTTAATCCGGTTGTCCGATATTCGCCCACAATACCTTTTCGGAATGAGATCGGAGCCCTAAATCCAATGGAGAACAATTTTAACCCATTCAAGCTTGTTTAGAGGTCGATATACAGTGGGTTGTACTGTTAATGCGAGATTTTGCTCCAAATAACACATAAATTTCCAAAATGAAAGAATTTTAGATGCGGTTTGTAGTGAAAGTGAGAGATTTAGCTCAAAATACACTCAAACTTTATACAACAATAACTTTTGATCCGGTTGTCTGATTTTACCCCCATAACATCTTTTAGGAATGAGATCAGATCCCTACATTCATTGAAGCACAAGTTTTACCCATTGCAGTTCATTTTGTTGTCGATATATAGCGGGTTGCACTTGTAATCCTAAATTTAGCTTCAAATGACACCTAAACTTGAAACATCCATAACTTTTGATCAGGTTGTCTAATTTTTACCCACAACACCTTTTCAAAATTAGATCAGAGCCCTACATCTAATGGACAATAAGTTTTACCCATTCCAGGTTATTTAGTGGTTGATCTACAGTGGGTTGCAGTGATAATGTGGGATTTAGCTCCAAATGACACATAAACTTCAAACAGATAGAACTCTTGATCCAATTGCCCAATTTTTGCCCAAAATACCTTTTTAGAATTAGTTCAGAGCCCTACATCCAATGGAGAGTAGGATATAACCATTCAAGTTTGTTAACTGTTTGATATACAGTGGGTTCCAGTGGTAATGCAGGATTTAGCTCCAAATTACACATAAACTTCAAGCAGCCATAACTTTTGATCCGATTGTTCGATTTTTGCCAACAACATTTTTCGGAAAGAGGTCATATTCTCCATCCAACAGAGAAGAAGATTTACCCATTCGAGAATAAGACAACACCTTGCCGGTTGTCCGATTTTCGCCCACAATACCTTTTCGGAATGAGATCTGAGCCTTAAATCCAGTGGAGAACAATTTAAACCCATTCCAGCTTGTTTAGAGGTCGATATACAGTGAGTTGTGGTGGTAATATGAGATTTATCTCCAAATGACACATACACTTCAAAATGACAGAATTTTTAATGCGGGTTGTAGTGAAAATGAGAGATTTGCTGCAAATGACACTCAAACATAAAACAACAACAACTTTTGATGCGATTGTCTTATTTTACCCCACAACACCTTTTCGGAATGAGCTCGGAGCAGTACATTCATTTGAGCACAAGTTTTACCCACTCGAGTTCATTTAGTTGTCGATATATTGCTAATTGTAGCGGTAATGCGAAATTTAGCTCTTAATTACACATAAACTTCTAACAGCCATAACTTTTAATTTATATATTTGATTTTTGCTCACAACACCTTTTCGGAATATGCTCAGAGGCATACATCAAATGGAGTACAAATTGAAACCATTCCAGCTCATTTTAGTGGTCAATATTCAACAGGTTGCAATAGTAATGAGGGATTTAGCTCCTCTTGACACATAAATTGTAACAGCCAGAACTTTTGATCTGGTTGTCCGATTTTTGCGCACAACACCTTTTTGGAATGAGCTCGGAGCCCTACATCCAATGGAAAATAAGTTTTACCCATTCCAGTTTGTTTTGTGGTCAATATACAGTTGGTTGGTAATAAGGTATTTAGCTCGAAATGAGACCTAAACTTCAAACATCCGTAACTTTTGTTCCGGTTGTCCGATTTTCTCCCACAATACCTTTTCGCAATGAGATCGGAGCCCTAAATCCAATGGAGAACATTTTTAACCCATTCAAGCTCGTTTAGAGGTCGATATACAGTGGGTTGTACTGTTAATGCAAGATTTAGCTACAAATAACACATAAATTTCCAAAATGAAAGAATTTTAGATGCGGTTTGTAGTGAAAGTGAGAGATTTAGCTCCAAATGACACTCAAACTTTATACAGTAATAACTTTTGATCTGGTTGTCAGATTTTACCCACATAACATCTTTTAGGAATAAGCTCAGAGCCCTACATTCATTGAAGCACAAGTTTTACCCATTGCAGTTCATTTAGTTGTCGCTATATTGCGGGTTGCACTGTTAATGCGAAATTTAGCTTCAAACGACCCCTAAACTTTAAACATCCATAATTTTTGATCAGGTTGTCTGATTTTTGCCCACAACACCTTTTCAGAATGAGATCAGAGCCCTACATCCAATGGACAACAAGTTTTACCCATTCCAGGTCGTTTAGTGGTTGATCTACAGTGGGTTGCAGTGATAATGTGGGATTTAGCTCCAAATGACACATTAACTTCAAACAGACAGAACTCTTGATCCAGTTGCCCAATTTTTGCCCACAATACCTTTTTAGAATGAGTTCAGAGCCCTACATCCAATGGAGAGTAGGATATAACCATTCAAGTTTGTTTATTGTTCGATATACAGTGGGTTCCAGTGGTAATGCAGGATTTAGCTCCAAATTACACAAAAACTTCAAGCAGCCATAACTTTTGATCTGATTGTTCGATTTTTGCCCACAACACTTTTTCGGAAAGAGCTCTTATTCTCCATCCAACAGAGAATAAGATTTACCCATTCGAGAATAAGACAACACCTTTCCGGTTGTCCAATTTTCGCCCACAATACCTTTTCGGAATGAGATCGGAGCCCTAAATCCAGTGGAGAACAATTTAAACCCATTCCATCTTGTTTAGAGCTTGATATACAGTGAGTTGTGGTTGTAATATGAGATTTATCTCCAAATGACACATACACTTCAAAATGGCAGAATGTTTAATGCGGGTTGTAGTGAAAATGAGAGATTTAGCTGCAAATGACACTCAAACTTAAAACAACAACAACTTTTGATGCGGTTGTCTTATTTTACCCCACAACACCTTTTTGGAATGAGCTCGGAACACTACATTCATTGGAGCACAAGTTTTACCCACTTCAGTTCATTTGGTTGTCGATATATTGCTGGTTGTAGCGGTAATGCGAAATTTAGCTCCAAATTATACCTAAACTTCTTACAGCCATAACTTTTGATTTGTATGTTTGATTTTTACCCACAACACCTTTTCGGAATATGCTCGGAGGCATACATTCAATGGAGCACGATTTTAAACCATTCCAGCTCATTTTAGTGGTCAATATACAGCGGGTTTCAATGGTAATGAGGGATTTAGCTCCTCTTGACACATAAACTGTAACAGCCATAACTTTTGATCTGGTTGTCTAATTTTTGCGCACAACACCTTTTTGGAATGAGCTCGGAGCACTACATACAATGGAAAACAAGTTTTACCCATTCCAATTTTTTTAGTGGTCAATATACATATTGAATCCAAAATTGCACCTCCGAAGGAAATCGGAGGCTGCGGGTTGTCGGTTACTTTTTGGTTAGAAAGAGTGAGACAGCCGGCAGCGGTCAGGCCAAACTTCGCCCGTCACGGCGAATGCCACTCCTGTGATGGGATTTCCTTTGATTGAAATAAAGAGATTACAACGGGCTGCAAGAGCAGAAAAGAAGAAGCCAGCCGGTCAGACAGGTCGCAAGACGGGAAACTCGAGACCGCAACTCAAACTAGCGAGCTCCTGGATTCGAGTGTGCGTGTCTTGGGAACATCGCCGCCCCCTATTTATAGGCTTGGGGGCCTGCCCGAACGGGCAGGGATAAAATAACCGCCTTCCCGGGTACTGGAGAATCGGGCAGGCGGTGACGGGATACAGAAAGAAGAAAAGAAAGAAGCCGCGCGGCTTGGCGGCTTGCGCTTCCGATCTGTCCTGGCCGGGGACTGAAGATGCTGCGACCAAGGTGATGGTGCAACCCGGGAGGTCTCCGTCATGAGACCGAGACTTGCCTTCTGGACTTGAACCTTGGAAGTCTTCATGGCGCAACCCGGGCGGTCTCCGTCTTGAGACCGTGGCTTGCCTTCTGGACTTAAGCCTTGGAAGTCTTCATGGCGCACCCTGGGCGGTCTCCGACTTGAGACCGCGGCTTGCCTTCTGGACTTGAACCTTGGAAGTCTTCATGGCGCAACCCAGGCGGTCTCCGTCTTGAGACCGCGGCTTGCCTTCTGGACTTGAGCCTTGGAGATCTTCAATCCTTGGAGACGATCTGAATTCTATCAGACCGCCCGGTTTGTGTTGGTTGGTGTTGATAGACCCTATTAAGTCTGAATCAGGCGACTTGTATTCTCAGACTGCCCGGTCTGTTAGAAAGGCTACTCGAATGCGGTCTTCTGGGTAAACATAATCCCCGCATATTTTCAAATCCCGAAGAGATTTTGAAAATATCAGTTCTAGCCGGAGACCGCGCCAATCTTGCCTCGTGGGTTATAAATGTTCTGGAAGCTTTTGTTTCCTAATAACTGAAGTATTATCACGGATCGCTACTCGCCTCTCGCGGTCAGAACCCTCCAGATACTAAGCCCGATCAAGATGGTGAATGTTATGGCCGAGCTCGAAACCGCCAGAAGTCGACCAAAGACCGTGTGGGAGACCGAGAAAAAGAGAGGAAGAAGAAAAAGAAGAAGACCCATCAACCCGAAAAGGTTGATCTGTCCGTCACTATTGCTTCTACGGGCAAGCCGACCGACATGCCCCCTATGTTAACAGTTGATTTGACCAAAGACGAAGCGGGTGGTTCCAACCTGCCCCCAGCCAACTTGTTTCCCCCTCCTAGTGAGGAGACCAATCCGCCCATTCTTGCAGACAAGATGAAATCCGAAGCCGCCCTTTCGAAAACCGACGGCGGCGATTCTTTCAGTATCGAGATCACCCCTTCCGGGGGTTTTAATCTGAAGATGAGGGATGATGGAGAGACGGTTGATTCTCCCAAGCCGAACGAATAGCAGAGCCCGGAGCCGCCGGTGAATGTCGAAGATAGCCCTGTTTGCTCGCTGCAAGCCAGACAAGAGTCGGCTAAGAAGCGGAAAAGAGCAGAGACAACCACAGAGAGGCTATTGAGGAAAGCCAAGAGCTTGAAGGCAAGAAATAGAGCGGCCTCAAAAAAGCCGGGAGCGGATAGTCTTCAAGGCAAGGCACGTGAAAGAGATGTTTCTGAGGGCCTAACAACTCCCTCCCCCAAGCCGGGAGACCAGGCTCCTGCTGATGCTCACATCATATCTGTGAGCGATATTATCAAGGACTTGGATTCTCTCCAAAAGTAGGACGCATTACTGGGGACTTTTGCCGACCTGAGTTCGGTCGACTTCCCTGGAGAGGATGCGACCAGAGTTAAGGAAGCTCCCCTGGCCGAAGATGCGACCAGAATCGAGAAGGCCGTCCGGGCTGAGGACGCAACCAGGATCGAGAAGTCCGTATTGGCTGAGGACGCGACCAGGATCGAGAAGGCCGCACCAGCTCCCAAGGATTCTGTAATGGCCGGGCTGCGGTTTATACAAGCGAAGGCGGAGAAAGTGAGAGATCAGGTGAACAAACCGCCGCCACCGCCGCCCAATCTACTTTTGCAAGGTAAAGGGGTCGCGGATTACCGCCCTGTTCGTTTTTTCAAAACACGGTCTCGAAACAAGTCGCACAACCTGTTATTAAACCCGTCACCTAGTTTCTTTCCCTCTACTACTTAATTTTCTGCTGCCAAGCGGACGCAAAATGAGAGGTCATGGAGAGAGCAGCGTCGAAAGATCGATTCCGAGCAAGCAAGGCGACCTATCCGCCCGAACTTTACCCGAACTGCTGCGGCTTGTAAGCAAGGTGAATTTGGAAAGAGCTGTCTTCTTTTGTTAGTCCCCCTGTTATATAAAATCACATTCGCCCGACCTTTCTGACTGTCTTTTTTATTGCAGACGATCGTGATTCTGTCCCGAAGCCGGGCGAACTGGTGACTTATCTTCCTCCGCTGGATTCGTCCCTTCTGAGTTCCTCAGTGAACCCGGATACCTGGATGGAAGAGGAGATGGCCGGTCTCCAAGGGAATTTTGAAACCCTCAAGAAGCAGTTGAAGGCCCTCGAAGAGCGGGAGAGAGACGCCCAAGATGAGAAGGTCGCAATGCGGGCTAAGATGGAGGCTGAGCGGAGAGAAAACTGGGCAGCGATAGAGGCTGAGCGAAAAGAACGACGGGAGAAAGAGAAGGCACAGCAAGACCAGGTGGCTGCGCTGACCGCCCGACTTGATAGGAAAAAGAAGGAAATCCACAAGCTCGAGGAGGACTGTGCTTACTATATGGAAAAGTATCTCCATCTGACAAGGGAGGTCGGCGGAAGTCGGCGTCCTTTTAATACAACTAATGAAGGTCGGCGTGGATCACACCGCCCGGCTGTTGGGACAAGCTCGACTCTTCCAGCAGTTGGGATGATCCACCCTGCTTCTAATGTAAATGAGGCCGCAGCGGCCCTACCTGCTTGTGTGATCCCGGCAGTGCAAGTAGAGCGGGATGCGCGCAGCTTCATAGCATGATCAACCACCTTAATCATAGTATTAATCAGATGCAAGGAACTGTTCTTAAAATCGGCTACCATGTCGCGTGACTTCATAGAGAGGATGTGCCGAGTGATACCCGCTAGTGATGAGCGGTTTTAAGACAATCGTTTGTAATATTCTATTCCGTCCTTTGGACAACTTAACTGCATGAGCTTAATTTTGTGATAGTCGGTTTGTTTTGCAGACCGTGCGGCCAGAGGAGGCCTTTCAGCAAATCGCCGTCAACAAAATTGTGGTGAATACCTGCAAACTTCTTGAGAATGAGCGGCTTAACACAAGCCATTACAATCCGCTACTCGCTGAGCTGGAGAATGCCCGACCTGAGGATTGTAAGTTTTCTTCAAACCGCTTCCTGTTTTGATATTGATCGCGCGGTTTGCTGTTCTGATACTTCCATTTCACTTTTCCAGCCGAGGCTATCGTTCCCAGGAACAAGCCGGTCAGTCCGGCCGGTTTGGTTTTGACTCAAAGGGAAAAGAGGCAGAGGAGAAACAAGCCGCCGGTGTCTGACGGCGAGGATTCAGCTTCCTCCGGCGACTTCTCTTCCCTGCAATCTTTCAGCAAAGTGAAGGATCTGAAAGGCCGCATGGTCCTATCCTGGCACCCAGACAGCGATGGTGTGCAGGCCTCAACTGCACTCCCCCACTGGGTAAATGAGAAATCCGGCCGACACACAGAAGCCACCGGCATCGCCATGTATGGCCGGCGCAACTTCAGGCGGTTAAGGAGGATTCCTGAAAAAGAACTCGCCCGGCAAGCCGCGCGGGTTTGTGCTGAAAGTTTTATTACCAACCACTTCATGGGCATGACCCTCAAAAGGTTAATCAGAGCGAATGATCATTTGGAAAAGAAGGCTGCCGCATTGGAAAAGGAAGTCAAATGACTAAAGGAAGCAGAGTTGGTAAGTTATCACCTTGTTAGCCGGTTTTCTTTTTTTTTACCAGACTGTGCGGTCTTACCTTTACTTCTTTTTGCAGAAAAAGTACGATGAGACTGACCCGGCCTATCAGGAAGAGCTCTTCCGCCACATAGCTGAGGGGATCGATGGAGCTTTTGACCACCTGAGGGAGCTTGGCGGGTTGGCGCCCGACTTTCAGAACATCACCTTTTCGGATGCTTATCCGATCTTGCAAAAGAAGCTGGACAAGCTTAGGCGGAAAGCAAAATGGAAGAATAAGGTCGACGAGACCAGTTCGGAGGAGAGTGATGATGAGGACGATGAAGCTGAAGAGCCCACTGCGGCTAATAAGGGAGAGAGCGGCTCGGACTCTGAATCCAGTGATTCTGAAGAAGAGACCGAGCGCAAGTTGGGCGAGCTGAGCGGCTCATCTTCGTCGGGCAGCGAGGGCTATTCTCCTAATGTTTCGATTGAAGGCAACACATTCGAGCACTCCTGCATCTAAAAAGATCAAGCCGGATGGGCAATAGTTATATTTTGTTCTTATTTTGAATAGCCGACGGTTTGGTCTTGTTAACCGGTCGGTTATTAAACAATGTAAAGACATTTTGCTAATGAAATGAAAAGTTTTAACTGTCTAGTTGTTCGCTTTCTATGACTTACTTGTAATTGTTGCGGTCACTTTCTGTTATGAATAATTAACTTTTTTCTAATCAAGTCGTGCGACTTAACAATAGCTTGCTCGGTTCGATTACTAACCCTCCAGAATTCCAACCAGATAGCCATTCGAACGCGCTAAATCCTGTTCTGGTGGCCTGTTTCTTCGATCTCGACTCAGCAGATGCCATATAACCCGAAAGAATATTAACCTTGATAAATAATTTGATGCGGTTATGATATATAGTCGGGCGGATAGAAATTCAAACTCTAGGTTAATATGAATACCGAGACAACCAAATACGATTTTTAAGCCGCTGCAATGATTATACTCTGATCGCAAATAGTGCGATTTGAATGCATCCCATGCGATTAGATGTCTCCGTATATGTGAATTCAGGCCGCGCGATTGCTTCCCGGCCTTACATAATTAATTCACAGAATAGAGAATGGCAAGTAAAAAGAGAATAATAAATAGGTCGTGCAGTTAATATTTAACTCGAGCGATTTGTAATTTCAGATTTCTGTGAGTCCCATTCTGGAGCATAAGCTTTCACCGATAAGCCTGTGCGATCCGTATATAACTCGGACGGTTAATGGCATGATATTCATAATGATTTCCATCTCGCATGAATCATAATTACTTTCCTGTGAAGAGCCCTTTTCCACCTGAACGGATAGAACTAATACCCATAAGGATATTAGATTATAAATCGGATTATAAGACCGACCGGTTATGGTCATGTTCAACACCCTGATAGGCCTTATAGCATTTTGTGATATCGTGCTTATTTCAAATCACCCGGTTTTATAACTAGGCCGCCCGATAACTTTGGTACCTTCTTATTTCAAATCGCCCGGTTTAATAACCAGACCGCACGATAACTTTGGTACCTGCTTATTTCAAACCACCCAGTTTAATAACTAGACCGCACGATAACTTTGGTACCTGCTCATTTCAAACAACCCGGTTTAATAACCAGGCCGCCCGATACTTTGGTACCTGCTTACTTCAAATCGCCCGGTTTAGGCATCAAACTGACCGATCTGCGGTGTACCTATAAAAATCCTGTTTTTCTCCCAAATGGTCTAGAATGACCATATAAGATGAGACAATTTCCTGTGATGTAACAAGAAATAACTACAGACTCAGATGACCAAGTGGGCAGGTGGGCCTAGGCGGCGAACATTGCTTTCCTCAAGTGGACATAAGAGCTATAGAAAAAAGATAAGTACAGACCCAGATGACCAAGTGGGCAGGTGGGCCTAGGCGGCGAACATTGCTTTCCTCAAGTGGTCATAAGTGTTGTAAGCGGCTCAACTGCTCTCTTTCCTACGGATACAAGCCGAGTTGATCAATTGGGCAGGTGGGCCTAGGCGGCGAACATTGCTTTCCTCAGAGAGATAAACTTAGTTGTGGATCCCGCTTAGGCATCACTTGAGAGTACCCAGGAGTATTCGATGGTCATAGACTAAGATGATCAGTTGGGCAGGTGTGGTTATGTCGCGGGGGCTATGCCGACATTGCTTTCCTCAGAAAGATCATCAAAGCTATAACTATATCCCTCTCGGGGCATGATAGAGCTAACATTCACCTAGACCTCCCTTGATGCAGGGGTGTGTCAGATATCAGCCGGGATCCAAGATTCCGAAGACCACCACACGGGAATTGGCAAGCTACCACTAGACGTGTGCGAAAACTCCCCGCTACACATGATATTCATGGCTTTACGCTAATGACTACAATCCGAGGGGGTTCGAGCAGAACATGGCGATGTCTTCGCGGTCCAGTGAGGATGATGTATAAAAGATATATAAAAAAACAGTCACCAGACATGGAGAAGTGTCAGTATGGGACTTTTCATTGAAATATCCAGAAAATGCAAGAAAGTAAAGAAGACATTTTAAGGATAGAACCGTTTAAGATCGTCACCGCTCCAGGTGCGTGAGATGTCTTCTCCTTCGCTTGTCTGAAGGCGGTAAGCCCCGCTCTTTAGTACCTCTTTTACGATGAAGGGCCCTGCCCAGTTGAGGTTCAACTTTTCGACATTGCCTATTCTGGCCGCGGCATCAACCTTTTTCAGTACAACATCACCAACTGCAAAATGCTTTACCCTGACGTTTCTGTCAAAGTACTTGGCCATTCTCCTCTTTACTTCCTCCTGTCTGATTGTTGCCTCATCCTGAAGCTCTTCAATCAAATCCAAACTATACTTGATGGCCTCATCATTATCTACTATCCATTCCTCTCCTCCCTCCTTTGCATATACCACCCTGGGGGTGACCACTTCAAATTCTATTGGAACGGCTGCCTCTGAGCCATGAGATAATTTGAAAGGTGTCTCCCCCGTAGCCGAAGACGGAGTAGTACGAAGAGTCCAAAGGATGGAAGGAAGTTGCTCTGCCCAATTTCCCCTCTAATTTAAGACTCTCTTCATTAGAAGCTGCTGGATTTGCCTATTTGCCACTTCTACCTGACCATTAGTCCTTGGGTGATGTACAGAGGAGAACCGAAGGTCAATCGCAACCTGATCACAAAAGGTTATCATCTCCGAATTGTTGAACTGTGGACCATTGTCAGTGACAATTGCTAGCGGGATTCCATGCCGACAAACTATCTCTCCCCAGATGAAGTTTTTGATAACTTGGGTTATAGTTTTTGCCAATGCCTTCGCTTCAATCCACTTACTGAAATAGTCAATCATCATAATGAAAAAGCGACGCTGGCCACTGGCCATTGGGAAGGGTCCGATAAGATCCATCCCCCAAACTGCGAAGGGCCACGACGCGGTTATTGATCTAAGTGACTGAGCAGGCAGATGTTGAAGAGGAGCAAACTTTTGAGACTGAACACATCGTTTGGCAAATGCTTCAGCATCTTTCCTCATGGTTGGCCAGAAGTACCCTGCTTCAAGATTCTCTTCTCCAGAGTCTTCGCCCCTGAATGGCTACCACATTCCCAGAAATGAACCTTCCGAAGTATGGTTGGAATTTCGTCCTCAGAAACACACCGTGCTGAGGGAGAGGTCAAAGTCTTCCTGTAGAGAACTCCCGCTATCAGATAATAATATGCCGCTTTCCTTCGGAATCTCTTTCTATCTTTAATTGAATGATGGAATTCCCCTTTTGATAAGAATAATTCGTAAGGATCCTTCCAGGAAGGATTCTGATAAATTTGCATAAGTTCCCCTTCATCTGTCGCCGGATGAAAAAGTTCAAAGGTCACTCCCCCGGATGGAAGACCAAACTTTGATAACTCATCTGCTTCTTCATTTTGTGTCCTGGGAATATGCTCAATAACAAATGATTTGAATCTTTCGATCTCCTTCTTAGTTAGCAGTAGATACTTCCTCAGAATTGGTTCTCTTGTCTCGAAATTCCCCAGAACCTGAGAAGCCATTACAAGTGAATCAGTTTTAACATGTAAGTGTTCAATGCCTAGTTCCTTTGCGAGCCTCAACCCAGCCAGAAGTTCCTCATATTCAGCCTGATTATTTTTAAGCGAAAAGAAGAATTTGATTGCTTGCTCAAGCTTGATGCCATTCGGGCTAACTAAAACCACTCTGGCTCCCACGGAGTTTTTACCAGAAGCCCCATCCACATAAACGATCCAAGCCAAAGGAGATCTCTCAACTTTTTCAGGACCGGATTCTGTCGTATCCACCAAGAAATCCGCCAAGACTTGCGCTTTGATTGCCATTCGGGGAATGTATGATATTTCAAACTAGCTTAGTTCAATAGCCCATTTGGCCAGCCTCCCTGAATGACTGGCTTCTCAAGAATACTTCTTAGAGCATGATATGTGATTACATGGACAAGATGAGCTTGAAACTAAGGATGAAGCCTTCGTGATGACATAACCAAAGCCAAGGATAGCTTTTCCAGGATCGAATATCTTGTTTCCGCATCTTTGAGAATATGGCTGACATAGTATATCGGAAACTGCCTCTTCTTTTCTTCCCGGACGAGGACAAAACTTACCGCATCTGGGCTGACTCCCAAATATAAGAACAATATTTCCCCCTCACGGGGACTTTGAAGTAGCGGAGTTGAAGTTAACTGCACTTTTAGTTGCTCGAAAGCCTTGTTGCACTCTTCGCTCCATTCAAACTTCGATCCTCCCCGGAGAATTTTAAAGAATGGAGCACTTTTATCTCTTGACTTGGAAAAAAACCTGCTCAATCCTGCCAACCATCCTCCAAGTTGCTGAACTTCCTTAGTACTACGAGGTGGAGTCATATCAAAGATGGCCTTCACCTTATCTGGGTTCGGTGCATGGCCATCAGGAGTTAAGAGATGCCCGAGAAACTTTCCCATGTTTGCCCCAAACACACATTTCAACGGGTTCAATTTTAATCTGAACCTCCATAGAGTAGCGAACGTCTCTACGAGGTCTTTCAAATGAATTGAAAACATTTTGCTTTTCAGGAGGAGATCGTCAACGTAAACTTCGAGGTTCCTGCCTTTTTGATGCTTAAAGACGGTATCCATCATTCTTTGATATGTTGCGCCCGCATTTTTAAGACCCAAGGGCATTACGAGATAGCAGTAACACCCATCGTTTGTGATAAATGTGGTGTGTGGGATATCGGGTTTGTGCATTTTAATTTGATGGTACCCAGAGAAAGCATCGAGAAAGCTCATAAAATCATACCCAACCGCAGAATCTACTAAGGCATCTATCCGAGGTAGAGGGTAGCAATCTTTGGGACATGCTTTATTAAGTTTGGTAATGTCCACGCACATGCGCCACTTCCCACCAGATTTTTTAACCTTTACAACATTCGACATCCACGTGGGATACTGAATTTCAGAAATAAAGCCCGCTTTCAGGAGTTTGGCAACCTCCTCTCTGATGGGCACCGCCAGCTTGGTCGCCATTTCTCTTTTCTTTTATTGGACTGGCTTGAACTCAGGAGATATGTTCAGATGATGACAAGCCATGTCCGGATCTACTCCTGGCATATCCTCCGCTGACCAGGCGAAGATATCCAGGTTCTCCAAAAGGCAGGAGATCAGCTGCACTTTTTCCTCTTCTTGCAGCTCCGCATTGATGACCAGTTTCTTGTCTTCCCCTTCAGCAATAGGGACTTCTTGGCTCGCCTGGCAGGTTCCAGGTGAGCTCCTTCTCGATCTTTCCTCTCCTCAGCAGCCTTTGAGGATTCAGCAATTTCCAGGACTTCAGTCGTGGCCTCGGGAAATGCGATGTTGGTGATCATGTTGACAGTTCGCACATAATATTCCAGAGCCACCTTTGGGTTTCTTCTGACCCGATACTGCTTTCCCTCCGCAGCAAACTTAAGAGCAAGGTGGAAGGTGGATACTACTGCCCTGTATGCATTAAGAATTGGCTTCCCGAAGATGGCGCAGTAGTTGCTTGGGGCATCCACCACCACGAAGTTGATCAGCTTTATTACTCACCCAAGAGAGACCAGGAGCTTTAATGAACCCTCTACTTCTTTCTTCTCCCCTTAAAAGCCATAGAGGGGCCCATCGGTGGAAAGCAGAGGTTTCCCAGTCTTCAGGGCTTCATAGGTTGGGCGGAAGAGGAGATTGATAGAGCTGCCCGTGTCGATCAAGATCTTATGAACAATATAATTCTCAATGTTGGCTTTGATGACCTTGGCATCGTCGAAAGGATTGGTGTTTGGAGGAAGGTCATCCTGACCAAAAGTTGCAATGGTGCTTTCAGGGGGAGAACTCATGGTTGCTGCAACTTCTTGTTTCAGAACTCTCACAATACTGGATTTACGAGACGACTCCGCTCCAGCCCCTCCATGAATGCAATAAATGTCCCCCAGGGGGCCCACATCATTGACTTCAATGCATTCAGCTGAAGGGTGAATGTATCCATAGCAACCGGCGTCTTCAACGTCGGCGCATTCCCAAGCTACCTCCACTGTTTCTTTTTTCTTCTCAGTGGCCGGCTCAGCAGTTGCCTCCTTCCGAACTAGGCCCCGAAGCTTTCCTTCTCCCAGGAGCCTCTCTATCAGCAAACGGAGGGCCCGACAGTCTTCAGTCAGATGCCCTCCCTCTTTATGGTATTCACAGTACATATTCGGATTTCGATTACGAATATCCGATTTCAGAGGAGCAGGCCTTTTGAAATCTTGCCTTTTTTGGAGGATTTGGACCACTTCGTCCATGGTGACATTCAAAGGAGTAAACGACTCTTGCGAGTTATCATATTGAGTGGATGGAATGACTGGAGGTGGCTGCGTGGTATATTGCGGCAGGTATACCGGCATTATTTGTGGAAGAGGAATGGATGGAGCGGATGTGATGGCCAACGGCGGTTTCTGATCCTGAAACCGTTGATGACCAATAAAAGGTTGTTTATTTTTGTAATTCCTTCCCCTCTGGCAACGGGGTTCAAAGTGGGGTGGTTGGTTTGATGTTGGATGATGAAAGGATGGATTAGACTGCTCCTTGTCGCTTACTAACTTCGCGACATAACCAGGATTGCTTTTTTCTCCTCTGATGAACATATTTGCCAAACTTATCATTTCCTGATAAGTTCTTGGCTGCCTTATATTTGCTTCGAACTTTAGGGGTCCCTCCCTCAAGCCATGAATGAGGGCTACCCTGTACAGCTTTAGATCCACGTTCTAAACTTCCATGATCTCCTTCTGGAAGTGGTCCTCGAAACGGGCCCATGTTTCGTCTTCCCGCTGCCTTATGTCAAAAAGGGCCGCCGGGCCACTTTTCCTCTTCCTTGAAGTAGAGAATCTCAGCAGAAATTCCCTGCGCAGCTCAGCAAAACAACTGATCGATCTGGGGTGCAACCCGTAAAACCACTCCCTTGCTTGTCCTTCGAAGGATTTTACAAGGAGTTTACAATTAGTTGCATCCGAGAGTGTCCTCGGGGCGATGTCCGACTCGAAGGCTTGTAGATGAACAGTGGGATCAGTTTCTCCATTAAAAGCTGGCAGACGAGGCTCTCTGAAATTATTCGGGGCTAGCTCCCCCCGGACTTCGTCCACGAAGAGAGAAGTTTCCTCAATATCCTCGTATAGAGGAGCAGAATAGTAAGCCGCCTGAGCTGCGGCTACTTGCGGACAGGCCGCCTGGTTGCAGGAGCGGACAGTGGCTTCTGGCGGATAAGAGTGATGAGCAGCAACCTTAGGCGGGTAGGAAAAACGGGCCGCGCATTCTTGTGGGTAGAAAAGGCGGGCAGCATGAGAAGTCGCCCCCTGGAAATCAAGGATTCGGGCCGGCATGCTGTGCGCGGCATCCTGGTAAAAGTTTTGCCTGGCCGTAAAACCTTCTTGTAGTGGTTGGAATTTGGCGACTTGCGGAAGCGGGTAAGGAGGAAGAGGCGGAGGGACTGGAGTGACAGCCTGATTAACCGTGGTCTGCTGTGGAACAAACCGCTCGGTTAATAGTGCTAAAGCCTGACTGATTGCGTCAAGACGCTGGCCAGTCGCTTTCTGAGCCCGTTCGACTTCTCGTTTCGATTGTTCCAAGGCCTCCCACAGTGAATCTTCACTGTGGTCCAAGCGGTCTCCCTGAGGGAACAGGAGGTCTGACATTGTGGCAAGGATTTCACCGACAATCCGCAATCTGAAGGTCGCGTGTTTCTGTTGAATCCGAAATTGCACCTCCGAAGGAAATCGGAGGCTGCGGGTTGTCGGTTACTTTTTGGTTAGAAAGAGTGAGACCGCTGGCAGTGGTCAAGGCCAAACTTCTCCCATCATGGCGAATGCCACTCCTGTGATGGGCCTTCCTTTGATTGAAAGAAAGATATTACAGTGGTCTGCAAGAGCATAAAAGAAGAAGCCGGCCGATCAGACATGTCGCAAGACGGGAAACTCGAGACCGCAACTCAAACAAGTGAGCTCCTGGATTCGAGTGTGCGTGTCTTGGGAACATCGTCGCCCCCTATTTATAAGCTTAGGGGCCTGCCCGAACGGGCAGGGATAAAATAACCTTCTGCCCAGGTACAGGAGAATCGGGCAGGCGGTGACGGGAAACAGAAAGGAGAAAAGAAAGAAGCCGCGCGGCTTGGCGGCTTGCACTTCTGATCTGTCCGGGCCGGGGACTGAAGATGCTGCGACCAAGGTGATGGTGCAACCCAGGCGGTCTCCGTATTGATACCGCGGCTTTCCTTCTGGACTTGAACCTTGGAAGTCTTCATGGCGCAACCCGGGTGGTCTCCGTCTTGAGACCGTGGCTTGCCTTCTGGACTTGAGCCATGGAAGTCTTCATGGCGCACCCTGGGCGATCTCCGACTTGAGACCGTAGCTTGCCTTCTGGACTTGAACCTTGTAAGTCTTCATGGCGCAACCCGGGTGGTCTCCGTCTTGAGACCGCGACTTGCCTTCTGGACTTAAGCCTTGGAGATATTCAATCCTTGGAGACGATCTAAATTCTATCAGACCGCCCGGTTTGTGTTGGTTGGTGTTGATAGACCCTGTTAAGTCTAAATCGGGTGACTTGTATTCTCAGACCGCACGGTATGTTAGAAAGGCAACTCGGATCTAGCTCTAAATCCAAACATCCGTAACTTTTGATCTGGTTGTCCGATTTTCGCCCACAATAACTGTTCACAATGAGATCGGAGCCCTAAATCTAATAGAGAACAATTTTAACCCATTCAAGCTCGTTTAGAGGTTAATATACAGTGGTTTGTACTGTTAATGCGAGATTTAGTTACAAATAACACATAAATTTCCAAAATGAAAGAATTTTAGATGCGGTTTGTAGTGAAAGTGAGAGATTTAGCTCCAAATGACACTCAAACTTTATACAGCAATAACTTTTGATCCGGTTGTCTAATTTTACCCCCATAACATCTTTTAGGAATGAGATCAGATTCCTAAATTCATTGAAGCACAAGTTTTACCGATTGCAGTTCATTTAGTTGTCGATATATAGCGGGTTACACTGGTAATGCGAAATTTAGCTTCAAATGACACCTAAACTTGAAACATCCATAACTTTTGATCAGGTTGTCTGATTTTTGCGCACAACACCTTTTCAGAATGAGATCAGAGCCCTACATCCAATGGACAACAAGTTTTACCCATTCCAGGTCGTTTAGTGGTTGATCTACAGTGGGTTGCAGTGATAATGTGGGATTTAGTTCCAAATGACACATAAACTTCAAACAGACAGAACTCTTAATCCAGTTGCCCAATTTTTGCACACAATACCTTTTTAGAATGAGTTCAGAGCCCTGCATCCAATGGAGAGTAGGATATAACCATTCAAGTTTGTTTATTGTTCGATATATAGTGGGTTCAAGTGGTAATGCAGGATTTAGCTCCAAATTACACATAAACTTCAAGCAGCCATAACTTTTGATCTGATTGTTCGATTTTTGCCAACAACACTTTTTTGGAAAGAGCTCATATTCTCCATCCAAAAGAGAATAAGATTTACCCATTAGAGAATAAGACAACACCTTTCCGGTTGCCTGATTTTTGCCCACAATACCATTTCGAAATGTGATCGGAGCCCTAAATCCAGTGGAGAACAATTTAAACCCATTCCAGCTTGTTTAGAGGTCGATATACAGTGAGTTGTGGTGGTAATATGAGATTTATCTCCAAATGACACATGCACTTCAAAATGGCAGAATTTTTAATGCGAGTTGTAGTGAAAATGAGAGATTTAGCTGCAAATGACACTCAAACTTAAAACAGCAACCACTTTTGATGCGGTTGTCTTATTTTACCCCACAGCACTTTTTCGGAATGAGCTCGGAGCACTACATTCATTGAAGCACAAGTTTTACCCACTCCAGTTCATTTAGTTGTCGATATATTGCTGGTTGTAGCGGTAAAGCGAAATTTAGCTCTAAATTACACCTAAACTTCTAACAGCCATAACTTTTTATTTGTATGTTTGATTTTTGCCCACAACACCTTTTCGATATATGCTCGGAGTCATACATCCAATGGAGAACAATTTTAAACCATTCCAGCTCATTTTAGTGTTCAATATACAGCAGGTTGCAATGGTTATGAGGGATTTTTCTCTTCTTGACACATAAACTATAACAGCCATAACTTTTGATCTGGTTGTCCGATTTTTGCGCACAACAACTTTTTGGAATGAGCTCGGAGCCCTACATCCAATGGAAAACAAGTTTTACACATTCTAGTTTGTTTAGTGGTCAATATACAGTTGGTTGGTAATAAGTTATTTAGCTCGAAAGGAGACCTAAACTTCAAACATCCGTAACTTTTGATCCGGTTGTCCGATTTTCGCCCACAATACCTTTTCGCAATGAGATCGAAGCCCTAAATCCAATGGAGAATAATTTTAACCCATTCAAGGTCGTTTGGAGGTCGATATACAGTGGGTTGTACTGTTAATGTCAGATTTAGCTACAAATAACACATAAATTTCCAAAATGAAAGAATTTTAGATGCGGTTTGTAGTGAAAGTGAGTGATTTAGCTCCAAATGACACTCAAACTTTATATAGGAATAACTTTTGATTCGGTTGTCTGATTTTACCCCCATAAAGCCTTTTAGGAATGAGCTCAGTGTAACACCCCAAAGATCGTAGTTCAGCGAGGTAGGCGGAGTGGTAGTGCTGTGCTCGGGATAGGCTGAAAATTCCACATCAGGTCAAGGCGCACGACCATTGTTCTCTTCGCGCACGACCAGTGATCGTGTGCCATTGATCGTGCGTAACCCGCAAAGAATCGGAGTTCTGTCTCGGCTTATCGCACGACCATTCTCCTCTCGCGCACGACCAGTGATCGTGCGCCTGTGATCGTGCGCGCTGTTTATCTGCTCCGCGATTTTGAGCGGAGGAGACGATCCGGCCGTCCAAATCCTTTGGAATTCGATCCAATGGCTAGGATTAGTTGCTGGAGGGTCTTAGGGCTTGTGAGAGGAGATTAACCCTCATTCTTTTGAGGCTTTTCTCTCTCCAAACCTAGAGGAAGAAGAAGGAGGCAAGGAAGAAGAAGGGGGATTCCGCCATTGACGGAGCTCCGGAGCTCCGTTTCGCGAGTCGTTTCCAGATCTGGAGAGTGCAGCCTGGTGCGGTCATTTCCCTCCGCCTAGAATCTCAGATCCATGGCGAAAAAGAACGCTCCTAGGGTAACGATCCCTTCTCCCGTTGTTTGGACTTGTCTTTTGTCCTCTCCTTCATTTCTCTATGCTTGCATGAGGGATCCCTTTCACCAAATGGGTGAAGTGTAGGATTCCCTCAAGTTCTTCGGAACTCCGGGTCGATTGTGTCCGTCCCCGGCATATTGCATGTAGAAAATCCGGTAGTCGTGCGGATTTAGGCATTTTGTGTGAAGCCTATTCGTGGCCGTGAGCCCGAATCGGTGATGCTTGGATTGCGACGTTGCATTTAGGTTAAGCCTAGAATGCGTACCGGAGAATGACTCTGTGAAATCGTCTATAGTAGTGCGGGATTTAAGTGTAGGCGTCTTGTGAAGATCCTAACGAAAGCCCCATGCTTTGAGATTGGATGAAGGCAAGCCTTCACCATGAAATTGATGCGGAGCATTTTATACCTCCCTTTTTGAGTATTTGTGAAGCCTAGATCCTTGTGAAGGGATTAGGTGCGTAGCTTATATTTGTGTAGCACTTGAAAGTGCTAAACCCTTACGGGCCGAGGCGAAGCCGTACCCGCGTTGTGCGATAGATCGCGATGATTAGAGCACGGGCAAAGCTGAACCGAACCCGTTTCCATGCAGATCGGTAAGAGGTCCCTACCTCATGTAGCCGTGTGATCATGGGAGAGGTCGTGGAAGGTGGTTTACCTAGACCGACCAAATGCTCTTTTTCCCACCTAAGGCGATGATGGCCCTTACGGTGGAGTGTTTGTGGAATTGATGTTGTTAGCCTCATGCGGTTGTTTAGGCGGTTGTGGGGAACCTTCGGGTGAACCCAACTAACATCATGTGCATACCTAGGTTCCCTCGTTTTTGATGCTCAACCTAGAAGATTGAATGTGCTTGAAACCTCACCTTGTGTAGTTGCACTTTCTTTATTTTAGTACTTGTGCTAGTATGGCTTGCTTGCAGGGTAGAATCTCCGCCACCCCGGGAAAGGGGTGGGGTCGTTATAATTTGGTCAGCTGTGCTGACCGTTACTTTGTTTGCCACCGCTTGGTAGAATGTTCTTATGCAGGTGCAGGTGAGCCTAGCGGGAAATAGCGGGCGGTGGCCCCTTTTGCTGAGTTGGCCCTTGAAGGCCAGCCTCCCTTTTTAGCTTTCTCATGTATTGCCGGCCTGCGTGCCGATATATGTTTTGGAGTTTTAGTACATTTGTTAAATGTAAGGCCTTAAGGCCATAACTCTATTTCATGGTTTCATTCCTACGATAGTGGACAATTCTAATTGAAATGTTAAATCTTTATGCTTCCGCTAGTGTTTAGTATACTCTGTTGTAATTTCTTTCTGTTTATCACCTTTTAACTCTTAACTAGTGTGGTTAGTATGGCGTGGGGTCCCGGCTGGACCTACTGTTATATTATTCGTACTGGCAGGGTGTTACAATTTGGTATCAGACTTAAGGCGTCGATCCGTAGTTTAGCGAATTCGGGACGAATTCCTTTTAAGGAGTGGTGTGCGCGGGATGTGCATTCACCTAAAACGACAAAAACTAATAAGAATGTCCACTTAGGAATGGGAAAACATACTTGTTCGCGGAACCTGAGCGTTCCATGATTGTTGTTTGCTATGTTTTCAGTCACTAAATTGTGTCTTACACGATTATAGGCGACTAGAAGTGGTGCGGGGCCGTCTCAACCCCGTAACACTGCTGAAAGTAGTGGGTCGGCTGAAGTGCCAGCGACCAGTCCTCCTGCTGAGATGATCAGGTTAATCGCAGAAGCTGTCTTCGCGATGATCAATGCTCAACCGCAAAGGCTTGCACAGCCTATTACGCCTAATACAGATGCGGCCCCGGTGATCGAACCTGCAGTGGAACCTGCAGTGGAACCGAGGGTTGAGACCCCTGTGCCAGTGGCTGCAGTGGAACCTGTGGTGGTGCAAAGGGTGGAGCGTCCTGTAGAGCGTGTAGTTGTTGCGCGAGCGCGTGATCAACAGCTGCAACACTTTCTAAGCTTCCATCCTCCAACTTTCTCGGGGACCGGATCCCCAACGGAGGCGGAGGACTAGCTGTCAACGGTTAGGAAGATTCTAAGGGCGACAGCAATAGAAGAAGTTATGATGGTCACTTTAGCCACCTTCCTCCTTAATGGAGAGGCAGAGCGTTGGTGGGCTGAACAGGAAGTGCACAAGTTCGGAGGCAGGGAGATTACCGAGATCACGATAGCGGAGTTCTCAAAGTCTTTTCTTCAAAGGTATATTCCTTCTGCCCAACGCATTGCGTTGCAGAACATGTTTCTGAAGTTAACTCAAGGCGACAGCTCAGTGGATGAGTACTTGCACGAGTTCACTAAACTGGGTCGTTATGCGGGGCCTATGATGGAAGACGAAGAGACAAAGACGAACAAGTTCTATGAAGGTCTTCGGGACGAGTTGAGGCTGCTCCTTGCAGGCCCTATGACGTTAGGTTTCCAGGTGATGGTCCAAACTGCCAGATCCCTAGAGTTGGACATGAAGAGGGTACAAGCAAAAGCTGTGGCAAAGAAACCTGAGTTTCATGTGCCGGTCTCTCAGTCCAAGTCAGAGTTCAGAAAGAACAAAAGGAAGTTCAAACCGGCGGAGCAATCCCGCTCAAATGTTTCTGGAGCAACGACTGTGCGGAGTCCTATCACGTGTTTCACCTGCGGGAAGGTGGGACACATGGCCGCAGTGTGTCGAAGTGGTCCCCCGAAGGCAGAAAATCGAGCATTGGACTATGCTCGAGCTGCGGAAAAGGGTAAAGCTGCGGAGTCTTCGGCTTCCCAGCACATTACTCCGACTCAGCCGAGAGTCTACTCGCTTGGCCAGCAAGAAGCCATACGACAAGCTGATGTTGTCACAGGTATGAATTAAAAATTAGCTTTTGCATAGCTATTTGTGATTATACTGTTGTGCAACTGTATGTTTTATTCGTGTGCAGTTAGGCTTTGTCCTAATTTTCAACTATCCGGCGAGAGCTCTATTTGATATGGGTGCATCGCACTCTTTTCTGTCTGAGGACTTCGTGGTGCGAATCGGAGTGCCGTCTACCTTTGTAGAGGATAGATTAGAAGTAGTGCTACCCAATGGATCTCGTATGTCTGCGGATAGGAAGAGCCGCGTGAAGGTGCGGATCGGAAATCAGGATTTCGATTTGGAAGCATCGTTATTACCGTTAGCTGAATTTGATGTGATCTTCGGCATGGACTGGCTCTCGGAGCAGCGTGCATGCATAGATTGCAATTCTAAGGAGATCACTCTGGGAAGGAACACCGATGGAGAAACCACGTTTGCCGGTATGCGAGGAGCGAGCAAGACGTTGATGTCTGCTCTCCAAGTGGTTAAGGCGGTGAGAAAAGGCGCCGAGTTGTTCTTCACCTTGTTGGAGGCTTCAGAGCCAAAGCCCAGGTTATGTGATGTCCCAGTCGTAGCGGAGTACGCCGACGTGTTTCCTAATGAACTCCCTGGGGCCCCGCCTCATCGGGAGATTGATTTCTGTATCGAGTTGGTGCCAGGTGCCAAACCTGTGGCCCGCTCACCGTACCGGATAGCGCCGAAGGAATTGGCAGAGCTGAAGGTCCAATTGCAAGAGCTGCTAGAGCAAGGCTACGTACGTCCAAGTTCCTCGCCTTGGAGTGCACCGGTCCTCTTTGTGAAAAAGAAGGACGGGAGCTTGCGTCTATGTATCGATTATCGAGAGCTAAACAAGTTGACCGAGAAGAACCGATATCCGATTCCAAGAATCGATGATCTATTCGACCAGCTGGTTGGGTCGACGGTATACTCCAAACTGGACCTAAGGTCCAGCTATTACCAACTGCGGATAAGGGAATGTGACATTCCAAAGACAGCGTTTAGTACCCGCTTTGGGCACTATGAGTTCACGGTGATGCCGTTCGGTCTGTCTAATGCACCGTCGGTATTCATGGACTTAATGAATAGGACGTTCCGTGAGTATTTGGATCAATTTGTGATCATCTTTATCGACGACATTTTGGTATACTCTCAATCGGAAGAGGAGCATGTAGGGCATCTGCACGCCATTCTGAGCACCTTGAGGAGGAGTCAACTATATGCCAAGTTCACCAAGTGCGAGTTTTGGCTACCGTCAGTAGCATTCCTTGGTCACGTCGTTAGTGGAGATGGAATTGCTGTTGATCCGTCGAAGATAGAAGCGATCCGAGCCTGGCCTTTATTGAAAAACGTAGCAGAAGTCCGAAGTTTCTTAGGACTTGTCGGCTATTATAGGCGCTTTGGGGAAAACTTCTCGAGGATTGCACTTCCTCTCACTAAATTGACTAGGAAATATAATAAGTTTGTTTGGTCGCCCGAGTGCGCACGAGCTTTTGAAGAGCTGAAGAGCCGTCTGACCACGGCGCCCATTCTATGCTCGCCATGTGGTACGGAAGGCTACGAAATTTATAGCGACGCCTCAGGGAGTGGTTTGGGATGTGTCCTAGTGCAGTTCGATAAGGTAATTGCCTACGGCTCCCGGCAGTTGAAGGTTCATGAGAGGAATTACCCGGTCCATGATTTGGAGCTATCGGCCGTGATATTTGCCCTTAAGCTTTGGAGGCATTATTTGTATGGCGTGAAGATCGACATCTTTACCGACCACAAGAGCCTCAAGTACTTGCTGGATCAAAGGGAGTTGAATATGCGTCAAAGGAGGTGGTTGGAGTTCCTTGGGGACTACACCTTCGACATCAAATATACTCCTGGAAAGGGAAATGTAGTTGCGGACGCGTTGAGTCCTCGGGCTCCCGCTCAAGCAAATTGGATTTCGTGCACGGATTGCCGAGATCGCAGCATGGAAACGACGCCATCTTGGTGATCGTGGACAGACTGACAAAAGTATCGCATTTTATTCCGAACCAGAAGGATGATTCTGTAGAAAAGCTAGCGAAGCTCTATGTCGATAGTATTGTGCGGCTGCACGGTGTCCCTCGTAGCATCGTCAGCAATCGTGACGGGCGTTTCACATCGAAAGATTGGAGGCTTATCCATGAACTGTTGGGCACTAAATTGAAATTCAGCACGGCCTTCCACCCGCAAACGGATGGACAGACCGAGAGGACCAACAGGACTATGGAGGATATGCTCCAAATATGCGCTCTGGATTTTGGAAAGAAGTGGGAAGATCATCTCTATATGATCGAATTCGCCTACAATAATAGCTACCAAGCCAGTATAAAGATGGCTCCCTTCGAGGCCCTCTATGGTAAGAAGTGTCGTACGCCGTGGTCTTGGGCGGAAACGGGCGATACTAAGCTATTAAAGCGAAAGGATGTTGAGGAAGCAACTTCGACGATCCGAACTATTCGTGAAAGGCTATTGATTGCCCAAGATAGGCAAGCAAAATATTACAACGCCAAGCATAGGAACCTAGAGTTCACCGTCGGTGACCGGGTTTACTTGAAGATCAAACCGTTCAAAGGGGTATCAAGGATCCGACGCTTGAAAAAGCTCAGTCCAAGGTACTTAGGACCGTTTGAGATTGTGGAACGTATTGGTGATGCGGCTTATCGGCTTGCACTATCTGCAGAGCTGAGTGGTCTGCACGACGTGTTTCACATTTCAGTTCTGAGGAAGGCAGTGCAAGAGCCTACTCATATCGTTGCGGTTGGCAAAGTGCCGGTTGATAGTGGGTTGTCGACGAAAGTCAAGCCCTTACGCATCGAGGATACCGAGGTAAAGCAGTTGCGGAACAAGTCCATTCGGATGGTAAAAGCCCGGTGGGATAATTGCGGCCGAGAGGAGCTATCTTGGGAGAGAGAGCAAGCGATGCTTGCGGAGTACCCCGATCTATTTCTCTCAGGTAAATTTTCTTTAAAAACTGTAAATTCCTGCTATTACTATTTTCGAAATTTCGGGACGAAATTCTTTTAAGGAGGGTGGAGTTGTAACACCCCAAAGATCGTAGTTCAGCGAGGTAGGCGGAGTGGTAGTGCTGTGCTCGGGATAGGCTGAAAATTCCACATCAGGTCAATGCACACGACCATTGTTCTCTTCGCGCACGACCAGTGATCGTGCGTAACCCGCAAGGAATCGGAGTTCTGTCTCGGCTTA
This sequence comes from Dactylorhiza incarnata, assembly GCA_033032865.1. Classification (NCBI taxonomy): domain Eukaryota; kingdom Viridiplantae; phylum Streptophyta; class Magnoliopsida; order Asparagales; family Orchidaceae; genus Dactylorhiza; species Dactylorhiza incarnata. The sequence continues at coordinate 20,155,552 of JAWHQI010000004.1, forward strand.
TCGCACGACCATTCTCCTCTCGCGCACGACCAGTGATCGTGCGCCTGTGATCGTGCGCGCTCTTTATCTGCTCCGCGATTTTGAGCGGAGGAGACGATCCGGCCGTCCAAATCCTTTGGAATTCGATCCAATGGCTAGGATTAGTTGCTGGAGGGTCTTAGGGCTTGTGAGAGGAGATTAACCCTCATTCTTTTGAGGCTTTTCTCTCTCCAAACCTAGAGGAAGAAGAAGGAGGCAAGGAAGAAGAAGGGGGATTCCGCCATTGACGGAGCTCCGTTTCGCGAGACGTTTCCAGATCTGGAGAGTGCAGCCCGGTGCGGTCATTTCCCTCCGTCTAGAATCTCGGATCCATGGCGAAAAAGAACGCTCCTAGGGTAACGATTCCTTCTCCCGTTGTTTGGACTTGTCTTTTGTCCTCTCCTTCATTTCTCTATGCTTGCATGAGGGATCCCTTTCACCAAATGGGTGAAGTGTAGGATTCCCTCAAGTTCTTCGGAACTCTGGGTCGATTGTGTCCGTCCCCGGAATATTGCATGTAGAAAATCCGGTAGTCGTGCGGATTTAGGCATTTTGTGTGAAGCTTATTCGTGGCCGTGAGCCCGAATCGGTGATGCTTGGATTGCGACGTTGCATTTAGGTTAAGCCTAGAATGCGTACCGGAGAATGACTCTGTGAAATCGTCTATAGTAGTGCGGGATTTAAGTGTAGGCGTCTTGTGAAGATCCTAACGAAAGCCCCATGCTTTGAGATTGGATGAAGGCAAGCCTTCACCACGAAATTGATGCGGAGCGTTTTATACCTCCCTTTTTGAGTATTTGTGAAGCCTAGATCCTTGTGAAGGGATTAGGTGCGTAGCTTATATTTGTGTAGCACTTGAAAGTGCTAAACCCTTACGGGCCGAGGCGAAGCCGTACCCGCGTCGTGCGAAAGATCGCGATGATTAGAGCACGGGCAAAGCTGAACCGAACCCGTTTCCATGCAGATCGGTAAGAGGTCCCTACCTCATGTAGCCGTGTGATCATGGGAGAGGTCGTGGAAGATGGTTTACCTAGACCGAACAAAAGCTCTTTTTCCCACCTAAGGCGATGGCCCTTACGGTGGAGTGTTTGTGAAATTGATGTTGTTAGCCTCATGCGGTTGTTTAGGCGGTTGTGGGGAACCTTCGGGTGAACCCAACTAACATCATGTGCATACCTAGGTTCCCTCGTTTTTGATGCTCAACCTAGAAGATTGAATGTGCTTGAAACCTCACCTTGTGTAGTTGCACTTTCCTTATTTTAGTACTTGTGCTAGTATGGCTTGCTTGCAGGGTAGAATCTCCGCCACCCCGGGAAAGGGGTGGGGTCGTTATAATTTGGTCAGCTGTGCTGACCGTTACTTTGTTTGCCACCGCTTGGTAGAATGTTCTTATGCAGGTGCAGGTGAGCCTAGCGGGAAATAGCGGGCGGTGGCCCCTTTTGCTGAGTTGGCCCTTGAAGGCCAGCCTCCCTTTTTAGCTTTCTCATGTATTGCCGGCCTGCGCGCCGATGTATGTTTTGGAGTTTTAGTACATTTGTTAAATGTAAGGCCTTAAGGCCATAACTCTATTTCATGGTTTCATTCCTACGATAGTGGACAATTCTAATTGAAATGTTAAATCTTTATGCTTCCGCTAGTGTTTAGTATACTCTATTGTAATTTCTTTCTGTTTATCACCTTTTAACTCCTAACTAGTGTGGTTAGTATGGCGTGGGGTCCCGACCGGACCTACTGTTATATTATTCGTATTGGCAGGGTGTTACACTCAGAGCCCTACATTCATTAAAGTATCAGTTTTACCCATTGCAGTTCATTTAGTTGTCGATATATAGCGGGTTGCACTGGTAATGCGAAATTTAGCTTCAAATAACACCTAAACTTGAAACATCCATAACTTTTGATCAGGTTGTCTAATTTTTGCCCACAACACCTTTTCAGAATGAGATCAGAGCCCTACATCCAATGAAGCACAAGTTTTACCCATTCTAGGTCGTTTAGTTGTTGATCTATAGCGGGTTGCAGTGATAATGTGGGATTTAGCTCCAAATGACACATAAACTTCAAACAGACAGAACTCTTGATCCAGTTGCCCAATTTTTGTGCACAATACCTTTTTAGAATGAGTTCAGAGCCCTACATCCAATGGAGAGTAGGATATAAACATTCAAGTTTGTTTATTGTTCGATATACAGTGGGTTCCAGTGGTAATGCATGATTTAGCTCCAAATTACACATAAACTTCAAGCAGCCATAACTTTTGATCTGATTGTTCGATTTTTGCCAACAACACTTTTTTGGAAAGAGCTCATATTCTCCATCCAACAGAGAATAAGATTTACCCATTCGAGAATAAGACAACACTTTTCTGGTTGTCCGATTTTCCCCCACAATACCTTTTCAGAATGAGATCGGAGCCCTAAATCCAGTGGAGAACAATTTAAACTCATTCCAGCTTGTTTAGAGGTCGATATACAGTGAGTTGTGGTGGTAATATGAGATTTATCTCCAAATGACACATACATTTCAAAATGGCAGAATTTTTAATCCGGGTTGTAGTGAAAATGAGAGATTTAGCTGCAAATGACACTCAAACATAAAACAGCAACCACTTTTGATGCGGTTGTCTAATTTTACCCCACAGAATCTTTTCGGAATGAGCTCGGAGCACTACATTCATTGGAGCACAAGTTTTACCCACTCCAGTTCATTTAGTTGTCGATATATTGCTGGTTGTAGCGGTAATGCAAAATTTATCTCTAAATTACACCTAAACTTCTAACAGCCATAACTTTTGATTTGTATGTTTGATTTTTGCCCACAACACCTTTTCGGAATATGCTCGGAGGCATACATCCAATGGAGAACAATTTTAAGCCATTCCAGCTAATTTTAGTGGTCAATATACAGCAGGTTGCAATGGTAATGAGGGATTTAGCTCCTCTTGACACATAAACTGTAACAGCCATAACTTTTGATGTGGTTGTCCGATTTTTGCGCACAACACCTTTTTGGAATGAGCTCGGAGCCCTACAACCAATGGAAAACAAGTTTTACCCATTTCAGTTTGTTTAGTGGTCAATATACAGTTGGTTGGTAATAAGTTATTTAGCTCGAAAGGAGACCTAAACTTCAAACATCCGTAACTTTTGATCCGGTTGTCTGATTTTCGCCCACAATATCTTTTCGCAATGAGATTGGAGCCCTAAATCCAATGGAGAACAATTATAATCCATTCAAGCTCATTTGGAGGTCGATATACAGTGGGTTGTACTGTTAGTGCGAGATTTAGCTACAAATAACACATAAATTTCCAAAATGAAAGAATTTTAGATGCGGTTTGTAGTGAAAGTGAGGGATTTAGCTCCAAATGACACTCAAAGTTTATACAACATTAACTTTTGATCCGATTGTCTGATTTTACCCCCATAACATTTTTAGGAATGAGCTCAGATCCCTACATTCATTGAAGCCTACGTTTTACCCATTTCATTTCATTTAGTTGTCTATATATAGCGGGATGCACTGGTAATGCGAAATTTAGCTTCAAATGACACATAAACTTGAAAATCCATAACTTTTGATCAAATTGTCTGATTTTTGCCCACAACACCTTTTCAGAATGAGATCAGAGCCCTACATCCAATGGACAACAAGTTTTACCCATTTCAGGTCGTTTAGTGGTTGATCTACAGTGGGTTGCAGTGATAATGTGGGATTTAGCTCCAAATGACACATAAACTTCAAACAGACAGAACTCTTGATCCAGTTGCCCAATTTTTGCGCACAATACCTTTTTAGAATGGGTTCAGAGCCCTACATCCAATGGAGAGTAGGATATAAACATTCAAGTTTGTTTATTGTTCGATATACAGTGGGTTCCACTGGTAATGCATGATTTAGCTCCAAATTACACATAAACTTCAAGCAGCCATAACTTTTGATCCGATTGTTCGATTTTTGCCAACAACACTATTTTGGAAAGAGATCATATTCTCCATCCAACAGAGAATAAGATTTAGCCATTCGAGAATAAGACAACACCTTTCCGGTTGCCTGATTTTTGCCCACAATACCATTTCGGAATAAGATCGGAGCCCTAAATCCAGTGGAGAACAATTTAAACCCATTCCAGCTTATTTAGAGGTCGATATACAGTGAGTTGAGGTGGTAATATGAGATTTATCTCCAAATGACACATACACTTCAAAATGGCAGAATTTTTAATGCGAGTTGTAGTGAAAATGAGAGATTTAGCTGCAAATGACACTCAAACTTAAAACAGCAACCACTTTTGATGCGGTTGTCTTATTTTACCCCACAGCACTTTTTCGAAATGAGCTCGGAGCACTACATTCATTGAAGCACAAGTTTTACCCACTCCAGTTCATTTAGTTGTCGATATATTGCTGGTTGTAGCGGTAAAGCGAAATTTAGCTCTAAAATACACCTAAACTTCTAACAGCCATAACTTTTTATTTGTATGTTTGATTTTTGCCCACAACACCTTTTCGGTATATGCTCGGAGTCATACATCCAATGGAGAACAATTTTAAACCATTCCAGCTCATTTTAGTGGTCAATATACAGCAGGTTGCAATGTTTATGAGGGATTTTGCTCTTCTTGACACATAAACTATAACAGCCATAACTTTTGATCTGGTTGTCCGATTTTTGCGCACAACACCTTTTTGGAATGAGCTCGGAGCCCTACATCCAATGGAAAACAAGTTTTACACATTCTAGTTTGTTTAGTGGTCAATATACAGTTGGATGGTAATAAGTTATTTAGCTCGAAAGGAGACCTAAACTTCAAACATCCGTAACTTTTGATCCGGTTGTCCGATTTTCGCCCACAATACCTTTTCGCAATGAGATTGAAGCCCTAAATCCAATGGAGAACAATTTTAACCCATTAAAGGTCGTTTGGAGGTCGATATACAGTGGGTTGTACTGTTAATGTCAGATTTAGCTACAAATAACACATAAATTTCCAAAATGAAAGAATTTTAGATGCGGTTTGTAGTGAAAGTGAGTGATTTAGCTCCAAATGACACTCAAACTTTATATAGGAATAACTTTTGATTCGGTTGTCTGATTTTACCCCCATAAAGTCTTTTAGGAATGAGCTCAGAGCGCTACATTCATTAAAGTATCAGTTTTACCCATTGTAGTTCATTTAGTTGTCGATATATAGCGGGTTGCACTGGTAATGCGAAATTTAGCTTCAAATAATACCTAAACTTGAAACATCCATAACTTTTGATCAGGTTGTCTAACTTTTGCCCACAACACCTTTTCAGAATGAGATCAGAGCCCTACATCCAATGAACAGCAAGTTTTACCCATTCCAGGTCGTTTAGTGGTTGATCTATAGTGGGTTGCAGTGATAATGTGGGATTTAGCTCCAAATGACACATAAACTTCAAACAGACAGAACTCTTGATCCAGTTGCCCAATTTTTGTGCACAATACCTTTTTAGAATGAGTTCAGAGCCCTACATCCAATGGAGAGTAGGATATAAACATTCAAGTTTGTTTATTGTTCGATATACAGTGGGTTCCAGTGGTAATGCATGATTTAGCTCCAAATTACACATAAACTTCAAGCAGCCATAACTTTTGATCTGATTGTTCAATTTTTGCCAACAACACTTTTTTGGAAAGAGCTCATATTCTCCATCCAACAGAGAATAATATTTACCCATTCGAGAATAAGACAACACTTTTCTGGTTGTCCGATTTTCCCCCACAATACCTTTTTCAGAATGAGATCGGAGCCCTAAATCCAGTGGAGAACAATTTAAACTCATTCCAGCTTGTTTAGAGGTCGATATACAGTGAGTTGTGGTGGTAATATGAGATTTATCTCCAAATGACACATACATTTCAAAATGGCAGAATTTTTAATCCGGGTTGTAGTGAAAATGAGAGATTTAGCTGCAAATGACACTCAAACATAAAACAGCAACCACTTTTGATGCGGTTGTCTAATTTTACCCCACGGAATCTTTTCGGAATGAGCTCAGAGCACTACATTCATTGCAGCACAAGTTTTACCCACTCCAGTTCATTTAGTTGTCGATATATTGCTGGTTGTAGCGGTAATGCAAAATTTATCTCTAAATTACACCTAAACTTCTAACAGCCATAACTTTTGATTTGTATGTTTGATTTTTGCCCACAACACCTTTTCGGAATATGCTCGGAGGCATACATCCAATGGAGAACAATTTTAAACCATTCCAGCTAATTTTAGTGGTCAATATACAGCAGGTTGCAATGGTAATGAGGGATTTAGCTCCTCTTGACACATAAACTGTAACATCCATAACTTTTGATGTGGTTGTCCGATTTTTGCGCACAACACCTTTTTGGAATGAGCTCGGAGCCCTACAACCAATGGAAAACAAGTTTTACCCATTTCAGTTTGTTTAGTGGTCAATATACAGTTGGTTGGTAATAAGTTATTTAGCTCGAAAGGAGACCTAAACTTCAAACATCCGTAACTTTTGATCCGGTTGTCTGATTTTCGCCCACAATATCTTTTCGCAATGAGATTGGAGCCCTAAATCCAATGGAGAACAATTATAATCCATTCAAGCTCATTTGGAGGTCGATATACAGTGGGTTGTACTGTTATTGCGAGATTTAGCTACAAATAACACATAAATTTCCAAAATGAAAGAATTTTAGATGCGGTTTGTAGTGAAAGTGAGAGATTTAGCTCCAAATGACACTCAAAGTTTATACAACATTAACTTTTGATCCGATTGTCTGATTTTACCCCCATAACATTTTTAGGAATGAGCTCAGATCCCTACATTCATTGAAGCCTACGTTTTACCCATTTCATTTCATTTAATTGTCTATATATAGCGGGATGCACTGGTAATGCGAAATTTAGCTTCAAATGACACATAAACTTGAAAATCCATAACTTTTGATCAAATTGTCTGATTTTTGCCCACAACACCTTTTCAGAATGAGATCAGAGCCCTACATCCAATGGACAACAAGTTTTACCCATTCCAGGTCGTTTAGTGGTTGATCTACAGTGGGTTGCAGTGATAATGTGGGATTTAGCTCCAAATGACACATAAACTTCAAACAAACAGAAATCTTGATCCAGTTGCCCAATTTTTGCGCACAATACCTTTTTAGAATGGGTTCAGGGCCCTACATCCAATGGAGAGTAGGATATAAACATTCAAGTTTGTTTATTGTTCGATATATAGTGGGTTCCACTGGTAATGCATGATTTAGCTCCAAATTACACATAAACTTCAAGCAGCCATAACTTTTGATCCGATTGTTCAATTTTTGCCAACAACACTATTTTGGAAAGAGCTCATATTCTCCATCCAACAGAGAATAAGATTTACCCATTCGAGAATAAGACAACACCTTTCCGGTTGCCTGATTTTTGCCCACAATACCATTTCGGAATAGGATCGGAGCCCTAAATCCAGTGGAGAACAATTTAAACCCATTCCAGCTTATTTAGAGGTCGATATACAGTGAGTTGAGGTGGTAATATGAGATTTATCTCCAAATGACACATACACTTCAAAATGGCAGAATTTTTAATGCGAGTTGTAGTGAAAATGAGAGATTTAGCTGCAAATGACACTCAAACTTAAAACAACAACCACTTTTGATGCGGTTGTCTTATTTTACCCCACAACACTTTTTCGGAATGAGCTCGGAGCACTACATTCTTTGAAGCACAAGTTTTACCCACTCCAGTTCATTTAGTTGTCGATATATTGCTGGTTGTAGCGGTAAAGCGAAATTTAGCTCTAAATTACACCTAAACTTCTAACAGCCATAACTTTTTATTTGTATGTTTGATTTTTGCCCACAACACCTTTTCGGTATATGCTCGGAGTCATACATCCAATGGAGAACAATTTTAAAACATTCCAGCTCATTTTAGTGGTCAATATACAGTAGGTTGCAATGTTTATGAGGGATTTTGCTCTTCTTGACACATAAACTATAACAGACATAACTTTTGATCTGGTTGTCCGATTTTTGCGCACAACACCTTTTTGGAATGAGCTCGGAGCCCTACATCCAATGGAAAACAAGTTTTACACATTCTAGTTTGTTTAGTGGTCAATATACAGTTGGATGGTAATAAGTTATTTAGCTCGAAAGGAGACCTAAACTTCAAACATCCGTAACTTTTGATCCGGTTGTCCGATTTTCGCCCACAATACCTTTTCGCAATGAGATTGAAGCCCTAAATCCAATGGAGAACAATTTTAACCCATTCAAGGTCGTTTGGAGGTCGATATACAGTGGGTTGTACTATTAATGTCAGATTTAGCTACAAATAACACATAAATTTCCAAAATGAAAGAATTTTAGATGCGGTTTGTAGTGAAAGTGAGTGATTTAGCTCCAAATGACACTCAAACTTTATATAGGAATAACTTTTGATTCGGTTGTCTGATTTTACCCCCATAAAGTATTTTAGGAATGAGCTCAGAGCGCTACATTCATTAAAGTATCAGTTTTACCCATTGTAGTTCATTTAGTTGTCGATATATAGCGGGTTGCACTGGTAATGCGAAATTTAGCTTCAAATAATACCTAAACTTGAAACATCCATAACTTTTGATCAGGTTGTCTAACTTTTGCCCACAACACCTTTTCAGAATGAGATCAGAGCCCTACATCCAATGAACAGCAAGTTTTACCCATTCCAGGTCGTTTAGTGGTTGATCTATAGTGGGTTGCAGTGATAATGTGGTATTTAGCTCCAAATGACACATAAACTTCAAACAGACAGAACTCTTGATCTAGTTTCCCAATTTTTGTGCACAATACCTTTTTAGAATGAGTTCAGAGCCCTACATCCAATGGAGAGTAGGATATAAACATTCAAGTTTGTTTATTGTTCGATATACAGTGGGTTCCAGTGGTAATGCATAATTTAGCTCCAAATTACACATAAACTTCAAGCAGCCATAACTTTTGATCTGATTGTTCGATTTTTGCCAACAACACTTTTTTGGAAAGAGCTCATATTCTCCATCCAACAGAAAATAAGATTTACCCATTCGAGAATAAGACAACACTTTTCTGGTTGTCCGATTTTCCCCCACAATACCTTTTCAGAATGAGATCGGAGCCCTAAATCCAGTGGAGAACAATTTAAACTCATTCCAGCTTGTTTAGAGGTCGATATACAGTGAGTTGTGGTGGTAATATGAGATTTATCTCCAAATGACATATACACTTCAAAATGGCAGAATTTTTAATCCGGATTGTAGTGAAAATGAGAGATTTAGCTGCAAATGACACTCAAACATAAAACAACAACCACTTTTGATGCGGTTGTCTAATTTAACCCCACAGAATCTTTTCGGAATGAGCTCGGAGCACTACATTCATTGGAGCACAAGTTTTACCCACTCCAGTTCATTTAGTTGTCGATATATTGCTGGTTGTAGCGGTAATGCAAAATTTATCTCTAAATTACACCTAAACTTCTAACAACCATAACTTTTGATTTGTATGTTTGATTTTTGCCCACAACACCTTTTCGGAATATGCTCGGAGGCATACATCCAATGGAGAACAATTTTAAACCATTCCAGCTAATTTTAGTGGTCAATATACAGCAGGTTGCAATGGTAATGAGGGATTTAGCTCCTCTTGACACATAAACTGTAACAGCCATAACTTTTGATCTGGTTGTCCGATTTTTGCGCACAACACCTTTTTGGAATGAGCTCGGAGCCCTACATCTAATGGAAAATAAGTTTTACCAATTCCAGTTTGTTTAGTGGTCAATATACAGTTGGTTGGTAATAAGGTATTTAGCTCGAAAGTAGACCTAAACTTCAAACATCCGTAACTTTCGATCCGGTTGTCCGATTTTCTCCCACAATACCTTTTCGCAATGAGATCGAAGCCCTAAATCCAATGGAGAACAATTTTAACCCATTCAAGGTCGTTTGGAGGTCGATATATAGTGGGTTGTACTGTTAATGTCAGATTTAGCTACAAATAACACATAAATTTCCAAAATGAAAGAATTTTAGATGCGGTTTGTAGTGAAAGTGAGTGATTTAGCTCCAAATGACACTCAAACTTTATATAGGAATAACTTTTGATTCGGTTGTCTGATTTTACCCCCATAAAGTCTTTTAGGAATGAGCTCAGAGCCCTACATTCATTAAAGTATCAGTTTTACCCATTGCAGTTCATTTAGTTGTCGATATATAGCGGGTTGCACTGGTAATGCGAAATTTAGCTTCAAATAACAGCTAAACTTGAAACATCCATAACTTTTGATCAGGTTGTCTAATTTTTGCCCACAATACCTTTTAAGAATGAGATCAGAGATCTACATCCAATGAACAACAAGTTTTACCCATTCCAGGTTGTTTAGTGGTTGATCTATAGTGGGTTGCAGTGATAATGTGGGATTTAGCTCCAAATGACACATAAACTTCAAACAGACAGAACTCTTGATCCAGTTGGCCAATTTTTGTGCACAATACCTTTTTAGAATGAGTTCAGAGCCCTACATCCAATGGAGAGTAGGATATAAACATTCAAGTTTGTTTATTGTTCGATATACAGTGGGTTCCAGTGGTAATGCATGATTTAGCTCCAAATTACACATAAACTTCAAGCAGCCATAACTTTTGATCTGATTGTTCGATTTTTGCCAACAACACTTTTTTGGAAAGAGCTCATATTCTCCATCCAACAGAGAATAAGATTTACCCATTCGAGAATAAGACAACACTTTTCTGGTTGTCCGATTTTCCCCCACAATACCTTTTCAGAATGAGATCGGAGCCCTAAATCCAGTGGAGAACAATTTAAACTCATTCCAGCTTGTTTAGAGGTCGATATATAGTGAGTTGTGGTGGTAATATGAGATTTATCTCCAAATGACACATACACTTCAAAATGGCAGAATTTTTAATACGGGTTGTAGTGAAAATGAGAGATTTAGCTGCAAATGACACTCAAACATAAAACAGCAACCACTTTTGATGCGGTTGTCTAATTTTACCCCACAGAATCTTTTCGGAATGAGCTCGGAGCACTACATTCATTGGAGCACAAGTTTTACCCACTCCAGTTCATTTAGTTGTCGATATATTGCTGGTTGTAGCGGTAATGCAAAATTTATCTCTAAATTACACCTAAACTTCTAACAGCCATAACTTTTGATTTGTATGTTTGATTTTTGCCCACAACACCTTTTCGGAATATGCTCGGAGGCATACATCCAATGGAGAACAATTTTAAACCATTCCAGCTAATTTTAGTGGTCAATATACAGCAGGTTGCAATGGTAATGAGGGATTTAGCTCCTCTTGACACATAAACTGTAACAGCCATAACTTTTGATCTGGTTGTCCGATTTTTGCGCACAACACCTTTTTGGAATGAGCTCGGAGCCCTACAACCAATGGAAAACAAGTTTTACCCATTCCAGTATTTTTAGTGGTCAATATACAGTTGGTTGGTAATAAGTTATTTAGCTCGAAAGGAGACCTAAACTTCAAACATCCGTAATTTTTGATCCGGTTGTCTGATTTTCGCCCACAATATCTTTTCGCAATGAGATTGGAGCCCTAAATCCAATGGAGAACAATTATAATCCATTCAAGCTCATTTGGAGGTCGATATACAGTGGGTTGTAATGTTATTGCGAGATTTAGCTACAAATAACACATAAATTTCCAAAATGAAAGAATTTTAGATGCGGTTTGTAGTGAAAGTGAGAGATTTAGCTCCAAATGACACTCAAAGTTTATACAACAATAACTTTTGATCCGGTTGTCTGATTTTACCCCCATAACATCTTTTAGGAATGAGCTCAGAGCCCTAAATTCATTGAAGCACACGTTTTACCCATTTCATTTCATTTTGTTGTCTATATAAAGCGGGATGCACTGGTAATGCGAAATTTAGCTTCAAATGACACATAAAGTTGAAACATCTATAACTTTTGATCAGATTGTCTGATTTTTGCCCACAACACCTTTTCAGAATGAGATCAGAGCCCTACATCCAATGGACAACATGTTTTACCCATTCTAGGTCGCTTAGTGGTTGATCTACAGTGGGTTGCAGTGATAATGTGGGATTTAGCTCCAAATGACACATAAACTTCAAACAGACAGAACTCTTGATCCAGTTGCCCAATTTTTGCGCACAATACCTTTTTAGAATGAGTTCAGAGCCCTACATCCAATGGAGAGTAGGATATAAACATTCAAGTTTGTTTATTGTTCGATATACAGTGGGTTCCACTGGTAATGCATGATTTAGCTCCAAATTACACACAAACTTCAAGCAGCCATAACTTTTGATCCCATTGTTCGATTTTTGCCAACAACACTATTTTGGAAAGAGCTCATATTCTCCATCCAACAGAGAATAAGACAACACCTTTCCGGTTGTTCGATTTCGGAAAGAGCTCGTATTCTCCATCCAACAGAGAATAAGATTTACCCATTCGAGAATAAGACAACACCTTTCCGGTTGTCCGATTTCCCCCCACAATACCTTTTCGGAATGAAATCGGAGCCCTAAATCCAGTGGGGAACAATTTAAACCCATTCCAGCTTGTTTAGAGGTCGATATACAGTGAGTTGTGGTGGTAATATGAGATTTATCTCCAAATGACACATACACTTCAAAATGGCAGAATTTTTAATGCGGGTTGTAGTGAAAATGAGAGATTTAGCTGCAAATGACACTCAAACGTAAAACAGCAACCACTTTTGATGCGGCTGTCTTATTTGACCCCACAACACTTTTTCGGAATGAGCTCGGAGCACTACATTCATTGAAGCACAAGTTTTACTCACTCCAGTTCATTTAGTTGTCGATATATTGCTGGTTGTAGCGGTAAAGCGAAATTTAGCTCTAAATTACACCTAAACTTCTAACAGCCATAACTTTTTATTTGTATGTTTGATTTTTAACCATAACACCTTTTCGGAATATGCTCGGAGGCATACATCCAATGGAGAACAATTTTAAACCATTGCAGCTCATTTTAGTGGTCCATATACAGCGGGTTGCAAGGGTAATGAGGGATTTAGCTCCTCTTGACACATAAACTATAACAGCCATAACTTTTGCTCTGGTTATTCGATTTTTGGGCACAACACCTTTTTGGAACGAGCTCGGAGCCCTACATCCAATGGAAAACAAGTTTTATGCATTCTAGTTTGTTTAGTGGTCAATATACAGTTGGTTGGTAATAAGTTATTTAGCTCGAAAGGAGACCTAAACTTCAAACATCCGTAACTTTTGATCCGGTTGTCCGATTTTCGCCCACAATACCTTTTCGCAATGAGATCGAAGCCCTAAATCCAATGGAGAACAATTTTAACCCATTCAAGCTCGTTTGGAGGTCGATATACAGTGGGTGGTACTGTTAATGTCAGATTTAGCTACAAATAACACATAAATTTCCAAAATGAAAGAATTTTAGATGCGGTTTGTAGTGAAAGTGAGTGATTTAGCTCCAAATGACACTCAAACTTTATATAGGAATAACTTTTGATCCGGTTGTCTGATTTTACCCCCATTAAATCTTTTAGGAATGAGCTCAGTGCCCTACATTCATTGAAGCATAAATTTTACCCATTGCAGTTCATTTAGTTGTCGATATATAGCATGTTGCACTGGTAATGCGAAATTTAGCTTCAAATGACACCTAAACTTGAACATCCATAACTTTTGATCAGGTTGTCTGATTTTTGCCCACAACACCTTTTCAGAATGAGATCAGAGCCCTACATCCAATGAACAACAAGTTTTACCCATTCTAGGTCGTTTAGTGGTTGATCTACAGTGGGTTGCAGTGATAATGTGGGGTTTAGCTCCAAATGACACATAAATTTCAAACAGACAGAACTCTTGATCCAGTTGCCCAATTTTTGCCCACAATACCTTTTTAGAATGAGTTCAGATCCCTACATCCAATGGAGAGTAGGATATAAACATTCAAGTTTGCTTATTGTTCAAAATACAGTGGGTTCCAGTGGTAATGCCGGATTTAGCTCCAAATTACACATAAACTTCAAGCAGCCATAACTTTTGATCCGATTGTTCGATTTTTGCCAACAACACTTTTTTGGAAAGAGCTCATATTCTCCATCCAACAGAGAATAAGATTTACCCATTCGAGAATAAGACAACACCTTTCTGGTTGTCTGATTTTCACCCACAATACCTTTTCGGAATGAGATCGGAGCCCTAAATCCAGTGGAGAACAATTTAAACCCATTCCAGCTTGTTTAGAGGTCGATATACAGTGAGTTGTGGTGGTAATATGAGATTTATCTCCAAATGACACATACACTTCAAAATGGCAGAATTTTTAATGCGGGTTGTAGTGAAAATGAGAGATTTAGCTGCAAATGACACTCAAATTTAAAACAGGAACCACTTTTGATGTGGTTGTCTTATTTTACCCCACAACACCTTTTTGGAATGAGCTCGGTGCACTACATTCATTGGAGCACAAGTTTTACCCACTCCTGTTCATTTAGTTGTCGATATATTGCTGGTTGTAGCGGTAATGCGAAATTTAGCTCTAAATTACACCTAAACTTCTAACAGTCATAACTTTTGATTTGTATGTTTGATTTTTGCCCACAACACCTTTTCGGAATATGCTTGGAGGCATACATCCAATGTGTTGGAACACGGTCTTCCGCATCTCCTAGGTTTGAGAATAATAAATCCTATGTGTATTTGATCTTGTGTGTTCAAGTGTGCAGTTTAACATAGTCCACATGGCTCAAGGAGTACTCATGATGTCTGCCCCCAAAATTGAGGCCAAAATTCGAACAAGCTCACTAGCGCCGGCGGTAGCGATAGCGTCCGGCGCTAGCATTGATTAGCTCGATTCCGGCGGCATTTTTAGAAGGAGCTAGCGCCCGGCGGTAGCTACTAGCGCTGGCGGTAGCATGGCGCACAAGAGGCATAGAGCAAATTGTTGCCACGGATGGGAGATTCGGCCGCGCAAGATCATTCCTAATCCGGGCTAGCGCCAGCGGTAGCGCTAGTGCCGGCGGTAGCGTGAAGGCTATAAATTGGATGGTTTTGCTCTGAATTCTTCATCCTCCTCCAATCCCAACCTCCAGAGCTTCGTGCCACAACAGAGAGAGGAAGATTCAGAGCGATACTCCCACAATTCCATAAAGCCTTAAGGAGATCCGTGGAGAAGATTTCAACACGCATCATCATCGTGACGAAAGGCTGCATCGACTACGATCATACTCTGCGGGCCTTCGTCCACTTCTCCAAGAGATCCACAGAGAGGGAGTTTTTATATTATTGTCTTTTCATTTCATATCTTTTCTGTAAACGGTAGTGAAATCGCCTCGTGTTGGCGACTAGGTCTGGGGTAGGACTTAGGGCTGAAATTCGCCTCGTGTTGGCGACTAGATCTAGGTTAGGTCTAGGGGGTGCTCGAGGCCTTTCTGGGGATAGATCGGCTAGAGCGGCTTGAGGCCGTATCTGGGGAGAGATCGGCTAAAGCCAACCGATTCGTGGGGATACGAGTCGATATAGAAAACGAAAAAGAATTTTTATTAGTCGCCTCCGATTTCTAGCGTCATAGAAATCAAGTTTTGTAAAACATTATTTGGTACTAATAAAGCATATCTCTTTATTATTGTTTTACTTGATGTCTCTTTATTAATCTTGCAATATTCCGAAGTTTCTCTAAATATAATCTAAAGTTTTTGAAAGCCCTTATTCCCCCCCCCCCCCCCCCCCCTCTAAGGGCGCCGACCGATCCAACAAGTGGTATCAGAGCTAGGTTATATTCCAATCGGCTTAACAACCGAGAATAATAGCGTCTCATGATCTCGCTTCAACTAGTGGGGCAAATTTCTGTGAAGATGAAATATCACATAAACCACCTTTGTTTGAAGGAACAAATTATAAAGGATGGAAAATTTTAATGAAAAAATTTATTAAAACTTTAGATATCGAAGTATGGAACTTAGCAATTATAAGACGTGCTGATGAATCAAATAAAAAGGAACTTCATTTAGATGCAAAAGCTAAACATTATCTATTTTTTGGTCTCTCAAATGAAGTTTTCAAATTTGTGTATTGCTTTTCTAGTTCTTATAAAGTATGGAAATTTCTTGAAAAAATGTATGATCTTCCTCTCGCAGGTATGGAACAAACATAGGAGGAAAAGAACGAACAAGCATCCATTATCGTTCAAGAAGATCTCTCTCGGAGCGAAACCATGGAGAATATTGAAATAGAGAAAGAGAACAATACATCAAAAGAAGATGAAAACTCATCTGTGATCTAGGAAGGACCAAAAGATAACGATGGAACTTTATGCACACATTTTGCCTCTATCAAAAGCGCTGTAAGAAAGTCAAAATCCTCTTCTTGTGTAATAACTTCCATTTCTAGTTTCAATATACTAAAAACTGCTAAACGTAAGATCAAGAAATTAAAGAATGCTAATAAACTATTGCGCTTAGAAAATAAAAATTTAAAAGCAAAAGTTAAAGTAGTATCAAAATCCGATTTATCTAGCTTTACTCATGTCACTTCAATTGAAAATACAAAATCTTGTCTTGATTGTAATGATATTAAAGAAAAATTTAAGGAACTTGAAAAAGAAATTATTTTTATAAGAGAACAAAATGAAAAATTATGTTTAGAAAATTCATCTTTAAAAATTAATTGTGCTAAGTGTAAGGACTATGAAATTGAAATAAAAGAGATGCATGAAACATTTGATGAATATAGAAAAAACTATCAAGATCATATTGACTCTATTGTCTCTACTCTTAAAAATAGCACAACAGCTTATAATAAAGCTAGGCATAATCTAAAGATAAAGAATGATGAATTAAAATCAAAAATCAACTTGCTTATGAAAATTATAAATACAAATTCAAAACATACAAATTTAGAATATCAAGCAATATCTAAAAGCAAGTTAAATACAAATATAAATATCTTAACTAAACCTAATAATGGGAATAAGAAACAAAATGTTTTTGCATATCAAAAACCAAGTCATCATTATTTACAAAATCATGTTTCTCCCAACTTAAAATTGAAATTACAGAAATTTCCTATAAATGATAATTTCAATTATAATCTTCAAAGGAAAGAAAATCATCATGGAAATTGGATAAATAAGAATAATATTAAACTAATGTTTGAATGGCGGCCAAAAGTTAAAGATGAAACACAAACTCAAATCAAAAGGGCCCATTCAATCATATCTCCCCAAAAGAAAACACGATGTATTTGGGTACCCAAAGGAACCGTCACTCCCGGTCCTCTTTGGATACCTAAATCTCTTATTCATTAGTATCCCATCATTTGCATGAAGTAGAAATCAATTAAAATGAAATACACAAATTTCTACTTCATGATGTGCTTTAATGTCTTTTCTATCTTTTTCTTTTTGTGTTCCTTTTAAACTATCATGCCATGGTCATCCTATATAGTATTGGAAATATGATTTTATCTCATAAAGTTTAATGAGTTTATAAATCATTTTTGATCAAAATTCAAAATCATATTTTTATTGTGATGACCTATCTTTTATTATTATAAAATATCTTATATTATCCATATGAATCAAACTCTAAATTTGCTATAAGATATTTCAAATTAAATCCGGTTATTAGGCTATTAAGATTCTTAGCCTTCACCAACAAGTGGTTGAGTGAAATAACTTGGTCTAAAAGAAAATTCAAGATTTAAATAAAAGCTCAACTTTCAATATGGGTGTCATTGTTCACAACAAAAAATTATATTATGTTCTCTCCTTGATGTCAAACATGATCTAAACCATCACTATTGTTCACCTATCAAAAAATCACATATATATATTCAAAATTCTTAAGGAAAATCACTAAAATGTGTTGAAAGAAGTTATCTTCATAATGAATATTGAATTCACAAACACCACCATGATCTAGTGATATCTTTTGCTAAACATCTCTAAAATCATAATTCATATCAAGAATCATCTATAAACAACTATCACAAATTATATGATAACAATTGACATTATAATTGTTTACCATGGTTGGTGTTATGGTATATTATGCGTGTATTGTGATTTATTTCTAGTTTAGACCTTTGAATCATTTTGATATCAAATCAAATAGAATTGTCACTCCATTCTAGGTCTCTAAGTTGAAACACAATCAAACTTTGGCAAAACATTAATCTCAAATTTATCGTACTAACATTGACACCTAAAGAATATTTATATCTATGTTAGGTTTTATATGTCAGGGCATATCCATGTTACTATTTGCGTGAACATTACTCCTTGTTCACCGAAACCATGCATATTTGATTTGTTCAAACATGATATCTTGGGTTTTCATTTCCTATTTTTTTTAAGTTATAAGCACAAGTCTTTTGAAAAGTCAAAATGAAAACATAAGTAAATATATCTCATGCAATGATTATTTTGTCAAGTCATATAAGAAATCGCTTACGTTTCATGCAATTTGGACCATCCAAAACATCTCCTAAAAATCTGCAACTTCAGCACGGAACTACTATTAGGACACCTAATCAAGACCACCAATCAAAATTTCTAAAATCCAAAAAAATCGTTCACTGTCTCCCGCGCTAGTGCTACCGCAGGCGCTAGCGTCCATGTTCATTTTTCTGTATTTTTTAAATTTCTAAAAATCCCTTAAAATATATAAATCTATATTTTCTACTTAGTTTTGCACTTCTGTGTTTCTTTATTTTTTGAAAAATTAAATACAAAACTACAAAAACCAAATTACAAAAAATATGTTTTGTTTTTTCGCTTGTGTTGTTTCCTTTATTTAAAGTTCATCTTTATGCAAAAATCAAATATAAAAATTACAAAAGCAAAAATTACAAAAATATGCTTTTATTTGTAAAAATCAACTACAAAAATATAAAACAAAACAAAAACAAGTATCAAAATTATTCTTCTGAACTTAACTTTTCTATGTATCTTGCGAAAGGGTGATTTGGGCTATCATTCCAACATATCACCTAGTACCGGGCGAACCTCTCACAAGGTAGCCCTCGGGAAGTCCAAGATCAATTTTATAAGTTCAAACTTTAAATAAAAATTATTTTTCAAAAATATCTGTATGGACTTTATTGTAAAAATCAAGCATGAGTTATTCTATTATTCAAAACTTCTATAATGTTGCAATTTATCTTTTCAAACTACTTTGAACATTGTTTTCATCATGCTTAGATATGTCTATTAATATGTGCATAAATTATATTGAAAAAGTTGTGTAGAACTATGCGTAGCATGCCTCTAAGTATGAGTAATGTTTTATGTTTGATAATGATCGCAATTCACTCACCTATTTTGGCATTGTCTACTTATGTGTTTAATCTAAGAATGTCTGTGTATGTTTTGTAATAGTACAATGAATTAAAATTGCACAAGTATCTTACCTACACAACCTTTATTTGCACTTTTAAAAGTTAAGAAAAGTGGTTATCTTTTTCATAAATTATATTGGTTTGCAAAACAAGTATATTCGGAGAACTTTGTACAAAACAAAATCATAAAATAAAGTGACAAAGATAACTCCACCAAGCACTACTTAAACCTCCTGATAAGTCTTAATAAGCGTTGTGAGGTTGAGCACCTTGGAAAGAATAATAAAGTATCTTGTGCAAACCATAACTTTCTTTCAAAATAAAAACCACTTATTCTTAAGTACACCGGATCACAATAAAAATCAATCTTGAAGAATAAAACTATGTGATCCCCAAGCACTACTTTGCACCCTGATAAGTCTTGATGAGCATTGTGTGTGCAGATCACCTTGGTAGTTGTACATTTTTCTTTGTGCATTGAAGTGAGTAGAAGTAAAATTATTTGTGTTTTATTGTGCTCTTTACTTTACATATTACTTGTATTTTTGATTAAAACATTTGTTTACTCTATTCAAAATACACTTTTATGCACATCATTATCTTCCATAACACTTCTTCTCATGAGTATTGGATCCTAATGCTAATTCTATACTACTCTTTATTTATGAAATGCACTAGATAACCTAGCATGCTTTTTACAATGTTTGGTATGTTTTGAAATTGTGAATTAAAGTAACATTGTAGTAATCTCTTTTTGATAAGATTATTTCATGCTTGGTTACTGTATTGTCAAAACAAAAATTTTAAATGCAAAATGATTTACAAAAACATCTTCTTCTTGAAATTGAACTCATATATCTTTTTATGAACCATCATTGATTACCATAAGATGTTTTTTGTACTTTTATATGTCTTCCGCATCATAACCATATAATTGTTTTACCTTGCACTTTAATACTTATTTAAAATCTTTCATCTTGTGTGCATCATCACTTGAATCTTCAAATTCCTTTCTTGCAACAAGTGGTAGACTTGCTTGGTAAACTTTATATTGGTTGAATTTTTTTTGCTTATAACTCTGATCAATTTCTATTCTAAACACTCCTCCAACAAGTGAAATATTGCTTATAAAACATCTCTTTTTAACTTAAACTCTTTTTTAGTATTATGATGTTTCTTTTTCGAAATCTTTCGCAATACTCAAACTCTGATTCATTCATGAATTTCAATATAGCTATGTGAGTTTTATTTCAAAAATTCAAATAAAAATATAAACCCATATGCTATGATATTTCCCATTAGATTTAAATGCTTAATGTTTCCAATAATTGTTATCCATGACTTCATTTCTCACCATAGCGGGGGCGTAGGGTTGTAGACATTAGATAACCTTATCTCTAGTCATGTCTTGTCCTTAACCGGGGAGGGTTCCAGTGGGGCCTTGCGAGGCACTGGGGGAAAAGAGTGATAGGTTAAGTTTTTGTCTAGTGTTTGCATATGGGATTAACACCCCAACCTACGGCATGTTTGCAGCTCCTCATGCCCATCCGTCACTTAGTACGGGGCTAGGGTGTTGACATATTGTCTGGGTAGATTGGTTACTTGGAAATCATGATATTTTTTTTTGGCTTAAAACTCTTATTTAAAGGGAAAATCATTATTTTTTGCTAAACTCTGATTTATAAAAGGGGGAGAACTACAAACAAAAGGGATAAAATAAGTCATAACTCTGATCATTTTCAATGAAAGACAAGTCTAAAACTCCTTATCATTTACTTAAAAAGCTCGATCATGCCTTCTCTTGTATTTACACATTTTTTAGTGCTTTGTTTCCCTACCCACTTTTGCTAATAACAAAGGGGGAGAACTAACATGATAAAATGCAAAAGGGGGAGAACTAACAATGATAAATTTAACCCGCTATCATAAACCCAACATGACAAATTCAGTTGATAGCATACATATTAAGGGATCATTCACATAGGGGGAGCATATATTTAGGGGGAGCAATTCTAAATGCTAAAATCAATAATCATCCTAAAGTCATCACTCTCACACACACACAAGTATAGTCTCATCATGCTTATTTATTAATGCTTTGATTTATCATTAATGGATTTGTTATTATCAAAAGGGGGAGTTTGTTGGAACACGGTCTTCCACATCTCCTAGGTTTGAGAATAACAAATTCTATGTGTATTTGATCTTGTGTATTCAAGTGTGTAGGTTAACATAGTCCACATGACTCAAGGAGTACTCATGATGTCTGCCCCCAAAATTGAGGCCAAAATTCGAAAAAGCTCACTAGCGCCGGCGGTAGCGATAGCGCCCGGCGCTAGCATTGATTAGCTCGATTCTGGGGGCATTTTTAGAAGGAGCTACCGCCCGGCGGTAGCTACTAGCGCTGGCGGTAGAATGGATCACAAGAGGCATAGAGCAAATTGTTGCCACGGATGGGAGATTCGGCCGCGCAAGATCATTCCTAATTCGGGCTAGCGCCGGCGGTAGCGCTAGCGCCAGCGGTAGCGTGAAGGTTATAAATTGGATGCTTTTGCTCCGAATTCTTCATCCTCCTCCAATCCCAACCTCCAGAGCTTCGTGCCACAGCAGAGAGAGGAAGATTCAGAGCGATACTCCCACAATTCCATAAAGCCTTAAGGAGATCCGTGGAGAAGATTTCAACACGCGTCATCATCGTGACGAAAGGCTGCATCGACTACGATCATACTCTGCAGGCCTTCGTCCACTTCTCCAAGATATCCACATAGAGGGAGTTTTTATATTATTGTCTTTTCATTTCATATCTTTTCTGTAAAGGGTAGTGAAATCGCCTCGTGTTGGCGACTAGGTCTGGGGTAGGACTTAGGGCTGAAATTCACCTCGTGTTGGCGACTAGATCTAGGTTAGGTCTAGGGGGTGCTCGAGGCCTTTCTGGGGATAGATCAGCTAGAGCGGCTTGAGGCCGTATCTGGGGAGAGATCGGCTAAAGCCAACCGGTTCGTGGGGATACGAGTCGGAATAGAAAACGAAAAAGAATTTATATTAGTCGCCTCCGATTTCTAGCGTCATAGAAATCAAGTTTTGTAAAACATTATTTGATATTAATAAAGCATATCTCTTTATTATTGTTTTACTTGATGTCTCTTTATTAATCTTGCAATATTCCGAAGTTTTTCTAAATATAATCTAAAGTTTATGAAAACCCTTATGCACCCCCCCTCTAAGGGCGCCGACCGATCCAACACAATGGAGAACAACTTTAAACCATTCCAGCTCATTTTAGTGGTCAATATACAGCAGGTTGTAATGGTAATGAGGGATTTAGCTCCTCTTGACACATAAACTGTAACAACCATAACTTTTGATCTAGTTGTCCGATATTTGCGCACAACACCTTTTTGGAATGAGCTCGGAACCCTACAACCAATGGAAAACAAGTTTTACCCATTCCAGTTTGTTTAGTGGTCAATATACAGTTGGTTGGTAATAAGTTATTTAGCTCGAAAGGAGACCTAAACTTCAAACATCCGTAACTTTTGATCCTGTTGTCCGATTTTCGCCCACAATACCTTTTCGCACTGAGATCGTAGCCCTAAATCCAATGGAGAACAATTTTAACCCATTCAAGCTCATTTGGTGGTCGATATACAGTGGGTTGTACTGTTATTGCGAGATTTAGCTACAAATAACACATAAATTTCCAAAATAAAAGAAATTTAGATGCGGTTTGTAGTGAAAGTGAGATATTTAGCTCCAAATGACACTCAAACTTTATACAGTAATAACTTTTGATCTGGTTGTCTGATTTTACCCCCATAACATCTTTTAGGAATGAGCTCAGAGCCCTACATTCATTTAAGCACAAGTTTAACCCATTTCAGTTCATTTAGTTGTCGATATATAGCGGGATGCACTGGTAATGCGAAATTTAGCTTCAAACGACACCTAAAGTTGAAACATCTATAACTTTTGATCAGGTTGTCTGATTTTTGCCCACAACACCTTTTCAGAATGAGATCAGAGCCCTACATCCAATGGACAACAAGTTTTACCCATTCCAGGTCGTTCAGTGGTTGATCTACAGTGGGTTGCAGTGATAATGTGAGATTTAGCTCCAAATGACACATAAACTTCAAACAGACAGAACTCTTGATCTAGTTGCCCATTTTTTTCCCACAATACCTTTTTAGAATGAGTTCAAAGCCCTACATCCAATGGAGAGTATGATATAACCAGTCAAGTTTGTTTATTGTTCAATATACAGTGGGCTTCAGTGGTAATGCAGGATTTAGCTCCAAATTACACAAAAACTTCAAGCAGCCATAACTTCTGATCCGATTGTTCGATTTTTGCCAACAACACTTTTTTGGAAAGAGCTCATATTCTCCATCCAACAAAGAATAAGATTTACCCATTCGAGAATAAGAACACACCTTTCCGGTTGTCCGATTTTCGCCCACAATACCTTTTCGGAATGAGATCGGAGCCCTAAATCCAGTGGAGAACAATTTAAACCCATTCCAGCTTGTTTAGAGGTCGATATACAGTGAGTTGTGGTGGTAATATGAGATTTATCTCCAAATGACACATACACTTCAAAATGGCAGAATTTTTAATGCGGGTTGTAGTGAAAATGAGAGATTTAGCTGCAAATGACACTCAAACGTAAAACAGCAACCACTTTTGATGCGGTTGTCTTATTTTACCCCACAACAAATTTTTGGAATGAGCTCAGAGCACTACATTCATTGGAGCACAAGTTTTACCCACTCCAATTCATTTAGTTGTCGATATATTGCTGGCTGTAGCGGTAAAGCGAAATTTAGCTCTAAATTACACCTAAACTTCTAACAGCCATAACTTTTTATTTGTATGTTTGATTTTTGACCACAACACCTTTTCGGAATATGCTCGGAGGCATACATCCAATGGAGAATAATTTTAAACCATTCCAGCTCATTTTAGTGGTCAATATACAGCGGGTTGCGATGGTATTGAGGGATTTAGCTCCTCTTGACACATAAACTATAACAGCCATAACATTTGCTCTGGTTATCCGTTTTTTGCGCACAACACCTTTTTGGAACGAGCTCGGAGCCCTACATCCAATGGAAAACAAGTTTTACCCATTCTGGTTTGTTTAGTGGTCAATATACAGCTGGTTGGTAATAAGTTATTTAGCTCGAAAGGAGACCTAAACTTCAAACATCCGTAACTTTTGATCCGGTTGTCCGATTTTCGCCCACAATACCTTTTCGCAATGAGATCGGAGCCCTAAATCCAATGGAGAACAATTTTAAAACATTTAAGCTCGTTTGGAGGTCGATATACAGTGGGTTGTACTGTTAATGAGAGATTTAGCTACAAATAACACATAAATTTCCAAAATGAAAGAATTTTAGATGCGGTTTGTAGTGAAAGTGGGAGATTTAGCTCCAAATGACACTCAAACTTTATACAACAACAACTTTTGATCTGGTTGTCTGATTTTACCCCCATAACAACTTTTAGGAATGAGCTCAGTGATGCAGGCCAACGGATTTCGAGTCAATCTACGCTAGCGCACCAACACGACAAACCAACTACGTAGGTATACCAAATCTCGAGACGCAAGGCAAAATCAAGGATTGAAAAAACCTATTTCGCAAGGCTTCAAGAGACCTACCCGATGCAAAATTAGCGAAGAATCCGGACAATACTAATGCTTTAAATTTCAGAATTACAACGTGCAAATATTTCAACAAATTAGGATAAATATTCCAGTCATGATTCCACCGCAATCTCGCATAAATATAGACGAAGCCCACAAAAGAGAAGGGGGAAGGGATTACCCAAAACCCGCGAGACGCACGCACGAGAAAGCTAGTAGAAGGGTCGCACTTCCACGGGAGTCGTCGGAGCCGCGCCGGATGATGGTTTGAAGTCGTCTTTCTCCGAAGCGAGGGGCGGCCGGTGGTCTTGCCGCATGGAAGAATTGAACACCCTTGCCGGAATCACACCAAGACAGGATCAACGAGGAGGATGCAACCTAGGTGTGGTAGAGCATAGGAAATAGAAGGGTGGGGAAGAACGGCAAGGAGGCAGCAAATGGGGGCCGGCTGGGAGGAGGAGATGAGGTGCGGCTGCACCAAGAGGCCGGATTTTCTAGAGGAGGAAGGGTGACCGGCGGTTTGAGATGAAGGGAGAGAGAGCAGCCTTGTAAGAACGAGAGAGAGTGGGAGGGGACGTGAGAGGTAGAGGGAAGAGGCGGTGGGAAACCAGCGGGTAGGAGGGAGACGTGAGGGGAAGGGAGAAGACGGCTGTGAGGGAGAACGTGAGATAGGATTTAGACAAAATTAGGGTTCAGTTTTTTTTTCATTCATTCAATGTCTCCAAAAACACAATAGTTTGCCTATATATAGGCTTTACATCAAAGCGGCTAAATGCAGCCCAGTTTAACCAAATAAATATACAAGTCCCACAAATTAGACAAAGCATAATAAATGGATTAACTAAAAATTATAGTGATAATTAATAATTGATAGTTTTTTATAGCATGACGGCGTTAACTAATAGTTATAATTAAATAATTATAACTATTAATTAACATTCTTGTGTCGCGGCAACGTCCCAATCTTCAAGCTGGCGGCAGCGGCCATCACCATCGTCAAACTCTAAGTGGCGGACGGCTTCCGCCTCTTCAGCAATGTCATCACGAACAAGTTGCGGGACCACATCACAATCAATTGAACAGTCTCGAGCATCACGAGCAAATGGCGGGACATCGCTGCCATCAGTTGCCTTCTAAACTTGGACCCTGATGGCTTTCATAACTCAACCCGAGCGGTCTCCGACTTGAGACCGCGGTCTGCCATTTTGGACTTGTACCTTGGTGACCTTCAATCTCTGGAGGCGACCTGAATGCTCAGACCGTTCGGTCTGTGTGGATTGATTCTGATGGACATTGTAAAACCTGAACCAGGCGACTTGTATCTGCAGACCGCCCGGTCTGTGAGTAATGTTATTCGGAAGCGGTCTTCTGGGTAAACATAAATGAACTCATTCCGTAAAGGTGTTGTTCGTAAGCGGTCTTCTGGGCTCCTCCGCCCGGTCTGTGAGTAATGCTATTCGGAAGCGGTCTTCTGGGCTCTGATCTCATTCCGAAAAGGTGTTGATTGCAAAAATCAGACAACCGGATCAAAGTTATGGATATTTGAAGTTTAGGTGTCAATTGGAGGAAAATCTCTCATTTCCACTGCAATCCACTATACGTCGACAACTAAATGAACTCGATCGAGTAAATCCTATTATCCATAGGATGTGTTGCTCTGAGCTCATTCTGAAAAGGTGTTTTGGGCAAAATCCAGACAACGGGATCAAAAGTTATAGCTGTTTGAAGTTTAGGTGTCAGTAGGAGCTAAATCCCACATTACCACTGCAACTCAATGTATATCGACCACTAAATAAACTAGATTGGGTAAACTTGATGTCCATTGAATGTAGGGCTCAGATCTCATTTAGAAGAGGTTTTGTGTGCAAAAATCAGACAACCTAATCAAAAGTTATGGATGTTTCAAGTTTAGGTGTCATTTGAAGCTAAATTTTGCATTACCAGTGCAACCCGCTATATATCGACAACTAAATGAAATGCAAGGGGTAAAACTTGTGCTTCAATGAATGTAGTGCTCCGAGCTCATTCCTAAAAGATGTTATGGGGGTAAAATCAGACAACTGGATCAAAACTTATTGCTGTATAAAGTTTGAGTGTCATTTGTAGCTAAATCTCTCACTTTCACTACAAACCGCATTTAAAATTCTTTCATTTTGGAAATTTACGTGTCATTTGAAGCTAAATCTCGCATTACCAGTACAACCCACTGTATATCGACCTCTAAACGAGCTTGAATGTTTTAAAATTATTCTCCATTGGATTTAGGGCTCCGATCTCATTCTGAAACGGTATTGTGGGCGAAAATCGGACAACCGGATCAAAAGTTATGGATGTTTGAAGTTTAGGTCTCCTTTCGAGATAAATACCTTATTACCAACCAACTGTATATTAACCACTAAACAAACTGGAATGGGTAAAACTTGTTTTCCATTGGATGTAGGGCTCCAAGCTCATTCCAAAAAGGTGTTGTGTGCAAAAATCAGACAACAAGATCAAAAGTTATGGCTGTTACAGTTTATGTGTCAAGAGGAGCTAAATCCCTCATTACCATTGCAAGCCGCTGTATATTGACCATTAAAATGAGTTGTAATAGTTTAAAATTGTGCTCCATTGGATGTATGCCTCCGAGCATATTCCGAAAAGGTGTTGTGGGGAAAAATCAAACATACAAATCAAAAGTTATGGTTGTTAGAAGTTCAGGTGTAATTTGGAGCTAAATTTCGCATTACTGCTACAACCAGCAATATATCGACAACTAAATGAACTAGAGTGGGTAAAACTTGTGCTCTAATGAATGTAGTGCTTTGAGCTCATTACGAAAAGGTGCGGTGGGGGTAAAATAAGATAACCACATCAAAAGTTGTTGCTGTTTTAAGTTTGAGTGTAATTTATCGCTAAATCTCTCATTTTCACTACATCCCGCATTAAAAATTCTGCCATTTTGAAGTGTATGTGTCATTTGGAGATAAATCTCATATTACAACCATAACTTACTGTATATCGACCTTTGAACAAGCTGGAATGAGTTTAAATTGTTCTCCACTGGATTTAGAGCTCCGATCTCATTCCGAAAAGGTATTTTGGGCCCAAATCGGACAACCGGAAAGGTGTTGCCTTATTCTTCAATGGGTAAATCTTATTCTCTGTTGGATGGAGAATACGAGCTCTTTCGGAAAAAGTGTTGTTGGCAAAAATCGAAAAATCAGATCAAAAGTTATGGCTGCTTGAAGTTTATGTGTAATTTGGAGTTAAATCCCGCATTACCACTGGAACCCACTGTATATCGAACAATAAAAAAACTTGAATGGTTATATCCTACTCTCCATTGGATGTAGGGCTCTGAACTCATTCTAAAAAGGTATTGTGGGCAAAAATTGGGCAATTGGATCAAGAGTTGTCTGTTTGAAGTTTATGTGTCATTTGGAGCTAAATCCCACATTATCACTGCATCCCACTGTAGATCAACCACTAAACAAACTGGAATGGGTAAAACTTGTTGTCCATTGTATGTAGGGCTCTGATCTCATTCCGAAAAGGTGTTGTTTGCAAAAATCAGACAACCGGATCAAAGTTATGGATATTTGAAGTTTAGGTGTCAATTGGAGGAAAATCCCTCATTTCCACTGCAATCCACTATCCGTCGACCACTAAATGAACTCGATCGAGTAAATCCTATTCTCCATAGGATGTGTGGCTCTGAGCTCATTCTGAAAAGGTGTTTTGGGCAAAATCCAGACAACGGGATCAAAAGTTATAGCTGTTTGAAGTTTAGGTGTCAGTAGGAGCTAAATCCAACATTACCACTGCAACTCAATGTATATCGACCACTAAATGAACTAGATTGGGTAAATCTTGATTTCCATTGAATGTAGGGCTCAGATCTAATTTCGAAGAGGTTTTGTGTGCAAAAATCAGACAACCTAATCAAAAGTTATGGATGTTTCAAGTTTAGGTGTCATTTGAAGCTAACTTTTGCATTACCAGTGCAACCCGCTATATATTTACAATTAAGTGAACTGCAATAGGTAAAACTTGTGCTTCAATGAATGTAGTGCTCCGAGCTCATTCCTAAAAGATGTTATGGGGGTAAAATCAGACAACCGGATCAAAACTTATTGCTGTATAAAGTTTGAGTGTCATTTGTAGCTAAATCTCTCACTTTCACTACAAACCGCATTTAAAATTCTTTCATTTTTGAAATTTACGTGTCATTTAGAGCTAAATCTCGCATTACCAGTACAACCCACTATATATCGACCTCTAAACGAGCTTGAATGTTTTAAAATTGTTCTCCATTGGATTTAGGGCTCCGATCTCATTCTGAAACGGTATTGTGGGCGAAAATCGGACAACCGGATCAAAAGTTATGGATGTTTGAAGTTTAGGTCTCCTTTCGAGCTAAATACCTTATTAACAACCAACAGTATATTGACCACTAAACAAACTGGAATGGGTAAAACTTTTTTCCATTGGATGTAAGGCTCCAAGCTCATTCCAAAAAGGTGTTGTGCGCAAAAATCAGACAACCAGATCAAAAGTTATGGCTGTTACAGTTTATGTGTCAAGAGGAGCTAAATCCCTCATTACCATTGCAAGCCGTTGTATATTGACCATTAAAAAGAGTTGTAATGGTTTAAAATTGTGCTCCATTGGATGTATGCCTCCGAGCATATTCCGAAAAAGTGTTGTGGGCAAAAATCAAACATACAAATCAAAAGTTATGGCTGTTAGAAGTTTAGGTGTAATTTAGAGTTAAATTTCGCATTACCGCTACAACCAGCAATATATCGACAACTAAATGAACTGGAGTGGGTAATACTTGTGCTCTAATGAATGTAGTGCTCTGAGCTCAATACGAAAAGGTGTTGGGGGGTAAAATAAGACAACCGCATCAAAAGTTGTTGTTTTATGTTTGAGTGTAATTTATCGCTAAATCTCTCATTTTCACTACAACCCGCATTAAAAATTCTGCCATTTTGAAGTGTATGTGTCATTTGGAGATAAATCTCGTATTACAACCATTACTCACTGTATATCGACCTCTGAACAAGCTGGAATGAGTTTAAATTGTTCTCCACTTTATTTAGGGGTCCAATCTCATTCCGAAAAGGTATTTTGGGCGAAAATCGGACAACCGGAAAGGTGTTGCCTTATTCTCGAATGGGTAAATCTTATTCTCTGTTGGATGGAGAATACGAGCTCTTTCCAAAAAAGTGTTGTTGGCAAAAATCGAACAATCAGATCAAAAGTTATGGCTGCTTGAAGTTTATGTGTAATTTGGAGTTAAATCCCGCATTACCACTAGAACCCACTGTATATCGAACAATAAACAAACTTGAATGGTTATATCCTACTCTCCATTGGATGTAGGGCTCTGAACTCATTCTAAAAAGGTATTGTGGGCAAAAATTGGGCAATTGGATCAAGAGTTGTCTGTTTGAAGTTTATGTGTCATTTGGTGCTAAATCCCACGTTATCACTGCATCCCAATGTAGATCAACCACTAAACAAACTGTAATGGGTAAAACTTGTTGTCCATTGTATGTAGGGCTCTGATCTCATTCCGAAAAGGTGTTGTTTGCAAAAATCAGCCAACCAGATCAAAGTTATGGATATTTGAAGTTTAGGTGTTAATTGGAGGAAAATTCCTCATTTCCACTGCAATCCACTATCCGTCGACCACTAAATGAACTCGATCGAGTAAATCCTATTCTCCATTGGATGTGTGGCTCTGCGCTCATTCTGAAAAGGTGTTTTAGGCAAAATCCAGACAATGGGATCAAAAGTTATAACTGTTTGAAGTTTAGGTGTCAGTAGGAGCTAAATCCCACATTACCACTGCAACTCAATGTATATCGACCACTAAATGAACTAGATTTGGTAAAACTTGATGTCCTTGAATGTAGGGCTCAGATCTCATTTCGAAGAGGTTTTGTGTGCAAAAATCAGACAACCTAATCAAAAGTTATGGATGTTTCAAGTTTAGGTGTCATTTGAAACTAAATTTTGCATTACCAGTGCAACTCGCTATATATCGACAACTAAATGAACTGCAATGAGTAAAACTTGTGCTTTAATGAATGTAGTGCTCCGATCTCATTCCTATAAGATGTTATGGGGGTAAAATCAGACAACCGGATCAAAACTTATTGCTGTATAAAGTTTGAGTGTCATTTGTAGCTAAATCTCTCACTCTAACTACAAACCGCATTTAAAATTCTTTCATTCTGGAAATTTACATGACATTTGGAGCTAAATCTCGCATTACCATTACAACCCACTGTATATCGACCTCTAAACGAGCTTGAATGTTTTAAAATTGTTCTCCATTGGATTTAGGGCTCCGATCTCATTCCGAAACAGTATTGTGGGCGAAAATCGGACAACCGGATCAAAAGTTATGGATGTTTGAAGATTATGTCTCCTTTCGAGCTAAATACCTTATTACCAACCAACTGTATATTGACCACTAAACAAACTGGAATGGGTAAAACTTGTTTTCCATTGGATGTAGGGCTTTAAGCTCATTCCAAAAAGGTTTTGTGCGCAAAAATCAGACAACAAGTTCAAAAGTTATGGCTGTTACAGTTTATGTGTCAAGAGGAGCTAAATCCCTCATTACTATTGCAAGCCGCTGTATATTGACCATTAAAATGAGTTGTAATGGTTTAAAATTGTGCTCCATTTGATGTATGCCTCCGAGCATATTCCGAAAAGGTGTTGTGGTCAAAAATCAAACATACAAACCAAAATTTATGGCTGTTAGAAGTTTAGGTGTAATTTGGAGCTAAATTTCGCATTACCGCTACAACCAGCAATATATCGACAACTAAATGAACCGGAGTGGGTAAAACTTATACTCTAATGAATGTAGTGCTCTGAGCTCATTACGAAAATGTATTGTGGGGTAAAATAAGACAACCGCATCAAAAGTTGTTGCTGTTTTAAGTTTGAGTGTAATTTATCGCTAAATCTCTCATTTTCACTACAACCCGCATTAAAACTTCTGCCATTTTGAAGTGTATGTGTCATTTGGAGATAAATCTTGTTGGGTTTTTCTAGAAGCATACATCACATGTAGGCGCAGCGGAATAAAAGAGAAACAACCCCAAAAGACTTGGATCGGCCATGAATATTGAATCAAGAAGTAAATCAAAACTAGGTATGAAATTACCTTTGCTGGATTGGATCAAATCCAACCAAGATGCTCCAAGAAGAAGATTCCTGTCAGCGGCTCTGCGAGAGTCCTCACGTAGAATGATGTCTACGTCTCTACAGTGATCCACACGAGCCGGGAGAAGAATGACTGCACCTTGCACTTCCACGAACTGCTAGGTTCGCTCCAGGAAGAGCAATCACGACGACGATCGCCGGAGAGGAGGTCGGCGGAGGCGAACGAGACGGCGGAACTCCTTCCGTCTAGGGCTCGGGCGAGAGACGGAACTCTTTCCGTCGGCTCGATTCCTTCGTCTGTCTAGAACCATAAAAGAAGATCTATTTATACCCAAATCATAAACAGGCTTCTAGAAGAATCGCTATCCGCAGACCACACAGCAGAATTGGGGTTTCTGTTACGATTTGTCGGGATTCCACGGAACAGCATTCGTCGAGTTTTCACGGGACAATCCGACGAATCCGACGAATCAGATCAGACGGCAACGTTTGCCGAGTTAAGGATCTCTGTAACAATTCGTCGAGTTTCCACGGAACGATCCGACGAATTCCGACAAATCCGATCAGACGGCAACATTTGCCGAGTTAAGGGACTCAGTAATAATTCGTCGAGTTTCCACGGAACCATCCGACGACTTCCGACGAATCCGACGAACCATATCCGACGAATTCCGACAGCAACATTTGCTGGACTTCCCCCATTCTATATGGTGATTGGTAACCTTTACCAACACAGTCAATCTTCCATCTTCTCCACATGCTCTTATGTGCGACCCTGCAGGCTCATATCGCGTTGGCAGTGACATTACATGTTTGACCACTTCTAGATCACAATGGTAACTCCAACAAATCTTGCATTACAACCATAACTCACTGTATATCGACCTCTGAACAAGCTGGAATGGGTTTAAATTGTTCTCCACTGGATTTAGGGCTCCGATCTCATTCCGAAAAGGTATTTTGGGCGAAAATCTCACAACCGGAAAGGTGTTGCCTTATTCTCGAATGGGTAAATCTTATTCTCTATTGGATGGAGAATACGAGCTCTTTTCGAATAAGTGTTGTTGGCAAAAATCGAACAATCAGATCAAAAGTTATGGCTGCTTGAAGTTTGTGTAATTTGGAGTTAAATCCCGCATTACCACTGGAACCCACTGTATATCGAACAATAAACAAACTTGAATGGTTATATCCTACTCTCCATTGGATGTAGGGCTCTGAACTCATTCTAAAAAGGTATTGTGGGCAAAAATTGGGCAATTGGATCAAGAGTTGTCTGTTTGAAGTTTACGTGTCATTTGGAGCTAAATCCCACATTATCACTGCATCCCACTGTAGATCAACCACTAAACAAACTAGAATGGGTAAAACTTGTTGTCCATTGTATGTAGGGCTCTGATCTCATTCCGAAAAGGTGTTGTTTGCAAAAATCAGACAACTGTATCAAAGTTATGGATATTTGAAGTTTAGGTGTCAATTGGAGGAAAATCCCTCATTTCCACTGCAATCCACTATCCATCGACCACTAAATGAACTCGATCAAGTAAATCCTATTCTCCATAGGATGTGTGGCTCTGAGCTAATTCTGAAAAGGTGTTTTGGGCAAAATCCAGACAACGGGTTCAAAAGTTATAGCTGTTTGAAGTTTAGGTGTCAGTAGGAGCTAAATCCCACATTACCACTGCAACTCAATGTATATCGACCACTAAATGAACTTGTTTACCCAGAAGACCGCTTCCGAATAGCATTACTCATAGACCGGGCGGTCTGCGGACATAAGTCGCCCGGTTCAGGTTTTACGAGGTCCATCAGCACCAACCCACACAAACCGGGCGGTCTGAGAATTCAAGTCGCCTCCAAAGATTGAAGATCACCAAGGCCCAAGTCCAAAACGGCAGACCGCGGTCTCAAGTCGGAGACCGCCCGGGTTGTGCCATGAAAGCTATCAGGTTACAAGTCCAGAAGGCAACCCGCGGTCTCAAGTTGGAGACCGCTCGGGTTGCGTCTTGAAGGCTAAACAAAGCTCAAGACCAGGTGACAGGCCGCGTTCTCAAGGGCAAGCTGCGGTCTCAAGTCGGAGACCGCCCGGGTTGCGCCATGAAGACCAGCAAGGACCAAGTCCAAGAAGACAAACCGCGGTCTCAAGTCGGAGACCGCCCGGGTGGCATCATCGCCTTGGTCGCAGCATCTCCAGCACCTCTACGAGACAGACCGCAAGCGCAAGCCGCCAAGCCGCGCGGCTTCTTTCTTCTCTCCTTTTTGTATCCCGTCACCGCCTGCCCGATTCTCCTGTACCCGGGCAGGCGGTTATTTTATCCCTGCCCATTCGGGCAGGCCCCCGAGCCTATAAATAGGGGGCGGCGACGTTCGCAAGGCACGCACACTCGAATCTAGGAGCTCGCTTGTTTGAGCTGCGGTCTCGAGTTTCTCATCTTGCGAACTGTCTGACCGGCCGGCTTCTGCTTTCCTGCACTTGTAACCCGCTGTAACAGCTTTTTCTTAATCAAAGGAAAGCCCGTCACAGAAGTGGCATTCGCCGTGACGGGCGAAGTCTGGCCTTGACCGCTGCCAGCGGTCTCTTTTTTTCCACCTAAAAAGTAACCTGCAGCCCGCAGCCTCCGATTTCCTTCGGAGGTGCGATTTCGGATTCAACAGAAACACGCGACCTTCAGATCGCGGATTGTCTGTGAAATCCTTGCTATAATGTCAGACCATCAGTTTCCCATTGGAGACCGCTCCGATCATATTGAAGACTCTTTGTGGGAAGCCTTGGAGCAATCCAGAAGAGAAGCCGAGCGGGCTCAGAAGGCGACTGATCAGCGGTTGGATGCTATCAGTCAGACTTTGGCCCTATTAACCGAGCAGTTAGTTCCACAGCAAGCCGCGGTTAATCAGGCGGTGACTCCGGTTCCTCCTCCACCTCCTCCTTATGCGCTACCATAACCCGCTAACTTCCAACCCCAGCAAGAAGGTTTTGCGGCCAGGCAAAACTTCTACCAGGAAGCCGCGCACAGCATGCCGGCTCGAGTCCTTAATTTCCAGGGGCGGCTTCTCATGCTGCCCGCCTTTCTTACCCACAAGAGGGTGCAACTCGTTTCTCCTACCCGCCTGAGG
Source organism: Dactylorhiza incarnata (assembly GCA_033032865.1). Lineage (NCBI taxonomy): Eukaryota > Viridiplantae > Streptophyta > Magnoliopsida > Asparagales > Orchidaceae > Dactylorhiza > Dactylorhiza incarnata. Next base: position 20,190,896 of record JAWHQI010000004.1, read on the forward strand.
TTGCTGTTCTTCACTCCTACCCGCCAGAAGCTGCTGCCCGGTCCTCCTACCAGGCGGCTTGTCCGCGAGTAGCCGCAGCTCTGACAACTTACTATCCTGCTCCTCTATATGAAGATGTTGAAGAAAATTCTCCCTTCGTGGACGAAGTCCGGGGGGAGCCAGCCCCTAATAATTTCAGAGAGCCTCGTCTGCCGGCTTTCAATGGAGAGACTGATCCCACTGTTCATCTACAAGCCTTCGAGTCAGCCATCCCTCTTAGGACCTTAACTGATGCAACCAAGTGCAAGCTCCTTGTGACCTCCTTTGAAGGACAAGCAAGGGAGTGGTTTTATGGGTTGCACCCTAGATCGATCAGTTGTTTTGCTGAGCTGCGAAGGGAATTTTTGCTGAGATTCTCTACTTCAAGGAAGAGGAAAAGTGTCCCGGCGGCCCTTTTCGATATAAAGCAGCGGGAAGACGAAACGTGGGCACGTTTCGTAGACCGCTTCCAGAAGGAGATCATGGAAGTACAGAAAAGAGCAATCCTGGTTATGTCGCAAAGCTGGTAAGCGACAAGGAGAAGTCTAATCCGTCCTTTCACCATCCACCATCAAACCAGTCCCACTTTGAACCCCGTTCCCAGAGGGGATGAAATTACAAAAATAAACAACCTTTTATTGGCTATCAACGGTTTCAGGATCAGAAACCGCCGTTGGCCATCGCTCCCGCTCCATCCATTCCTCTTCCGCAAATCATGCCGCTATACTTGCCACAGTATACCGTGCAGCCACCTCCAGTCATTCCATCCACCCAATATGATGACTCGCAAGAGTCGTTCGCTCCCTTAAATGTCACCATGGACGAAGTGGTCCAGATCCTCCAAAAAAGGCCAGATTTCAAAAGGCCTGCTCCTCTGAAGTCGGATATTCGCAGTCAAAATCCGAACCTGCTGATAGAGAGGCTCCTGGGAGAAGGAAAGCTCCGGGGCCTAGTTCGGAAAGAGCCAACTGTTGAGAAGAAAAAAAAGAAAGAAACAGTGGAAGTAACCTGGGAATGCGCCGACGTCGAAGACGCCGGCTGCTATGGAGACATCCATCCTTCCTCCGAATACATCGAAGTTAATGATGTTGGCCCCATGGGGGACATCTATTGTATCCATGGAGGGGCTGGAGAAGAGTCGTCTCGCAAATCCAGCATTGCGAGGGTTCTAAAACAAGAAGTAGCAGCAACTACAAGTTCTCCCCCTGAAAGCACCATTGTCACCTTTGGTCAGGATGTTCTTCCCCCCAATGCCAATCCCTTCGACGATGCGGTGGTCATCAAAGCCGTCATCGAGAATTATACTGTTCACAAGATCTTGGTTGACACAGGCAGCTCTGTCAATCTCCTTTTCCGCCCAACCTTCGAAGCCCTGAAAACTGGAAAGCCTCTGCTTTCCACCGACGGGCCCCTCTACGGTTTTTCTGGGGAGAAGAAAGAATTAGAGGGTTCAGTGAAGCTCCTGGTCTCTCTTGGAGGAGTGATAAAGCTGATTAATTTCGTGGTGGTGGATGCCCCAAGCAACTACTGCGCCATCTTCGGGAGGCCGATTCTTAATGCATACAGGGTAGTAGTGTCCACCTTTCACCTTGCTCTTAAGTTTGCTGCCGAAGGAAGGCAGTATCGGGTCAGAAGCAACCCAAATGTGGCTCGGGAGTGTTACGTCCGAACTATCAACATGATCACCGACGTTTTACTTCCCAAGGCCACGGCTGAAGTTCTGGAAATTGCTGAATCCTCAAGGGCTGCTGAGGAAGGAAAAGATCGAGAAGGGGCTCACCTGGAACCTGCCCAGGAGACCCAAGAGGTTCCTATTGCTGAAGGGGAAGAAAAGAAGCTAGTCATCAATAATGAGTTGCTGGAGGAGGAGAAAGTGGAGCTGATCTCCTGCCTTTTGGAGAACCTGGATGTCTTCGCCTGGTCAGCGGAGGATATGCCAGAAGTGGATCGGACATGACTTGTCATCATCTGAACATATCTCCCGAGTTCAAGCCCGTCCAGCAAAAGAAGAGAGAAGTGGCAACCAAGCTGGCGTTGCCCATCAGAGAGGAGGTTGCCAAACTCCTGAAAGCAGACTTTATTTCTGAAATTAAATACCCCACGTGGATGTCGAATGTTGTAATGGTTAAGAAATCTGGTGGGAAGTGGCGCATGTGCGTAGACTTCACCAAACTTAATAAAGTATGTCCCAAAGATTGCTACCCTCTGCCTCGGATAGATGTCTTAATTGATTCCGCGGTTGGGTATGATTTTATGAGTTTTCTCGATGCTTTCTCTGGGTACCATCAAATTAAAATGCACAAACCTGATATCCCGCACACCTAATTTATCACAAACGATGGGTGTTACTGATATCTCGTAATGCCCTTCGGTCTTAAAAATGCGGGCGCAACATATCAAAGAATGATGGATACCGTCTTTAAGCATCAAAAAGGCAGGAACCTTGAAGTTTACGTTGATGATCTCCTTCTGAAAAGCAAAACATTTTCATTGCACTTGAAAGACCTCGTAGAGACGTTCGCTACTCTACGGAGGTTTAAGTTATAATTAAACCCATTGAAATGTGTGTTTGGGGCAAACAAGGGAATGTTTCTCGGGCATCTCTTAACTCCTAATGGCCTTGCACCGAATCCAGATAAGGTGAAGGCCATCCTTGATATGACCCCTCCTCGAAATACCAAGGAAGTTCAGTAACGTGGAGGAAGATTGGCAGGATTGAGCAGGTTTATCTCCAAGTCGGGAGATAAAAGTGCCCCATTCTTTAAAATACTTCGGGGAGGATCAAAGTTTGAATGGAGCGAGGAGTGCAACAGGGCTTTCGAGTAGCTAAAAGTACAGTTGACTTCAACTCCACTACTCCAAAGTCCCCGTGAGGGGGAAATATTATTCTTATATTTGGAAGTCGGCCCGGATGCGGTAAGTTCAGTCCTCGTTCGGGAAGAAAAGAGGAAACAGTTTCCAATTTACTATGTCAGTCATATCCTCAAGGATACGGAGACCAGATATACGATCTTGGAAAAGCTAGCTTTGGCTTTGGTTATGTCATCACGGAGGCTCCGTCCTTACTTTCAGGCTCATCCAATTCAAATAATTACAGATCATCCGTTGAGAAGCGTTCTTGAAAAACCAGATCATTCAGGGAGGCTGGATAAATGGGCAATTGAATTGAGCGAATTTGAAATATCATACATCCCCCGAACATCAATCAAAGCACAAGTCTTGGCAGATTTCTTGGTGGATACAGCAGAACCTAGTCCTGAACAGGTGGTGCAATCTCCTTTGGCTTGGGTCATTTATGTGGATGGGGCTTCTGGTAAAAACTCTGTGGGAGTCGGGGTAGTTTTAATCAGTCCAAATGGCATCAGGTTGGAGCAAGCTATCAAATTCTTCTTTCTAGTTACAAATAATAAGGCAGAATATGAAGCACTTCTGGCTGGGCTGAGGCTTGCAAAACAGCTGGGTATAGAACATGTACATGTTAGAACCGATTCATTAGTAATGGCCTCTCAGGTCTTCGGGAATTATGAGACAAGGGAGCCAATTCTGAGGAAATATCTGTTGTTAGCCAAAAAGGAAATCGGAAGATTCAAGTCATTCATTATCGAGCATATTCCAAGGACACAAAATGAGGAAGCAGATGAGTTGTCAAAGTTCAGTCTTCCATCCGGGGGAGTGACCTTTGAACTTTTTCATCCGGCAACAGATGAAGCAGAACTTATGCAGATTGATCAGAATCCTTCATGGAAGGATCCTTACGAGCTGTTTTTGTTTAAAGGGGAGTTCCATCACTCCATCAAAGATAAGAGAAAATTCAGAAGGAAAGCGGCATATTATTATCCGATAGCGGGAGTTCTCTACATAAAGACTTTGATCTCTCCCTCAGCACGGTGTGTTTCCGAGGATGAAATCCCAACCATACTTCAGGAGGTTCACTCCGGGGAGGGTGGTAGCCATTCAGGAGCAAAGACTCTAGAGAAGAGAATCTTAAGGCAGGGATATTTCTGGCCAACCATGAGGAAGGATGCCGAAGCATTTGCCAAGCGATGTGTTCAGTGTCAAAAGTTTGCCCCTCTCCAACATTTGCCCGCTCAGTCACTCAGATCAATAACTACGCCATGGCCCTTCGCGGTATGGGGGATGGATCTTATCGGACCCTTCCCAATAGCCAGCGGCCAGCGGCTCTTTATCATTGTGATGATTGACTACTTCAGCAAGTGGATTGAGGCAAAAGCATTGGCAAAAACTACAACCCAAATTATCAGAAACTTCATCTGGGGAGAGATAGTCTGCCGACATGGAATTCCGCTAGCAATTGTCACTGACAATGGTCCGCAGTTCTGTGATCAGGTTGGGATTGACCTTCTGTGATCAGGTTGGGATTGACCTTCGATTCTCTTCTGTGCATCATCCGAGAACGAATGGCCAGGTAGAAGCCGCAAATCGGCTGATCCAGCAGCTTCTGATGAAGAGGGTCTTGAATCAAAGAGGAAATTGGGCAGACCAACTTCCTTCCATCCTTTGGACTCTTCATACTACTCCATCTTCAGCTACGGGGGAGACACCATTCAAATTATCTCATGGCTCGGAAGTTGTTGTCCCTGTAGAATTTGAGGTGGTCACTCCAAGAGTTGTGTATGCAAAAGAGGGAGGAGAAGCATGGATAGAAGACAATGACGAAGCTATCAAGTATAGTCTGGATCTGATCGAAGAGCTTCAGGACGAGGCAAAAATCAGACAGGAAGAAGTTAAAAGGAGAATGGCGAGGTACTTTGACAAGAATGTCAGGGTAAAACATTTTGCAGTCGAAGATGTTGTGCTAAAGAAAGTTGATGCAGCAGCCAGAACAGGCAACGTCGGAAAGCTGAATCCCAACTGGGCCGGACCTTTCATCATCAAAGAAGTACTAAAAAGCGGGCCTTACCGCCTTCAGACAAGTGAAGGAGAAGACATCTCACACGCCTGGAGCGGTGACGATCTCAAACGGTTATATCCTTAAAATGTCCTCTTTACTTTCTTACATTTTCTGGATATTTTTAATGAGAAGCCCTATACTGACACTTCTCCATGTCTGATGGTTCTTTTTTACACTTTCTTATATATCAACATCACTGAACCGCGGAGACATTGCCAAGTTCTGCTCGAACCCTTCGGATTGTAGTCATTAGTGTAAAACCACGAAGATCATGTGTAGCGGGGAGTTTTCGCGCAGGTGTAGTGGTAGCTTGCAAATTCCCGTGCGGTGGTCTTCGGAACCTTGGATCCCGGCTGATATCCAACACACCCCTGCATCAAGGGAGGTCTAGGTGAATGTTGGCTCTATCATGCCCCGAGAGGGATATAGTTACAGCTTTGATGATCTTTCTGAGGAAAGCAATGTCGGTATAGCCCTGGCAGCATAACCAAACCTGCCCAACTGATCATCTTAGTCTGTGACCATAGAATACTCCTAGGTACTCTCAAGCGATGCCTAAGCGGGACCCACAACTGAGTTGATCTCTCTGAGGAAAGCAATGTTCGCCGCCTAGGCCTACCTGCCCACTTGGTCATCTGGGTCTGTACTTGTCTTTTTCTTTATTTCCACTGCTCTTATGACCACTTGAGGAAAGCAATGTTCGTCGCCTTGGCCCACCTGCCCACTTGGTCATTTGAGTCCGTAGCCATCTCTTGTTACATTACAGGAAATTATCTCATCCTATATGGTCACTCTAGACCATTTGGGTGAAAAAACAGGATTTTTATGGGTGCATCACAAACCGGTCGGCTTGATGCTTAAACTGGACGGTTTGAAACAAGCATGTACCAAAAATATCATGCGGTCTGGTTTTCAGACCGGACGGTTTAAAATAAGCAGGTACCAAAGATATCATGCGGTCTGGTTTTCAGACCGGGCGGTTTGAAATAAGCACGTACCAAAGATATCATGCAGTCTGGTATTCAGACCGGGCGATTTGAAATAAGCAGGATATCATAAAATGTCACAAGGCAAATATCAAGGGATCAAGCATAATCATGACCGGTCGATCTCATCATTCGGTTTGTGAACCTATCATCTTTATGGGTTTCAATTCGATCCGTTCGGTTAATAACAGGCTCTTCACAATCAAGCAATTATGATTCTCATTGCAAGTATCAAGCTACTAACTGCTCAAAGTATGTATATTCCACGCGGGTTTATCAGTCAATGTTATGTAAGGCTGAGTCACATAAATCGTTCGGGTTAAATATTAATCGCACGGCCTACCAATTGTTTTCTTATGACTTGATATTCTATCTTGCGAAGCAATTACGAAAAGCCAGGTTATAATCGCGCGGCTTGGTTATGTCAATTTCCTGTTCGGTTATTAGATATATTCACGGGGATGGGACTTGCAGCAATCTGAGTTGTAAGTCGCTTCAGACTCAGACTCAAGCTTGTTCGTCAAGAAGAGCGGGGAGCTTCAAGTCATCGTGCTGCTATACGTCGACGATATGATCGTGACGGGGAACTCGACGGAGGAAGTAGCTCAGCTGAGGGCCGAGCTAGCTATCAGGTTCGAGATGAAGGACTTAGGTGAGCTTCACCATTTCCTTGGACTCGAGGTGCAGAGGAAGGAAAGTGGAGTGCTGGTGTCTCAGGCTGGATATGCGGAGCGGATCGTGGAGCGATTCGGTATGAAGGAAGGGAAGTGCACTTCCACACCTCTGGAGAAGGCTATGAAGCTTCGGAAAGATGAGGGGAGGATTATGCAAGATCCATTGGTGTTCCGAGCTCTGGTTGGGAGCTTGATCTATCTGACAATCACAAGGCCGGATATTGCATATGCAGTAGGCAGGGTGAGTCGGTATATGGCGGAGCCACGGGTACCTCATCTGCTAGTGGCCAAGAACATTCTGAAGTATGTCAAGGCGACCTCGGATATGGGTCTCCTATACAGGAGGGATGCGGGCTTCGAAGTGCATGGATACATGGATGCTGATTACGGGGGAGATTCGGATGATCAGAAGTCAACATCTGGATTCGTCTTCATGGCGGGCCCCACGGCTATATCATGGTGCAGCAAGAAGTAGGATTCCGTGTCAGTCTCTACCACGGAAGCGGAATACAAGGCTTCGGCCTTGGCAGCTCAGGAAGCCATCTGGCTTAGGAGGTTGGTAGGAGACGTCCACAAGGAAGTTCGAGAGCCGACTCTGCTACGCGGTGACAACGAGAGTGCTCTCAAAATGGTAACCAATCCAGTTTGTCACGCGAGGACCAAGCATATCGAGATCGAGCATCACTTCATTCGGGAGAAGGTGCTGGAGGGATCTCTTTCGGTCGGGCATGTGTGGAGTGCGGACAATGTCGCAGACATCTTCACAAAGGCGCTGGCAAAGGGGTCGTTCACACGGCTAAGGAGCTTACTGGGGCTGGTTTCAACTTCCCACTTCAAGGGGGAGTGTTGAAGTTGTTGAAGTGGAAGTTTGGAGGATTTTGGACCTGGGCGGTCTGGGAGGAAGTCGGGCGGTCTGGAGAGTTCGCGCGACTTGGCGGTCTGCATCTGCGGTCTGGCTGATCTAAGCCTAGCTGCGGTCTCCCGGGTTGACCGCTGGTCTTGTCCAAAGTCTGCTGAAGGTGGAGCCGCGCGGTCTGTGCGTGACCGCGTGGCGTGCTGTCCTCTTCAAGGCTGTGGCGGTCTGATGTGACCGCAAAGTTTGATCCAGGTTCTCTCCGGAATGCGGTCTGGTAGCTGACCGGGCTTTCTGGGGGTATTCGCGGACTAAGGGTCTTAGTCGCGCGGTCTCAGTTCGCGGTCTCAGGAGGAGACTGGTATGCGAGCTGGTTGCTGTTCGCGGTCTCAGGAGGAGATCGGCATGCGGACAGGAGTTCGCGATGTGATGGCGAGCTGACTGTGTTCGCGGTCTCATGCGAACACAGGTGGTGAATAGCTTCGGGCGGTTTGGCGATCTTCTTTGAAGTCGCGATCTGCTGTGAGAGTAGCGGTCTCTTATGGTCGATGTTGAAGCTGGCGAGTTCATCAAAATGGAGCAGGAGTACTGCTGCTGATCGCGCGGGTTGACCGGTCTGGTCGCGCGGTCTGAGGGGTGGTGATCCTATCTCATAGGGTGGTGACTGGATCAGGTCCCATGCCTATAAATAGGAGGCCACTGTAGCAGCAAATAGACACACCAAGTGTAAGCTGAGTTCGCTCATGTTCTTGCGGTCTGCTTATTTCTGACCGGGCGGTCTCTGATTGAACTATTCTTGTGCAGCTTCTGCGGATAGTGTGGGCAGCAGCGATCACCTCTTCCTCTGAAAGTGTTCGTGCGGTCTGCGGCTTGGAGTTGTGGTGCTGGAGTTCGGGAGAATCAGGAGGTCGGAAGAAGGGAGCGGTCTGTGCAGCGGTCTGGTGGTTTTCTGTGGTCGGCAGAGAGTTGCGGTCTAGCAATTATCAGAGATCGCAGGGGAGGTCGCGCGGGTTGGGCGATCTTCAGTTATCAATTTTTTCTGTACTTCTCTTTGGAGTTTTGTGCTGACGAAATCATGTCTCGTCAAGCATGTCTTGCCCTGTAATTGAAGTTTGCTATCAATAAAGATCGTTTGTTTGCCTAAGATTGTTTCTGGTTGCTTTGGCTTGTATCTCTAGTTGTTATTCCTGCTTGCTCTCACAAGGTCCTAGAAATTTTCACACTCCGAGCATATTCCGAAAAGGTGTTGTAGGCAAAAATCAAACATACAAATCAAAAGTTATGGCTGTTAGAAGTTTAGGTGTAATTTGGAGCTAAATTTCACATTACCGCTACAACCAGCAATATATCGACAACTAAATGAACTGGAGTGGATAAAACTTGTGCTCTAATGAATGTAGTGCTCTGAGCTAATTATGAAAAGGTGTTGTGGGGGGTAAAATAAGACAACCGCATCAAAAGTTGTTGTTGTTTTAAGTTTGAGTGTAATTTATCGCTAAATCTCTCATTTTCACTACAACCCGCATTAAAAATTCTGCCATTTTGAAGTGTATGTGTCATTTGGAGATAAATCTCGTATTACAACCATAAATCACTGTATATTGACCTCTGAACAAGCTGGAATGGATTTAAATTGTTCTGCACTGGATTTAGGGCTCCGATCTCATTCCGAAAAGGTATTTTGGGCGAAAATCGGACAACCGGAAAGGTGTTGCCTTATTCTCGAATGGGTAAATCTTATTCTCTGTTGGATGGAGAATACGAGCTCTTTCCGAAAAAGTGTTGTTGGCAAAAATCGAACAATCAGATCAAAAGTTATGGTTGCTTGAAGTTTATGTGTAATTTGGAGTTAAATCCCGCATTACCACTGGAACCCACTGTATATCGAACAATAAACAAACTTGAATGGTTATATCCTACTCTCCATTGGATGTAGGGCTCTGAACTCATTCTAAAAAGGTATTGTGGGCAAAAATTGGGCAATTGGATCAAGAGTTGTCTGTTTGAAGTTTATGTGTCATTTGGAGCTAAATCCCACATTATTACTGCATCCCAATGTAGATCACCACTAAACAAACTGGAATGGGTAAAACTTATTGTCCATTGTATATAGGGCTCTGATCTCATCCCGAAAAGGTGTTGTTTGCAAAAATCAGACAACCAGATCAAAGTTATGAATATTTGAAGTTTAGGTGTCAATTGGAGGAAAATCCCTCATTTCCACTGCAATCCACTATCCGTCGACCACTAAATGAACTCGATCGAGTAAATCCTATTCTCCATAGGATGTGTGGCTCTGAGATCATTCTGAAAAGGTGTTTCGGGCAAAAGCCAGACAACGGGATCAAAAGTTATAGCTGTTTGAAGTTTAGGTGTCTGTAGGAGCTAAATCCCACATTACCATTGCAACTCAATGTATATCGACAACTAAATGAACTAGATTGGGTAAAACTTGATGTCCATTGAATGTAGGGCTCAGATCTCATTTCAAAGAGGTTTTGTGTGCAAAAATCAGACAACCTAATCAAAAGTTATGGATGTTTCAAGTTTATGTGTCATTTGAAGCTAAATTTTGCATTACCAGTGCAACCCGCTATATATCGACAACTAAATGAACTGCAATGGGTAAAACTTGTGCTTCAATGAATGTAGTGCTCCGAGCTCATTCCTAGAAGATGTTATGGGGGTAAAACCAGACAACCGAATCAACACTTATTGCTGTATAAAGTTTGAGCGTCATTTGTAGCTAAATCTCTCACTTTCACTACAAACCGCATTAAAAATTCTTTCATTTTGGAAATTTACGTGTCATTTGGAGCTAAATCTCGCATTACCAGTACAACCCACTATATACCGACCTCTAAACGAGCTTGAATGTTTTAAAAAGTTTCTCCATTGGATTTAGGGCTCCGATCTCATTCCGAAACGGTATTGTGGGCGAAAATCGGACAACCGGATCAAAAGTTATGGATGTTTGAAGTTTAGGTCTCCTTTCGACGTAAATACCTTATTACCAACCAACTGTATATTGACCACTAAACAAACTGGAATGGGTAAAACTTGTTTTCCATTGGATGTAGGGCTCCAAGCTCATTCCAAAAAGGTGTGATGCGCAAAAATCAGACAACCAGATCAAAAGTTATGGCTGTTACAGTTTATGTGTCAAGAGGAGCTAAATCCCTCATTATCATTGCAAGCCACTGTATATTGACCATTAAAATGAGTTGTAATGGTTTAAAATTGTGCTTCATTGAATGTATGCCTCCGAGCATATTCCAAAAAGGTGTTGTCGGCAAAAATCAAACATACAAATAAAAATTTATGGCTGTTAGAAGTTTAGGTGTAATTTGGAGCTAAATTTCGCACTACCGCTACAACCAGCAATATATCGACAACTAAATGAACTGGAGTGGGTAAAACTTGTGCTCTAATGAATGTAGTGCTCTGAGATCATTATGAAAAGGTGTTGTGGGGTAAAATAAGACAACCGCATCAAAAATTGTTGCTGTTTTAAGTTTGAGTGTAACTTATCGCTAAATCCCTCATTTTCACTACAACCCGTATTAAAAATTCTACCATTTTGAAGTGTATGTTTCATTTGGAGATAAATCTCGTATTACAACCATAACTCACTGTATATCGACCTCTGAACAAGCTGAGATGGGTTTAAATTGTTCTCCACTGGATTTAGGGCTCCGATCTCATTCCGAAAAGGTATTTTGGGCGAAAATCGGACAACTGGAAAGGTGTTGCCTTATTCTCGAATGGGTAAATCTTATTCTCTGTTGGATGGAGAATACGAGCTCTTTGCGAAAAAGTGTTGTTGGCAAAAATCGAACAATCAGATCAAAAGTTATGGCTGCTTGAAGTTTATGTGTAATTTGGAGTTAAATCCTACCACTGGAACCCACTGTATATCGAACAATAAACAAACTTGAATGGTTATATCCTACTCTCCTTTGGATGTAGGGCTCTGAACTCATTCTAAAAAAGTATTGTGGGCTGGGCAATTAGATCAACAGTTGTCTGTTTGAAGTTTGTGTCATTTGGAGCTAAATCCCACATTATCACTGCATCCCACTGTAGATCAACCACTAAACAAACTGGAATGGGTAAAACTTGTTGTCCATTGTATGCAGGGCTCTGATCTCATTCCAAAAAGGTGTTGTTTGTAAAAATCAGACAACCGGATCAAAGTTATGGATATTTGAAGTTTAGATGTCAATTGGGGGAAAATCCCTCATTTCCACTACAATCCACTATCCGTCGACCACTAAATGAACTCGATCGATTAAATCCTATTCTCCATAGGATGTGTGGCTCTGAGCTCATTCTGAAAATGTGTTTTGGGCAAAATCCAGACAACGGGATCAAAAGTTATAGCTGTTTGAAGTTGAGGTGCCAGTAGGAGCTAAATCCCACATTACCACTGCAACTCAATGTATATCGACCTCTAAATGAACTAGATTGGGTAAAACTTGATGTCCATTGAATGTAGGGCTCAGATCTCATTTCGAAGAGGTTTTGTGTGCAAAAATCAGACAACCTAATCAAAAGTTATGGATGTTTCAAGTTTAGGTGTCATTTGAAGCTAAATTTTGCATTACCAGTGCAACCCGCTATATATCGACAACTAAATGAACTGAATGGGTAAAACTTGTGCTTCAATGAATGTAGTGCTCTGAGCTCATTCCTAAAAGATGTTATGGGGGTAAAATCAGACAGCCGGATCAAAACTTATTGTTGTATAAAGTTTGAGTGTCATTTGTAGCCAAACCTCTAACTTTCACAACAAACCGCATTTAAAATTCTCATTTTGGAAATTTACGTATCATTTGGAGCTAAATCTCGCATTACCAGTACAACCCACTGTATATCGACCTCTAAACGAGCTTGAATGTTTTAAAATTCTTCTCCATTAGATTTAGGGCTCCGATCTCATTCTGAAACAGTATTATGGGCGAAAATCGGACAACCGTATCAAAAGTTATGGATGTTTGAAGTTTAGGTCTCCTTTCGAGCTAAATACCTTATTACCAACTGTTGAGTCTGAAATCACACCTCCGAGGGAAACTCGAGACCGCAGCTCAAACAAGCGAGCTCCTGGATTCGAGTGTGCGTGCCTTGAGAACGTCGTCGCCCCCTATTTATAGGCTCGGGGGCCTGCCCGAACGGGCAGGGATAAAATAACTGCCTGCCCGGGTACAGGAGAATCGGGCAGGCGGTGATGGGATACAGAAGGGAGGAGGAAAGAAAGAAGCCGCGCGGCTTGGCGTCTTGCGCTTGCGGTCTGTCTCGTTGAGGGGGCTGGAGATGTTGCAACCAAGGCGATGATGCCACCTGGGCGGTCTCCGACTTGAGACCGCGGCTTGTCTTCTTGGACTTGGTTCTTACTGATCTTCACGGCACAACCCGGGCGGTCTCCGTCTTGAGACCGCGGCTTGCCCTTGAGAACGCGGCCTGTCGCCTGGTCTTGAGCCTTGTTTTAGCCTTCAAGATGTAACCCGAGCGGTCTCCAGCTTGAGACCGCGAGTTGCCTTCTAAACTTGGACCCTGATGGCTTTCATGGCACAACCCGAGCGGCCTCCGACTTGAGACCGCGGTCTGCCATTTTTGGACTTGGGCCTTGGTGACCTTCAATCTTCGGAGGCGACCTGAATGCTCAGACCGTCGGTCTGTGTGGGTTGTTGCTGATGGACATTATAAAACCTGAACCGGGCGACTCATATCCGCAAACCGCCTGGTCTGTGAGTAATGTTATTCGGAAGCGGTCTTCTGGGTAAACATAATCCCCGCATATTTTCAAATTCTGAAAGGATTTCGAAAATATTAGTTCTAGCCGGAAACCGCGCCGATCTTTCCCTGTGGGTTATAAATGTTTTGGAAGCTTCTATTTTCGCATAACTTCAACGCTATCACGAGTCACTACTCGCCCCTCGCGGTTAGGACTTTCCGGCTAAACAGTCCGATCAAGATGGTAGACCTTATGGCGCAGTTCGAAGATCAGAAGTCCGTTAAAATCCGCGGGGAAGATCGCCCGAAGGATAAGAAGAGGAAGAAAAAGAGGGCACAGCCCGAGAATACAGTGACTATTGCCTCCCCGGGTAAGCCAGCCAACCTGCCTCCTGCGTTGACAGTCGATTTGTCGACTAGAAATGAAGCGGGTTGCTCGAACCCACCCCCAGTTAATCCTCCTGATGTTTCTGAGAAGGGAACCGACCTGCCCCCTCCTATGGACAAGACGGACTCAGAAGCCGGCGTTCCGAAGGGCGATGGAGACGATTCCTTTAGAGTGGAGGTCACTCCTTCTGGCGTATTCCACCTGAAAATAAGAGATGAAGGAGGAGAAGCAGTTGACTCCCCTAAGTCGAGCGACCAGTAGGGCCTGATAGTGAACATCGAAGACAACCCGGTTTCCCCAAAACAAACCGGCCTGAAACCATCCAAAAAGAGGAAAAAAGATGAGTCCACGCCGGACAGGATTCTGAAAAAGGTGAAGATCCTAAAGGCGAAGAACAAAGCGGCTTCCAGGAAATCGGGAGCGGGCAATCTTCAAGGCAAGTCGCGTAAGAAAGAGGTTTCGGAGGGTGTAGTTACTCCTTCGCCCAAGCCGGACGACCAAGTCCAAACCGATGCGCACAGCATCTCTGTAAGTGATATCGTCAGGGACCTGGATTCCCTTCAAAAGCAAGACGACCTATTGAGATCTTCTTCCGAACTGCAGGCTGCTGACCCCCCTGGAGAGAAAGAGGCCGCCCTGGCTGAGGATGCGACCAGCATTAAGGAGGCAGTCCTCCCTGAGGTTGCAACTAGAACCGAGAAAGCCGCACCGGCCCCTGAAGATTCCGTGATGGTCGGGCTTCGGCTTATACAGGTTAAGGCGGAGAAAGTAAGGGATCAGCTCTCCAGACTGCCATCGCCGCCACCAAATCTTCTGTTGCAAGGTACAGGGGTCGCGGATTACCGCCCTGTTCGTTTTTTCAAGCCGAGGTCTCGAAACAAGTCGCGCGACTTGTTGTTGAACCCGTCACCAAGCTTCTTTCCCTCCGCCGCTCAATTTTCTGCTGCCAAGCGGAGGTAAAGCGAGAGATCGTGGAGAGAACAACGCCGAAAGATCGATACCGAGCAAGCAAAGCGATCTAGCCGTATGAATTCTGCTCGAACTGCAAAAGCTTGTAAGCGGGGAGAATTTGGAAAGAGCGGTCTTCTTTTGACAATTCTCCTATTATATGAAGTTATATGCGGCTTTCTCAGGAGGAAAATATTGCACTGCGGGCAGAAATGGAAGCTGAGAGGAAGGAGAGTCGAGCTGCGCTGGAGGCCGAGCGGAGAGAGAGCCGGGAAAAGGAGAAGGCGCGGCAAGACCAAGTGGTCGCACTGACCGCCCGGGTTGATCGAGGAAAGATGGGAGCAAAGCGCCAGCCGAAGCGACCGCGAAAACCTCTGCTACCCGCTCCGAAGCCGCTCTGGAATTTCATTCGGCCGATCTCGAGGAATGTCGTTTGACAAAGGCCGAATTGGATGAATTCGTTGAGAAACATATGGTTGACAGTCCGCTGCTCGCGCGGCTTCCTCTCCGTGATGAGCGGATGAATTCTTCTGGCCCGAACCAAATCGCCATCCCAATCGATCATTTCGATTGCGGCTTTAAGTTCCCCATACCAATCGAGCTCGCCATGGTTTTTGACCATTATGGAGTTGTCCCTGGCCAAATCTACCCTAACTCGATGGCCAGGATTTGTAGCTTCATTTCCTATCTGCGTTCTGAGAGAGTCTGCTTCTCTATGGACCTTTTCAGAAAGATATTCTCGGTACGGGCTATCCCGGACTCCGAGTCGAATGTGTTCAAAGGCCATTTTTACTTTGGCTTCCGGGGGCTGAATATGGTGAACCTCGCGAACATGGTTACGGCCTGGTCGGAGAGGTATTTTATTTTTGAAGGCCGACGTGGCCTACTGAACCCGAACCCGCAAGTGCGGCCAGAGGAGGCCTTCCAACAAATCGCAATCAGCAAGGTCGAGGAGGAAACCCGCCAACTTCTTGTGAATGAGCGGCTTAATGTACGCCACTACATTTTGCTGCTCGCCGAGCTGGAGAATGTCCGGCCTGAAGATAGTAAGTTCTTCCTCAAGCCGCCTCCGGCTTTGATGTTGACCGTTCAAGTTTCCGTTCTGACCCTTTTACTTCTTTTTTGCAGCTGAGGCCGTTGTTCCCAAAAACAAACCGATCAGTCCGGCTGGCTTAATCCTTACTCAGGGCGAGAGGAGGAAAAGGCAGGGCAAGGATAAGCCATCACTATCCGATGGGGAGGATTCGACTTCCTCAGGCGACTTCTCCGCCCTCCGCTCCTTCAGCAAGGTGAAGGATCTAAAAGGCCGCACGGTCTTGACCTGGCATCCGGACAGTGATAGCGTCCAGGTTTCTACTGCCCTTCCCCACTGGGTGAATGAGAAATCAGGCCGGCATGCTGAGGCCGCCAACATCGCCATGTTTGGCCGATGAAACTTCAGGCGATTGAGGAAGACACTTGAGGAGGAGCTTGCCCGGGAGGCCGCGCGGGTTGGAGCTAAGAGCCTCATTACCAATGTCTTCATGGGGATGACCTTCAAAAGGTTGATCAAAGCGAATGATCATCTAGAAAAGGAAATTGCCAAATTGAAGAAGGAAAACGCGCGGCTGAAGGAAGCCGAGTTGGTAAGTTATCACCTGGCCGACCATCCTTCTGAATTTTCCAGATCGCACGGTCTCTTACCTTACCTTTTTTGTTTGCAGAAAAAGTATGATGAGACCGTTCCGGTCTACCAAGAGGAACTTTTCCCTCACGTCGCCGAGGGAATCGACAATGCTTTTAACC
Organism: Dactylorhiza incarnata; assembly: GCA_033032865.1. Lineage (NCBI taxonomy): Eukaryota > Viridiplantae > Streptophyta > Magnoliopsida > Asparagales > Orchidaceae > Dactylorhiza > Dactylorhiza incarnata. The sequence goes on from JAWHQI010000004.1 coordinate 20,207,193, forward strand.
GCCTGCGACAGCTCGGAGGGCTTGCAGCTGGTTTTGAGCATTTCACCTTTTCCGATGCCTATCCGACTTTGCAAAAGAAATTAGAGAAAATCTGGCGGAAGGCCAAAGGGAAGAACAAAGTCGATAGCTCTAGTTTGGAGGAAAGTGACGACGAGGATGATGAAGCAGAAGAGCCCGCAGCGGCTAAGGACGATGGAAGTGGCTCGGACTCTGAGTCCACCGACTCTGACGAAGGGACCGGGCGCAAGTCGGGCGAACTGAGTAGCTCATCCTCGTCAGGTAGCGAGGGTTATTCCCCTGATGTTTCAATTGATGGCAGCGAACATTCGAGTGCTCCTGCATCTAAAAAAGTCAAGCCGAATAATCAATAGTTGTATTTTGCTTTTTATTTAGAATAGTCGACGACTTGATTTTGTTTAGCCGGTCGGTTTAAAGCATAATGTAAGAATATTTTGATAATGGAATGGAAAGCTTTTACCTGTCTAACTGTCTACTTTCTGCGACTTACTTGTGATTGTTTGTGATCTCTTTCTGCTTTGGATAACTGACCCTTCTAACCAAGTCGTGCGACTTAATATTAACTCAACCGGTTAGGATTATGATCTTCATAGGATTCTGGTTAAAATAATCATTAGCAAAAAACCTTTTCGCATAACTTGTTTCTTCAATCTGGATCAAGTTGATTTGATTTATCCCGAGAAAGTGTCAACTATAACGTTACGTCATGTAGTCGATGCGGTTTGGATATTTGATCGAGCAGACAGAAATCCAAGTTCTGCCTTACCTTATTATGAATGCCTTGTGATATCCAGGAAGCCGAACATAGCCAAGCCGCGCGATTATTACCTGACTTTGTATAATTTCTTTACAGGAAGAAAAATGCCAAGTCATAAGAACAATCAACAGGTCGAGCGGCCAGCATTTTAACTCGAGCGGCTTACAACTCAGATTACTGACTTTGTATAATTGCTTTAGAGAATGTCAAGTCATAAGAATAGTTAACAGGTCGATCGATCAGCACATTAACTCAAGCGGCTTACAACTCAGACTGCTGCAAGCTTCATCCTTGTGAACATAATTAATAACCGAACAGGAAATTGTCATAACCAAGTCGCGCGATTATGACCTAGCTTTTTGTAATTGCCTCGCAGGATAGAATATTAAGCTATAAGAAGACAATTGATAGGCCGCGCGATTAACATTTAACCCGAATGATTTATATGACATAATATTGACTGATAAATCCGCGCGGACTATGCATACTTTGAGCGGTTTAGTAGCTTGATACTTGCAATAAGAATCATAATTGCCTGATTGTGAAGAGTCTGTTATTAACAGAACAGATCGAATTGAGGCCCATAAAGATGCTAGGTTTATAAACCGAATGATGAGATCGACCGATCGGGATTATGCTTGATCCTTTGATACATGCCTTGTATTTTATAATATATTGCTAGTTTCAAATCGTCCGGTCTGACAACCAGACCGTATGATGTATCTCGTACCTGCTTATTCCAAACCACCCGGTCTGATAACCAGACCGCATGATATACTTGGTACTTGCTTATTTTAAACCGCCCGGTCTGATAACCAGACCGCATGATATACTTGGTACCTGCTTACTTCAAACCGTCCGGTCTAAACATCAAGCCGGCCGGTTTGTGATGTATAAGAATCCTGCTTTTTCTCCAAACGGTCTAGAATGACCATATAGGATGAGATAATTTCCTGTAATGTAACAAGAGATGGCCACAGACTCAGATGACCAAGTGGGCAAGTGGGCCTAGGCGGCGAACATTGCTTTCCTCAAGTGGTCATAAGAGGTGTAGAAATAAAGTGAAAGACAAGTACAAACCCAGATGACCAAGTGGGCAGGTGGGCCTAGGCGGCGAACATTGCTTTCCTCAAGTGGTCATAAGGGTTGTAAGCATCTCAACTGCTCTCTTGCCTAGGGCTACAAGCCGAGTTGATCAATTGGGCAGGTGGGCCTAGGCGGCGAACATTGCTTTCCTCAGAGAGATCAACTCAGTTGTGGGTCCCGCTTAGGCATCGCTTGAGAGTACCTAGGAGTATTCGATGGTCACAGACCAAGATGATCAGTTGGGCAGGTGTGGTTATGCCGCAGGGGCTATACGGACATTGCTTTCCTCAAAAAGATCATTAAAGCTGTAACTATATCCCTCTCGGGGCATGATAGAGCCAACATTCACCTAGACCTCCCTTGATGCAGGGGTGTGTCGGATATCAGCCGGGATCAAAGGTTCCGAAGACCACCGCACGGGAATTGGCAAGCTACCACTACACGTGTGCGAAAACTCCCCGCTACACATGATCTTCGTGGTTTTACGCTAATGACTGCAATCCGAGGGGGTTCAAGCAGAACTTAGCGATGTCTCCGTGGTTTAGTGAGGTTGATATATATGAAAGTGTAGGAAACATCAGACATGAAGAAGTGTTAGTATAGGGCTTCTCATTAAAATATCCAAAAAATGCAAGAAAGTAAAGGGGACATTTTAAGGATAGAACCGTTTGAGATCATCACCGCTCCAGGTGCGTGAAATGTCTTCTCCTTCACTCGTCTTGAGGCGATAAGCCCCACTTTTTAGTACTTCCTAGATGATGAAAGGTCCGGCCCAATTAGGATTTAGCTTTCCGACATTGCATGTTCTCGCTGCTGCATCAACTTTCTTCAGCACAACGTCTCCGACTGCAAAATTTTTTACCCTGACATTCTTGTCAAAGTACTTCGCCATTCTCCTTTTAACTTCTTCCTGTCTGATGGTTGCCTCGTCCTAAAGTTCTTCGATCAGATCCAAACTATACTTGATAGCCTCATCATTTTCATCTATCCATGCTTCTCCTCCCTCCTTTGCATATACAACTCTTGGAGTGACCACCTCGAATTCTACAGGAACAACAACTTCTGAGCCATGGGATAATTTGAATGGTGTCTCCCCCATAGCTGAGGATGGAGTGGTACGAAGAGTCCAAAGGATGGAAGGGAGTTGGTCTGCCCAATTTCCTTTTTGGTTCAAGACCTTCTTCATCAGGAGTTGCTGGATCTGCCGATTTGCTGCTTCTACCTGACCATTTGTCCTTGGATGATGTACCGATGCAAACCGAAGATCAATTCCCACCTGATCACAAAAGTTTATCATCTCCGGATTGTTAAATTGCGGACAATTGTCAGTGACAATTGCTAGCGGAATTCCATGCCGGCATGCTATCTCTCCCCAGATGAAGTTTCTGATAATTTGAGTTGTAGTTCTTGCTAATGCCTTCGCCTCAATCCATTTACTGAAGTAGTCAATCATCACGATGATAAAGCGGCGCTGGCCGCTAGCTACGGGGAAGGGTCCGATAAGATCGATCCCCCAAACCGCGAAGGGCCATGGCGCAGTTATTGATCTGAGCGACTGAGCAAGCAAATGCTGAAGAGGAGCGAACTTTTGACACTGAACACATCGCTTATCGAATGCTTCAACATCCTTTCTCATGGTTGGCCAGAAATATCCCTGCCTTAATGTTGAGTCCGAAATCGCACCTCCGAAGGAAATCGGAGGCTGCGGGTTGCCGGTTACTTTTTAGTTGGGAAAAATGAGACCGCTAGCAGCGGTCAAGGCCAGACTTCGCCCGTCACGGCGAATGCCACTCCTATGACGGGCTTTCCTTTGATTAAAATGAGGCGGTTACAGCGGTTACAAGTGCAGGAAAGAAGAAGCCGGCCGGTCAGATAGTCCGCAAGACGGGAAACTCGAGACCGCAGCTCAAACAAGCGAGCTCCTGGATTCGAGTGTGCGTGTCTTGGGAGCAGTGACGCCCCCTATTTATAGGCTCGGGGGCCTTCCCGAACGGGCAGGGATAAAATAACCGCCTGCCCGGGTACAGAAGAAACGGGCAGGCGATGACAGGATACACAAAGAAGGAAAAGAAAGAAGCCGCGCGACTTGGCGGCTTGCCCTTTCGACCTGTCTGACCAGAGGCTGAGGATGACGCGACCAAGGCGACGATGCAATCCGACGGTCTTCGTCTTGAGACCGCGGCTTGTTCTTTGATCCCGAACCTTGGCTTGTCTCTATGGCGCAATCCTCCCGGTCTCCGACTTGAGACCGCGACTTGTCCTATTGGACTTGGGCTTGGATTATCTTTAGTACTTGAGGGCGATCTGAATTATGTCAGACCGCCCGGCCTGTGCTAGTTGGTGTTGATGGACCTTGTATAACCTGAGCCGGGCGACTTGGATCCGCAAACCGCACGGTCTGCGAGTAATCCTCTTAAAAGCGGTCTTCTGGGTAAACATAATCCCCGCATATTTTTAAATTTCCGAGAAGATTTCGAAAATATCAGTTCTAGCCGGAGACCGCGCCGATTTCACCATGTTGGTTATAAAATGTTCCAGGAACTTCTATTCTGGCATAACTCCATTGCTATCACGAGTCACTACTCGCCTATTGCGGTTAGAACTTTTAGGGTGAATAGCCCGAAAAAGATGGTGGATCTAATGGCCCAGCTCGAAGTTCTTGAGAAGCCCGGAAAAAGCCGCGAGAAAGATCGCTCGAAGGATAAGAGAAAGAAGAAGAAAACGACGCAGCCTGACAATATAGTAACGATCGCTTCCACGAGTAAGCCGACCGACCTGCCTCCTGAGCTGACGGTCGACTTATCAACCAAAAAGGAAGCGAGTAAGCCGACCGACCTGAATCCTGAATTGACAGTCGACTTATCGATTAGAAAGGAGGAGAGTCGCCCGAATCCATCCCCAACTGATCCCCCAGCCTTCTCCGACAAGGGAGACAATCCGCCTCCTCCGCCGGATAAGACAGACATGGAGACCGTCGTTCCGAAGAGCGATGGTGATGAGTCTTTCAAGATGGAGGTCACCCCGTCCGGGGATTTTCATCTAAAAATTAGAGATGAAGGGGGAGAGGCAGTTGACTCCCCCAAGCCAAGCGACCAGCAAGCTTCAGTAGTCAACATCAAGGATAGCCCGGAAAAGCCAGCCGTCCTGAAGCCGAAAAAGAGGAAAGGGGAGGAGTCCGTGGCGGACAGGCTTCTGAAGAAGATGAAGAGGCTAAAAGCCAAGAACAAGGCAGCATCCGGGAAACCGAGAGCGGACAGCCTGCAAGGCAAGTCGCGCGAGAAGGAAGTCTCGGAGGGCTTGATTACTCCCTCTCCCAAGTCGAACGACCAGGCTCCCGTCGATGCTCACAGCATTTCCGTAAGTGACATCCTCAGGGATTTCGATTCTCTTCAAAAGCAAGATGATCAGCTGAGAACTTCTTCCGAACTGCAGGCTGCCAACCCGCCAGGAGATAAAGGAGCCGCCCTGTCTGAAGATGCGACCAGTACTAAGTAGGTCGTCCTCCCTGAAGTTGTGACTAGAATCGAGGAAACCGTACCGGCTCCTGAAGATACTGTGATGGCCGGTCTCCGACTTATGCAGGTGAAGGCGGAGTGAGTAAGGGATCAGCTTACCGGGCCGCCACCGCCGCCAACCAATCTTCTGCTGCAAGGTAAAAGGGGAACGGATTACCACCCCGTTCGTTTTTTCATGCCGCGGCCTCGAAACAAATCGCGCGCTTCATTGTTGAACCCGTCGCCCAGCTTCTTTCCCTCCACTGCTCAATTTTCGAAGAGGTCATGGAGAGAACAACGTCGAAAGTTTGATACCGAGCAAGCAAGGCGACATGTCCGCCCGAATTCAACTCAAACCGCTGCGGCTTGTAAGCGAGGAAGTTTCGAAGAGAGCGGTCTTCTTTTGAACACTTTCTGACTTCTTTTTCTTATTGCAGATGATCGTGACTATATCCCGAAGCCGGGCGAACTGGTGTCCTATCTCCCTCCGCTTGATCCGCCTTCGCCGGGATCCCGGGTTGTACCAGATACTCGGATGGAGGATGAGATGGGCCGTCTTCAAAGGAATCTTGAAGCTCTTGCAAAGCAGTTGAGGACCCTTGAGGAGCGGGAGAATACCGCTCAAGAAGAAAAGATTGCATTGCGGGCAGAACTGGAGGCTGAAAGAAAAGAGAGCCAGGCTGTGCTGGAGGCCGAGCGGAGAGAGCACCGAGAAAAGGAGAAAGCGCAGCAGGATCAGGTGGCCGCACTGACCACCCGGGTTGATCGCGGAAAGAGGGAGATGCAGAAGCTTGAAGTGGACTGCGCCTATTACCGGGATAAATATCTTCATTTGTCGAGGGAGATCGGCGGAAGCCGACGTCCCCTTAATGCTGCTGATGGAGGTCGGGGTGGATCACGCCGCCCAGATGCTGGGACGAGCTCGTCTCTTCCAGCGGCCAGGACGATCAATCATATTGCTAGTGCGAATGAACCCGCAACGGCCCTGCCTACCCGTGTGATTCCAGCAGCGCGGGTAGAGAGGGATTCCGCGCGGCTTCATAGCATGATCAATCACCTTAATCACGGCATGAACCAAATGCAAGGGACAATTCTCCAGATAGGCGACCAAGTCGCACGGCTTCATAGGGAAGATGCGCCGAGTGATGCCCGCAAATGATGAGTGATTTTAAGAACATTATCTGTAATAATATTTCTATTCGGTCCTTTGGACAACTGTTTTGATTTCATGATATTTGGTCTGTTTTCCAGGCCGCGTGGTCTGAGTTTTTGAATTTACTGTATGTTCGTGTTGAATGTTGATTGATGCCTGTGGACTACTTCATAAGCCGATCGACTTCTTTTCGTGCTTTTCTAATTCGTCCGCTTGAATTATACTCGTCTTGGTAATTCTTTTGTGGCAATGTGCCCGCGCGGGTTGATCGGTCTAGCCGTGATTTGACCCTTGTTAGATGCAGATCAGCCGTTCTTATAAGTAGCATCCTTCCGAAAGTCTTTTTACCAGAATTTCGAGATGGGAGCAAAGCGCCAGCCGAAGCGACCTGCGAAAACCTCTGCTACCCGCTCCGAAGCCGCTGTGGCTTTTCACTCGGCAGACCACGAGGAGTGTTGTTTGACCAAGGCTGAATTGGACGAATTCGTTGAGAAACACATGACTTACAGCCCGCTGCTCGCGCGACTTCCGCTCCGTGATGAGCGGATGAACTCTTCTGGCCCAAACCAAATCGCGATCCCAATCGACCATTTCGATTGCGGATTGAAGTTCCCGATTTCGATTGAGCTTGCCATGGTCTTTGACCATTATGGAGTTGTACCCGGTCAGATTTCTCCTAACTCGATGGCCGGAATTTGCAGCTTCATCTCCTACCTGCGATCTGAGAGAGTCCGCTTTTCTATGGATCTCTTCAGGAAAATATTCTCGGTGCGGGCCATCCCGGACTCTGAATCGAATGTCTTCAACGGCCATCTCTACTTTGGCTGCCGCTGGTTGAAGATGGTTAACCTCACGAACAAGGTCACAGCATGGTCGGAGAGATACTTGATCTTCGAAGGCCGACTTGGCCTGTTGAACCCGAATCCGCAAGTGCGGCCGGAGGAGGCCTTTCAACAGGTCGCAATAAGCGAGGTCGAGAAGAAAACCTGCAAGCTTCTCGAGGATGAGCGGCTTAACGTAAGCTACTACATCCCGCTACTTGCCGAGCTAGAGAATTTTCGGCCTGAAGATAGTAAGCTTTCCTTTAACCCGCTTCCGACTTCAATATTGACCGCTCGGTCATTTGTGTTGACCCCTTCCTCTTTTTTTTTGTAGCCGAAGCCGTTGTCCCTGCCAACAAGCCGGTCAGCCCGGCCGGTTTGATCTTAACTCAGACGAAGAAGAGAAAAAGACAAGTCAGGAACAAGACGCTGCCATCCGACGGGGAGGATTCAGCCTCTTCGGGCGACTTCTCCGCCCTTCGTTCCTTTAGCAAGGTGAAGGATTTAAAAGGCCGCATGGTTTTGTCATGGCATCCGGACGGCGACGGTGTTCAGGTCTCTACCGCGCTCCCCCATTGGTCGAACGAGAAGTCGGGCCGGCATGCTGAGGCCGCTAGCATTGCCATGTTCGGCCGACAGAACTTCAGGAGGTTGAGGAGGATTCCCGAGGAAGAGCTCGCCCGGGAGGTCGCGCGGGTTGGTGCCGAGAGCCTCATCACCAATGTCTTTATGGGAATGACCTTCAAAAGGTTGATTAGAGCAAATGATCACCTAGAGAAGGAAATCGCCAAATTGAAGAAGGAGAATGTGCGACTAAAGGAAGCCGAGTCGGTAAGTTATCACCTGGCCAGCCGTCTTTCTGAATTTTTCAGACCGCGCGGTCTCTTTCCTTACTCTTTTTTGCAGGCAAAGTATGATGAGACCAATCCGGTTTATCAGCAGGAACTTTTACCTCATGTCGCCGAGGGAATCGACAATGCTTTCAACCGCCTGCAGGAGATCAAAGCGTTCGCGCCTGGTTTCGAGCATTTTACCTTCTCAGACGCCTACCCGATTTTGCAAAAGAAGTTAGAGAAGATCAGGCGAAAAGCCAAAGGAAAAAACAAAGCCGGCAGATCCAGCTCAGAGGTGAGCAGCGACGGGGATGATGAGGCCGAAGAACCCGCAGCGGCTGAGAGTGGGGAGAGCGGCTCGGAGTCCGAATCCAGCAGTTCCGAAGAAGAGGCTGGGCGCAAGTCGGGCGAATTGAGCAGTTCATCCTCGTCGGGTAGCGAGGGTTACTCCCCTGACGTTTCAATTGATGGGAGCGAACACTCAAGTACCCATGCGTCTAAGAAACTTAGGTCGCATAATTAGTAGTTGTATTTTGCTTTTTGTTTTGAATAGCCGTCGGCTTGACGTTGTTAGCCGGTTGGCTTAAAATATAATGTAAAGAATGTTTTGATAATGAAATGGAACACTTTTACCTGTCTATCTGTCTACCTTTTGCGACTTACTTGTGGTTGTTTGCAATCTTTTTCTGTGTTAGATCTAACCAAGTCGTGCGGTTTAATATTAACTCATCCGGTTAGGATAATGCTCTTCACAGAATTCCGATAAAGTATCTATTAGTAAAAACCCACTCGCATAGCTTGCTTCTTTCAATCCGGATCGAATTTGTTCGATTCATTCTGAGAAGGTGCAAACTTATTATGAATGTATTACGACATCCTGGAAGCCGAACATAATTAAGCCGCGCGGTTACTACCAGACCCTGCATATTTGTTTTCCAGGATAAAGAATGGCAAGTCATAAGAACAATTATCAGACCGAGCGGTCAGGACTTTAACTCAGGCGACTTGCAACTAAGATTGCTACAAGCCCCACCCCCGTGAATGTAACTGACAACTGATCAAGATTTTGAAATAATCAAGCCGTGCGACCATAACCTGGCTCTACATAATTGCCTTGTAAGATAGAATATCAAGTCGCAAGAAGATCAGCCGATAGACCGTGCGATTAATATTTAATCCGAACAATTTATATGACAGCCTTATATAATATTGGCTGATAACCCGCACGGGCTGTATATAGAATTTGTGCGATTAGTAGGTTTAACACTTCCAATCATAACTGTCTGATCGAAGAGAGCCTGTAATTAGCCGATCGGATAGAGTTGAAACCCATAAAGATGATAGATTCACAACCCGAATACTGAGGTCGGCCGGTCATGATTATGCTTGCTCCCTTGATATTTACCTTATGACATTTTAATGATATCCTGTTCATTTCAAACCGTCCGGTCTGAATACCGGACCACATGACATCTTTGGAGCCTGCTGATTTTAGACCGCGTGGTTTAATAACCAGACCGCCTGAAAACCCTGGTACCCGCTTATTTCAAACCGCCCGGTTTGAGTATTAAGTCATCTGGTTTGTGATGTACATAGGAATCCTGCTTTTTCCTCCAGATGGTCTATAATGACCATATGGGATGAGATACTTTCCCTGTAATGCGATAAAGGATAACTACAGATCACTCAGATGACCAAGTGGGCAGGTGGGCCTAGGCGGCGAACATTGCTTTCCTCAAGTGGTCATAAGAGCTGTAGAAATAAAGAGAAAGACAAGTACAGACCCAGATGACTAAGTGGGCAGGTGGGCCTAGGCGGCGAACATTGCTTTCCTCAAGTGGTCATAAGGGCTGTAAGCGACTCGACTGCTCTCTTGCCTAGGGCTACAAGCCGAGTTGATCAATTGGGCAGGTGGGCCTAGGCAGCGAACATTGCTTTCCTCAGAGAGATCAACTCAGTTGTGGGTCCCACTTAGGCATCGCTTGAGAGTACCTAGGAATATTCGATAGTCACAGACTAAGATGATCAGTTGGTCAGGTGTGGCTATGCCGCGGGGGCTATACCGACATTGCTTTCCTCAGAAAGATCATAAAAGCTGTAATTATATCCCTCTCGGGGCATGATAGAGCCAACACTCACCTAGACCTCCGTTGATGTAGGGGTGTGTCGGATATCATCCGGGATCCAAGGTTCTGAAGACCACCGCACGGGTGGCAAGCTACCACTACACGTGTGCGAAAACTCCCCGCTACACATGATCCTCATGGTTTTACGCTAATGACTATAATCCGAGGGGGTTCGAGCAGAACTTGGCGATGTCTCCGTGGTTCAGTGAGTTTGATATATGAGAAAATGTAAGAAGGGAACATCATACATGGAGAAGTGTCAGTATGGGGCTTCTTATTAAAATATCTGAAAAATTGCAGGAAAGTAAAGAAGACATATTTCAAGGATAGAACCGTTTGAGATAGTCACCGCTCCAAGTGCGCGAAATGTCTTCTCCCTCGCTTGTTTGGAGGCGGTAAGCCCCACTTTTTAATACCTCCTTGGCGATGAAAGGTCCAGCCCAATTAGGATTTAGCTTTCCGACATTGCCTGTTCGGGCTGCTGCATCAACCTTTTTTAGCACAACGTCGCCAATCGCAAAATGATTTACCCTGACATTTTTGTCAAAGTACTTTGCCATCCTCCTCTTAACTTCTTCTTGTCTGATTGTTGCCTCGTCTTGAATTTCTTCGATCAGATCCAGGCTATACTTGATAGCCTCATCATTGTCTTCTATCCACGCTTCTCCTCCCTCTTTTGCATACAGACTCTTGGAGTGACTACCTCAAACTCTACAGGCACAACGGCTTCCGAGCCATGAGATAATTTGAATAGTGTCTCCCCAGTAGCTGAAGACGGGGTAGTACGAAGGGTCCAGAGAATGGAAGGAAGCTGATCTGCCCAATTTCCCCTTTGATTCAAAACCCTTTTCATCAGGAGCTGCTGGATTTGCCTGTTCGCTGCTTCTACTTGGCCGTTCATCCTTGGATGATGTACTGAGGCAAATCGAAGATCAATTCCCACCTGATTACAAAAGTTTATCATCTCCGGATTATTGAACTGTGGACCATTATCAGTGACAATTGCTAGCGGAATTCCATGACGGCATACTATTTCTCCCCAGATGAAGTTTCTGACAATTTGGGTTGTAGTTTTCGCCAGCGCTTTCGCCTCAATCCACTTGCTGAAATATTCGATCATTACAATGATAAAACGACGCTGGCTGCTGGCTATTGGGAAAGGTCCAATAAGATCCATCCCCCATACCGCGAAGGGCCATGGTGCAGTTATTGATCTGAGCGACTGAGCAGGCAAGTGCTGAAGAGGAGCAAACTTTTGGCACTGAACACACCGCTTGGCATATGCCTCAGCATCCTTCCTCATGGTTGGCCAAAAATACCCCTGACTTAAGATTCTCTTCTCTAGGGTCTTCGCTCCCGAGTGACTACCGCACTCCCCGGAATGAACTTCCTCAAGTATGGTTGGGACTTCATCCTCCGAAACACATCGTGCTGAGGGAGAAATCAAAGTTTTTCTGTAGAGAACTCCCGCTATCAGATAATAATATGCCGCTTTCCTTTTGAATCTTATCCGATCTTTGATGGAATGGTGGAACTCCCCCTTTGATAGGAATAGCTCGTAAGGATCCTTCCATGAAGGATTATGATCAATTTGCATGAGTTCTGCCTCATCTATTGTCGGATGAAAAAGTTCAAAGGTCACTCCCCCTGATGGAAGACCGAACTTCGACAATTCATCTGCCTCCTCATTTTGCGTTCTTGGGATGTGCTCGATAATAAATGACTTGAATCTTCCGATTTCCTTTTTGGCTAATAGCAGATATTTTCGCAGAATCGGCTCGCTTGTCTCATAATTCCCCAAGACCTGGGAGGCCACCACCAGTGAATCGGTTCTAACATGTACATATTCTATGCCCAGCTCTTTCGCAAGCCTTAGCCCAGCCAGAAGTGCTTCATATTCTGCCTGGTTATTTGTAACTGGAAAGAAGAACTTGACAGCTTGCTCCAGCCTGATGCCATTTGGGCTGATCAATACTACTCCGGCTCCCACGAAGTTTTTGCCAGAAGCCCCATCCACATAAATGATCCAAGCCAGAGGAGATTGTACCACCTATTCAGGACTAGGCTCTGTTGTATCTACCAAGAAGTCTGCCAAGATTTGCGCTTTGATTGCTGTCCGGGGGATGTATTATATCTCAAATTCACTTAGTTCAATAGCCCATTTTGCCAACCTCCCTGAATGATCTGGCTTTTCAAGAATATTTTTTAAAGGATGATCTGTAATAACTTTGACGGAATGAGCCTGAAAATAAGGGCGAAGCCTTCGCGCGGACATAACCAAGGCCAAGGCCAGTTTCTCCAGGATCGAGTATCTAGTTTCTACATCCTTAAGGATGTGGCTGACATAGTATATTGGAAACTGCCTCCTCTTTTCTTCCCGAACGAGGACAGAACTCACCGCATCCGGTCCGACTCCCAGATATAAGAATAGCTTTTCTCCCTCACGGGGACTTTGGAGTAGTGGGGTCGAAGTTAACTGTTCTTTCAGCTGCTCGAAAGCCTTGTTACACTCCTCGCTCCATTCGAACTTTGATCCCCCCTCGCAATGTTTTAAAGAATGGGGAACTTTTATCTCTGGATTTGGAGATAAACCTGCTCAATCCTGCCAATCTCCCTCCTAATTGTTGAACTTCTTTAGTATTTCGAGGAGGGGTCATATCAAGGATGGCCTTCACCTTATCTGGGTTTGGTGCAAGGCCATCAGGAGTTAAGAGATGCCCAAGAAATTTTCCTTTGCTTGCCCCGAACACACATTTAAATGGGTTTAATTTTAACTTGAACCTCCGTAGAGTAGCGAACGTCTCTACGAGGTCTTCCAAGTGCAATGAGAATGTTTTACTTTTGAGAAGAAGGTCATCAATGTAAACTTCGAGATTCCTGCCCTTTTGATGTTTAAAGACGGTATCCATCATTCTTTGGTATGTTGCGCCCGCATTTTTAAGACCAAAGGGCATTACGATATAGCAGTAATACCCATCGTTTGTGATAAATGAGGTATGCGGGATGTCAGGTTTGTGCATTTTAATTTGATGATATCTGGTGAAGGCATCGAGGAAACTCAAAAACCATACCCAACCGCGGAATCAACTAAGACATCTATCCGAGGCAAAGGGTAACAATCTTTAGGGCATGCTTTATTATGTTTGGTGAAGTCCACGCACATGTGCCACTTCCCACCAGATTTCTTAACCATTACAACATACGACATCCACGTTGGATATTGAATCTCAGAAATGAAACCCGCTCTTAGGAGTTTGGAAACCTCCTCTCTGATGGGCAACGCCAGCTTGGTCGCCACTTATCTCTTCTTTTGCTGGACGGGCTTGAATTCAGGAGACACATTTAGATGATGACAAGCCACATCCGGATCCACTCCTGGCATATCCTCCGCTGACCAAGCGAAGATAACCAGGTTTTCCAACAGGCAGGAGATTAGCTCCATTTTCTCCTCCTCTGGCAACTCAGCGTTGATGACCAGCTTCTTTTCTGCTCCTTTAGTAATAGGAACTTCTTAGGTCGCTTGGGAAGGTTCCAAGTGAGCCCCTTCTCGATCTTTTCCTTCCTCGGCGGCCTCTGGAGACTCAGCAATCTCCAAAGCCTCAGCCACGGCCTCGGGAAGCGGAATGTTGGTGATCATTTTGACAGTTCGGACGTAGCACTCCCAAACCACCTTTGGGTTGCTCCTGACCCGATACTGCTTTCCTTCGGCCGCGAACTTGAGGGCAAGGTGAAAGGTCGACACCACTGCCCTATATGCATTGAGAATCGGCCTCCTGAAGATGGCACAGTAGTTGCTCGGGGCATCCACTGCCACAAAATTGATTAAATTTATTACTCCTCCAAGAGAGACCAGGAGCTTTGCTGAGCCCTCTACTTCCTTCCTCTCCCCAGAAAAGCCGTAGAGGGGCCCGTAGGCGGAAAGCAAAGACTTTCCGGTCTACAGGGCCTCGAAAGTCAGGCGGAAAAGGAGATTGACGGAGCTGCCGGTATCAACCAGAATCTTGTGGACTGTATAGTTTTCGATGACGGCCTTGGTGACCACCGCATCGTCGAAAGGATTAGCATTGGGGGGAAGGTAATCCCGACCAAATGTGACAATAGTGCTTTCGGGAGGAGAACTTGTAGTGGCTGCCACTTCCTGCTTTAGAACTCTCGCAATGCTGGATTTGCGAGATGATTCCGCTCCAGCTCCTCCATGAATACAATAGATGTCCCCTAAGGGGCCCACATCATTGACTTCGACGCATCCGGTAGCAGGATGGATGCCATCATAGCAGCCGGCGTCTTCGACGTCGGCACATTCCCAGGTTACTTCTACTATTTCTTTCTCTTTTCTCTTCTCAGAAGTTGGTTCAGCAGTTGTATCTTTCCGAACTAGACCCCGGAGCTTTCCTTCTCCCAGGAGTCTCTCTATCAGCAAACGAAGGGCCCGACAGTCTTCGGTTAGATGCCCCCCTTCTTTATGATATTCACAATATAGGTTCGGATTTTGATTGCGGATATCCGACTTCAGAGGAGCAGGCCTTTTGAAATCTGGCCTCTTTTGTAGAATCTGGACTACTTCATCCATGGTGACGTTTAAGGGAGTGAATGACTCTTGCGAGTCATCATATTGAGTGGATGGAATGACTGGAGGTTGTTGCGCGGTGTACTGTTGTAAGTATACCGGCATGATTTGCGGAAGAGGAGCGGATGGAGCGGGAGTGATGGCCAAAGGTGGTTTCTGATCTTGAAACCGCTGATGGCCCATGAATGGTTGCTTATTTTTGTAATTTCTCCCCCTTTGGGAACTGGGTTCAAAGTGGGACTGATTCGATGGTGGATGATGGAAGGATGGATTTGACTGCTCCTTGTCGCTTACCAGCTTTGCGACGTAGCCTGGATTACTCTTCTCTCCTCTGATAAACATATTTGCCAAACTTATCATCTCTTGATAAGTCCTAGGCTCCCTTATATTTGCTTCAAATTTTAAGCGGCCCTCCCTCAAACCATGAATGAGGGCAACCCTGTACAACTCGGGATCCACATTTTGGACCTCCATGATCTCTTTCTGGAAGCGGTCTACAAAACGAGCCCACGTCTCGTCTTTCAGCTGTTTTATATCGAAAAGGTCCGCCGGGCCACTCTTTCTCTTCCTTGAGGTAGAGAATCTCAGCAGGAATTCCATTCGCAGCTCAGCGAAACAACGGATTGACCTGGGGTGCAATCCGTAAAACCACTCTCTTGCTTGTCCTTCAAAGGAGGTCACAAGAAGCTTGCACTTGGTCGCATCAGTTAAGGTTCTAAGAGCGATGGCTGACTCGAAGGCTTGTAAATGAACCGTGGGATCTGTCTCCCCATTGAAAGCTGGCAGGCGAGGCTCTCGGAAATTATTAGGGGTAGGCTCCCCTCTGACTTCGTCCACAAAGGGAGAAGTTTCTTCCATATCTTCATACAGTGGAGTAGGATAATAAGCCGCCGGAGCTGCGGCTATTCACGGACAAGCCGCCTGATAAAAGGACCGTGCGGCAGCTTCTGGCGGGTAGGAGTGGTGAATAGGAACTTCAGGCGGGTAGGAAAGGCGGGCAGCGTGAGAAGCCGCCCCCTGGAAATCAAGGGCCCGAGCCGGCATGCTGTGCGCGGCTTCCTGATAGAAGCTTTGCCTAGCCGCAAAGCCTTCTTGTTGGGGCTGGAAGTTAGCAGCTTGTGGTAGCGGGTAAAGAGGAGGTGGAGGAGGGACCGGGGTCACCGCCTGATTAGCCGCGGTTTGTTGTGGAATTAACCGCTCGGTTAGCATTGTTAAAGTCTGGCTGATCGCTTCATGTCGCTGATCAGTGACCCTCTGAGCCCGCTCGGCTTCTCTCCTGGATTGCTCCAAGGCTTCCCACAAAGAGTCCTCGCTGTGATTGGAGTGGTCTCGAGGGGGGAACTGGCGGTCTGACATTGTAGTGAGGATTTCATCGACAATCCACGATCTGAAGGTCGCGTGTTTCTGTTGAGTCCGAAATCGCACCTCCGAAGGAAATCGGAGGCTGCGGGTTGCCGGTTACTTTTTAGTTGGGAAAAATGAGACCGCTAGCAGCGGTCAAGGCCAGACTTCGCCCATCACGGCAAATGCCACTCCTGTGACGGGCTTTCCTTTGATTAAAATGAGGCGGTTACAGCGGTTACAAGTGTAGGAAAGAAGAAGCCGGCCGGTCAGACAGTCCGCAAGACGGGAAACTCGAGACCGCAGCTCAAACAAGCAAGCTCTTGGATTCGAGTGTGCGTGTCTTGGGAGCAGTGCCGCCCCCTATTTATAGGCTCGGGGGCCTGCCCGAACTGGCAGGGATAAAATAACCGCCTGCCCGGGTACAGGAGAAACGGGCAGACGGTGACAGGATACACAAAGAAGGAAAAGAAAGAAGTCGCGCGACTTGGCAGCTTTCCCTTTCGACCTGTCTAACCAGAGGCTGAGGATGACGCGACCAAGGCGACGATGCAATCCGGGCGGTCTTCGTCTTGAGACCGCGGCTTGTTCTTTGATCCCAAACCTTGGCTTGTCTCTATGGCGCAATCCGCCCGGTCTCCGACTTGAGACCGCGACTTGTCCTATTGGACTTGGGCTTGGATTATCTTTAGTACTTGAGGGCGATCTGAATTATGTCAGACCGCCTGGCCTGTGCTAGTTGGTGTTGATGGACCTTGTATAACCTGAGCCGGGCGACTTGGATCCGCAAACCGCACGGTCTGCGAGTAATCCTCTTGAAAGCGGTCTTCTGGGTAAACACTTAAGATTCTCTTCTCCAGAGTCTTTGCTCCTGAATGGCTACCACATTCCCCGGAATGAACCTCCTAAAGTATGGTTGAGATTTCGTCTTCAGAAACACATCGTGTTGAGGGAGAAATCAAAGTCTCTCTATAGAGAACTCCTGCTATCAGATAGTAGTATGCCGCCTTCCTTTTGAATCTTCTCCTATCTTTGATGGAATGATGAAATTCCCCTTTTGACAAAAACAGCTCGTAAGGGTCCTTCCACGAAGGATTATGATCAATTTGCATGAGTTTCGCTTCTTCTGTTGCCGGATAAAAAAATTCAGAGGTCACTCCCCCGGATGGAAGACCGAACTTTGACAACTCATCTGCTTCCTCGTTTTGCGTCCTTGGAATATGCTCGATAATGAATGACTTGAATCTTCCAATTTCCTTTTTGGCTAACAGTAAATATTTCCTCAGAATCGGCTCCCTTGTCTCATAATTCTCCAAGACCTGAGAGGCCATTAACAATGAATCGGTTCTAACATGTGCATGTTCTATGCCCAGCTCTTTTGCAAGTCTTAGCCCAGCCAAAAGTGCTTCATATTCTGCCTGATTATTCGTAACTGGAAAGAAGAATTTGATAGCTTGTTCCAGCCTGATGCCATTTGGGCTGATTAAAACTACCCCGGCTCCCACAGAGTTTTTGCCAGAAGCCCCATCCACATAGATGACCCAAGCCAAAGGAGATTGCACCACCTGTTCAGAACTAGGTTCTGCGGTATCCACCAAGAAGTCTGCCAAGATTTTTGCTTTGATTGCTGTTCGGGGGATGTATGATATTTCAAATTTGCTTAATTCGATAGCCCATTTAGCCAACCTCCCTGAATGATCTGGCTTTTCAAGAACATTCCTTAAAGGATGATCTGTAATTACTTGGACAGGATGAGCTTGGAAATAAGGACGTAGCCTTCGTGAAGTCATAACTAAGGCCAAGGCTAGTTTCTTCAAGATTGAATATCTAGTTTCTGCATCTTTGAGAATGTGGCTAACATAATATATCGGGAACTGCCTCTTCTTTTCTTCCCGAACGAGGACAGAACTTACTGCATCTGGGCCGACTCCCAAATATAAGAATAATGTTTCCCCCTCACGGGGACTTTGGAGTAGCGGAGTTGAAGTCAACTGTACTTTCAGCTGCTCGAAAGCCCTATTACACTCCTCGTTCCATTCAAACTTTGATCCTCCCCGCAGTATTTTAAAGAATGGGGCACTTTTATCCCCGGATTTAGAGATAAACCTGCTCAGTCCTACCAATCTTCCTCCAAGCTGCTGAACTTCCTTGGTATTTCGAGGTGGGGTCATATCGAGGATGGCCTACACCTTATCTGGATTCGGTGCAAGGCCATCGGGAGTTAAGAGATGCCCAAGAAATTTTCCTTTGTTTGCCCCAAACATACATTTCAAAGGGTTTAATTTTAACTTGAACCTACATAGAGTAGCGAACGTCTTTACGAGTTCTTTCAAGTGTAATGAAAATGTTTTACTTTTCAGAAGGAGATCATCAACGTAAACTTCGAGATTCCTGCCTTTTGTATGCATAAAGACGGTATCCATCATTCTTTGATATGTTGTGCCCGCATTTTTGAGACCGAAGGGAATTACGAGATAGCAGTAACACCCATCGTTTGTGATAAATGAGGTGTGCGGGATATCAGGTTTGTGCATTTTAATTTGATGGTACCCAGAGAAAGCATCGAGAAAACTCATAAAATCTTACCCAACCGCGGAATCAACTAAAACATCTATCCGAGGCAGAGGGTAGCAATCTTTGGGACATGCTTTATTAAGTTTGGTGAAGTCTACGCACATGCGCCACTTCCCACCAAATTTCTTAACCATTAATTACAACATTCGACATCCACGTGGGATATTGAATTTCAGAAATAAAGCCTGCTTTCAGGAGTTTGGCAACCTCCTCTCTGATGGGCAACGCCAGCTTGGTTGCTACTTCTCTCTTCTTTTGCTGGATGGGCTTGAACTCGGGAGATACGTTCATATGATGACAAGCCACGTCCGGATCCACTCCTAGCATGTCCTCCGCTGACCAGGCGAAGACATCCAGGTTCTCCAAAAGGCAGGAGATCAACTCTACTTTCTCCTCCTCCGGCAATTCAGCATTGATGATCAGCTTCTTTTCTTCCCCTTCAGCAATAGGGACCTCCTGGGTCGCCTGGGCAGGTTCCAGGTGAGCCCCTTCTCGATCTTTTCCTTCCTCAGCAGCCCTTGAGGATTCAGCAATTTCCAGAATTTCAGCTGTGGCCTTGGGAAGTGAAACGTCGGTGATCATGTTGACAGTTCAGACGTAGCATTCCTGAGCCACCTTTGGGTTACTTCTAACCCGATACTGCCTTCCCTCGGTGGCAAACTTAAGAGCAAGATGGAAGGTGGACACTACTGCCCGGTATGCATTGAGAATCAGCTTTCCGAAGATGGCGCAGTAGTTGTTTGGGGCATCCACCACCACGAAATTGACTAGCTTTATCACTCCTCCAAGAGAGACCAGGAGCTTTACTGAACCCTTTACCTCTTTCTTCTCCCCAAAAAAACCGTAGAGGGGCCCGTCGGTGGAAAGCAAAGGCTTTCCAGTCTTCAGGGCTTCGAAGGTTGGGCGGAAAAGGAGATTGACAGAGCTGCCTGTGTCAATCAAGATCTTGTGAACGGTATAATTTTCGATGACGGCTTTGATGACTACCGCATCGTCAAAAGGATTGGCATTGGGAGGAAGGTCATCTTGACCAAAGGTCACAATAGTGCTTTCGGGGGGAGAACTTGTGGTGGCTGCGACTTCCTGCTTTAGAACTCTCGCGATGCTAGATTTGCGAGATGATTCTTCTCCAACTCCTCCATGGATACAATATATGTCCCCCAAGGGGCCTACATCTTTGACTTCGATGCATTCTGCGGAAGGATGGATGTCTCCATAGCAGCCGGCGTCTTCGACGTCGGCGCATTCCCAGGTTACTAATTCCACTGTTTCTTTCTCTTTTTTCTTCTCATCTGCTGGCTCAGCAGTTGACTCTTTCCGAACTAGGCCCCGGATCTTTCCTTCTCCCAGGGCCCGACAGTCCTCGGTCATATGCCCTCCCTCTTTATGGTATTCACAGTAAAGGTTCGGATTCGATTTCGAATATCCGACTTCAGAGGAGCAGGCCTTTTGAAATCTGCCCTTTTCTGTAAGATCTGGACCACTTCGTCCATGGTGATATTTAAGGGAGTGAACGACTCTTGCGAGTTATCATATTGGGTGGATGGAATGACTGGAGGTGGCTGCGCGGTATATTGTGGCAAGTATACCGGCATGATTTGTGGAAGAGGAATGGATGGAGCGGGAGCGATGGCCAACGACGGTTTCTGATCCTGAAACCGTTGATGGCCAATAAAGGGTTGTTTGTTTTTGTAGTTTCTTCCCCTCTGGGAATGAGGTTCGAAGTGGGACTGATTTGATGGCGGATGATGGAAGGACGAATTGGACTGTTCCTTGTCGCTTACCAGCTTTGGGACATAGCCTGGATTGCTCTTCTCTCCTCTAATGAACATATTTGCCAAACTTATCATTTCCTGATAAGTCCTGGGCTCCCTTATATTTGCTTCAAATTTTAGGGGGCCCTCCCTCAAGCCATGGATGAGGGAAACCCTATACAGTTCTGGATCCACATTTTTGACTTCCATGATCTCCTTCTGGAAGCGGTCTATGAAACGGGCCCACGTTTCGTCTTCCCGCTGTTGTATATCGAAAAAGGCCGCCGGGCCACTTTTTCTCTTCCTTGAGGTGGAGAATCTCAACAAAAACTCCCTTCGCAACTTAGCAAAACAACTGATCAATCTGGCATGCAGCCCATAAAACCACTCCCTTGCTTGTCCTTCAAAGGAGGTCAGAAGGAGTTTGCACTTAGTCGCATCAGTTAAGGTCCTAAGAGCGATGGCTGATTCAAAGGCTTGTAGATGAACAGTGGGATCAGTCTCCCCATTGAAAGCTGGCAGACGAGGCTCTCTGAAATTATTAGGGGCTGGCTCCCCCCGGACTTCGTCCACGAAGGGAGAAGTTTCTTCGACATATTCATACAGAGGAGCAGTATAGTAAGCCGCCGGAGCTGCGGCTACTCGCGGACAAGCCGCCTAGTAAGAGGACCGGGCAGTAGCTTCTGGTGTGTAGGAGTGATGAATAGCAACTTCAGGCGGGTAGGAGAAACGGGCTGCGCCCTCCTGTGGGTAAGAAAGGCTGGCAGCATGAGAAGCCGCCCCTGGTAATCTAGAGCCTGAGCCGGCATGCTGTGCGCGGCTTCCTGATAGAAGTTTTGCCTAGCCGCAAAACCTTCTTGCTGGGATTGGAGGTTGGCGGCTTGTGGTAGCGGGTAAGGTGGAGGCGGAGGAGGAACCGGAGTCACCGCCTAATTAACCGCGGTTTGCTGTGGAACTAACCGCTCGGTTAATAGGGCCAAAGTCTGACTGATTGCGTCCAACCGCTGATCAGTCGCCCTCTGAGCCCGCTCGGCTTCTCTTCTGGATTGCTCCAAGGCTTCCCACAAAGAGTCCTCACTGTGATCGGAGCAGTCTCCAAGGGGGAACTGGTGGTCTGACATTATGGCAAAGAGTATTTCACCGACAATCCGCGATCTGAAGGTCGCGTGTTTCTGTTGAGTCCGAAATCGCACCTCCGAGGGAAATCGGAGGCTGCGGGCTGCCGGTTACTTTTTAGGTAAGAAAATTGAGACCTCTGGCAGCGGTCAAGGCCAGACTTCGCCCGTCACGGCGAATGCCACTCCTATGACGGGCTTTCCTTTGATTATGAAGAAGCGGTTACAGCGGGTTACAAGTGCAGGAAAGAAGAAGTCGGCCGGTCAGACAATCCGCAAGACGGGAAACTCGAGACCGCAGCTCAAACAAGCGAGCTCCTGGATTCGAGTGTGCGTGCCTTGGGAACGTCACCGCCCCCTATTTATAGGCTCGGGGGCCTGCCCGAACGGGCAGGGATAAAATAACCGCCTGCCCGGGTACAGGAGAATCGGGCAGGCGGTGACGGGATACAGAAGGGAGGAAAGAAAGAAGCTGCGCGGCTTGGCGGCTTGCGCTTGCAGTCTGTCTCGTAGAGGGGGCTGGAGATGCTGCAACCAAGGCGATGATGCCACCTGGGCGGTCTCCGACTTGAGACCGCAACTTGTCTTCTTGGACTTGGTTCTTATTGATCTTCACCGCACAACCCGGGCGGTCTCCGTCTTGTGACCGCGGCTTGCCCTTGAGAACGCGGCCTGTCACCTGGTCCTGAGCCTTGTTTTAGCCTTCAAGATGTAACCCGAGCGGTCTCCAGCTTGAGACTGCGAGTTGCCTTCTAGACTTGGACCCTGATGGCTTTCATGGCACAACCCGAGTGGCCTCCGACTTGAGACCGCGTTCTGCCATTTTTGGACTTGGGCCTTGGCGACCTTCAATCTTCGGAGGCGACCTGAATGCTCAGATCGTCGGTCTGTGTGGGTTGATGCTGATTGACATTATAAAACCTGAACCGGGCGACTCGTATCCGCAGACTGCCTGGTCTGTGAGTAATGTTATTCGGAAGCGGTCTTCTGGGTAAACACCAACCAACTGTATATTGACCACTAAACAAACTGGAATGGGTAAAACTTGTTTTCCATTGGATGTAGGCTCCAAGCTCATTCCAAAAAGGTGTTGTGCGCAAAAATCAGACAACCAGTTCAAAAGTTATGGCTGTTACAGTTTATGTGTCAAGAGGAGCTAAATCCCTCATTACCATTGCAAGCCGCTCCATTGGATGTATGCCTCCGAGCATATTCCGAAAAGGTGTTGTGGGCAAAAATCAAACATACAAATTAAAAGTTATGGTTGTTAGAAGTTTAGGTGTAATTTGGAGCTAAATTTCGCATTACGGCTACAACCAGCAATATATCGACAACTAAATGAACTGGAGTGGGTAAAACTTGTGCTCTAATGAATGTAGTGCTCTGAGCTCATTACGAAAAGGTGTTGTGGGGTAAAATAAGACAACCGCATCAAAAGTTGTTGATGTTTTAAGTTTGAGTGTAATTTATCGCTAAATCTCTCATTTTCAATACAACCCGCATTAAAAATTCTACCATTTTGAAGTGTATGTGTCATTTGGAGATAAATCTCATATTACAACCATACCTCACTGTATATCGACATCTGAACAAGCTGGAATGAGTTTAAATTGTTCTCCACTGGATTTAGGGCTCCGATCTCATTCCGAAAAGGTATTTTGGGCGAAAATTGGACAACCGGAAAGGTGTTGCCTTATTCTCGAATGGGTAAACCTTATTCTCTGTTGGATGGAGAATACGAGCTCTTTCCGAAAAAGTGTTGTTGGCAAAAATCGAACAATCAGATCAAGTTATGGCTGCTTGAAGTTTATGTGTAATTTGGAGTTAAATCCCGCATTACCACTGGAACCCACTGTATATCGAACAATAAACAGACTTGAATTGTTATATCCTACTCTCCATTGGATGTAGGGCTCTGAACTCATTCTAAAAAGGTATTGTGGGCAAAAATTGGGCAATTGGATCAAGAGTTGTCTGTTTGAAGTTTGTGTCATATGGAGCTAAATCCCACATTATCACTGCATCCCACTGTAGATCAACCACTAAACAAACTGGAATGGGTAAAACGTGTTGTCCATTGTATGTAGTGCTTTGATCTCATTCCGAAAAGGTGTTGTTTGCAAAAATCAGACAATCGGATCAATGTTATGGATATTTAAATTTAGGTGTCAATTGGAGGAAAATCCCTCATTTCCACTGCAATCCACTATCCGTCGACCACTAAATGAACTCGATCGAGTAAATCCTATTCTCTATAGGATGTGTGGCTCTGAGCTCATTCTGAAAAGGTGTTTTGGGCAAAATCCAGACAACGGGATCAAAAGTTATAGCTGTTTGAAGTTTAGGTGTCAGTAGGAGCTAAATCCCACATTACCACTATAACTCAATGTATATCGACCACTAAATGAACTAGATTGGGTAAAATTTGATGTCCATTGAATGTAGGGCTCAGATCTCATTTCGAAGAGGTTTTGTGTGCAAAAATCAGACAACCTAATCAAAAGTTATGGATGTTTCAAGTTTAGGTGTCATTTGAAGCTAAATTTTGCATTACCATTGCAACCCGCTATATATCGACCACTAAATGAACTGCAATGGGGAAAACTTGTGCTTCAATGAATGTAGTGCTCCGAGCTCATTCCTAAAAGATGTTTTGGGGGTAAAATCAGACAACCGGATCAAAACTTATTGTTGTATAAATCTTGAGTGTCATTTGTAGCTGAACCTCTAACTTTCACTACAAACCGCATTTAAAATCCTTTAATTTTGGAAATTTACGTGTCATTTGGATCTAAATCTCGCATTACCAGTACAAACCACTGTATATCGACCTTTAAACGAGCTTGAATGTTTTAAAATTGTTCTCCATTAGATTTAGGGCTCCGATCTCATTCTGAAACGGTATTTTGGGCGAAAATCGGACAACCGGATCAAAAGTTATGGTTGTTTGAAGTTTAGGTCTCCTTTCGAGCTAAATACCTTATTACCAACCAACTGTATATTGACCACTAAACAAACTGGAATGGGTAAAAATTGTTTTCCTTTGGATGTAGGGCTCTAAGCTCATTCCAAAAAGGTGTTGTGCGCAAAAATCAGACAACCAGATCAAAAGTTATGGCTGTTACAGTTTATGTGTCAAGAGGAGCTAAATCCCTCATTACCATTGCAAGCCGCTGTATATTGACCATTAAAATGAGTTGTAATGGTTTAAAATTGTGCTCCATTGGATGTATGCCTCCGAGCATATTCCGAAAAGGTGTTGTGGGCAAAAATCAAACATACAAATCAAAAGTTATGGCTGTTAGAAGTTTAGGTGTAATTTGGAGCTAAATTTCACATTACCGCTACAACCAGCAATATATCGACAACTAAATGAACTGGAGTGGGTAAAACTTGTGCTCTAAAGAATGTAGTGCTCTGAGCTCATTACGAAAAGGGGTTGTGGGGTAAAATAAGACAACCGCATCAAAAGTTGTTGCTGTTTTAAGTTTGAGTGTGATTTATCGCTAAATCTCTCATTTTCACTACAACCCGCATTAAAAATTCTGCCATTTTGAAGTGTATGTGTCATTTGGAGATAAATATCATATTACAACCATAACTCACTGTATATCGACCTCCGAACAAGCTGGAATGGGTTTAAATTGTTCTCCACTGGATTTAGGGCTCTGATCTCATTCCGAAAAGGTATTTTGGGCGAAAATTGGACAACCGGAAAGGTGTTGCCTTATTCTCGAATGGGTAAATCTTATTCTCTGTTGGATGGAGAATACGAGCTCTTTCCGAACAAGTGTTGTTGGCAAAAATCGAACAATCAGATCAAAAGTTATGGCTGCTTGAAGTTTATGTGTAATTTGGAGTTAAATCCTACCACTGGAACCCACTGTATATCGAACAATACACAAACTTGAATGGTTATATCCTTCTCTCCATTGGATGTAGGGCTCTGAACTCATTCTAAAAAGATATTGTGGGCTGGGCAATTGGATCAAGAGTTGTTTGTTTGAAGTTTGTGTCATTTGGAGCTAAATCCCACATTATCACTGCATCCCACTGTAGATCAACCACTAAACAAACTGGAATGGGTAAAACTTGTTATCCATTGTATGCAGGGCTCTGATCTCATTCCAAAAAGGTGTTGTTTGCAAAAATTAGACAACCGGATCAAAGTTATGGATATTTGAAGTTTAGGTGTCAATTGGAGGAAAATCCCTCATTTCCACTGCAATCCACTATCCGTCGACCACTAAATGAACTCGATCGAGTAAATCCTATTCTCCATAGGATGTGTGGCTCTGAGCTCATACTGAAAACGTGTTTTGGGCAAAATCCAGACAACAGGATCAAAAGTTATAGCTGTTTGAAGTTTAGGTGTCAGTAGGAGCTAAATCCCACATTACCACTGCAACTCAATGTATATCGACCACTAAATGAACTAGATTGGGTAAAACTTGATGTCCATTGAATGTAGGGCTCAGATCTCATTTCGAAGAGGTTTTGTGTGCAAAAATCAGACAACCTAATCAAAAGTTATGGATGTTTCAAGTTTAGTTGTCATTTGAAGCTAAATTTTGCATTACCAGTGCAACCCGCTATATATCGACAACTAAATGAACTGCAATGGGTAAAACTTGTGCATCAATGAATGTAGTGCTCCGAGCTCATTCCCAAAAGATGTTATGGGGGTAAAATCAAACAACCTAAACAAAACTTATTGTTGTATAAAGTTTGAGTGTCATTTGTAGCTAAACCTCTAACTTTCACTACAAACCGCATTTAAAATTCTCATTTTGGAAATTTACGTATCATTTGGAGCTAAATCTCGCATTACCAGTACAACCCACTGTATATCGACCTCTAAATGAGCTTGAATGTTTTATAATTCTTCTCCATTGGATTTAGGGCTCCGATCTCATTCTGAAACGGTATTATGGGCGAAAATCGGACAACCGTATCAAAAGTTATGGATGTTTGAAGTTTAGGTCTCCTTTCGAGCTAAATACCTTATTACCAACTGTTGAGTCCGAAATCGCACCTCCGAGGGAAATCGGAGGTTGCGAGCTGCCGGTTACTTTTTAGGTAAGAAAATTGAGACCGCTAGCAGCGGTCAAGGCCAGACTTCGCCCGTCACGGCGAATGCCACTCCTGTGACGGGCTTTCCTTTGATTAAGAAGAAGCGGTTACAGTGGGTTACAAGTGCAAGAAAGAAGAAGCCGACGACAAACCGCAAGACGGGAAACTCGAGACCGCAGCTCAAACAAGCGAGCTCCTGGATTCGAGTGTGCGTGCCTTGGGAATGTCGCCGCCCCCTATTTATAGGCTCGGGGGCCTGCCCGAACGGGCAGGGATAAAATAACCGCCTGCCCGGGTACAGGAGAATCGGGCAGGCGGTGACGGGATACAGAAGGGAGGAAAGAGAAAAGCCGCGCGGTTAGCGTCTTGCGCTTGCGGTCTGTCTCGTAGAGGGGGCTGGAGATGCTGCAACCAAGGCGATGATGCCACCTGGGAGGTCTCTGACTTGAGACCGCGGCTTGCCTTCTTGGACTTGGTTCTTACTGATCTTCACGGCACAACCCGGGCGGTCTCCGTCTTGAGACCGCGGCTTGCCCTTGAGAACGCGGCCTGTCGCCTGGTCTTGAGCCTTGTTTTAGCCTTCAAGATGTAACCCGAGCGGTCTCCAGCTTGAGACCGCGAGTTGCCTTCTAAACTTAGACCCTGATGGCTTTCATGGCACAACCCGAGCGGCCTCCGACTTGAGACCGCGGTCTGCCGTTTTTGGACTTGGGCCTTGGTGACCTTCAATCTTCGGAGGCGACCTGAATGCTCAGACCGTCGGTCTGTGTGGGTTGATGCTGATGGACATTATAAAACCTGAACCGGGCGACTCGTATCCGCAGACCGCCTGGTCTGTGAGTAATGTTATTCGGAAGCGGTCTTCTGGGTAAACATAATCCCCGCATATTTTCAAATTCTAAAAGGATTTCGAAAATATTAGTTCTAGCCGGAAACCGCGCCGATCTTGCCCTGTGGGTTATAAATGATCTGGAAGCTTCTATTTTCGCATAACTTCAACGCTATCACGAGTCACTACTCGCCCCTCGCGGTTAGGACTTTCCGGCTAAACAGTCCGATCAAGATGGTAGACCATATGGCGCAGTTCGAAGATCAGAAGTCCGTTAAAATCCGCGGGGAAGATCGCCCGAAGGATAAGAAGAGGAAGAAAAAGAGGACACAGCCCGACAATACAGTGACTATTGCCTCCCCGGGTAAGCCAGCCAACCTGCCTCCTGCGTTGACAGTCGATTTGTCGACTAGAAATGAAGCAGGTTGCTCGAACCCACCCCTAGTTAATCCTCCTGATGTTTCTGAGAAGGGAACCGACCTGCCCCCTCCTATGGACAAGACGGACTCAGAAGCCGCCGTGCCGAAGGGCGATGGAGACGATTCCTTTAGAGTGGAGGTCACTCCTTCCGGCGTATTCCACCTGAAAATAAGAGACGTAGGAGGAGAAGCAGTTGACTCCCCTAAGTCGAGCGACCAGCAGGGCCTGATAGTGAACATCGAAGACAACCCGGTTACCCCAAAACAAACCGGCCTGAAACCATCCAAAAAGAGGAAAAAAGATGAGTCCACGGCGGACAGGATTCTGAAAAAGGTGAAGAGCCTAAAGGCGAAGAACAAAGCGGCTTCCAGGAAATCGGGAGCGGGCAATCTTCATGGAAAGTCGCGTAAGAAAGAGGTTTCGGAGGGCGTAGTTACTCCTTCGCCCAAGCCGGACGACCAAGTCCAAACCGACGCGCACAGCATCTCTGTAAGTGATATCGTCAGGGACCTAGATTCCCTTAAAAAGCAAGACGACCTATTGAGATCTTCTTCCGAACTGCAGGCTGCTGACCCCCCTTGAGAGAAAGAGGTCGCCCTGGCTGAGGATGCGACCAGCATTAAGGAGGCAGTCCTCCCTAAGGTTGCAACTAGAACCGAGAAAGCCGCACCGGCCCCTGAAGATTTCGTGATGGTCGGGCTTCGGCTTATACAGGTTAAGGCGGAGAAAGTAAGGGATCAGCTCTCCAGAATGCCGCCGCCGCCACCCAATCTTCTGTTGCAAGGTAAAGGGGTCGCGGATTACCGCCCTGTTCATTTTTTCAAGATGAGGTCTCGAAACAAGTCGCGCGACTTGTTGTTGAACCCGTCACCAAGCTTCTTTCCCTCCGCCGCTCAATTTTCTGCTGCCAAACGGAGGCAAAGCGAGAGATCGTGTAGAGAACAACGCCGAAATATCGATACCGAGCAAGCAAAGCGATCTATCCGTATGAATTCTGCTCGAACTGCAGCGGCTTGTAAGCAGGGAGAATTTGGAAAGAGCAGTCTTCTTTTGACAATTCTCCTATTATATGAAGTTATATGCGGCCGATCTTCTTGACTGTCTTTCTTGTTTGCAGATTATCGTGACTCCATTTCGAAGCCGGGCGAACTGGTGACTTACCTCCCTCCACTTGATCCACCTTTTCGAGATCCTCGGTTGTACCGGATACCCGGATGGAGGATGAGATGACCCATCTCCAAAGGAACTTTGAAACCCTTACAAAGCAGCTGAAGGCCCTTGAGGAGCGAGAGAAGACCGCTCAGGAGGAAAATATTGCACTGCGGGCAGAAATGGAAGTTGAGAGGAAGGAGAGCCGAGCTGTGCTGGAGGCCGAGCAGAGAGAGCCCTGGGAAAAGGAGAAGGCGCGGCAAGACCAAGTGGTCGCACTGACCGCCCGGGTTGATCGCGAAAAGAAGGAGATACAGAAACTTGAAGGAGACTGCGCCTGTTACAGGGATAAATACCTTCATTTGACAAGGGAGGTCGGCGGAAGCCAGCATCCCCTTAATGCGGCTGATGAAGGTCGGCGTGGGTCATGCCGCCCGGATGCTGGAACGAGCTCGTCTCTTCCGGTAGCCGGGACGATCCACCACATTGCTAGTGCAAATGAGCCCGCAGCGGCCTTACCTACTCGCGTGATTCCAGCGGCGCGAGTAGAGAGGGATGTCGCGCGGCTTCATAGCATGATCAATCACCTCAATCACAGCATCAATCAAATGCAAGGAACAGTTCTTCAGATAGGTGATCATGTCGCGCGACTTCATAGAGAAGACGCGCTGAGTGATGCCCGCCAGTGATAAGCGGTTTTGAAACAATTATTTGTAATATATTATTCGGTCCCTTGGACAACTTAACTGCTTGAGCTTGATTTTATGTCATTCGGTCTGTCTTTCAGACCACTCGGATTGTGTATTTGAATGTCCTTTATGCTCTTCTTTCGTATGTTAGTCGATGCCTGCGAATTGCTTCATAAGCCGAGCGGCTTGTTGCTGTTGCCTTTTTTGATTTGTTTGCTTGGATTTTACTTGTGTTTCAATGATTCAGCCTTGTATTGAAATGTGGCTTTGCGGGTTGATTAGTCTAGCCGAGATTTGACCTTTGTTAAATGCAGATCAGCCATTCTTATAAGTAGCGCCTTTCCGAAGGTCTTTTTACTAGAATTTCAAGATGGGAGGAAAGCGCCAGCCGAAGCGACCTGCGAAAACCTCTGCTACCCGCTCTGAAGCCGCTCTGGCATTTCATTCGGCCGATCTCGAGGAATGCCGTTTGATAAAGGCCGAATTGGATGAATTCGTTGAGAACATATGGTTGACAGTCCGCTGCTCGCGCGGCTTCTGCTCCGTGATGAGCGGATGAATTCTTCTGGCCCGAACCAAATCGCCATCCCAATCGATCATTTCGATTGCGGCTTTAAGTTCCCCATACCAATCGAGCTCGCCATGGTTTTTGACCATTATGGAGTTGTCCCTGGCCAAATCTCCCCTAACTCGATGGCCGGGATTTGTAGCTTCATTTCTATCTGCGGTCTGAGAGAGTCCGCTTCTCTATGGACCTTTTCAGAAAGATATTCTCGGTACGGGCTATCCCGGACTCCGAGTTGAATGTGTTCAAAGGCCATCTCTACTTTGGCTGCCGGGGGCTGAAGATGGTGAACCTCGCGAACATGGTTACGGCCTGGTCGGAGAGGTATTTTATTTTTGAAGGCCGACGTGGCCTACTGAACCCGAACCCGCAAGTGCGGCCGACGTGGCCTACTGAACCCGAACCCGCAAGGTTGGAAGACCTCTCGGGGAGGCTATGTATTTTTCCCCCGAGATGGTCTCGCTAGCCGGGCTCTCACTAGCCGGCAAGGTTGGAAGACCTCTCGGGGAGGCTATGTATTTTTCCCCCAAGATGGTCTCGCTAGCCGGGCTCTCACTAGCCGGCAGGGTCGGAAGATCTCTCAGGGAGGCTATGTATTTTTCCCCCGAGGTGGTCTCGCTAGCCGGCAAGGTTGGAAGACCTCTCGGGGAGGCTATGTATTTTTCCCCCGAGATGGTCTCGCTAGCCGGGCTCTCACTAGCCGGCAGGGTCGGAAGATCTCTCAGGGAGGCTATGTATTTTTCCCCGAGGTGGTCTCGCTAGCCGGCAAGGTTGGAAGACCTCTCGGGGAGGCTATGTATTTTCCCCCGAGATGGTCTCGCTAGCCGGGCTCTCACTAGCCGGCAAGGTTGGAAGACCTCTCGGGGAGGCTATGTATTTTTCCCCCGAGATGGTCTCGCTAGCCGGGCTCTCACTAGCCGGCAGGGTCGGAAGATCTCTCAGGGAGGCTATGTATTCTTCCCCCGAGATTGTTTCGCTAGCCGGGCTCTCACTAGCCGGCAGGGTCGGAAGATCTCTCAGGGAGGCTATGTATTTTTTCCAAGGTAGCACTGTTTGCCGGGTTCCCAGCGACACTCGTCGAATATGCAGGGTTGGACATTTCTTTCCGAGCGTGAGCCACGCTCGAAAAGAGCGGGTATTGTGTACAACCCCGATATTCGTCGAGTACCCTCAAGGGGGGCGAGAAGAGGAGGGGCGAGCCCCCCACTCGCCCCCGCACCCAAGTAGGGGGCGAGCTCCTCCCGCCCCCACGCTCAGTAAGGATGCAGGACCTCACCAGGAGGGATGTCTAAATGCACCCCAACGTGGGGGCGAGCCTGGGAGGGCCGGGAGGCCTCCAGCTCGCCCAGAGTCTTGTGGGGGCGAGCTGGGAGGGCCGGGAGGCCTCCGGCTCGCCCAGAACCTTGTGGGGGCGATCTGGGAGGGCCGGGAGGCCTCCGGCTCGCCCAGAGACTTGTGGGGGCGAGCTGGGAGGGCCGGGAGGCCTCCGGCTCGCCCATAGTCTTGTGGGGGCGAGCTGGGAGGGCCGGGAGGCCTCCGGCTCGCCCGGAACCTTGTGGGGGCGAGCTGGGAGGGCCGGGAGGCCTCCGGCTCGCCCAGAGACTTGTGGGGGCGAGCTGGGAGGGCCGGGAGGCCTCCGGCTCGCCCATAGTCTTGTGGGGGCGAGCTGGGAGGGCCGGGAGGCCTCCGGCTCGCCCAGAACCTTGTGGGGGCAAGCTGGGAGGGCCGGGAGGCCTCCGGCTCGCCCAGAGACTTGTGGGGGCGAGCTGGGAGGGCTGGGAGGCCTCCGGCTCGCCCAGAACCTTGTGGGGGCGAGCTGGGAGGGCCGGGAGGCCTCCGGCTCGCCCAGAGACTTGTGGGGGCGAGCTGGGAGGGCCGGGAGGCCTCCGGCTCGCCCAGAGACTTGTGGGGGCGAGCTGGGAGGGCCGGGAGGCCTCCGGCTCGCCCAGAACCTTGTGGGGGCGAGCTGGGAGGGCCGGGAGGCCTCCGGCTCGCCGAGAGACTTGTGGGGGCGAGCTGGGAGGGCCGGGAGGCCTCCGGCTCGCCCAGAACCTTGTGGGGGCGAGCTGGGAGAGTCGGGAGGCCTCCGGCTCGCCCAGAGACTTGTGGGGGCGAGCTGGGAGGGTCGGGAGGCCTCCGGCTCGCCCAGAGCCTTGTGGGGGCGAGCTGGGAGGGCCGGGAGGCCTCCGACTCGCCCAGAGCCTTGTGGGGGCGAGCTGGGAGGGCCGGGAGGCCTCCGACTCGCCCAGAGCCTTGTGGGGGCGAGCTGGGAGGGCCGGGAGGCCTCCGGCTCGCCCAGAGACTTGTGGGGGCGAGCTGGGAGGGCCGGGAGGCCTCCGGCGCGCCCAGAGCCTTGTGGGGGCGAGCTGGGAGGGCCGGGAGGCCTCCGACTCGCCCAGAGCCTTGTGGGGGCGAGCTGGGAGGGCCGGGAGGCCTCCGACTCGCCCAGAGCCTTGTGGGGTCGAGCTGGGAGGGCCGGGAGGCCTCCGGCTCGCCCAGAGACTTGTGGGGGCGAGCTGGGAGGGTCGGGAGGCCTCCGGCTCGCCCAGAGCCTTGTGGGGGCGAGCTGGGAGGGCCGGGAGGCCTCCGGCTCGCCCAGAGCCTTGTGGGGGCGAGCTGGGAGGGCCGGGAGGCCTCCGGCTCGCCCAGAGCCTTGTGGGGGCGAGCTGGGAGGGCCGGGAGGCCTCCGGCTCGCCCGGAACCTTGTGGGGGCGAGCCGGGGAGGTCCGGGAGGCCTCCGGCTCGCCCAACTCCAAGCCGGGTAGGCGGTCTGCGTTTAGCGCCCAAGAGTAGCGGGATTTGGCTATTCGCAGTCCAGTTTTGGTTATTCGCAGTCCAAGAGCAGCGGGATTTGGCTATCTGCAGCCCAGTTCAAGGGTATTTTGGTAATCTGGCAGACCAGTTTTTGGATATTTGCAGCCCAACTTCAGAAATCCTATAAATAGGACCAAGGGGCACCATTTGGAGGGGATCTCATTCTAGGCTAGCTCTCTCCCTCTCTCTCTCCCTCCCCAAGTCTCTCTAGGGGGTGAGGAGAGCCTCCAGTGGTGCCCAAGCTTAGTAGTGGCTTGGGAGGGGAAGTTCCTAGGGAACTTCCGGGTATGTGGCGGGACCACCCCACTAAGCCCTTGGTCCGGTTCCTAGTTCCTCAACCTTCATCCTAGAGCTCTCCCTTGGGGGGAGTAAGTGTTGGTCGCCCCTCAGCTAGCTGAGGGCCCCGAACTCCACAGAGACCAAGTCTTGTTCGCAAGTCTCGGTTTCAACACCAGAAACATCTAACTCAATAAAAGATAGATAAGTCCGCTCGGTTAGAATGTAACTCGGGCAATCATATAATTAGCTCCAGAAATATCCAAACTTATATTCAATCAGACCACTCGGTTTGAAAATTCAGACCGTCCGGTCTTAATATCACAACTAGGGTAGACGAACACCTGCACCTATTTTGATTATATTTTCCTCGAATGGTTTGGACAAGAAACCACAAGAGGTGAATGCCTTCCTGTAGGAAAAAATGACTAATCTACAGGCTCAGATGACCAAATGGGCAGGTGGGCCTTGGCGGCGAACATTGCTTTCCTCAAGTGGTCAAAAGAGCTGTAGGGAAAAAAGAAAAAATATGTACAGACTCAGATGACCAAGTGGGCAGGTGGGCCTCGGCGGCGAACATTGCTTTCCTCAAGTGGTCATAAGAGCTGTAAGCGACTCATCTGCTCTCTTGCCTAGGGTTACAAGCCGAGTTGATCAAATGGGCAGGTGGGCCTCGGCGGCGAACATTGCTTTCCTCAGAGAGATCAACTCAGTTGTGGGCCCAACTAGGCTCCGTTTCGAGAGTTCCTAAGAGTATTCGATGGTCACAGGCTATGATGATCAGTTGGGCAGGTGGGCCTCAGCGGCGAACATTGCTTTCCTCAGAAAGATCATCAAAGCTGTAACTATATCCCTTTCGGGGTACGATAGAGCTGACAATCACCAAGACCTCCCTTGATGCAGGGGTGTGTCAGATATCGACCGGGATCCAAAGTTCTGAAGACCACCGCAGCGGAATTGGCAAGCTACCACTACATGTGTGCGAAAACTCCCCGCATCACATGGTCTTGGTGGGTTTTACGCTATGACTACAATCCGAGGGGGTTCGAGCAGAATTTGGCGATATCTCAGAGGTTTCGGGAGTGAGATACGTATATACATATATATTAATAATGCAGAGCACCATTTGGACAAGGAGAAGTGTCAGTATAGGGCCTTTCATTTAATATCAAGAAATGTAAAGAATGAAAGAGATATTTCAAGGATAAAATCGTTTAAGATCGTCACCGCTCCAGGTGTGTGACATGTCTTCTCCTTCGCTGGTTTGGAGACGGTAGACCCCATTCTTTAATACCTCTTTGATAATAAAAGGCCCTGCCTAGTTGGGATTCAGCTTTCCAACATTACCAGATCTGGCCGCAGAATCTACCTTTTTTAACACCAAATCCCCAACTGCAAACTGCTTTACCCTGATATTTTTGTCAAAATATTTTTCCATTCTCCTCTTAACTTCTTCCTGCCTGATTGTTGCCTCGTCCTGAAGCTCTTCGATCAGATCCAGACTATACCTGATGGCCTCATCGTTGTATTCTACCCATGCTTCTCCTCCCTCTTTTGCATACACAACTCTTGGAGTGACCACCTCAAACTCTACAGGAACAACAGCCTCCGAGCCATGAGATAATTTGAATGGTGTCTCCCCTGTAGCTGAAGATGGGTAGTGCGAAGAGTCCAAAAGATGGAGGGAAGTTGGTCTGCCCAATTTCCTTTTTGATTCAAAACTCTTTTCATCAGGAGTTGCTGAATTCGCCTTTTTGCAGCTTCTACTTGACCATTGGTCCTTGGATGATGTACTGAGGCGAACCGAAGATCTATTCCAACTTGATTGCAAAAATTTATCATCTCGGGATTATTGAACTGCGGTCCATTATCAGTGACAATTGCCAGCGGGATTCTGTTTCGGCAGACTAATTCTCCCCAGATGAAATTTTTGATAATTTGAGTAGTTGTTTTTGCCAATGCTTTTGCCTCAATCCACTTACTGAAGTAGTCAATCATTACTATTATAAAGCGGCGCTGGCCGCTAGCCATTGGAAAGGGTCCGACAAGATCCATCCCCCAAACCGCGAAGGGCCAGGGTGCAGTTATTGACCTAAGCGATTGAGTGGGCAGATGTTGAAGAGGAGCACATTTCTGACATTGTACACAGCGCTTGGCAAATGCTTCAGCATCCTATCTCATAGTTGGCCAGAAATATCCTTGCCGCAGGATCCTTTTCTCTAAGGTTTTTGCCCCTGAATGACTACCGCATTGTGAAATTTTTCGAATCTTTATGGAGCAAGCAGGAGCTAGTCAACTTAGAGATCAAAGCCAAAAACAACCAGAAACAAATGAAGGCAACAACGGATCTTTATTGATAGCAGTACTTCAAAATTACAAGGCGAGGCATGCTTGACGAGACATGATTTCGTCAGCACAAACACAAAAGGAAAGATACAGGTTGAAGATAACTTGAGACCGCTCCAGACCGCGCGACCTCCCTGCGACTTCAACACACTGCCAGACCGCAGCGCCTTGCCGATCACAGCACACCACCAAACCGCTGCACAGACCGCTCCCTTCTTCCGATTTCCTGATTCTCCCGAACTCCAGCACCACAACTCCAAGCCGCAGACCGCTCGAACACTTTCAGAGGAAGAGGTGATCGCTGCCGCCCACACTATCCGCAGAAGCTGCACAAAAGAGTTCAATCAGAAGACCGCACGGTCAGAATAAACCAGACCGCAGGAAACAAGCAAACTCAGCTTACACTTGGTGTGTTCTTCTTGTTGCTACAGTGGCTCCCTATTTATAGGCGTGAGACCTAATCCAGTCACCACCCTATGAGATAGAGTCACCACCCATCAGACCGCGCGACCTTACCGGTCAACCCGCGCGATCACCGCAACCCTCCTGCTTCATTTTGGTGAGCGCCGACTTCACTCCAGACCGCGGGAGATCGCTACTCCCTTGGTCTGAACACGACTCCACACGGAGATCGCCAGACCGCCTAGAAGTCACCCACCACCTGTGTTCGCCTGAGACCGCAAACACAGTCAGCTCGCCCTCCTGGTCTCCTCCTGAGACCGCGAACTGAGACCGCGCGACTAAGAATGACTTAGTCCGCGAACTCCTTCAGAACCCTCTGGAAAGCCACTAGACTGGATTCAAGAGCCAACCCGTGCGGTCACGCCAGACCGGCACGTCCTTGAAGAGAACAACTTATCGCGCGGTCAGAGACAGACCGCGAGACTCTGAGGATGATCAGCCGTCATGCGGTCACAGCCAGACCGCACGACCTCCTCCTCCAGCAGCCCTTGGACCAGACCAGCGGTCAACCCTGGAAGCCGCAGCTGACCAATAGAACAGATCGCTATTGTCAGACCGCCAGACCGTGCGGTCACGCCAGACCGCCCGGTCTCTTCCCAGACCGCCCAGGTCCAAAAACCTCCTCCACTTCCACTTCAATAATTTCAACACTCCCCCTTGAAGTGGGAAGTGGAAACTAGCCCAAGTAGCTCCCTTAGCCGTGTGAACGGCCCCTTTGCCAGCGCCTTTGTGAAGATGTCTGGGACATTGTCCGCACTCCGCACATACTCGACCGAAAGAGATCCCTCCAGCACCTTCTCCCGTATGAAGTGATGCTCGATCTCAATATGTTTGGTCCTCGCGTGACAAACTGGATTGGTTACCAGTTTGAGAGCACTCTCGTTGTCACCGCGTAGCAGAGTCGGCTCCCGAACCTCCTTGTGGACGTCTCCTACCAACCTCCTAAGCCAGATGGCTTCCTGAGCTGCCAAGGCCGAAGCCTTGTATTCTGCTTCCGTGGTAGAGACTGACACGGAATCTTGCTTCTTGCTGCACCATGATATAGCCGTAGGGCCCTCCATGAAGACGAATCCAGATGTCGACTTCCGATCATCCGAATCTCCCCCGTAATCAGCATCCATGTATCCATGCACTTTGAAGCCCGCATCCCTCCTGTATAGGAGACCCATGTCTGAGGTCGCCTTGACATACTTCAGAATATTCTTGGCCGCTAGCAGATGAGGTACCCGTGGCTCCGCCATAAACCGACTCACCCTGCCCACTGCATATGCAATGTCCGGCCTCGTGATCGTCAGATAGATTAAGCTCCCAACCAGAGCTCGGAACACCAACGGATCTTGCATGATCCTCCCCTCATCCTTCCGAAGCTTCATAGCCTTCTCCAGAGGTGTGGAAGTGCACTTCCCTTCCTTCATGCCGAACCGCTCCACGATCCGCTCCGCATATCCAGCCTGGGAAACCAGCACTCCACCTTCCTTCCTCTGCACCTCAAGTCCAAGGAAATGGTGAAGCTCACCTAAGTCCTTCATCTCGAACCTGATAGACAGCTCGGCTCGAAGATGTGATACTTCCTCCTTCGAGTTCCCCGTCACGATCATATCGTCGACGTAAAGCAGCACGATGACTTGAAGCTCCCCGCTCTTCTTGACGAACAAGCTTAAGTCTGAGTCTGAAGCAACAAATCCACAGAATAGGAGATGTTCTGCGATCTTCCCGTACCACGCCCTCGGCGCTTGCTTCAACCCATACAGGGCCTTCTTCAGCTTGCAGACATGCTCCGGAAAATCTTCAGACACAAAACCTGGTGGCTGGACCATGAAGATGTCCTTGTCAATCTCGCCGTACAAGAAAGCGTTCTTGACGTCGAGCTGCCAAATCTCCCATTCACTGAACGCCGCCAAGGCAATGATGAAGCGAACTGAAGTCATTTTTGCCACCGGACTGAATGTCTCATCATAATCTTCACCGTATTGCTGCGAGAACCCCCGAGCTACAAGACGAGCCTTGTACCGCTCGATACTGCCGTCAGCTTTCTTCTTAAGCTTGTAGACCCACTTGCATGTCACAGGAGCGATGCCCTTAGGCTTGGGCACAAGAGACCAGGTCTCATTCTTCTCAAGAGCTGCCATCTCTTCTTGCATCGCAACGTCCCACTCCTTCACGCCTTGGGCCTTCTCAAAGCTCGACGGCTCCCTCTCATCCAAGGGACCCGCGAAGAAACATGAGACGAAGCTCACTGCGTTTCCTCCTGTATAGCGATCAGGGGCGATGATCGCTCGCTTCGACCTCCTCAGCTCCTTCCCCTGAACCGCTTCATCTCCAGCTGCTTCTTCCCTAGCTCCCCTTCCAGACGTGCTAGGAGCATTGCTCCCCCTGCTCCCTGAACCAGAAGCCCCCGTCTCGGAACTAGAGGGAGATGGACCACCTGGTGACACAGGTAACTCCACCTGAAGATTCTTCACAGCTTTCTCTGGCATCTCCACCCTGCTCTCTGGTAACTCCACATCAGAAGACCCCTTATAAGATGTCACCTCATCGAACACGACGTCGCGAGATACAACAAATCTCCGCGTCTCCGGGTCCATGCACTTCCACCCTTTCTTCCGCTCATCGTATCCCACGAAGACTAGCTTCCTTGCTTTCGCATCTAGCTTCGTCCGAAGAGCATCCGGGACATGCACGTAGCAGGTGGAGCCAAACACCCTAAGGTGTGCCACGCTTGGCTTCTCCTTGAACATCAACTCATGCGGAGTTAACATGTTGATGGGGCTCAGAGGCATCCTGTTGATGACGTAGGCAGCACAAGACATTCCCTCCGCCCAGAAGGACTTTGGGATACTCTTGGCATGCAGCCAACACTTGCAGGTCTCCGTCAGATGACGGATCTTCCGTTCTGCAACTCCGTTCTGTTGTGGAGTATGAGCACAAGTGAGCTCTCTCCGGATGCCCGCCTTCCTGCAAAAAGTAGAGAACTCACTGGAGGTGAACTCCCCTCCGTTGTCAGTCCTCAGCTTCTTCACCCGCAGTCCCAGCCGACCTTCCACGAGCTCCTTGAACTCCACAAACTTGGCAAACGCCTCCGCCTTCTCCTTCAGGAAATAAACCCAGACATATCTGGTGTAATCATCGATCAACACCAGCATATATCTGCTGCCTCCTAGGCTTGGGGTAGCAGTAGGTCCCATCAAGTCACCGTGGATGCACTCCAACGGCACACTACTCCTTGTCTGCGACTTGTCAAACGGTAGTCGATGAGACTTGCCGAACTGACATCCTGCGCAAACATGACCTTCTCCGTAGGAGGATAGACTTGGCAGGCCCTTGACCAGACCTC
Organism: Dactylorhiza incarnata; assembly: GCA_033032865.1. Classification (NCBI taxonomy): domain Eukaryota; kingdom Viridiplantae; phylum Streptophyta; class Magnoliopsida; order Asparagales; family Orchidaceae; genus Dactylorhiza; species Dactylorhiza incarnata. The sequence goes on from JAWHQI010000004.1 coordinate 20,246,789, forward strand.
TCACCGCCATTGCTTTCAGCTTGTCCATTCCTACGTGCCCCAACCTCTCATGCCATATCACGGCACCATCATTCATCTTCATTTTGTCGACGTAGGAACTTGTTGACAATGCAAACAAGTCCTTTGCCCGTCTCCCAACATGAACGACCTCCGCCTTAACATTCTCAAAGTTTCGTAGAAACTTCACTTCTATTGGGCCGAACAGAACGTGATACCCAGCGTCTACAGCGTTGGTCACGGAGAAGAGGTTTTTCTTCATTCCGGGCACATGATAGACACTCTTCAAAGTAAGTGGCCCTCTATCACTGCCAAAGAAACAACCCCCACCTTCTCCACTGGATGTACAGTATTATCAGCAGTAATGATTGCATTGTTACCTGTATAGGGCTGTGCAGAAGAAAGCTTGGTCTCATCTCCGGTGAGATGATGACCACACCCCGAGTCCACGATCCAATCCTCCAGATAGTTGATAGGAGCAGAAGCTCCAACAGAAGCCGAGAAGGCTCCTCCCCAACCTCCTTGAATATTCCTGGCCTCAGCTTCCTCCTTCTCCGCAGCATGCCCAGCTTGGGTAACAACCTTGCAGTCCTTCCTGATGTGGCCAAACTTGCCACACTTGTAGCACTTCGGACCTTCACCCTTCTTCTTCCCGTCAGCCTTGGGAGCATACCCCCTTTCCTGCTGCCCAGAAGTTGAAGGCCCATAGCCACTTCCAGCGGTCTTCTTCTTCTTGTCCCACTTCTTCTTCTTCCCTAAGAAGAGAACTTCGCCATCTCCCCCAGCCACCGACACCCCCGCCATCTGCCTTGCCAAACTTTCTTGCGATGCAAGCAAGTTCTCCAGCTCCAACAGAGACGGCTGATTTGCCCATCCCTGCACCGACGTCACAAAGGCAACATATTCCTTCCGCAGGCCGCGGATGATGTGCCTCTTCAGCTTCGCCTCAGAGATAGGCTCATCAGGGTCCAATGCTGAGATTTCAGCACACAAGTTCTTCAACTTCAGAAAGAAGGTGGAGATAGAAAGATCACCCTGAGCCGACCTTGCCAGCTCATTCTCCAAGAACTGCAGCCTCGCCACATTCTTCTTGTTAAACAGCCCATCCAGGGCTCTCCAGATCTCCGCAGCTGAACCACACCCTAAGATGTGATCAAATAGGTCAGGTGAGATTGCCCTCTTCAAGGTGAACTCTGCCTTCGCATTCGTCCTCCTCCAAGTTCTCACCTCAGCCCCATTATCCCCTTCCGGGACAACTTCCTGCGTCTGATCTCCTCCAACAACTTCCCAGAGGTCCTCACCTACAAGATAGCTTTGCATACACGACTTCCACTTCTTGAAGTTGGTCGATGTAAGCACCTCAATCCCAAGACCCTTTGCAAATCCACCTTCCATTTGTTCTTCCACTGGTTCCTTTCTTCACAAAGGCGATGGCTACTCTAAGTTACTCACTGCTCAACCACTCCAACCTCCCTCTGATACCATGTGAAATTTTTCGAATCTTTATGGAGCAAGCAGGAGCTAGTCAACTTAGAGATCAAAGCCAAAAACAACCAGAAACAAATGAAGGCAACAACGGATCTTTATTGATAGCAGTACTTCAAAATTACAAGGCGAGGCATGCTTGACGAGACATGATTTCGTCAGCACAAACACAAAAGGAAAGATACAGGTTGAAGATAACTTGAGACCGCTCCAGACCGCGCGACCTCCCTGCGACTTCAACACACTACCAGACCGCAGCGCCTTGCCGATCACAGCACACCACCAAACCGCTGCACAGACCGCTCCCTTCTTCCGATTTCCTGATTCTCCCGAACTCCAGCACCACAACTCCAAGCCGCAGACCGCTCGAACACTTTCAGAGGAAGAGGTGATCGCTGCCGCCCACACTATCCGCAGAAGCTGCACAAAAGAGTTCAATCAGAAGACCGCACGGTCAGAATAAACCAGACCGCAGGAAACAAGCGAACTCAGCTTACACTTGGTGTGTTCTTCTTGTTGCTACAGTGGCTCCCTATTTATAGGCGTGAGACCTGATCCAGTCACCACCCTATGAGATAGAGTCACCACCCATCAGACCGCGCGACCTTACCGATCAACCCGCGCGATCACCGCAACCCTCCTGCTTCATTTTGGTGAGCGCCGACTTCACTCCAGACCGCGGGAGATCGCTACTCCCTTGGTCTGAACACGACTCCACACGGAGATCGCCAGACCGCCTAGAAGTCACCCACCACCTGTGTTCGCCTGAGACCGCAAACACAGTCAGCTCGCCCTCCTGGTCTCCTCCTGAGACCGCGAACTGAGACCGCGCGACTAAGAATGACTTAGTCCGCGAACTCCTTCAGAACCCTCTGGAAAGCCACCAGACTGGATTCAAGAGCCAACCCGTGCGGTCACGCCAGACCGGCACGTCCTTGAAGAGAACAACTTATCGCGCGGTCAGAGACAGACCGCGAGACTCTGAGGATGATCAGCCGTCATGCGGTCACAGCCAGACCGCACGACCTCCTCCTCCAGCAGCCCTTGGACCAGACCAGCGGTCAACCCTGGAAGCCGCAGCTGACCAATAGAACAGATCGCTATTGTCAGACCGCCAGACCGTGCGGTCACGCCAGACCGCCCGGTCTCTTCCCAGACCGCCCAGGTCCAAAAACCTCCTCCACTTCCACTTCAATAATTTCAACACGCATTCCCCAGAATGAACTTCCTGAAGTATGATCGGGATCTCTTCTTCTGAAACACACCGTACTGAGGGAGAAATCAAAGTTTTTCTATACAAAACTCCTGATATTAAGTAGTAGTAGGCCGCCTTTCTCCTGAATCTACTTTTGTCCTTGATCGATTGATGAAACTCCCCTCTTGACAGAAATAATTCATAAGGGTCCTTCCAGAAAGGATTTCGATCGATCTGCATGAGCTCCTCGTTCTCTTTGGCTGGATGAAAAAGTTCCGAGGTCACCCCTCCTGATGGAAGACCAAACTTCGACAACTCGTCTGCCTCTTCATTTTGTGTCCTTGGAATGTGCTCGATGATGAAGGATTTGAATTTCTCGATCTCTTCCTTAGCTAGCAATAGATACTTTCTCAGCATCGGTTCTCTTGTTTCGTAATTCCCTAGAACTTGTGAAGCCATTACAAGAGAATCAGTTTTTACATGAACATGCTCTATCCCAAGCTCTTTTGCGAGTCTTAGGCCGGCCAAGAGTGCTTTGTATTCAGCCTGGTTGTTCGTCACTGGAAAGAAGAATTTGATTGCTTGCTCAAGTTTGATGCCGTTTGGACTGATAAGAACTACTCCGGCTCCCACGGAGTTTCTTCCTGAAGCTCCATCTACATAAATGATCCAGGCAAAAGGAGATTCCTCTACTCGCTCTGGATTAGACTCCATCGTGTCCACCAAGAAATCTGCCAGTACTTGTGCCTTTATTGCCGTTCTGGGAATGTATAATATTTTGAATTCACTGAGCTCGATCGCCCATTTGGCCAATCTTCCTGAATGATCTGGCTTTTCCAGGATACTTCTTAGTGGATGATCCGAGACCACCTGGATATGATGAGCCTGAAAGTAGGGGCGGAGCCTTCGGGATGACATGACCAAAGCCAAGGCTAATTTTTCAGAATTGAATATCTAGTTTCCGCATCTTTGAAGATGTGGCTGACGTAATATATCGGAAATTGCTTCTTTTTCTCCTCCCGAACAAGGACAGAGCTTATTGCATCTGGACCCACTCCCAAGTATAAGAATAATGTTTCCCCTTTGCGAGGGCTTTGGAGAAGAGGGGTTGAGGTTAACTGCTTTTTCAACTGTTCGAAAGCACTATCGCACTCTTCATTCTATTCAAACTTAGATCCTCCCCTGAGAGTTTTGAAGAATGGAGCGCTCTTATCTCCTGACTTGGAAATGAACCGGCTTAGTCCTGCCAACCTCCCCCCAAGTTGCTGCACCTCTTTATGATTACGAGGAGGGGTCATATCTAGGATGGCCTTTACTTTATCTGGATTTGGCGCGAGGCCATCAGGGGTGAGAAGATGTCCAAGAAATTTCCCTTTGTTTGCCCCGAACACACATTTCAGTGGATTTAGTTTTAATTTGAACCTCCGTAGAGTAGCGAACGTCTCTACGAGGGTCTTTCAGATGGATTAAAAAAGTTTTACTTTTTAGAAGAAGATCATCAACGTATACTTCAAGATTTCTTCCTTTCTGCTTTTTGAAAACCGTGCCCATCATTCTTTGATATGTCGCACCCACATTTTTGAGCCCGAAAGGCATGACAAGATAACAATAACACCCGTCGTTGGTAATGAAGGGCGTATGCGGGATATCAGGTTTATGCATCTTAATCTGGTGGTAACCAGAAAATGCATCTAGAAAGCTCATGAAATTATATCCCACCGCGGAATCTACTAAAACATCTATCCGAGGCAAGGGATAATAATCTTTGGGGCATGCTTTATTGAGCTTTGTAAAATCTACACACATGCGCCATTTTCCCCCAGATTTTTTCACCATTACTACATTTGACATCCAAGTGGGGTATTGGATTTCAGAAATGAAATTGGCTTTAAGAAGCTTTGCAACTTCCTCTTTGATGGGTACCGCCAGCTTGGTTGCTACATCCCTCTTCTTTTGTTGGATCAGCTTGAATTCAGGGGAGATGTTGAGGTGATGGCACGCAACATCTGGATCTACTCCAGGCATATCTTCCGCCGACCAGGCGAAGATGTCTAGATTCTCCAACAGGCAGGAGATTAACTGGACCTTCTCTTCTTCTGATAGCTCGACGTTGATGATCAGCTTCTTCCCTTCTCCTTCAGCAATGGGGATCTCTTGGGTCTCCTAGGCAGGTTCCAGATAAGTCCCTTTCCGCTCTGCGCTTTCCTCGGCCTCCTCAGGGAGTTTGGATACCACATGGATGTCATCCTGAACCTTGGGAAGTGGTGCCTCGGCGATCACATTAACTGTTTTCACATAACATTCACGAGCAACCTTTGGATCGCTTCGGACCCGATATTGACCTCCCTCGGCAGCGAATTTTAAGGCCAAATGAAAAGTGGATACTATTGCTTTGTAAGCATTCAGGATTGGTCTTCCGAAGATTGCACAGTAGCTGCTCCGGGCTTCCACTACTACGAAGTTTATCAGCTTCGTTATGCCTCCCAGCGACACCAAAAGCTTCACGCACACCTCCACTTCTTTCTTTTCTCCTGAGAAGCCGTAGAGGGGCCCTTCTGTGGAGAGCAAAGACTTTCCAGTCTTAAGGGCTTCAAATGTTTGGCGGAAAATGAGATTAACTGAGCTACCAGTATCAATCAGAATTTTATGTACGGTTTAGTTCTCAATGACTGCCTTTATCACTACTACATCGTCGAAAGGATTTGCATTTGGGGGAAGATCTTCTTGGCCAAAAGTGACGACCGACCTTTCTGGAGCAGAAGTGGAGGCGGCTGCTACTTCCTGCTTGGAGACTCTCCCGATGCTGGATTTCCGAGAGGATTCTGGTCCTGCTCCTCCATGGATACAATAGATGTTGCCAAGGGGGCCAACATCATTTACTTCTATACATTCGGTGGCGGGATGTATATCCCCATAGCAACCTGCCTCTTCTACGTCAGCACACTCCCAGGTCACTTCGACCGCTTCCTTCTTCTTCTCGGTTCGTGGTTCAACCGGGGTTTCTTGCCTGATCAACCCTCGGAGCTTCCCTTCTTTCAGGAATTTTTCTATCAACCACCGGAGGGCCCGGCAATCCTCAGTCTGGTGCCCTTCCTCTTTGTGATACTCACAATAGAAGTTCGGATTTCGATTGCGAACTTCCGATTTCAAAGGTGGAGGTCTCTTGAAGTCAGGTCTTTTTTGGAGAATCTGAACAACCTCGTTCATGCCGACGTTAAGAGGGGTGAATGATTCCTGTGATTCATCATGTCGGATGGACGAAATAGTTGGGGATGGTTGTGCGATATATTGCGGCAGATATACCGGCATTGCTTGTGGAGCCCCAAGGGGTTGAGCGGGTGTGATGGCCAACGGCGGTTTCTGATCTTGAAACCGTTGATGGCCAATGAATGGTTGCTTAGGCTTAAGATTTCTTCCCCTCTGAGCCCGAGGTTCGAAGTCAGGCCGGGATGAGTGATTGTAACGTGGTTGATGGGTTGATGCGGAATTAAACTGATCATTGTCGCTGAGCAACTTGGCAACATAACCAGGATTAGCCTTTTCCCCTCTGATAAACTTATTAGCAAGACTAATCATCTCTTGATAGGTCTTTGGTTCCCTGATTTGAGCTTCAAATTTCAACGGCCCCTCCCTAAGGCCGTGCATCAGAGCGACCCTGTATAATTCCGGATCGACGTTTTGTACCTCCATTATTTCCCTTTGGAAACGGTCGACGAAACGGGCCCACGTTTCGTTTTCTTGTTGCCGAATCTCAAATAGGGCTGCCGGACCATTCTTCCTCTTTTTAGAGGTAGAGAATCGAAGCAGGAATTCTCTACGCAATTCCGCAAAACATCTGATGGATCGAGGATGCATTCCGTAAAACCATTCTCGGGCTTGTCCATCAAAGGACGTTACCAGGAGCTTACACTTAGTTGCGTCGGTGATGGTCCTCAGAGCAACAGCTGATTCAAATGCTTGGAGATGAATTGCCGGATCGGACTCCCCATTATATGTTGACAGGCGTGGTTCTCGAAAGTTTTTTGGGGCCGGCTCTCCTCGGATCTCGTCCGTGAAGGGAGAACTTTCCTCGGTATCTTCGTACAGAGGGAAAGCAGAGTTACGAGCTACCTCAGCTGCGGTCATTTGCAGACAAGCCGCCTGATAGGAGCGGACAGGGACTCCAGCCGGGTAGGATTGGTAGGCGGCGACCTCAGGTGGGTAGGATTGGTAGGCAACCTGAGAAGCCGCCCCTTGGAAGTCGAGGACTCGAGCCGGCATACAGCGCGCGGCCTCTTGATAGAAGTTCGGTCGAGCCGCAGAACCTTCTGGTGGTGGCTGGGAATGAGCGACTTGTGGTAGTGGAAATGGCGGCGGAGGAGGTAGAACAGGAGTTACTGCGCGGTTAACCGCGGCCTGCTGGGGGGATAGCCGCTCGGTTAACAGAGTTAAAGCTTGACTGATCGCGTCTAGACGCTGATCGGTTGCTTTCTGGGCCTGGTCGGCGTCTCTCTTTGTTTGCTCCAGAGCCTCCCATAAAGAATCGTCGCTGTGGTCGGAGCGGTCTCTTGGAGGGAACTGGCTGTCTGACATTCTGAACCAAAGATTTCACTGACAGTCCGCGATCTGAAGGTCGCGTGTTTCTGTTCGATTCAAAAGTGCGCCTCCGAAGGAAATCGAGGGTTGCGGATTATCAGTTACTATTCGGTTAGAGAATTCGGACCGCTAGCAGCGGTCGAGGCCGGACTTCGCCCGCCGCGGCAAATGCCACTCCTGCGATGGGCTTTCCTTTGGTTCAAATGAGGCGGTTACAGCGGTTATAAATGTAGGAAAAGAGAAGCAGGCCGGTCAGACAGTCCGCAAGACGGGAAACTCGAGACCGCAGCTCAAACAAGCGAGCTCCTGGATTCGAGTGTGCGTGTCTTGTGAACAGTGCCGCCCCCTATTTATAGGCTCGGGGGCCTGCCCGAATGGGCAGGGATAGAATAACCACCTGCCCGGGTACAAGAGAAACGGGCAGGCGGTGACGGGATTCACAAAGAAGAAAAAGAAAGAAGCCGCGTGGCTTGGCGGCTTGCCCTCCTGACCCGTCTGACCTGAGGCTGAAGATATCGTGACCAAGTCAATGATACAGATCGAGCGGTCTCCGGCTTGAGACCGCGGTCCGCCTTCTGGACATGGCTTGGCTGATCTTCATGATGCGACCTGGATGGTCTCCGATCTGAGACCGCGGCTTGTTTCCCGGGCTTGAACCTTGAGTTTCTATGTCTCAACCCGGACGGTCTCCTACCTGAGACCGCGGATAGCCTTATTGCCTTGGCTCTTGACTACCTTCAATCTTGGGGGCAGTCCGAATTGACATCAGACCACCCGGCCTGCTTTAACCTGAACTGAGAGCCACTGATCCTAGAAACCAGCGGCCTGACCCAGCAGTTCGCCCGATCCGAGAATGATCCGACCCGAGAAGCGGTTTTTTCGGGTAAACAATACGAAAGAAGTATAACAACTTGGAGGAAGATTGGCAGGACTGAGCAGGTTTATCTCTAAATCGGGAGATAAAAGTGCTCCTTTCTTCAAGACACTCCGAGGAGGGTCGACGTTTGAGTGGGACAAGGAGTGCGATGACACATTTGATCAACTGAAGAAACAATTAACATCGACTCCTCTTCTCCAGAGCCCTCGTGAAGGGGAAACTCTGTTCTTATATACTATGTTAGCCATATAATTAACATCAACTTGGGTTGGACCCGATGCTATCAGCTCTGTTCTCGTTCGAGAAGAAAAGAAGAGGCAGTTTCCTATATACTATGTTAGCCATATACTTAAAGATGCATACACGAGATATTCAATCCTGGAAAAGCTAGCTCTGGCTCTGGTTCAATCCTCAGGAAGGCTCCGACCTTATTTCCAAGCACATCCAATCCAAGTAATCACAGACCATCCGTTGAGGAGCATCCTGGAAAAGCCTGGCCATTCTGGAAGATTAGCCAAGTGGGCCATTGAGCTAAGCGAGTTTGAAATAACTTATATCCCCAGAACCGCAATCAAGGCCCAAGTCTTGGCAGATTTCATGGTCGATAAACCATAATCAAATTCCGAGCAAGTGGAGAAGTCCCCTTGGGCCTGGATTATCTTCGTGGATGGTGCTTCGGGGAAGAACTCGGTAGGAGCAGGAGTAATCTTGCTCAGTCCTAATGGCCTTAAGCTCGAACAGGCAATCAAGTTCTTTTTTCCGGTGACGAATAATCAAGCCGAATATGAGGCGCTTCTAGCCGGGCTAAGGCTTGCGAAAGAACTGGGCATAGAGCATGTGCATGTAAAAACTGATTCCCTGGTAATGGCTTCGCAGGTTTTGGGCAACTATGAAACACGTGAGCCGACATTGCGGAAGTATCTACTGCTAGCAAAAGAAGAGATTGGAAGATTTAAATCTTTCGTCATCGAACATATCCCGAGGACGCATAATGGAGAAGCTGATGAGTTATCAAAGTTCAGTCTTCCATCAGGAGGAGTGACCTCTGAACTTTTTCATCCAGCTATAGAGGAGGGGGAACTAATACAAATCGATCAACATCCTTCCTGGATGGATCCTTATGAATTATACCTGACAAAAGGAGAGTTCCACGAATCTATCAAAGACAGAAGGAGATTCAGAAGAAAAACGGCTTATTATTGCTTGGTGGCTGGAATCTTGTATTGAAAAATTCTCATCTCTCCTTTGGCTCGATGCGCCTCGGAAGAGGAGATCCCTACTATACTACAAGAAGTCCATACTGGGGAGTGCGACATTCACTCGGGAGCAAAGACATTGGAAAAGAGGATTTTGAGGCAAGGATATTTTTGGCCAACCATGAGAAAGGATGCTGAAGCATTTGCCAAGCGGTGTGTTCAGTGTCAAAAGTTCGCTCCTCTTCAGCATTTGCCTGCTCAGTCACTCAGATCAATAACTGCGCTGTGGCCCTTCGCAGTATGGGGGATGGATCTTATCGGACCCTTCCCGATAGCCAGTGGCCAGCGTCGTTTTATCATTGTTATGATCGACTACTTCAGCAAGTAGATTGAGGCAAGAGCATTGGCAAAAACTACAACTAAAATTATCCGGAACTTCATTTGGGGAGAAATAGTTTGTCGACATGGGGTTCGCTGGCAATCGTCACTGACAATGGTCCGCAATTTAACAATCCATAGATGATAAACTTTTGCGATCAGGTGGGGATTGATCTTCGATTTGCTTCGGTGCATCATCCAAGGACAAATGGTCAGGTAGAAGCAGCGAATCGGCAGATTCAACAACTCTTGATGAAGAGGGTCTTGAATCAAAGAGGAAATTGGGCAGACCAACTCCCTTCCATCCTTTGGACTCTTCGTACCACTCCATCTTCCGCTACGGGAGAGACACCATTCAAACTATCCCATGGCTTGGAGGCTGTTGTTCCTGTAGAGTTTGAGGTGGTCACTCCAAGAGTGGTATATGCAAAGGAGGGAGGAGAAGCATGGATAGATGAGAATGACGAGGCTATCAAGTATAGTTTGGATCTGATCGAAGAACTTCAGGACGAGGCAACAATCAGACAGGAAGAAGTCAAAAGGAGGATGGCAAAGTACTTTGACAAAAATGTCAGGGTAAAGCATTTTGCAGTCGGGGATTTGGTACTAAAGAAGGTAGATACTGCAGCCAGATCTGGCAATGTTGGAAAGCTGAATCCCAACTGGGCAGGGCCATTCATCATCAAAGAAGCCTTGAGAAATGGGGCCTACCGCCTCCAAACAAGCGACGGAGAAGACATCTCACGCACTTAGAGCGGTGACGATCTCAAACGTTTTTATCCTTAAAGAATGTTTTCTTCATTTTAAGCATTTTTTAGATATTCGATGAAAAGCCCCGTACTGACACTTCTCCTTGTCTAAATTTTTCTTACTTTCTTTATATATCAAACTCACTGAACCGCGGAGACATCGCTGAATTCTGCTTGAACCCCCTCGGATTGTAGTCATTAGTGTAAGCCCACGTCGACCACATGTAGCGGGGAGTTTTCGCACATGTGTAGTGGCAGCTTGCCAATTCCCGTGCGGTGGTCTTCAGAATCTCAGATCTCGGTTGATATCTAACACACTAGGTCCGGGTGATTGTTAGCTCTATCATACCCCGAAAGGGATATAGTTATAGCTTTTATGATCTTTCTGAGGAAAGTAATGTCGGTAGAGCTCCCGCGGCATAGCCATACCTGCCCAACTGATCATCTTAGTCTATAACCATCGAATACTCCAAGGTACTCTCAAGCGACACCTGGGCGGAACCCACAACTGAGTTGATCCTTCTGAGGAAAGCAATGTCGGTAGAGCCCCCGCGGCATAACCACACCTGCCCAATTGATCAACTCAGCTTGTAACCCCAGGCGGGGAGAGCAGTCGAGTCGTTTACAACCCGCAACTGAGTTGATCCCTCTGAGGAAAGCAATATCGGTAGAGCCCCCGCGGTATAACCACACCTGCCCAATTGAACAACTCAGCTTGTAACCCCAGGCGGGGATAGCAGTCTAGTCATTTACAACCCTCATGACCGCTTGAGGAAAGCAATATTCGCCGCCTAGGCCCACATAATATTCAAGCCAAGCGGTTTGAATTATTACACCATCCGGTTTGATAAGCAGGTATACTTTCGGCAGCTTGAGTCACCAGGTCGGTGATCTGGAATTAGACAGCAGTTCGATGTTCTAACCGAGCGATCAGGAATTACTTCAACAACATCATGAGTCGTATGGATTACATCCAAATAATTCGAGTTGGTAGATTCTGGTCTTCAAAAGTTGATCGTTATTTGGTCACCAGAGATATATTTTGGCCGCTTGGACTTGATTATAACTTAAAGGTTCTTTAAATATCGTTCAGGGATTAAAATTATTGATCGCGCGGATTGACAATTTCCCGAACAGCGGGTTGACAGTACTTGTATTAAATAACGGTTGTCCATTCTTCATTAAGCCGGTCAATAAGTTCATCGAACTGAACCCAGATTTCTGTCTGTGCGAGCTAATATTCATGCCGCTCAGGTTCGTAACGAGTTCCTCAAAAATGATTAAATTATTGGATCAAACTTAAAGTGCTCCTTCGAACCGATCGGTTTGATGCTCAGAGTGTTCGAATTCGTTATGATGCCACAAATAATTGACAGAGGCAAGTTTGGGAATTTATATCCTTATCCGCCCGGGTTGAAATTCAAGTCGCTCGAATACATTACGGGTTATTGAAACAGGATCGAAAGTCTCTCTACCCGATCAGATTAGTCTCCAGGTCGCTCAGATTTATCAAAGAATTCTTTTGAAAATAATTGATCTGCTGGTTCATCATAATGGCCTATCTTCCTGTCCGCACGGATTAATCTCTATACCGTTCGGGATTCATCAGGATCTCTTTATAAAATATTTGATTTATTGTATCGAGATTGAAAGTCTGTCTTTCTGTCCGTTCGGATTAAGATTTAAACCATACGAGCTCATCGAGAATTCCACAGGAAGTATTCGATTCATTAAAAATCAGGCCGCGCGGACAGCTTATGTTATGACAAGGTAGTTCTATATATTTGCTGAGAATCCGAGGCTAATTATTCAGCCGGCCTTAAGACAAATCGCGCGACTTGGTAAAAAGAAATAAAAATTGAAAAGGAATGAGATCGCATCGAACACAAGTAAGTTACAAACAATGAACAGCTAAACAGGTAACATTTCATTCACTATCAACTAGTCTTTACATTTAACTTAAACCGCCCGGTTAACAAAATAAGACCGGTTGGTTATCATACAACTTTCTAAGAGGAAAGAAAAAAAGAAAAGAACTATTCGCTCGACTTATGTTTCTTTTTAGCAGGACAGTTTGAGTCCACCTCCGGCGAATCGCCATCAACATTCACCTCTGGCGAGTAACCTTCGCTAGATGATGAAAAGCTTGAAGAACTGCTATCACCGGTCCGCGCGGACCGGCTGTAAGATGAACCCGAACTGGAAGATGAACTTTTTTCTTCTTTAACGGCTGTATCTTCAGGAGCAGCTCCACCGACCGCGGCGTCTTCAATATCCTCCTGCTCGGCGGCGTCATTATCAGCCGCAACGGACCCATCTTTATCTTCCCCGATCTCTTGCGAGTCGTCACCGGACTTAGCCGGGTCCTTCCCTCTCTTTTTCCGTTGGAGTTCTTCGTACTGATCTGAAAGCTGGGGAAAGACATCCGGAAAGGTCACATCTTCAAAACCGGTGGACAGACCATCTCGTTCCCTCAGAATGTTCAAGGCGCCGTCGACCCCATCAGAAATAAGAGAGAAGACTTCATCTTGGAAATCCGGGTTTTCAGGATTATATTTATCCTATAAAGAAGGGGAATAGAATCAGGCCGTGCGGTCAGAAAAAAGACAAGCCGCAGTTAAACAACAACTTACTTCCACAATTTTATTTAACCGAGTAACCTCTTCGGTTAGTTCCTCAATTTTCTTCTCCGCATACACTTGGGCCGACACAAGCCGCTTGTATGCCAGAGCCATAAAGTGGTTAGCTGTAAAACCCCAAGCTCCGGCTTGCGCGGCCACCTTGGCGAGTTCTTCCTCGGGAACCCTCTTCAACTTCCTTAGATTCTTCCAGCCATACAAGGCCGCACCGGCGGCTAGCGCATGGCGGCCAACGTTTCCGCTCCCCCAGAAAGGGAGCGCGGTGGACATTTGAACGGCGGCCTCGTCCTTATGCCATTGGACTGTCGCCTTGCCTTTCAAGTCGCGCGGATTCCTACAAGACCGGAGGAGTTCGAATTCCTCCGGGGAAACCGGGCCCTAATCTTCAGATGAGTCCGTCCCATCTGTCCTTTTTCTCCTTTCCTTCCTCTCCCTCTGAGTCAAAACCGGGACGGACGACGTGACTGGTTTGTTCAAAGGAACCATATGGGCAGCTGCAAGACAGACAAGTTTTAGTAAAAACAATCCGCCCGATTGGAAGTAGCGAGTTGAATGGAAGCTTACTATCTGCAGGACAGACATTCCCTAGCTTAGAAAATAGAGGAATATAATGGTAAACATCAAGCCGCTCGTTCTCAAGGAGCTTATAAGTTTTCAACTCGATCTGCCCAACGTCGACCTGGCGGAATGCCTCTTCGTCCCTGACTTGCGGACTAACAGGCATCAGCCCGAAATCGCCTTCGAACATAAGGTATCGTTCCGACCAGTTCGAATGTTTGTTCGCGAGATTAACAACCTTCAAGCCGTGGCATCCGAAATAGAGATGCCCTCTGAAGAAGTTGGTCCCTACATCTGCTTTAGCTTGCACCGAGAAGAATTTTCTGAAGATATCAATAGAGAATCGAGTTCTCTCAGACCACAAATACGAAATGAAGCTATATATTGAGGCAATAGAGGTCGGCGGGAGTTGTCCGGGCACAACTCCATAATGGTCAAACACCTCAATGACCTCGGGAGGTGGTGGGAACCTTCAACCATTCTCAAAATGATCAATGGGCACTGCGACCTGGTGCGGATTGGAAGAATTAACCCGCTCATCACAGAGGGGAAGTCGCATGAGCAGGTTGCTCCCAGTCATGTGCCTCATTATGAAATCGTCCAGCTCGTCTTGGGTTAAACGACATTCTTTATGGTCAGCAGAATGAAAAGCTGCGGCCGCATCAGTTCGCTTTGATTTGATCTTCTCAGACCGCTCCGATTTGCCCGTGGATCGCGTCATAGAATTGTGAGAATGACTCCGCAGAAGCTAATACTTATAGCTTCCAATGATCTGCAGTTAGCGAAAATACGTTCTAACCGCACGGTTCTCAATATACGATCTATCAAATAGTTTGAGCTAGGTGCACAAAATTATCACAACACGGACCGTATGGCCATCAATTTTCAAGCCCTGCAAAGGAATAAATACATACAGAAATCGCGCGGACTATAAATCCATTCAAGCAAACAGATCGCGCAGCGTTATGACATAAATACCGATCGCGAGTATCAGAAACATTAAACCGCGCATATCATCAAGAAGACTGTCATAAGTCTGAAGACTGCATATAATATTACAAACAACATTGTTCGAATTGAAAGCCATTCATGGCTGGGGATCTTCCGGAGGAACGTCTTCCCTATGCAGTCGTGCGGTCTGGTCACCGGCTTGAATTAGAAGCCTATACAAAGAATTCATGCTTTTATGCATTAGCTGAAAAGTACTATGAAGCCGCGCGGAATCACGCTCTACCCGGGCAGCCGGAATAGCGCGCGACGCCGCAGCCTCATTAGGAAAGTTAACCCGGCCAGTCTCCTTGGCCGCTGGAGGATTTGAGGTCTCTCCGACGGTCAAGGTGGCTAAAGTGGTTCGCTGACCCTTATTAATCGACCGAGTTAAATTGTAGAATTTATCTTTGCAGTGCTTCAGGTCATCCTGAAGTTTGTTGTTCGCCTTCTTCTCCTTATCAAGCCGCCCGACCGCCACAGCGATATGGCCCCATGCCGCGACAACCTCTTCTTTAAGAGCTTTCTCCTGCTCCTGAAAAGCCTTCTCCCATGACAGCCTTTCAGTCCGGTCGACCACTCTTTCAGCTCGCTCGGCCTCCAACTGAGCCATCAGAACCTCCTTCTCTTTCTTCTCAATCTCCAAACTAACCTCAAGACCAGCTCGCGCAGCTCTTTCTTTCTCTTCCCTCTCTTTCAACATCACCTTCACCGTCCCACAATCGTGTTCAAGCTTACTGAGATGCTCCGTTCCGGGATCTGTTCTCAAGATGGAGCTAGGCAGTGGTGGAAGAAGGGCCTCCAGGTCGCCCGGCCTAACTGGCGATTCAGGATTATCTGACGCAAAAAATAAAGCGGTTAGGGAACAATTACAACCGAACAAATCTATGCAAAAGGTATAACGGAATTAATGCCTGGGAGGACAGGCCGCCGCGACTGTTCATGATCCATCCTTTGCCGTTGCACCCTCCACAATCTTTCATTGAGCTTTCGTCTAGCCGCGGAGGTCTGAGCCGCGGAGGGAAAAAAGCTCGGCGGCGGGTTTAACAATAGAACATTTTGCATCTTACGAGGCCGCGATCGAAAGAAGCGGACGGGGCGGAAATTCAAGACCTGTTTACCTGTCGAGAAAGGATCAAGCCGTTGCGGCTTGACAAAGGAACCTCTCATTGACTCCGCCTTCGCCTTCAACAGCTGCATCCCGGTTCTAATGGCGTCGACCTTCGCCACGGCCTCCCCAGTGCTGGCCTCATCAACATCAAGGTCTACAACATCAGTACGAGTGATCGGGCAGCCAAGAAGTCTATCCTGCTGCACAAGTGTATCCATATCATTAAAAACAGCACTCATGGAAAAACTTTCCACAGAATTCAGGTTTATCTCTTCTGGCCTGTCCGAAGGAGTAACCTGCCCCTCAGATACCTCTTTCTCATAAGGCCTGAACTGAAGGCTAGCCGCGCCGGACTTCTTCGAGATCGACTTATTCTTGACCTTCAGTTTTCCGGCCTTCCTAGCAATCCGCTCAGCTATCGTCTCAGCCCTCTTCCTCTTCTTCTTCTTGGCCTCTTCCTCTTATTCTTGACCTTCAGTTCCCCTGGTCTCGAAAGGATTGTGAAGAAAAAGGCGGGGGGGGGGGGGGGGGGGGGGGGCTCTCAGACCCTTATATAAATTTTGGCAGGTCGGCGCGGTCTCCGGGCAAGACTGATATTTTCGAAATCTCTTTGGAATTTGAAAATATGCGGGGATTATGTTTACCCGGCAAACCGCTACTAAAGTAGAACCTCTCCCAGGCCGGGCGGCTTGACAGCCCGGGCCGGGCGGCTTGACAGGCCAAGTCGGGTAATCCCAAGAGAAGCCGCCTTCTGACCAAGGAAAGCCAATCCGGGCGGTCTGGTAACACTCCTGGCCACTACCAAGATTGTCAAAAGCTCGAGGCAAGAATTCAAGTTGCGGTCTCAAGACAGAGGCCACTCGGGTTGCATCATTAAGAATATCAAGGTTCAAACCCGGAGGGCAAGTCGCGACCTCATACAAGAGACCGCTCGGACTATGTTGTCTCCTTGGTCATAACATCTTCAAGCCTTCGGCCAAGTCAGATCGGAAGTGCAGGCCGTCAGACCGCGCGGCCTCTTTCTCTTCCCTCATATCTTGTCACCGCCTGCCCGACTCTCCTGTACTCGGGCAGGCGGTTTTTTTATCCCTGCCCATTCGGGCAGGCCCCCGATCCTATAAATAGGGGGCGGCACTGTTCCCAAGACACGCACACTCAAATCTAGGAGCTCGCTTGTTTGAACTGCGGACTCGAGTTCCCTGTCTTG
This sequence comes from Dactylorhiza incarnata, assembly GCA_033032865.1. Lineage (NCBI taxonomy): Eukaryota > Viridiplantae > Streptophyta > Magnoliopsida > Asparagales > Orchidaceae > Dactylorhiza > Dactylorhiza incarnata. The sequence continues at coordinate 20,263,743 of JAWHQI010000004.1, forward strand.
CGACCTGCTTGACCGGCCGGCTTGCGCTTGTAACCTGTTGTAACCTTCTCACTTTAATCAAAGGAAAGCCTATCACAGGAGTGGCATTTGCCGTGACGGGCGAAGTTCGGCCTCGACCGCAGCTAGCGGTCTCATTCTCTTCTTTCTAAGTAACCGACATTCCGCAACCTCCGCTTTTCTAGTCGCAAACCGCGGGGGTACATCTTTGGACTCAACAAAGACCTGCAAGCTTCTCGAGGATGAGCGGCTTAATGTAAGCTACTACCTCCCGCTGCTCGCCGAGTTAGAGAATGTTCGGCCTGAAGACAGTAAGTTTTCCTTCAACCCGCTTCCTGCTTCAACTTTGACCGCACGATCTCTTATGCTGACTCTTCTCTTTTGTAGCCGAGGCCATTGTCCCCAATAACAAGCTGGTCAGCCCAGGCAGTTTGATCTTAACTCAGATGGAGAAGAGAAAGAGACAGGTTAAAAACAAGTCGCTGCTATCCGATGGGGGAGGATTTGACCTCCTCGGGCGACTTCTCCGCCCTTCGTTCCTTCAGCAAGGTGAAGGATTTAAAAGGCCGCACAGTCTTGACCTGGCATCCGGACGGTGATAGCGTCCAGGTCTCTACTGCGCTCCCCCACTGGGCGAATGAGAAGTCGGGCCGGCATGCTGAGGCCGCCAGCATTGCCATGTTTGGCCGACGAAACTTCAGGCGATTGAGGAAGATCCCTGAGGAGGAGCTTGCCCGGGAGGCCGCGCGGGTTGGAGCTGAGAGCCTCATCACCAACGTCTTCATGGGGATGACCTTAAAAAGATTGATCAGAGCAAATGGTCATCTAGAGATGGAAATTGCCGAATTGAAGAAGGAAGTTGCGCGACTAAAGGAGGCCGAGTTGGTAAGTCATCACCTGGCTAGCCATCTTTCTGTTTTTTCCAAACCGTGTTGTTTCTTACCTTTACTCTTTCTTTGCAGGCAAAGTATGATGAGACCGATCCGGTCTATCAAGAAGAACTTTTCCCTCATGTTGCCGAGGGAATTGATAATGCTTTTATCCGCCTGCGAGAGCTCGGAGGGCTCGCAACCGATTTTGAGCATTTCAACTTTTCTGATGCCTACCCGACTTTACAAAAGAAATTAGAGAAGATCAGGAGGAAGGCCAAAGGGAAGAACAAAGTCGATGGCTCTAGTTCGGAGGAAAGTGACGATGAGGATGATGAAGTCGAAGAGCCCGCAGCGGCTAAGGACGATGGGAGCGGCTCGGACTCTGAGTCCACCGACTCTGATGAAGGGGCCGGGCGCAAGTCGGGCGAACTGAGCAGCTCGTCTTCATCGGGCAGCGAGGGCTATTCTCCTGAGGTTTCAATCGATGGCAGCGAACATTCGAGTGCTCCTGCATCTAAGAAACTCAAGCTGGGTAATCAATAGTTGTAGTTTGTTTTTTATTTTGAATAGTCGACGGCTTGATTTTGTTAGCCGGTCGGTTAAAGCACAATGTAAGAATATTTGAAAAGTTTTTACCTGTCTAGCCGTTTACTTTCTACGACTTACTTGTGATGGCTTACTATTTCGTTCTGCTTCGGAAATTAACTCTCTTCCAATCAAGCCATGCGGCTTAATAATGATCCAGTCAGGGCACTGATCTTCATAGAATTCCGGTTGAGTAATCATTAGAAAAAACCTGTTCGCATAGCTTGTTTCTTCAACCCGGATCAAGTGGATTTGATTCATCCTGAGAAAGTGTCAACTATAATGTTGCGATACGTAGTCGAAGCGGTATGGATACATAATTGAGCGGACAGAAATCCAAGTTCTGCCTTATCTTATTATGAATGCCTTGTGATAGCCAGGAAACCGAACATAATCAAGCCGCGCGATTATTACTTGACTTAGCATAATTGCTTCACAGGATAAAGAATGCCAAGTCATAAGAATAATTGACAGGCCGAGCGGCCAACACTTTAACTCGAGCGACTTACAACTCAGATTGCTGCAAGTCCCATCCCCGTGAATATAGCTAATAACCGAACAGGAAATTGACATAACCAAGCCGCGCGATTATAACCTGACTTTTCGTAATTGCTTCGCAAGATAGAATATCAACTCATAAGAAAACAATTGGTAGGCCGTGCGATTAATATTTAACCCGAACGATTTATGTGACTCAGCATTACATAACATTGACTGATAAACTCGGCGCGACTATACATACTTTGAGCGGTTAGTAGCTTGATACTTGTAATGAGAATCATAATTGCTTGATTGTGAAGAGCCTGTTTTTAACCGAACGGATCAAATTGAAACCCATAAAGATGATAGGTTCACAAACCGAATGATGAGATCGACCGGTCATGATTATGCTTGATCCCTTGATATTTGCCTTGTGACATTTTATGATATCCTGCTTATTTCAAATCATCCGGTCTGAAAACCAGACCGCATGATATCTTTGGTACTTGCTTATTTCAAACCATCCGGTCTGAAAACCAGACCGCATGATATCTTTGGTACCTGCTTATTTCGAACCGTCCGGTTTAAGCATCAAGCTGACCGGTTTGTGATGCACCCATAAAAATCCTGTTTTTTCTCCCAAATGGTCTAGAGTGACCATATAGGATGAGATAATTTCCTGTAATGTAACAAGAGATGGCTACAGACTCAGATGACCAAGTGGACAGGTGGGCCAAGGCGATGAACATTGCTTTCCTCAAGTGGTCATAAGAGCTGTGGAAATAAAGAAAAAGACAAGTACAGACCCAGATGACCAAGTGGGCACGTAGGCCTAGGCGGCGAACATTGCTTTCCTCAGAGAGATCAACTCAGTTGTGGGTCCCGCTTAGGCATCGCTTGAGAGTACCTAGGAGTATTCGATGGTCACAGACTAAGATGATCAGTTGGGCAGGTGTGGTTATGCCGCTGGGGCTATACCGACATTGCTTTCCTCAGAAAGATCATCAAAGCTGTAACTATATCCCTCTCGGGGCATGATAGAGCCAACATTCACCTAGACCTCCCTTGATGCAGGGGTGTGTCGGATATCAGCCGGGATCCAAGGTTCCGAAGACCACCGCACGGGAATTGGCAAGCTACACACCTGTGTGAAAACTCCCCGCTACACATGATCTTCGTGGTTTTACACTAATGACTACAATCCGAGGGGTTCGAGCAGAACATGGCAATGTCTCCGCGGTTCAGTGATGTTGATATATAAGAAAGTGTAAAAAAGAACCATCAGACATGGAGAAGTGTCAGTATGGGGCTTCTCATTAAAATATCCAGAAAATGTAAGAAAGTAAAGAGGACATTTTAAGGATAGAAGCATTTGAGATCATCACCGCTCCATGCGTGTGAGATGTCTTCTCCTTCACTTGTCTGAAGGCGGTAAGGCCCGCTCTTTAGTACTTCTTTGATGATGAAAGGTCCGACCCAGTTGGGATTCAGCTTTTCGACGTTGCCTGTTCTGGCTGCTGCATCAACTTTCTTTAGCACAACATCTCCGACTGCATAATGTTTTACCCTGACATTCTTGTCAAAGTACTTCGCCATTCTCCTTTTAACTTCTTCCTGTCTGATTTTTGCCTCGTCCTGAAGCTCTTCGATCAGATCTAGACTATACTTGATAACATCGTCATTGTCTTCTATCCATGCTTCTCCTCCCTCTTTTGCATACACAACTCTTGGAGTGACCACCTCAAATTCTACAGGGACAACAACTTCCGAGCCATGAGATAATTTGAATGGTGTCTCCCCCGTAGCTGAACATGGAGTAGTACGAAGAGTCCAAAGGATGGAAGGAATTGGTCTGCCCAATTTCCTCTTTGATTCAAGGCCCTCTTCATCAGAAGCTGCTGGATCAGCCGATTTGCGGCTTCTACCTGGCCATTCGTTCTCGGATGATGCACAGAAGAGAACTGAAGGTCAATCCCAACCTGATCACAGAAGGTTATCATCTCTGAATTGTTAAACTGCGGACCATTGTCAGTGACAATTGCTAGCGGAATTCCATGTCGGCAGACTATTGTTCGATTCAAAAGTGCGCCTCCGAAGGAAATCGAGGGTTGCGGATTATCAGTTACTATTTGGTTAGAGAATTCGGACCGCTAGCAGCGGTTGAGGCCGGACTTCGCCCGTCACGGCGAATGCCACTCCTTTGATGGGCTTTACTTTGATTAGAATGAGGCGGTTACAGCGGTTATCAATGCAGGAAAAGAGAAGCCGGCCGGTCAGACAATCCGCAAGACGGGAAACTTGAGTCCGCAGCTCAAACAAGCGAGCTCCTAGGTTCGAGTGTGCGTGTCTTGGGAATAGTGCCGCCCCCTATTTATAGGCTTGGGGGCCTGCCCAAACGGGCAGGGATAAAATAACCGCCTGCCCGGGTACAAGAGAAACGGGCAGGCGGTGACGGGATACACAAAGAAGGAAAGAAAGAAGCCGCGCAGCTTGGCGGCTTGCCCTTCCGACCTGTCTGACCAGAAGCTGAAGATGATGCGGCCAAGGCGACGATGCTATCCGAGCGGTCTCTGTCTTCAGACCGCGGCTTGTTCTTTGACCTCGAACCTTGGCCTGTCTCCATGGCACAAACCGCGCGATCTCCGACTTGAGACTGCGACTTGCCCTGTTGGACTTGGGCTTGGATTATCTTTAGTACTTGGAGGCGGTCTGAATTATGTCAGACCGCCCGGTCTGTGCTAGCTGGTGCTGATGGACCCTGTACAGCCTGAGTCGGGCGACTTGGATCCGCCGACCGCACGGTCTGCGAGTAAACCTATTGAAAGCGGTCTTCCGGGTAAACATGATCCCCGCATATTTTTAAATTTCCGAGAAAATTTCGAAAATATCAGTTCTAGCCGGAGACCGCGCCGACTTCACCTTGTTGGTTATAAATGTTCCAGAAGCTTCGATTCTGGCATAACTCCATCGCTACCACGAGTCACTACTCGCCTATTGCGGTTAGAAATTTCGGGTTGAACAGCCCGAAAAAGATGGTGGACTTAATGGCCCAGCTCGAAGTTCTTGAGAAGCCCGGAAAAAACTGCGAGAGAGACCGCTCGAAAGATAAGAGGAAGAAAAAGGCGACGCGGCCTGATAAGACAGTAACAATTGCTTCCACGAGTAAGCCGACCGACCCGCCTTCCGAGCTGACAATCGACTTATCAAAGAAGGAGGCGAGTAAGCCAACCGACCTGCTTCCCGAGCAGACGGTCGACTTGTCGACTGAAAAGGAGGCGAATTGTTCGAACCTAGCCCCAGCTGATCCCCCAACCTTCTCTGACAAAGGAAACAGCCCGCCTCCCCCGCCGGATAAGGCAGGCTTGGAGACTGCTTCCCAGAAGGGCGATGGGGATGAGTCTTTCAAAATGGAAGTTACCCCGTCCGGGGTTTTTCATCTAAGCATAAGAGACGAAGGGGGAGAGGCAGTTGACTCCCCTAAGCCGACCGATCAACAAGCTTCAGTAGCTAACGTCGAGGACAGTCCGGAAAAAACAACCGCCCTGGAGTCGAAAAAGAGGAAGAAGGAGGAGTCCGCGGCGGTTAGGCTTCTCAAGAAGATGAGGAAGCTAAAAGCTAAGAACAAGGCAGCGTCTGGGAGACCAAGAGCGGACAGCCTTCAAGGCAAGTCGCGCGAGAATGAAGTCTTGGAGGGCTTGATTACTCCATCCCCCAGTTGAACGACCAGGCTCCAGTTGATGCTCATAGCATTTCCGTAAGTGACCTCCTCAAGGATTTTGATTCTCTTCAGAAGCAAGATGATCAGCTGAGAACTTCTTCTGAACTGCAGGCTGCCAACCCGCCAGGATAGAAAGGAGCCGCCATGTCTGAGGATGCGACCAGCTTTAAGGAGGCCATCCTTCCTGAGGTCGCGACTGAAAGAATCGTACCGACACCCGAAGATACCGTGACGGCCGGTCTGCGGTTTATGCAGGTGAAGGCGGAGCGAGTAAGAGATCAACTTGCCAGGCCGCCCCCGCCACAACCCAATCTTTTGCTGCAAGGTAAAGAGGAAGCGGGTTACCACCCTGTTCGTTTTTTTCAGGTCGCGGCCTCGAAACAAGTCGCGCGCTTCGTTGTTGAACCCGTCGCCCAGCTTCTTTCCCTCCGCTGCTCAATTTTCTGTTGCTAAGCGGAGGCAAAGTGAGAGATCGAGGAGAGAACAACGCCGAAAGTTTGATATCGAGCTAGCAAGGCGACCCGTCCGCCCGAATTCAACTCAAACCGCTGCGGCTTATAAGCGAGGAAGATTCGATGAAAGCGGTCTCCTTTTGAACACTCCTTGACTATTTTCTTTTATTGCAGATGATCGCGACTTCATTCCGAAGCCGGGCAAACTGGTGACCTATCTTCCCCCTCTTGATCCACCCCTGCTGCGTTCTTCTCTGCCGGATACCCGGATGGAGGACAAGATGTTCCGGCTCCAAAGGAATCTCGAAACCCTTACGAGGCAGATGAGGGCTATGGAGGAGAGAGAGAGAAGGCCGCCCAAGATGAGAAAGCTGCTCTTCGGGCTGAGTTGGAAGCCGAACGGAAGGAGATCCGAACAGCGCTGGAGGCCGAGCGGAGAGAGCGCCGAGAGAAGGAAAAGGCACAGCAAGACCAGGTGGCTGCCCTGACCGCCCGTGTTGATCGTGGAAAGAAAGAAGTCCGCAAGCTCGAAGAGGACTGCACCTATTATAGGGATAGATACCTTCATTTGGCAAGGGAAGCCGGCGCAAGTCGGCGCCCTACTAATGTGGTTGACAAAGGCCGGCGTGGGTCACGCCGCCCGGATGCAGGAACGAGCTCGTCTCTTCCTGTAGTCGGGGCGATCCACCCAGTTGCTAGTGTTCATGAGTCCGCAGCGGCCTTGCCTACTCGCGTGATCCCCGCGGCGCGAGTAGAGAGAGATGCCGCGCGGCTTCATAGCATGATCAACCGCCTTAATCACAACATGAACCAAATGCAAGGAACTGTCCTTCAGATCGGCGATCATGTCGCGCGACTCCACAGGGAGGATGAACCGAGTGATACCCATCCGTAATGAGTGGCTCTAAGATATTAGTTTGTAATAACATTTCTATTCGGTCCCTTGGACAACTGCTTGAATCTGACTCTATAATGTTCGATCTGTCTTCCAGGCCGTGCGGCCTAAATATTCGAATTTATTTCTTTGCCTTCTTGCTGTGTTGATTGATGCCTGTGGGTTACTTTACATAAACCGATCTGCTTGTTCTTGTGATTTTTTAATTCGCTTGTTTGAATTATACTTGTCTTTGTGGTTGGCTTTTGTGGTGATGTACCCGTACGGGTTGACTGATCTAGCCGTGATTTGACCCTTGCTAAGCGCAGATCAGCTGTTCCTATAAGTAGTGCCCTTCCGAAAGTCTTCTTACCAAAACTTGAAGATGGGAGCAAAGCGCCAGCCGAAGCGACCTGCCAAGACTTCTGCTACCCGTTCTGAAGCCGCTGTAGCCTTTCACTAAGCAGACCTCGATGAATGCCGTTTGACAAAGGCCGAACTGGACGAATTCGTTGAGAAACATATGACTGACAGCCCGCTGCTCGCGCGGCTTCCGCTCCGTGACGAGCGGATGAATTCTTCCGGGCCAAACCAGATCGCGATCCCAATCGACCATTTCGATTGTGGCTTCAAGTTCCCCATTTCGATTGAGCTCGCCACGATCTTTGACCATTATGGAGTTGTACCCGGCCAAATTTCTCCTATCTCGATGGCCGGTATTTGCAGCTTCATCTCCTACCTGCGGTCTGAGAGAGTCCGCTTCTCTATGGACCTTTTCCGGAAGATATTCTCGGTGCGGGCTATCCCAGACTCCGAGTCGTATATCTTCAAAGGACACCTCTACTTCGGCTGCCGCGGGTTGAAGATGGTCAACCTGGCGAACAAGGTCACAGCCTGGTCGGAGAGGTACTTGATCTTCGAAGGCCGACTTGGCCTGTTGAACCCGAATCCGCAAGTGCGGCCTGAGGAGGCCTTTCAACAGGTCCCAATAAGCGAGGTCGAGAAGAATACCTGCAAGCTTCTTGAGGACGAGCGGCTTAACATAAGCTACTACATCCCGCTACTCGCTGAGCTAGAGAATGTTCGTCCTGAAGATAGTAAGCCTTCTTTTAACCTGCTTCCGACTTTAATGTTGACCGCTCGATCTTTTGTGTTGACTCTTCCCCTTTTGTAGCCCAAGCTGTTGTCCCTGCTAACAAGCCGGTCAGCCCGACCGGTTTAGTCTTAACTCAGACGGAGAAGAGAAAAAGACAAGCCAGGAACAAGCCGCTGCCATCCGATGGGGAGGATTCGGCCTCCTCGGGCGACTTCTCCGCTCTTCGCTCCTTCAGCAAGGTGAAGGATCTAAAAGGCCGCCCGGTCTTGACCTGGCATCCAGACAGCGATGGTGTCCAGGTCTCTACTGCGCTTCCCCACTGGGCGAACGAGAAGTCGGGCCGATCTGCTAAGGCCGCCAACATCGCCATGTTCGGCCGACGGAACTTCAGGAGGTTGAGGAAGATCCCCGAAGAAGAGCTCGCTAGGGAGGCCGCGCGGGTTGGCGCCGAGGGTCTTATCACCAATGTCTTCATGGGAATGACCTTCAAGAGGTTGATTAAAGCAAATGATCACCTAGAGAAGGAAATCGCCGAATTGAAGAAGGAGAATGTGCGGCTAAAGGAAGCCGAGTCGGTGAGCTATCACCTGGCCAGCCGTCCTTCTGAATTTTTCAGACCGCGCGGTCTCTTACCTTACTCTTTTTTGTAGGCAAAATATGATGAGACCAATCCGGTTTATCAGCAGGAACTTTTCCCTCATGTCGCCGAGGGAATCGACAATGCTTTCAACCGCCTGCAGGAGCTCAAAGCATTCGCGCCTGGTTTCGAGCATTTCACCTTCTCGGACGCCTACCCGATTTTGCAAAAGAAGTTAGAAAAGATCAGGCGGAAAGCCAAAGGGAAGAATAAAGCCGACGGATCCAGTTCAGAGGAGAGCGACGACGAGGATGATGAGGCCGAAGAACCCGTAGCGGCTAAGAGTGGCGAAAGTGGCTCGGAGTCCGAATCCAGCGGTTCCGAAGAAGAGGCTGGGCGTAAGTAGGGCGAATTGAGCAGTTCATCCTCGTCGGGTAGCGAGGGTTACTCCCCTGACGTTTCAATTGACGGGAGCGACCACTCAAGTACTCCTGCGTCTAAGAAACTCAAGTCGGCTAATCAGTAGCCGTATTTTGTTTTTTGTTTTTAATAGTCGACGGCTTGATGTTGTTAGCCGGTCAGCTTAAAATATAATGTAAAGAATGTTTTGATAATGAAATGGAAAGCTTTTACCTGCCTATCTGTCTACCTTCTGCGACTTACTTGTGGCTGTTTGCCATCTTTTTCTGTGTTAGATCTAACCAAGTCGCGCGACTTAATAATAACTCATCCGGCTAGAATAATGATCTTCACAGGATTCCGGCAAAGTATCTATTAGAAACAGCTCATTCACATACTTGCTTCCTTCAATCCGGATCAAATTTGTTTGATTCATCCTGAGAAGGTGCTAACTTATTTTGAATGCATTACGACATCCCTGACGCTGAACATAATCAAGCCGCGCGGTTACTACTAGACCCTGCATACTTGCTTTCCAGGATAAAGAATGCCAAGTCATAGGAACAATCGACAAACCGAGCGGCCAGTATTTTAACTTAAGCGACTTGCAACTAGGAGTGCTGCAAGTTCCACCCTCGTGGATGCAACTGATAACCAATCGGGAGATTGAAATAACCAATCCGCGCGGCCGTACCCTGGCTTTACATAATTACTTTGCAAGATAGAATACCAAGTTGCAAAGAAATCAGTTCATATACCGTGCGATTAATATTCAATCCGAACAATTTATATGTCAGCCTGATATAATAATAACTTATAACCCGCGCGGACTAAATATATAATTTCTGCGATTGGTAGGTTTAACATTTGTAATGAAGATCACAACCGCCTGATTGAAAAGAGCCTGTAATTAGCCGAACGGATCAAATTGAGACTCATAAAGATGATAGATCCACAACCCGAATAACAAGGTCGGTCGGTCATGATTATGCTTGATCCCTTGACATTTACCTTGTGACTTTTTAAAGACATCCCGTTTATTTTAAGCCGTCCGGTTTAAGTATCAGAAAACCCGATAATCCTGATACCTGTTTATTTTAAACCGCCCGGTTTAAGTAATAGACAGCCCGATAATTCCGATACCTATTTATCTTAAACCGCCCGGTTTAAGTATTAGACAGCCTGATAACTCCGATACCTGTTGTAATAATATCTTTCTCGAATGGTTTATATACGAAACCACAAGAGGTGAATGCCTTCCTGTAGGGAAGAGAGTTAATCTACAGGCCCAGATGACCAAGTGGGCAGATGGGCCTCGGCGGCGAACATTGCTTTCCCCAAGTGGTCATAAGGGCTGTAGGAAAAGAAAGAACATGTACAGACTCAGATGACCAAGTGGGCAGGTGGGCCTCGATGGCGAACATTGCTTTCCTCAAGTGGTCATAAGAGCTGTAAGTGACTCATCTGCTCTCTTGCCTAGGGTTACAAGCCGAGCTGATCAATTGGGCAGGTGGGCCTCGGCGGCGAACATTGCTTTCCTCAGAGAGATCAACTTAGTTGTGGGCCCAACTAGGCTCCGCTTCGAGAGTACCTAAGAGTATTCGATGGTCACAGGCTATGATGATCAGTTGGGCAGGTGGGCCTCGGCGGCGAACATTGCTTTCCTCAGAAAGATCATCAAAGCTGTAACTATATCCCTTTCGGGGCACGATAGAGCCGACAATCACCTAGACCTCCCTTGATGAAGGGGTGTGTCAGATATCGGCCGGGATCCAAAGTTCTGAAGACCACCGCAGCGGAATTGGCAAGCTACCACTACATGTGTGCGAAAACTCCCCGCATCACATGGTCTTGGTGGGTTTTACGCTATGACTACAATCCGAGGGGGTTCGAGCAGAATTTGGCGATGTCTCAGAGGTTCAGGGAGTGAGATACGTATATATATATATATATTCATAACGTAGAGCATCATTAGACAAGGAGAAGTGTCAGTATAGGACTTTTTATTCAATATCAAGAAACATAAAGAATGAAAAAGGTATTTTAAGGATATAATCGTTTAAGATCGTCACCGCTCCAGGTGCGTGAGATGTCCTCTCCTTCGCTGGTTTGGAGACGGTAGGCCCCATGCTTTAATACCTCTTTGACAATAAAAGGCCCTGCCCAGTTGGGATTCAGCTTTCCCACATTGCCATACCTGGCCGCAGCATCTACCTTTTTTAATACTAAATCCCCGACTGCAAACTGCTTTATCCTGATATTTTTGTCAAAATATTTTGCCATCCTCCTCTTGACTTCTTCCTGCCTGATTGTTGCCTTGTCCTGAAGTTCTTCGATTAGATCCAGGCTATACCTGATGGCCTCATCATTGTATTCTATCCATGCTTCTCCTCCTTCTTTCGCATACACAACTCTTGGGTTGACCACCTCAAACTCCACAGGAACAACAGCCTCCGAGCCATGAGATAATTTGAATGGTGTCTCCCCTGTAGCTGAAGATGGAGTAGTTCGAAGAGTCCAAAGGATGGAGGGAAGTTGGTCTGCCCAATTTCCTTTCTGATTCCAAACTCTTTTCATCAGGAGCTGCTGGATTCGCCTGTTTGCTGCTTCTACCTGACCACTGGTCCTTGGATGATGTACTGAGGAAAACCGAAGGTCAATTCCAACCTGATCGCAAAATTTTTTCATCTCGAGATTATTGAATTGTGGACCATTATCAGTGACAATTGCCAGCGGTATTCCGTGTCGGCAGACTATTTCTCCCCAGATGAAGTTTCTGATAATTTGGGTAGTAGTTTTTGCCAATGCTTTAGCCTCGATCCACTTACTGAAGTAGTCGATCATAACTAAAATAAAGCGGCGCTGACCGCTAGCCATTGGAAAGGGTCCGACGAGATCCATCCCCCAAACCGTGAAGGGCCAGGGTGCAGTTATTGACCTAAGCGATTGAGCGGGCAGATGTTGAAGAGGAGCAAATTTCTGACATTGTACACAACGCTTGGCAAACGCTTCGGCATCCTTTCTCATAGTCGGCCAAAATATCCTTGCCGCAGGATCCTTTTCTCTAAGGTTTTTGCCCCTGAATGGCTACCGCATTCCCCAGAATGAACTTCCTGAAGTATGATCTGGATCTCTTCTTCTGAAACACACCGTGCTGAGGGAGAAATCAAAGTTTTCCTATACAGGACTCCTGCTATTAGGTAGTAGTAGGCCGCCTTTCTCCTAAATCTATTTCTGTCCTTGATTGACTGATGAAACTCCCCTTTTGACAGAAATAATTCATAAGGTTCCTTCCAGGAGGGATTCTGATCGATCTGCATGAGCTCCTCTTTCTCCGTGGCCGGATGAAAAAGTTCTGAGGTCACCCCTCCTGATGGAAGACCAAACTCTGATAATTCGTCTGCCTCTTCATTTTGTGTCCTTGGAATGTGCTCGATGATGAAGGATTTGAATTTCCCGATCTCTTCCTTAGCTAGCAATAGATACTTTCTCAGCATTGGTTCTCTTGTTTCGTAGTTCCCTAGAACTTATGAAGCCATTACAAGAGAATCAGTTTTTATATAAACATGTTCTATCCCAAGCTCTTTTGCGAGTCTTAGGCCGGCCAAGAGTGCTTCATATTCAGCTTGGTTGTTTGTTACTGGGAAAAAGAATTTGATTGCCTGCTCAAGTTTGATGCCATTTGGACTGAGAAGAACTACTCCGGCTCCCACGGAGTTTCTCCCTGAAGCTCCATCTACGTAGATGATCCAGGCATAAGGAGATTCTTCCACTCGTTCAGGGTCAGACTCCATCGTGTCTACCAAGAAATCCGCCAGTACTTGTGCCTTAATTGCTGTTCTGGGAATGTACAATATTTCAAGCTCGCTCAGCTCAATTGCCCATTTGGCCAGTCTTCCTGAATTATCTGGCTTCTCCAGGATACTTCTCAGTGGATGATCCGAAACCACCTGAATAGGATGAGCCTGAAAATAGGGGCGGAGCCTTCGTGACGACATTACTAAGGCCAAGGCTAATTTTTCCAGAATTGAATATCTAGTTTCTGCATCTTTATGGATATGGCTGACGTAATATATTGGAAATTGCTTCTTCTTCTCTTCCCGAACCAGGACAGAGCTTATGGCATCTGGACCCACCCCCAAGTACAAGAATAATGTTTCCCCTTCGCGAGGGCTTTGAAGAAGAGGGGTTGAGGTTAACTGCTTTTTCAACTGTTCGAAAGCATTATCGCACTCTTCATTCCATTCAAACTTAGATCCTACCCTAAGTGTCTTGAAGAATGGAGCACTTTTATCTCCTGATTTGGAAATGAATCGGCTCAATCCTGACAGCCTCCCCCAAGGTTGTTGCACCTCTTTCTGATTACGAGGAGGGGTCATATCTAGGATGGCTTTTACTTTATCCGGATTTGGTGCGAGGCCATCAGGGGTGAGAAGATGTCCGAGAAATTTCCCTTTGTTTGCCCCGAACACGCATTTCAATGGGTTTAGTTTTAATTTGAACCTCTGTAGAGTAGCGAACGTCTCTACGAGGTCTTTCAGGTGGATTGAAAAAGTTTTACTTTTTAGAAGAAGATCATCAACGTATACTTCAAGATTTCTTCCTTTCTGCTTTTCAAAAACCGTGTCCATCATTTTCTGATATGTCGCACCCGCGTTTTTGAGTCCGAAAGGCATGATGAGATAACAATAACACCCATCATTGGTAATGAAGGATGTATGCGAGATATCAGGCTTATGCATCTTAATCTGGTGGTAACCAGAAAATGCATCTAGGAAGCTCATGAAATTATATCCCACCGCGGAATCTACCAAAATATCTATCCGAGGCAAGGGATAACAATCTTTGGGACACGCTTTATTGAGTTTAGTGAAATCTATAAACATACGCCATATCCCCCCAGATTTTTTCACCATCACTACATTTGACATCCAGGTGGGGTATTGGATTTCAGAAATGAAATTGGCTTTGAGAAGCTTTGCAACTTCTTCTTTGATGGGCACCGCCAGCTTGGTTGCTACCTCCCTCTTCTTCTGTTGGATTGGCTTGAATTCAGGAGAGATGTTGAGGTGATGGCAAGCAACATCTGGATCTACTCCAGGCATATCTTCTGCTGACCAGGCGAAGATGTCCAGATTTTCCAACAGGCAGGAGATCAACTGAACCTTCTCTTCTTCTGAAAGCTCGGCGTTGATGATCAGCTTCTTCCCTTCCTCTTCAGCAATAGGGATTTCTTGGGTCTCCTGGGCAGGTTCCAGGTACGTCCCTCTCCGCTCTGCGTTTTCCTCGGCCTCCTCAGGGAGTTTGGATACCTCATGGATGTCATCCTGAACCTTGGGAAGTGGTGCCTCGGTGATCACATTAACTGTTTTCACATAACATTCACGAGCAACCTTTGGATCGCTTCGGATCCTATATTGACGCCCCTCGGCAGCGAATTTTAAGGCCAAATGAAAAGTGGATACTATCGCTTTGTAAGCATTCAGGATTGGTCTTCCGAAGATTGCACTGTAGCTGCTCGGGGCTTCCACCACTACGAAGTTTATCAGCTTCGTTATGCCTCTCAGCGACACCAAATGCTTCACGCACCCCTCCACTTCTTTTTTTTCTCCTGAGAAGCCGTAGAGGGGCCCTTCTGTGGAGAGCAAAGACTTTCCAGTCTTAAGGGCTTCAAATGTTTGGCGGAAAATGAGATTAACCAAGCTACCAGTATCAATCAGAATTTTATGTACGGTGTAGTTCTAGATGACTGCCTTTATCACTACTGCATCATCGAAAGGATTTGCATTTGGGGGAAGATCTTCTTGGCCGAAAGTGACGACCGACCTTTCTGGAGCAGAAGTGGAGGCGGCTGCTACTTCCTGCTTGGAGACTCTCCCGATGCTGGATTTCCGAGAGGATTCTGGCCCTGCTCCTCCATGGATACAATAGATGTTGCCAAGGGGGCCAACATCATTTACTTCTATACATTCGGTGGCGGGATGTATATCCCCATAGCAACCTGCCTCTTCTACGTCAGCACATTCTCAGGTCACTTCAACCGCTTCCTTCTTCTTCTCTGTTCGTGGTTCAACCGGGGTTTCTTGCCTGATCAACCCTCGGAGCTTCCCTTCTTTCAGGAGTTTTTCTATCAACCACCGGAGGGCCCGACAATCCTCAGTCTGGTGCCCTTCCTCTTTGTGATACTCACAATAGAAGTTCGGATTTCGATTGCGAACTTCCGATTTCAAAGGTGGAGGTCTCTTGAAGTCAGGCCTTTTTTGGAGAATCTGAACAACCTCATTCATGCTGACGTTAAGAGGGGTGAATGATTCCTGTGATTCATCATATCGGATGGACGGAATAGTTGGGGATGGTTCTGCGATATATTGCGGCAGATATACCGGCATTACTTGTGGAGCCCCAAGGGGTTGAGCGGGTGTGATGGCCAACGGCGGTTTCTGATCTTGAAACCGTTGATGGCCAAAGAATGGTTGCTTAGGCTTAAGATTTCTTCCCCTCTGAGCCCGAGGTTCGAAGTCAGGCCGGGATGAGTGATTGTAACATGGCTGATGGGTTGATGCGGAATTAAACTGATCATTGTCGCTGAGCAACTTGGCAACATAACCAGGATTAGTCTTTTCCCCTCTGATAAACTTATTAGCAAGACTAATCATCTCTTGATAGGTCTTTGGTTCCCTGATTTGACCTTCAAATTTCAACGGCCCCTCCCTAAGGCCGTGCATCAGTGCGACCCTGTATAATTCCGGATCGACGTTCTGTACCTCCATTATCTTCCTTTGGAAACGGTCGACGAAACGGGCCCACGTTTCGTTTTCTTGCTGCCGTATCTCAAATAGGGCTGCCGGACCATTCTTCCTCTTTTTAGAGGTAGAGAATCGAAGCAGGAATTCTCTACGCAATTCCGCAAAACATCTGATGGATCGAGGATGCAATCCGTAAAACCATTCTCGGGCTTGCCCATCAAAGGACGTTACCAGGAGCTTACACTTAGTTGCGTCGGTGATGGTCCTCAGAGCAACAGCCGATTCAAATGCTTGGAGATGAATTGCCGGATCGGACTCCCCATTATATATTGACAGGCGTGGTTCTCGAAAGTTATTTGGGGCCGGCTCTCCTCGGATCTTGTCTGTGAAGGGAGAAATTTCCTCGGTATCTTCGTACAGAGGGAAAGCAGAGTGACGAGCTACCTCAGCTGTGGTCATTTGCGGACAAGCCGCCTGATAGGAGCGGAAAGGGACTCCAGCCGGGTAGGATTGGTAGGCGGCGACCTCAGGCGGGTAGGATTGGTAGGCGGCGACCTCAGGCGGGTAGGATTGGTAGGCGGCGACCTCAGGCGGGTAGGATTGGTAGGCGGCGACCTCAGGCGGGTAGGATTGGTAGGCGGCGACCTCAGGCGGGTAGGATTGGTGAGCAACCTGAGAAGCCGCCCCTTGGAAGTCGAGGACTCGAACCGGCATACAACGCGCGGCCTCATGGTAGAAGTTCTGTCGAGCCGCAGAACCTTCTGGTGGTGGCTGGGAATGAGCGACTTGTGGTAGTGGAAATGGCGGCGGAGGAGGTAGAACAGGAGTTACTGCACGGTTAACCGCGACCTGCTGGGGGGCTAGCCGCTCGATTAACAGAGTTAAAGCTTGACTGATCGCGTCCAGACGCTGATCGGTTGCTTTCTGGGCCTGGTCGGCATCTCTCTTTGTTTGCTCCAGAGCCTCCCATAAAGAATCGTCGCTGTGGTCGGAGCGGTCTCTTGGAGCGAACTGGTGGTCTGACATTCTGAACCAAAGATTTCACTGACAGTCCGCGATCTGAAGGTCGCGTGTTTCTGTTCGATTCAAAAGTGCACCTCCGAAGGAAATCGAGGGTTGCGGATTATCAGTTACTATTTGGTTAGAGAATTCGGACCGCTAGCAGCGGTCGAGGCCGGAGATCGCCCGTCATGGCGAATGCCACTCCTGTGACGGGCTTTCCTTTGATTAGAATGAGGCAGTTACAGCGGTTATAAATGCAGGAAAAGAGAAGCCGGCCCGTCAGACAATCCGCAAGACGGGAAACTCGAGTCTGCAGCTCAAACAAGCGAGCTCCTAGGTTCGAGTGTGCATGTCTTTGGAACAGTGCCGCCCCCTATTTATAGGCTTGGGGGCCTGCACGAACGGGCAGGGATAAAATAACCGCCTGCCCGGGTACAAGAGAAACGGGCAGGCAGTGAAGGGATACACAAAGAAGGAAAGAAAGAAGCCGCGCGGCTTGGCGGCTTGCCCTTCCGACCTGTCTGACCAGAAGCTGAAGATGATGCAGCCAAGGCGACGATGCTATCCGAGCGGTCTCTGTCTTCAGGCCGCGGCTTGTTCTTTGACCTCGAATTTTGGCTTGTCTCCATGGCACAAACCGCGCGATCTCCGACTTGAGACCGCGACTTGCCCTGTTGGACTTGGGCTTGGATTATCTTTAGTACTTGGAGGCGGTCTGAATTATGTCAGACCGCCCGGTCTGTGCTAGCTGGTGCTGATGGACCCTGTACAGCCTGAGCCGGGCAACTTGGATCCGCCGACCGCACGGTCTGTGAGTAAACCTATTCAAAGCGGTCTTCCGGGTAAACAACTATCTCTCCCCAGATGAAGTTTCTGATAATTTGGGTTGTAGTTTTTGCCAATGCTTTTGCCTCAATCCACTTGCTGAAGTAGTCAATCATCACAATGATAAAGCGCCGCTGGCCGCTGGCTATTGGGAAGTGTCCGATAAGATCCATCCCCCATACCGCGAAGGGCCATGGCGTAGTTATTGATCTGAGTGACTGAGCGGGCAAATGTTGGAGAGGGGCAAACTTTTGACACTGAAAACATCGCTTGGCAAATGCTTCGGCATCCTTCCTCATGGTTGGCCAGAAATATCCCTGCCTTAAGATTCTCTTCTCAAGAGTCTTTGCTCCTGAATGGCTACCACACTCCCCGGAGTGAACCTCCTGAAGTATGGTTGGGATTTCATCCTCGGAAACACACCGTGCTGAGGGAGAGATCAAAGTCTTTCTGTAGAGAACTCCCGCTATCAGATAATTATATGCTGCTTTCCTTCTGAATTTTCTCTTATCTTTGATGGAGTGATGGAACTCCCCTTTAAACAAAAACAGCTCGTAAGGATCCTTCCATGAACGATTCTGATCAATCTGCATAAGTTCCGCTTCATCTGTTGCCGGATGAAAAAGTTCAAAGGTCACTCCCCCGGATGGAAGACCGAACTTTGACAACTCACCTGCTTCCTCATTTTGTGTCCTTGGAATATGCTCGATAATGAATGACTTGAATCTTCCGATTTCCTTTTTGGCTAACAGCAGATATTTCCTCAGAATCGGCTCCCTTGTCTCATAATTCCCCAAGACCTGAGAGGCCATTACTAATGAATCGGTTCTAACATGTACATGTTCTATACCCAGCTCTTTTGCAAGCCTCAGCCCAGCCAGAAGTGCTTCATATTCTGCCTGATTATTTGTAACTGGAAAGAAGAATTTGATAGATTGCTCCAACCTGATGCCATTTGGACTGATTAAAACTACCCCGGCTCGCACGGAGTTTTTACCAGAAGCCCCATCCACATAAATGACCCAATCCAAAGGAGATTGCACCACCTGTTCAGGACTAGGTTCTGCTGTATCCACCAAGAAATCTGCCAAGACTTGTGCTTTGATTGCTGTTCGGGGGATGTATGATATTTCAAATTCGCTCAATTCAAATGCCCATTTAGCCAGCCTGCCTGAATGATCTGGTTTTTCAAGAACGCTTCTCAAGATGAGCCTGAAAGTAAGGACGGAGCCTCCGTGATGACATAACAAAAGCCAAAGCTAGCTTTTCCAAGATCGTATATGTGGTCTCCGTATCCTTGAGGATATGACTGACATAGTAAATTGGAAACTGTTTCCTCTTTTCTTCCCGAACGAGGACTGAACTTACCGCATCGGGGCCGACTCCCAAATATAAGAATAATATTTCCCCCTCACGGGGACTTTGGAGTAGTGGAGTTGAAGTCAACTGTACTTTTAGCTTCTCAAAAGCCCTGTTGCACTCCTCGCTCCATTCAAACTTTGATCCTCCCCGCAGTATTTTACAGAATGGGGCACTTTTATCTCCCAACTTAGAGATAAACCTGCTCAATCCTGCCAATCTTCCTCCAAGTTGCTGAACTTCCTTGGTATTTCGAGGAGGGGTCATATCAAGGATGGCCTTCACCTTATCTGGATTCGGTGCAAGGACATTAGGAGTTAAGAGATGCCCGAGAAACATTCCCTTGTTTGCCCCAAACACACATTTCAATGGGGTTTAATTTTAACTTGAACCTCCGTAGAGTAGCGAATGTCTCTACGAGGTCTTTCAAGTGCAATGAAAATGTTTTACTTTTCAGAAGGAGATCATCAACGTAAACTTCGAGGTTCCTGCCTTTTTGATGCTTAAAGACGGTATCCATCATTCTTTGATATGTTGCGCCCGCATTTTTTAGACCGAAGGGCATTACGAGATAGCAGTAACGCCCATCGTTTGTGATAAATGAGGTGTGCGGGATATCAGGTTTGTGCATTTTAATTTGATGGTACCCGGAGAAAGCATCGAGAAAACTCATAAAATCATACCCAACCGCAGAATCAATTAAGACATCTATACGAGGCAGAGGGTAGGAATCTTTGGGACATGCTTTATTAATTTTGGTGAAGTCTACGCACATGCGCCACTTCCCACCAGATTTCTTAACCATTACAACATTCGACATCCACGTGGGGTATTGAATTTCAGAAATAAATCCTACTTTCAGGAGTTTGGCAACCTCCTCTCTGATGGGCAATGCCAGCTTGGTTGCAACTTCTCTCTTCTTTTGCTGGACGGGCTTAAACTCGGGAGATATGTTCAGATGATGACAAGCCACGTCCGGATCCACTCCTGACATATCCCCAGCTGACCAGGCGAAGACATCCAGGTTCTCCAAAAGGCAGGAGATCAGCTCCACATTCTCCTCCTCCAGCAACTCAGCATTGATGACTAGCTTCTTTTCTTCCCCTTCAGCAATAGGAACCTCTTGGGTCTCCTAGGCAGGTTCCAGGTGAGCCCCTTCTCAATCTTTTCCTTCCTCTGCAGCCCTTGAGGATTCAGCAATTTCCAGAACTTCAGCCGTGGCCTTGGGAAGTGAAACGTCGGTGATCATGTTGACAGTTCAGACGTAACACTCCCGAGCCACCTTTGGGTTGCTTCTGACCCGATACTGCCTTCCTTCGGCAGCGAACTTAAGAGCAAGGTGAAAGGTGGACACTACTGCCCTGTATGCATTAAGAATCGGCCTCCCGAAGATGGCGCAGTAGTTGCTTGGGGCATCCACCCCCACGAAATTAATCAGCTTTATCACTCCTCCAAGAGAGACCAGGAGCTTCACTGAACCCTCTACTTCTTTCTTCTCCCCAAAAAACCATAGAGGGGCCCGTCGGTGGAAAGCAGAGGCATTCCAGTTTTCAGGGCTTCGAAGGTTGGGCGGAAAAGGAGATTGACAGAGCTGCCTGTGTCAACCAAGATCTTGTGAACAGTATAATTCTCGATGACGGCTTTGATGACTACCGCATCGTCGAAGGGATTGGCATTGGGGGAAGGTCATCCTGACCAAAGGTGACAATGGTGCTTTCAGGGGGAGCACTTGTAGTTGCTGCTACTTCTTGTTTCAGAACCCTCACAATGCTGGATTTGTGAGACGACTCTGCTCCAGCCCCTCCATGGATACAATAGATGTCCCCCAAGGGGCCCACATCATTAGCTTCGATGTATTCGGAGGAAGGATGGATGTCTCCATAGCAGCCGGCGTCTTCGACGTCGGCGCATTCCCAGGTTACTTCCACTGTTTCTTTCTCTTTTTTCTTCTCAGCAGTCGGTTCTTTCCGAACTAGGCCCCAGAGCTTTCCTTCTCCCAGGAGCCTCTCTATCAGCAAGCAAAGGGCCCGACAGGCTTCGGTCAGATTCCCTCCCTCTTTATGATATTCACAGTAAAGGTTCATATTTTGACTGCGAATATCCGACTTCAGAGGAGCAGGCCTTTTGAAATCTAGCCTTTTCTGGAGGAGACCACTTCGTCCATGGTGACATTTAAGGGAGTGAACGACTCTTGCGAGTCATCATATTAGGTGAACGGAATGACTGGAGGCGGCTGCACGGTATACTGTGGCAAGTATACCTGCATGATTTGCGGAAGAGGAATGGATGGAGCGGGAGCGATGGCCAACGGAGGTTTCTGATCCTGAAACCGTTGATGGCCAATAAAAGGTTGTTTATTTTTGTAATTTCTTCCCCTCTGGGATCGGGCTTCAATGTGGGACTGGTTTGATGGTGGATGGTGAAAGGATGGATTATACTGCTCATTGTCGCTTACCAGCTTTGCGACATAACCAGGATTGCTCTTTTCTCCTCTAATGAACATATTTGCCAAACTTATCATTTCCTGATAAGTCCTTGGCTCCCTTATATTCTCTTCGAATTTTAGGGGGCCCTCCCTCAAGCCATGAATGAGGGCAACCCTATACAGCTCTGGATCCACGTTCTGTACTTCCATGATCTCCTTCTGGAAGCGGTCTATGAAACGGGCCCACGTTTCATCTTCCCGCTGCTTTATATCGAAAAGGGCCGCCGGGCCACTTTTCCTCTTCCTTGAAGTAGAGAATCTCAGCAAAAATTCCATTCGCAGCTCAGCAAAACAACTGATCAATCTAGGGTGCAACCCATAAAACCACTCCCTTGCTTGTCCTTCAAAGGAGGTCACAAGGAGCTTGCACTTGGTTGCATCAGTTAAGGTCCTAAGAGAGATGGCTGACTCGAAGGCTTGTAGATGAAGAGTGGGATCAGTCTCTCCATTGAAAGCCGGTAGACGAGGCTCTCTGAAATTATTAGGGGCTGGCTCCCCCCGGACTTCGTCCATGAAGGGAGAAGTTTCTTCAACATCTTCATATAGAGCAGCAGGATAGTAAGCCGCTGGAGCTGCTGCTACTCGCGGACAAGCCGCCTGGTAGGAGGACCGGGCAGCAGCTTCTGGCGGGTAGGAGTGATGAACAGCAACCTCAGGCGGGTAGGAGAAACGAGCTGCGCCCTCTTGCGGGTAAGAAAGGCGGGAAGCATGAGAAGCCGTCCCCTGGAAATCAAGGACTCGAGCCGGCATGCTGTGCGCGGCTTCCTGGTAGAAGTTTTGCTTGGCCGCAAAACCTTCTTGCTGGGGTTGGAAGTTAGCGGCTTGTGGTAGCGGATAAGGGGGAGGTGGAGGAGGAACCGGAGTCACCGCCTGATTAACCGCGGCTTGCTGTGGAACTAACCGCTCGGTTAATAGGGCCAAAGTCTGACTGATAGCGTCCAACCGCTGATCAGTCGCCTTCTGAGCCCGCTCGGCTTCTCTTCTGGATTGCTCCAAGGCTTCCCACAAAGAGTTTTCACTATGATCGGAGCGGTCTCCAAGGGGAAACTGATGGTCTGACAATATAGCAAGGATTTCACCGACAATCCGCGATCTGAAGGTCGCGTGTTTGTGTTGAATCCGAAATCGCACCTCCGAAGGAAATCGGAGGCTGCGGGCTGCCAGTTACTTTTTAGGTGGAAAAACCGAGATCGCTGGCAGCGGTCAAGGCCAGACTTCGCCCATCACGGCGAATGCCACTCCTGTGACAAGCTTTCCTTTGATTAAGAAAAAGCGGTTACAGCGGGTTACAAGTGCAGGAAAGCAGAAGCCGGCCGGTCAGACAGTTCGCAAGATGGGAAACTCGAGACCGCGGCTCAAACAAGCGAGCTCCTGGATTTGAGTGTGCGTGCCTTGGGAACGTCGCCGCCCCCTATTTATAGGCTCGGGGGCCTGCCCGAACGGGCAGGGATAAAATAACCGCCTGCCCGGGTATAGGAGAATCGGGCAGGCGGCGACGGGATATAGAAAGGAGAGAAGAAAGAAGCCGCGCGGCTTGGCGGCTTGCGCTTGCGGTCTGTCTCGTAGAGGGGCTGGAGATGCTGCTACCAAGGCGATGATGCCACCCGGGCGGTCTCCGACTTGAGACCGCGGTTTGACTTCTTGGACTTGGTCCTTGCTGGTCTTCATGGCGCAACCCGGGCTGTCTCCGACTTGAGACCGCAGCTTGCCCTTGAGAACGCGGCCTGTCGCCGGGTCTTGAGCCTTGTTTAGCCTTCAAGATGCAACCCGAGCGTTCTCCAACTTGAGACCGCGGGTTGCCTTCTAGACTTGGACCCTGATAGCTTTCATGGCACAACCCGGGCGGTCTCCGACTTGAGACCGTGGTCTAGCGTTTTGGACTTGGGCCTTGGTGATCTTCAATCTTTGGAGGCGACCTGAATGCTCAGACCGCCCGGTTTGTGTGGGTTGGTGTTGATGGACCTCGTAAAACCTGAACCGGGCGACTTGTGTCCACAGACCGCCCGGTCTGCGAGTAATGCTATTCGGAAGCGATCTTCTGGGAAAACAAGTTCATTTAGTGGTCGATATACATTGAGTTGCAGTGGTAATGTGTGATTTAGCTCCTACTGACACCTAAACTTCAAACAACTATAACTTTTGATCCCGTTGTCTGGATTTTTCCCAAAACACCTTTTCAGAATGAGCTCAGAGCCACACATCCAATGGAGAATAGGATTTACTTGATTGAGTTCATTTAGTGGTCGACGGATAGTGGATTGCAGTGGAAATGAGGGATTTTCCTCCAATTGACACCTAAACTTCAAATATCCATAACTTTGATCCGGTTGTCTGATTTTTGCAAACAACACCTTTTCGGAATGAGATCAGAGCCCTACATACAATGGACAATAAGTTTTACCCATTCCAGTTTGTTTAGTGGTTGATCTATAGTGGGCTGTAGTGATAATGTGGGATTTAGCTCCAAATGACACAGAAACTTCAAATAGATAACTCTTGATCCAATTGCACAATTTTTGCCCACAATACCTTTTTAGAGTGAGTTCAGAGCCCTACATCCAATGGAGAGTAGGATATAACCATTCAAGTTTGTTTATTGTTCGATATACAGTGGGTTCCAGTGGTAATGCGGGATTTAACTCCAAATTACACATAAACATCAAGCAGCCATAACTTTTGATCTGATTGTTCGATTTTTGCAAACAACAGTTTTTTGGAAAGAGCTCGTATTCTCCATCCAACAGAGAATAAGATTTACCCATTCGAGAATAAGGCAACAACTTTCCGGTTGTCCGATTTTCACCCAAAATACCTTTTCGGAATGAGATCGGAGCCCTAAATCCAGTGGAGAACAATTTAAACCCATTCCAGCATGTTCAGAGGTCGATATACAGTGAGGTATGGTTGTAATATGAGATTTATCTCCAAATGACATATACACTTCAAAATGGCAGAATTTTTAATGCGGGTTGTAGTGAAAATGAGAGATTTAGCGATAAATTACACTCAAACTTAAAATAACAACTTTTGGTGCGGTTGTCTTATTTTACCACCACAACACATTTTCGTAATGAGCTCAGAGCACTACATTCATTAGAGCACAAGTCTTACCCATTCCAGTTCATTTAGTTGTCGATAAATTGCTGGTTGTAGCGGTAATGCGATATTTAGCTCCAAATTACACCTAAACTTCTAACAGCCATAACTTCTGATTTGTATGTTTGATTTTTGCCCACAACACCTTTTCGGAATATGCTCGGAGGCATACATCCAATGGAGCACAATTTTAAACCATTACAACTCATTTTAATGGTCAATATACAGCGGCTTGCAATGGTAATGAGGGATTTAGCTCCTCTTGACACATAAACCTTAACAGCCATAACTTTTGATCTGGTTGTCTGATTTTTGCGCACAAAACCTTTTTGGAATGAGCTTGGAGCCCTACAGCCAATGGAAAACAAGTTTTACCCATTCCAGTTTGTTTAGTTGTCAATATACAGTTGGTTGGTAATAAGGTATTTAGCTCGAAAGGAGACCTAAACTTCAAACATCCATAACTTTTGATCCGGTTGTCCGATTTTCGCCCACAATACCGTTTCAGAATGAGATCGGAGCCCTAAATCCAATGGAGAACAATTTTAAAACATTCAAGCTCGTTTAGAGGTCGATATACAGTGGTTTGTATTGGTAATGCGAGATTTAGCTCCAAATGTCACGTAAATTTCCAAAATGAAAGAATTTTAAATGCGGTTTGTAGTGAAAGTGAGAGATTTAGCTCCAAATGACACTCAAACTTTATACAGCAATATGTTTTGATCCGGTTGTCTGATTTTACCCCCATAACATCTTTTAGGAATGAGCTCGGAGCACTACATTCATTAAAGCACAAGTTTTACCCATTGCAGTTCATTTAGTTGTCGATATATAGCGGGTTGCACTGGTAATGCAAAATTTAGCTTCAGATGACACCTAAACTTGAAACATCCATAACTTTTGATTAGGTTGTCTGATTTTTGCACACAAAACCTCTTCGAAATGAGATCTGAGCCCTACATTCAATGGACATCAAGTTTTACCCAATCTAGTTCATTTAGTGGTCGATATACATTGAGTTGCAGTGGTAATGTGGGATTTAGCTCCTACTGACACCTAAACTTCAAACAGCTATAACTTTTGATCCCATTGTTTGGATTTTGCCTAAAACACCTTTTCAGAATGAGCTCAGAGCCACACATCCTATGGAGAATAGGATTTACTCGATCGAGTTCATTTAATGGTCGACGGATAGTGGATTGCAGTGGAAATGTGGGATTTTCCTCCAATTAACACCTAAACTTCAAATATCCATAACTTTGATCCGGTTGTCTGATTTTTTCAAACAACACCTTTTCGGAATGAGATCAAAGCCCTACATACAATGGACAACAAGTTTTACCCATTCCAGTTTGTTTAGTGGTTGATCTACGGTGGGATGCAGTGATAATATGGGATTTAGCTCCAAATGACACATAAACTTCAAACAGACAACTCTTGATCCAATTGCCTAATTTTTGCCCACAATACCTTTTTTAATGAGTTCAGAGCCCTACATCCAATGGAGAGCAGGATATAACCATTCAAGTTTGTTTATTGTTCGATATATAGTGGGTTCCAGTGGTAATTCGGGATTTAACTCCAAATTACACATAAACTTCAAGCAGCCATAACTTTTGATCTGATTGTTCGATTTTTGCCAACAACACTTTTTCGGAAAGAGCTCGTATTCTCCA
The DNA here is from genome assembly GCA_033032865.1 of Dactylorhiza incarnata. NCBI lineage: Eukaryota > Viridiplantae > Streptophyta > Magnoliopsida > Asparagales > Orchidaceae > Dactylorhiza > Dactylorhiza incarnata. The sequence goes on from JAWHQI010000004.1 coordinate 20,289,982, forward strand.
TCCAATAGAGAATAAGATTTACCCATTCGAGAATAAGGCAACACCTTTCCGGTTGTCCGATTTTCACCCAAAATACATTTTCGGAATTAGATCGGAGCCCTAAATCCAGTGGAGAACAATTTAAACCCATTCCAGCTTGTTCAGAGGTCGATATACAGTGAGTTATGGTTGTAATATGAGATTTATCTCCAAATGACACATACACTTCAAAATGGCAGAATGCTTAATGCGGGTTGTAGTGAAAATGAGAGATTTAGCGATAAGTTACACTCAAACTTAAAACAACAACAACTTTTGATGCAGTTGTCTTATTTTACCCCCACAACACATTTTCGTAATGAGCTCAGAGCACTACATTCATTAGAGCACAAGTTTTACCCACTCCAGTTCATTTAGTTGTCGATATATTGCTGGTTGTAGCGGTAATGCGAAATTTAGCTCCAAATTACACCTAAACTTCTAACAGCCATAACTTTTGATTTGTATGTTTGATTTTTGCCAACAACACCTTTTCGGAATATGCTCGGAGGCATGCATACAATGGAGCACAATTTTAAACCATTACAACTCATTTTAATGGTCAATATACAGCGGCTTGCAATGGTAGGGATTTAGCTCCTCTTGACACATAAACATTAACAGCCATAACTTTTGATCTGGTTGTCTGATTTTTGCGCACAACACCTTTTTGGAATGAGTTTGGAGCCCTACATTCAATGGAAAACAAGTTTTACCCATTCCAGTTTGTTTAGTGGTCAATATACAGTTGGTTGGTAATAAGGTATTTAGCTCGAAAGGAGACCTAAACTTCAAACATCCATAACTTTTGATCCGGTTGTCCGATTTTCGCCCACAATACCGTTTCAGAATGAGATCGGAGCCCTAAATCCAATGGAGAACACTTTTAAAACATTCATGCTCGGTTAGAGGTCGATATAAAGTGGGTTGTATTGGTAATGCGAGATTTAGCTCCAAATGACACGTAAATTTCCAAAATGAAAGAATTTAAATGCGGTTTGTAGTGAAAGTGAGAGATTTAGCTACAAATGAAACTCAAACTTTATACAACAATAAATTTTGATCCGGTTGTCTGATTTTACCCCCATAACATCTTTTAGGAATGAGCTCGGAGCACTACATTCATTGAAGCACAAGTTTTACCCATTGCGGTTCATTTAGTTGTCGATATATAGCGGGTTGCACTGGTAATGCAAAATTTAGCTTCAAATGACACCTAAACTTGAAATATCCATAACTTTTGATTAGGTTGTCTGATTTTTGCACACTAACCTCTTCGAAATGAGATCTGAACCCTACATTCAATGGACATCAAGTTGTATCCAATCTAGTTCATTTAGTGGTCGATATACATTGAGTTGCAGTGATAATGTGGGATTTATCTCCTACTGACACCTAAACTTCAAACAGCTATAACTTTTGATCCCGTTGTCTGGATTTTGCCAAAAACACCTTTTCAGAATGAGCTCAGAGCCACACATCCTATGGAGAATAGGATTTACTCGATCGAGTTCATTTAGTGGTCGACGGATAGTGGATTGCAGTGGAAATGAGTGATTTTCCTCCAATTGACACCTAAACTTCAAATATCCATAACTTTGATCCGGTTGTCTGATTTTTGCAAACAACACCTTTTCGGAATGAGATCAGAGCCCTACATACAATGGACAACAAGTTTTACCCATTCCAGTTTGTTTAGTGGTTGATCTACGGTTGGATGCAGTGATAATGTGGGATTTAGCTCCAAGTGACACATAAACTTCAAGCAGCCATAACTTTTGATCTGATTGTTCGATTTTTGCCAACAACACTTTTTCGGAAAGAGCTCGTATTCTCCATCCAACATAGAATAAATTTTACCCATTCGAGAATAAAGCAACACCTTTTCGGAATGAGATCGGAGCCCTAAATCCAGTGGAGAAAATGAGAGATTTAGCGATAAATTACACTTAAACTTAAAACAACAACAACATTTGATGCGGTTGTCTTATTTTACCCCACAACACCATTTCGTAATGAGCTCAGAGCACAACATTCATTAGAGCACAAGTTCAACCCACTCCAGTTCATTTAGGTGTCGCTATATTGTTGGTTGTAGCGGTAATGCGAAATTTAGCTCCAAATTACACCGAAACTTCTAACAGCCATAACTTTTGATTTGTATGTTTGATTTTTGCCCACAACACCTTTTCGGAATATGCTTGGAGGCATGCATCCAATGGAGCACAATTTTAAACCATTATGACTCATTTTAATGGTAAATAGACAGCGACTTGCAATGGTAATGACGGATTTAGCTCCTCTTGACACATAAACTGTAACAGCCATTACTTTTGATCTGGTTGTCTGATTTTTGCGCACAACACCTTTTTGGATTGAGCTTGGAGCCCTACATCCAATGGAAAACAAGTTTTACCCATTCCAGTTTGTTTATGGTCAATATACAGTTGGTTAGTAATAGGGTATTTAGCTCGAAAGGAGACATAAACTTCAAACATCCATAACATTTGATCCGGTTGTCCGATTTTCGCACACAATACCGTTTCGGAATGAGATCCGAGCCCTAAATCCAATGGAGAACAATTTTAAAACATTCAAGCTCGTTTAGAGGTCGATATCCAGTGGGTTGTACTGGTAATGAGAGATTTATCTCCAAATGACACGTAAATTTCCAAAATGAAAGAATTTTAAATGCGGGTTGTAGTGAAAGTGAGAGATTTAGCTACAAATGACACTCAAACTTTATACAGCAATAAGTTTTGATCCGGTTGTCTGATTTTACCCCCATAACATCTTTTAGGAATGAGCTCGGAGCACTACATTCATTGAAGAACAAGTTTTACCAATTGCAGTTCATTTAGTTGTCGATATATAGCGGGTTGCACTGGTAATGCAAAATTTAGCTTCAAATGACACCTAAACTTGAAACATCCATAACTTTTGATTAGGTTGTCTAATTTTTGCACACAAAACCTCTTCGAAATGAGATCTGAGCCCTACATTCAATGACATCAAGTTTTACCCAATCTAGTTCATTTAGTGGTCGATATACATTGAGTTGCAGTGGTAATGTGGGATTTAGCTCCTACTGACACCTAAACTTCAAACAGCTATAACTTTTGATCCGGTGTCTGGATTTTGCCCAAAACACCTTTTCAGAATGAGCTCAGAGCCACACATCCTATGGAGAATAGGATTTACTCGATCGAGTTCATTTAGTGGTCGACGGATAGTGGATTGCAGTGGAAATGAGGGATTTTCCTCCAATTGACGCCTAAACTTCAAATATCCATAACTTTGATCTGGTTGTCTGATTTTTGCAAACAACACCTTTTCGGAATGAGATCAGAGCCCTACATAAAATGGACAACAAGTTTTACCCATTCCAGTTTGTTTAGTGGTTGATCTACAGTGGGATGCAGTGATAATGTGGGATTTAGCTCCAAATAACACATAAACTTCAAACAGACAACTCTTGATCCAATTGCCCAATTTTTGCCCACAATACCTTTTTAGAATGAGTTCAGAGCCCTACATCCAATGGAGAGTAGGATATAACCATTCAAGTTTGTTTATTGTTCGATATACAGTGGGTTCTAGTGGTAATGCAGGATTTAACTCCAAATTACACATAAACTTCAAGCAGCCATAACTTTTGATCTGATTGTTCGATTTTTGCCAACAACACTTTTTCGGAAAGAGCTCGTATTCTCCATCGAACAGAGAATAAGATTTACCCATTCGAGAATAAGGCAACACCTTTCTGGTTGTCCGATTTTCGCCACAATACCTTTTCGGAATGAGATCGGAGCCCTAAATCTAGTGGAGAACAATTTAAACCCATTCCAGCTTGTTCAGAGGTAGTTATACAGTGAGTTATGGTTGTAATACGAGATTTATCTCCAAATGACACATACACTTCAAAATGACAGAATTTTTAATGCGGGTTGTAGTGAAAATGAGAGATTTAGCGATAAATTACACTCAAACTTAAAACAGCAACAACTTTTGATGTTCTTTTCTTATTTTACCCCACAACACCTTTTCGTAATGAGCTCAGTACACTACATTCATTAGAGCACAAGTTTTACCCACTCCAGTTCATTTAGTTGTCGATATATTGCTGGTTGTAGCGGTAATGCGAAATTTAGCTCCAAATTACACCTAAACTTCTAACAGCCATAACTTTTGATATGTATGTTTGATTTTTTCCCACAACACCTTTTCGGAATATGCTCGGAGGTATACATCCAATGGAGCACAATTTTAATCCATTACAACTCATTTTAATGGTCAATATACAGCGGCTTGCAATGGTAATGTGTGATTTAGCTCCTCTTGACACATAAACTGTAACAACCATAACTTTTGATCTGGTTGTCTGATTTTTGCGCACAACACCTTTTTGGAATGAGCTTGGAGCCCTACATCCAATGGAAAACAAGTTTTACCCATTCTAGTTTGCTTAGTGGTCAATATACATTTGGTTGGTAATAAGGTATTTAGCTCGAAAGGAGACCTAAACTTCAAACATCCATAACTTTTGATCCGGTTGTCCGATTTTCACCCACAATACCGTTTCGGAATGAGATCGGAGCCCTAAATCCAATGGAGAACAATTTTAAAACATTCAAGCTCGTTTAGAGGTCGATATACAGTGGGTTGTACTGGTAATGCGAGATTTAGCTCCAAATGACACGTAAATTTCTAACATGAAAGAATTTTAAATGCGGTTTGAAGTGAAAGTGAGAGATTTAGCTACAAATGACACTCAAACTGTATACAACAATATGTTTTGATCCGGTTATCGGATTTTACCCCCATAATATCTTTTAGGAATGTGCTCGGAGCACTACATTCATTGAAGCACAAGTTTTACCCATTGCAGTTCATTTAGTTGTCGATATATAGCGGGTTGCACTGGTAATGCAAAATTTATCTTCAAATGACACCTAAACTTGAAACATCCATAACTTTTGATTAGGTTGTAACGGTACTGGCCAGGATCGTCAACACATGACCTACAAGCCCAGTACCGCCGGCACCGACGGCCCAGGACCGTCAACACATGACCTACTGGCACCGCCGGTTCAGCCTCACCCCAACGGGTTAACCACAAGCCTGCAGGCCGTGCACCCCAACCCCTCTCTGGCCCACCACAGGGCCCAGCGGGTTGTTGGAGACATACTGTCTGCCTTCGGTGAGAAGTGAGCTAGTTAAGCGGCGGCACGTGGACTTCCCAGGAGGTCACCCATCCCGTGACTACTCCAGCCCGAGCACGCTTAACTACGGAATACTTTCACTTCTCATCACCAACTGAGCTCATACGTAATTAGCTTAGGCTTCTATCGATGTAAGGCTACGGATCCTGTTGGACAAGACATCATTTAAATTTTATAGAAACAAGTTGTTACCACGTTATCTTGTCTACTTTACACACCTTAATTCCCCTATTTCCTTGTCATAAAGTAAGGTCCTACTTCCCTGATCGTTTACTCTAAGCACAACTAGAACTTATATTAATCTTATATCCTGCGTCGAACGTTTCAATTGTTGCTTATCCTTTCACCCCCTCTTTGTAATCCTTCTTTCAGAACAACCTATAACATATTTCATTTGCCCTTAGCCTCACATTGTTATCGTTTACAACTTCTTTTTATCCTTTAAACTCTTGCTTTCAATTATTGCTTATACTATCTCACTCATTTCTTGATTGCAATTGTAACCGTATTTCATTTTCTTTATACATGTTTGTGGAACACATTGTTTCAAAACAATGTATAGCATATAAGTAAAAGTACACTTACAATGCATAGTCCTTTCATTGACTACTATTTAATCTTATCATTGTAAAATCGCAACTTAGCATTCAAAAACATTATTATACTTTTCTACGGATGTTTAACAATGTCGCCATAAAAAGAAACAGTTATCTCTTGTTAGAAAATTAGAGCCCATCATTTGTACACCCTTCGTGACATTTTCATCTATTGTACATATCTACTAAGTGACTTGTGCAATCGTAACAATATCAATATCTATTTACATTCATTTCACTTTATGTGATTTCTATTCTTTCATAAACTCCTTCTATAAACCTTCTCAACGTAATTCGATTTCGACAGATATTGAGTAATTGTCTATCAGCGATCTTCTCATCTACATATCATGTGTACTTATTCAGTACTCACTACAACCGAACTTCTTCAAACCTAGCTCTGATACCAAATTGTGAGGCCCCCCATTTGAGACCCCACATACTTCTGTATCTAAGCTATAAACATAACATTTGTCCCAGGATGAAGTGCGGCTAGTAAATACAGAATAAAAACACAATAATAATTTCGTACCTTATATTTTTCTGTCGAATATTTTTTTATTTGTTCTCCACAACAGTTCTTTTGCTTTTGCGCATCCAAAATCACGTCCGTTACCTACAAAATTTGACGACGAGCTTAGTCATACGAATATGACTAAGTGAGGATAAACCTCTTTCATTGGTGTAAATAATTAAAGTAAAACTTTCGCATTTTAAAACATGTTTTTCATACTAACCGTTTGTCTGTATCAGTAGTGACCTTATGAAACATATAATTATATGAACATGTTAGTATCACTAAAACAGTATAAGCAGTATAGAATCATAAACATATCATGTAACAATATAACCTTAAAGCAGTGTATCCGTATAAGCAATAAATCCTTGTATCAGTATATCAGTGTAAGCAATAATTTCATGTATCAGTATGTCTAGGAAAGAACATAATGACTGGGGGAAACATTTCAGTAATCATAAACAGTATAAGGAGCTATGGCATTCATATGAGCTATGGAAGCAGTGTACATACATAACTTCATATCAGTTTTCATGACATTTTCTTTTCTTAGGATATATTAGGGGCGATTGAATTGACATTCAACTTCATTTTCATTTTCTATGGGCCCGACCCCTCTGGGTCATCTATCTGAATCAGAACGTGCCTCGCGTTTCCGCCTACGGCCGACTGACTCGGTAAACTGGCCCGACCCCTCTGGGTCCTGTATCCAAATCAGTACGTGCACACGCATTTCCGCCTACGGCCGACTGACTTAGCAATTCATCATATTCATTTCATTCATATGCATGCACTTCAATTCGCCCGTAACATAACCTCGTGTCGACACGCTTACATAAAGTGAGTTATTCATTTTTTTAAAATCCCCTCAGAAATATCATTCGCCTGTTTGCCTTTTTCAAGGCCATACAATATAGCGACATTTAGTATCAGTGATATCAACTATGCATTTAACATTCAGTAGCATAAGAGTGCATATGTAAAAAGAACATAAAGCAATAAAGCTTAAATGAAACAAGTAGCTCTCACCATCAGTATCAGTATTCATATCATATTTTGAGCTGCCATCCTTCACGGTATCTGTCTAAGCATCATATCATTTCGGGTCATTTATATCGGGGTTGCACCTCAGCATAGCTACAATATTGACTATTATGATGACATCATTTGGTTGCCACTTAACTAGCCCTTCACCATAAAAGAGCTAGGTTCAATGATAAGAAAACAATATAACATCTCCATATAAATCAGTATCACTAAACCAGTAAACATGAAAAGCTAATAACATCAGAGAACCCTCATTTTAATACTTCATGAACTGCTTTGTAAAATATATCATTTTAATTCTTACCACTTAATCATCAGCACTCTCATTGGCCAAGCCAAACCCATGCAAAAATACATAAAAAGGAAATTAGAAATACTGAACCAATTGGTTCGGTCATCCTAATCTCATTCCTTTAAAATAATTAAAAGAGGGGCAGCAGTTTATGATGAATCCACTTTTGCTATTAGGTCAACCACCGGCCACTTTGAACAAGAGTCAGCACAAAGGAATCCCCCATAAAAAGATGGTGGCAGTTCATTATAAGGAGTTCTCCCAATAGAATTATAACCGCAACTAATCTTGATGCAAAATAAAGCCCAACACTTTAATAAATCCCTCCTTTAGATCTTACCTAAGCATGCTCAGAAAAGCCCCTTCAACCTGCCCACACTCATTACCATATAACAGCTCGAGCAAGCCAAATCATGATGAAAACAATAGAGTTCAAAACCCTTTCTCAGCCCAACACTTAAATTACTTTAAGAATCCTAGCCGACCAAGGCCCAAGGAAAAGAAGCAAGAAATTTAGAGCAATCTGTACATTAAGAAAGGGGAAAGAGGAAGGAGGAGCTCACCGAGGAACATTTCAGCCCAAACCTGCAGGCCAAGTTCAGTAATACAGCAAGAGGACAGCAATAGCATACAGTTTCCCCCAAATCTGGAACCAGTGAGATGCTGCCAGCCCAAAACACAACTGCCGGCTTGTAGGTCATGTGTTGACGGTCCTGGCCAGTACTGTTACAAGGTTGTCTGTTTTTTGCACACAAAACCTTTTCGAAATGAGATCTGAGCCCTACATTCAATTTACATCAAGTTTTACCCAATCTAGTTCATTTAGTGGTCGATATACATTGAGTTGCAGTGGTAATGTGGGATTTAGCTCCTACTGACACCTAAACTTCAAACATCTATAACTTTTGATCCCGTTGTCTGGATTTTGCCCAAAACACCTTTTCAGAATGAGCTCAGAGCCACACATCCTATGGAGAATAGGATTTACTCGATCAAGTTCATTTAGTGGTCGACGTATAGTGGATTGCAGTGGAAATGAGGGATTTTCCTCCAATTGACACCTAAACTTCAAATATCCATAACTTTGATCCGGTTGTCTGATTTTTGCAAACAACACCTTTTCGGAATGATATCAGAGCCCTACATACAATGGATAACAAGTTTTACCCATTCCAGTTTGTTTAGTGGTTGATCTACAGTGGGATGCAGTGATAATGTGGGATTTAGATCCAAATGACACATAAACTTTAAACAAACAACTCTTGATCCAATTGCCCAATTTTTGCCCACAATACCTTTTTAGAAAGAGTTCAGAGCCCTACATCCAATGGAGAGTAGGATATAACTATTCAAGTTTGTTTATTGTTCGATATACAGTGGGTTCCAATGGTAATGCGGGATTTAACTCCAAATTACACATAAACTTCAAGCAGCCATAACTTTTGATCTGATTGTTCAGTTTTGCCAACAACACTTTTTCGGAAAGAGCTCGTATTCTCCATCCAACAGAGAATAAGATTTACCCATTCGAGAATAAGGCAACACCTTTCCGGTTGTCCGATTTTCGCCCAAAATACCTTTTCGGAATGAGATCAGAGCCCTAAATCCAGTGGAGAACAATTTAAACCCATTCCAGCTTGTTCAGAGGTCGATATACAGTGAGTTATGGTTGTAATACGAGATTTATCTCCAAATGACACATACACTTCAAAATGCATAATTTTTAATGCGGGTTGTAGTGAAAATGAGAGATTTAGCTATAAATTACACTCAAACTTAAAACATCAACAACTTTTGATGCGGTTGTCTTATTTTACCGCACAACACCTTTTCGTAACGAGCTCAGAGCACTACATTCATTAGAGCACAAGTTTTACCCACTCCAGTTCATTTTGTTGTCGATATATTGCTGGTTGTAGCGGTAATGCAAAATTTAGCTCCAAATTACACCTAAACTTCTAACAGCCATAACTTTTGATTTGGATGTTTGATTTTTGCCCACAACACCTTTTCGGAATATGCTCAGAGGCATGCATCCAATGGAGCACAATTTTTAACCTTTACAACTCATTTTAATGGTCAATATACAGCGGCTTGCAATGGTAATGAGGGATTTAGCTCCTCTTGACACATAAACTGTAACAGCCATAACTTTTGATCTGGTTGTCTGATTTTTGCGCACAACACCTTTTTGGAATGAGCTTGGAGCCCTACATCCAATGGAAAACAAGTTTAACCAATTCCAGTTCGTTTAGTGGTCAATATACAGTTGGTTGGTAATAAGGTATTTAGCTCTAAAGGAGACCTAAACTTCAAACATCCATAACTTTTGATCCGGTTGTCTGATTTTCACCCGCAATACCGTTTCAGAATGAGATCGGAGCCCTAAATACCATGGAGAACAATTTTAAAACATTCAAGCTCGTTTAGAGGTCGATATGCACTGGGTTGTACTGGTAATGCGAGATTTAGCTCCAAATGACTCGTAAATTTCCAAAATGAAAGAATTTTAAATGCGGTTTGTAGTGAAAGTGAGAGATTTAGCTACAAATGACACTCAAACTTAATACAGCAATAAGTTTTGATCCAGTTGTCTGATTTTACCCCCATAACATCTTTTAGGAATGAGCTCGGAGCACTACATTCATCGAAGCACAAGTTTTACCCATTGCATATCATTTAGTTGTCGATATATAGCGGGTTGCACTGGTAATGCAAAATTTAGCTTCAAATGACACCTAAACTTGAAACATCCATAACTTTTGATTAGGTTGTCTGAGGTTTGCACACAAAACCTCTTCGAAATGAGATCTGAGCCCTATATTCAATGGACATCAAGTTTTACCCAATCTAGTTCATTTAGTGGTCGATATACATTGAGTTGCAGTGGTAATGTGGGATTTAGCTCCTACTAACACCTATACTTCAAACAGCTATAAGTTTTGATCCCGTTGTCTGGATTTTGCCCAAAACACCTTTTCAGAATGAGCTCAGAGCCACACATCCTATGGAGAATAGGATTTACTCGATCGAGTTCATTTAGTGGTCGACGGATAGTGGATTGCAGTGGAAATGAGGGATTTTCCTCCAATTGACACCTAAACTTCAAATATCCATAACTTTGATCCGGTTGTCTGATTTTTGCAAACAACACCTTTTCGGAATGAGATCAGAGCCCTACATACAATGGACAATAGTTTTTACCCATTCCAGTTTGTTTAGTGGTTGATCTACAGTGGGATGCAGTGATAATGTGGGATTTAGCTCCAAATGACACATAAACTTCAAGCAGACAACTCTTGATCCAATTGCCCAATTTTTGCCCACAATACCTTTTTAGAATGAGTTCAGAGCCCTACGTCCAATGGAGAGTAGGATATAACCATTCAAGTTTGTTTATTGTTCGATATACAGTGGGTTCCAGTGGTAATGCGGGATTTAACTCCAAAAGACACATACACTTTAAAATGGCAGAATTTTTAATGCGGGTTGTAGTGAAAATGAGAGATTTAGCGATAAATTACACTCAAACTTAAAACCGTCCGACCTGAACATCAGACTGCTTGACATCTTTGGGACCTGTTTATTTTAAACCTCCCAGTTTAATAATCAGATAGCCCGATAATTCCTATACCTGCTTATTTCAAACCGCCCGGTTTGAGTATCAGGTCGGCCGGTTTGTGATGTACATAAGAGTCCTGCTTTTTCCTCCAAATGGTCTATAATGACCATATAAGATGAGATAATTCCCTGTAACGTAATAAAAGATGACTACAGACTCAGATGACCAAGTGGGCAGGTGGGCCTAGGCGGCGAACATTGCTTTCCTCAAGTGGTCATAAGAGTTGTAGAAATAAAGAAAAAGACAAGTATAGACCCAGATGACCAAGTGGGCAGGTGGGCCTAGGCGGCGAACATTGCTTTCCTCAAGTGGTCATAAGGGCTGTAAGCGACTCGACTGCTCTCTTGCCTAGGGCTACAAGCCGAGTTGATCAATTGGACAGGTGGTCCTAGGCGGCGAACATTGCTTTCCTCAGAGAGATCAACTCAGTTGTGGGTCCCGCTTAGGCATCGCTTGAGAGTACCTAGGAGTATTCGATGGTCACAGACTAAGATGATCAGTTGGGCAGGTGTGGTTGTGCCGCGGGGGCTATACCGACATTGCTTTCCTCAGAAAGATCATCAAAGCTGTAACTATATCCCTCTCGGGGCATGATAGAGCCAACATTCACCTAGACCTCCCTTGATGCAGGGGTGTGTTGGATATCAGCCGGGATCCAAGGTTCCGAAGACCACCGCACGGGAATTGGCAAGCTACCACTACATGTGTGCGAAAACTCCCCGCTACACATGATCTTCATGGTTTTACGCTAATGACTACAATCCGAGGGGGTTCGAGCAGAACTTGGCGATGTCTCCGCGGTTCAGTGAGGTTGATATATAAGAAATGTAAAAAGGAAACATCAGACATGGAGAAGTGTCAGTATGGGGCTTCTTATTGGAATATCTAAGAAATTGCAGGAAAGTAGAGAAGACATTTTAAGGATAGAATCGTTTGAGATCGTCACCACTCCAGGTGCGTGAGACGTCTTCTCCTTCGCTTGTTTGGAGGCGGTAAGCCCCACTTTTTAGTACCTCCTTAACGATGAAAGGTCCAGCCCAATTAGGATTTAGCTTCCCGACATTGCCTGTTCGGGCTGCTGCATCAACCTTTTTTAGCACAACGTCGCCCACCGCAAAATGCTTTACCCTGACATTTTTGTTAAAGTACTTTGCCATCCTCCTTTTAACTTGTTCTTGTCTGATTGTTGCCTCATCCTAAAGTTCTTCGATCAGATCCAGACTATACTTGATAGCCTCATCATTGTCTTCTATCCACGCTTCTCCTCCCTCTTTTGCATACACAACTCTTGGAGTGACCACCTCAAATTCTACAGGAACAACTGCTTCCGAGCCATGAGATAATTTGAATGGTGTCTCCCCGGTAGCTGAAGACGGGGTAGTACGAAGAGTCCAGAGGATGGAAGGAAGCTGATCTGCCCAATTTCCCCTTTGATTCAAAACTCTTTTCATCAGGAGCTGCTGGATTTGCCTGTTTGCTGCTTCTACTTGGCCATTTGTTCTTGGATGATGTACTGAGGCAAATCGAAGATCAATTCTCACCTGATCACAAAAGTTTATCATCTCCAGATTATTGAACTGTGGACCATTATCAGTGACAATTGCTAGCGGAATTCCATGCCGGCAGACTATTTCTCCCCAGATGAAGTTTCTGATAATTTGGGTTGTAGTTTTTGCCAGCGCTTTTGCCTCAATCCACTTGCTGAAGTAGTCGATCATCACAATGATAAAACGACGCTGGCCGCTGGCTATTGGGAAGGGTCCGATAAGATCCATCCCCCATACTGCGAAGGGCCATGGCGCAGTTATTGATCTGAGTGAATGAGCAGGCAAATGCTGAAGAGGAGCGAACTTTTGGCACTGAACACACCGCTTGGCAAATGCTTCAGCATCCTTTCTCATGGTTGGCCAAAAATACCCCTGCCTTAAGATTCTTTTCTCCAGAGTCTTCGCTCCCGAATGACTACCGCACTCCCCGGAATAAACTTCCTGAAGTATGGTTGGGATTTCATCCTCCGAAACACATCGTGCTGAGGGAGAGATCAAATTCTTTCTGTAGAGAACTCCCTCTATCAGATAATAATACGCCGCCTTCCTTTTGAATCTTCTCCGATCTTTGATGGAATGATGGAACTCCCCCTTTGATAGAAAAAGCTCGTAAAGGTCCTTCCACGAAGGATTATGATCAATTTGCATGAGTTCTGCCTCATCTGTTGCCGGATGAAAAAGTTCAAAGGTCACTCCCCCGGATGGAAGACCGAACTTTGACAACTCATCTGCCTCCTCATTTTGTGTCCTTGGAATATGCTCGATGATGAATGACTTGAATCTTCCAATTTCCCTTTTGGCTAACAGCAGGTATTTCCTCAGAATTGTCTCCCTTGTCTCATAATTTCCCAAGACCTGAGAGGCCATCACCAGTGAATCAATTCTAACATGTACATGTTCTATGCCCAGCTCTTTCGCAAGCCTCAGCCCATCCAAAAGTGATTCATATTCTGCCTGATTATTTGTCACTGGAAAGAAGAATTTGATAGCTTGTTCCAGCCTGATGCCATTTGGACTGATTAGAACTACTCCAGCTCCCACAGAGTTTTTGCCAGAAGCTCCATCCACATAGATGATCCAAGCCAAAGGAGATTGCACCACCTGTTCAGAACTAGGTTCTGTTGTATCTACCAAGAAGTCTGCCAAGATTTGCGCTTTGATTGCTGTTCGAGGGATGTATGATATCTCAAATTCGCTTAGTTCAATAGCCCATTTTGCCAACCTCCCTGAATGATCTGGCTTTTCAAGAATATTGTTTAAAGGATGATCTGTAATAACTTGGACGGAATGAGCCTGAAAATAAGGACGAAGCCTTCGCGCAGACATAACCAAGGCCAAGGCCAGTTTTTCCAAGATCGAATATCTGGTTTCTGCATCTTTAAGAATGTGGCTGACATAGTATATTGGAAACTGCCTCTTCTTTTCTTCTCGAACGAGGACAGAACTCACCGCATCTGGTCCGACTCCCAGATATAAGAATAACATTTCTCCGTCACGGGGACTTTGGAGTAGTGGAGTCGAAGTTAACTGTACTTTCAGCTCCTCAAAAGCTTTGTTACACTCCTCGCTCCATTCAAACTTCGATCCCCCTCGCAGTGTTTTAAAGAATGGGGCACTTTTATCTCCGGATTTGGAGATAAACCTGCTCAATCCTGCCAATCTTCCCCCAAGCTGCTGAACTTCTTTAGTATTTCGAGGAGGGGCCATATCAAGGATGGCCTTCACCTTGTCTGGATTTGGTGCAAGGCTGTTAGGAGTTAAGAGATGCCCAAGAAACTTTCCCTTGTTTGCCCCAAACACACATTTCAATGGGTTTAATTTTAACTTGAACCTCCGTAGAGTAGCGAACGTCTCTACGAGGTCTTTCAAGTGCAATGAGAATGTTTTACTTTTCAGAAGGAGGTCATCAACGTAAACTTCAAGATTCCTGCCTTTTTGACGTTTAAAGACGGTATCCATCATTCTTTGGTATGTTGCGCCCGCATTTTTAAGACCGAAAGGCATTACGAGATAGCAGTAACACCCATCGTTTGTGATAAATGAGGTATGCGGGATGTCAGGTTTGTGCATTTTAATTTGATGATACCCTGAGAAAGCATCGAGGAAACTCATAAAACCATACCCAACCGTGGAATCAACTAAGACATCTATCCGAGGCAAAGGGTAGCAATCTTTAGGGCACGCTTTATTAAGTTTGGTGAAGTCTACGCACATGCGCCACTTCCCACCAGATTTCTTAACCATTACAACATTCGACATCCATGTGGGATATTGAATTTCAGAAATAAAACCCGCTTTCAGGAGTTTGGAAACTTCCTCTCTGATGGCCAACGCCAACTTGGTCGCCACTTCTCTCTTCTTTTGCTGGACGGGCTTGAACTCAGAAGATACGTTTAGATGATGACAAGCCACGTCTGGATCTACTCCTGGCATATCCTCCGCTGACCAAGCGAAGATATCCAGATTCTCCAACAGGCAGGAGATTAGCTCCACTTTCTCCTCCTCCGGCAACTCAGCGTTGATGACCAGCTTCTTTTCTGCACCTTCAGGAATAGGTACTTCTTGGGTCGCTTGGGCAGGTTCCAAGTGAGCCCGTTCTCGATCTTTTCCTTCCTCGGCAGCCCCTGAAGACTCAACAATCTCCAAAACTTCAGCCACGGCCTTGGGAAGTGGAACGTCGTTGATCATGTTCACAGTTCGGACATAGCACTCCCGAGCCACCTTTGGGTTGCTTCTGACCCGATACTGCTTTCCTTCGGCAGCGAACTTAAGAGCAAGGTGAAAGGTAGACACTACTGCTCTGTATGCATTTAGAATTGGCCTCCCGAAGATGGCACAATAATTGCTCGGGGCATCCACCACTACGAAATTGATTAGCTTTATCACTCCTCCAAGAGAGACCAGGATCTTTACTGAACCCTCTACTTCTTTCTTCTCCCCATAAAAACCGTAGAGGGCCCCGTCGGTGGAAAGCAAAGGCTTTCCGGTCTTCAGGGCCTCGAAAGTCGAGCGGAAAAGGAGATTGACGGAGCTGCCGGTATCAATCAGAATCTTGTGGACTGTATAGTTTTCGATGACGGCCTTGATGACCACCGCATCGTCGAAAGGATTGGCATTGGGGGGAAGGTCATCCTGACCAAAGGTGACAATAGTGCTTTCGGGAGGAGAACTTGTAGTGGCTGCTACTTCCTGCTTTAGAACTCTCGCGATGCTGGATTTGCGAGATGATTCCGCTCCAGCTCCTCCATGAATACAATAGATGTCCCCTAAGGGGCCCACATCATTGACTTCGACGCATTCGGTAGAAGGATGGATGTCACCATAGCAGCCAGCGTCTTCGACGTCGGCGCATTCCCAGGTTACTTCTACTGTTTCTTTCTCTTTTCTCTTCTCGGCAGTTGGCTCAGCAATTGCATCCTTTCGAACTAGAACCCGGAGCTTTCCTTCTCCCAGGAGTCTCTCTATAAGCAAACGAAGGGTCCGACAGTCTTCTGTTAGATGCCCCCTTCTTTATGATATTCGCAATAAAGGTTCGGATTTCGACTACGGATATCCGACTTCAGAGGAGCAGGCCTTTTGAAATCTGGCCTCTTTTGTAGAATCTGGACCACTTCGTCCATGGCGACGTTTAAGGGGGTGAATGACTCTTGCGAGTCATCATATTGAGTGGATGGAATGACTGGAGGTGGCTGCGCGGTGTACTGTTGTAAGTATACCGTCATGATTTGTGGAAGAGGAGCGGATGGAGCGGGTGCGATGGCCAACGGTGGTTTCTGATCTTGAAACTGCTGATGGCCCATGAAGGGTTGTTTATTTTTGTAGTTTCTCCCCCTTTGGTAACGGGGTTCAAAGTGGGACTGATTCGATGGCGGATGATGGAAGGACGGATTTGACTGCTCCTTGTCGCTTACCAGCTTAGCGACGTAGCCGGGGTTACTCTTTTCTCCCCTGATGAACATATTTGCCAAACTTATCATTTCTTGATAAGTCCTAGGCTCCCTTATATTCGCTTCAAATTTTAGGGGGCCCTCTCTTAAGCCATGGATGAGGGCGACCCTATACAGCTCCGGATCCACATTTTGGACCTCCATGATCTCTTTCTGGAAGCTGTCTACGAAACGAGCCCACGTCTCGTCTTCCCGCTGTTTTATATCGAAAAGGGCCGCCGGGCCACTTTTTCTCTTCTTTGAGGTAGAAAATCTCAGCAGGAATTCCCTTCGTAACTCAGTGAAACAACTGATTGACCTGGGGTGCAACCCGTAAAACTACTCCCTTGCTTGTCCTTCAAAGGAGGTCACAAGAAGCTTGCACTTAGTTGCATCAGTTAAGGTTCTAAGAGCGATGGCTGACTCGAAGGCTTGTAAATGAACCGTGGGATCAGTCTCCCCATTGAAAGCTGGCAGGCGAGGCTCTCTGAAATTATTAGGGGCAGGCTCCCCTCGGACTTCGTCCACAAAGGGAGAAGTTTTATCCATATCTTCATATAGAGGAGCAGGATAATAAGTCGCCGGAACTACGGCTAATTGCGGGCAAGCCGCTTGGTAGGAAGATCGGGCCGCAGCTTCTGGTGGGTAGGAATGACAGGCCGCGCCCTCTTGCGGGTAGGGAACGTGGGCAGCATGAGAAGCTGCCCCCTGGAAGTCGAGGACCCGAGCCGGCATGCTATGCGCGGCTTCCTGGTAGAAGTTTTGCCTAGCCGCAAAACCTTCTTGCTAGGGCTGGAAGTTGGCAGCTTGTTGTAGCGGGTAAGGAGGAGGTGGCGGAGGAACTGGAGTCACCGCCTGATTAACCGCGTTTTGCTGTGGAACTAGCCGCTCGGTTAATAGGGCCAGAGTCTGACTGATTGAGTCCAACCGTTGGTCAGTCGCCCTCTGAGCCCGCTCAGCTTCTCTCCTGGATTGCTCCAAGGCTTCCCACAAAGAGTCCTCACTATGATCAGAGCGGTCTCCAAGGGGGAACTGGCGGTCTGACATTACGGCGAAGAGGATTTCACCGACAATCCGCGATCTGAAGGTCGCGTGTTTCTGTTGAGTCCGAAATCGCACCTCCGAAGGAAATCGGAGGCTGCGGGTTGTCGGTTACTTTTTAGGTGGAGAAAATGAGACTGCTAGAAGCGGTCAAGGCCAGACTTCGCCCGTCACGGCGAATGCCACTCCTGTGACGGGCTTTCCTTTGATTAAAAAGAAGCGGTTACAGCAGTTACAAGTGCAGGAAAGGAGAAGTCGGCCGGTCAGACAGTCCGCAAGACGGGAAACTCGAGACCGCAGCTCAAACAAGCGAGCTCCTGGATTCGAGTGTGCGTATCTTGTGAACAGTGCCGCCCCCTATTTATAGGCTCGGGGGCCTGCCCAAGTGGGCAGGGATAAAATAACCGCCTGCCCGGGTACAGGAGAAACGGGCAGGCGGTGACGGATACACAAAGAAGAAAAAGAAAGAAGCCGCGCTGCTTGGCGGCTTGCCCTTCCGACCCGTCTGACCAGAGGCTGAAGATGCTGTGACCAAGGCGATGATGCAAAATGAGCTGCTTCCGACTTGAGACCGCAGCCTGCCTTCTGGACGTGACCTTGGCCGATCTTCACGATACAACCCAGGCGGTCTCCGATCTGAGACCGCGGGTCGGCTTCTTGCCTTGGGTTCTGACAATCTTCAATCTTGGGGGCGGTCAGAAGCGACATCAGACCGCTCGGCTTAGTTTACCTTGGACTGAGAGCCGCTGATCTTGGGACCCAGCGGCTTGATTTAGAAGCCCGCCTGGCCTGAGAATGATTCAACCCGAGAAGCGGTTTTTCGGGTAAACAACACCTTTCCGGTTGTCCGATTTTTGCCCACAATACCTTTTCGGAATGAGATCGGAGCCCTAAATCCAGTGGAGAACAATTTAAACCCATTCCAGCTTGTTCAGAGGTAGTTATACAGTGAGTTATGGTTGTAATACAAGATTTATTTCCAAATGACACATACACTTCAAAATGACAGAATTTTTAATGCGGGTTGTAGTGAAAATGAGAGATTTAGCGATAAATTACACTCAAACTTAAAACAGCAACAACTTTTGATGCGGTTGTCTTATTTTACCCCACAACACCTTTTCGTAACGAGCTCAGAGCACTACATTCATTAGAGCACAAGTTTTACCCACTCCAGTTCATTTAGTTGTTGATATATTGCTGGTTGTAGCGGTAATGCGAAATTTAGCTCCAAATTACACCTAAACTTCTAACAGCCATAACTTTTGATTTGTATGTTTGATTTTTGCCCACAACACCTTTTTGAAATATGCTCGGAGGCATACATCCAATGAAGCACAATTTTAAACCATTACAACTCATTTTAATGGTCAATATACAGCGGCTTGCAATGGTAATGAGGGATTTAGCTCCTCTTGACACATAAACTGTAACAGCCATAACTTTTGATCTGGTTGTCTGATTTTTGCGCACAATACCTTTTTGGAATGAGCTTGGAGCCCTACATCCAATGGAAAACAAGTTTTACCCATTCCAGTTTGTTTAGTGGTCAATATACAGTTTGTTGGTAATAAGGTATTTAGCTCGAAAGGAGACCTAAACTTCAAACATCCATAACTTTTGATCCGGTTGTCCGATTTTCGCCCACAATAACGTTTCAGAATGAGATCGGAGCCCCAAATCCAATGGAGAACAATTTTATTACATTCAAGCTTGTTTAGAGGTCAATATATAGTGGGTTGTACTGGTAATGCGAGATTTAGCTCCAAATGACACGTAAATTTCCAAAATGATAGAATTTTAAATGCGGTTTGTAGTGAAAGTGAGAGATTTAGCGACAAATGACAATCAAACTTTATACAGCAATAAGTTTTGATCCGGTTGTCTGAATTTACCCCCATAACATCTTTTAGGAATTAGCTCGGAGCACTACATTCATTGAAGCACAAGTTTTACTCATTGCAGTTCATTTAGTTGTCGATATATAGCGGGTTGCACTGGTAATGTAAAATTTAGCTTCAAATGACACCTAAACTTGAAACATCCATAACTTTTGATTAGGTTGTCTGATTTTGCACACAAAACCTCTTCGAAATGAGATCTGATCCCTACATTCAATGGACATCAAGTTTTACCTAATGTAGTTCATTTAGTGGTCGATATACATTGAGTTGCAGTGGTAATGTGGGATTTAGCTCCTACTGACACCTAAACTCAAACAACTATAACTTTTAATACCGTTGTCTGGATTTTGCCCAAAACACCTTTTCAGAATGAGCTCAGTGCCACACATCCTATGGAGAATAGGATTTACTCGATCGAGTTCATTTAGTGGTCGATGGATAGTGGATTGCAGTGGAAATGAGGGATTTTCATCCAATTGACACCTAAAATTCAAATATCCATAACTTTGATCCGGTTGTCTGATTTTTGCAAACAACACCTTTTCGGAATGAGATCAGAGCCCTACATACAATGGACAACAGGTTTTACCCATTCCAGTTTGTTTAGTGGTTGATCTACAGTGGGATGCAGTGATAATGTGGGATTTAGCACCAAATGACACATAAACTTCAAACAGACAACTCTTGATCCAATTGCCTAATTTTTGCCCACAATACCTTTTTAGAATGAGTTCAGAGCCCTACATCCAATGGAGAGTAGGATATAACCATTCAAGTTTGTTTATTGTTCGATATACAGTGGGTTCCAGTGGTAATGCGGGATTTAACTCCAAATTACACATAAATTTCAAGCAGCCATAACTTTTGATCTGATTGTTCGATTTTTGCCAACACTATTTCGAAAAGAGCTCGTATTCTCCATCCAACAGAGAATAAGATTTACCCATTCGAGAATAAGGCAACACCTTACCGGTTGTCCGATTTTCGCCCACAATACCTTTTCGGAATGAGATCGGAGCCCTAAATCCAGTGGAGAACAATTTAAACCCATTCCAGCTTGTTCAGAGATAGTTATACAGTGAGTTATGGTTGTAATACGAGATTTATCTCCAAATGACACATACACTTCAAAATGGCAGAATTTTTAATGCGGGTTGTAGTGAAAATGAGAGATTTAGCGATAAATTACACTAAAACTTTAAACAGCAACAACTTTTGATGCGATTGTCTTATTTTACCCCACAACACCTTTTCGTAATGAGCTCAGAGCACTACATTCATTAGAGCACAAGTTTTACCCACTCCAGTTCATTTAGTTGTCGATATATTGCTTGTTGTAGCGGTAATGCGAAATTTAGCTCCAAATTACACCTAAACTTCTAACAACCATAACTTTTGATTTGTACGTTTGATTTTTGCCCACAACACCTTTACGGAATATGCTCGGAGGCATACATCTAATGGAGCACAATTTTAAACCATTACAACTCATTTTAATGGTCAATATACAGCGGCTTGCAATGGTAATGAGGGATTTAGCTCCTCTTGACACATAAATTGTAACAGCCATAACTTTTGATCTGGTTGTCTGATTTTTGCGCACAACACCTTTTTGGAATGAGCTTGGAGCCCTACATCCAATGGAAAACAAGTTTTACCCATTCCAGTTTGTTTAGTGGTCAATATACAGTTGGTTGGTAATAGGGTATTTAGCTCGAAAGGAGACCTAAACTTCAAACATCCATAACTTTCGATCCGGTTGTCCGATTTTCGCCCACAATTCCGTTTCGGAATGAGATCGGAGCCCTAAATCCAATGGAGAACAAATTTAAAATATTTAAGCTCGTTTAGAGGTCGATATACAGTGGGTTGTACTGGTAATGCGAGATTTAGCTCCAAATGACACGCAAATTTCTAAAATGAAAGAATTTAAAATGCGGTTTGTAGTGAAAGTGAGAGATTTAGCTACAAATGACACTCAAACTTTATACAGCAATAAGTTTTGATCCGATTGTCTGATTTTACCACCATAACATCTTTTAGGAATGAGCTCGGCGCACTACATTCATTGAAGCACAAGTTTTACCCATTGCAGTTCATTTAGTTGTCGATATATAGCGGGTTGCACTGGTAATGCAAAATTTAGCTTCAAATGACACCTAAACTTGAAACATCCATAACTTTTGATTAGGTTGTCTGAGTTTTGCACACAAAACCTCTTCGAAATGAGATCTGAGCCCTACATTCAATGGACATCAAGTTTTACCCAATCTAGTTCATTTAGTGGTCGATATACATTGAGTTGCAGTGGTAATGTGGGATTTAGCTCCTACTGACACCTAAACTTCAAACAGCTATAAGTTTTGATCCCGTTGTCTGGATTTTGCCCAAAACACCTTTTCAGAATGAGCTCAGAGCCACACATCCTATGGAGAATAGGATTTACTCGATCGAGTTCATTTAGTGGTCGACGGATAGTGGATTGCAGTGGAAATGAGGGATTTTCCTCCAATTGACACCTAAACTTTAAATATCCATAACTTTGATCCGGTTATCTGATTTTTGCAAACAACACCTTTTCGGAATGAGATTAGAGCCCTACATACATTAGACAACAGGTTTTACCCATTCCAGTTTGTTTAGTGGTTGATCTACAGTGGGATGCAGTGATAATGTGGGATTTAGCTCCAAA
Source organism: Dactylorhiza incarnata (assembly GCA_033032865.1). Classification (NCBI taxonomy): domain Eukaryota; kingdom Viridiplantae; phylum Streptophyta; class Magnoliopsida; order Asparagales; family Orchidaceae; genus Dactylorhiza; species Dactylorhiza incarnata. The sequence continues at coordinate 20,312,406 of JAWHQI010000004.1, forward strand.
TGACACATAAACTTCAAGCAGACAACTCTTGATCCAATTGCCCAATTTTTGCCCACAATACCTTTTTAGAATGAGTTCAGAGCCCTACATCCAATGGAGAGTAGGATATAACCATTCAAGTTTGTTTATTGTTCGATATACAGTGGGTTCCAGTGGTAATGCAGGATTTAACTCCAAATTACACAAAAATTTCAAGCAGCCATAACTTTTGATCTGATTGTTCGATTTTTGCCAACACTTTTTCGGAAAGAGCTCGTATTCTCCATCCAACAGAGAATAAGATTTACCCATTCGAGAATAAGGCAACACCTTTCCGGTTGTCCGATTTTCGCCCACAATACCTTTTCGAAATGAGATCGTAGCCCTAAATCCAATGGAGAACAATTTAAACTCATTCCAACTTGTTCAAAGATAGTTATACAGTGAGTTATGGTTGTAATACGAGATTTATCTCCAAATGACACATACACTTCAAAATGGCAGAATTTTTAAAGCGGGTTGTAGTGAAAATGAGAGATTTAGGGATAAATTACACTCAAACTTAAAACAGCAACAACTTTTGATGCAGTTGTCTTATTTTACCACACAATACCTTTTCGTAATGATCTCAGAGCACTACATTCATTAGAGCACAAGTTTTAACCACTCCAGTTCATTTAGTTGTCGATATATTGCTGGTTGTAGCGATAATGCGAAATTTAGCTCCAAATTACACCAAAACATCTAACAACCATAACTTTTGATTTGTACGTTTGATTTTTGCCCACAACACCTTTTCAGAATATGCTTGGAGGCATACATCCAATGGAGCACAATTTTAAACCATTACAACTCATTTTAATGGTCAATATACAGCGGCTTGCAATGGTAATGAGGGATTTAGCTCCTCTTGACACATAAATTGTAACAGCCATAACTTTTGATCTGGTTGTCTGATTTTTGCGCACAACACCTTTTTGGAATGAGCTTGGAGCCCTACATCCAATGGAAAACAAGTTTTACCCATTCCAGTTTGTTTAGTGGTCAATATACAGTTGGTTGGTAATAGGGTATTTAGCTCGAAAGGAGACCTAAACTTCAAACATCCATAACTTTCGATCCGGTTGTCCGATTTTCGCCCACAATTCCGTTTCGGAATGAGATCGGAGCCCTAAATCCAATGGAGAACAAATTTAAAATATTTAAGCTCGTTTAGAGGTCAATATACAGTGGGTTGTACTGGTAATGCGAGATTTAGCTCCAAATGACACGCAAATTTCTAAAATGAAAGAATTTAAAATGCGGTTTGTAGTGAAAGTGAGAGATTTAGCTACAAATGACACTCAAACTTTATACAGCAATAAGTTTTGATCCGATTGTCTGATTTTACCACCATAACATCTTTTAGGAATGAGCTCGGAGCACTACATTCATTGAAGCACAAGTTTTACCCATTGCAGTTCATTTAGTTGTCGATATATAGCGGGTTGCACTGGTAATGCAAAATTTAGCTTCAAATGACACCTAAACTTGAAACATCCATAACTTTTGATTAGGTTGTCTGAGTTTTGCACACAAAACCTCTTCGAAATGAGATCTGAGCCCTACATTCAATGGACATCAAGTTTTACCCAATCTAGTTCATTTAGTGGTCGATATACATTGAGTTGCAGTGGTAATGTGGGATTTAGCTCCTACTGACACCTAAACTTCAAACAGCTATAAGTTTTGATCCCGTTGTTTGGATTTTGCCCAAAACACCTTTTCAGAATGAGCTCAGAGCCACACATCCTATGGAGAATAGGATTTACTCGATCGAGTTCATTTTGTGGTCGACGGATAGTGGATTGCAGTGGAAATGAGGGATTTTCCTCCAATTGACACCTAAACTTCAAATATCCATAACTTTGATCCGGTTGTCTGATTTTTGCAAACAACACCTTTTCGGAATGAGATCAGAGCCCTACATACAATGGACAACAAGTTTTACCCATTCCAGTTTGTTTAGTGGTTGATCTACAGTGGGATACAGTGATAATGTGGGATTTAGCTCCAAATGACACATAAACTTCAAGCAGACAACTCTTGATCCAATTGCCCAATTTTTGCCCACAATACCTTTTTAGAATGAGTTCAGAGCCCTACATCCAATGGAGAGTAGGATATAACCATTCAATTTTTTTTATTGTTCGATATACAGTGGGTTCCAGTGGTAATGCGGGATTGAACTCCAAATTACGCATAAATTTCAAGCAGCCATAACTTTTGATCTGATTGTTCAATTTTTGCCAACAACACTTTTTCGGAAAGAGCTCGTATTCTCCATCCAATAGAGAAAAAGATTTACCCATTTGAGAATAAGGCAGCACCTTTCCGGTTTTCCGATTTTCGCCCACAATACCTTTTCGGAATGAGATCGGAGCCTTAAATCCAGTGGAGAACAATTTAAACCCATTCCAGCTTGTTCAGAGGTAGTTATACAGTGAGTTATGGTTGTAATATGAGATTTATCTTCAAATGACACATACACTTCAAAATGGCAGAATTTTTAATGCGGGTTGTATTGAAAATGAGAGATTTAGCGATAAATTACACTCAAACTTAAAACAGCAACAACTTTTGATGCGGTTGTCTTATTTTACCCCACAACACCTTTTCGTAATGCGCTCAGAGCACTACATTCATTAGAGCACAAGTTTTACCCACTCCAGTTCATTTAGTTGTCGATATATTGCTGGTTGTAGCGGTAATGCCAAATTTAGCTCCAAATTACACCTAAACTTCTAACAGCCATAACTTTTGATTTGTATGTTTGATTTTTGCCCACAACACCTTTTCGGATTATGCTCGGAGACATACATCCAATGGAGCACAATTTTAAACCATTACAACTCATTTTAATGGTCAATATACAGTGGCTTGCAATGGTAATGAGGGATTTAGCTCCTCTTGACACATAAACTGTAACAGCCATAACTTTTGATCTTGTTGTCTGATTTTTGCGCACAACACCTTTTTGGAATGAGCTTGGAGCCCTACCTCCAATGGAAAACAAGTTTTACCCATTCCAGTTTGTTTAGTGGTCAATATACAATTGGTTGGTAATAAGGTATTTAGGTCGAAAGGAGACCTAAACTTCAAACATCCATAACTTTTGATCCGGTTGTCCGATTTTCGCCCATAATACCGTTTTGGAATGAGATCGGAGCCCTAAATCCAATGGAGAACAATTTTAAAACATTCAAGCTCGTTTAGAGGTCGATATACAGTGGGTTCTACTGGTAATGCGAGATTTAGCTCCAAATGACACGTAAATTTCTAAAATGAAAGAATTTAAAATGCTGTTTGTAGTGAAAGTGAGAGATTTAGCTACAAATGACACTCAAACTTTATAAAGCAATAAGTTTTGATTCGGTTGTCTGATTTTATCCCCATAACATCTTTTAGGAATTAGCTCGGAGCACTACATTCATTGAAGCACAAGTTTTACCCATTGCAGTTCATTTAGTTGTCGATATATAGCGGGTTGCACTGGTAATGCAAAATTTAGCTTCAAATGACACCTAAACTTGAAACATCCATAACTTTTGATTAGGTTGTCTGATTTTTGCACACAAAACCTCTTTGAAATGAGATCTGAGCCCTACATTCAATGGACATCAAGTTTTACCCAATCTAGTTCATTTAGTGGTCGATATACATTGAGTTGCAGTGGTAATGTGGGATTTAGCTCCTACTGACACCTAAACTTCAAACAGCTATAAGTTTTGATCCCGTTGTCTGGATTTTGCCCAAAACACCTTTTCAGAATGAGCTCAGAGCCACACATCCTATGGAGAATAGGATTTACTCGATCGAGTTCATTTAGTGGTCGACGGATAGTGGATTGCAGTGGAAATGAGGGATTTTCCTCCAATTGACACCTAAACTTCAAATATCCATAACTTTGATCCGGTTGTCTGATTTTTGCAAACAACACCTTTTCGGAATGAGATCAGAGCCCTACATACAATGGACAACAGGTTTTACCCATTCCAGTTTGTTTAGTGGTTGATCTACAGTGGGATGCAGTGATAATGTGGGATTTAGCTCCAAATGACACATAAACTTGAAGCAGACAACTCTTGATCCAATTGCCCAATTTTTGCCCACAATACCTTTTTAGAATGATTTCAGAGCCCTACATCCAATGGAGAGTAGGATATAACCATTCAAGTTTGTTTATTGTTCGATATACAGTGGGTTCCAGTGGTAATGCAGGATTTAACTCCAAATTACACATAAATTTCAAGCAGCCATAACTTTTGATCTGATTGTTCGATTTTTGCCAACACTTTTTCGGAAAGAGCTCGTACTCTCCATCCAACAGAGAATAAGATTTACCCTTTCGAGAATAAGGCAACACCTTTCCGGTTGTCCGATTTTCGCCCACAATACCTTTTCGGAATGAGATCGGAGCCCTAAATCCAGTGGAGAACAATTTAAACCCATTCCAGCTTGTTCAGAGATAGTTATATAGTGAGTTATGGTTGTAATACGAGATTTATCTCCAAATGACACATACACTTCAAAATGGCAGAATTTTTAATGCGGGTTGTAGTGAAAATGAGAGATTTAGCGATAAATTACACTCAAACATAAAACAACAACAACTTTTGATGCGGTTGTCTTATTTTACCCCACAACACCTTTTCGTAATGAGCTCAGAGCACTACATTCATTAGAGCACAAGTTTTACCCACTCCAGTTCATTTAGTTGTCGATATATTGCTGGTTGTAGCGGTAATGCGAAATTTAGCTCCAAATTACACCTAAACTTCTAACAGCCATAACTTTTGATTTGTATGTTTGATTTTTGCCCACAACACCTTTTCGGAATAAGCTCGGAGGCATACATCCAATGGAGCACAATTTTAAACCATTACAACTCATTTTAATGGTCAATATACAGTGGCTTGCAATGGTAATGAGGGATTTAGCTCCTCTTGACACATAAACTGTAACAGCCATAACTTTTGATCTTGTTGTCTGATTTTTGCGCACAACACCTTTTTGGAATGAGCTTGGAGCCCTACCTCCAATGGAAAACAAGTTTTACCCATTCCAGTTTGTTTAGTGGTCAATATACAGTTGGTTGGTAATAAGGAATTTAGGTCGAAAGGAGACCTAAACTTCAAACATCCATAACTTTTGATCCGGTTGTCCGATTTTCGCCCATAATACCGTTTTGGAATGAGATCGGAGCCCTAAATCCAATGGAAAACAATTTTAAAACATTCAGGCTCGTTTAGAGGTCGATATACAGTGGGTTGTACTGGTAATGCGAGATTAAGCTCCAAATGACACGTAAATTTCAAAAATGAAAGAATTTAAAATGCGGTTTGTAGTGAAAGTGAGAGATTTAGCTACAAATGACACTCAAACTTTATAAAGCAATAAGTTTTGATCCGGTTGTCTGATTTTACCCCCATAACATCTTTTAGGAATTAGCTCGGAGCACTACATTCATTGAAGCACAAGTTTTACCCATTGCAGTTCATTTAGTTGTCGATATATAGCGGGTTGCACTGGTAATGCAAAATTTAGCTTCAAATGACACCTAAACTTGAAACATCCATAACTTTTGATTAGGTTGTCTGATTTTTGCACACAAAACCTCTTCGTAATGAGATCTGAGCCCTACATTCAATGGACATCAAGTTTTACCCAATCTAGTTCATTTAGTGGTCGATATACATTGAGTTGCCGTGGTAATGTGGGATTTAGCTCCTACTGACACCTAAACTTCAAACAGCTGTAAGTTTTGATCCCGTTGTCTGGATTTTGCCCAAAACACCTTTTCAGAATGAGCTCAGAGCCACACATCCTATGGACAATAGGATTTACTTGATCGAGTTCATTTGGTAGTCGACGGATAGTGGATTGCAGTGGAAATGAGGGATTTTCCTCCAATTGACACCTAAACTTCAAATATCCATAATTTTGATCCGGTTGTCTGATTTTTGCAAACAACACCTTTTCGGAATGAGATCAGAGCCCTACATACAATGGACAACAAGTTTTACCCATTCCAGTTTGTTTAGTGGTTGATCTACAGTGGGATGCAGTGATAATGTGGGATTTAGCTCCAAATGACACATAAACTTCAAGCAGACAACTCTTGATCCAATTGACCAATTTTTGCCCACAATACCTTTTTAGAATGAGTTCAGAGCCCTACATCCAATGGAGAGTTATAACTATTCAAGTTTTTTTATTGTTCGATATACAGTGGGTTCCAGTGGTAATGCGGGATTTAACTCCAAATTACACATAAATTTCAAGCAGCCATAACTTTTGATCTGATTGTTCGATTTTTGCCAACAACACTTTTTCGGAAAGAGCTCGTATTCTCCATCCAACAGAGAATAAGATTTACCCATTTGAGAATAAGGCAACACCTTTCCGGTTGTCCGATTTTCGCCCACAATACCTTTTCGGAATGAGATCGGAGCCTTAAAGCCAGTGGAGAACAATTTAAACCCATTCCAGCTTGTTCAGAGGTAGTTATACAGTGAGTTATGGTTGTAATACGAGATTTAACTTCAAATGACACAAACACTTCAAAATGGCAGAATTTTTAATGCGGGTTGTAGTGAAAATGAGAGATTTAGCGATAAATTACACTCAAACTTAAAACAACAACAACTTTTGAAGCGGTTGTCTTATTTTACCCCCACAACACCTTTTCGTAATGAGCTCAGAGCACTACATTCATTAGAGCACAAGTTTTACCCACTCCAATTCATTTAGTTGTCGATATATTGCTGGTTGTAGCGGTAATGCGAAATTTAGCTCCAAATTACACCTAAACTTCTAACTGCCATAACTTTTGATTTGTATGTTTGATTTTTGCCCACAACATTTTTCGGAATATGTTCGGAGGCATACATCCAATGGAGCACAATTTTAAACCATTACAACTCATTTTAATGGTCAATATACAGCGGCTTGCAATAGTAATGAGGGATTTAGCTCCTCTTGACACATAAACTATAACAGCCATAACTTTTGATCTTATTGTCTGATTTTTGAGCACAACACCTTTTTGGAATGAGCTTGGACCCTACATCCAATGGAAAACAAGTTTTACCCATTGCAGTTTGTTTAGTGGTCAATATACAGTTGGTTGGTAATAAGGTATTTAGGTCGAAAGGAGACATAAACTTCAAACATCCATACCTTTGATCCGGTTGTCCAATTTTCGCCCATAATACCGTTTCGGAATGAGATCGGAGCCCTAAATCCAATGGAGAACAATTTTAAAACATTCAAGCTCGTTTAGAGGTCGATATACAGTGGGTTGTACTGGTAATGCGAGATTTAGCTCCAAATGACACGTAAATTTCTAAAATGAAAGAATTTAAAATGCGGTTTGTAGTGAAAGTGAGAGATTTAGCTACAAATGACACTCAAACTTTATAAAGCAATAAGTTTTGATCCGGTTGTCTGATTTTACCCCCATAACATCTTTTAGGAATTAGCTCAGAGCACTACTTTCATTGAAGCACAAGTTTTACCCATTGCAGTTCATTTAGTTGTCGATATATAGCGGGTTGCACTGGTAATGCAAAATTTAGCTTCAAATGACACCTAAACTTGAAACATCCATAACTTTTGATTAGGTTGTCTGATTTTTGCACACAAAACCTCTTTGAAATGAGATCTGAGCCCTACATTCAATGGACATCAAGTTTTACCCAATCTAGTTCATTTAGCGGTCGATATACATTGAGTTGCAGTGGAAATGTGGGATTTAGCTCCTACTGACACCTAAACTTCAAACAGCTATAAGTTTTGATCCCGTTGTCTGGATTTTGCCCAAAAGACCTTTTCAGAATGAGCTCAGAGCCACACATCCTATGGAGAATAGTATTTACTCGATCAAGTTCATTTAGTGGTCGACGGATAGTGGATTGCAGTGGAAATGAGGGATTTTCCTCCAATTGACACCTAAACTTCAAATATCCATAACTTTGATCTGGTTGTCTGATTTTTGCAAACAACACCTTTTCGGAATGAGATCAGAGCCCTACATACAATGGACAACAGGTTTTACCCATTCCAATTTGGTTAGTGGTTGATCTACAGTGGGATGCAGTGATAATGTGGGATTTAGCTCCAAATGACACATAAACTTCAAGCAGACAACTCTTGATCCAATTGCCCAATTTTTGCCCACAATACCTTTTTAGAATGAGTTCAGGGCCCTACATCCATTGTAGACTAGGATATAACCATTCAAGTTTGTTTATTGTTCGATATACAGTGGGTTCAAGTGGTAATGCATGATTTAACTCCAAATTACACATAAATTTCAAGCAGCCATAACTTTTGATCTGATTGTTCGATTTTTGCCAACACTTTTTCGGAAAGAGCTCGTATTCTCCATCCAACAGAGAATAAGATTTATCCATTCGAGAATAAGGCAACACCTTTCCGGTTGTCCGATTTTCGCCCACAATACCTTTTCAGAATGAGATCGGAGCCCTAAATCAAGTGGAGAACAATTTAAACCCATTCCAGCTTGTTCAGAGATAGTTATACAGTGAGTTATGGTTGTAATACGAGATTTATCTCCAAATGACACATACACTTCAAAATGGCAGAATTTTTAATGCGGGTTGTTTTGAAAATGAGAGATTTAGCGATAAATTACACTCAAACTTAAAACAGCAACAACTTTTGATGGGGTTGTCTTATTTTACCCCACAATACCTTTTCGTAATGAGCTCAGAGCACTACATTCATTAGAGCACAACTTTTACCCACTCCAGTTCATTTAGTTGTCGATATATTGCTGGTTGTAGCGGTAATGCGAAATTTAGCTCCAAATTACACCTAAACTTCTAACAACCATAACTTTTGATTTGTACGTTTGATTTTTGCCCACAACACTTTTTCGGAATATGCTCGGAGGCATACATCCAATGGAGCACAATTTTAAACCCTTACAACTCATTTTAATGGTCAGTATACAGCAGCTTGCAATGGTAATGAGGGATTTAGCTCCTCTTGACACAAATTGTAACAGCCATAACTTTTGATCTGGTTGTCTGATTTTTGCGCATAACACCTTTTTGGAATGAGCTTGGAGCCCTACATCCAATGGAAAACAAGTTTTACCCATTCCATTTTGTTTAGTGGTCAATATATAGTTGGTTGGTAAAAGGGTATTTAGTTCGAAAGGAGACCTAAACTTCAAACATCCATAACTTTCGATCCGGTTGTCCGATTTTCGCCCACAATACCATTTTGGAATGAGATCGGAGCCCTAAATCCAATGGAGAACAAATTTAAAACATTTAAGCTCATTTAGAGGTCGATATACAGTGGGTTGTACTCGTAATGCGAGATTTAGCTCCAAATGACACGTAAATTTCTAAAATGAAAGAATTTAAAATGCGGTTTGTAGTGAATGTGAGAGATTTAGCTACAAATGACAATCAAACTTTATACAGCAATAAGTTTTGATCCGGTTGTCTGATTTTACCCCCATAACATCTTTTAGGAATGAGTTCGGAGCACTACATTCATTGAAGCACAAGTTTTACCCATTGCAGTTCATTTAGTTGTCGATATATAGCGGGTTGCACTGGTAATGCAAAATTTAGCTTCAAATGACACCTAAACTTGAAACATCCATAACTTTTGATTAGGTTGTCTGAGTTTTGCACACAAAACTTCTTCGAAATGAGATCTGAGCCCTACATTCAATGGACATCAAGTTTTACCCAATCTAGTTCATTTAGTGGTCGATATACATTGAGTTGCAGTGGTAATGTGGGATTTAGCTCCTACTGACACCTAAACTTCAAACAGCTATAAGTTTTGATCCCGTTGTCTGGATTTTGCCCAAAACACCTTTTCAGAATGAGCTCAGAGCCACAAATCTTATGGAGAATAGGATTTACTCGATCGAGTTCATTTTGTGGTCGACGGATAGTGGATTGCAGTTGAAATGAGGGATTTTCCTCCAATTGACACCTAAACTTCAAATATCCCTAACTTTGATCCGGTTGTCTGATTTTTGCAAACAACACCTTTTCGGAATGAGATCAGAGCCCTACATACAATGGACAACAAGTTTTACCCATTCCAGTTTGTTTAGTGGGGTATGTACAGTGGGATGCAGTGATAATGTGAGATTTAGCTCCAAATGACACATAAACTTCAAGCAGACAACTCTTGATCCAATTGCCCAATTTTTGCCCACAATACCTTTTAAGAATGAGTTCAGAGCCCTACATCCAATGGAGAGTAGGATATAACCATTCAATTTTTTTGATTGTTCGATATACAGTGGTTTCCAGTGGTAATGCGGGATTTAACTCCAAATTACAAATAAATTTCAAGCAGCCATAACTTTTGATCTGATTGTTCGATTTTTGCCAACAACACTTTTTCGGAAAGAGCTCGTATTCTCTATCCAACAGAGAATAAGATTTACCCATTGAGAATAAGGCAATACCTTTCCGATTGTCCGATTTTCGCCCACAATACCTTTTCGGAATGAGATCGGAGCCCTAAATCCAGTGGATAATAAATTAAACCCATTCCAGCTTGTTCAGAGGTAGTTATACAGTGAGTTATGGTTGTAATACGAGATTTATCTTCAAATGACACATACACTTCAAAATGGCAGAATTTTTAATTCGGGTTGTATTGAAAATGAGAGATTTAGCGATAAATTACACTCAGACTTAAAACAGTAACAACTTTTGATGCGGTTGTCTTATTTTACCCCACAACACCTTTTCGTAATGAGCTCAGAGCACTACATTCATTAGAGCACAAGTTTTACCCACTCCAGTTCATTTAGTTGTCGATATATTGCTGGTTGTAGCGGTAATGCTAAATTTAGCTCCAAATTACACCTAAACTTCTAACAGCCATAACTTTTGATTTGTATGTTTGATTTTTGCCCACAACACCTTTTCGGAATATGCTCGGAGGCATACATCCAATGGAGCACAATTTTAAACCATTACAACTCATTTTAATGGTCAATATACAGTGGCTTGCAATGGTAATGAGGGATTTAGCTCCTCTTGACACATAAACTGTAACAGCCATAACTTTTGATCTTGTTGTCTGATTTTTGCGCACAACACCTTTTTGGAATGAGCTTGGAGCCCTACCTCCAATGGAAAACAAGTTTTACCCATTCCAGTTTGTTTAGTGGTCAATATACAGTTGGTTGGTAATAAGGTATTTAGGTCGAAAGTAGACCTAAAATTCAAACATCCATAACTTTTGATCCGGTTGTCCGATTTTCGCCCATAATACCGTTTTGGAATGAGATCGGAGCCCTAAATCCAATGGAGAACAATTTTAAAACATTCAAGCTCGTTTAGAGGTCGATATACAGTGGGTTCTACTGGTAATGCGAGATTTAGCTCCAAATGACACGTAAATTTCTAAAATGAAAGAATTTAAAATGCGGTTTGTAGTGAAAGTGAGAGATTTAGCTACAAATGACACTCAAACTTTATAAAGCAATAAGTTTTGATCCGGTTGTCTGATTTTACCCCATAACATCTTTTAGGAATTAGCTCGGAGCACTACATTCAATGAAGCACAAGTTTTACCCATTGCAGTTCATTTAGTTGTCGATATATAGCGGGTTGCACTGGTAATGCAAAATTTAGCTTCAAATGACACCTAAACTTGAAACATCCATAACTTTTGATTAGGTTGTCTAATTTTTGCACACAAAACCTCTTTGAAATGAGATCTGAGCCCTACATTCAATGGACATCAAGTTTTACCCAATCTAGTTCATTTAGTGGTCGATATACATTGAGTTGCCGTGGTAATGTGGGATTTAGCTCCTAATGACACCTAAACTTCAAACAGCTATAAGTTTTGATCCCGTTGTCTGGATTTTGCCCAAAACACCTTTTCAGAATGAGCTCAGAGCCACACATCCTATGGAGAATAGGATTTACTCGTTCGAGTTCATTTAGTAGTCGACGGATAGTGGATTGCAGTGGAAATAAGGGATTTTCCTCCAAATGACACCTAAACTTCAAATATCCATAACTTTGATCCGGTTGTCTGATTTTTGCAAACAACACCTTTTCGGAATGAGATCAGAGCCCTACATACAATGGACAACAAGTTTTACCCATTCCAGTTTGTTTAGTGGTTGATCTACAGTGGGATGCAGTGATAATGTGGGATTTAGCTCCAAATGACACATAAACTTCAAGCAGACAACTCTTGATCCTATTGCCCAATTTTTGCCCACAATACCTTTTTAGAATGAGTTCAGAGCCCTACATCCAATGGAGAGTTATAACCATTCAAGTTTTTTTATTGTTCGATATACAGTGGGTTCCAGTGGTAATGCGGGATTTAACTCCAAATTACACATAAATTTCAAGCAGCCATAACTTTTGATCTGATTGTTCGATTTTTGCCAACAACACTTTTTCGGAAAGAGCTCGTATTCTCCATCCAACAGAGAATAAGATTTACCCATTTGAGAATAAGGCAACACCTTTCCGGTTGTCCGATTTTCGCCCACAATACCTTTTCGGAATGAGATCGGAGCCTTAAATCCAGTGGAGAACAATTTAAACCCATTCCAGCTTGATCAGAGGTAGTTATACAGTGAGTTATGGTTGTAATACGATATTTACCTTCAAATGACACAAACACTTCAAAATGGCAGAATTTTTAATGCGGGTTGTAGTGAAAATGAGAGATTTAGCGATAAATTACACTCAAACTTAAAACAACAACAACTTTTGATGCGGTTGTCTTATTTTACCCCACAACACCTTTTCGTAATGAGCTCAGAGCACTACATTCATTAGACACAAGTTTTACCCACTCCAATTCATTTAGTTGTCGATATATTGCTGGTTGTAGCGGTAATGCGAAATTTAGCTCCAAATTACACCTAAACTTCTAACTGCCATAACTTTTGATTTGTATGTTTGATTTTTGCCCACAACACTTTTCGGAATATGTTCGGAGGCATACATCCAATGGAGCACAATTTTAAACCATTACAACTCATTTTAATGGTCAATATACAGCGGCTTGCAATGGTAATGAGGGATTTAGCTCCTCTTGACACATAAACTATAACAGCCATAACTTTTGATCTTATTGTCTGATTTTTGCGCACAACACCTTTTTGGAATGAGCTTAGACCCTACATCCAATGAAAAACAAGTTTTACCCATTCCAGTTTGTTTAGTGGTTAATATACAGTTGGTTGGTAATAAGGTATTTAGGTCGAAAGGAGACCTAAACATCAAACATCCATAACGTTTGATCCGGTTGTCCGATTTTCGCCCATAATACCGTTTCGGAATGAGATCGGAGCCCTAAATCCAATGGAGAACAATTTAAAAACATTCAAGATCGTTTAGAGGTCAATATACAGTGGGTTGTACTGGTAATGCGAGATTTAGCTCCAAATGACACGTAAATTTCTAAAATGAAAGAATTTAAAATGCGGTTTGTATTGAAAGTGAGAGATTTAGCTACAAATGACACTCAAACTTTATACAGCAATAAGTTTTGATCTGATTGTCTGATTTTACCCCCATAACATCTTTTAGGAATGAGCTCGGAGCAGTACATTCATTGAAGCACAAGTTTTACCCATTGCAGTTTATTTAGTTGTCTATATATAGCGGGTTGCATTGGTAATGCAAAATTTAGCTTCAAATGACACCTAAAATTGAAACATCCATAACTTTTGATTAGGTTGTCTGATTTTTGCACACAAAACCTCTTCGAAATGAGATCTGAGCCCTACATTCAATGGACATCAAGTTTTACCCAATCTAGTTCATTTAGTGGTCGATATACATTGAGTTGCAGTGGTAATGTGGGATTTAGCTCCTACTGACACCTAAACTTCAAACAGCTATAAGTTTTGATCCCGTTGTCTGTATTTTGCCCAAAACACCTTTTCAGAAATGAGCTCAGAGCCACACATCCTATGGAGAATAGGATTTACTCGATCGAGTTCATTTAGTGGTCGACAGATAGTGGATTGCAGTGGAAATGAGGGATTTTCCTCCAATTGACACCTAAACTTCAAATATCCATCTTTGATCCGGTTGTCTGATTTTTGCAAACAACACCTTTTCGGAATGAGATCAGAGCCCTACATATAATGGACAACAAGTTTTACCCATTCCAGTTTATTTAGTGGTTGATCTACAGTGGGATGCAGTGATAATGTGGGATTTAGCTCAAAATGACACATAAACTTCAAATAGACAACTCTTGATCCAATTGCCCAATTTTTGCCCACAATACCTTTTTAGAATGAGTTCAGAGCCCTACATCTAATGGAGAGTAGGATATAACCATTCAAGTTTGTTTATTGTTCGATATACAGTGGGTTCCAGTGGTAATGCGGGATTTAACTCCAAATTACACATAAATTTCAAGCAGCCATAACTTTTGATCTGATTGTTCGATTTTTGCCAACACTTTCTTGGAAAGAGCTCGTATTCTCCATCCAACAGAGAATAAGATTTACCCATTCGAGAATAAGGCAACACCTTTCCGGTTGTCCGATTTTCGCCCACAATACCTTTTCAGAATGAGATCGGAGCCCTAAATCCAGTGGAGAACAATTTAAACCCATTCCAGCTTGTTCAGAGATAGTTATACAGTGAGTTATGGTTGTAATACGAGATTTATCTCCAAATGACACATACACTTCAAAATGGCAGAATTTTTAATGCGGGTTGTAGTGAAAATGAGAGATTTAGCGATAAATTACACTCAAACTTAAAACAGCAACAACTTTTGATGCGGTTGTCTTATTTTACCACACCACCTTTTCGTAATGAGCTCAGAGCACTACATTCATTAGAGCACAAGTTTTACCCACTCCAGTTGATAAGTAATAAAATATATGTATTTTTGGTATAAGTATTAGTATAGTTTTAATTAATATTGTGAATTTTCTATGTAAATTAATGAATAAATTGCTTCTTTATTATTTCTGGTTTCTAACTTAGTTTTATTTTTGTTTTTGCAATTTTTTGCAAAATTTTCACAGGTCACGCCCTCAGACACGCCCGTGACCAAGGGCGTGTAATTTTAAAGATCAAATATCAACGGGACGGCTCAATTCAGATCAAATCCCGACAAATCGCTCAAGTCACGCCCGAGGTCACGCCCGTGACCAAGGGCGTGTAATTTTAAAAAGCCAAATTTCCAGCTGGCAGCCGTTTTCAGGTGAAATCTCGAAGAGTTGATCAAGTCACGCCCGTGACTCTACAAGTCACGCCCGTGTTCCAGCAGAGTCACGCCCGTGAGCCGCCAGCGCATCACGTCTCGAAGCCGCACCCATGCTGCCGACATCAGCCACCCATAGTCACGCCCGTGACTCACCAAGTCACGCCCGTGACATACCAAGTCACGCCCGTGTGCAGCCATGTTTGACGGCCAGACCTTCCAGAAGGCGGCGAATACAGCCGAGCAAATGTCACGCCCTAAGTCACGGCCGTGACATTCAAGTCACGCCCGTGACCTAGGGCGTGTAAAACTCAAATTTTCCCTATAAATAGAGGGGCTCGGCTGAAGTAATTTTCATCCAAATTTTGAGTGGTTTTTGTTGTATTGTGAGTTCTTTTGAGTGATTGTGAGCTTCTCTTCTACATTTCAGTTTAAGTTCGTTTGTAGTTTTTTCGTCTTCCTAGTCTAGTTGTAATGCTGATTTCAGAAATAAAATGATGTTTTTCTCATTTGGATCATCTTCTTTTTATTAATGTTAGTGTGTGTGCGTGTATGAGTTTAGCTTTATTGCTTTCATAATTTAGTTTTATTGCTTTTATAGTTAGTTTTATTGCTTTCATAATCTAGGTTTACTGTTTTCATAGCTTAGATTTACAAGCTTTCATAAAATAGTTTTATCGTTTTCTTTTTCGCCTTATTTTATCGCTTTCATTTTAAACGCTTTCTTTTTCAGTTTCTTTTAGAGTGTGTGCGTGTATGAGATAGTATTTTCCTTTTTTGTAGCTTAGTTTTTATTTCAGTCTTTATATAACTGCTATATACCACCCCCTTCTCAAATAAGAGGCTAATTTACTTTAGCACTTAATTAAGTCGGTTGGGACGGATATTATTTCTGCACCTTTATAAGTCTTTTCATTTCTATACCACCCCCTTCTTAAATAAGAGGCTAAGAACTTTTTAGCACTTGTTTAAGGTGGTTGGGACGGATATTATTTCTGCACCTTTATAAGTCTTTTCATTTCTATACCACCCCCTTCTTAAATAAGAGGCTAAGAACTTTTTAGCACTTGTTTAAGGTGGTTGGGACGGATATTATTACTGTTTTTATATAAGTTTTTTTATTTTCTTTTTATCCGCTTATATCCGCTTTAATTATCAAACATGTATTTTTCAACCGATAATGCCGTCTCCATTCCGATGAGTGGCTAATTTCCTTTAGCGCACGACGTCGAAGAGCATTGGGACACAAAAATAGTTTTTCTATAAAAATTAAAACATTTCTTTCTAAAATAATTAACGCTTAAGGTTTACCCGAGAATCACGTTGAGTGGAGCCACATAATCGATGTGTGGTTTTCATTTCCGTTTTCGTACCTAGTTAGCCGAGAGGCTCGTGTGTACGGACTGATCACTCACGGGTAAAGAGAAGTGCGCTCTACCCTCGAGAGAGGACGAGGTAACTCTTCCGAATTGGAAATAAAAACCCAATAGCGGGGTTCGCAACATAAAGCGAGTATTAAGAACATTCGATTGTAGAACGAGAGTTCGGTCGAATATTCATAATCTCAGGTGGGCGTACCCTCGAGAGAGGAGCGTTCATAATTATGGAACCTCCACGGCCAAGTCATCTTAATATTTTGAAAAGTCGTCACTTTTAATTCTACGAAAAATCTATTTTCGTCTCAAGGTAATTCGACGTCGCGCGCTATATTTCTCATCACTTAGAACTCTAGTAAATCGCTTAAATCATCTTTCGCATTTTATCATTTAGAACTCTAGTTAAATCAACTAAAAATATTACTCCGATAAAATAATAGTTCGTCCCTCGAAGTAGCATAATCAACACGACCCGCGGAAATATACGATCCCGATATTTTCTAAAAATATCCTGTATTACTTGCGATAAGGTATACTTGCCTTTATCAAATGATTAATTTGGACTAGAAATTCAAACACAGCTTTTCAAACTCATTTAGTGCAAAACTCTCCTTTTCTACTATTCAATTCAATAGAATTCGGCATTGTAGCCGAAGCGTAATTGTCAATATTCCGAAAGAAGAAAAAGATCGTTACTTCTATCCTTCGATAGGATAACGGTTAATTTCTCAAAGTAGGAGTACTTGCGAGACTCTTCGAAAATATCCGCCAATTCTAAACTCTTAATATAAATGTTATCTTTTATTTATAAAACAAAAAGAAGAAGCCCAAGTAATCATCAAGTTTTTGGCGCCGTTGCCGGGGACCTTTGTGTTGTTATTTGAAAGTAGGAACTGCTATTAATTTTATTCCTTATCTATATATTACAAAAAAAAAAGGCACAAAAAAAAGAGGTTACAAAACTAATAAAAAAAAATTATATAAATATAAAAAACTTATATTATATTAAAAAAAAAAAATATAATAATAATAAAACAGAAAATCCAAAAATATTATTTTTTAGTTTATGACCCGAGGAAACTCCTCGGACGATTCGACTATTCCTTTTGACCCCGAAATCGAGCGCACTCTTCGTGAGCGCATCCGATCTCGTGATCAAAACTTACTCGAAACCCCCGAAGAGTCAATCAGAGATACTGTAAATATGGGCGATCCAATTCCAAATGCGGCCCCGGCCCGGACCATGGCATATTATGCCCGGCCGAATTTGGAAGATACAGGATCCAGTATTACTCGCCCGACAGTTAATAATAATAATTTTGAAATAAAATCCAGCATAATTCAAATGGTACAACAGTCGATTCAGTTCGACGGTTTGCCAGATGAGGACCCAAATCAGCACCTTTCAAACTTTTTAGAAATATGCGACACCTTTAAAATTAATGGCGTCACTGATGACGCCATTCGTTTACGCTTATTTCCATTTTCGCTACGGTCAAAGGCCAAATCATGGTTGACTTCTCTTCCGAGAGGGTCCATAACCACGTGGGCCCAATTGACGGAATTTTTCTTAACTAAGTATTTTCCTCCGTCAAAAACCGCAAAACTACGCACGGATATCACATCCTTTGTGCAATTCGATTCCGAGTCTCTTTATGAGACTTGGGAGCGTTTTAAGGAATATTTGCGTAGGTGTCCTCATCACGCGCTACCAACTTGGCTACAGGTCCAAACGTTTTATAATGGTTTAAATTTTTCTACACGTCAGATGATTGATGCGGCTTCCGGGGGAACGTTAAACAACAAAACCCCAGAGACCGCTCAAGCTCTGATCGACGAAATGGCCATGAATGCGTACCAATGGAACGTGCCAAGGTCGCGTCCTACTAAACCGGCTGGTCTTTTTGAAGTGGACGCCACTACTTTCTTAGCCTCACAGGTAGAGCGGCTAAGTAAGCAGGTGGCAGAGATGACTGTTTCCTCCTCCACTCCCGCTTGGAATAATAATAATAATAATAATAACGTAATCGAAGAATCGGTGGATTACCTCGGTAATCCGGTTAGGCCCCCCTTCAACCCTAATAACAACCCGTATAGTAATACTTATAATCTAGGTTGGAGGAGCCACCCTAATTTCTCCTGGAGCAATCCTAACAATGCTCAGAGGCCCCCAAATATGAATCCTCAGGGATTTCCGCAAGGATTTCCGCAGGGATTCCAGCCTCCTCCTCCAAAACCTTCGCCGCTCGAAGATATTTTGTCTAAGTACATCGCGTCCAACGATTCAAATATCCGGAATCTTACCGGATCGATTAAAAGCTTGGAAAACCAGGTTGGACAACTTGCAAAGATGGTCTCCGAGCGGCCATACGGAGCTTTACCAGGGAATACAGAGCCAAACCCAAGGGAAAATGCCAACGCTATAACCCTTCGAAGCGGCAAGGAGGTCGTCTCCCCATTGCGGGTTGAGCCTAAGGTATGCATTTCGCCTCCGACCCCTCCACCCTCTTCTTCGATTCTAATTGCTCCAGCTTCTCCGGTTGTGCCAAATGTTTCGAGTCCTCGAATTCCCTACCCGTCTAAAATTAATAAAGAGAAGGAGGACGAAAATTATCAAAAATTTTTGCGTATTTTAAAACAAATTCAAATAAACGTCCCCTTCTGCGAGGCACTCTCCCAAATGCCGAAATATGCGAAATATCTTAAAGAGTTGCTTTCTAATAAAAAGCGACTCGAGGATGTTTCGCGTGTTTCCCTTAATGCGGAATGTTCGGCTGTTCTCCTTAACAAATTGCCGCCAAAACTAAACGACCCGGGACGATTCTCCATCCCGTGTCTCTTTGGCAATATGTTAATAAAGTACGCTCTTGCAGACTTAGGCGCCAGCATCAATTTGATGCCTTTTTCTCTTTTCAAAAAACTCAATTTAGGCGTCCCGAGTCCGACAAAAATGAGCATCCAACTCGCGGATCGCTCGGTAAAGTACCCAATCGGGGTAGCGGAAGATGTTCTGGTCATGGTTGACAAGTTTATCTTCCCGGTAGACTTTGTCATCCTGGACATAGAGGAGGACGTCGAGGTACCCATCATCCTCGGTCGCCCCTTTCTCGCAACCTCCCGTGCGTTAATCGATGTCAGTAACGGTCGCCTCCTCCTTCGAGTTGGAGACGACGAAGTTACTTTACATATCAACCCCTCCATGCGGAACTCACTATCGAATGATGATTCCTGTTTCAATTTGGAATCCGCGTTTGTGGACGAGTGTTCTTCTCTTTCAGAATTGCTATCCTTAATGATAGACGATTCGGATCTGGCGAATCAACCTCCTTTAGAAGAATTACCGCCAGATTCGCCTTTCGAGCCTTTCGACTCGAAAGATTTAAAAATCTCCACTTCCTACGAAGAACCTCCGGTCTTGGAGCTTAAGCAACTCCCCGACCATCTAAAATATGCTTTTCTAGCCGCGAACTTAAAGCTTCCGGTTATAATATCTTCTACTTTAACTGATTCAGAAACATCCGAATTGGTTGAAGTTTTATCTAAACATCGCCGTGCAATTGCATGGCAAATTTCCGATATCAGGGGAATTAACCCCTCATTCTGCTCCCACAAAATTTTTCTCGAAGAAAACCCCCGCAAAACAATTCAGCCTCAACGACGACTTAACCCGAACATGCGGGAAGTCGTTAAGACTGAAATTATTAAACTCCTTGATGCGGGGATTATCTATCCTATTTCCGACAGTACGTGGGTAAGCCCCGTACAAGTCGTCCCGAAAAAGGGCGGTATAACGGTCATGGCAAACACGAATAACGAATTAATCCCGACTCGTACTGTTACGGGTTGGAGGGTGTGCATCGACTACAGAAAACTAAACGATGCCACCAGAAAAGACCACTTTCCGTTACCGTTTATTGATCAAATCTTAGAGCGTCTCTCCGGTCACCCTTTTTATTGCTTCCTTGATGGTCTCTCGGGATTTTTCCAAATCCCTATTTCACCCGAGGACCAAGAAAAAACGACTTTTACTTGCCCTTTCGGCACCTTCGCATATCGGAGGATGCCGTTTGGCCTCTGTAACGCGCCAGCTACATTCCAAAGATGTATGCTGGCAATATTTGGCGAGCTAGTAGAAGACATAATGGAAGTCTTCATGGATGACTTCTCCGTCTTTAGAAACTCTTTTAAAAATTGTTTAAAAAATTTAGATAGAGTCCTCCAACGGTGCGAGGAGACGAACTTAGTCTTGAACTGGGAGAAATGCAACTTCATGGTCCGAGAGGGTTTAGTCCTCGGCCATAAAATTTCTTCCAAGGGGATGGAGGTCGATAAGGCCAAAGTCGCTATAATTGAACAACTTCCTGTTCCTTCGAACGTCAAATCAATTAGAAGTTTTCTTGGCCACGCAGGTTTTTATCGGCGGTTCATTCAAGAATTTTCAAAAATAACCAAACCGCTAACTCACCTCCTGGAAAAAGATTCCCCATTCATTTTTGACACGGCCTGCGTAGAGGCGTTTAATTTTATTAAAAAGCAACTTATCAATTCTCCAATTCTGGTGGCGCCAGATTGGTCTCTTCCGTTTGAGATTATGTGCGACGCGAGCGATATCGCAGTAGGAGCTGTCTTAGGCCAACGCGTAAATAAATATTTTCATCCAATATATTACGCTTCTCGCACACTCAATGCCGCACAGGCTAACTACACCACAACGGAAAAGGAACTTCTCGCCGTCATCTTTGCTTTTGATAAATTCCGACCCTACGTAACCCTTTCACATGTAATCGTTTTCACTGATCACTCCGCCTTGAAATATCTTTTGGCCAAAGTTGATGCTAAGCCTCGCTTACTTCGATGGATCCTCCTTTTACAGGAATTTGACTTAGAGATCCGGGATAAGAAGGGGGCTGAAAATTTAGCAGCTGACCACCTCTCACGTTTAGAACACCCCGTCGCAGAAGCGCTCGTCGAACCCGAAATAGACGATCGATTTCTTGAGGAGCGACTTTTAATCATAAATAATACCAAAACTTCCTCTACCCCTTGGTTCGCAGATTACGCGAACTATTTAGTCGCGCGGGTCCTTCCAAAAGATTTTTCGACTCAGCAGAAGAAGAAATTCTTCTCTGACTTAAAAAACTACTTTTGGGAGGACCCCTTTCTCTTTCGAGTCTGCGCAGACCAAGTGATACGAAGATGTGTTTCCAGCGAGGAGGGTGCGCAAATATTGCGACACTGCCATGAGGGGCCGGCTGGAGGGCATTATCAAGCCAACCGGACCGCGCGGAAAGCGTTAGAGTCAGGCTTTTATTGGCCCACTCTCTTTAAGGATGCTCACACTTTTGTGAGTATATGCGATAGCTGCCAGCGGTCGGGTAACATTTCCCGTCGTGACGAGATGCCCCAAAATTTTTATTTAGAATGCGAAATTTTCGATTTGTGGGGCATAGACTTTGTAGGCCCCCTACCTCCTTCTTTTAATAATCGCTATATCTTAGTGGCGGTCGACTATGTATCTAGGTGGGCGGAAGCGCAAGCTCTGCCCACCAATGATGCGCGAGTCGTCGTCCATTTTCTAAAAAAATTATTTTCTCGCTTTGGCACGCCCCGTGCAATAGTAAGTGATAGGGGCACGCACTTCTGCAATGCCCAGTTTTCAAAAATTTTATCTAAATACGGCGTCACGCATAAGCTCGCCACCGCCTATCACCCCCAAACGAGCGGCCAAGTAGAGGTAGTAAATCGCGAGATAAAACGCATTCTGGAAAAAACCGTCTCTTTAAATAGGAAGGATTGGTCCTCAAAACTCGACGACGCGTTATGGGCGTATCGTACGGCATACAAGACCGCTATCGGTTGTACGCCCTATCGATTAGTCTACGGCAAAGCGTGCCATTTACCGGTAGAATTAGAACACCGCGCTTTTTGGGCCTTAAAATTTTTAAATCTCGATTCAAACTTAGCCTCCGAGAATAGGAAATTCCAACTCAATGAACTCGATGAATGGCGTGCGAACGCTTATGAGAGTAATAAATTTTATAAGGAGCGTTCTAAGTTCTACCACGATCGAAAAATTAAATTTCCAAAAACTTTCGCGCCGGGCGATCTTGTCCTTCTTTATAATTCACGTCTTCGTCTTTTTCCGGGTAAACTCAAATCCCGCTGGTCCGGCCCCTTTGCAGTCAAAGAGGTTTGGCCGTATGGGACCGTTCTTATCTCTCACCCCGAAAAAGGCGATTTTAAAGTCAACGGCCACCGTTTAAAACTATATCTTGCGGGCGATCCGGTGGACGGACACACAGAATCTTTAACCCTCCCCAATTTATAATCTCACCACGCCAAATGCGTCAAGCTACGCGACGGTAAACAAAGCGCTCGTGGGAGGCACCCCATATTTATCTAATATTTTTATTATGCTTTTTCTCTATTTTTGCAGGGTTTCTTCCGACCCCGCCAGCTTTACTTCAGGGAAGCCTTTTTGCTTCCTTTTTCCTTTTGTATATATTGCATTGTTATTTTCCCTTCTTCATACTTACATTACAACATCGGGGACAATGTTGGGTTTTACGTATGGGGGTGTATTTCCCGTTCTCAAAAAAAAAAAAAAAAAACAAAAAAAACAAAAAAAAAAAACAAAAAAAAAAAACAAAAAAAAAAAACAAAAAAACTCCAAAAATAATAAACCCTACTTTACTTTTATTCTTAAAGCATTTAGTTTCGAGAGTATATGTTTGTGGATTTTCATAATCGCTAGTTTTACTATTTGTTTGTTTATCTAAGATCGATAGATTTAAACGTTCGGGGTTAAGTTTTAAAGAATATCTTGTGTTTTTAATTTAAATAGAGGCTTTGTTATCAAGCACTACTTCTACTAGCTAAAATAGAGACATGTGTATTATGTTAGCAAAACAACTTTAGACTGCAATTATCCCTACTTTATGTCTTCAGGAATCTAGGAATATTCAACTTACTAAGGTTGCTCTCAAAACTTTTTTTTATTATTCTAGAATTTCTCTTGAAAACCCCTTGTATACACCAATTTAGCATGGCAAAAACACAAAAAGAAGAAGAAAAAAAAAAGATCTTATGTCAATGGGAATACAAAAATTCCGTAAACATAGGCACCCAATATTTGTTAAAAGAAATCCTATGTCAATGGGAATTGCAAATTCCGTAAACACAGGCATTGGGTTAATTAAAAAGGTCAATTTTCCCTCGTCCCTCGTACACCAACGATGGGAGTCAAAGGAAACTTTATAAGAGGGGTGAGATGATACAATTCATCACCCCTAATCCAAGTACTCTTCTATTTGCCAAGGCTTTTTACCCCCTTTTCCCTTAACCAAATTATTGTTTCTAGTTTTAATTCAAAAAATCATTTGAGAGCATAATTAGTAACTTATATTTTTCCTTTATGTTTCTTTAAACAAAGGTTATTATAATTTCGATCTAATCTCGTTTACTAATGATTGCAATTTTGTTTGCTATTTGGTTAATTAAGAAGTCTTTTGGCCAGGACATTTCTTCTACTTAAATCATTTGCATAATTTAGGACTTAACTCTTATTACTCCGAATTTTTATTTTTCAGTCTCTTATGATTAAAATAAAACGATAGCCAAAAATTAGAACTTATGTTAATCCCGTATAGATCTCTCTTACTTTTGCCCTGGAATAGCAAAAGCTTAAGTATGGGGGTATTTGATAAGTAATAAAATATATGTATTTTTGGTATAAGTATTAGTATAGTTTTAATTAATATTGTGAATTTTCTATGTAAATTAATGAATAAATTGCTTCTTTATTATTTCTGGTTTCTAACTTAGTTTTATTTTTGTTTTTGCAATTTTTTGCAAAATTTTCATAGGTCACGCCCTCAGACACGCCCGTGACCAAGGGCGTGTAATTTTAAAGATCAAATATCAACGGGACGGCTCAATTCAGATCAAATCCCGACAAATCGCTCAAGTCACGCCCGAGGTCACGCCCGTGACCAAGGGCGTGTAATTTTAAAAAGCCAAATTTCCAGCTGGCAGCCGTTTTCAGGTGAAATCTCGAAGAGTTGATCAAGTCACGCCCGTGACTCTACAAGTCACGCCCGTGTTCCAGCAGAGTCACGC
The DNA here is from genome assembly GCA_033032865.1 of Dactylorhiza incarnata. Taxonomy (NCBI): domain Eukaryota; kingdom Viridiplantae; phylum Streptophyta; class Magnoliopsida; order Asparagales; family Orchidaceae; genus Dactylorhiza; species Dactylorhiza incarnata. Next base: position 20,337,140 of record JAWHQI010000004.1, read on the forward strand.
CCGTGAGCCGCCAGCGCATCATGTCTCGAAGCCGCACCCATGCTGCCGACATCAGCCACCCATAGTCACGCCCGTGACTCACCAAGTCACGCCCGTGACATACCAAGTCACGCCCGTGTGCAGCCATGTTTGACGGCCAGACCTTCCAGAAGGCGGCGAATACAGCCGAGCAAATGTCACGCCCTAAGTCACGGCCGTGACATTCAAGTCACGCCCGTGACCTAGGGCGTGTAAAACTCAAATTTTCCCTATAAATAGAGGGGCTCGGCTGAAGTAATTTTCATCCAAATTTTGAGTGGTTTTTGTTGTATTGTGAGTTCTTTTGAGTGATTGTGAGCTTCTCTTCTGCATTTCAGTTTAAGTTCGTTTGTAGTTTTTTCGTCTTCCTAGTCTAGTTGTAATGCTGATTTCAGAAATAAAATGATGTTTTTCTCATTTGGATCATCTTCTTTTTATTAATGTTAGTGTGTGTGCGTGTATGAGTTTAGCTTTATTGCTTTCATAATTTAGTTTTATTGCTTTTATAGTTAGTTTTATTGCTTTCATAATCTAGGTTTACTGTTTTCATAGCTTAGATTTACAAGCTTTCATAAAATAGTTTTATCGTTTTCTTTTTCGCCTTATTTTATCGCTTTCATTTTAAACGCTTTCTTTTTCAGTTTCTTTTAGAGTGTGTGCGTGTATGAGATAGTATTTTCCTTTTTTGTAGCTTAGTTTTTATTTCAGTCTTTATATAACTGCTATATACCACCCCCTTCTCAAATAAGAGGCTAATTTACTTTAGCACTTAATTAAGTCGGTTGGGACGGATATTATTTCTGCACCTTTATAAGTCTTTTCATTTCTATACCACCCCCTTCTTAAATAAGAGGCTAAGAACTTTTTAGCACTTGTTTAAGGTGGTTGGGACGGATATTATTTCTGCACCTTTATAAGTCTTTTCATTTCTATACCACCCCCTTCTTAAATAAGAGGCTAAGAACTTTTTAGCACTTGTTTAAGGTGGTTGGGACGGATATTATTACTGTTTTTATATAAGTCTTTTTATTTCCTTTTTATCCGCTTATATCCGCTTTAATTATCAAACATGTATTTTTCAACCGATAATGCCGTCTCCATTCCGATGAGTGGCTAATTTCCTTTAGCGCACGACGTCGAAGAGCATTGGGACACAAAAATAGTTTTTCTATAAAAATTAAAACATTTCTTTCTAAAATAATTAACGCTTAAGGTTTACCCGAGAATCACGTTGAGTGGAGCCACATAATCGATGTGTGGTTTTCATTTCCGTTTTCGTACCTAGTTAGCCGAGAGGCTCGTGTGTACGGACTGATCACTCACGGGTAAAGAGAAGTGCGCTCTACCCTCGAGAGAGGACGAGGTAACTCTTCCGAATTGGAAATAAAAACCCAATAGCGGGGTTCGCAACATAAAGCGAGTATTAAGAACATTCGATTGTAGAACGAGAGTTCGGTCGAATATTCATAATCTCAGGTGGGCGTACCCTCGAGAGAGGAGCGTTCATAATTATGGAACCTCCACGGCCAAGTCATCTTAATATTTTGAAAAGTCGTCACTTTTAATTCTACGAAAAATCTATTTTCGTCTCAAGGTAATTCGACGTCGCGCGCTATATTTCTCATCACTTAGAACTCTAGTAAATCGCTTAAATCATCTTTCGCATTTTATCATTTAGAACTCTAGTTAAATCAACTAAAAATATTACTCCGATAAAATAATAGTTCATCCCTCGAAGTAGCATAATCAACACGACCCGCGGAAATATACGATCCCGATATTTTCTAAAAATATCCTGTATTACTTGCGATAAGGTATACTTGCCTTTATCAAATGATTAATTTGGACTAGAAATTCAAACACAGCTTTTCAAACTCATTTAGTGCAAAACTCTCCTTTTCTACTATTCAATTCAATAGAATTCGGCATTGTAGCCGAAGCGTAATTGTCAATATTCCGAAAGAAGAAAAAGATCGTTACTTCTATCCTTCGATAGGATAACGGTTAATTTCTCAAAGTAGGAGTACTTGCGAGACTCTTCGAAAATATCCGCCAATTCTAAACTCTTAATATAAAGGTTATCTTTTATTTATAAAACAAAAAGAAGAAGCCCAAGTAATCATCACCAGTTCATTTAGTTGTCGATATATTGTTGGTTGTAGCGGTAATGCGAAATTTAGCTCCAAATTACACCTAAACTTCTAACAACCATAACTTTTGATTTGTACGTTTGATTTTTGCCCACAACACCTTTTCGGAATATGCTCGGAGGCATACATCCAATGGAGCACAATTTTAAACCATTACAACTCATTTTAATGGTCAATATACAGCGGCTTGCAATGGTAATGAGGGATTTAGCTCCTCTTGACACATAAATTGTAACAGCCATAACTTTTGATCTGGTTGTCTGATTTTTGCGCACAACACCTTTTTGGAATGAGCTTGGAGCCCTACATCCAATGGAAAACAAGTTTTACCCATTCCAGTTTGTTTAGTGGTCAATATACAGTTGGTTGGTAATATGGTATTTAGCTCGAAAGGAGACCTAAACTTCAAACATCCATAACTTTCGATCCGGTTGTCCGATTTTCGCCCACAATACCGTTTCGGAATGAGATCGGAGCCCTAAATCCAATGGAGAACAAATTTAAAACATTCAAGCTCGTTTAGAGGTCGGTATACAGTGGGTTGTACTGGTAATGCGAGATTTAGCTCCAAATGACACGTAAATTTCTAAAATGAAAGAATTTAAAATGCGGTTTGTAGTGAAAGTGAGAGATTTAGCTACAAATGACACTAAAACTTTATACAGTAATAAGTTTTGATCCGGTTGTCTGATTTTACCCCCATAACATCTTTTAGGAATGAGCTCGGAGCACTACATTCATTAAAGCACAAGTTTTACCCATTGCAATTCATTTAGTTGTCGATATATAGCGGGTTGCACTAGTAATGCAAAATTTAGCTTCAAATGACACCTAAACTTGAAACATCCATAACTTTTGATTAGGTTGTCTGAGTTTTGCACACAAAACCTCTTCGAAATGAGATCTGAGCCCTACATTCAATGGACATCAAGTTGTACCCAATCTAGTTCATTTAGTGGTCGATATACATTGAGTTGCAGTGGTAATGTGGGATTTAGCTCCTACTGACACCTAAACTTCAAACAGATATAAGTTTTGATCCCGTTGTCTGGATTTTGCCCAAAACACCTTTTCAGAATGAGCTCAGAGCCACACATCCTATGGAGAATAGGATTTACTCGATCGAGTTCATTTTTTGGTCGACGGATAGTGGATTGCAGTTGAAATGAGGGATTTTCCTCCAATTGACACATAAACTTCAAATATCCATAACTTTAATCCGGTTGTCTGATTTTTGCAAACAACACCTTTTCGGAATGAGATCAGAGCTCTACATACAATGGACAACAAGTTTTACCCATTCCAGTTTGTTTAGTGGTTGATCTACAGTGGGATGCAGTGATAATGTGTGATTTTGCTCCAAATGACACATAAACTTCAAGCAGACAACTCTTGATCCAATTGCCCAATTTTTGCCCACAATGCCTTTTTAGAATGAGTTCAGATCCCTACATCCAATGGAGAGTAGGATATAACCATTCAAGTTTTTTTATTGTTCGATATACAGTGGGTTCCAGTGGTAATGCGGGATTTAACTCCAAATTACACAAATTTCAAGCAGCCATAACTTTTGATCTGATTGTTCGATTTTTGCCAACAACACTTTTTCGGAAAGAGCTCGTATTCTCCATCCAACAGAGAATAAGATTTACCCATTTGAGAATAAGGCAACACCTTTCCGGTTGTCCGATTTTCGCCCGCAATACCTTTTCAGAATGAGATCGGAGCCTTAAATCCAGTGGAGAACAATTTAAACCCATTCCAGCTTGTTCAGAGGTAGTTATACAGTGAGTTATGGTTGTAATACGAGATTTTTCTTCAAATGACACATACACTTCAAAATGGCAGAATTTTTAATGCGAGTTGTAGTTAATATGAGAGATTTAGCGATAAATTACACTCAAACTTAAAACAACAACAACTTTTGATGCGGTTGTCTTATTTTACCCCACAACACCTTTTCGTAATGAGCTCAGAGCACTACATTCATCAGAGCACAAGTTTTACCCACTCCAGTTCATTTAGTTGTCGATATATTGCTGGTTGTAGCGGTAATGCAAAATTTAGCTCCAAATTACACCTAAACTTCTAACAGCCATAACTTTTGATTTGTATGTTTGATTTTTGCCCACAACACCTTTTCGGAATATGCTCGGAGGCATACATCCAATGGAGCACAATTTTAAACCATTACAACTCATTTTAATGGTCAATATACAGTGGCTTGCAATGGTAATGAGGGATTTAGCTCCTCATTGCACAAAAACAGTAACAGCCATAACTTTTGATCTTGTTGTCTGATTTTTGCGCACAACACCTTTTTGGAATGAGCTTGGAGCCCTACCTCCAATGGAAAACAAGTTTTACCCATTCCAGTTTGTTTAGTGGTCAATATACAGTTGGTTGGTAATAAGGTATTTAGGTCGAAAGGAGACCTAAACTTCAAACATCCATAACTTTTGATCCGGTTGTCCGATTTTCGCCCACAATACTGTTTCGGAATGAGATCGGAGCCTTAATCCAATGGAGAACAATTTTAAAACATTCAAGCTCGTTTAGAGGTCGATATACAGTGGGTTGTACTCGTAATGCGAGATTTAGCTCCAAATGACACGTAAATTTCTAAAATGAAAGAATTTAAAATGCGGTTTGTAGTGAAAGTGAGAGATTTAGCTACAAATGACACTCAAACTTTATACAACAATAAGTTTTGATCTGATTGTCTGATTTTACCCTCATAACATCTTTTAGGAATGGGCTCGGAGCACTACATTCATTGAAGCACAAGTTTTACCCATTGCAGTTCATTTTGTTGTCGATATATAGCGGGTTGCACTGGTAATGCAAAATTTAGCTTCAAATGACACCTAAACTTGAAACATCCATAACTTTTGATTAGGTTGTTTGATTTTTGCACACAAAACCTCTTCGAAATGAGATCTGCGCCCTACATTCAATGGACATCAAGTTTTACCCAATCTAGTTCATTTAGTGGTCGATATACATTGAGTTGCAGTGGTAATGTGGGATTTAGCTCCTACTGACACCTAAACTTCAAACAGCTATAAGTTTTGATCCTGTTGTCTGGATTTTGCCCAAAACACCTTTTCAGAATGAGCTCAGAGCCACACATCCTATGGAGAATAGGATTTACTCGATTGAGTTCATTTAGTTGTCGATAGATAGTGGATTGCAGTGGAAATGAGGGATTTTCCTTCAATTGACACCTAAACTTCAAATATCCATCTTTGATCCGGTTGTCTGATTTTTGCAAACAACACCTTTTCGGAATGAGATCAGAGCCCTACATACAATGGACAACAAGTTTTACCCATTCTAGTTTGTTTAGTGGTTGATCTACAGTGGGTTGCAGTGATAATGTGGGATTTAGCTCAAAATGACACATAAACTTCAAACAGACAACTCTTGATCAAATTGCCCAATTTTTGCCCACAATACCTTGTTAGAATGAGTTCAGAGCCCTACATCCAATGGAGAGTAGGATATAACAATTCAAGTTTGTTTATTGTTCGATATACAGTGGGTTCCAGTGGTAATGCGGGATTTAACTCCAAATTACACATAAACTTCAAGCAGCCATAACTTTTGATCTGATTGTTCGATTTTTGTCAACAACACTTTTTCGGAAAGAGCTTGTATTCTCCATCCAACAGAGAATAAGATTTACCCATTCGAGAATAAGGCAACACCTTTCCGGTTGTCCGATTTTCGCCCACAATACATTTTCGGAATGAGATCGGAGCCCTAAATCCAGTGGAGAACAATTTAAACCCATTCCAGCTTGTTCAGAGATAGTTATACAGTGAGCTATGGTTGTAATATGAGATTTATCTCCAAATGACACATACACTTCAAAATGGAAGAATTGTAACGATTCAAGTTTTTTTATTGTTCGATATACAGTGGGTTCCAGTGGTAATGCGGGATTTAACTCCAAATTACACATATATTTTAAGCAGCCATAACTTTTGATCTGATTGTTCGATTTTTGCCAACAACACTTTTTCGGAAAGAGCTCGTATTCTCCATCGAACAGAGAATAAGATTTACCCATTTGAGAATAAGGCAACACATTTCCGGTTGTCCGATTTTCCCCCACAATACCTTTTCGGAATGAGATCGGAGCCTTAAATCCAGTGGAGAACAATTTAAACCCATTCCAGCTTATTCAGAGGTAGTTATACAGTGAGTTATGGTTGTAATACGAGATTTATCTCCAAATGACACATACACTTCAAAATGGCAGAATTTTTAATGCGGGTTGTAGTGAAAATGAGAGATTTAGCGATAAATTACACTCAAACTTAAAACAACAACAACTTTTGATGCGGTTTTCTTATTTTACCCCACAACACCTTTTTGTAATGAGCTCAGAGCAATACATTCATTAGAGCACAAGTTTTACCCACTCCAGGTCATTTAGTTGTCGATATATTGTTGGTTGTAGCGGTAATGCGAAATTTAGCTACAAATTACACCTAAACTTCTAACAGCCATAACTTTTGATTTGTATGTTTGATTTTTGCCCACAACACCTTTTCAGAATATGCTCGGAGGCATACATCCAATGGAGCACAATTTTAAAGGATTACAACTCATTTTAATGGTCAATATACAGCGGCTTGCAATGGTAATGAGGGATTTAGCTCCTCTTGACACATAAACTGTAACAGCCATAACTTTTGATCTGGTTGTCTGATTTTTGCGCAAAACACCTTTTTGGATTGAGCTTGGAGCCCTACATGCAATGGAAAACAAGTTTTACCCATTCCAGTTTATTTAGTGGTCAATATACAGTTGGTTGGTAATAAGGTATTTAGCTCGAAAGGAGACCTAAACTTCAAACATCCATAACTTTTGATCCGGTTGTCCGATTTTCGCCCACAATACCATTTCGGAATAAGATCGGAGCCCTAAATCCATTGGAGAACAATTTTAAAACATTCTAGCTCATTTAGAGGTCGATATACAGTGGGTTGTACTGGTAATGCGAGATTTAGCTCCAAATGACACGTAAATTTCCAAAATGAAAGAATTTTAAATGCGGTTTGTAGTGAAAGTGAGATATTTAGCTACAAATGACACTCAAACTTTATACAGCAATAAGTTTTGATCCGGTTGTCTGATTTTACCCCCATAACATCTTTTAGGAATGAGCTCGGAGCACTACATTCATTGAAGCACAAGTTTTACCCATTGCAGTTTATTTAGTTGTCGATATATAGCGGGTTGCACTGGTAATGCAAAATTTAGCTTCAAATGACACCTAAACTTGAAACATCCATAACTTTTGATTAGGTTGTCTGATTTTTGCACACAAAACCTCTTCGTAATGAGATCTGAGCCCTACATTCAATGGACATCAAGTTGTACCCAATCTAGTTCAATTAGTGGTCGATATACATTGAGTTGCAGTGGTAATGTGGGATTTAGCTCCTACTGACACCTAAACTTCAAACAGCTATAACTTTTGATCTCGTTGTCTGGATTTTGCCCAAAACACCTTTTCAGAATGAGCTCAGAGCCACACATCCTTTGGAGAATAGGATTTACTCGATCGAGTTCATTTAGTGGTCGACGGATAGTGGATTGCAGTGGAAATGAGGGATTTTCCTCCAATTGGCACCTAAACTTCAAATATCCATAACTTTGATCCGGTTGTCTGTTTTTTGCAAACAACACCTTTTCGGAATTAGATCAGAGCCCTACATACAATGGGCAACAAGTTTTACCCATTCCAGTTTGTTTAGTGGTTGATCTACAGTGGGATGCAGAGAAAATGTGGGATTTAGCTCCAAATGACACATAAACTTCAAACAGACAACTCTTGATCCAATTGCCCAATTTTTCCCCAATGGAGAGTAGGATATAACCATTCAAGTTTGTTTATTGTTCGATATACAGTGGGTTCCAGTGGTAATGCAGGAATTAACTCCAAATTACACATAAACTTCAAGCAGCCATAACTTTTGATCTGATTGTTCGATTTTTGCCAACACTTTTTCGGAAAGAGCTCGTATTCTCCATCCAACAGAGAATAAGATTTACTCATTCGAGAATAAGGCAACACCTTTCCGGTTGTCCAATTTTCGCCCACAATACCTTTTCAGAATGAGATCGGAGCCCTAAATCCAGTGGAGAACAATTTAAACCCATTCCAGCTTGTTCAGAGGTAGTTATACAGTGAGTTATGGTTGTAATAGGAGATTTATCTCCAAATGACACATACACTTCAAAATGGCAGAATTTTTAATGCGGGTTGTAGTGAAAATGAGAGATTTAGCGATAAATTACACTCAAACTTAAAACAGCAACAACTTTTGATGCGGTTCTCTTATTTTACCCCACAACACCTTTTCGTATTGAGCTCAGAGCACTACATTCATTAGAGTACAAGTTTTACCCACTCCAGTTCATTTAGTTGTCGATATATTGTTGGTTGTAGCGGTAATGCGAAATTTAGCTCCAAATTACACCTAAACTTCTAACAACCATAACTTTTGATTTGTTTGTTTGATTTTTGCCCACAACACCTTTTCGGAATATGCTCGGAGGCATACATCCAATGGAGCACAATTTTAAAGGATTACAACTCATTTTAATGGTCAATATACAGCGGCTTGCAATGGTAATGAGGGATTTAGCTCCTCTTGATACAAACTGTAACAACCATAACTTTTGATCTGGTTGTCTGATTTTTGCGCACAACACCTTTTTGGAATGAGCTTGGAGCCCTACATCCAATGGAAAACAAGTTTTACCCATTCCAGTTTGTTTAGTGGTCAATATACATGTTCGATTCAAAAGTGCGCTTCCGAAGGAAATCGTAGGTTGCGGATTATCGGTTACTATTTGGTTAGAGAATTCAGACCGCTAGTAGCGGTCGATGCCAGACTTCGCCCGTCTCGGCAAATTCCACTCCTGCGATGGGCTTTCCTTTTATTGAAGAGAAGTGATTACAGCGGGTTACAAGTGAGCCGGCCGGCTAGACTGGTCGCAAGATCGGAAACTTGAGGCCGCAGCTCCAGCAAGCGAGCTTTCGGATTCGAGTGTGCCTGTCTTGTGAACAGTGCCGCCCCCTATTTATAGGCTTGGGGGCCTGCCCGAATGGGCAGGGATAGAATAACCACCTGCCCGGGTACAGGAGAAATGGGCAGGCAGTGATGGGATGCATAAAAAAAAGAAAAGAAGGAAGTCGCGTGGCCTGGCGGCTTGCCCTTCCGACCCGTTTGACCTGAGGCTGAAGATGTCGTGGCTGAGTCAATGATGTAGAACGAGCGGCCTCCGGCTTAAGACCACGATCTGCCCTCTGGACGTGACTTTGGCCGATCTTCACGATGCAACCCGGTCGGTCTCCTCCTTGAGATCGCGGATAGCCTTCTTGTCTTGTCTTTTGACGATCTTCAATCTTGGGAGCGGTCCGAAATGTCATCAGATCGCCCGGCCTGGTGTGCCCTGAACTGAGAGCCACTGACCCTGGAACCCAGCGGCCTGACCTAGCAATTCGCCCGGTACGACAATGATCCAATCCGAGAAGCAGTTTTCCGGGTAAACATAATCCCCGCATATTTTCAAATCCCAAGGGAATTTCGAAAATATTAGCTTTAACCGGGAGACCGCTTCCGACTTGCCCTGAATTCTATAAGAGAGCCAAAGAACTCATTCTGCAGAGTTTTTTCTGAAATCACGGGGTATTTCTCGCCATTTGCCGTTAGAGCTTTTAAGACCGGTAATTCTTCAACGATGGACTTCCTAGACACCATGTTAGACCGCGTGGTCCCTGGCGGCGATCAGAAGAAGGAGGAAGGCAAGAGTCGCGAATCAACGGAGAAGTCGAGGAAGGACAAGGAAAAGCAGAACCAGAAAGACCGAAAAAAGAGAGAGAGGTCTGAGAAAACCGCGGCGGACAGTTCCAAGGCCGATGTGGACTCAGCAATCCCCAAGACTCCTACAGAGACCGCAGCGGAGAGTTTGGGGCCTTCTCCCAGCGACTCGCTGATTCCTCTCAGAGATCTCGGCCAACAGGTCGTCAGCCCGCTGAACAAAGGGGAGGCCGCCCCTTCTAAAAAAGTTGGCTCTGGCAGCCCTTTAAAGAAAGTCGGCGGGTCCGACTCATTTGGCATGGAAATCACCCCATCCGGGAATCCTCATTTGTTAGTCAAGGATTTGGGGGAGGAGGCGGTCAGCTCTCCGAGGCCGGACGACCTGAGTATCCCTTTATCCGTGGACGATTATCCTATCCCCTCCAAAGAAGTCAGTCCAGCTTTGGATAAGAAAGAGAAGAAGAGAAAGAAGACCGGGTCAGTGACCGAGCGAATAACCAAGAAGGTTAAGAGGCTGGCCTCCAAGGAAAGGGCGGCTTTTAAGAAACCGGCCGAGTCTCGCCTCCAGACCAACCCGCGACTAAAGGAGGAGCTTGGCTTAACGACTCCCCCACCTGCTGAGGTAAATGATTCGCCGGCTACCCCTGATATGAAAACGGGCGACTGATTCCGGACTCGGCGAGTAGTTTATCATTTAATGGGATCTTTCAGGATATGGATGAGCTGGTGAGGCGAGATAAGCTTCTTGACAGCCCGTTGGCTTCAAAGCGAACTGCCCTTGCTTCAGATACCACAGCCCGGCCTGAGGGGACCGCTCAGAAGGAGGCCGAAGATCGAGATGCTGCTACTCGGGCCGCCCTGGAGGTCGAGGAGCGGGAGGCTGCTACCCGGGACGCCTTGGAGGTTGAGTAGAGAGCGGAGGAACTCGAAGAAGTGCTGAAGACGCGGGAGGAGGTTCCCCCGGTGATGACCGGGAAGGAGATAATGATGGTGAAGAAGGAGGGGGCAAAACAGGCTTTAAACAAGCCGCTGCGGCCTGATCCTTTTGCGCCAGGTAAGCGCCCTGCGGATTATAAAGCTGTCCGTTTCTTCATTCCGCGGCCTCGTCAAAATCAATTACTGAACCCGCCGCCAAGCTTTTTCCCCTTAGCGGCCTGGTCCTCTTCCGATAGGCAGAGTAAGGAGAGACTCTGGCGTGAGCAACAATGGAGGATGGACCCAGAACGGTCTAAGCGGCCTGTGCGCCCAGGCACTGATCTTATATTTATTCCCACTTTTATACATTATAGCGCTGCATGCTTTTACTTTTCATAACCTCGCGGCTTCTTGCAGACAGCGAGGATCAAATTGTGAAGCCGGGCGACCTTATGTCCAGCCTACCTCCATTGGTTCCCCTGGTATCGACCTGTGCGACGACTTCGCAAGAAGGGCCGCAACTGTTCGAGCATCTCGAGGAAGATCTAGCAAATCTGAGGGCTCGTTTGAAGGAGGTGGAAAACCGGGAGGCCGCCACTCGGACCGCTCTGGAGGCCGAGCGAATGGCAAGGAAGAATGCTGAAGAGGCGCTGAAGGCGCAGATGGAGATCGACAGGAGATCCAGGACCGAGAGGGAGAAGAGCCTGGAGATTCAGCTTGAGGCCGCGCGATCTGCAGCGGAGGCCGCGCGAGCTGCACTGGAGGCTGAGAAGAAAGCTAAGGTGGCGCAAGTCGCTACTCTGACTGCCCAGCTCAAGAAGGAGAAGAGAGCGTCTGCCAAGTCCGAGGATGACTCGAGATATTATTAGGATAAATTCCTGCGGTTAACTAGGGAAGTCGCTTCGGGCCGGCGAAGTATGAATGATGGGATGCAGGTTGCTAGCCGCCCAACTGTTGGGGCGGGCTCAAATCCTCCCCCGGCTCGAGCGGCTGATCCAATGATTGATGAGGCCACTGCAACCCCCCGTATGATCGCCGCTACGCGGATTGAAAAGGATGTCGGGCGGCTTCATAGCACAATCAACCACATCCATTATCATACCAGCCAGATTTACTCCCTTCTGAACACCACCAGCGACCAGGTCGCGCGACTGCATAGAGGGGATGTCTCCCCAGAACACCGCCAGCCGTGAACGGCTTTTTAGAACAATTTTGTATTATGAATGCGGCTTGTTGATTTCGGCCTCTGTTTAGACAATGCTTCTTTTTACTTTATGTCTTTTATTCGAATAACCCGTGCGGGTTCTTGTTTAGCCGCTGTGTTTGTGTTCTGTTTAGATCTTCTGTGTTTTATCCGAACTAATTACAGGTCGCGCGATCTGTGATGTATGCTTGCTCCTGATTTCTTTAATGTCTTTGGTTCTTTTTGTTTTTCTGATAAATCTTACCATGCAGGCTGTTGACCGCGCGGTTAGAATGTATAGCCGCGATATATTTTTACTATTTGCAGATCAAAAAAATCTATAAGTAGGGACTTTTTCGAAGTCATTTTCACGATTTCAAATGGCGCGATATAAGAACAAGTTGCAGTGGCCTGTTAAGGTTAAAGCCGTCCGAGCAGATGCGGCCTTGGCTTTTCACTCGGCGGACCATCCAGAGTGTCGTCTCACCCAGAGAGAACTAGACGAATTCGTTGCAAAAAACATGGCAGGGAGTAATCTGCTCGCGCTGCTTCCTTTGCGCGATGAGCGGATCAACTCTTCCAATCCGCACCAAATAGCCGTTCCGGTCGACCACTTTGAATATGGCTTCAAATTTCCGCTGCCACTTGAAGTCATAGCCATTTTCGACCATTACAGGGTTGTACCCGGCCAGCTTCCACCGAACTCCATCGCCTCCATATATAGTTTTATTTCATACCTGCGGTTCGAGCGAACCAGATTTTCACTTGATCTGTTCAGGAAATTTTTCTCGGTGCAGGCTGTCTCCGACGCGGGGACTTCAACTTTCAGGGGGCACCTCTACTTTGGCTGCCACAGACTGAAGATCGTTAACTTGGCGAACAAGGTCTCGGAGTGGTCGGAGCGGTTCATAATGCTCGAAGGCAACTTCGGGCTATTGCAAACCAACCCGCAAGTTCGGGGGGGAAGAGGCTTTCCAAATCACCCAGGTTGGAAAGATCGAGATGGACACCTTCACGTTTCTTGAGAACGAGCGGTTGGACATAAATCACTACATCCCGCTGTTCTCAGAGCTAGAGGACGTCCTCCCCGATCATAGTAAGTTCCTCTAGACCGCTTGCATATGACCGCGCGTACTGCTTTATTTAGACTTCTGATTTTACCTTGCAGCTTCCCACATTGTCCCTGCGAACAAGCCGGTCACTCCGGCCGGCCCGGTTTTGACCCAGAGAGAAAAAAGGCAGCGGAGAAACAGGTCGCCATCATCAGAGGAAGAGGACCCGGCTTCTCCTGATGAATACGAACTTCTTCATTCCTGTGGAAACCCGCCCGACCTGCAGGGCAACCCAACTGTCCTCTGGCATAGGGATGGGAGCCGCATCCGGGTATCCACTGCACTTCCTCCATGGGGAAGTGACAAGATTAACTGCCAGGCGCTAGCCACCAGGGCCGCTATGTATGGTCGAAAGACTTTAAAGAAGGTGAAGAAAACTCCGGAAGAAGAGCTTCCCCGGCTAGCGGCACAAGCCGGCGCATGGGGGTTGGCGGCCAATCACTTCATGGCCTTGTGGTACAGGCGGCTGGTTTCTGTTCAGAAATACCTGGAAAAGAAGTATGAGGAGCAGGTCGTGGAGAATGTGCGGCTTCAAGAAGAGAATGCGTGGCTTCAAGAAGTCGTGGCGGTGAGTTTTGACAAATGATGACGCAGTTTCTTTTGTTCAGACTGAGCGACCTAATTTATTTTTCCTTTCTTGCAGAAACAATATGAGATGACCAACCCGGCCTTCCAAGATGAGGTGTTGCCTCATGTGGCCCAAGGGATCAACAAAGCTTTGGGTCTTATGGAAGACCGGGGCGGTCTGTGCGAAGGATTCGGGGGTACTACTTTCTCCGACCTCTTCCCTGCTTTAAAGGTCCAACTTGATGAGATCAGCCGAAGGCAGAAAGGAAAAGCCAAGGTGGGCGAGGAGGCTGAAGCCGATGCGGGCAGGGAGATTGTACTTCATGAAGGAGGCGATGGAAGTGGTGGAGCCGCTGAGGAGGTCGACGCGGATGATGATGTCGGCGATGATGATGATGATGATGAGGACAGCTTGTCCTCTGGAACAACCGGCTCCGCTAGTAAGACCGGGCGGTCTAGTGATAGTGATTCATCGGTTTCCTCTACGTCAAGTGAAGGCTATTCGCCCGACGTTGATGTTGATGGTGTGGATTCGAGTTCCCCTGCCAAGAAGAAGAAGAAGAAGTCGGCAGACTAATGCCTTTGTTTTAATTTTATTTTTGTGTAATGGCCGGTCTTTTTTTGTTAGCCGGGCGGTTAAATTTTTGTTAACACATATTCTGAAAAATGAATGGAAATTTTACCTAACTGTCCATCTATTGTTACTTACTTGTGGTTGCTATTTTGTCTTTCTTTTTTCTTCTTTACCTTTCGTTCTCTATGATTGAGCTGTGCGGTTGTCTTGATCTGAGTATAGGTAATAACTGATGATCTCGGACGGCCTATATACAACTCGTGCGATTACTCATTTAAATCTCGGGATGTCCGGTTTTTGATGGTATGATCCATAATGGATAGACTCGTGCGACTGTAATTCAGACCGGGCGGTTTTTTATCAGTCAGAGATACCTTATCCTTGCTGATAAAGATAATGAATAACAACTTTGAGCGGTTTGAATTCAACCCCTAGCGAGTAATCAACTGTATCTAGAGATAACTTTTACTAAGAAACGGCTCAACCCGATCGGTTAGAGCATAATCCGGGCGATCACATAAAGAATATCCAGCTTAATTAATTATAAAAGATAGATAGTACTCGCCCGGTTAGAGTACAACCCGGGCAATATATGCAGATCAAGAAATATCTAATTTAATAAAATGGAGAGGTAGATAAAACCCGCCCGGTTAGAATGCAACTCGGGCAATCATATAATTAGCTCCAGAAATATCCAACTTATAAAAGATGGATAAACCCGCCTGGTTAGAATCCAACCCGGGCAATATTTTCAGATCGAGAAACATCTAACTCAATAAAAGATGGATAAGTCCGCCCGGTTAGAATGCAACTCGGGCAATCATATAATTATATCCAGAAATATCCAAACTTATATTCAATCAGACCGCTCGGTTTGAAAATTCAGACCGTCCGGTCTTAATATCACAACTAGGGTAGACGAACACCTGCAACTGTTTTGATAATATTTTCCTCGAATGGTTTGGACAAGAAACCACAAGAGGTGAATGCCTTCCTGTAGGAAAAATGGAATAATCTACAGGCTCAGATGACCAAATGGGCAGGTGGGCCTTGGCGGCGAACATTGCTTTCCTCAAGTGGTCAAAAGAGCTGTAGGGAAAAAAGAAAAAATATGTACAGACTCAGATGACCAAGTGGGCAGGTGGGCCTCGGCGGCGAACATTGCTTTCCTCAAGTGGTCATAAGAGCTGTAAGCGACTCATCTGCTCTCTTGCCTAGGGTTACAAGCCGAGTTGATCAATTGGGCAGGTGGGCCTCGGCGGCGAACATAGCTTTCCTCAGAGAGATCAACTCAGTTGTGGGCCCAACTAGGCTCCGTTTCGAGAGTACCTAAGAGTACTCGATGGTCACAGGCTATGATGATCAGTTGGGCAGGCGGGCCTCGGCGGCGAACATTGCTTTCCTCAGAAAGATCATCAAAGCTGTAACTATATCCCTTTCAGGGTACGATAGAGCTGACAATCACCTAGACCTCCCTTGATGCAGGGGTGTGTCAGATATCGGCCGGGATCCAAAGTTCTGAAGATCACCGCAGCGAAATTGGCAAGCTACGACTACATGTGTGCGAAAACTCCCCGCATCACATGGTCTTGGTGGGTTTTACGCTATGACTACAATCCGAGGGGGTTCGAGCAGAATTTGGCGATATCTCAGAGGTTCAGGGAGTGAGATACGTATATACATATATATTAATAATGCAGAGCACCATTTGGACAAGGAGAAGTGTTAGTATAGGGTCTTTCATTTAATATCAAGAAATGTAAAGAATGAAAGAGATATTTTAAGGATAGTATCGTTTAAGATCGCCACCGCTCCAGGTGTGTGAGATGTCTTCTCCTTCGCTGGTTTGGAGACGGTAGGCCCCATTCTTTAATACCTCTTTGATAATAAAAGGCCCTGCCTAGTTGGGATTCAGCTTTCCAACATTACCAGATCTGGCCGCAGCATCTACCTTTTTTAACACCAAATCCCCAACTGCAAACTGCTTTACCCTGATATTTTTATCAAAATCTTTTGCCATCCTCTTCTTAACTTCTTCCTGCCTGATTGTTGCCTCGTCCTGAAGCTCTTCGATCAGATCCAGACTATACCTGATGGCCTCATCATTATATTCTACCCATGCTTCTCCTCCCTCTTTTGCATACACAACTCTTGGAGTGACCACCTCAAACTCTACAGGAACAACAGCCTCCGAGCCATGAGATAATTTGAATGGTGTCTCCCCTGTAGCTGAACATGGGGTAGTGTGAAGAGTCCAAAGGATGGAGGGAAGTTGGTCTGCCCAATTTCCTTTTTGATTCAAAACTCTTTTCATCAGGAGCTGCTGGATTCGCCTGTTTGCAGCTTCTACTTGACCATTGGTCCTTGGATGATGTACTGAGGCGAACCGAAGATCAATTCCAACTTGATCGCAAAAGTTTATCATCTCGGGATTATTGAACTGCGGTCCATTATCAGTGACAATTGCCAGCGGGATTCCGTGTCGGCAGACTATTTCTCCCCAGATGAAATTTTTGATAATTTGGGTAGTAGTCTTTGCCAATGCTTTTGCCTCAATCCACTTACTGAAGTAGTCGATCATTACTATGATAAAGCGGCGCTGGCCGCTAGCCATTGGAAATGGTCTGACAAGATCCATCCCCCAAACCGCGAAGGGCCAGGGTGCAGTTATTGACCTAAGCGATTGAGCGGGCAGATGTTGAAGTGGAGCAAATTTCTGACATTGTACACAGCGCTTGGCAAATGCTTCAGCATCCTTTCTCATAGTTGGCCAGAAATATCCTTGCCGCAGGATCCTTTTCTCTAAGGTTTTTGCCCCTGAATGGCTACCGCATTCCCCAGAATGAACCTCCTGAAGTATGATCGGGATCTCTTCTTCTGAAACACACCGTGCTGAGGGAGAAATCAAAGTTTTTCTATACAAAACTCCTGCTATTAAGTAGTAGTAGGCCGCCTTTCTTCTGAATCTACTTTTGTCCTTGATCGATTGATGAAACTCCCCTCTTGACAGAAATAATTCATAAGGGTCCTTCCAGGAAGGATTCCGATCGATCTGCATGAGCTCCTCTTTCTCTGTGGCCGGATGAAAAAGTTCCGAGGTCACCCCTCCTGATGGAAGACCAAACTTCGACAACTCGTCTGCCTCTTCATTTTGTGTCCTTGGAATGTGCTCGATGATGAAGGATTTAAATTTCCCGATCTCTTCCTTAGTTAGCAATAGATACTTTCTTAGCATCAGTTCTCTTTTTTCGTAGTTCCCTAGAACTTGTGAAGCCATTAGAAGAGAATCAATTTTTACATGAACATGCTCTGTTGACCCAGAAATCATTATGTGACCCAGAAATCGGTGATCCTCCACTAGGAGGCCTCTTTTGCTACATTTTTGTAGATTATGCGCCCGGGAAGGATTAGACCTCACGCAAAGGCTCTTTTTACACCCAAAGTGGTAAGAAGAGGTAGCCTCCTCCTTCAAACCGCCCAAGTGGGGCGGCCTCTTCCTTTAAACCGCGCGGGTAGGCGGCCTCCTCCTTCAGACCGCGCGGCTAGGCGGCCTCCTCCTTCAGACCGCGCGGGTAGGCGGCCTCCTCCTTCAGACCGCGCGGGTAGGCGGCCTCCTCCTTCAGACCGCGCGGGTAGGCGGCCTCCTCCTTCAGACCGCGCGGGTAGGCGGCCTCCTCCTTCAGACCGCGCGGGTAGGCGGCCTCCTCCTTCAGACCGCGCGGGTAGGCGGCCTCCTCCTTCAGACCGCGCGGGTAGGCGGCCTCCTCCTTCAGACCGCGCGGGTTGGCAGCCTCCTCCTTCAGACCGCGCGGGTAGGCGGCCTCCTCCTTCAAACCGCGTGGGTAGGCGGCCTCCTCCTTCAGACCGCGCGGGTGGAACTCCAGTCACCGGCTCACCGTAGGTGACGACATCGACCCAGAGCCTATAAATAGGACCCTCGACCATGAAGACGGGACAGGCAAGCTGGGGGCAAAACCGACGGCTAGAAACAGTCAGACCGCACCAAGATGCGACCTGTCCGGGCGACCTATCCGGGCGACCTGTCCGGGCGACCTGTCCGGGCGACCTGTCCGGGCGACCTATCCGGGCGACCTGTCCGGGCGACCTGTCCGGGCGACCTGTCCAGCCGACCTGTCCGGGCGACCTGTCCGGGCGACCTGTCCGGGCGACCTGTCCGGGCGACCTGTCCGGGCGACCTCAGCGACCTGTCTGGGTGACCTCAGCGACCTGTCCGGGCGACCTGTCCGGGCGACCTGTCCGGGCGACCTGTCCGGGCGACCTGTCCGGGCGACCTGTCCGGGCGACCTGTCCAGGCGACCTGTCCGGGCGACCTGTTCGGGCGACCTGTCTGGGCGACCTGTCCGGGCGACCTGTCCGGGCGACCTGTCCGGGCGACCTGTCCGGGCGACCTGTCCGGGCGACCTGTCAGGGTGACCTCAGCGACCTGTCCGGGCGACCTGTCCGGGCGACCTATCCGGGCGACCTGTCCGGGCGACCTCAGCGACTTGTCCGGGTGACCTCGGCAAACAGCCAGCGCGGCTTACTCTTTTCTTACCCGCAACTCTGTTGTATTCATTCTATTTTCCATGTACTAAACACAATGAGCTGTAATACAGATTATTAAATAAAGGGAAAGCCCGTCGCAGGAGTGGCATTTGCCGCGGCGGGCGAAGTCTGGCCTCGCCGCAAGCTAGCGGCCCTCTCTTCTTCTCTCTCACTCAGCTCTTCATTTGCGACTCAAGCAACCAGCTGCTCGACCGCTACCCCCTCTCTTTCCTCTGGGATTGAGCGTCGAGGGAGTGGGAACAATTTCGGATTCAACAGAAACACGCAACCTTCAGATAGCGAGTGGTTGATGAACAACAGTTGCGATGAAGATACGAGATTTGGCCTAAAATACGTTCAATTTTAAAATGGCCATAACTTTTGATCCGGGTGTCGGAATTCAGAAATTCAAAGCCCGACGGTTCCCCGTTCAAGCACTTTTTAGCCCCAGATTTCAAAAATTTGGCTCCGTTTGAAAGTTATTTCAGTTTTTTCTTTCGACAATTCTTGTTTTCATGGATCATCCGTCAGAAGGCCTCGGGCATCCCTCCGATCATCCAGAAACGTGTGTGCAAAACAAAGACATCCATCACCTATTAGCGGAGAACATTCCACTCAAAGGACAAGTGGATTCTCAACTTCATACTGCAACAACTACTAACAACAAGCCCTCTAGCAATCACTTGGAACATTTACCGCAACTTGAAGCAGAAGAGCTCTCTATTCCTCACCATGAGTTCTATAAGGTGGGTATGAATAATTCTCCATATCAATTTGATGGGCTAACTTTTCTTGCAGGATAATAGCAAGACCCTTCCCATTATCAAACAAATTTGTTGGGAGGTAGTTCCGAGTCGAACCTCATCCAGCCAGATCAGGTCCCATTGGGAAATTGTCCTAACTGGGCATGCCCATTTATCATCAAGGTGTTAAGAAATGGAACTTATCATCTCTAGACAAGTGTAGTCAAGTGAGGGTGAAGACATCTTGAAGCGGCGACGATCTCAAAACAGTTCTGTCCTTAATGATAATGCTCTCATTTGTTTGCATTTTGATATCGAATGAAGTGGATACAATACTGACACTCTTCCTTGTGGCTTGTTTGTTCCTTATTATCAAACTCACTGGACCATGGAGACATCGCCAAGTTCTGCTCGAACCCCCTCGGATTGTAGTCATTAGCGTAAAACCACGAAGATCATGTGTAGCGGGGAGTTTTCGCACACGTGTAGTGGTAGCTTGCCAATTCCCGTGCGGTGGTCTTCGGAACCTTGGATCCCGGCTGATATCCGACACACCCCTGCATCAAGGGAGGTCTAGGTGAATGTTGGCTCTATCATGCCCCGAGAGGGATATAGTTACAGCTTTGATGATCTTTCTAAGGAAAGCAATGTCGGTATAGCCTTCGCGGCATAACCACACCTGCCCAACTGATCATCTTAGTCTGTGACCATCGAATACTCCTAGGTACTCTCAAGCGATGCCTAAGTGGGACCCACAACTGAGTTGATCTCTCTGAGGAAAGCAATGTTCGCCTTCTAGGACCACCTGCCCAATTGATCAACTCAGCTTGTAGCCCTAGGAAAGAGAGCAGTTGAGTCGTTTACAGCCCTTATGACCACTTGAGGAAAGCAATGTTCGCCGCCTAGGCCCACCTGCCCACTTGGTCATCTGGGTCTGTACTTCCTTTTTCTTTATTTCTACAGCTCTTATGACCACTTGAGGAAAGCAATGTTTGCCGCCTAGGCCCACCTGCCCACTTGGTCATCTGAGTCTGTAGCCATTCCTTTTTCCTTACAGGGAAATTATCTCTCTTATGATCCTCTATCATTTGGAGAAAGTGGTAACTAACAGGTACAGATATTGGCCCACTTGGTCATTTAAAAGTTGAAACACTTTTAGACCAGGCGGTTTTATCTATCAAGCCGGTCGGTTGAAAGAGTACTACAGGTTATGAAAAATGGCTGCATAATATGCTAGCCAAGTGGGTAAAATGTATCTGGCTTTAAAGCTGGAAAGCGGGCTACAACAGGAAGCCAAAAGGCAATATTTCCGACTCGAGATAATCAAGTCAAGGCTTTCATTCTAATAGTCGGGAATTGGACTTATTGAACCTCTGGGTTGCATTCTAACTGCACGACTCGTTGCTCACGATCAGAGCTTATGAAGATATTATCTATGGCAGTTTCAGGCCGCGATTCATCTTCACTGAGGCAATTATTCTTTTAGAGATATCTTTTCCCTGGAAGTTTTTCAGAAAGGATTTGAAGTTTTATAAAAAATAATGCTAAAAGCAAAAGATCGCATATGAATATCCGCAAGTAAGTAAAATAGAAAAAACTAACAGTTATGAATTCATTTATACCTGCTCTTGAGTTCTCTTTTGCTGAGATTAGCAGGTGTTCGCGAGTTCTCTTCAGGTACTCGCGTTATGTTTTATACCTGCTGTGAGTTCTCTTTTATAGAGATTAGCAGGTGCTCGCGAGGTCTCTTCAGGTACTCGCGTTATATTTTATACCTGCTGTGAGCTCTCTTTTGCAGAAATTAGCAGGTGATCGCGAGTTCTCTTCAGGTACTCGCGTTATAGATTCTTTTGCCTGCTTTAAGTTCTCTTTTGCAGAGATTAGCAGGTACTCGCGAGGTCTCTTCAGGTACTCGCGTTATGTTTTATACCTGCTTTGAGTTCTCTTTTGCAGAGATTAGCAGGAGTTTGCGAGTTCTCTTCAGGTACTCGCGTTATGTTTTATACCTGCTGTGAGTTCTCTTTTGCAGAGATTAGCAGGTGCTCGCGAGGTCTGTTCAGGTACTCGCGTTATATTATATTTCATACCTGCTTTGAGTTCTCTTATGCAGAGATTAGCAGGTATTCGCGAGGTCTCTTCAGGCACTCGCGTTATGTTTTATACCTGCTTTGAGTTCTCTTTTGCAGAGATTAGCAGGAGTTCACGAGTTATCTTCATGTACTCGCGTTATGTTTTATACCTGCTTTGTGTTCTCTTTTGCAGAGATTAGCAGGTGCTCGCGAGGTCTCTTCAGGTACTCTCGTTATATTTTATACCTGTTGTGAGTTCTCTTTCGCAGAGATTAGCAGGTATTCGCGAGGTTTCTTCAGGTACTCGCGTTATGTTTTATGCCTGCTTTGAGTTCTCTTTTGCAGAGATTAGCAGGTACTCGCGAGGTCTCTTCAGGTACTCGCGTTATGTTTTATACCTGCTTTGAGTTCTCTTTTGCAGAGATTAGCATGAGTTCGCGAGTTCTCTTCAGGTACTCGCGTTATGTTTTATACCTGCTGTGAGTTCTCTTTTGCAGAGATTAGGAGGTGCTCGCGAGGTCTCTTCAGGTACTCGCGTTATATTATATTTCATACCTGCTTTGAGTTCTCTTGTGCAGAGATTAGCAGGTATTCGCGAGGTCTCTTCAGGCACTCGCGTTATGTTTTATACCTGCTTTGAGATCTCTTTTGCAGAGATTAGCAGGAGTTCGCGAGTTCTCTTCAGGTACTCGCGTTATGTTTTATACCTGCTGTGAGTTCTCTTTTGCAGAGATTAGGAGGTGCTCGCGAGGTCTCTTCAGGTACTCGCGTTATATTATATTTCATACCTGCTTTGAGTTCTCTTGTGCAGAGATTAGCAGGTATTCGCGAGGTCTCTTCAGGCACTCGCGTTATGTTTTATACCTGCTTTGAGATCTCTTTTGCAGAGATTAGCAAGAGTTCGCGAGTTCTCTTCAGGTACTCGCGTTATGTTTTATACCTGCTTTGAGTTCTCTTTTGCAGAGATTAGCAGGTGCTCGCGAGGTCTCTTCAGGTACTCGAGTTATATTTTATACCTGCTGTGAGTTCTCTTTCGCAGAGAATAGCAGGTGCTCGTGAGGTCTCTTCAGGTACTCGCGTTATGTTTTATGCCTGCTTTGAGTTCTCTTTTGCAGAGATTAACAGGTGTTCGCGAGGTCTCTTCAGGTACTCGCGTTATATTATATTTCATACCTGCTTTGAGTTCTCTTGTGCAGAGATTAGCATGTATTCGCGAGGTCTCTTCAGGTACTCGCGTTATGTTTTATACCTATTGTGAGTTCTCTTTCGCAGAGATTAGCAGGTATTCGCGAGGTTTCTTCAGGTACTCGCGTTATGTTTTATACCTGCTTTGAGTTCTCTTTTGCAGAGATTAGCAGGTGTTCGCGAGGTCTCTTCAGGTACTCGCGTTATATTTTATACCTGCTGTGAGTTCTCTTTTGCAGAGAATAGCAGGTGCTCGCGAGGTCTCTTCAGGTACTCGCGTTATATTATATTTCATACCTGCATTGAGTTCTCTTATGCAGAGATTAGCAGGTATTCGCGAGGTCTCTTCAGGTACTCGCGTTATGTTTTATACCTACATTGAGTTCTTTTTTGCAGAGATTAGCAGGAGTTCGCGAGTTCTCTTCAGGTACTTGCGTTATGTTTTATACCTGCTGTGAGTTCTCTTTCGCAGAGATTAGCAGGTATTCGCGAGGTTTCTTCAGGTACTCGCGTTATGTTTTATGCCTTCTTTGAGTTCTCTTTTGCAGAGATTAGCAGGTGTCCGCGAGGTCTCTTCAGGTACTCGCGTTATATTATATTTCATACCTGCTTTGAGTTCTCTTGTGCAGAGATTAGCAGGTATTCGCGAGGTCTCTTCAGGTACTCGCGTTATGTTTTATACCTGTTGTGAGTTGTCTTTCGCAGAAATTAGCAGGTATTCGCGAGGTTTCTTCAGGTACTCGCGTTATGTTTTATACCTGCTTTGAGTTCTCTTTTGCAGAGATTAGCAGGTGTTCGCGAGGTCTCTTCAGGTACACGTGTTATATTTTATACCTGCTGTGAGTTCTCTTTTGCAGAGAATAGCAGGTGCCCGCGAGGTCTCTTCAGGTACTCGCGTTATATTTTATACCTGCTGTGAGTTCTCTTTTGCAGAGAATAGCAGGTGCTCGCGAGGTCTCTTCAGGTACTCGCGTTATATTATATTTCATACCTGCTTTGAGTTCTCTTGTGCAGAGATTAGTAGGTATTCGCGAGGTCTCTTCAGGAACTCGCGTTATGTTTTATACCTACTTTGAGTTCTCTTTTGCAGAGATTAGCAGGTGCTCGCGAGGTCTCTTCAGGTACTCGCGTTATGTTTTATACCTGTTGTGTGTTCTCTTTCGCAAAGATTAGCAGGTATTCGCGAGGTTTCTTCAGGTACTCGTGTTATGTTTTATGCCTCCTTTGAGTTCTCTTTTGCAGAGATTAACAGGTGTTCGCGAGGTCTCTTCAGGTACTCGCGTTATATTATATTTCATACCTGCTTTGAGTTCTCTTGTGCAGAGATTAGCAGGTATTCGCGAGGTCTCTTCAGGTACTCGCGTTATGTTTTATACCCGTTGTGAGTTCTCTTTCGCAGAGATTAGCAGGTATTCGCGAGGTTTCTTCGGGTACTCGCGTTATGTTTTATACCTTCTTTGAGTTCTCTTTTGCAGAGATTAGCAGGTGTTCGCGAGGTCTCTTCAGGTACTCGCATTATATTTTATACCTGCTGTGAGTTCTCTTTTGCAGAGAATAGCAGGTGCTCGCGAGGTCTCTTCAGGTACTCGCGTTATATTATATTTCATACCTGCTTTGAGTTCTCTTGTGCAGAGATTAGCAGGTATTCGCGAGGTCTCTTCAGGTACTCGCGTTATGTGTTATACCTGCTTTGAGTCATCTTTTGCAGAGATTAGCAGGAGTTCGCGAGTTCTCTTCAGGTACTTGCGTTATGTTTTATACCTGCTGTGAGTTCTCTTTCGCAGAGATTAGCAGGTATTCGCGAGGTTTCTTCAGGTACTCGCGTTATGTTTTATGCCTGCTTTGAGTTCTCTTTTGCAGAGATTAGCAGGTGTTCGCGAGGTCTCTTCAGGTACTCGCGTTATATTATATTTCATACCTGCTTTGAGTTCTCTTGTGCAGAGATTAGCAGGTATTCACGAGGTCTCTTCAGGTACTCGCGTTATGTTTTATACCTGTTGTGAGTTCTCTTTCGCAGAGATTAGCAGGTATTCGCGAGGTTTCTTCAGGTACTCGCGTTATCTTTTATACCTGCTTTGAGTTCTCTTTTGCAGAGATTAGCAGGTGTTCGCGAGGTCTCTTCAGGTACACGCGTTATATTTTATACCTGCTGTGAGTTCTCTTTTGCAAAGAATAGCAGGTGCCCGCGAGGTCTCTTCAGGTACTCGAGTTATATTTTATACCTGCTGTGAGTTCTCTTTTGCAGAGAATAGCAGGTGCTCGCGAGGTCTCTTCAGGTACTCGCGTTATATTATATTTCATACCTGCTTTGAGTTCTCTTGTGCAGAGATTAGCAGGTATTTGCGAGGTCTCTTCAGGTACTCGCGTTATGTTTTATACCTGCTTTGAGTTCTCTTTTGCAGAGATTAACAGGTATTCGCGAGGTCTCTTCAGGTACTCGCGTTATGTTTTATACCTGCTTTGAGTTCTCTTTTGCAGAGATTAGCAGGAGTTCGCGAGTTCTCTTCAGGTACTCGCGTTATATTATATTTCATACCTGCTTTGAGTTCTCTTGTGCAGAGATTAACAGGTATTCGCGAGGTCTCTTCAGGTACTCGCGTTATGTTTTATACCTGCTTTGTGTTCTCTTTTGCAGAGATTAGCAGGAGTTCGCGAGTTCTCTTCAGGTACTCGCGTTATGTTTTATACCTGCTGTGAGTTCTCTTTTGCAGGGATTAGCAGGTGCTCGCGAGGTCTCTTCAGGTACTCGCGTTATGTTTTATACCTGTTGTGAGTTCTCTTTCGCAGAGATTAGCAGGTATTCGCGAGGTTTCTTCAGGTACTCGCGTTATGTTTTATACCTGCTTTGAGTTCTCTTTTGCAGAGATTAGCAGGTGTTCACGAGGTCTCTTCAGGTACTCGCGTTATATTTTATACCTGCTGTGAGTTCTCTTTTGCAGAGAATAGCAGGTGCTCGCGAGGTCTCTTCAGGTACTCGCGTTATATTATATTTCATACCTGCTTTGTGTTCTCTTGTGCAGAGATTAGCAGGTATTCACGAGGTCTCTTCAGGTACTCGCGTTATGTTTTATACCTGCTTTGAGTTCTCTTTTGTAGAGATTAGCAGATATTCGCGAGGTCTCTTCAGGTACTCGCGTTATGTTTTATACCTGCTTTGAGTTCTCTTTTGTAGAGATTAGCAGGTATTCGCGAGGTCTCTTCAGGTACTCGCATTATGTTTTATACCTGCTTTGAGTTCTCTTTTGCAGAGATTAGCAGGTATTCGCGAGGTTTCTTCAGGTACTCGCATTATATTACATTTCATACCTGCTTTAAGTTCTCTTTTGCAGAGATTAACAGGAGTTCGCGAGTTCTCTTCAGGTACTCGCGTTATGTTTTATACCTGCTGTGAGTTCTTTTTTGCAGAGATTGGCAGGTATTCGTGAGGTTTCTTCAGGTACTCGCGTTATATTTTATACCTGCTGTGAGCTCTCTTTTGCAGAAATTAGCAGGTGATCGCGAGTTCTCTTCAGGTACTCGCATTATAGATTCTTTTGCCTGCTTTGAGTTCTCTTTTGCAGAGATTAGCAGGTATTCGCGAGGTCTCTTCAGGTACTCGCGTTATGTTTTATACCTGCTTTGAGTTCTCTTTTGCAGAGATTAGCAGGTATTCGCGAGGTCTCTTCAGGTACTCGCGTTATGTTTTATACCTGCTTTGAGTTCACTTTTGCAAAGATTAGCAGGTATTCGCGAGGTTTCTTCAGGTACTCGCGTTATATTATATTTCATACCTGCTTTGAGTTCTCTTGTGCAGAGATTAGCAGGTATTCGCGAGGTCTCTTCAGGTACTCGCGTTATGTTTTATACCTGCTTTGAGTTCTCTTTTGTAGAGATTAGCAGGAGTTCGCGAGTTCTCTTCAGGTACTTGCGTTATATTTTATACCTGCTGTGAGTTCTCTTTCGCAGAGATTAGCAGGTATTCGCGAGGTCTCTTCAGGTACTCGTGTTATATTTTATACCTGCTGTGAGTTCTCTTTTGCAGAGAATAGCAGGTGGTCGAGAGGTCTCTTCAGGTACTCGCGTTATATTATATTTCATACCTGCTTTGAGTTCTCTTGTGCAGAGATTAGCAGGTATTCGCGAGGTCTCTTCAGGTACTCGCGTTATGTCTTATACCTGCTTTGAGTTCTCTTTTGCAGAGATTAGCAGGAGTTTGCGAGTTCTCTTCGGGTACTTGCGTTATATTTTATACCTGCTGTGAGTTCTCTTTCGCAGAGATTAGCAGGTATTCGCGAGGTTTCTTCAGGTACTCGCGTTATGTTTTATACCTGTTGTGAGTTCTCTTTCGCAGAGATTAGCAGGTATTCGCGAGGTTTCTTCAGGTACTCGCGTTATGTTTTATACCTGCTTTGAGTTCTCTTTTGCAGAGATTAGCAGGTGTTCGCGAGGTCTCTTCAGGTACTCGCGTTATATTTTATACCTGCTGTGAGTTCTCTTTTGCAGAGAATAGCAGGTGCTCGCGAGGTCTCTTCAGGTACTCGCGTTATATTATATTTCATACCTGCTTTGAGTTCTCTTATGCAGAGATTAGCAGGTATTCGCGAGGTCTCTTCAGGTACTCGCGTTATGTTTTATACCTGCTTTGAGTTCTCTTTTGCAGAGATTAGCAGGTGTTTGCGAGGTCTCTTCAGGTACTCGCGTTATCGTTTATACCTGTTGTGAGTTCTCTTTTGCAGAGATTTGCAGTTATTCGCGAGTTCTCTTCAGGTACTCGCGTTATGTTTTATACCTGCTTTGAGTTATCTTTTGCAGAGATTAGCAGGAGTTCGCGAGTTCTCTTCAGGTACTTGCGTTATGTTTTATACCTGCTGTGAGTTCTCTTTCGCAGAGATTAGCAGGTATTCGCGAGGTTTCTTCAGGTACTCGCGTTATGTTTTATGCCTGCTTTGAGATCTCTTTTGCAGAGATTAGCAGGTGTTCGCGAGGTCTCTTCAGGTACTCGCGTTATATTATATTTCATACCTGCTTTGAGTTCTCTTGTGCAGAGATTAGCAGGTATTCACGAGGTCTCTTCAGGTACTCGCGTTATGTTTTATACCTGTTGTGAGTTCTCTTTCGCAGAGATCAGCAGGTATTCGCGAGGTTTCTTCAGGTACTCGCGTTATGTTTTATACCTGCTTTGAGTTCTCTTTTGCAGAGATTAGCAGGTGTTCGCGAGGTCTCTTCAGGTACCCGCGTTATATTTTATACCTGCTGTGAGTTCTCTTTTGCAGAGAATAGCAGGTGCCCGCGAGGTCTCTTCAGGTACTCGAGTTATATTTTATACCTGCTGTGAGTTCTCTTTTGCAGAGAATAGCAGGTGCTCGCGAGGTCTCTTCAGGTACTCGCGCTATATTATATTTCATACCTGCTTCGAGTTCTCTTGTGCAGAGATTAGTAGGTATTCGCGAGGTCTCTTCAGGTACTCGCGTTATGTTTTATACCTGCTTTGAGTTCTCTTTTGCAGAGATTAGCAGGTATTCGCGAGGTTTCTTCAGGTACTCGCGTTATGTTTTATGCCTGCTTTGAGTTCTCTTTTGCAGAGATTAGCAGGTGTTCGCGAGGTCTCTTCAGGTACTCGCGATATATTATATTTCATACCTGCTTTGAGTTCTCTTGTGCAGAGATTAGCAGGTATTCACGAGGTCTCTTCAGGTACTCGCGTTATGTTTTATACCTGTTGTGAGTTCTCTTTCGCAGAGATTAGCAGGTATTCGCGAGGTTTCTTCAGATACTCGCGTTATGTTTTATACCTGCTTTGAGTTCTCTTTTGCAGAGATTAGCAGGTGTTCGCGAGGTCTCTTCAGGTACACGCGTTATATTTTATACCTGCTGTGAGTTCTCTTTTGTAGAGAATAGCAGGTGCCCGCGAGGTCTCTTCAGGTACTCGAGTTATATTTTATACCTGCTGTGAGTTCTCTTTTGCAGAGAATAGCAGGTGCTCGCGAGGTCTCTTCAGGTACTCGCGTTATATTATATTTCATACCTGCTTTGAGTTCTCTTGTGCAGAGATTAGCAGGTATTCGCGAGGTCTCTTCAGGTACTCGCGTTATGTTTTATACCTGCTTTGAGTTCTCTTTTGCAGAGATTAGCAGGTATTCGCGAGGTCTCTTCAGGTACTCGCGTTATGTTTTATACCTGCTTTGAGTTCTCTTTTGCAGAGATTAGCAGGAGTTCGCGAGTTCTCTTCAGGTACTCGCGTTATATTATATTTCATACCTGCTTTGAGTTCTCTTGTGCAGAGATTAACAGGTATTCGCGAGGTCTCTTCAGGTACTCGCGTTATGTTTTATACCTGCTTTGTGTTCTCTTTTGCAGAGATTAGCAGGAGTTCGCGAGTTCTCTTCAGGTACTCGTGTTATGTTTTATACCTGCTGTGAGTTCTCTTTTGCAGGGATTAGCAGGTGCTCACGAGGTCTCTTCAGGTACTCGCGTTATGTTTTATACCTGTTGTGAGTTCTCTTTCGCAGAGATTAGCAGGTATTCGCGAGGTTTCTTCAGGTACTCGCGTTATGTTTTATACCTGCTTTGAGTTCTCTTTTGCAGAGATTAGCAGGTGTTCATGAGGTCTCATCAGGTACTCGCGTTATAATTTATACCTGCTGTGAGTTCTCTTTTGCAGAGAATAGCAGGTGCTCGCGAGGTCTCTTCAGGTACTCGCGTTATATTATATTTCATACCTGCTTTGAGTTCTCTTGTGCAGAGATTAGCAGGTATTCACGAGGTCTCTTCAGGTACTCGCGTTATGTTTTATACCTGCTTTGAGTTCTCTTTTGTAGAGATTAGCAGGTATTCGCGAGGTCTCTTCAGGTACTCGCGTTATGTTTTATACCTGCTTTGAGTTCTCTTTTGCAGAGATTAGCAGGTATTCGCGAGGTCTCTTCAGGTACTCGCGTTATGTTTTATGCCTGCTTTGAGTTCTCTTTTGCAGAGATTAGCAGGTATTCGCGAGGTTTCTTCAGGTACTCGCATTATATTACATTTCATACCTGCTTTTAGTTCTCTTTTGCAGAGATTAACAGGAGTTCGCGAGTTCTCTTCAGGTACTCGCGTTATGTTTTATACCTGCTGTGAGTTCTTTTTTGCAGAGATTAGCAGGTATTCGTGAGGTTTCTTCAGGTACTCGCGTTATATTTTATACCTGCTGTGAGCTCTCTTTTGCAGAAATTAGCAGGTGATCGCGAGTTCTCTTCAGGTACTCGCATTATAGATTCTTTTGCCTGCTTTGAGTTCTCTTTTGCAGAGATTAGCAGGTATTCGCGAGGTCTCTTCAGGTACTCGCATTATGTTTTATACCTGCTTTGAGTTCTCTTTTGCAGAGATTAGCAGGTATTCGCGAGGTCTCTTCAGGTACTCGCGTTATGTTTTATACCTGCTTTGAGTTCTCTTTTGCAAAGATTAGCAGGTATTCGCGAGGTTTCTTCAGGTACTCGCGTTATATTATATTTCATACCTGCTTTGAGTTCTCTTGTGCAGAGATTAGCAGGTATTCGCGAGGTCTCTTCAGGTACTCGCGTTATGTTTTATACCTGCTTTGAGTTCTCTTTTGCAAAGAATAGCAGGTGCCCGCGAGTTCTCTTCAGGTACTCGCGTTATATTTTATACCTGCTGTGAGTTCTCTTTCGCAGAGATTAGCAGGTATTCGCGAGGTCTCTTCAGGTACTCGCGTTATATTTTATACCTGCTGTGAGTTCTCTTTTGCAGAGAATAGCAGGTGCTCGCGAGGTCTCTTCAGGTACTCGCGTTATATTATATTTCATACCTGCTTTGAGTTCTCTTGTGTAGAGATTAGCAGGTATTCGCGAGGTCTCTTCAGGTACTCGCGTTATGTCTTATACCTGCTTTGAGTTCTCTTTTGCAGAGATTAGCAGGAGTTTGCGAGTTCTCTTCAGGTACTTGCGTTATATTTTATACCTGCTGTGAGTTCTCTTTCGCAGAGATTAGCAGGTATTCGCGAGATTTCTTCAGGTACTCGCATTATGTTTTATACCTGTTGTGAGTTCTCTTTCGCAGAGATTAGCAGGTATTCGCGAGGTTTCTTCAGGTACTCGCGTTATGTTTTATACCTGCTTTGAGTTCTCTTTTGCAGAGATTAGCAGGTGTTCGCGAGGTCTCTTCAGGTACTCGCGTTATATTTTATACCTGCTGTGAGTTCTCTTTTGCAGAGAATAGCAGGTGCTCGCGAGGTCTCTTCAGGTACTCGCATTATATTATATTTCATACCTGCTTTGAGTTCTCTTGTGCAGAGATTAGCAGGTATTCGCGAGGTCTCTTCAGGTACTCGCGTTATGTTTTATACCTGCTTTGAGTTCTCTTTTGCAGAGATTAGCAGGTGTTTGCGAGGTCTCTTCAGGTACTCGCGTTATGGTTTATACCTGTTGTGAGTTCTCTTTTGCAGAGATTTGCAGGTATTCGCGAGTTCTCTTCAGGTACTCGCGTTATGTTTTATACCTGCTTTGAGTTCTCTTTTGCAGAGATTAGTAGGTGTTCGCGAGGTCTCTTCAGGTACTCGCGCTATATTTTATACCTGATGTGAGCTCTCTTTGGAAGAAATTAGCAGGTGATCGCGAGTTCTCTTTAGGTACTCACGTTATAGATTCTTTTGTCTGCTTTAAGTTCTCTTTTGTAGAGATTTGCAGGTATTCGCGAGTTCTCTTCAGGTACTTGCGTTATATTTTTTACCTGCTGTGAGTTCTCTTTCGCAGAGATTAGCAGGTATTCGCGAGGTTTCTTCAGGTACTCGCGTTATGTTTTATACCTGCTTTGAGTTCTCTTTTGCAGAGATTAGCAGGTGTTCGCGAGGTCTCTTCAGGTACTCGTGTTATGGTTTATACCTGTTGTGATTTCTCTTTTGCAGAGATTTGCAGGTATTCGCGAGTTCTCTTCAGGTACTCACGTTATATTATATTTCATACCTGCTTTAAGTTTTCTTTTGCAGAGATTAGCAGGTATTCACGAGGTTTCTTCAGGTACTCGAGTTATATTACATTTCATACCTGCTTTGAGTTCTCTTTTGCAGAGATTAGCAGGTATTCGCGAGGTTTCTTTAGGTACTCGCGTTATGTTTTATATCTGCTGTGAGTTCTCTTTTGCAGAGATTAGCAGGTGCTCGCGAGGTCTCTTCAGCTACTCGCGTTATGTTTTATACCTGCTGTGAGTTCTATTTTGCAGAGATTAGCAGGTGCTCGCGAGGTCTCTTCAGGTACTCGCGTTATGTTTTATACCTGCTTTAAGTTCTATTTTCGCAGGGATTAGCAGGTATTCGCGAGGTCTCCTCAGGTACTCGCGTTATGTTTTATACCTGCTTTGAGTTCTCTTTTGCAGAGATTAGCAGGTGCTCGCGAGGTCTCTTCAGGTACTCGCGTTATGTTTTTTACCTGCTTCGAATTCCCTTTTGTAGAGATTAGCAGGTGCTCGCGAGGTCTCTTCAGGTACTCGCGTTATGTTTTATACCTGATTTCAGTTTTCTCTTTTGCAGAGGTTAGCAGGTATTCGCGAGTTCTCTTCAGGTACTCGCGACGTTCTTTCTTTACTTATCAAGTTCTCCTCAGAGACTAGTAGATGATTACTAGTCAACCTCAGAGGACAAAGTGAGCCAATGTTCGCAAGTTCCCTTCAGGTACTTGAGAATTTTGTTTTATATTTGTTGTGACTCTTCTCCCTCACAGGAGAAAGAATATGCGTTCACTAGTTCCTTTGTGGAGAGGCATCAGGTACTCGTTCCCTCTTTGTCTCTCCCACTCTTTTCCAATAGTAGATCACGATTTTTGTGGGTCAATACCTACTTTTTCGAAGTTTCTTGGAAATTTGAAAAAGTGCGGGGATTATGTTGACCCAGAAATCGGTGATCCTCCACTAGGAGGCCTCTTTTGCTACATTTTTGCAGATTATGCGCCCGGGAAGGAATAGACCTCACGCAAAGGCTCTTTTTACACCCAAAGTGGTAAGAAGAGGTAGCCTCCTTCAAACCGCCCAAGTGGGGCGGCCTCTTCCTTCAAACCGCGCGGGTAGGCGGCCTCCTCCTTCAGACCGCGTGGGTAGGCGGCCTCCTCCTTCAGACCGCGCGGGTAGGCGGCCTCCTCCTTCAGACCGTGCGAGTAGGCGGCCTCCTCCTTCAGACCGCGCGGGTAGGCGGCCTCCTCCTTCAGACCGCGCGGGTAGGCGGCCTACTCCTTCAGACCGCGCGGGTAGGCGGCCTCCTCCTTCAGACCGCGCGGGTAGGTGGCCTCCTCTTTCAGACCGCGCGGGTAGGCGGCCTCCTCCTTCAGATTGCGCGGGTAGGCAGCCTCCTCCTTCAGACCGCGCGGGTAGGCGGCCTCCTCCTTCAGACCGCGCGGGTAGGTGGCCTCCTCCTTCAGACCGCGCGGTTAGAACTCCAGTCACCGGCTCACCAGAGGTGACGACATCGACCCAGAGCCTATAAATAGGACCCTCGACCATGAACACGGGACAGGCAAGCTGGGGGCAAAACCGGCGGCTAGAAACAGTCAGACCGCACCAAGATGCGACCTGTCTGGGCGACCTGTCCGGGCGACCTGTCCGGGCGACCTGTCCGGGCGACCTGTCCGGGCGACCTGTCCGGGCGACCTGTCCGGGCGACCTGTCCGTGCGACCTCAGCGACCTGTCCGGGTGACCTGTCCGGGCGACCTGTCCGGGCGACCTGTCCGGGCGACCTGTCCGGGCGACCTGTCCGGGCGACCTGTCCGGGCGACCTGTCCGGGCGACCTCAGCGACCTGTCCGGGAGACCTCAGCGACTTGTCCGGGCGACCTCGGCAAACATCCCGCGCGGCTTACTCTTTTCTTACCCGCAACTCTGTTGTATTCATTCTATTTTCCATGTACTAAACACAATGAGCTGTAATACAGATTATTAAATAAAGGGAAAGCCCATCGCAGGAGTGGCATTTGCCGCGGCGGGCGAAGTCTGGCCTCGCCGCAAGCTAGCGGCCCTCTCTTCTTCTCTCTCACTCAGCTCTTCATTTGCGACTCAAGTAACCAGCTGCTCGACCGCTACCCCCTCTCTTTCCTCTGGGATTGAGCATCGAGGGAGTGGGAACAATTTCGGATTCAACATGCTCTATCCCAAGCTCTTTTGCGAGTCCTAGACCGGCCAAGAGTGCCTCGTATTCAGCCTGGTTGTTTGTCACTGGAAAGAAGAATTTGATTGCTTGCTCAAGTTTGATGCCGTTTGAACTGATAAGAACTACTCCGGCTCCCACGGAGTTTCTTCCTGAAGCTCCATCTACATAGATGATCCAGGAAAAAGGAGATTTCTCTACTCGTTCTGGATTAGACTCCATCGTGTCCACCAAGAAATCTGCCAGTACTTGTGCCTTTATTGCCGTTCTGGGAATATATAATATTTCAAATTCACTGAGCTCGATCGCCCATTTGGCCAATCTTCCTGAATGATCTGGCTTTTCCAGGATACTTCTTAGTGGATGATCTGAGATCACCTGGATAGGATGAGCCTGAAAATAGGGGCGGAGCCTTCATGATGACATGACCAAAGCCAAGGCTAATTTTTCCAGAATTGAATATCTAGTTTCCGCATCTTTGAGGATGTGGCTGACGTAATATATCAGAAATTGCTTCTTTTTCTCCTCCCGGACAAGGACAGAGCTTATTGCATCTGGACCTACCCCCAAGTATAAGAATAATTTTTCCCCTTCGCGAGGGCTTTGGAGAAGAGGGGTTGAGGTTAACTGCTTTTTCAACTGTTCGAAAGCACTATCGCACTCTTCATTCCATTCAAACTTAGATCCTCCCCTGAGAGTTTTGAAGAATGGAGCGCTCTTATCTCCTGACTTGGAAATGAACCGGCTTAGTCCTGCCAACCTCCCCCCAAGTTGCTGCACCTCTTTCTGATTACGAGGAGGGGTCATATCTAGGATGGCCTTTACTTTATCTGGATTTGGTGCGAGGCCATCAGGGGTGAGAAGATGTCCAATAAATTTCCCTTTGCTTGCCCCGAACACGCATTTCAGTGGATTTAGTTTTAATTTGAACCTCCGTAGAGTGGCGATCGTCTCTACGAGGTCTTTCAGATGGATTAAAAAAGTTTTACTTTTCAGAAGAAGATCATCAACGTATACTTCAAGATTTCTTCCTTTCTGCTTTTTGAAAATCGTGTCCATCATTCTTTGATATGTCGCACCCGCATTTTTGAGCCCGAAAGGCATGACAAGATAACAATAACACCCGTGTTGAAACCAAATATGTACCCCCGCAGTTTGCGACTAGAAAGACGGAGGTTACGGATTGCTGGTTACTTAGAGAGAAGAGAATGAGACCGCTAGCAGCGGTCGAGGCCGGACTTCGCCCGTCACGGCAAATGCCACTCCTGTGGCGGGCTTTCCTTTGATTAAAGTAAGAGAGTTACAGCGGGTTACAAGTGCAAGCCGGCCGGTCAAGCAGGTCGCAAGACAGGGAACTCGAGTCCGCAGCTCAAAAAAGCGAGCTCCTAGATTCGAGTGTCCGTCCCTTGGGAACGTTGCCGCCCCCTATTTATAGGCTTGGGAGCCTGCCCGAACGGGCAGGGATAAAATTACCGCTTGCCCGGGTACAGGAGAAACGGGCAGGCGGTGACAGGATTCAGAAGGGAAAGAGAAGAGAAGCCGCGCGGTTTAGCGGCTTGGGCTCCCGGTCTTCCTTTGGCTTGGCGTGGAGGTGTAGTGACCAAGGCGACGTTTCAACCCGGGCGGTCTCATACCAGAGGCCGCGATTTGCCTTTGGGACTTGTCCTTTGCTGATCTTCATTCTTTGGAGACGACTTGAGGGCTCAGACCGCCCGGTCTGCGTTGGTTGGTGCTGGATGTCCTTTACGGAGACTGGTCCGGGCGATCTTGAGCTTTAGACCGCCCAGTCTGGGAGTAGTACCACTTGCAAGCGGTCTCTTGGTTAAACATAATCCCCGCATATTTTTAAACTCTGAGGAGATTTCAAAAATATCAGTTCTATCCGAAAGACCGCACCAGACTTGCGCTTTCAGCTATAAAATTGCCTGAGAGCTCTACCCTTTCATAAATCTCCAGAGATCACGGGTCGCTATTCGCCGATTGCGGTTAGAATTTTTCAGATCGACACCCCTTCAATCAGAATGAACTTCCTCGATTCCCTTCAGACCCACGTTGATAAGGGGGAGACCGGAATAAAACCGAGGAAAGGAAAGATAAAGATGCTCGGAAGAAGAAGAGTCATCGGTCTGACAAGGCCGGGCGATCTCCGAAGACAGAACCTTCCGGGTCCAAAAAGAAAACTGGGGAAAGAACTGCAGAGGAAAGGAAAGCCGCCAAGGAATTGTCGACTAAGGAAAGAGATATCGAGACGGAGGCGGCGAAGATAAAAGCCGCAAGAGAAATAGTAGCTAAGGCCGAGGCTGAAGAAGAAGCGGCCAAAGCTAAAACCGCTGAAGAGGAAGCGGCTAAAGCTAAAGCCATTGAAGAGGAAGTGATTAAGGCCAAAGCAGCGGTGGAGGAGGCGGCTAGGGTAGAAGCCGCCGGGGTCTTGTCATCTGAGGAGAAAATCCTCGGAAAGAAGTCGGTAGAACCCGAAGTGGACCATCTCACACCTTCCTTCGACATAGATTTTACTTCATCAGGGACTCCTCTCATGAAGCTAAATATTGGAGAAGAAGGCGAAGTTGTCTCCTCCAGGCCGGATGGGTCGTCTATCTCACCGGTCTTGATTATTGACGATTCCAGCCCTACGAGGCAGATCATCCCAGAGTCGGGGAAGAAAAAGAAGAGAAAGAGGGGCCATTCGTCAGCCGAGCGAATTGCCAAGAAACTTCAAAAGTTCAAGGCTGGAAATAAAGCCTTTAAGAAACCGTCGGCGGACTGTCTTCAACATAATCCGCGCGTGAAAGTGGAAATCGACCCGCCCAATACCCCTCTTGCCAAGTCGGGCGATCTCATCCCAGATTCTGCGACTAGTATGTCGATCGGGGGCATCCTCAGAGGGATGGATGATTTTTTAAATAAAGATATGTTACTTGATAACCCCGTGACCTCGAGCCAAATTGTTTCTCCTGACGAAAATACTGGTGATTCTGAGAAGACCGCTCGAGAAGAGAAAGACCGGACCCTAGCCGGCCTGCGCTTAATAGGTGTAAAGGCGGAGAAGATACGGTCGCAAGGCAAGTCGCAACTGCCCGACCCATTCGCTCCAGGTAAGCCCGGTGCGGATTATGAAACTATCCGCTTCTTCATTCCGCGACCTCGGAAAAAGCAAAATAAATTGTTGTTGAATCCGCCGCCGAACTTCTTCCCTCTTCTTACTCAAACGCTGGCCGCCAGACGAAAGAATACTGAACGAATATGGCGAGAACAACGCCGGAGAATGGATACGGAATAGTTGAAGCGGCCTGTTTATTCAGGCATTTCAATTTTTATAATTCCTTAATTATTCTATCCGCCTTTGGCTGTGCTAATTACAATTTTCTCTTGTAGACAAACCGGAGTACATGGTGAGACCGGGCGACCTGATCTCTAGCCTTCCACCTCTTCCCCAGATGCTGAATCTTATGCCAATATTAAATTCCGGACAGGAGGAGCTGGCCAACCTTCAATTTCTTCTGAGTAACCTGGAAGTGAAGATAAGAGAGATGGAGAAGAAAGAAGAGGCCGCCCAGGTTGCGCTAGAGGTTGAAAGGAGAGAAAGACAAGAGGAG
The DNA here is from genome assembly GCA_033032865.1 of Dactylorhiza incarnata. NCBI lineage: Eukaryota > Viridiplantae > Streptophyta > Magnoliopsida > Asparagales > Orchidaceae > Dactylorhiza > Dactylorhiza incarnata. The sequence continues at coordinate 20,374,736 of JAWHQI010000004.1, forward strand.
CGTCTGGCGATCGAGGCCCATTTAGAGGCGGCGTGGCTGACCTAGAGAACGCGCGGGCTGAGCTGGAGGCCGAGAAGAAAAGAAGGCCGGAGAACGAGGGAGCGTTGGAGGCTCGACTGGAACTTGAGAAGAAGGAGCGACTTGAAAAGGAACAAATGCTGATAGATCAAATCGCTACAATAACCGCGCGTCTTGATAGAGAGAAAAGGATGTCCTCGAAGCTTGAGGATGACTGTAAATATTATCAAAACAAATATCTTCGTATGACAAGAGAGATTGGCGAGAGCTGGCGCTCATCTACTGATGAAAGAGCTCGGATGCCGAACCGCCCGGCTGTTGGGGCGAGCTCTAATCCTTTACTTATTAGGGCGTCTGATCCTGCCGTGAATGATCCTGCCGGGGCCCCTTCTGCTCGTACGATCCTTGCTGCGCGGGTAGAAAGGGACGTCGCGCGGCTTCATAGCATGCTCAATCATATCCACTATCACTCAAGTCAAATTTATAGCCTTCTTCTTCAGACCGGTGACCAGGTCGCGCGGCTTCATCGTGAGGATAATTCCCAAGAGCCGCGTCAGCCATAAGCGGATTTTAAATTTTCATGAACCATGTTTGTAATAATTTTTCCTCTTATTTACTCCCCGGGATGAACTGATGTTCTGGTCTACTTCGGATAGTATTTTCTTTTAGCGCCTTCTGTTGCGCCTATAATATGCATAGCTTATGCCGAATTGATGTGCATGTCGCGCTACTAGCGCTGGATGCTTGTGATTTCTTGTCAAACTTTCATGTTTATTATAGGTTTTTGCTTAGTCGGTCTGACTTGCCTATGCGCAAGCTATTGCTCTTTCCTTTTATCTATGCCGCTTTACGTTATAATCCGCGCGGCTTGATGTCATATCCGCGCTATAATTTGGTTATTTGCAGATCACTATCTCTATAAGTAGTAAGAATTACGGCGATTCATTCCATACTTTCTGAAATGGCGCGAGCTAAGCAGCAGTCGTCGCGGTCTGAGAAAGCTCACGCGGTCCGAACTGACGCGGCTTCTGCTTTTCGATCGGCCAATCATAAGGAATGCCGCTTAACTCAAAGCGAGTTAGATGATTTTATTGCAGAATATATGGTTGGAAGAAATGTAACCGCCGGGCTTCCTTTACGTGACGAGCGGATAAATTCTTCGTCTTCTACTAAGATCGCCATTCCCGTCGATCACTTTAAGTATGCCTTCAGATTTCCCCCTCCTCTTGAAGTCATCACTATTCTCGATCACTACGTGGTCGTGCCCGGACAGCTTCCGCCGAATTCCATTGCCTCTATTTATAGTTTTATCTCGTATCTGCGGTCAGAGAGAGTTACTTTTTCGATTTCTTTGTTTCGAAACTTCTTTTCCGTGCGGTCTACTCCGGATGCCGGAACTTCTGTTTTTAGAGGTCATATCTATTTTGGATGCCGAGGAATGAAAGTTGTGAACCTTGCGAACAAGGTTGCTAACTGGTCCGAGCGGTAAGCTATGTTTGAAGGCCCCCTAGGGCTGTTGCAGGTCAACCCGCAAGCGAGGAGTGCGGCGGACTTCAAGTCGGTTAAACTCGGAGAAGCGGAGCAGAAGATCTTCGAATCCTTGGAGAATGAGAGACTTGATGTGAACTATTACATTCCCTTGTTCGCGCAGCTGGCGGATGTTCGCCCGGAGGACAGTAAGCTTCTCCTCAACTCGTCATTTTATAACAGTGCGGACTGTTTTCTTAAGCCTTAAATTCCTGCAGCTGCCACAGTCGTTCCTTTGAACAAGCCAGTTACTCCCGCCGCTCCAGTTCTGACCCAAAGGGAGAAAAGACAAAAGAAATCCGACCCGCAGTGGTCTGAAGATGAGAGCCTGACTTCTTCGGGCGATTTTGAGCTTCTTCGTTCTTGCAGTAATCCGCGCGATCTGAAGGGAAAGCCGACGGTCCTTTGGCATAAGGATGATGACTGCGTGCAGTTATCCACTGCTCTCCCATTCTGGGGGAGTGAGAAAATTAGCCGGCATGCGTTAGCCGCTGGGGCCACCATGTATGGCCGAAAAACTTTGAAGAGATTGAAGAGAGTTCCGGAAGAGGAACTTTCCAGAGTAGCCGCACAGGCCGGTGCCTGGGGTTTTGCGGCCAACCATTTTATGGCCCTTTCGTATAAACGACTGGTATCGGCCCATACTTATCTGGAGAAGAAGTTCGCCGACCAGGCCGATGAGAATGCTAAGCTTAAGGAGATTATTGCGGTAAGTCTTCGACAAACACTTCGGGCTCATCATTTTCAGACCGCGCGACCTGATATCTATTCTCTTTTTGTAGCATCAATATGACATGGACAACCCGGATTTCCAGGACAATGTCTTCCCTCATGTAGCCGAAGGGATTGATGGTGCTTTGAATCGCTTACGACATCGGGACGGCCTGGCCGATGGCTTTGAGGATACAACCTTCCCGGATCTTTATCCCGGCCTGAAGGACAAATTAAACGAAATAACCCGCTGAGCCAAGGGGAAAAACAAGGTCGAATCTAGTAGCACTGAGGAAGAGAGCAGTGAAGGTGAAATCGAGAAAGACCCCACCGCGGATGTCGAAGGAGAAAGAGATGGCTCTGATGTAGAATCCAGCGATTCTGAAGAGACCGGACGGTCTCGGACTCGCAAGTCGGGCGACTCAGGTACTTCGGAAAGCTCGAGTGGTAGCTCCTCAGGTTCCTCCACTCCCAGCAGAGGATATTCGCCTGACGTAAACATTTCTGGCGATGAAGATTCCAGTTCCCCTGCAACCAAGAAACTCAAGCCGGACGAGTAGTTCCTTTTGTATTTTCCTTTTGAGTTTCGTTTACTTTTGCACGACCGACGGTTTGGTTTTTGTTAACCGGTAAGTCATGAATCAATGTAAAGATATTTTGAAAATGGAATGGAAAATTTTTACCTGTTCAGCGGTTTGTCTTTACTTACTTGTGTTCACTGCGATCTCCTTCTGTGTTAGATAATTGACCCTTCTAACCAAGTCGTGCGACTTAATGTTTGAACTCACCCGGTTAGGATAATAATCTTCATAGGATTCCGGTAAAGTAATCCATAGCAAAAAGCTCAATCTCATAGCTTGCTTCTTCAATCCGGATCGAGCTGACTTGATTCATCTCGAGAAGGTGTTAACTTATTATGAATGTATTATGATATCCAGGGAGCCGGACATAACCAAGCCGCGCGGTTGTTACTAGATTCTGCATACTTGTTTTTCAGGATAAAGAATGCCAAGTCATAAGAACAACCCACAGACCGAGCGGCCAGTATTTTAACTCAAGCGACTTGCAATTGAGACTGCTGCAAGCCCCATCCTCGTGAATATAGCTATAACCGATCAGGGAATTGACAAAACCAAGCCGTGCGACCATATCCTGGCTTTGCAAGGCAGAATACGAAATCATAAGAAGTATAGCTGATAGACCGCGCGATTAACATTTAACCAGAACGATTTATATAACGGCTTTACATAACATCAGCTGATAACCCGCACAGACTGCATATAATTTGCGCGGTTAGCAGCTTCGATACTTGTAATGAGAATCATAATTACTTAATCGAGAAGAGCCAGTTATTAGCCGAACGAATCGAATTGAAACCCATAAATATAGATCCATGACCCGAATGGCGAGGTCGACCGATCGTGATTATTCTCGATCCCCCAATATTTGCCTTGTGACTTTTTATTGTCTTGTTTATTTCAAACCGTCCGGTCTGAAAATCATACCGCATGGCATCTTTGGGACCTGTTCATTCTAAACCGCCCGGTTTGATAACCAGATCCTGATAAATACTTATTTCAAACCGCCCGGTTTGAGTATAAAGTTGGCCGGTTTGTGATGCATATATGAATCCTGCTTTTTTCTTCAAATGGTCTAGAATGACCACATACGATGAAGTAATTCCCTGTAATGTAGAAAGATGACTACATGCCCAGATGACCAAGTGGGCAGGTGTGCCTAGGTGGCAAACATTGCTTTCCTCAAGTGGTCATAAGGGCTGTAAGTGACTCGACTGCTCTCCTGCTTGGGGGTCACAAGCTGAGTTGATCAATTGGGCAGGTGTGGTTATGTCGCGGGGGATCTACCGACATTGCTTTCCTCAGAGGGAACAACTCAGTTGTGGGTTGTAAACGACTCGACTGCTCTCCCGCCTGGGGTTACAAGCCGAGTTGATCAATTGGGCAGGTTTGGTTATGCCGCTGGGGCTCTACCGACATTGCTTTCCTCAGAGGGATCAACTCAGTTGTGGGTTCCGCCCAGGCGTTGCTTGAGAGTACCTTGGAGTATTCTATGTTTATAGACTAAGATGACCAGTTGGGCAGGTGTGGTTATGCCGCGGGGGCTCTACCGACATTGCTTTCCTCAGAAAGATCATCAAAGTTATAACCATATCCCTTTCGGAGTATGATAGAGCTAACAATCACCCAGACTTGGTGCGTTAGATATCTACCGAGATCTGAGATTCTGAAGACCACCGCACGGGAATTGGCAAGCTGCCACTACACATGTGCGAAAACTCCCCGCTACATGTGGTCGACGTGGGCTTACACTAATGACTACAATCCGAGGGGGTTCAAGCAGAATTCAGCGATGTCTCCGCAGTTCAGTGATTTCGATATATAAAGAAAGTAAAAAAAATTTGGACAAGAAGAAGTGTCAGTACGGGGCTTTTCATTGAATATCTAAAAACGCTTAAAATGAAGAAAACATTTTTTAAGGATAAAAGCGTTTGAGATCATCACCGCTCCAAGTGCGTGATATGTCTTCTCCGTCGCTTGTTTGGAGGCGGTAGGCCCCATTTCTCAAGGCCTCTTTGATGATGAATGGCCCTGCCCAGTTGGGATTCAGCTTTCCAACATTGTCAGATCTGGCTGCAGCATCTACCTTCTTTAGTACCAAATCCTTGACTGCAAACTGTTTTACCCTGACATTCTTGTCAAAGTACTTTGCCATCCTCCTTTTGACTTCTGCCTGTCTGATTGTTGCTTCATCCTGAAGTTCTTCGATCAGATCCAAACTATACTTGATAGCCTCGTCATTTTCGTCTATCCATGCTTCTCCTCCCTCCTTTGCATACACTACTCTTGGAGTGACTACCTCGAACTCTATAGGAACAACAACCTCCGAGCCATGGGATAGTTTGAATGGTGTTTCTCCCGTAGCGGAGGATGGGGTGGTACGAAGAGTCCAAAGGATAGAAGGGAGTTGGTCTGCCCAATTTCCTCTTTGATTCAAGACCCTCTTCATCAAGAGTTGCTGAATCTGTCGATTCGCTGCTTCTACCTGACCATTTGTTCATGGATGATGCACTGAAGCAAACCGAAGATCAATCACCACCTGATCGCAAAAGTTTATCATCTCTGGGTTGTTAACTTGCGGACCATTATCGGTGACAATTGCTAGCGGAATTCCATGCCGGTAGACTATCTCTCCCCAGACGAAGTTCCGGATAATTTGAGTTGTAGTTTTTGCCAATGCTTTTGCCTTAATCCATTTGCTGAAGTAATCGATCTACAATTATAAAACGACGCTGGCCACTGGCTACTGGGAAGGGTCCGACAAGATCCATCCCCCATATTGCGAAGGGCCACGACGCAGTAATTGATCTGAGTGACTGAGCAGGCAAATGCTGAAGAGGAGCAAATTTTTGACACTGAACACACCGCTTGGCAAATGCTTCAGCGTCCTTTCTCATGGTTGGCCAAAAATATCCTTGCCTCAAAATCCTACTTTCCAATGTCTTTGCTCCCGAGTGACTGCCGCACTCCCCAGAATGGACTTCTTGTAGTATAGTGGGGATCTCTTCTTCCGAGATGCATCGAGCCAAAGGAGAGATGAAAGTTTTTCGATACAAGATTCCAGCCACCAAGCAATAATCAGCCGCTTTTCTCCTGAATCTCCTTCTGTCTTTGATAGATTCGTGGAACTCTCCTTTTGTCAGGTATAACTCATAAGGATCCATCCAAGAAGGATGTTGATCGATTTGCATTAGTTCCCCCTCCTCTATAGCTGGATGAAAAAGCTCAGAGGTCACTCCTCCTGATGGAAGACCGAACTTTGATAACTCATCGGCTTCTCCATTCTGCGTCCTCGGGATATGTTCGATGAAGAAAGATTTAAATCTTCCAATCTCTTCTTTTGCTAGCAGCAGATATTTCCGTAATGTTGGCTCACGTGTTTCATAGTTGCCCAAAACCTGCAAAGCCATTACTAGAGAATCCGTTTTTACATGTACATGCTCTATGCCCAGTTCTTTCGCAAGCCTTAGCCCGGCTAGAAGCTCCTCATATTCAGCTTGATTATTCGTCACCGGAAAAAAGAACTTGATTGCCTGTTCGAGCTTAAGACCATTAGGACTGAGCAAGATTACTCCTGCTCCTTCCGAGATCTTCCCCGAAGCACCATCCACGAAGATAGTCCAGGCCCAAGGAGACTTTCCTACTTGCTCGGAATCTGATTCTGGTATATCGACCATGAAATCTGCCAAGACTTGGGCCTTGATTGCGGTTCTGGGGATATAAGTTATCTCAAACTCGCTTAGCTCGATGGCCCACTTGGCTAATCTTCCGGAATGGTCAGGCTTTTCTAGGATGTTCCTTAATGGATGGTCTGTGATTACTTGGATTGGATGTGCTTGGAAATAAGGTCGGAGCCTTCTTGAGGATTGAACCAGATCCAGAGCCAGCTTTTCCAGGATCGAATATCTCTTTTCTGCATCTTTAAGTATATGGCTAACATAGTATATAGGAAACTGCCTCTTCTTTTCTTCTCGAACGAGAACAGAGCTGACAACATCGGGTCCAACCCCCAAATATAAGAACAAAGTTTCCCCTTCATGGGGGCTCTGGAGAAGAGGAGTCGATGTTAATTGTTTCTTCAGTTGATCAAATGCGTCATCGCACTTCTTGTCCCACTCAAACTTCGACCCTCCTCGGAGTGTTTTGAAGAAAGGAGCACTTTTATCTCCTGATTTAGAGATAAACCTGCTCAGTCCTGCCAATCTTCCTCCAAGTTGTTGTACTTCTTTCGTATTACGAGGAGGGGTCATTTCTAGTATGGCTTTTACCTTATCTGGATTTGGTTCCAGGCCATCTGGCGTGAGGAGGTGTCCAAGAAACTTTCCCTTATTTGCCCCAAACACACATTTCAAAGGGTTTAATTTTAACTTGAACCTCCGTAGAGTAGCGAACGTCTCTACGAGGTCTGCCAAGTGAATTGAGAAGGTTTTACTTTTTAGGAGGAGGTCGTCAACATAAACCTCGAGGTTCCTTCCTTTATGCTGCTTAAAGACGGTGTCCATCATCCTTTGGTATGTTGCCCCTGCATTCTTAAGCCCAAAGGGCATTACGAGGTAACAGTAACAACCATCGTTCGTGATGAAAGATGTATGCGGGATATCAGGTTTATGCATTTTGATTTGGTGATAACCAGAAAATGCATCGAGAAAGCTTATAAAGTTATACCCCACCGCGGAATCTACTAAAACATCTATCCGAGGCAAAGGGTAGCAATCTTTGGGGCATGCTTTATTGAGTTTTGTGAAATCTACACACATGCGCCATTTTCCCCCAGATTTTTTCACCATTACAACATTTGACATCCAAGTGGGGTATTGGATTTCAGAAATGAAATTCGCTTTAAGAAGTTTTGTAACTTCTTCTTTGATGGGTACCGCCAACTTGGATGTCACCTCTCTCTTCTTTTGTTGGATTGGTTTGAATTCAGGGGAGACATTGAGGTGATGGCAGACAACATCTGGATCTACTCCAGGCATGTCTTCCGCCGACCTGGCGAAGATGTCCAGATTCTTCAACAGACAGGAGATCAGTTGAATCTTCTCCTCTTCTGGTAGTTCGGCATTGATGATTAGTTTCTTTTCTTCCCCTTCAGCAATGGGGATCTCTTGGGTCTCCTGGGCAGGTTCCAGGTGAGCCATTTCTCATTCTGTGCTTCCCTTTACCTCTTCCAGGGGCCTGGATACTTTGTGAACGTCATTCTGAAGTTCGGGAAATGGCGTCTCGGTGATCACATTGAATGTTTTTACATAGCATTCCCAAGCGACTTTTGGATCACTTCGGATCTGATACTGACGTCCTTCGGCATCGAACATTAAAGCCAAGTGGAAAGTGGATATTATTGCCTTGTAAGCGTTCAGGATTGGCCTTCCAAAGATTGCACAATAACTGCTCGGGGCTTCCACCACTACGAATCTTATCAGCTTTATTATGCCTCCCAATGACACCAAAAGCTTTACACACCCTTCTACTTCCTTCTTTTCTCCAGAGAAGCCGTAGAGGGGCCCTTCTGTGGAGAGCAGAGACTTTCCAATCTTAAGGGCTTCGAATGTTTGACGGAAAATGAGGTTAACTGAACTACCGGTGTCGATCAGAATTTTGTGCACAGTGTAGTTCTCGATAACTGCCTTTATAACTACAGCATCATCGAAAGGGTTTGCATTCGGGGGAAGGTCTTCTTGGCCGAAAGTAACGATCGACCTTTCTGGGGCGGAAGTGGAGGCGGCCGCCACCTCTTGCTTGGAGATTCTTCCAATGCTGGATTTTCGAGAGGATTCTGCCCCTGCTCCACCATTGATACGGTAGACGTTGCTGAGGGGACCAACGTCATTTACTTTTACGCATTCGGTGACAGGATGTATATCCCCATAACAACCTGCCTCTTCCACATCAGCACATTCCCAGGTCACTTCGACCGCTTCCTTCTTCTTTTCAGTTCGGGGTTCAGCAGGTGTGTCTTTGTGGACTAGTCCCCGGAGCTTCCCTTCCCTTAGAAGCTTTTCGACCAGGAAGCGGAGGGCTCGGCAATCTTCCGTCAGATGACCTGCTTCTTTGTGATATTCACAATAAAGATTCGTATTTTGGCTGTGAACATCTGATCTCATAGGGGCATGTTTCTTAAAGTCAGGTCTCTTTTGTAAAATTTGGACTACCTCGTCCATGGATATATTCAGAGAAGTGAATGATTCTTGCGAATCATCATATTGGATGGATGGGGCAGTCGAGGATGGCTGCGTGGTATATTGTTGCAGATATACCGGCATGGCTTGCGAAATGGCCATGGATGGAGCGGGTGTGATGACCAACGGTGGTTTCTGATCTTGAAACCGCTGGTGGCCAAGGAATGGTTGCTTGTGCTTGTAGTTCCTCCCCCTTTGAGCTCGGGGTTAAAAATAAGACGGAGTGGATGATTGATTATTAGGGAGTGAGTAAGGTTGACCTTGATCATTTAGAAGCCTAGCCACATACCCAGGGTTAGTCTTTTCACCCCTGATAAACATATTGGCCATACTTATCAATTCCTGATAAGTTTGAGGTTCTCTTATGCTGGCTTCGAATTTTAGGGGGCCTTCCCTCAGCCCATTCATCAGAGCTACCCTGTATAGCTCTGGATCCACATTTTGGATCTCCATTATCTCTTTTTGGAAACGGTCGACGAACCTGGCCCAGGTCTCGTCCTCCCGCTGCTTAATATCAAAGAGGGCCGCCGGACCACTCTTTCGCTTTTTCGAGGTAGAGAATCTAAGCAAAAATTCTCTACGCAGCTCGGCAAAGCAGCTGATTGACCTTGGATTCAACCCATAAAACCATTTTCTTGCTTGCCCCTCAAAGTACGTCACAAGAAGTTTGCATTTGATAGCATTGGTCAGGGTTCTTAGTGCTATGGCTGACTCGAAAGCTTGAAGATGGAGGGCTGGATTAGCTTCTCCGTTATAGGCTGCCAGGCGTGGCTCTCTGAAACCATTCAGAGCTGCCTCGCTCCGGATATAATCCACGAATGGGGAAGTCTCTTCCATATCTTCGTACAGAGGAGGAACATTGTAATAAGCCATCTGACTCATGGTGGCCTGGGGATAAGCCGCCCGACCTGCGGCGGTTTCTGGATAAGCCGCCTGATAAGATCTGGCAGCGGCTTTTGGCGGATAGGCCGCCGGATTGGACAGGTGGGCTGCCTGAAAAGTCGCCTCCTGGAAATCCAAAATCCGGGCCGGCGTGTTCTGGGCGGCTTCCTGGTAATAACTCTATCGTGCGGCAAAGTCGCCCTGAGCCGACTGGCAAGCCGCGGCTTGTGGAAGCGGGTATGGAGGAGGAGGAGGAAGGACCAGAGTGACCGCTTGGTTAACCGCGACCTGGGGAACTAGTCGCTCGGTTAACACGGCCAAGGCTTGGATGATCGCCTCCAGGCGCTGGTCAGTCGCCTTTTGAGCTCGCTTGGCCTCACGCTTGCTTTCTTCCAGAGCCTCCCATAGTGAATCCTCAGTATGGTCAGAGCGATCTCTAGGAGGGAAATGGCGGTCTAACATTTCTTCGAAGTTTTCACCAACAATCTGCGATCTGAAGGTCGCGTGTTTCTGTTGAAACCAAAGATGTACCCCCGCGGTTTGCGACTAGAAAGACGGAGGTTGCGGATTGCTGGTTACTTAGAGAGAAGAGAATGAGACCGCTAGCAGCGGTCGAGGCCGGACTTCGCCCGTCACGGCAAATGCCACTCCTGTGGCGGGCTTTCCTTTGATTAAAGTAAGAGAGTTACAGCGGGTTACAAGTGCAAGACGGCCGGTCAAGCAGGTCGCAAGACAGGGAACACGAGTCTGCAGCTCAAACAAGCGAGCTCCTAGATTCGAGTGCCCGTCCCTTGGGAACGTTGCTGCCCCCTATTTATAGGCTTGGGGGCCTGCCCGAATGGGCAGGGATAAAATAATCGCCTGCCCGGGTACAGTTGAAACGGGCAGGCGGTGACGGGATTCAGAAGGGAAAGAGAAGAGAAGCCGCGCGGTTTAGCGGCTTGGGCTCCCGATCTTCCTTTGGATTGTCCTGGAGGTGTAGTGACCAAGGCGACGTTTCAACCCGGGCGGTCTCATACCAGAGGCCGCGATTTGCCTTTGGGACTTGTCCTTTGCTGATCTTCATTCTTTGGAGACGACTTGAGGGCTCAGACCGCCCGGTCTGCATTGGTTGGTGCTGGATGTCCTTTACTGAGACTGGTCCGGGCGATCTTGAGCTTTAGACCGCCCAGTCTGGGAGTAGTACCACTTGGAAGCGGTCTCTTGGGTAAACAGGTTACAAGTGCAGGAAAGCAGAAGCCGGCCGGTCAGACAGTCCGCAAGACGGGAAACTCGAGACCGCAGCTCAAACAAGCGAGCTCCTGGATTCGAGTGTGCGTCCCTTGGGAGTGTTGTCGCACCCTATTTATAGGCTCGGAGGCCTGCCCGAACGGGCAGGGATAAAATAACCGCCATCCCGGGTACAGGAGAATCGGGCAGGCGGTGACCGGATACAGAAAGGAGAAAAGAAAGAAGCCGCGTGGCTTGCGCTTGCGGTCTGTCTCGTAGAGGGGCTGGAGATGCTGCGACCAAGGCGATGATGCCACCCGGGCAGTCTCCGACTTGAGACCGCGACCTGTCTTCTTTGACTTGGTCCTTACTGGTCTTCACGGCGCAACCCGGGCGGTCTCCGTCGTGAGACCGCAGCTTGCCCTTGAGAACGCGGCCTGCCTTCTTGGACGGTCCCTGATAGCTTTCATGGAACAACCCGGGCGGTCTCCGACTTGAGACCACGGCATGCTTTTGGAGGCCTGGCCTTGATGATCTTCAGTCTTCGGGGGTGGTCTGAATCATATCAGACCGCCCAGTTTTGTGTTGGTTGGTTCTGAATGACCTTTGCTGAAACTGAACCGGGCGATCTTAGTCTTTAGACCGCCCAGTCTGGGAGAAGTACCACTCGGAAGCGGTCTTTTGGGTAAACATAATCCCCGCATAGTTTCAAACTCCGAGGAGATTTCAAGAATATTAATTCTGCCCGCAAGACCGCACCCGACTTGCACTTATGTCTATAAAATTGCCTGAGAGCTCTTTCTTCTGCATAATTCTCCGGAAACCACCGGACTCTACTCGCCGATTGCGGTTAGGATATTTCAGGTCGGCACCCCTTTAATTAGAATGGATTTCCTTGATTCCATTCAAACCCGCGTTGATAAGGGGGGTGACCGGAAGAAGATCGAAGAGCGGAAAGATAAGGATGCCCGGAGGAAAAAGAGTCATCGGTCGGACAAGGCCGGGCGGTCTCCAAAGGTGGAACCTTCCGGATCTAAGAAGAATACCGGGGAAAAAACTGCAGAGGAGAGGAAAGCCACCGAAGAATTGTTGGCCAAGAAAAGGGTTGTAGAGAAGGAGGCGACCAAAGTCAAAGCCGCAAGAGAAGGAGGCGGCCAAAGCTGTCGAGGAAGAGGCGGCCAAGGCCAAAGCTGCCGAGGAGGAAGCGATCAAGGCCAATGCTGCCGCGGAGGAGGCGGCCAAGGCCAAGGCTGCCGAGGAGGAAGCGATCAAGACCAAAGCCGCGGAGATCTCGCTATCTGAGGAGAAAGCCTCAGGAAAGAAGTCAATAGATCCCAGGGCGGACCATTCTACACCTTCCTTTGACATGGATTTTACTCCATCAAGGACTCCTCTCATGAAACTGAATGTTGGAGAAGAAGGAGAAGTTGTTTCTTCCAGGCCGGATTGGTCACCTACCTCGCCGGTTCTAATTTTTGACGATTCCAGGCCTACAAGGCAGACCAACCCGGAGTCGGGGAAGAAGAAGAGAAAAAGGGGCTATTCGTCAGCCGAGCGAATTGCTAGGAAGCTCCAAAAGTTGAAGGCTAAGAATAGAGCCATTAAGAAGCCGACGACGGGCTGTCTCCAAAGAAATCCGCATGTGAAGAGGAAATCGATCCCCCCAATACCCCTATTGCCAAGTCGGGCGATCTTGTTCCAGATTCTGCGAACAGTGTGTCGATCGGGGGCATCCCCAGAGGAATGGATGATTTTCTGAACAAAGATAAGCTACTTGATAGCCCCGCGACCTTGAGCCGAACTGTTTCCCCTGACGAAAATACTGGTGACTCTGAGAAGGCCGTACGAGAAGAGAAAGACCGGATACTAGCCGGTATGCGCTTAATGGGCATAAAGGCGGAGAAGATACGGGCGCAGCGCAAGCCGCAACTGCCGGACCCATTCGCCCCAGGTAAGCCCGATGCGGGTTATGAAACTATCCGTTTCTTCATCCCGCGCTCTCGGAAAAAGCAAAACAAGTTGTTATTGAATCTGCCGCCGAGCTTCTTCCTGCCCATGACTCAAACCTTAGCCTCTAGACGAAAGAATAATGAAAGGATCTGGCGAGAACAACGTTGGATAATGGACCCGGAACAATTGAAGTGGCCTGTTCATTCAGGCATTTTAACCTTATAATCCTTTAATTATTGTATCCGCCTTTGGCTGTGCTAATTACAATTTTTCTTGTAGACAAACCGGAGGACATAGTAAGGTCGGGCGATCTGATATCTAGCCTTCCGCCTCTGCCTCAGGTGCCGAACCTTGTGCCGAGATTAAATTCCGGACAGGAGAAGCTGGCCGACTTCCAGCTTCTTCTGAATAATTTGGAAGTGAAAGTAAGAGAGATGGAGAAGAAAGAGGAGGCCGCACGGGTTGCGTTAGAAGCCGAGAGGAAAGAACGACGAGAGGAGCATCTGATGATTAGGGCCCAGTTAGAGACTGCGCGGGCTGACCTGGAGGCCGAGAAGAAAAGGCGGCCGGAGAGAGAGAAAGCGTTGGAGGCCCAACTGGAGTCTGAGAAGAAAGCGCGACTTGATAAGGAGAGAATGCTGATAGACCAGATTGCTACAATAACCGCGCGCTTTGATAGGGAGAAGAGGATGTCCTCGAAGTTTGAGGAGGATTGTAAATATTATCAAAATAAATATCTTCGTATAACCAGGGAAGTTGTCGAAAACCGACGTTCGTCCAGTGATGAAAGATCCAGGATGTTGAACCGCCCGACTGTTGGGGCGACTCTAACCCCCCACCCGTTAGGGCGTCCGACTCTGCTGCGAATGAGACGGCCGCTGTTTACCCAGAAGACCGCTTTCAAGAGGATTACTCGCAGACCGTGCAAGGTCCATCAACACCAACTAGCACGGGCCGGGCGGTCTGACATAATTCAGACCGCCCTCAAGTACTAAAGATAATCCAAGCCCAAGTCCAATAGGACAAGTCGCGGTCTCAAGTCGGAGACCGGGCGGATTGCGCCATAGAGACAAGCCAAGGTTCGGGATCAAAGAGCAAGCCGCGGTCTCAAGACGAAGACCTCCCGGATTGCATCGTCGCCTTGGTCGCGTCATCCTCAGCCTCTGGTCAGACAGGTCGAAAGGGCAAGCCGCCAAGTCGCGCGGCTTCTTTCTTTTCCTTCTTTGTGTATCCTGTCACCGCCTGCCCGTTTCTCCTGTACCCGGGCAGGCGGTTATTTTATCCCTGCCCGTTCGGGCAGGCCCCCGAGCCTATAAATATGGGGCGGCACTGTTCCCAAGACACGCACACTCGAATCTAGGAGCTCGCTTGTTTGAGATGCGGTCTCGAGTTTCCCGTCTTGCGGACTGTCTGACCGGCCGACTTCTTCTTTCCTGCACTTGTAACCGCTGTAACCGCCTCATTTTAATCAAAGGAAAGCCCATCACAGGAGTGGCATTCGCCGTGATGGGCGAAGTCTGGCATTGACCGCTGCTAGCGGTCTCATTTTTCCCAACTAAAAAGTAACCGGCAACCCGCAGCCTCCGATTTCCTTCGGAGGTGCGATTTCGGACTCAACAGAAACACGCGACCTTCAGATCGTGGATTGTCGGTGAAATCCTCACTACAATGTCAGTCCACCAGTTCCCCCTGGAGACTGCTTCGATCACAGCGAGGACTCTTTGTGGGAAGCCTTGGAGCAATCCAGGAGAGAAGCCGAGCGGGCTCAGAGGGTCACTGATCAGCGACTTGAAGCGATCAGCCAGACTTTAACAATGCTAACCGAGCGGCTAGTTCCACAACAGACCGCGGCTAATCAGGCGGTGACCCCGGTCCCTCCTCCACCTCCTCTTTACCCGCTACCACAAACCGCTAACTTCCAGCCCCAGCAAGAAGGCTTTGCGGCTAGGAAAATCTTCTATCAGGAAGCCGCGCACAGCATGCCGGCTCGGGCCCTTGATTTCCAGGGGGCCGCTTCTCACGCTGCCCGCCTTTCCTACCCGCCTGAAGTTCCTGTTCATCACTCCTACCCGCCAGAAGCTGCCGCCCGGTCCTCTTATCAGGCGGCTTGTCCGCGAATAGCCGCAGCTCCGGCGGCTTATTATCCTACTCCACTGTATGAAGATATGGAAGAAACTTCTTTCTTTGTGGACGAAGTCAGAGGGGAGCCTGCCCCTAATAATTTCAGAGAGCCTCGCCTGCCAGCTTTCAATGGGGAGACAGATCTCACGGTTCATTTACAAGCCTTCGAGTCAGCCATCGCTCTTAGAACCTTAACTGATGCGACCAAGTGCAAGCTTCTTGTGACCTCCTTTGAAGGACAAGCAAGAAAGTGGTTTTATGGATTGCACCCCAGGTCAATCTGTTGTTTCGCTGAGCTGCGAAGGGAATTCCTGCTGAGATTCTCTACCTCAAGGAAGAGAAAGAGTGGCCCGGCGGCCCTTTTCGATATAAAACAGCGGGAAGACGAGACGTGGGCTCGTTTTGTAGACCGCTTCCAGAAAGAAATCATGGAGGTCCAAAATGTGGATCCCGAGTTGTACAGGGTTGCCCTCATTCATGGTTTGAGGGAGGGCCCCTTAAAATTTGAAGCAAATATAAGGGAGCCTAGGACTTATCAAGAGATGATAAGTTTGGCAAATATGTTTATCAGAGGAGAGAAGAGTAATCCAGGCTACGTCGCAAAGCTAGTAATCGACAAGGAGCAGTCAAATCCGTCCTTCCATCATCCGCCATCGAATCAGTCCCACTTTGAACCCCGTTCCCAAAGGGGGAGAAATTACAAAAATAAGCAACCATTCATGGGCCATCAGCGGTTTCAAGATCAGAAACCACCTTTGGCCATCGCTCCCGCTCCATCCGCTCCTCTTCCGCAAATCATGCCGGTATACTTACAACAGTACACCGCGCAACCACCTCCAGTCATTCCATCCACTCAATATGATGACTCGCAAGAGTCATTCACTCCCTTAAACATCACCATGGACGAAGTAGTCCAGATTCTACAAAAGAGGCCAGATTTCAAAAGGCCTGCTCCTCTGAAGTCGGATATCCGCAATCGATATCCGAACCCTTATTGTGAATATCATAAAGAAGGGGGGCATCTAACCCAAGACTGTCGGGCCCTTCATTTGCTGATAGAGAGACTCCTGGGAGAAGGAAAGCTCCGGGGTCTAGTTCGGAAAGATACAACTGCTGAACCAACTTCCGAGAAGAGAAAAGAGAAAGAAACAGTTGAAGTAACTTGGGAATGTGCTGACGTCGAAGACGCCGGCTGCTATGATGGCATCCATCCTGCTATTGGATGCGTCGAAGTCAATGATGTGGGCCCCTTAGGGGACATCTATTGTATTCATGGAGGAGCTGGAGCGGAATCATCTCGCAAATCCAGCATTGCGAGAGTTCTAAAGCAGGAAGTGGCAGCCACTACAAGTTCTCCTCCCGAAAGCACTATTGTCACATTTGGTCAGGATGACCTTCCCCCCAATGCTAATCCTTTCGACGATGCGGTGGTCATCAAGGCCGTCATCGAAAACTATACAGTCCACAAGATTCTGATTGATACCGGCAGCTCCGTCAATCTCCTTTCCGCCCGACTTTCGAGGCCCTGAAGACCGAAAAGTCTTTGCTTTCCGCCGATGGGCCCCTCTACGGCTTTTCTGGGGAGAGGAAGGAGGTAGAGGGCTCAGTAAAGCTCCTGGTCTCTCTTGGAGGAGTAATAAAGTTAATCAATTTTGTGGTAGTGGATGCCCCGAGCAACTACTGTGCCATCTTCGGGAGGCCGATTCTCAATGCATATAGGGCAGTGGTGTCGACCTTTCACCTTGCCCTCAAGTTCGCGGCCGAAGGAAAGCAGTATCGGGTCAGGAGCAACCCAAAGGTGGCTCGGGAGTGCTACGTCCGAACTGTCAACATGATCACCAACATTCCGCTTCCCGAGGCCGTGGCTGAGGCTTTGGAGATTGCTGAGTCTCCAGAGGCCGCCGAGGAAGGAAAAGATCGAGAAGGGGCTCACTTGGAACCTGCCCAAGCGACCCAAGAAGTTCCTATTACTAAAGGAGCAGAAAAGAAGCTGGTCATCAACGCTGAGTTGCCAGAGGAGGAGAAAATGGAGCTAATCTCCTGCCTGTTGGAAAACCTGGATATCTTCGCTTGGTCAGCGGAGGATATGCCAGGAGTGGATCCGGACGTAGCTTGTCATCATCTAAATGTGTCTCCTGAATTCAATCCCGTCCAGTAAAAGAAGAGAGAAGTGGCGACCAAGCTGGCGTTGCCCATCAGAGAGGAGGTTTCCAAACTCCTAAGAGCGGGTTTCATTTCTGAGATTCAATATCCAACGTGGATGTCGAATGTTGTAATGGTTAAGAAATCTGGTGGGAAGTGGCGCATGTGCGTAGACTTCACCAAACTTAATAAAGAGTGCCCTAAAGATTGTTACCCTTTCCCTCGGATAGATGTCTTAGTTGATTCCGCGGTTGGGTATGGTTTTATGAGTTTCCTCGATGCCTTCTCCGGATATCATCAAATTAAAATGCACAAACCTGACATCCCGCATACCTCATTTATCACAAACGATGGGTGTTAATGCTATATCGTAATGCCCTTCGGTCTTAAAAACGCGGGCGCAACATACCAAAGAATGATGGATACCGTCTTTAAACATCAAAAGGGCAGGAATCTCGAAGTTTACGTTGATGACCTTCTTCTCAAAAGTAAAACATTCTCATTGCACTTGGAAGACCTCGTAGAGACGTTCTCTACTCTACGGAGGTTCAAGTTAAAATTAACCCCATTGAAATGTGTGTTCGGGGCAAGCAAAGGAAAATTTCTTGGGCATCTCTTAACTCCTGATGGCCTTGCACCAAACCCAGATAAGGTGAAGGCCATCCTTGATATGACCCCTCCTCGAAATACTAAAGAAGTTCAACAATTAGGAGGGAGATTGGCAGGATTGAGCAGGTTTATCTCCAAATCCGGAGATAAAAGTGCCCCATTCTTTAAAACATTGCGAGGGGGATCAAAGTTCGAATGGAGCGAGGAGTGTAACAAGGCTTTCGAGCAGCTGAAAGAACAGTTAACTTCGACCCCACTACTCCAAAGTCCCCGTGAGGGAGAAAAGCTATTCTTATATCTGGGAGTCGGACCGGATGCGGTGATTTCTGTCCTCGTTCGGGAAGAAAAGAGGAGGCAGTTTCCAATCTACTATGTCAGCCACATCCTTAAGGATGCAGAAACTAGATACTCGATCCTAGAGAAACTGGCCTTGGCCTTGGTTATGTCCGCGCGAAGGCTTCGCCCTTATTTTCAGGCTCATTCCGTCCAAGTTATTACAGATCATCCTTTAAAAAATATTCTTGAAAATCCAGATCATTCAGAGAGGTTGGCAAAATGGGCTATTGAACTAAGTGAATTTGAAATATCATACATCCCCCGGACAGCAATCAAAGCGCAAATCTTGGCAGACTTCTTGGTAGATACAACAGAGCCTAGTCCTAAACAGGTGGTACAATCTCCTCGGGCTTGGATCATTTATGTGGACGGGGCTTCTGGCAGAAACTCCGTGGGAGCCGGAGTAGTATTGATCAGCCCAAATGGCATCAGGCTGGAGCAAGCTGTCAAGTTCTTCTTTCCAGTTACCAATAACCAGGCAGAATATGAAGCACTTCTGGCTGGGCTAAGGCTTGCGAAAGAGCTGGGCATAGAATATGTACATGTTAGAACCGATTCACTGGTGGTGGCCTCCCAGGTCTTGGGGAATTATGAGACAAGGGAGCCGATTATGCGAAAATATCTGCTATTAGCCAAAAAGGAAATCGGAAGATTCAAGTCATTTATTATCGAGCACATCCCAAGAATGCAAAATGAGGAGGCAGATGAATTGTCGAAGTTCGGTCTTCCATCAGGGGGAGAGACCTTTGAACTTTTTCATCCGGCAATAGATGAGGCAGAACTCATGCAAATTGATCATAATCCTTCATGGAAGGATCCTTACGAGCTATTCCTATCAAAGGGGGAGTTCCACCATTCCAACAAAGATCGGAGAAGATTCAAAAGGAAAGCGGCATATTATTATCTGATAGCGGGAGTTCTCTACAGAAAAACTTTGATATCTCCCTCAGCACGATGTGTTTCGGAGGATGAAGTCCCAACCATACTTGAGGAAGTTCATTCCGGGGAGTGCGGTAGTCACTCGAGAGCGAAGACCCTAGAGAAGAGAATCTTAAGGCAGGGGTATTTTTGGCCAACCATGAGGAAGGATGCTGAGGCATTTGCCAAGCGGTGTGTTCAGTGCCGAAAGTTTGCTCCTCTGCAGCACTTGCCTGCTCAGTCACTCAGATCAATAACTGCGCCATGGCCCTTCGCGGTATGGGGGATGGATCTTATTGGACCTTTCCTAATAGCCAGCAGCCAGCGTCGATTTATCATTGTAATGATCGACTATTTCAGCAAGTGGATCGAGGCGAAAGCGCTGGCGAAAACTACAACCCAAATTGTCAGAAACTTCATCTGGGGAGAAATAGTTTGCCGTCATTGAATTCCGCTAGCAGTAGTCACTGATAATGGTCCACAGTTCAATAATCCAGAGATGATAAACTTTTGTGATCAGGTGGGAATTGATCTTCGATTTGCCTAGGTACATCATCCAAGGACGAACGGCCAAGTAGAAGCAGCGAACAGGCAAATCCAGCAGCTCCTGATGAAAAGGGTTTTGAATCAAAGGGGAAATTGGGCAGATCAGCTTCCTTCCATTCTCTGGACCCTTCGTACTACCCCGTCTTCAGCTACTGGGGAGACACCATTCAAATTATCTCATGGCTCGGAAGCCGTTGTGCCTGTAGAGTTTGAGGTAGTCACTCCAAGAGTCGTGTATGCAAAAGAGGGAGGAGAAGCGTGGATAGAAGACAATGATGAGGCTATCAAGTATAGCCTGGATCTGAACTTCAAGACGAGGCAACAATCAGACAAGAAGAAGTTAAGAGGAGGATGGCAAAGTACTTTGACAAAAATGTCAGGGTAAAGCATTTTGCGATTGGCGACGTTGTGCTAAAAAAGGTTGATGCAGCAGCCCGAACAGGCAATGTCGGAAAGCTAAATCCTAATTGGGCTGGACCTTTCATCGTCAAGGAGGTATTAAAAAGTGGGGCTTATCGCCTCCAAACAAGCGAGGGAGAAGACATTTCGTGCACTTGGAGCGGTGACGATCTCAAACGGTTCTATCCTTAAAATATGTCTTCTTTACTTTCCTGCAATTTTTTAGATATTTTAATAAGAAGCCCCATACTGACACTTCTCCATGTCTGATGTTCCCTTTTTACATTTTCTCATATATCAAACTCACTGAACCTCGGAGACATCGCCAAGTTCTGCTCAAACCCCCTCGGATTGTAGTCATTAGCGTAAAACCATGAGGATCATGTGTAGCGGGGAGTTTTCGCACACGTGTAGTGGTAGCTTGCCAATTCCCGTGCGGTGGTCTTCAGAACCTTGGATCCCGGCTGATATCTGACACACCCCTGCATC
The DNA here is from genome assembly GCA_033032865.1 of Dactylorhiza incarnata. Classification (NCBI taxonomy): domain Eukaryota; kingdom Viridiplantae; phylum Streptophyta; class Magnoliopsida; order Asparagales; family Orchidaceae; genus Dactylorhiza; species Dactylorhiza incarnata. The sequence continues at coordinate 20,395,347 of JAWHQI010000004.1, forward strand.
AAGGGAGGTCTAGGTGAATGTTGGCTCTATCATGCCCCGAGAGGGATATAATTATAGCTTTTATGATCTTTCTGAGGAAAGCAATGTCGGTATAGCCCCCGCGGCATAGCCACACCTGCCCAACTGATCATCTTAGTCTGTGACTATCGAATACTCTTAGGTACTCTCAAGCGATGCCTAAGCGGGACCCACAACTAAGTTGATCTCTCTAAGGAAAGCAATGTTCGCCGCCTAGGCCCACCTGCCCAATTGATCAACTCGGCTTGTAGCCCTAGGCAAGAGAGCAGTCGAGTCGCTTACAGCCCTTATGACCACTTGAGGAAAGCAATGTTCGCCGCCTAGGCCCACCTGCCCACTTGGTCATCTGGGTCTGTACTTGTCTTTCTCTTTATTTCTACAGCTCTTATGACCTCTTGAGGAAAGCAATGTTCGCCGCCTAGGCCCACCTGCCCACTTGGTCATCTGGGTCTGTACTTGTCTTTCTCTTTATTTCTACAGCTCTTATGACCACTTGAGGAAAGCAATGTTCGCCGCCTAGGCCCACCTGCCCACTTGGTCATCTGAGTCTGTAGTTATCCTTTATCGCATTACAGGGAAAGTATCTCATCTCATATGGTCATTATAGACCATCTGGAGGAAAAAGCAGGATTCCTATGTACATCACAAACCAGATGACTTAATACTCAAACCGGGCGGTTTGAAATAAGCGGGTACCAGGGTTTTTCAGGCGGTCTGGTTATTAAACCACGCGGTCTAAAATCAGCAGGCTCCAAAGATGTCATGCGGTCCGGTATTCAGACCGGGCGGTTTGAAAGGAACAGGATATCATTAAAATGTCACAAGGTAAATATTAAGGGAGCAAGCATAATCATGACCGGCCGACCTCAGTATTCGGGTTGTGAATCTATCATCTTTATGGGTTTCAACTCTATCCGATCGGCTAATTACAGGCTCTCTTCGATCAGACAGTTATGATTGGAAGTGTTAAAACTACTAATCGCACAAATTCTATATACAGCCGGTGCGGGTTATCAGCCAATATTATATAAGGCTGTCATATAAATTGTTCAGATTAAATATTAATCGCACGGTCTATCGGCTGATCTTCTTGCGACTTGATATTCTGTCTTACAAGGCAATTATGTCGAGCCAGGTTATGGTCGCACGGCTTGATTATTTCAAAATCTTGATCGGTTGTCAATTACATTCACGGGGGTGGGGCTTGCAGCAATCTTAGTTGCAAGTCGCCTGAGTTAAAGTCCTGACCGCTAGGTCTGATAATTGTTCTTATGACTTGTCATTCTTTATCCTGGAAAGCAAATATGCAGGGTCTGGTAGTAACCGCGCGGCTTGATTATGTTCGGCTTCCAGGATGTCGTAATACATTCATAATAAGTTTGCACCTTCTCAGAATGAATCGAACAAATTCGATCCGGATTGAAAGAAGCAAGTTATGCGAGTGGGTTTTTACTAATAGATACTTTACCGGAATCCTGTGAAGAGCATTATCCTAACCGGATGAGTTAATATTAAACCGCACGACCTGGTTAGATCTAACACAGAAAAAGATCGCAAACAACCACAAGTAAGTCGCAAAAGGTTGACAGATAGACAGGTAAAAGTTTTCCATTTCATTATCAAAACATTCTTTACATTATATTTTTAGCCGACCGACTAACAACGTCAAGCCGACGGCTATTCAAAACAAAAAGCAAAACACAACTACTAATTATGCGACCTAAGTTTCTTAGACGCAGGGGTACTTGAGTGTTCGCTCCCATCAATTGAAACGTCAGGGGAGTAACCCTCGCTACCCGACGAGGATGAACTGCTCAATTCGCCCGACTTGCGCCCAGCCTCTTCTTCGGAACTGTTGGATTCGGACTCCGAGCCGCTCTCCCCACTCTCAGCCGCTGCGGGTTCTTCGGCCTCATCATCCCCGTCGCCGCTCTCCTCTGAGCTGGATCCATCGGGTTTGTTCTTTCCTTTGGCTTTCCGCCTGATCTTCTCTAACTTCTTTTGCAAAATGGGGTAGGCGTCTGAGAAGGTAAAATGCTCGAAACCAGGCGCGAACGCTTTGAGCTCCCGCAGGCGGTTGAAAGCATTGTTGATTCCCTCGGCGACATGAGGGAAAAGTTCCTGCTGATAAACCGGATTGGTTTCATCATACTTTGCCTGCAAAAAAGAATAAGATAAGAGACCGCGCGGTCTGAAAAATTCAGAAGGACGGCTGGCCAGGTAATAACTTACCGACTCGGCTTCCTTTAGCCGCACATTCTCCTTCTTCAATTCGGCGATTTCCTTCTCTAGGTGATCATTTGTTCTAATCAACCTTTTGAAGGTCAATCCCATAAAGACATTGGTGATGAGGCTCTCGGCACCAACCCGCGCGGCCTCCCGGGCGAGCTCTTCCTCGGGAATCCTCCTCAACCTCCTGAAGTTCCGTCGGCCGAACATGGCAATGCTAGCGGCCTCAGCATGCCGGCCCGACTTCTCGTTCGACCAATGGGGGAGCGCGGTAGAGACCTGAACACCGTCGCCGTCCGGATGCCATGACAAAACCGTGCGGCCTTTTAAATCCTTCAACTTGCTAAAGGAACGAAGGGCGGAGAAGTCGCCCGAAGAGGCCGAATCCTCCCCGTCGGATGGCAACGGCTTGTTCTTGACTTGTCTTTTTCTCTTCTCCGTCTGAGTTAAGATCAAACCGGCCGGGCTGACCGGCTTGTTGGTAGGGACAACGGCTTCGGCTACAAAAAAAAAGAGGAAGGGGTCAACACAAATGACCGAGCGGTCAATATTGAAGTCGGAAGCGGGTTAAAGGAAAGCTTACTATCTTCAGGCCGAACATTCTCTAGCTCGGCAAGTAGCGGGATGTAGTAGCTTACGTTAAGCCACTCATCCTCGAGAAGCTTGCAGGTTTTCTTCTCGACCTCGCTTATTGCGACCTGTTGAAAGGCCTCCTCTGGCCGCACTTGCGGATTCGGGTTCAACAGGCCAAGTCGGCCTTCGAAGATCAGGTATCTCTCCGACCAGGCTGTGACCTTGTTCGCGAGGTTAACCATCTTCAACCCGCGGCAGCCAAAGTAGAGATGGCCTTTGAAGACATTCGATTCAGAGTCCGGGATGGCCCGCACCAAGAATATTTTCCTGAAGAGATCCATAGAAAAGCGGACTCTCTCAGATCGCAGGTAGTAGATGAAGCTGCAAATTCCGGCCATCGAGTTAGGAGAAATCTGACCGGGTACAACACCATAATGGTCAAAGACCATGGCAAGCTCAATCGAAATCGGGAACTTAAATCCGCAATCGAAATGGTCGATTGGGACCGCGATTTGGTTTGGGCCAGAAGAGTTCATCCGCTCATCACGGAGTGGAAGTCGCGCGAGCAGCGGGCTGTCAGTCATGTGTTTCTCAACGAATTCGTCCAATTCGGCCTTGGTCAAACGACACTCCTCGTGGTCTGCCGAGTGAAAAGCCACAGCGGCTTCGGAGCGGGTAGCAGAGGTTTTCGCAGGTCGCTTCGGCTAGCGCTTTGCTCCCATCTCGAAATTCTGGTAGAAAGACTTTCGGAAGGATGCTACTTATAAGAATGGCTGATCTACATCTAACAAGGGTCAAATCACGGCTAGACCGATCAACCCGCGCAGGCACATCGCCACAAAAGAATTACCAAGACGAGTATAATTCAAGCGGACGAATTAGAAAAACATGAAAAGAAGCCGATCGGCTTATGAAGTAGTCCATAGGCATCAATCAATATTCAACACAAACATAAAGTAAATTCAAAAACTCAGACCGCGCGGCCTGGAAAACAGACCAAATATCATGAAATCAAAACAGTTGTCCAAAGGACCGAATAGAAATATTATTACAGATAATGTTCTTAAAATCACTCATCATTTGCGGGCATCACTCGCCGCATCTTCCCTATAAAGCCGTGCGACATGGTCGCCTATCTGGAGAATTGTCCCTTGCATTTGGTTCATGCCGTGATTAAGGTGATTGATCATGCTATGAAGCCGCGCGGCATCCCTCTCTACCCACGCCGCTGGAATCACACGGGAAGGCAGGGCCGTTGCGGGTTCATTCGCACTAGCAATATGATGGATCGTCCCGGCCGCTGGAAGAGACGAGCTCGTCCCAGCATCCGGGCGGCGTGATCCACCCCGACCTCGATCAGCAGCATTAAGGGGACGTCGGCTTCCTCCGATCTCCCTCAACAAATGAAGATATTTATCCCGGTAATAGGCGCAGTCCGCTTCAAGCTTCTGCATCTCCCTCTTTCCGCGATCAACCCGGGTGGTCAGTGCGGCCACCTGATCCTGCTGCGCTTTCTCCTTTTCTCGGCGCTCTCTCCGCTCAGCCTCCAGCACAGCCCGCCTCTCTTTTCTTTCAGCCTCCAGTTCTGCCCGCAATGCAATCTTTTCTTCTTGAGCGGTCTTCTCCCGCTCCTCAAGGGTCCTCAACTGCTTTGCAAGATCTTCAAGATTCCTTTGAAGATGGCCCATATCATCCTCAATCCGAGTATCTGGTACAACCCGGGATCCCAGCAAAGGCTGATCAAGCGGAGGGAGATAGGACACCAGTTCGCCCAGCTTCGGGATATAGTCACGATCATCTGCAATAAGAAAAAGAAGTCAGAAAGTGTTCAAAAGAAGAGCGCTCTCTTCGAAACTTCCTCGCTTACAAGCCGCAGCGGTTTGAGTTGAATTCGGGCGGACAGGTCGCCTTGCTTGCTCGGTATCAAACTTTCGGCGTTGTTCTCTCCACGACCTCTCGCTTTGCCTCCGCTTAGCAGCAGAAAATTGAGCAGCGGAGGGAAAGAAGCTGGGCGACGGGTTCAACAACGAAGCGCGCGATTTGTTTCAAGGCCGCGGCATGAAAAAACGAACGGGGTGGTAATCCGATCCCCTTTTACCTTGCAGCAGAAGATTGGTTGGCGGCGGTGGCGGCCCGGTAAGCTGATCCCTTACTCGCTCCGCCTTCACCTGCATAAGTCGGAGACCGGCCATCACAGTATCTTCGGGAGCCGGTAAGGTTTCCTCGATTCTAGTCGCAACTTCAGGGAGGACGACCTCCTTAGTACTGGTCGCATCTTCAGACAGGGCGGCTCCTTTCTCTCCTGGCGGGTTGGCAGCCTGCAGTTCGGAAGAAGTTCTCAGCTGATCATCTTGCTTCTGAAGAGAATCAAAATCCATGAGGATGTCACTTACGGAAATGTTGTGAGAATCGACGGGAGCCTGGTCGTTCGACTTTGGGGAGGGAGTAATCAAGCCCTCCGAGACTTCCTTCTCGTGCGACTTGCCTTGCAGGCTGTCCGCTCTCGGTTTCCCGGATGCTGCCTTGTTCTTGGCTTTTAGCCTCTTCATCTTCTTCAGAAGCCTGTCCGCCACGGACTCCTCCCCTTTCCTCTTTTTCAGCTTCAGGACGGCTGGCTTTTCCGGGCTATCCTCGATGTTGACTACTGAAGCTTGCTGGTCGCTCGGCTTGGGGGAGTCAACTGCCTCTCCCCCTTCATCTCTGATTTTTAGATGAAAATCCCCGGACGGGGTTACCTCCATCTTGAAAGACTCATCACCATCGCTCTTCGGAACGACGGTCTCCAAGTCTGTCTTATCCGGCGGAGGAGGCAGATTGTCTCCCTTGTCGGAGAAGGCTGGGGGATCAATTGGGGATGGATTCGGGCGACTCTCCTCCTTTCTAACCGATAAGTCGACTGTCAATTCAGGATTCAGGTCGGTCGTCTTACTCGCTTCCTTTTTGGTCGATAAGTCGACCGTTGATACGTAAAATTTAGGATATAAAATTTCTCCAAATTCTACGAACTATAGGCAAGAGCACCTATCATTCATAGTATAGGATATTTAGAAATAAATATCAAGTGTCGTATTCCACGGGGTTGTTGATTACTTCTACTCACACAAATTAATATTATTTTATCTAGATTTAAGAAGATTTTTAGAATAATAAAAGAGAAAAGAAAGAAAAGAGCATTTGATCGGAAATCCTTCTTGAGTTAAATAAATTGTAAAATCTAAATTCATAACCAAAAGCGATAGAATAATTCGATCGTGGAGGTTCCCAAATTATGGTAGAGCCTCTCTCGAGAGAACTACCACCTAACCTTAGGTTGATCGATTAAGACCCCTCGGCCAGTCGAAACACCTAAGCTTGCTTTATGCGGTGAGCCCCACTATTGGATTTGACTCCAATCCGGAAGATTTGTGTCACCCTCTCTCGAGGAATGCATGCAACTCTTTCCACTAATGAATGATCTACACAAATTCATGGATCTCTCGATCACTAGAAAATGGATCAAGAATTGATATTCATATACCGGCAATATGAGATCAATCGAGAAAAATCAAAAGTGGATCGTAATAATTCTTAAACTAAAGCTCCGAAAATGAGAGATTACAAAATAAGAAAAGCTTAAGAATTCATCCGATCAAATGCTATAAATTCAGCTAAACATATTTGAAAAGAGAAACATTTTTATAACTAAGTAAAGAGAATTACAATTGCAGGAATTGGAAATCTAAACTATGAATTGAAATTTGCAAGACATAAAGTAAATCTGCATAAAGAAAATACAATAAGAAAATGCTGAAAAAACTAATATAAAAATGACCCAATCTAAGCTAGGATCGGATTCCCATCACTTTGGCAGTAGCTGGCTTTTATAGGCAGAAAATTGGTGAGTCACGCCCTTGGTCACGCCCGTGACCAAGGGCGTGTAAGCTGCGTAATTGCGTCTTGAAAGCCCGGGAACGTTGGGGAAGAAAAACCGCCAAAATTAATCATCTCGACGGGTAACGGCCTCGGTCACCCCCGTGACCTAGGGCGTGACTTGACCGAATCTGGAAACGGCGGGAAACAACACGACCTGGAGTTATTCTGGCAGTTGCGGGAAGGGTCACCCCCTAGGTCATGGCCGTGACATGGAGTCACGCCCGTGACAGAGGGCGTGACTTGACCGAATCTTGAAACGGTGCGATCTGGAGTTATTCTGGCAGTTGCGGGAAGGGTCACCCCCTAGGTCATGGCCGTGACATAGAGTCACGCCCGTGACTTGGGGCGTGTAGGCTGGAAATGATGTGACCGCGTGTTCTGGCAGCTAGAAGATGGCTGGGTTGAGTCATGGCCGTGACTTGATGTCACGCCCTTGGTCATGGCCGTGACCTAGGGCGTGTAATACTAAATTGGGCTGGCGGCATGATCTGGCAGATGTAAGATGGCTGGGTTGAGTCATGGCCGTGACTTAAAGTCACGCCCTTGGTCATGGCCGTGACCGAGGGCGTGTACTGATGATTTTTGCATACTTGTTCCATTCTTTCCCCTGAACATGGCTGTGAGCTTAAATTTGCTATTAGCAGCCCCAGATTACCTGAAAACACAAAATAAAGCGAATTAGATATATATTAAACTAAAATTATATAAAAACTAATTAATTACTACTAAAATACTATATAAAAATAACTATAAATAATGCACTATCAAATACCCCCATACTTAAGCTTTTGCTATTCCAGAGCAAAAACTAATTTATAAGTACGAGAAGAATTTATAGGACATTTCCAAAAAGATTTACTTCTAATTATGTACTCCAAATCTTATAAAACTCATGTCAAAATAAGTTAAGAAATTAAAATTCAGATTTATAAGAAATAATTTATAATTCATAAATTGAGATGAGTAGAATAAATATTAGTTTCAAAATTCTCTAACTAAATCTTCATAAACAAAATTGCATTGAATTAAGTAAAATAACCAAGATTAAAATTATAGAAACTTTAAACATCATTAGAAACTTTTAGAAAACTACAAAATATTAACTATGCTCTCTCAAAAATATCTTAGGATAAGCAAATAAACTTGGCTAATTGGGGTAAAGTTGGCATTGAAGAAGTTACTTTGCATATAGGAAATGATGAATTTTATCCTCTCATTTCCATCTTTTTTTAATTTCTTTTTTTTTTATATCCCAAATGTATATGTTTAGGAGTGATGAATTTTATCCTCTCAACTCCATGCCATATAATCTTTTACTAATTTGGGTGCATATGTTTAGGAATGATGAATTTTATCCTCTCATTTCCATGACATATGATCTTTTCAAATATTTTTTTTATATGCCAAATAAAAGGGTTAAACAAAAAGGTAGGGGAAGGGCTAGGGTTTAAAGGCTACAAAAATTCCAAAGAAATATTTTAAGAGCATAGAAAATAAATTGAGCAATCTATAAGAAACTATGAGTTCAAGTTAATACTTACTACAAAATTGAATTATGATATTTTAAAGAGAGAAAGTAAAACTAAGAAATATTCTAAACAAATCAAAATAATGAAAAACTCATTAAATCAAATTCATCTAAAAATTAAATCTAACATATTTTGAAGAGAAATATATGATTTAAAAATTCATAAAAAGAAAACTCTTAAAAAAAAACCTATAAAGACAACTCATAATTAAAATTAATTTTGCATAAATAAAGTTTGGAGAATTTTAATATTACAAAATTTATCTTATTGGAAAAATAGTTTTTTTTATAAGTTTTTTTAAACATTTTAAAATAAAACAAATTTTTTTGTATTTTTCATATTTTTAAATCAAAATTGCAACAGAAAACAAAGAAACAATTTTTTTATGATTTTTAACATGTTTTCAAATTTTTTTTTTTTTGATTTTTTTATAAAAATAAACATTAGAGAACACCCCCCCATACTTAAAGATAAACATTGTCTCCAATGTTTATAAATAAGAATGAAAAGGCCAAACAGGAAAAGAAAATGCATAAAATAAAAGAAAAATAGCAAAAATATAAAGATAAGCAAGGGGTGCCTCCCAAGAGCGCTTTGTTTAACGTCTTTTAGCTAGACGTTAAGGGTTAGCTAAAAGGATATTCAAATTGAAAATGCACAGGCAACTCCCTTAATTCACGCTGAGGTAAAAATGCCGAAAACTGTTGCCCGACGACTCCTCCGCTATAATCCTGATTCTTTTGTTTTCCGTTAGCGCGAAATTGTGAATCCAAATTACCTATACATACCTTAGGTAATTTGGATTGCTGGAGATGAGCGGAAAATGGATCGGTGAAGATGTTTGGTTGCACCGGCTCATCCTCTACATGAAAATCGTTAGAAGAAAAAGAATCAAAATTAAGCGAGTCAGAAAATATTTCACAAGGAGGAGTTTCTTGTGAAAACACATGATTAAGCTCCGGTTGTTCATTTTCAAAAATAAAATTCGTATCCAAAAATTTATTTGAAATTCCAAGTGGACTAAATTCATGGGACACAATATTTTCATGAATTTCACTTTCAAAGTGAATCATTGGCGAGAGAGAAAATTCATGAAAAATAGGAGGAGATTCGGGCGGAGGAGGTGAAGAAACATGTTCTTCATCAATTTCGTCCGGTGTCTCCATGACTCTTTTAAATTCGTGGTAAAGAAGTTCTTCTTGAGCTTGGGTATAAATATTTAAATTTTGATAAATAGAATCTGGAGAATACCCAAGAGTAGAAGAAAAAGAATTTTGTGGGGTAAAAGAGGAGGAATGAAAATCTTGATTGACTGAATTTCCTTCATCGCACCGAAAACTATCAGGGTGATCTTGCCACCATGAATAATTAATATCGAAGCAAGAAGAAATATTATTAGAATCGAAAAAATCATTCGCATGAAAACTAGATGAATTATTTTCATCAAAGTTTGAATAATTATTTTCATAAATAAACTCAAAATTATTTCCATAAGAAAAATTTTGAGAGTAAAAATTAATATAACAATCCTCACTTCGATGCGGTGCTCCACAAAAATTACAATTAACTTGGCGCTTTCGTGCGGCTTCCAAAAGATTGACTTTATTTTGAAGCTCGGCAACTTTGGCGGCCAATTGAGATAACATTTTTGAAGAAAGAAAATTGAACAACCGTCACTTAATAGAATGAAATTTGAAAATAAATCAAAAAGAGAAATGGGGGCGGAGAAAGAGATTGATAAAAGTAATAAAATTCACGCTTTCAAAATATCAACAAAAATATGTCCCCGGCAACGGCGCCAAAAACTTGATAGCTAAAATTTAGGATATAAAATTTCTCCAAATTCTACGAACTATAGGCAAGAGCACCTATCATTCATAGTATAGGATATTTAGAAATAAATATCAAGTGTCGTATTCCACGGGGTTGTTGATTACTTCTACTCACACAAATTAATATTATTTTATCTAGATTTAAGAAGATTTTTAGAATAATAAAAGAGAAAAGAAAGAAAAGAGCATTTGATCGGAAATCCTTCTTGAGTTAAATAAATTGTAAAATCTAAATTCATAACCAAAAGCGATAGAATAATTCGACCGTGGAGGTTCCCAAATTATGGTAGAGCCTCTCTCGAGAGAACTACCACCTAACCTTAGGTTGATCGATTAAGACCCCTCGGCCAGTCGAAACACCTAAGCTTGCTTTATGCGGTGAGCCCCACTATTGGATTTGACTCCAATCCGGAAGATTTGTGTCACCCTCTCTCGAGGAATGCATGCAACTCTTTCCACTAATGAATGATCTACACAAATTCATGGATCTCTCGATCACTAGAAAATGGATCAAGAATTGATATTCATATACCGGCAATATGAGATCAATCGAGAAAAATCAAAAGTGGATCGTAATAATTCTTAAACTAAAGCTCCGAAAATGAGAGATTACAAAATAAGAAAAGCTTAAGAATTCATCCGATCAAATGCTATAAATTCAGCTAAACATATTTGAAAAGAGAAACATTTTTATAACTAAGTAAAGAGAATTACAATTGCAGGAATTGGAAATCTAAACTATGAATTGAAATTTGCAAGACATAAAGTAAATCTGCATAAAGAAAATACAATAAGAAAATGCTGAAAAAACTAATATAAAATGACCCAATCTAAGCTAGGATCGGATTCCCATCACTTTGGCAGTAGCTGGCTTTTATAGGCAGAAAATTGGCGAGTCACGCCCTTGGTCACGCCCGTGACCAAGGGCGTGTAAGCTGCGTAATTGCGTCTTGAAAGCCCGGGAACGTTGGGGAAGAAAAACCGCCAAAATTAATCATCTCGACGGGTCACGGCCTCGGTCACCCCCGTGACCTAGGGCGTGACTTGACCGAATCTGGAAACGGCGGGAAACAACACGACCTGGAGTTATTCTGGCAATTGCGGGAAGGGTCACCCCCTAGGTCATGGCCGTGACATGGAGTCACGCCCGTGACAGAGGGCGTGACTTGACCGAATCTTGAAACGGCGCGATCTGGAGTTATTCTGGCAGTTGCGGGAAGGGTCACCCCCTAGGTCATGGCCGTGACATAGAGTCACGCCCGTGACTTGGGGCGTGTAGGCTGGAAATGATGTGACCGCGTGTTCTGGCAGCTAGAAGATGGCTGGGTTGAGTCATGGCCGTGACTTGATGTCACGCCCTTGGTCATGGCCGTGACCTAGGGCGTGTAATACTAAATTGGGCTGGCGGCATGATCTGGCAGATGTAAGATGGCTGGGTTGAGTCATGGCCGTGACTTAAAGTCACGCCCTTGGTCATGGCCGTGACCGAGGGCGTGTACTGAAGATTTTTGCATACTTGTTCCATTCTTTCCCCTGAACATGGCTGTGAGCTTAAATTTGCTATTAGCAGCCCCAGATTACCTGAAAACACAAAATAAAGCGAATTAGATATATATTAAACTAAAATTATATAAAAACTAATTAATTACTACTAAAATACTATATAAAAATAACTATAAATAATGCACTATCAACCGTCAGCTCAGGAGGCAGGTCGGTCGGCCTACTCGTGGAAGCGATCATTTCTATATTGTCAGGCTGCGTCGTTTTCTTCTTCTTTCTCTTATCCTTCGAGCGATCTCTCTCGCGGCTTTTTCCGGGCTTCTCAAGAACTTCGAGCTGGGCCATTAGATCCACCATCTTTTTCGGGTTGTTCAGCCTAAAAGTTCTGCCAGAATAGAAGCTCCTGGAACATTTTATAACCAACATGGTGAAATCGGCGCGGTCTCCGGCTAGAACTGATATTTTCGAAATCTTCTCGGAAATTTAAGAATATGCGGGGATTATGTTTACCCAGAAGACCGCTTTCAAGAGGATTACTCGCAGACCGTGCGGTTTGCGGATCCAAGTCGCCCGGCTCAGGTTATACAAGGTCCATCAACACCAACTAGCACGGGCCGGGCGGTCTGACATAATTCTGACCGCCCTCAAGTACTAAAGATAATCCAAGCCCAAGTCCAATAGGACAAGTCGCGGTCTCAAGTCGGAGACCGGGCGGATTGCGCCATAGAGACAAGCCAAGGTTCGGGATCAAAGAACAAGCCACGGTCTCAAGGCAAAGACCGCCCGGATTGCATCGTCGCCTTGGTCGCGTCATCCTCAGCCTCTGGTCAGACAGGTCGAAAGGGCAAGCAGCCAAGTCGCGCGGCTTCTTTCTTTTCCTTCTTTGTGTATCCTGTCACCGCCTGCCCGTTTCTCCTGTACCCGGGCAGGCGGTTATTTTATCCCTGCCCGTTCGGGCAAGCCCCTGGGCCTATAAATAGGGGGCGGCACTGTTCCCAAGACACGCACACTCAAATCCAGGAGCTCGCTTGTTTGAGCTGCGGTCTCGAGTTTCCCGTCTTGCGGACTGTCTGACCGGCCGGCTTCTTCTTTCCTGCACTTGTAACCGCTGTAACCGCCTCATTTTAATCAAAGGAAAGCCCATCACAGGAGTGGCATTTGCCGTGACGGGCGAAGTCTGGCCTTGACCGCTGCTAGCGGTCTCATTTTTCCCAACTAAAAAGTAACCGGCAACCCGCAGCCTCTGATTTCCTTCGGAGGTGAGATTTCGGACTCAACAGAAACAAACGACCTTCAGATCGTGGATTGTCGGTGAAATCCTCACTGCAATGTCAGACCGCCAGTTCCCCCGTGGAGACCGCTCCGATCACAGCGAGGACTCTTTGTGGGAAGCCTTGGAGCAATCCAGGAGAGAAACCGAGCGGGCTCAGAGGGTCACTGATCAGCGACTTGAAGCGATCAGCCAGACTTTAACAATGCTAACCGAGCGGCTAGTTCCACAACAAACCGCGGCTAATCAGGCGGTGACCCCGGTCCCTCCTCCACCCCCTCTTTACCCGCTACCACAAGCCGCTAACTTCCAGCCCCAGCAAGAAGGCTTTGCGGCTAGGCAAAGCTTCTATCAGGAAGCCGCGCACAGCATGCCGGCTCGGGCCCTTGATTTCCAGGGGGCGGTTTTTCACGCTGCCCTCCTTTCCTACCCTCCTGAAGTTCCTATTCATCACTCCTACCCGTCAGAAGCTGCCGCCCGGTCCTCTTATCAGGCGGCTTATCCGCGAATAGCCGCAGCTCCGGCGGCTTATTATCCTACTCCACTGTATGAAGATATGGAAGAAACTTCTCCCTTTGTGGCCGAAGTCAGAGGGGAGCCTGCCCCTAATAATTTCAGAGAGCCTCGCCTGCCATCTTTCAATGGGGAGACAGATCCCACGGTTCATTTACAAGCCTTCGAGTCAGCCATCGCTCTTAGAACCTTAACTGATGCGACCAAGTGCAAGCTTCTTGTGACCTCCTTTGAAGGACAAGCAAGAGAGTGGTTTTATGGATTGCACCCCAGGTCAATCCGTTGTTTCGCTGAGCTGCGAAGGGAATTCCTGCTGAGATTCTCTACCTCAAGGAAGGGAAAGAGTGGCCCGGCGGCCCTTTTCAAAATAAAACAGCGGGAAGACGAGACGTGGGCTCGTTTTGTAGACCGCTTCCAGAAAGAAATCATGGAGGTCCAAAATGTTGATCCCGAGTTGTACAGCGTTGCCCTCATTCATGGTTTGAGGGAGGGCCCCTTAAAATTTGAAGCAAATATAAGGGAGCCTAGGATTTATCAAGAGATGATAAGTTTGGCAAATATGTTTATCAGAGGAGAGAAGAGTAATCCAGGCTACGTCGCAAAGCTGGTAAGCGACAAGGAGCAATCAAATCCGTCCTTCCATCATCCTCCATCGAATCAGTCCCACTTTGAACCCCGTTCCCAAAGGGGGAGAAATTACAAAAATAAGTAACCATTCATGGGCCATCAGCGGTTTCAAGATCAGAAACCACTTTTGTCCATCGCTCCCGCTCCATCCGCTCCTCTTCCGCAAATCATGTTGGTATACTTACAACAGTACACCGCGCAACCACCTCCAGTCATTCCATCCACTCAATATGATGACTCGCAAGAGTCATTCACTCCCTTAAACGTCACCATGGACGAAGTAGTCCAGATTCTACAAAAGAGGCCAGATTTCAAAAGGCCTGCTCCTCTGAAGTCGGATATCCGCAATCGATATCCGAACCTTTATTGTGAATATCATAAAGAATGGGGGCATCTAACCGAAGACTGTCGGGCCCTTCATTTGCTGATAGAGAGACTCCTGGGAGAAGGAAAGCTCCGGGGTCTAGTTCGGAAAGATACAACTGCCGAACCAAGTTCCGAGAAGAGAAAAGAGAAAGAAACAGTAGAAGTAACCTGGGAATGTGGCGGGGCCCCTCCTGCTCGTATGATTCTTGTCGCACGGGTAGAACGGGACGCCGCGTGGCTTCACAGCACGCTCAATCACATCCACTACCATTCGAGTCAGATCTATGGCCTTCTTATTCAGACTGGCGACCAGGTCACTCGACTTCATCGTGAGGATAACCCCCAAGAGCCACATCAGCCGTGAGCGGCTTTAAACTTTCATGAACTATGTTTGTAATTTTTCTTATTCGCTTCTTGGGATGATCTGACAATTTGGTTTACTTTGGATAATATTTTCCTTTAGCACCTTCTGATGTGCTTATAACCCGCATAATTTATGCCGAAATGTCTTATGCCGAATTGATGTGCAGGTCGCGCGACTGGCGTTAAATGCTTGAGATTTTTGTTGAATTTCATTAACATGCTGATTGTAGGTTTCTGTTTAATCGGCCTGACTTGCCTATGCGCAAGCCATTGTTTATTCTTGTTATCTGTGCTGCTTGTGTGATATAATCCGCATGGTTTAATGTCATATCCGCGCCATAGTTTTGTTATTTGCAGATCGTTAACTCTATAAGTAGTAACCATTACGGTGATCCATTCATACTTTCTGAAATGGCGCGAGCTAAGCAAAAGTCGTCGCGGTCTGAGAAAGTTCACGCGGTCCGAACTGACGCGGCTTCCGCTTTCCGATCGGCCAATCATAAAGAGTGTCGCTTAACTCAGATCGAGTTGAATGATTTTATTGAAGAATATATGGTTGATAGTGTTTACCCAAAAGACCGCTTCCAATAGAATTACTCGCAGACCGGGCGGTTTGTAGTTATAAGTTGCCCGGTTAGGGTTTTACAAGGTCCATCAACACCAACTAGCAAGGGCCGAGTGGCCTGACAAGATTCAGATCGCCTCCAAGTACTGAAGATTATCCAGGCCCAAGTCCAAAAAGGCAAGCCGCGGTCTCAAGTCGGAGATCGCCCGGGTTGTACCATAAAGACAAGCCAAGGTTCAAATCCAAAGGATAACCCGCGGTCTCAAGACGGAGACCGCTCGGATTACATCGTCACCTTGGTCGCGTTGTCTTCAACCCCTGGTCAGACAGGTCGGAAGGGCAAGCCGCCAAGCCGCGCGGCTTCTTTCTTTTCTTCTTTGTGTATCCCGTCACCGCCTGCCCATTTCTCCTGTACCCGAGCAGGCGGTTATTTTATCCCTGCCCGTTCAGGAAGGCCCTCGAGCCTATAAATAGGGGGCAACACTGTTCCCAAGACACGCACACTCGAATCTAGGAGCTCGCTTGTTTGAGCTGCGGTCTCAAATTTCCCGTCTTGCGAACTGTCTGACCGGCCGGCTTCTGCTTTCCTGCACTTGTAACCCGTTGTAACCGCTTCTTTTGAATAAAAGGAAAGCCCATCACAGGAGTGGCATTCGCCGTGATGGGCGAAGTCTGGCCTTGACCGCTGCTAGCGGTCTCGTTTTCTCCACCTAAAAAGTAACCGGTAGCCCGCAGCCTCCGATTTCGTTCGGAGGTGCGATTTCAGACTCAACAGAAACACGCGACCTTCAGATCGCAGATTGTCGGTGAAATCCTCTTTGCCATAATGTCAGACCGCCAGTTCCCCCTTGGAGACCGCTCCGATCATAGTGAGGACTCTTTGTGGGAAGCCTTGGAGCAATCCAGAAGAGAAGCCGAGCGGGCTCAGAGGGCGACTGATCAGCGGTTGGACGCAATCAGTCAGACTTTGGCCCTATTAACCGAGCGGTTAGTTCCACAGTAAACCGCGGTTAATCAGGCGGTGACTCCAGTTCCTCCTCCGCCTCCACCTTACCCGCTACCACAAGCCGCCAACCTCCAATCTCAGCAAGAAGGCTTTGCGGCTAGGCAAAACTTCTATCAGGAAGCCGCGCACAGCATGCCGGCTCGGGCCCTTGATTTCCAGGTGGCGGCTTCTCATGCTGCCCGCCTTTTTCTTACCCGCAGGAGGGTGCAGCCCGTCTCCTACCCGCCTGAAGCTCCTATTCATCACTCCTACCCGCCAGAAGCAGCTGCCCGGTCCTCTCACCAGGCGGCTTGTCCGCAAGTAGCCGCAGCTCTGGCGGCTTATTATCCTGCTCCTCTATATGAAGATATGGAAGATACTTCTCCCTTTGTGGACGAAGTCTGAGGGGAACCTGCCCCTAATAACTTCAGAGAGCCTCGCCTGCCAGCTTTCAATGGAGAGATTGATCCCACTGTTCATTTACAAGCCTTCGAGTCAGCCATCGCTCTTAGGACCTTGACTGATGCGACAAAGTGCAAACTCCTTGTGACCTCCTTTGAAGGACAAACAAGGGAGTGGTTTTATGGGCTGCACCCCAGATCTATCAGTTGCTTTGCCGAGCTGCGTAGAGAATTTCTGCTAAGATTCTCTACTTCAAGGAAGAGGAAAAGTGGCCCGGCGGCCCTTTTCGATATAAAGCAGCGGGAGGATGAAACGTGGGCCCGTTTCGTGGACCGCATCCAGAAGGAGATCATGGAAGTCCAGAATGTGGGTCCAGAGTTGTATAGGGTTGCCCTCATTCATGGTTTGAGAGAGGGCCCCCTAAAATTTGAAGCGAATATAAGGGAGCCTCGAACTTATCAGGAAATGATAAGTTTAGCAAACATGTTTATCAGAGGAGAGAAGAGCAATCCGGGCTATGTCGTAAAGTTGGTAAGCGACAAGGAGCAGTCCAATCCGTACTTTCACAATCCACCATCAAATCAGTCTCGCTTTGAACCCAGTTCCCAAAGGGGGAGGAACTACAAAAATAAGTAACCATTCATGGGCCATCAGCGGTTTCAAGATCAGAAACCACCGTTGGCCATCGCTCCCGCTCCATCCGCTCCTCTTCCGCAAATCATGCCGGTATACTTACCACAGTATACCGCGCAGCCACCTCCAGTCATTTCATCCACTCAATATGATGACTCGCAAGAGTCATTCACTCCCATAAATGTCACCATGGATGAAGTGGTCCAGATTCTACAAAAGAGGCCAGATTTCAAAAGGCCTGCTCCTCTGAAGTCGGATATCCGCAGTCGAAATCCGAACCTTTATTGTGAATATCACAAAGAAGGGGGCATCTGACTGAAGACTGTCGGGCCCTTTGTTTGCTGATAGAGAGACTCCTGGGAGAAGGAAAGCTCCGGGGTCTTGTTCGGAAAGATGCAATTGCTGAACCAACTGCCGAGAAGAAAAAAGAGAAAGAAATAGTGGAAGTAACCTAGGAATGCGACGACGTTGAAGATGTCGGCTGCTATGGCACCATCCACCCTTCCACTGAATGCATCGAAGTCAATGATATGGGCCCCTTGGGGGACATCTATTGTATCCATGGAGGAGCTGGAGTGGAGTCATCTCGCAAGTCCAGCATTGCAAGAGTTCTGAAACAGGAAGTGACAGTCACTACAAGTTCTCCCCCTAAAGGCACCATTGTCACTTTTGGTCAGGACAACCTTCCCCCAAATGCCAATCCCTTCGATGATGCTGTGGTCATCAAAGCTGTCATCGAGAATTATACAGTTCACAAGATCTTGATTGATACAGGCAGCTCCGTCAATCTCCTTTTCCGCCCAACTTTCGAAGCCATGAAGACCGGAAAGCCTTTGCTTTCCACCGACGGGCCCCTTTACGGTTTTTCTGGGGAGAAGAAAGAAGCAGAGGGTTCAGTAAAGCTCCTGGTCTCTCTTGGAGGAGTAATAAAGCTAATCAATTTCGTGGTGGTGGATGCCCTGAGCAATTACTGCGCCATCTTCGGGAGGCCGATTCTTAATGCATACAGGGCAGTAGTGTCTACCTTTCACCTTGCTCTCAAGTTCGCTGTCGAAGGAAAGCAGTATCGGGTTAGAAGCAACCCAAAGGTGGCTCGGGAGTGCTATGTCCGAACTGTCAACATGATCACCGACGTTTCACTTCCCGAGGCCATGGCTGAAGTTCTGGAAATTGCTGAATCCTCAAGGGCTGCTGTGGAAGAGAAAGATCGCGAAGGGGTTCACCTGGAACCTGCCTAGGCAACCCAAGAGTTTCCTATTGCTGAAGGGGAAGAAAAGAAGCTGGTTATCAATGCTGAGTTGCTGGAGGAGGAAAAAGTGGAGCTAATCTCTTGCCTGTTGGAGAATCTGGATATCTTCGCTTAGTCAGCGGAGGATATGCCAGGAGTGGATCCAGACGTGGCTTGTCATCATCTCAATGTATCTTCTGAGTTCAAGCCTGTCCAGCAAAATAAGAGAGAAGTGGCGACCAAGCTGGCGTTGCCCATCAGAGAGGAGGTTTCCAAACTCCTGAAAGCGGGTTTTATTTCTGAAATTCAATATCCCACGTGGATGTCGAATGTTGTAATGGTTAAGAAATCTGGTGGGAAGTGGCGCATGTGCGTGGACTTCACCAAACTTAATAAAGCGTGCCCTAAAGATTGATACCCTCTACCTCAGATAGATGTCTTGGTTGATTCTGCGGTTGGGTATGGTTTTTTGAGTTTCCTCGATGCTTTCTCTGGGTATCATCAAATTAAAATGCATAAACCTGACATCCTGCATACTTCATTTATCACAAACGATGGGTGTTACTGCTATCTCGTAATGCCCTTCGGTCTTAAAAATGCGGGCGCAACATACCAAAGAATGATGGATACCGTCTTTAAGCATCAAAAATGCAGGAATCTCGAAGTTTACGTTGATGATCTTCTTCTAAAAAGTAAAACATTCTCATTGCACTTGAAAGACCTCGTAGAGACGTTCGCTACTCTACGGAGGTTCAAGTTAAAATTAAACCCATTAAAATGTGTGTTTGGGGCAAACAAAGGAAAGTTTCTTGGGCATCTCTTAACTCCAAATGGCCTTGCACCAAATCCAGATAAAGTGAAGGCCATCTTTGATATGACCCCTCCTCGAAATACCAAAGAAGTTCAGCAACTTGGGGGGAGATTGGCAGGATTGAGCAGGTTTATCGCCAAGTCCGGAGATAAAAGTGCCCCATTCTTTAAAACACTGCGAGGGGGATCAAAGTTTGAATGGATCGAGGAGTGTAACAAGGCTTTTGAGCAGCTAAAAGTACAGTTAACTTCGACTCCACTACTCCAAAGTCCCCGTGAGGGAGAAATGTTATTCTTATATCTGGGATTCGGCCCGGATGCGGTGAGTTCTGTCCTCATTCGGGAGGAAAAGAAGAGGCAGTTCCCAATATACTACGTCAGCCATATTCTTAAAGATGCAGAAACCAGATATTCGATTTTTGAGAAACTAGCCTTGGCCTTGGTTATGTCTGCGCGAAGGCTTCGTCCTTATTTTCAGGCTCATTCTGTCCAAGTTATTACAGATCATCCTTTAAAAAATGTTCTTGAAAAGCCAGACCATTCAGGGAGGTTAGCTAAATGGGCTATTGAACTAAGCGAATTTGAGATATCATACATCCCCCGAACAGCGATCAAAGCGCAAATCTTGGCAGATTTCTTGGTAGATACGGCAGAACCTAGTCCTAAACAGATGGTGCAATCTCCTTTGGCTTGGGTCATTTATGTGTATGGGGCTTCTGGCAGAAACTCCGTGGGAGCCGGGGTAGTCTTGATCAGTCCGAATGGCATCAGGCTGGAGCAAGCTATCAAGTTCTTCTTTCCAGTTACGAATAATCAGGCAGAATATGAAGCACTTTTGGCTGGGCTGAGGCTTGCGAGAGAACTTGGCATAGAATATGTACATGTTAGAACCGATTTACTGGTAATGGCCTCTCAGGTCTTGGGGAATTATGAGACAAGGGAGCCGATTCTGAAGATATATCTGCTGCTAGCCAAAAAGGAAATCGGAAGATTCATGATATTTATTATCGAGCACATCCCAAGAACGCAAAATGGGGAAGTAGATGAGTTGTCAAAGTTCGGTCTTCCATCCGGGGGAGTGACCTTTGAACTTATCCACCCAGCAACAAATGAGGCGGAACTTATGCAAATTGATCAGAACCCTTCATGGAAGGAACCTTATGAGCTGTTTTTGTCAAAAGAAGAGTTTCATCATTCCATCAAAGATAGGAGAAAGTTCAAAAGGAAGGCGACATACTATTATTTGATAGTGGGAGTTCTATACAGAAAGACTTTGATCTCTCCCTCAGCACGATGTGTTTCAGAGGACGAAATCCCAACCATACTTCAGGAAGTTCTTTCCGGGGAGTGTGGTAGCCATTCAGGAGCAAAGACTCTGGAAAAGAGAATCTTAAGGCAGGGATATTTCTGGCCAACCATGAGAAAGGATGCTGAAGCATTCGCCAAGCGATGTGTTCAGTGTCAAAAGTTCGCTTCTCTTCAGCATTTGCCTGCTCAGACTCTCAGATCAATAACTGCACCATGGCCCTTTGTAGTTTGGGGGATGGATCTTGTTGGACCCTTCCCAATAGCCAGCGGCCAGCGTCGTTTTATTATCGTAATGATTGATTACTTCAGCAAATGGATTGAGGCGAAGGCATTAGCAAAAATTACAACCCAAATTATCAGAAACTTCATCTGGGGAGAAATAGTCTGCCGGCATGGAATTCCGCTAGCAATTATCACTGATAATGGTCCACAGTTCAATAATCCAGAGATGATAAATTTTTGTGATCAGGTGGGAATTGATCTTCGATTTGCCTCGGTACATCATCCAAGAACAAATGGTCAAGTAGAAGCAGCAAACAGGCAAATCCAGCAGCTCCTGATGAAAAGAGTTTTGAATCAAAGGGGAAATTGGGCAGATCAACTTCCTTCCATCCTTTGGAATATTCGTACTACCCCGTCTTCAGCTACAGGGGAGACACCATTCAAATTATCTCATGGCTCGGAAGCTGTTGTTCCGGTAGAATTTGAGGTGGTCACTCCAAGAGTTATGCAAAAGAAGGAGGAGAAGCATGGATAGAAGACAATGATGAGGCTATCAAGTATAGTCTGGATCTGATCGAAGAGCTCCAGGACGAGGCAACAATCAGACAGTAAGAAGTTAAAAGGAGGATGGTAAAGTACTTTGACAAAAATGTCAGGGTAAAGCATTTTGCAGTTGGGGACGTTGTGCTGAAGAAAGTTGATGCAGCAGCCAGAGCAGGCAACGTCGGGAAGCTAAATCCTAATTGGGCTGGACCTTTCATCATCAAGGAAGTAGTAAAAAGTGGGGCTTACCGCCTCCAAACAAGTGAAGGAGAAGACATCTCACGCACCTGAAGCGGTGACGATCTCAAACGGTTCTATCCTTAAAATGTCTTCTTTACTTTCCTACAATTTTTTAGATATTTCAATGAGAAGACCCATGCTGACACTTCTCCATGTCTGATGTTTTCTTTTTTGCACTTTCTTATATATCAACCTCACTGAACCGCGGAGACATCGCCAAGCTCTGCTCGAACCCCCTCGGATTGTAGTCATTAGCGTAAAACCACGAAGATCATGTGTAGCGGGGAGTTTTCGCACACGTGTAGTGGTAGCTTGCCAATTCCCGTGTGGTGGTCTTCGGAACCTTGGATCCCGGCTGATATCCGACACACCCCTGCATCAAGGGAGGTCTAGGTGAATGTTGGCTCTATCATGCCCCGAGAGGGATATAGTTACAGCTTTGATGATCTTTCTGAGGAAAGCAATGGCGGTATAGCCCCCGCGGCATAACCACACCTGCCCAACTGATCATCTTAGTCTATGACCATCGAATACTCCTAGGTACTCTCAAGCGATGCCTAAGTGGGACCCACAACTGAGTTGATCTCTCTGAGGAAAGCAATGTTCGCCGCCTAGGCCCACCTGCCCAATTGATCAACTCGGCTTGTAGCCCTAGGCAAGAGAGCAGTTGAGTCGCTTACAGCCCTTATGACCACTTGAGGAAAGCAATGTTCGCCGCCTAGACCCACCTGCCCACTTGGTCATCTGAGTCAGTACCTGTCTTTTTTCTTTATTTCTACAGCTCTTATGACCACTTGAGGAAAGCAATGTTCGCCGCCTAGGCCCACCTGCCCACTTGGTCATCTGAGTCTGTAGCCATCTCTTGTTACACTACAGGGAATTATCTCATCCTATATGGTTACTCTAGACCATTTGGGAGAAAGAAAAACAGGATTTTTTATTGGCACATCACAAACCGGTCGGCTTGATGTTTAAACCGGTCGGTTTGGAATATGCAGGTACTAGATGCATCATGCGGTCTGGTTCTCAGACCGGACGACTTGGAATAAGCAAGTACTAGATGCATCATGCGGTCTGGTTGTCAGACCGGACGACTTGAAACAAGCGAGATACTATAAAATATCACAAGGCAAATATCAAGGGATCAAGCATGATCCAGATCGGTCGACCTCATCATTTGGTTTATGGGCCTATCATCTTTATGGTTCTCAATTCAATCCGTTCGGTTAATAACGGATTCTGCACAATCAGGCAATTGTGATTCTCATTGCAAGTATCAAGCTACTAAACCGCTGAAAGAATGCATAGTCCGCACGGATTTATCAATCGATGTTATGTCACATAAATCATTCAGGTTAAAAGTTAATCACGCGGCCTATCAATTGTCTTCTTATGACTTAAAGTTCTATCTTGCGAGGCAATTGCAAAAAACCAAGTCATAGTCGCGCGGCTTAGTTATGACAATTTCCTGTTCGATTATTAATTATGTTCACAGAGATGAAGCTTGCAGCAATTGGAGTTGTAGGCCGCTCGAATTTAAATGCTGGCCGCTCGACCTGTTGATTATTCTTATGACTTGGCATTCTCTAAAGCAATTATACAAAGTCAGCAATCGGAGTTGTAGGCCGCTCGAATTTAAATACTGGCCGCTCGACCTGTTGATTATTCTTATGACTTGGCATTCTCTAAAGCAATTATACAAAGTCAGCAATCAGAGTTGTAGGCCGCTCGAATTTAAATACTGGCCGCTCGACCTGTTGATTATTCTTATGACTTGGCATTCTCTAAAGCAATTTTACAAAGTCAGCAATCAGAGTTGTAGGCCGCTCGAAATCAAATACTGGCCGCTCGACCTATTGATCGTTCTTACGACTTGGCATTTTTTATCCTGTAAAGAAATTATACGAAGTCAAATAATAATCGCGCGGCTTCGTTATGTTCGGCTCCCTTGGTATAACAAGGCATTCATAATAAGGTAAGGCAGAACTTGGATTCCTATCCGCTCGATAAAATATCCAAGCCGCATCGACTACGTGACGTAACATTATAGTTGACACTTTCTCGGGATGAATCAAATCAACTTGAACCGAATTGAAGAAACAAGCTATGCGAATAGGTTTCTTTTACTGATAATTATTTAACCGGATCCTAACCGGTTGAGTTAATATTAAGTCGCACGACTTGGTTAGAAAGGTCAATTATCTAAAGCAGAAAGAGATCGCCAACAATCACAGGTGAGTCGCAGAAAGTAGACAACTAGATAGGTAAAAGCTTTCCATTCCATTGTCAAAATATTCTTACATCATGCTTTAAACCGACCGGCTAACAAAATCAAGCCGTCGACTATTCAAAATAAAAAAGCAAAATACAACTACTGATTATTCTGCTTGAGTTTCTTCGATGCAGGAGCACTCGAGTGTTCGCTGCCACCAATTGAAACATCATGGGAATAACCCTCGCTACTCGTCGAAGATGAGCTGCTTAGTTAGCCCGACTTGCGCCCGCTCCCTTCGTCAGAATCAGTGGACTCGGAGTCCGAGCCGCTCTCTTCCTCTTTAGCCGCAGCGGACTTCTCGGCTTCATCATCCTCGTCGTCACTCTCCTCTAAGATGGATCCGTCGGCTTTATTCTCTCCTTTGGCTTTCCGTCTGATCTTCTCTAACTTCCTTTGCAATATTGGGTAGGCGTCTGAGAAGGTGAAATGCTCGAAACCAGGCGCGAACCCTTTGAGCTCCCGCAGGCGGTTAAAAGCATTGTTGATTCCCTTGGCGACAAGAGGAAAAAGCTCCTCTCGATAGACCGGATTGGTCTCGTCATACTTTGACTGCAAAAAAGAGTAAGGTAAGAGACCGTGCGGTCTGGAAAATTCAGAAGAATGGTTGGCCAGGTGATAACTTACCGACTCGGCTTCCTTTAGCCGCGCATTTTCCTTCTTCAACTCGGCAATTTCCATCTCTAGGTGATCATTCGCTTTGATCAACCTTTTAAAGGTCATTCCCATGAAGACATTGGTGATAAGGCTCTCAGCACCAACCCGCGCGGCCTCCCGGGCGAGCTCTTCTTCAGGAATCTTCCTCAAACGCCTAAAGTTCTGTCGGCCGAACATGGCAATACTGGCGGCCTCAGCATGCCTGCCCGACTTCTCATTCGCCCAGTGGGGGAGCGCAGTAGAGACTTGGACACCGTCGCCGTCCGGATGCCAGGTCAAGACCGTGCGGCCTCTTAAATCCTTCACCTTGCTGAAGGAACGGAGTGCGGAGAAGTCGCCCGAGGAGGCCGAATCCTCCCCATCAGATGGCAGCGGCTTGTTCCTGATTTGTCTCTTTCTCTTCTCCATCTGAGTTAAGACCAAACTAGCCGGGCTGACCGGCTTGTTAGCAGGTACGATGGCCTCGGCTGCGAAAAGAGAAGAGTTAGCACAAAAGATCGAGCGGTCAACATTAAAGTCGGAAGCGGATTGAAGGAAAGCTTACTATCTTCAGGCCGAACATTCTCTAATTCGGCAAGTAGCAGGATGTAATAGCTTACGTTAAGCCACTCATCCTCGAGAAGCTTGCAGGTTTTCTTCTCGACTTCGCTGATAGCGACCTGTTGAAAGGCCTCCTCCGGACGCACTTGCGGGTTCGGGTTCAGCAGGCCAAGTCGGCGTTCGAAAATCAAGTACCTCTCCGACCAGGCTGTGACCTTGTTCGCAAGGTTGACCATCTTCAACCCGCGGCAGCCGAAGTAGAGGTGGCCTTTGAAGACATTCGACTCAGAGTCCGGGATAGCCCGCACCGAGAATATCTTCCTGAAAAGGTCCATGGAGAAGCGAACTCTCTGAGACCGCAGGTAGGAGATGAAGTTGCAAATCCCGGCCATCGAGTTAGGGGAGATTTGGCCGGGTACAACTCCATAATGGTCAAAGACCATGACGAGCTCAATTGAAATGGGGAACTTGAAGCCACAATCGAAATGGTCGATTGGGATCGCGATTTGGTTTGGGCCAGAAGAATTCATCCGCTCATCACGGAGCGGAAGCCGCGCGAGCAGCGGACTGTCAGACATATGCTTCTCAACGAATTCATCCAATTCTTCCTTTGTCAAACAACACTCCTCGAGGTCTGCCGAGTGAAATGCTACAGAGTCTTCGGAGCGAGTAGCAGAGGTTTTCGCAGGTCGCTTCGCCTGACGCTTTGCTCCCATCTTGAAATTTTGGTAAGAAGACTTTCGGGAGGGCGCTACTTATAAGAACGGCTGATCTGCATTTATCAAGGGTCAAATCACGGCTAGACCAATCAACCCGCGCGGGTGCATCACCACGAAAGACAACCACAAAGACATAAGTATAATTCAAGCAGGCGAAATAAAGGAGCACAGAAACAAGCCGATCGGCTTATAAAGTAATCCGCATGCATCAATCAACATACGACAAGAATGCAAAATAAATTCAAATACTCAGACCGCGCGGTCTGAAGACAGACCGAATATTATAAAATCAAGTTCAAACAGTTGTCCAAAGGACCGAATAAAATATTACAAAATAGTTATCTTCAAACCGCTCATCACTGGCGAGTATCACTCGGTACGTCCTCCCTGTGAAGTCGCGCGACATGATCGCCGATTTGAATGATAGTTCCTTGCATCTGATTCATGCTGTGATTAAGGTGGTTGATCATGCTATGAAGTCGGGCGGCATCCTTTTCTACTCGCGCTGCAGGAATCACGCGATTAGGTAAGGTCGCCGCGGCCTCATTTGCACCAGCAACAGGATGGACCATCCCAACTACTGGAAGAGTCGAGCTCGTTCCGGCAGCCGGGCGGTGAGATCCACACCGACCTTCCTCAGCAACATTAACAGGATGACGGCTTCCGCCGGTCTCCCTTGTCAGACGAAGGTACTTCTCCTTGAAGTAAGTGCAATCCCCTTCAAGCTTATGGATCTCTCTCTTTCCTCGGTCAAGTCAGTCGGACAGGGCAGCCACCTGGTCTTGATACACTTATTCTTGCTCGCGACACTCTCTCCGTTCGACCTCCAGCGCAGCTCGGCTTTCCTTCCTCTCAGCTTCCAATTCAGCCCGCAGTGCTATCTTTTCCTCCTGAGCAGTCTTCTCCCTCTCCTCAAGGGCCGACAGCTGCTTTGAAAGGGCTTCAAGGTTCCTTTGAAGACGGGTCATCTCATCCTCCATTCGGGTATCCGGTATAATCGAAGAACTCGGCAAAGGTGGATCAAGTAGAGGGAGGTAAGTCACCAGTTCGCCCGGTTTAGGAATGGAATCATGATCATCTGCAAGTAAGAAAACAGTCAAAAAGGTCGGCCGCATATAACTTCATGTGATAAGAGAATTATCAAAAGAAGATCGCTCTTTCCAAATTCTCTTCGCTCACAAGCCGCTGCAGTTCGAGTAAAATTCGTACGGATAGATCGCTTTGCTCGCTCGGTATCGATCTTTCGACGCTGTTCTCTCCACGATCTCTCGGTTTGCTTCCGCTTGGCAGCGGAAAATTGAGCGACAGAGGGAACGAAGCTGGGGGACGGGTTCAACAACAAGTCGCGTGACTTGTTTCGAGACCTCGTCTTGAAAAAATGAATAGGGCGGTAATCCGCGACCCTTTTACCTTGCAACAGAAGATTGGGTGGCGGCGGTGGCGGTCTGGAAAGCTGGTCCCTTACTCTCTCCGCCTTCACCTGCATAAGCTGAAGCCCGGCCATCACAGGATCTTCAGCTGCCGGTATGGTTGTCTCGGTTCTGGTCACAACCTCAGGCAAGATGGCCCGCTTAATGCTGGTTGCATCCTCACTCAGGTAGGCCTCTTTTTCTCCAGGCGGATTGGCGGCCTGCAGTTCGGAAGAGGTTCTCAATAAGTCGTCTTGTTTCTGGAGGGAATCTATGTCTCTGATGATCTCACTTACAGAAATGTTGTGCGCATTGGCTTGGATCTGTTCGTTCGGCTTGGGGGAAGGAGTAATTATGCCCTCTGATACTTCTTTCTCGCGCAGCTTATTTTGAAGACTACCCGCTCCTGATCTCCTGGAAGCCGCCTTATTTTTTGCTTTTAGGCTCTTCACCTTTTTCAAGATCCTGTCCGCCGTGGACTCATCTTTTTTCCTCTTCTTCGTCGGCTTCAGACCGGCCTATTTCGGGGAAACCGGGCTGTCTTCAATATTCACTATCTGGCCCGGCTGTTCGCTCGGCTTAGGGGAGTCAACTGCTTCTCCTCCTTCATCTCTTATCTTCAGCTGGAATACACCAGAAGGAGTGACCTCCACTTTACAGGAATCGTCTCCACCGCCCTTCGGGATGACGGTCTCCGAGTCTGTCTTATCCGACGGAGGGGGCGGGTTGTTTCCTTTGTCAGAGAGGGCTGGAGGATCAGCTGGGAGTAGGTTCGGACAACTCTCCTCATTTTTAGTCGACAAGTCGACTGTCAGCTCGGGAAGCTGGTCAGTTGGCTTACACGTAGAAGCAATCGTTACTGTGTTATCAGGCCGCGTCTTCTTCCTCTTCTTCTTATCCTTCGAACGGTCTCCCTCGCGGTTTTTACCGGGTTTTTCAAGAACTTCGAGCTGGGCCATTAAATCCACCATCTTATTTGGGCTGTTCAGTCTGAAGGTTCTAACCGCAAAAGGCGAATAGTGACTCGTGATAGCAATGAAGTTATGCCAGAATAGAAGCTCCTAGAGCATTTATAACCCACAGGATAAGATCGGCGCGGTCTCCGGCTAGAACTGATATTTTCGAAATCTCCTTGGAAATTTAAAAATATGCGGGGATTATGTTTACCCAGAAGACCGCTTCCAATAGAATTACTCGCAGACCGGGCGGTTTGTAGTTATAAGTCGCCCGATTCAGGTTTTACAAGGTCCATCAACACCAACTAGCAAGGGCCGAGCGGCCTGACAATATTCAGATCGCCTCCAAGTACTAAAGATTATCCAGGCCCAAGTCCAAAAAGGCAAGCCGCGGTCTCAAGTCGGAGATCGCCCGGGTTGTACCATAAAGACAAGCCAAGGTTCAAATCCAAAGAACAACCCGCGGTCTCAAGACGGAGACCGCTCGGATTACATCGTCACCTTGGTCGCGTTGTCTTCAACCCCTGGTCAGACAGGTCGGAAGGGCAAGCCGCCAAGCCGTGCGGCTTCTTTCTTTTCTTCTTTGTGTATCCCGTCACTGCTTGCCCGTTTCTCCTGTACCCGGGCAGGCAGTTATTTATCCCTGCCCATTCGGGCAGGCCCCCGAGCCTATAAATATGGGGCGGCACTGTTCCCAAGACACGCACACTCGAATCTCGAATCCAGGAGCTCGCTTGTTTGAGCTGCGGTCTCGAGTTTCCCGTCTTGCGAACTGTCTGACCGGCCGACTTCTGCTTTCCTGCACTTGTAACCCGCTGTAACCGCTTCTTTTGAATCAAAGGAAAGCCCGTCACAGGAGTGGCATTCGCTGTGACAGGCGAAGTCTGGCCTTGACCGCTGCTAGCGGTCCCGTTTTCTCCACCTAAAAAGTAACCGGCAGCTCGCAGCCTCCGATTTCCTTCGGAGGTGCGATTTCGGACTCAACAGATAGCAACATAACCGTTCGGCTTCCTTCACGTGACGAGCGGATAAACTCCTCGTCTTCCACTAAAATTGCCATTCCTATTGACCATTTCAAGTATGGCTTCAAATTTCCTCCTCCTCTTGAAGTCATCGCTATTTTTGATCACTACGGGGTTGTGCCCGGACAACTCCCGCCGAATTCCATTGCCTCTATCTATAGCTTTATCTCATATCTGCGGTCAGAGCGAGTTAAGTTTTCGATTTCTTGGTTTCGAAAGTTCTTCTCTGTGCGGTCTACTCCGGACGCCGGGACCTCCGTTTTTTGAGGTCATATGTATTTTGGATGTCGGGGGATGAAAGTCATTAATCTCGCGAAGAAGGTTGCGAGTTGGTCCGAACGATATGCTATCTTCGAAGGCCCCCTAGGATTATTGCAGGTCAACCTGCAGACGAACAGTGCGGCGGATTTCAAGTCGGTTAAGCTTGGAGAAGCTGAGCAAAAGATCTTCGAATACCTGGAGAACGAGCGACTCGACGTGAATCATTATATTCCATTGTTCGCGGAGCTGGCAGATGTCCGCCCTGAGGATAGTAAGTTTCTCCTTAACTCGTCATTTTATGACTGCGCGGACTGTTCTTCTAAGTTTCAAATTTTTGCAGCTGCCACAGTCGTTCCCTTAAACAAGCCGGTTACTCCGGCCACTCCAGTTCTGACCCAGAGGGAGAAGCGACAAAGGAAATCCGACCCGCAGTGGTCTGAAGAGGAGAGCCCGGCTTCTTCAGGCGAGTTCGAGTTTCTTCGCTCTTGCAGCAACCCGCGCGATCTTAAGGGTAAGCCGACAGTCCTTTGGCATAAGGATGGTGAATGCGTGCAAGTATCCACTGCTCTCCCATTCTGGGGGAGTGAGAAGATTAGTCGGCATGCGTTAGCCGCCGGGGCTGCCATGTATGGCCGAAAAACTTTGAAGAGACTGAAGAGGGTTCCAGAAGAGGAACTTTCCAGAGTAGCCGCGCAGGCTGGCGCATGGGACTTTGCGGCCAATCATTTTATGGCACTTTCATATAAACAACTGGTATCAGCCCATACTTACCTGGAGAAGAAGTTCGCCGACCACGCCGATGAGAATGCCAAACTAAAGGAGATTATTG
The DNA here is from genome assembly GCA_033032865.1 of Dactylorhiza incarnata. NCBI lineage: Eukaryota > Viridiplantae > Streptophyta > Magnoliopsida > Asparagales > Orchidaceae > Dactylorhiza > Dactylorhiza incarnata. Next base: position 20,425,683 of record JAWHQI010000004.1, read on the forward strand.
CGGTAAGTTTCTGACAAACACTTCGGGCTTATAACTTTCAGACCGCGCGACCTAACATTTGCCTTCCTTTTATAGCATCAATATGATATGGACAACCCGGATTTTCAAGACGAGGTCTTCCCCCATGTAGCCAAAGGGATTGACGGTGCCCTAAATCGCCTGCGAGATCGGGACGGCCTGGTCTCGGGTTTTGAGGAAACAACCTTCCCGGATCTCTATCCTGGCCTGAAGGACAAACTAGATGAAATAACCTGCCGAGCCAAGGGGAAGGACAAGATCGAGTCCAGTAGTACCGAGGAAGAGAGCAATGGAGAAGAAATCAAGAAAGAACCCGCCGCGGTTGAAAAAGAAGACGGCTCAGATGCAGGATCCGATGATTCCGATGAGGCCGGGCGGTCTAGGTCTCACCAGTCGGGCGACTCAGGTAGCTCAAGTAGCTCGGGTAGCAGCTCCTCGGGTTCTTCCATTTCCAGTAAAGGATATTCGCCTGAGGTGGATATTACTGGCGATGAAGACTCAAGTTCTCCTGCGACCAAGAAACTCAAGCCGGACGAATAGCTCCTTTTTGAAATTTTTCTTTTTGTTTTTGCATGACCGACGGCTTGATTTTGTTTAGCCGGTCGGTCATAAATTAATGTAAAGATATTTTGGAAATGAAATGGAAAGCTTTTACCTCTCTAATTGTTTGTTTTTCTGCGACTTACTTGCGTTCGTTGCGGTCTTCTTTCCTTTAATTAGGTCGTGCGGCTTGAATATATAATTTGAACGGTCAGACATTGAAACTCTTCAACCTATTGCGAATGCTTCATAATAACCAAGAATAGCTTCAGGCTGCTGAGAAATCATGACCATGCGGTTTGAACAGGTTTTGTTTGATTCGACGACTCCTCATATTTGATTGTAAGTCGCGCGGCCATTACCCGGCCTGATGTAATCACTTTTATGAGACATACCAAGTCATAAAGAAGCAGTCGACCGATTTGAACGGTCAATACTTTGATTCAGACGACTTATAATTTGAATGACATTGCTTGCGAATACAATCAACAATAGATATACCCGTGCGATTTATATATATAACTCGGGTGGATAGAACCCCAATCGGGAAATTGAATGTAACCAAAGCGCGCGATTATAACTGGCTTTTCATAATTGTTCCACCAGATTGAGAATGCCAAGTAATAAGTAAATAATCGACAGGCCGAGCGATTAGCATCTAATCCGGATGGTTCACGTAACTCAGATTTCCCCATGAACATAATTAGTTAACTGCTATGTCTGTACGGTATATATATAACTCGGGCGGACAAAAATTCGGACAGGAAATTGACATAACCAAGTCGTGCAATCATAACTTGGCCTTTTCAAAATTATTCCACAATATGGAATATCAAGCCACAAGAAAACAGCCGGTAGGTCGCGCAATTAATATTATCGGCGGATAAACCCGAGCGATCTTTATATACTCTGAGCGGATTCTGTTGCTTGATTATGAAGAGCCTCACATTATTTTACCAAATTCGATCGGTCTCACGACCAGGCTACCTGACAACTTTGATATCTGTTTATTTCAAATCGCAAGGCTCCAACACAAATCGCCCGGTCTGCGATATGCTTGTTGAAAAGCTGTTTCCTCCTCATATGGTCAAAAACACCCTATGAGATGGGATAATTCCCTGTAATGTGGTAAAGAGCAGCTACAAACTCAGATGAACAAATGGGCAGGTGGGCCTAGGCGGCAGCCATTGCTTTCCTCAGATGGTCATAGGAGTTGTAGAGGAAAAGAAAAAAGAGAAGTACAAACCTAGATGACCAAGTGGGCAGGTGGTCCTAGGCGACGACCATTGCTTTCCTCAAGTGGTCATGAAGGCTGTAAGTGACTCAGCTGCTCTCTTGTCTAGGGCTACAAGCCGAGTTGATCAATTGGGCAGGTGTGGTTATGCCGCGGGGGCTATACCGACATTGCTTTCCTCAGAAAGATCAACCCAGTTGTGGGTCCCACTTAGGCATCGCTTAAGAGTACCTAGGAATATTCGATGGTCACAGACTAAGATGATCAGTTGGGCAGGTGTGGTTATGCCGCGAAGGCTATACCGACATTGCTTTCCTCAGAAAGATCATCAAAGCTGTAACTATATCCCTCCCGGGGAATGACAGAGCCAACATTCACCCGGACCTCCCTTGATGCAGGGGTGTGTCAGATATCAGCCAGGATCCAAGGTTCCGAAGACAACCGCATGGGAATTGGCAAGCTACCACTACACGTGTGCGAAAACTCCCCGCTACGCATGATCTTCATGGTTTTACGCTAATGACTACAATCCGAGGGGGTTCAAGCAGAACTTGGCGATGTCTCCGCGGTTCAGTGAGGTTGATATATAAGAAAGTGTAAAAAGGAAACATCAGACATAGAGAAGTGTCAGTATGGGGTTTCTCATTAAAATATCCAAAAAATGCAAGCTAGTAAAGAGGACATTTTAGGGATAAAACCGTTTGAGATCGTCACCGCTCCAGGTGCGTGAGATGTCTTCACCTTCACTCGTCTGGAGGCGGTAAGCCCCACTTTTTAGTACTTCCGTGATGATAAAAGGTCCGGACCAATTAGGATTTAGCTTCCCAACGTTGCCTGCTCTGGCTGCTACATCAACCTTCTTTAGCACAATGTCTCTGTTGGAGTTACCATTGTGATCTAGAAGTGGTCAAACGTGTAATGTCACTGCCAACGCGATATGAGCCTGCAGGGTCGCACATAAGAGCATGTGGAGAAGTTGGAAGATTGACTATGATGGTAAAGGTTACCAATCACCATATAGAATGGGGAAAGTCCAGCAAATGTTGTTGTCTGAATTTGTTGGGTTTACACGGATAGAATTCGTCGGATTCGTCGGGATTCGTCGGATTATTCCGTGGAAACTCGACAAATTATTACAGAGTCCCTTAACTCGGCAAGTGTTGCCGTCTGATCGGATTCGTCGGAATTCGTCGGGTCGTCCCGACGAAACTCGACGAACTGTTACAGAGATCATTAACTCGGCAAATGTTGCCGTCTGACATGATTCGTCGGATTCGTCAGATTGTTCCATGGAATCTCGACGAATTATCACAGAGAGCATTAACTCGGCAAATGTTGCCGTCTGATGTGATTCGTCGGAATTCGTCAGATTGTCCCATGAAAACTCGACGAATGCTGTTCCGTGGAATCCCGACGAATTGTAACAGAAGCCCCTATTCTGCTGTGTGGTCTGCGGATAGCGATTCTTCTAGAAGCTGTTTATCCTTTGGGTATAAATAGGACTTCTTTTAGGGTTCTCATTACTAACAAAATTGAAGCCGACGGAAGGAGTTCCGCTCTCGCTCGAACCCTAGACGGAAGTGTTCCGCCGTTCTGAATCGCCTCCGCCGACTTCCTCTCCGACGATTGTCGTCGGTGTTGTTCTTTCTGAAGCGGATCTAGCAATCCGTGGAAGCGCAAGGTGTAGTCTTCTTCTCCCGGCTCGTGTGGACTGCTGTAGAGACGTAGACATTATTCTACGTGATAACTCTTGCAAAGCCGACGAAGGCAATCTTCTTCTTGGAGCATCTAGGTTGGATTTGATCCAATCCCGCCAAGGTAATTTCATACCTAGCATTTTGATTTACTTCTTGATTCAATATTCATGGTCGATCCGAATCTTTTGGGTTGTTTCTCTTCATTTCCGCTGCACCTACATTTGATGTATGGTTCTAGAAAAACCCAACAGTCTCCGACTGCGAAATGCTTTACTCTCACATTCTTGTCAAAGCATTTCGCCATTCTCCTTTTAACTTCTTCCTGTCTGATGGTTGCCTCGTCCTGAAGTTCTTCGATCAAATCCAAACTATACTTGACAGCCTCATCATTTTCATCTATCCATGCTTCTCCTCCCTCCTTTGCATATATAACTCCTGGAGTGAACACCTCAAATTCTACAGGAACAACAGCTTCCGAGCCATGGGATAATTTGAATGGTGTCTCCCCCGTAGCTGAAGATGGAGTGGTACGAAGACCAAAGGATGGAAGGGAGTTGGCCTGCCCAATTTCCTCTTTGATTCAAGACCCTCTTCATCAGAAGTTGCTGGATCTGCTGATAATCAGCTGCTTCTACCTGACCATTTGTCCTTGGATGATGCATCGAAGCAAACCGAAGATCAATTCCCACCTGATCACAAAAGTTTATCATCTCCGGATTGTTAAATTGCGGACCATTGTCAGTGGCGATTGCTAGCGGAATTCCATGCCGACAGATTATCTCTCCCCATATGAAGTTCTTGATAATTTGAGTTGTAGTTCTTGCTAATGCCTTCGCCTCAATCCATTTACTGAAATAGTCAATCATCACGATAATAAAGCGATGCTGGCCGCTGGCTATTGGGAAGGGTCCGATAAGGTCCATCCCCCACACTGCGAAGGGCCATGGCGCAGTTATTAATCTGAGTGACTGAGCGGGCAAATGCTGGAGAGGGGCAAACTTTTGGCACTGAACACATCGCTTAGCAAATGTTTCGGCATCCTTCCTCATGGTTGGCCAGAAATATCCCTGCCTCAAGATTCTCTTCTCCAGAGTCTTTGCTCCTGAATGGATACCACACTCCCCAGAATGAACTTCTTGAAGTATGGTTGGGATTTCAGATTCAGAAACACATCGTGCTGAGGGAGAGATCAAAGTCTTTCTGTGGAGAACTCCTTCTATCAGATAATAGTATGCCGCTTTTCTTTTGAATCTTCTCCTATCTTTGATGTAATGATGGATCTCCCCTTTTGACAAAAACAGCTCGTAAGGATCCTTCCACGAAGGATTATGATCAATTTGCATGAGTTCCGCTTCATCTGTTGCTGGATGAAAAAGTTCAGAGGTCACTCCCCCGGATGGAAGACCGAACTTTGACAATTCATCTGCTTCCTCGTTTTGCATCCTTGGAATATGCTCGATAATGAATGACTTGAATCTTCCTATTTCCTTTTTGGCTAACAGTAGATATTTCCTCAGAATCGGCTCCCTTGTCTCATAATTCCCCAAGACCTGAGAGGCCATTACCAATGAATCGGTTCTAACATGTGCATGTTCTATGCCCAGCTCTTTTGCAAGCCTTAGCCCAGCCAAAAGTGCTTCATATTCTGCCTGATTATTCGTCACTAGAAAGAAGAATTTGATAGCATGTTCTAGCCTGATGCCATTTGGACTGATTAAAACTACCCCGGCTCCCACAGAGTTTTTTCCAGAAGCCCCATCCACATAGATGACCCAAGCCAAAGGAGATTGCACCACCTGTTCAGATCTAGGTTCTGCTGTATCCACCAAGAAGTCTGCCAAGATTTGTGCTTTGATTGCTGTTCGGGGGATGTACGATATTTCAAATTCGCTTAATTCGATAGCCCATTTAGCCAACCTTCATGAATGATCTGGCTTTTTAAGAACATTTCTTAAAGGATGATCTGTAATTACTTGGACAGGATGAGCCTGGAAATAAGGACGAAGCCTTCGCGAAGACATAACTAAGGCCAATGCTAGTTTCTCCAAGATTGAATATCTAGTTTCTGCATCTTTGAGAATGTGGCTAACATAATATATCGGGAACTGCCTCTTCTTTTCTTCCCGAACGAGGATAGAACTTACCGCATTTGGGCCGACTCCCAAATATAAGAATAATGTTTCCCCCTCACAGGGACTTTGGAGTAGCAGAGTTGAAGTCAACTGTACTTTTAGCTGCTCGAAAGCCCTATTACACTCCTCGGTCCATTCAAACTTTAATCCTCCTCGCAGTATTTTAAAGAATGGGGCACTTTTATCCCCGGATTTGGAGATAAACCTGCTCAATCCTGCCAATCTTCCTCCAAGCTGCTGAACTTCCTTGGTATTTCGAGGAGGGGTCATATCAAGGATGGCCTTCACCTTATCTGGATTCGGTGCAAGGCCATCGGGAGTTAAGAGATGCCCGAGAAACTTTCCTTTGCTTGCCCCAAACACACATTTCAATGGGTTTAATTTTAACTTGAACCTCCGTAGAGTAGCGAATGTCTCTACGAGGTCTTTCAAGTGTAATGAAAATGTTTTACTTTTCAGAAGGAGATCATCAACGTAAACTTCGAGGTTCCTGCCTTTTAATGCTTAAAGATGGTATCCATCATTCTTTGATATGTTGCGCCCGCATTTTTAAGACCGAAAGGCATTACGAGATAGCAGTAACACCCATCATTTGTGATAAATGAGGTGTGCGGGATATCAGGTTTGTGCATTTTAATTTGATGATACCCAGAGAAAGCATCGAGAAAACTCATAAAATCATACCCAACCGCGGAATCAACTAAGAAGACATCTATCCGAGTCAAAGGGTAGCAATCTTTGGGACATGCTTTATTAAGTTTGGTGAAGTCTACGCACATGCGCCACTTCCCACCAGATTTCTTAACCATTACAACATTCGACATCCACGTGGGATATTGAATTTCAGAAATAAAGCCTGCTTTCAGGAGTTTGGCAACCTCCTCTCTGATGGGCAATGCCAGCTTGGTTGCCACTTCTCTCTTCTTTTGCTGGACGGGCTTGAACTCGGGAGATACGTTCAGATGATGACAAGCCACGTCCGGATCCACTCCTGTCATATCCTCTGCTGACCAGGCGAAGACATCCAGGTTATCCAAAAGGCAGGAGATCAGCTCCACTTTCTCCTCCTCCAGTAACTCAGCATTGATGACTAGTTTCTTTTCTTCCCCTTCAGCAATAGGGACCTCTTGGGTCGCCTGGGCAGGTTCCAGGTGAGCCCCTCTCGATATTTTCCTTCCTCAGCAGCCCTTGGGGATTCAGCAATTTCCAGAACTTCAATCGTGGCCTTGGGAAGTGAAACGTCGGTGATCATGTTGACAGTTCGGACGTAACACTCCCGAGCTACCTTTGGGTTACTTCTAACCCGATGCTGCCTTCCGTCAGCGGCAAACTTAAGAGCAAGATGGAAGGTTGACACTACTGCCCGGTATGCATTAAGAATCGGTCTCCCGAATATGGCGCAGTAGTTGCTTGGGGCATCCACCACCATGAAATTGATTAGCTTTATCACTCCTCCAAGAGAGACCAGGAGCTTTACTGAACCCTCTACTTCTTTCTTCTCCCAAAAAAAACCGTAGAGGGGCCCGTCGGTGGAAAGCAGAGGCTTTCCAGTTTTCAGGGCTTCGAAGGTTGGGCGGAAAAGGAGATTGACAGAGCTGCCTGTGTCAATCGAGATTTTGTGAACAGTATAATTCTCGATGACGGCTTTGATGACTACCACATCATCAAAAGGATTGGTTTTGGGAGGAAGGTCATCTTGACCAAAGGTGATAATAGTGCTTTCGGGGGGAGAACTTTCGCGATGCTGTTTTTGCGAGATGATTCTACTCCAGCTCCTCCATGGATACAATAGATGTCCCCCAAAGGGCCCACATCATTAACTTCGATGCATTCGACGGAAGGATGGATGTCTCCATAGCAGCTGGCGTCTTCGACGTCGGCGCATTCCCACGTTACTTCCACTATTTCTTTCTCTTTTTTCTTCTCAGTCGCTGGCTCAGCAGTTGACTCTTTCCGAAATAGGCCCCGGAGCTTTCCTTCTCCCAGGAGCCTCTCTATCAGCAAGCGAAGGGCCCGACAGTTTTCAGTCAGATGCCCTCCCTCCTTATGATATTCACAGAAGAGGTTCGGATTTCGATTTTGAACATCCGATGTCAGAGGAGCGGGTCTTCTGAAATCTGACCTTTTCTGCAGGATCTGGACCACTTCGTCCATGGTGACATTTAAGGGAGTGAACGACTCTTGCGAGTCATCATATTGAGTGGGCAGAATGACTGGAGGTGGCTGCGCAGTGTACTGTGGCAAGTATACCGGCATAATTTGCAGAAGAGGAACGGATGGAGCGGGAGCGATGACCAACGGCGGTTTCTGATCTTGAAACCGTTGATGGCTCATGAATGGTTGCTTATTTTTGTAGTTTCTTCCCCTTTGGGAATGGGGTTCAAAGTGGGACTGATTTGATGGCGGGTGGTGAAAGGACGGATTGGACCGCTCCTTGTCGCTTACCAGCTTTGCGACATATTTGCCAAACTTAACATTTCCTGATAAGTCCTAGCTCCCTTATATTAGCTTCAAATTTTAGGGGGTCCTCTCTCAAGCCATGGATGAGGGCAACCCTATAAAGCTCTGGATCCACATTTTGGACTTCCATGATCTCCTTCTGGAAGCGGTCTACGAAACGGGCCCACGTTTCGTCTTCCCGCTGCTTTATATCGAAAAGGGCTGCCGGGCCACTTTTCCTCTTCCTTGAGGTGGAGAATCTTAGCAAAAACTCCCTTCGCAGCTCAGCAAAACAACCGATCGATCTGGGATGCAGCCCATAAAACCACTCCCTTGCTTGTCCTTCAAAGTAGGTCACAAGGAGTTTGCACTTAGTCGCATCAGTTAAGGTCCTAAGAGCGATGGCTGACTCGAAGGCTTGTAGATGAACAGTGGGATCAGTTTCCCCACTGAAAGCTGGAAGACGAGGCTCTCTGAAATTATTAGGGGCTGGCTCCCCCCGGACTTCATCCACAAAGGGAGAAGTTTCTTCCATATCTTCATATAGAGCAGGGTAGTAAGCCGCTGAAGCCGCGTCTGCTCGCGGACAAGCCGCCTGGTAAGAGGACCGGGCAGCAGCTTCTGGCGGGTAGAAAGGGTGAGCAGCGGCCTCAGGCGGATATGACAAGAGGGCTACTCCTTCTGACGGATAGGACAGGCGGGCTGCATGAGAAGCCGCCCCCTGGAAATCGAGGACTCGAGCCGGCATGCTGTGCACGGCTTCCTGGTAGAAGTTTTGCCTGGCAGCAAAACCTTCTTGCTGGGGTTGGAGGTTGGCGGCTTGTGGTAGCGGGTAAGATGGAGGCGGAGGAGGAACCGGAGTCACCGCCTGATTAACCGCGGTTTGCTGTGGAACTAACCGCTCGGTTAATAGGGCCAAAGTCTGACTGATTGCATCCAACCGCTGATCAGTCGCCTTTTGAGCCCGCTCGGCTTCTCTTCTGGATTGCTCCAAGGCATCCCACAAAGAGTCCTCACTGTGATCGGAGCGGTCTCCAAGGGGGAACTGGCGGTCTGACATTATGGCAAAGAGGATTTCACCGACAATACGCGATCTGAAGGTCGTGTGTTTCTGTTGAGTCCGAAATCGCACCTCTGAAGGAAATCAGAGGCTGCGGGCTGCCGGTTACTTTTTAGATGGAGAAAACGAGACCGCTAGCAGCGGTCAAGGCCAGACTTTGCCCGTCACGGCGAATGCCACTCCTGTGAAGGGCTTTCCTTTGATTAAGAAGAAGCGGTTACAACGAGTTACAAGTGCAGGAAAGCAGAAGCCGACCGGTTAGACAGGTCGCAAGATGGGAAACTCGAGATTGCAGCTCAAACAAGCGAGCTCCTGGATTCGAGTGTGCGTGTCTTGGGAACGTTGCCGCCCCCTTTTTATAGGCTCGGGGGCCTGCCCAAACGGGCAGGGATAAAATAACCGCCTGCCCGTGTACAGGAGAATCGGGTAGGTGGTGACGGGATATAGAGAGGAGAAGAGAATGAAGCCGCGCGACTTGGCGGCTTGCGCTTCCGATCTGTCCTGGCCGGGGACTGAAGATGCTGCGACCAAGACGATGATGCAACTCGAGCGGTCTACGACTTGAGGCCGTGGCTTGCCTGCTGGTCTTGAGACTTGATTCTTCGTGGCGCAACCCGGGCGGTCTCTGACTTGAGACCGTGGCTTGCCTTCTGGACTTGAGCCTTGAGTATTCATGGCGCAACTCGGGCGGTCTCTGACTTGAGACTGCGGCTTGCCTTCTGGACTTGAGCCTTGTTAACATTCAAGACGCAACCTGAGCGGTCTTCAACTTGAGACCGCGGTCTGCCTTTTGGACTTGGACTTTGATAGATTTTATGGCGCAACTTGAGCGGTCTCCGACTTGAGACCGCGGCTATCACTTGGACTTGAGCCTCGGTGATCTTCAATCTTTGGAGGCGACCTAAATGCTCAGACTGCCCGGTTGGTGGTGGACCTTATCGAACCTGAACCGGGCGACTTGTATCATCAGACCGCCCGGTCTTCGTGAAATGTTATTCGGATGCGGTCTTCTGGGTAAACATAATCCCCGCATGTTTTCAAACTCCAAAGAGATTTCAAAGTCCTTTTCGCCTTTGCCTGAGAGCTCTCTACTTTGCATAATTCTTCTGAAATCACGGAACGCTACTCGCCAATTGTGGTTAGGATTTTTCTGGTCGGCACCCGTCTGATCAGAATGGATTTCCTTGATTCCATTCAAACCCGCGTGGATAAGGGTAGTGACCGGAAGAAGGATGAAGAACGAAAGGAGAAGGATGCCCGGAAAAGAAGAAAGGGTCACCGATCTGACAAGACCGCCCGGTCTTCGAAGGTGGAACCTTCCGGATCTAAGAAGAATACCTGTGAGAAAACTGCAGAAGAGAAGAAAGCGGCCGAAGAGTTGTCGGCCAGGAAGAGGGCTGTGGAGGAAGGGGCGGCCAATGTTAAGTAAGAGGCGGCCAAGGCTAAAGCCGCAAAAGAAGAGGCGGCCAAGGCTAAAGCCGCCGAAGAAGAGGCGGCCAAGGCTAAAGCCGCCGAAGAAGAGGCGGCCAAGGCTAAAGTCACCGAAGAAGAGGCGGCCAAGGCTAAAGCCGCCAAAGAAGAGGCGGCCAAGGCTAAAGCCGCCGAAGAAGAGGCGGCCAAGGCTAAAGACGCCGAAGAAGAGGCGGCCAAGGCTAAAGCCGCCGAAGAAGAGGCGGCCAAGGCTAAAGCCGCCGAAGAAGAGGCGGCCAAGGCTAAAGCCGCCGATGAAGAGGCGGCCAAGGATAAAGCCGTCGAAGAAGAGGCGGCCAAGGCTAAAGCCGCCGAAGAAGAGGCGGCCAAGGCTAAAGCCGCCGAAGAAGAGGCGGCCAAGGCTAAACGTTCGGGGGTCACACCATATGAGAAGTCCTTAGAGAAGAAGTCGTCAGAACTCGGTGCGGATCATTCTACACCCTCCTTTGACATGGAGTTTACTCCGTCGGGGACTCCTCATATAAAACTGAATGTTGAAGAAGGGGAAGTTGTCTCTTCCAAACCGAATGGGTTATCAACCTCGTCGGTGCTGATTTTTGATGATTCCAGCTGTTGAAACCGATTTCTCGGTCTCTTGTGGAGCTCGGGGCCCTCACCGAAATGAGGGGCAGCTAGCCCTTACCGGTCCCTCGGGAGAGGTAAGGCTGACGATTTGAACAAAGAACAAAGAACCTAGTCTCAGCGAGGAGGTCCCTCCACTAACCCGGAAGATTGTTGAGCGCTTCCCCTCCCAAGCCAAAGCTAAGACTCGGGCACCTTGGAGAGCTAGAGAGCCCAAACCAAAGCGACCTAGGGAGAGAAGAGCTCAAGGATAATGAACCGCCTCTTCCAAGGTGCCCTTCAAGGTCTATTTATAGATTTTGGTTTTGTGGTCTGTCAATAGCCAACTCCCGCTGTCCGTTCTTACTATCCGCACCCCAAATTGGTCTGCTAACAGCCAAACTCCGCTGTCCGGAGGGGCTAACCGCAGACCACCAGGGGTTTTCTGGTAAAAGACCATCCCAATTACCAGCGAACCCGAGACCCTCGACCTGTTCAGCGAACATGAGGTTCGCCAAGGCCACCTAGCGAGCTCCTTCGGCTGGCTGGCTCGCCTCTTCCCGGGCTCGCCCCCACCTGCGCTCGCCCTCGGTCGCCTGGCGAACTCCTTCGGGCGGCTGGCTCGCCTGTCTCTACGGCTCGCCCGCTGAACCACTCCTTAGCGGGTCGAGCTCGCCAAAATGGCTATCTGTACCCCAGAAATGGCTATTTGCACCCCAAGGGCCCAGACCTGCCCAGCGAGCTCCTCCGACCGGCTGGCTCGCCTCTTCCCGGGCTCGCCCCCATCTGGGCTCGCCTTCGGTCGCCTGGCGATCTCCTTCAGCCGGCTGGCTCGCCTGTCTCTACGGCTCGCCCGCTGAACCACTCCTTAGCGGGTCGAGCTCGCCGAAATGGCTAACTGTACCCCAGAAATGGCTATTTGCACCCCAAGGGCCCGGACCTGCCCAGCGAGCTCCTCCGACCGGCTGGCTCGCCTCTTCCCGGGCTCGCCCCCTTCCTGGGTTCGCCTTTGGTTGCCTGGCGAACTGGGCAGGTCGTGCGAACTTGGAACCCCTTTCCTGGCGAACATCGGGGTTGTACACAATCCCCGCTCTTCGCGAGGTTGTCTTGAGCTCGCGAAGAAACATCCAACCCTGGTGTTCGCCGATTCGGCTAACGTGGCGGGAATCTTGTGGTGGGTCCCATGCCCAAATCTATAAATACCGTCCGCCGCGGCTAGTGATCAAGCTTTTTCTTCCCCATCATCCTCGCGGAAAACAACTTCTCAGAATGTCCTCCACGCTGAGCGCGCGAGATCGACTGAAGGCTTCAAGAGAGATGGCGAAGTCCCAGGTCGCCGAGCGCAACGCCTGGATGTTCAACTTGGCCACATCTCCTTCCCCACAGCCTAAGAAGGCCAAGACGGTTTGGATGTCGCAGGGGGAGGATGTGTCGTCGCCTCCTGCCTCGCCCCCGCCGCCGGATACCGGGCTCGCACAACAGGTATTCTTCGTCTAGACTTTTTTACATCGCCTACCCATTTACTCCTTTTCCTCTCGCAGAACCCTCCACCCGAGGAACGTATGGCGGGCCTCACGCTGACCTCCTCTCGCCCTCCGTCCCCCGCAAGGTTGGGATCGCTAGATGCTGGGATCGGGACTTCGACTCAGCTGGCGCCGACCTCGCGACCCCGTAAGTCATGCGTATCCTCCCTTATCTCCGCTTAAGTCCGTGTGATATCTACTCGTTGGTGGCCTATGCAGATACCGCACCGCCGAGTCCCAAGGAGAAAGTCTCCACCCCGGTGAACTCACCGGTCCCGCCTAAGGTTAATGTGGCGACCCTTGGCTTCGGTCTGATGGGTAGGCGAAGTCCAGGCGGCTCGCTTCTCGACGGCGCCCAAGTCGCGGAGAGAGTGGTGTACCCTCCTGGTCTGGGGAAACCCAACGTCCCGGGATTCCGCGAAAACATCCAGGGTCGGCCGGAGTCTTCGCGCAAGCCCCGTCGCGAGTCTTCCTCCTCGCTAGGTTAGCATGTTTTCGCGAGCTCCCATCTCTTGCTCGTCCCCGGATCCTACTAACTCTTCCTTCGTTGAAATCCCAGGAGCCACCCCTGAGTCAGAGCACGGGAGGATGGAGATGTCACCACCGCCTTCGCCTAGCCAGATTGAAGACTTCTTGGGTGACCCTGGCGACCCCGTGCGGATGAAGAGTCGGGTGTCCGAGGTGCTTCAGAAGCACGGCATGATGTTACGCGAGTTGGAGGAGCGGTATGACGCGGACCGGGCTGCCTTTGACGAGAGATTCGCCGTGTTGGAAGACGCGAATGTGCGCTTGATCGCCGAGGCGGAGCCGGTGCCTCGCGCAGATGTTACCTCGCCCGGCGTGCACATCTCGCGGGGCGAGGATCAAGCACACCTAATCCTGCGCGAGTTTAAAGCGCTTCGCGAATACCATTATCCGAGAGTGCCGCCGCGTGCGGGCAAGCGGGGTCGGGGTCGCTAGAAATGGCTTCCTTACCCCTGAGGCTGCCGCGGGTTTAATTCTACTATCCTTTTGCTTTTATTTCTTTCATGACGTCTGTTGAACAATATCTGGTGTGGTGATATTCGCGAGTCCGTCGCGACTCGCCTTTTATCGTTTTTCCTTTTTAATTTTTCCCTTTATTTCTGTGGTGTGCATGTGGTTTATTCGGTTCGTCCGCTGTGTTTGATATGATCGCCCTCGCGGAGCGCTTGCGAGCTTCTGTGCAACGCTATGCCTGGACCCCTTTTCCTCGCGGGCCGGCCTTGGGCGGGACTCAATTACCGCGCGACGGCGAGCCCTGGCTCGCAAGACTGCAGTCCCTTTGAGCATAAATCTACTTTATTTTAGCTATCCGCACTCCCGACGCTTTGATTCCCGTGCCCACCCGAATTTCTTATAAATAGTTCGGATTCACTCTCCTACCCGTCGCATTTATTTCTCCAGTCTTCTCGCGTCTACGCTCATCTCCGTTCTCGCAAGATCGTGCTCGCGTTCGCTGCTTGTAAGTTGCCTCTTCCTGACTCGATGCGGACGAATCAGCAAATGGGAGCGGATGGCGAGAGCGAGGGGCGGTCAAAATGCGCCTCAGCATTTCAAGCCCACGAGTTCTACTGCGCGAACATCACAGCCGAGGAGTATAAACTCGCTGTGGACCGCTATCTCCCGGAGGGTTATTCGGCTCGCTGTCCGAGTGAGAGATCTACATTGAACGAGACCGGGGCTGACGAGCTCGCGATCCCCATAACGCACTTCGAGAATGGGTTGCGACTCCCTTTGTGGCCTGAAATTCGTCAGGTACTTCTCCCAGCCTTCTCGGTGCTTCGTGCCCGCTATAGCAACTTTCTCATCGTTCTTTGTAGGTGTTGCGGTATTATGGGGTGTTACCGAGCTAGTTGAACCCAAATGCGATCGCGGATATTGTCGCGTTCGCCAGTTACCTGCGGGAGGAGAGGATCGAGTTCAGCCTCCTCGTCTTCCGCAAGGTATTTTCCTTCCGCGCCTTCCGAGACGGGACTACCTATTTCGCGAGTCAGCACTTCACCGTCTGCGAGACGGTGAACAAGAGTCACTATTGGACCCAGAAGTTCCTCCTGGTGAAGGGACCCTTCGGCAATCTTCACTTCACCCCCCTCCAGCGGGATGACACTACTTACCGCCCTCCGAGCTCGCTGAGTGGTGGCGACGCCAAACTTCTCCAATACCTCTCCGACAAGAACTTTGAAGTCTCCTATCTGCGGCGCAATGTCGACTCGCTACTCGCCGTTCCTCAAGGGGAAGGTAGGGCTCGCTCTCGCCCCACTCTCCTCTCCTTTCTTCGTTGTATAACGCTCTTATTTTACAGGCGAGCACGAGATCCCTGTTAATCCCCCGCACGCACAAGGCATCACTCTCACGGCGGACACCCTCGCGACTGCGGCGGCAGAGGCTTGCCGCGATCTTCCCGCCGTCGGGTCCGGCAAGAAGCGGCCTCCTTCTGCGAGTCAGCCGGGTTCGCGGTCCTCCAAGAAGTTGAAGGGAAAGACCCTCGCTACCAAGGATAGGAGCGCGGTCGTCTATCTAAGCGAGACCGACGGCTCGCCTCCTTCCCCTGCGAAAAGGCCTGACCCCCCGGCGGACCAGGGCGCTGGGAGTTCTTCCGTGACCCCCCAACCCAAAGGCCACAGGAACTTCGGTCTGGGCGAGAAAGTTTCTGACATCCTCGGCGAACCCCTGCTCTCTTGGGACCCCAATGCCAACCGGATTTCCTGCTCCACCCTTCACCCCTCCTGGGTAGAGCTCGGTAAGGCTGGGGAGGAGGCGTTCTCTCTCTCCTTCGGCTTATATGGCCGCGAGGACGCCGCTGCTTATAAAGATATGGGGCCACGGCAACTGGTCTATGAAGAAATGCGAGCCCAGTTCCGTTCGACGGAACTCGCGCATATGGCGGGGCGCTGTCACAACCCGCATTTTCTCAGGAATTAAGAATATCAGAGGAAGAGAAAATACGCATCATGATGCCACGTCATGCAGGAGACAACTGCAGACGCTCAGGCGGGAATCTATTACTTGATAGTTGAAAACATGATTGCACGATAACCATTATTTGAAATCATATATTAGGGTTTAGAGTCGGAACTGTGTCTCTCAGTTCGTGGATCAACTAGTCCACAGAGAAAATTATATATGTAACTGCAGCGGAAAAACACTTGATTTAGTTCATTTAAGGTCCTATATGCACGTGAAGGCAGGACATAAAGTATATGATATGCACTTAACTAGGCGTAGTATAAGAATAGAAAATATCTTTAGGTGACTTTAAAACTAAGGGTTTTAGTTAAAAATGATGAGATGAAGATGAATGAAAAGCCATTTTATCACTATAATGCACCTAGTCATAAATCATTCCCAGAGAGTAAGGTATCAGATCTAAAAACAGTGGCATAAACTGGTAAGTAAATTATAAAGTATCAAAGAGGCACAATGGGTGTCAACAAGCTGACACTAACCCATTGGCCCAAACTAGCATGTCTGAACACAAGGAGAAGCAAACAACAACAACTACTACTACCTCGCAGCAGCGGGGTGAACAGCAGCTAAAAACTCCCGAAGACTTCGGGCTACTCCACTAACCGCTACGGATCTGAACCTGAGGCATTCAATAAACAAGAACGCCTCAGCAAGGGAATTGCAAGTGGAAAGAAATAAGGAAAAGACAAGCAATAAAGGCATACGGGGTACCAACCCAAGCCTGATTCACTGAAAAAGAAGCTCGGAAACAAGGAGCTAAGCAAAGCACCAAGTGCAACCAAATGTCATAAGTAGGAGCAAGTATAAATTAATTATCTTGTAAATTTTCATACATGAGACTGATCAGCTCAAATAAACGGGTGCGGTTTCTTACCTCCGCAACCCAAGCCCAAAACCAGGTGGGGGTACTTCTAGACCCAACCACCCAAACACGGCCCACAGGAACACAGGCAACGCCTGCTGATCACGTCCTTGAAATGGCCACCGTGCAAAGCTAAAAGCATATATTCATTTTAATTAAATCATTAAGACACGGGACGAAGCCCGAGAAACAATCAACAGGGATACCCTAAGAGATAGGGTCAAAGCAAGGCACACACCGATCAAGATGAATCACAAGCGAAACCAAAGATTTGCAAGATCACAGCAGGTTTAGAATTTTGATAGGAGGTAAACATGATCAAAGACGCAATGCAGTTATTAGCAACATCACCGCATACTGCTAACATCACAAATACTAAGAAGAGACACCCTAAGGATAGGGTCACCATGAGACAACTGCTGATCAAACGATTCATAAGGGGAAACTCGGAGTCATTGAACCAAAAAGGCAAAGGGGTTCAAGCTCGAGGGATTCACGGTCAAGGACACCCAAGAGACTTGGGCAAAACTCCTTGTACCCTTGTAAGAGGCACAAGGTTTCAAGAAGGAGGAGAAGTAATCAGAGGCATAACTCATGACGAATCATAAGAGTAAACTCAAACATTATCAGACCACCACGAGTAAAAGAATTCAAGAAAAAGGGATTCAAGATCGGGAGCACCGAAGGGATACTGGCAACATCCTTGTGCGCTTGAGAGGACACAAGATTTAAACATGAGAATCGCAACGGAATCACATGCGCTCCTGGCGGGGTTCCAAGGGGCCGCGCCCCTGGCGGGGTGTGGGGCAGAGCCCCGTCCAAAATTTTGAAATCCCACCACCAGAAACCACACAAAAATCACATAAAAATTTAGGACTTCTCGAAAACTACAAGGAACTTCTCAAGAGACAAAAGGATTTCTCGAGGGATGGGGGAAAGTCTCGAGAGCTCAAGGATTTCTCGAGAGGAGCATTTCTCGAGAGGAAGGCAGTTTCTCGAGAGATGGGGGGAATGTCTCGAGAGCTCAAGGATTTCTCGAGAGGAGCATTTCTCGAGAGGAAGGCAGTTTCTCGAGAGATGAGAATGATTTCTCGAGAGATAGGCAATTTCTCGAGACATCTGAAATTAGCAAGAAGAAAGAAAATGGGAGTTTACCCAGCTCACGGTTTCCTCCAGGGAAAAACTATCCGATGCTTAGCGAGGAAGAACAATCAAGAATGCTTACTACCAAACCAACACTCCAAGATTTAAGTTAAACTGTGCGACATGAAATCGACACAAGCAAAGCAATACTACAAGAAACGAAAGGGAAGGAGGAGGAAGCCACTTGCCTTAAACCTCGCTAACTCGAAGATCTCCGCTCCGAAAGCTATGGATCGGCTAGGGAAACACACGAGCACAGATTCCTGAAACTTTTCGGATCAAAAGGAGGGGTTAGGTCACCACCAAAGCTCCCAAAACTCCACGAAACGAGAAAGGCTTACCGCTAGAACGAAGATCTCGCCGAGAGCTTTCCAAATCTTCAAACCAAACTCGATTCCGACCACTACAGCCCTAGGAATCGCCGGTTGAAGGCTCCACGAAGCTCCGCTCTCGCCCTAACCCTCGGCGGCTGATTTTGATCGAGGAAGGAGATGAATAGGGAAGGGAAGGATTTTAGGTTTATATATAAACCTAATTCATTATTTAAATAATTAATTAATCCTCCAAATTACTTAAAACTGCGAGGGCGACCAAAACACCTCGGATTTCTACGAAATTCGCACCCTAACTAAAACACGGCGCTACGAATCCAACGGCGAAGTCAGAATTCAATTCCGACAAGCCAAACTCCGGATGAAGCCTCCTGAAGCTAAAATCTTGATAATTACTCCAAACCTTCACTTTAACTCGAAACGACGCAAAATCTCGCACGCTCGATCTGAATCACGAGCTCCAACTAAGCTAAGGCTCGAAACACTACCAAAAGAGCTGACGTAACGCCCTTACGCCAAAATTACGTCACAACGGGTACGTAAAATAATTGACGAAAAATCAGGGGCGTTACAGGCGCCGCTATCTACAGGCGGATAGGGATATCCGCGCGTACAGGGAGGAGCTTAAGAGAGCTCGCGAAGAGATCAAGGGCCTTAAGGAGAGGGAGGAGGTGACGGAAAGCCTTCTCGCCGGGATGCAGGGCAAGATGGTAAGTGACCCTCGGGTCTCTTTTCTTTGCCGTCTGCGACCTCTAGCCTTCTCTTAACTCATTTGATGCTCAGGATGCCGACGTAGCAACCCAGCTTCTCGCTCGCAACGGTGAGCTGGAGTTGGAGAATACTATGCTGAAGACCCGGGTGGACGAGCTAGTCCGCAGCGTGCTACCCCCTTCTCCTGGGCGAGCCGGTTCTAAACAGAGGGCTGCCGAAGGCGAGGAACAGAGGCGGCGAGATGCGCAGGAGGTCGCCAATCTCGTCTTCACGACCCTTAAGAACGCGAGTCTGCTCGCGGAAGACGCGATGGAGTTCACAGCCGAAGATGTCTGTCCGGACCTCTTCGACTTGGCGCCGTGGTTGGGAGCCCGCAAGAACGGCGAGGGACCCCCAGAATGAACTCCTTTAGCTTCTTCTCCTCTCGAATGTATATTCTTTTTGGGCTGGCGAGATCGCCGCCGAACATAGAAAAATCTTGAGTAATGCTAGTTATAATTTTTTCGTTGGTGTTTATGTGCATGCTCGCGTCTCTTTGCTCTTTCTCTCACATTTGATCTTTCTTCTGCTCATGACAAGTTAAGCGGTAGTGCTTCCGGAAGGCCCGCGAATGCGGGTGTCTAGGCTCGCCTTCGCCGGGGCTCTCTTCTTATGGGTCTCGCGAGCCCGAGCTGTCATCGCCCGCGGGTATTGCCCGGCGAACTCGACCTTGGCGAGCTGAGGCATTGGCATTCTGCGAACCAAAAACCCCTTGACTCTAGTGTCTTTACCACTTCAATCTGTTATCTTAGCCCTTGACCCTTATTACTAGCCTTTTCCGAGATCAACCAGAACCCCCCGTCTAGGTGAGAGCCCGGGAGCGGAATCGATCTGGGGCATTCCAGCACCAATATGTCCAACCTTGCCAGCCTCTCCAGAGATCAACCAGAACCCCCCGTCTAGGTGAGAGCCCGGGAGCGGAATCGATCTGGGGCATTCCAGCACCAATATGTCCAACCTTGCCAGCCTCTCTAGAGATCAACTAGAACCCCCTGTCTAGGTGAGAGCCCGGGAGCGGAATCGATCTGGGGCATTCCAGCACCAATATGTCCAACCTTGCTAGCCTCTCCAGAGATCAACCAGAACCCCCCATCTAGGTGAGAGCCCGGGAGCGGAATCGATCTGGGGCATTCCAGCACCAATATGCCCAACCTTGCCAGCCTCTCCAGAGATCAACCAGAACCCCCCGTCTAGGTGAGAGCCCGGGAGCGGAATCGATCTGGGGCATTCCAGCACCAATATGTCCAACCTTGCCAGCCTCTCCAGAGATCAACCAGAACCCCCCGTCTAGGTGAGAGCCCGGGAGCGGAATCGATCTGGGGCATTCCAGCACCAATATGTCCAACCTTGCCAGCCTCTCCAGAGATCAACCAGAACCCCCCGTCTAGGTGAGAGCCCGGGAGCGGAATCGATCTGGGGCATTCCAGCACCAATATGTCCAACCTTGCCAGCCTCTCCAGAGATCAACCAGAACCCCCCGTCTAGGTGAGAGCCCGGGAGCGGAATCGATCTGGGGCATTCCAGCACCAATATTTCCAACCTTGCCAGCCTCTCCAGAGATCAACCAGAACCCCCCGTCTAGGTGAGAGCCCGGGAGCGGAATCGATCTGGGGCATTCCAGCACCAATATGTCCAACCTTGCCAGCCTCTCCAGAGATCAACCAGAACCCCCCGTCTAGGTGAGAGCCCGGGAGCGGAATCGATCTGGGGCATTCCAGCACCAATATGTCCAACCTTGCCAGCCTCTCCAGAGATCAACCAGAACCCCCCGTCTAGGTGAGAGCCCGGGTGTAACACCCCAAATCTGGTAGTTCCGCGAAGTAGGCGGAGTGGTAGTGCGGCACGTGAAGCAGGCTAGAATTTTCCCTGTCTGCTCTTAGCACACGATCAGTGGCCTCATCGCGCACGACCAGTGATCGTGTGCCAGCGATCGTGCGTTAATTCAGAAGAGAATCGAGTTCTGTCTCGGACAGTGCGCACGACCATTTCCCTCTTCGCGCACGACCAGTGATCGTGCGCCAGCGATCGTGCGCTTATTCGCAAGAATTCAGAGTTCTGTCCCGGATAGTGCGCACGACCATTGCCCTCGTCGCGCACGACCACTGACCGTGCGCCTGTGATCGTGCGCCCTGTTTATTCTGTTCCGCGATTTTGAGCGGAGAAGAAGATCCGACCGATCAAATTTCTTGGAATTCGATCCAACGGCTGGGATTTGTTGCTGGGGGGTCTTAGGGCTTTGGAGAGGGATTAAACCCTCATTATTTCATAGTGTTTCTCTCTCCTAGGCTAGAGGAAGAAGAAGGGGGCAAGGAAGAAGAAG
The DNA here is from genome assembly GCA_033032865.1 of Dactylorhiza incarnata. Lineage (NCBI taxonomy): Eukaryota > Viridiplantae > Streptophyta > Magnoliopsida > Asparagales > Orchidaceae > Dactylorhiza > Dactylorhiza incarnata. The sequence continues at coordinate 20,446,752 of JAWHQI010000004.1, forward strand.
AGGAGATTTCGCCATTGACGGAGCTCCGGAGCTCCGTTTCGCGAGCCGTTTCCAGATCCGGAGAGTGCAGCCCGGTGCGGTTCTTTCCCTCCGCGTAGAATCTCGGATCCATGGCGAAGAGGAACACGTCTAGGGTAACGATTCTTCCTCCCGAACTTTGGACTCGTATTTGTCCATTTATTCCTCTTTCTTTGCTTGCATGAGGTATCTCTTTCACCAAATGGGTGAAGTGTAGGATTTCCTCAAGTCCTTCGGGACTCCGGGTAGATTGTGTCCGTCCCCGGCATATTGCATGTAGAAAATCCGGTAGTCGTGCGGATTTAGGCATTTTGTGTGAAGCCTATTCGTGGCCGTGAGCCCGAATCGGTGATGCTTGATTTGCGACGTTGCATTTAGGTTAGACCTAGAATGCGTGCCGGAGAATGACTCCGTGAACTCACCTATAGTATTGCGGGAGTTAAGTGTAGGCGTCTTGTGAAGATCCCTACGAAAGCCCCATGCTTTGAGTTTTGGATGAAGGCAAACCTTCACCACGTTATTGATGCGGAGCGTATGTACCTCCCTTGTTGAGAATTCGCGAAGCCTAGATCCTTGTGAAGGGGTTAGGTGCGTAGCGTAAATTTTGTGTAGCACTTGAAAGTGCTAAACCCTTACGGGCCGAGGTGAAGCCGTACCCGCGTCGTGCGATAGATCGCGACGATTAGAGCACGGGCAAAGCTGAACCGAACCCGTTTCCATGCAGATCGGCGAGAGGTCCCTTCCTCATGAAAGCCGTGTGATCATGGGAGAGGTCGGGGAAGGTGTCATACCTAGACCGACCAAAAGCTCTTGTTTCCCACCTAAGGTTGTGACCCTTAGGGTGGAGTGTTGTGAATTTGATGTTATGTTTAGCCTCATGCGATTTGCTTAGGCGGTTGTGGGAAACCTTCGGGTGAACCCAACCAACATCACGTGCATACCTAGGTTCCCTTCTTTTTGATGCTCAACCTAGAAGATTGATTGTGCTTGAAACCTCACCTTGTGTAGTTGCACTCTCTTTAGATTAGTACTTGTGCTAGTATGGCTTACTTGCAGGGTAGAATCTCCGCCACCCCGGGAAAGGGGTGGGGTCGTTATAATTTGGTCAGCTGTGCTGACCGTTGCTTTGTTTACCACCGCTTGGTGGAATGTTCTTATGCAGGTGCAGGTGAGCCTAGCGGGAAATAGCGGGCGTTGGTCCTTTTGCTGTCCTTTTGCTGAGTTGGCCCTCGAAGGCCAGCCTTTTTCCTGTTTTCTCATGTATTGCCGGCCTGCGTGCCGATGTATGCTTTTTGGAGTTTTGTACATTGATTTGATGTAAGGCCCTAAGGCCGTAACTCTTATTTCTAGATTTATTCCTATGATAGTGGACATGTCTATTTGAATGGTTTAATTAATGCTTCTGCTTACGTTTTGTACTCTCGTTAGTTGTTACTTTTCTGGTTATCACCTTTTAACTCCTAGCTAGTGTGGTTTGTATGGCGTGGGGTCCCGGCCGGACCTGCTGTTATACTTTTTGTACTGGCAGGGTGTTACAATTTGGTATCGGACTTAAGGCGTCGATCCGTAGTTTAGCGAATTCGGGACGAATTCCTTTTAAGGGGTGGTGCGCACGGGCTGTGCATTCACCTAAAACGACAAAAACTAATAAGAATGTCCACTTAGGAATGAAAAAACATACTTGTTTGCGGAACCTGAGCGTTCCATGATTGATGTTTGATATGTTTAGGGTCACTAAATTGTGCCTTGCATGATTATAGGTGACTAGAAGTGCTGCGGGGCGGTCTCAACCCCGTAACACCGCTGAAAGTAGTGGGTCGGCTGAGGTGCCAGCGACCACTCCTTCGGCTGAGATGATCAGAATGGTCGCAGAAGCAGTCTTCGCGATGATCAATGCTCAACCGCAAAGGCTTGCACAGCCTGCTACGCCTACTACTGATGCAGCCCCGGTAGTTGAACCTGCAGTGGAACCTGCGGTAGCACCAAGGGTTGATGCCCCTGTGCCAGTAGCTGCAGTGGAACCGGCGTTAGCACCGAGGGTGGAGCGTCAAGTTGCGCAAGTAGTTGCGGGGCGAGCGCGTGACCAACAATTAAAGCACTTCTTGAGCTTTAATCCTCCTACCTTCTCGGGATCTGAGTCCCCAACGGAGGCAGAAGACTGGTTGTCAAGAGTTAGAAGAACTCTGAGGGCGACGGCGACGGACGAAGCCATGATGGTCACCTTAGCCACTTTCCTTCTTGACGGAGAGGCTGTGCTGTGGTGGGAAGAGCAGGAACTGCACAAGTTCGGCGATAGAGACATTACTGAAATATCAATGGCTGAGTTTTCAAAGTCGTTCCTCCAGCGGTTTATCCCCTCTGCCCAACGCATTGCGTTACAAAACCAGTTCCTGAGGTTAACTCAAGGTGATCGCTCCGTTGACGATTACTTACATGAGTTTACCAGACTGAGTCGCTATGCGGGGGCATTGGTGGAGGATGAGGAGACGAAGACGAATAAATTCTATGAAGGGCTTCGGGACGAGTTGAGGCTGCTCCTTGCAGGCCCTATGACGTTTGGCTTCCAAGTGATGGTGCAAACCGCCAGATCTTTGGAGTTGGACATGAAGAGGGTACAAGCAAAGAGTGTTGTAAAGAAACCCGAGTTTCATGCGCCGGCCTCTCAGTCCAAGCCGGACTTCAGAAGGAACAAGCGGAAGTTCAAGCAGGCGGAACCAGCTTCTTCGAATGTTTCGGGAGCCACGACCGCGCAGACTCCTATTACGTGTTTCACCTGCGGGAAGGTGGGACACAAAGCTGCGGTGTGTCGAAGTGGTCCCCCAAAGGCGGCAAATCGAGCGGTGGATTATGCTCGGGCTGCGGAAAAGGGCAAAGCGGCAGAGTCTTCGGCCTCCCAACACATTCCGACTCAGCCGAGAGTCTATTCGCTTGGCCAACAAGAAGCTATACGACAAACCGACGTCATCACAGGTACGAATTAGAAGTTAGCTTTTACAGCTATGTATATGATTCTCACTGTTGTACGACTATGTGTTATTTGTGTACAATTAGGTTTCGTCCTAATTTTCAACTATCCGGCGAGAGCTCTATTCGATACGGGTGCATCGCACTCTTTTCTGTCTGAGGACTTCGTGGTGCGAATCGGAGTGCCGTCTACCTTTGTAGAGGATAGATTGGAAGTAGTGCTACCCAATGGATCTCGAATGAGTGCGGATAGGAAGAGCCGTGTGAAGGTGCGGATCGGAAGTCAAGATTTCGACTTGGAAGCGTCGTTACTACCGTTAGCTGAATTCGATGTGTATCTTCGGCATGGACTGGCTCTCGGAGCAGCAAGCATGCATAGATTGCAATACAAAGGAGATCACTCTGGGAACGAACACCGACGATGAAACCACATTCGCCGGTATGCGAGGAGCGAGCAAGACGCTGATGTCTGCTCTCCAGGTGGTTAAGGCGGTGAGAAAAGGCGCCGAGTTGTTCTTCACCTTGTTGGAGGCTTCGGAGCCAAAGCCCAGGTTGTGTGATGTCCCAGTTGTAGCGGAATACGCCGACGTGTTTCCTAACGAACTCCCTGGGGCTCCGCCTCATCGGGAGATTGATTTCTGTATCGAGTTGGTGCCAGGTGCCAAACCTGTGGCCCGCTCACCATACAGAATAGCGCCAAAGGAATTGGCAGAGTTGAAGGTCCAATTGCAAGAGCTGCTAGAGCAAGGCTACGTACGTCCAAGTTCTTCGCCTTGGAGTGCACCGGTCCTCTTTGTGAAAAAGAAGGATGGGAGCTTGCGTCTATGTATCGATTATAGAGAGCTAAACAAGTTGATCGAGAAAAACCGATATCCGATTCCTAGAATCGATGATCTATTCGACCAACTGATGGGGTCGACGGTTTACTCCAAGCTAGACCTAAGGTCCGGCTATTATCAACTGCGAATAAGGGAATGCGACATCCCAAAGACAGCGTTCAGTACCCGCTTTGGGCACTTTGAGTTCACGGTAATGCCGTTCGGTCTATCCAACGCACCGTCGGTATTCATGGACTTGATGAATAGGACATTCCGAGAGTATTTAGATCAATTTGTGATCGTCTTCATCGACGACATTTTGGTATACTCTCAGTCGGAAGAGGAGCATGTAGGGCATCTGCACGCAGTCCTGAGCACCTTGAGGAGGAGTCAGCTATATGCCAAGTTCTCCAAGTGCGAGTTTTGGCTACCGTCAGTGGCATTCCTTGGTCATGTTGTTAGTGGCGAAGGAATTGCAGTTGATCCGTCGAAGATAGAAGCGATCCAAGCGTGGCCTTTGTTGAAAAACGTAGCGGAAGTCCGAAGTTTCTTAGGACTTGCCGGCTATTATAGGCGCTTTGTGGAAAACTTCTCGAGGATCGCACTTCCTCTCACAAAACTGACTAGGAAGGATCATAAGTTCGTTTGGTCGCCCGAGTGCGCACGAGCTTTTGAAGAGCTAAAGAGCCGTCTGACCACGGCGCCCATTCTATGCTCGCCACAAGGTACGGAAGGCTACGAAATATATAGCGACGCCTCAGGAAGTGGTTTGGGTTGTGTCCTAGTGCAGTTCGGGAAGGTAATTGCCTACGGCTCCCGGCAACTGAAGGTTCACGAGAGGAATTACCCGGTCCATGATTTGGAGCTAGCGGCCGTGGTTTTTGCCCTCAAACTTTGGAGGCACTATCTATATGGCGTGAAGATCGATATCTTTACCGACCATAAGAGCCTCAAGTACTTACTAGACCAAAGGGAGTTGAACATGCGCCAAAGGAGGTGGATGGAGTTCCTTGGGGACTACACCTTCGATATCAAATATACTCCCGGTAAAGGAAACGTAGTTGCAGACGCGTTGAGTCGTCGGGCTCCCGCGCAAGCAAATTGGATTTTGATGCACGATGAGCGTCTAATCCGTGAGCTAGAAGAAATGGAGATCATATGCATTGATAGGAGAACGTCTACTTCAGCATGCTTGAACTGGACGGAAGTTCACTACGACCTTGCCGACCGAGTTCGACAAGCATTGGAGTTGGACGAGAGCTTGAAACGATACAAAGCGGAAACCGTTGAAGGGTTAAACGCTGATTTCTCCTTCGAAGGCGACCTTATGTGGAAGCAGGAAAGGTTATGCATCCCAAACGTTGGTACTCTACGGGCAGAATTGATGTACGAGGCTCATCATACCAAGTACTCGATCCACCCGGGGAGCACTAAAATGTTTATGGATATGAAGAAACTGTTCTGGTGGCCGGGCATGAAGAAAGACATTGCCCTTTACGTGGCCAAGTGTCATACTTGCGCGTTGGTGAAAGCGGAATGTCAACGTCCCGGTGGGTTCCTGAAGTCCTTGCCGATTCCGGAGTGGAAGTTTGATGATATTTCGATGGATTTCGTGCACGGATTGCCGAGATCGCAACATGGAAACGACGCCATATGGGTGATCGTGGACCGTTTGACAAAGGTATCACACTTCATTCCGAACCGGAAGGATGATTCCGTAGAGAAGCTAGCAAAGCTCTATGTGGATAGTATCGTGAGACTGCACGGTGTCCCTCGTAGCATCGTCAGCGATCGTGACGGGCGTTTCACATCGAAAGATTGGAGGCTTATCCATGAACTGTTGGGCACAAAATTGAAGTTCAGCACGGCCTTCCACCCGCAAACGGATGGACAGACCGAGAGAACCAACAGGACTATGGAGGATATGCTCCGAATGTGCGCTCTAGACTTTGGAAAGAGGTGGGAGGATCACCTCTTTATGATCGAATTCGCCTACAATAATAGCTACCAAGCCAGCATAAAGATGGCTCCTTTCGAGGCCCTCTATGGTAAGAAGTGTCGTACGCCGTTGTCTTGGGCGGAAACGGGCGATACTAAGCTATTGAAGCGAAAGGATGTTGAAGAAGCAACGTCGACGATCCGGGCTATACGCGAAAGGCTATTGGTTGCCCAGGATAGGCAAGCAAAGTATTTCAACGCCAAGCATAGGAACTTAGAGTTCGCCGTCGGTGACCGGGTTTACTTGAAGATCAAACCGTTCAAAGGGGTATCAAGGATTCGAAGCTTGAAAAAGCTCAGTCCGAGGTACTTAGGACCATTCGAGATCGTGGAGCGTGTTGGTGATGCGGCTTATCGGCTTGCACTATCTGCAGAGCTGAGCGGTTTGCACGACGTGTTCCACATTTCAGTGTTGAGGAAGGCAGTGCAAGAGCCTACTCATATCGTTGCGGTCGGCAAAGTTCCGGTCGATAGTGGGTTGTCGACGAAAGTCAAGCCTTTACGCATCGAAGATACCGAAGTAAAGCAGCTGCGGAACAAGTCCATTCGGATGGTAAAAGTCCGGTGGGATAACTGCGGCCGAGAGGAGCTCTCTTGGGAGAGAGAGCAAACGATGCTTGCGGAGTATCCCGAGCTATTTCCCTCAGGTAAAGTATAACTGTAATTTATGCTATTACTGTTTCCTGGATTTCGGGACGAAATTCTTTTAAGGAGGGTGGAGTTGTAACACCCCAAATCTGGTAGTTCCGCGAAGTAGGCGGAGTGGTAGTGCGGCACGTGAAGCAGGCTAGAATTTTCCCTGTCTGCTCTTAGCGCACGATCAGTGGCCTCATCGCGCACGACCAGTGATCGTGTGCCAGCGATCGTGCGTTAATTCAGAAGAGAATCGAGTTCTGTCTCGGACAGTGCGCACGACCATTTCCCTCTTCGCGCACGACCAGTGATCGTGCGCCAGCGATCGTGCGCTTATTCGCAAGAATTCAGAGTTCTGTCCCGGATAGTGCGCACGACCATTGCCCTCGTCGCGCACGACCACTGACCGTGCGCCTGTGATCGTGCGCCCTGTTTATTCTGTTCCGCGATTTTGAGCGGAGAAGAAGATCCGACCGATCAAATTTCTTGGAATTCGATCCAACGGCTGGGATTTGTTGTTGGGGGGTCTTAGGGCTTTGGAGAGGGATTAAACCCTCATTATTTCATAGTGTTTCTCTCTCCTAGGCTAGAGGAAGAAGAAGGGGGCAAGGAAGAAGAAGAGGAGATTTCGCCATTGACGGAGCTCCGGAGCTCCGTTTCGCGAGCCGTTTCCAGATCCGGAGAGTGCAGCCCGGTGCGGTTCTTTCCCTCCGCGTAGAATCTCGGATCCATGGCGAAGAGGAACACGTCTAGGGTAACGATTCTTCCTCCCGAACTTTGGACTCGTATTTGTCCATTTATTCCTCTTTCTTTGCTTGCATGAGGTATCTCTTTCACCAAATGGGTGAAGTGTAGGATTTCCTCAAGTCCTTCGGGACTCCGGGTAGATTGTGTCCGTCCCCGGCATATTGCATGTAGAAAATCCGGTAGTCGTGCGGATTTAGGCATTTTGTGTGAAGCCTATTCGTGGCCGTGAGCCCGAATCGGTGATGCTTGATTTGCGACGTTGCATTTAGGTTAGACCTAGAATGCGTGCCGGAGAATGACTCCGTGAACTCACCTATAGTATTGCGGGAGTTAAGTGTAGGCGTCTTGTGAAGATCCCTACGAAAGCCCCATGCTTTGAGTTTTGGATGAAGGCAAACCTTCACCACGTTATTGATGCGGAGCGTATGTACCTCCCTTGTTGAGAATTCGCGAAGCCTAGATCCTTGTGAAGGGGTTAGGTGCGTAGCGTATATTTTTGTGTAGCACTTGAAAGTGCTAAACCCTTACGGGCCGAGGTGAAGCCGTACCCGCGTCGTGCGATAGATCGCGACGATTAGAGCACGGGCAAAGCTGAACCGAACCCATTTCCATGCAGATCGGCGAGAGGTCCCTTCCTCATGAAAGCCGTGTGATCATGGGAGAGGTCGGGGAAGGTGTCATACCTAGACCGACCAAAAGCTCTTGTTTCCCACCTAAGGTTGTGACCCTTAGGGTGGAGTGTTGTGAATTTGATGTTATGTTTAGCCTCATGCGATTTGCTTAGGCGGTTGTGGGAAACCTTCGGGTGAACCCAACCAACATCACGTGCATACCTAGGTTCCCTTCTTTTTGATGCTCAACCTAGAAGATTGATTGTGCTTGAAACCTCACCTTGTGTAGTTGCACTCTCTTTAGATTAGTACTTGTGCTAGTATGGCTTACTTGCAGGGTAGAATCTCCGCCACCACGGGAAAGGGGTGGGGTCGTTATAATTTGGTCAGCTGTGCTGACCGTTGCTTTGTTTACCACCGCTTGGTGGAATGTTCTTATGCAGGTGCAGGTGAGCCTAGCGGGAAATAGCGGGCGTTGGTCCTTTTGCTGTCCTTTTGCTGAGTTGGCCCTCGAAGGCCAGCCTTTTTCCTGTTTTCTCATGTATTGCCGGCCTGCGTGCCGATGTATGCTTTTTGGAGTTTTGTACATTGATTTGATGTAAGGCCCTAAGGCCGTAACTCTTATTTCTGGATTTATTCCTATGATAGTGGACATGTCTATTTGAATGGTTTAATTAATGCTTCCGCTTACGTTTTGTACTCTCGTTAGTTGTTACTTTTCTGGTTATCACCTTTTAACTCCTAGCTAGTGTGGTTTGTATGGCGTGGGGTCCCGGCCGGACCTGCTGTTATACTTTTTGTACTGGCAGGGTGTTACACCGGGAGCTGAATCGATCTGGGGCATTCCAGCACCAATATGTCCAACCTTGCCAGCCTCTCCAGAGATCAACCAGAACCCCCCGTCTAGGTGAGAGCCCAGGAGCGGAATCGATCTGGGGCATTCCAGCACCAATATGTCCAACCTTGCCGCGGCCCCAGTACAGCAGTAGTTATAAGCATTATATACAAAAAAAAGAAGAGTAAGCCATTTATTAATCATGACAAAGCGTTCAAGGGTAGAATCGTTTCAAGTCATCCCCACTCCGGGCTCGGTCGAGAGGTACCCCCTCCACATCCTGGAGGTGATACCCTCCCGACTTGAGCACCTCGCTTACAATATATGGGCCCTCCCAGTTGGGGTTAAGCTTACCCACCGTGGCCCCTCTGCCGGCCGCATTGACCTTCTTCAGGACTAGGTCCCCTTTCTGAAAGTGCTTGATCCGGATATGTTTGTCGAAATATCGAGCCATCCACCGTTTGATCTCTTCCTGTCTGATGGTGGCCAAGTCCCGGAGTTCTTCCACCAGGTCCAAAGATAGCCTCTGCTCTGCGTTGTTGCCCTCCAGCCACCCTTCATCCCCCTCGCTTGCGGCGATCACCCGGGGGGTCTTCACCTCAAACTCTATGGGGAGGACGGCCTCGGACCCGTGAGAGAGCTTGAATGGAGTCTCCCCGGTGGCGGTATTCGGAGTAGTCCTCATTGCCCAGAGGACGGAGGGTAGCTGATCCACCCAGTTTCCTCGAAGGTTCTCCACTTTCTTTTTCAGTAGGTTGACGATTATTTTGTTTGCCGCCTCCACCTGCCCATTGCTCCTCGGGTGGTGGACCGATGCGAACCTGAGATCAATGCCGAGCTGGGTGCAGAAACCGACAAACTCTTCACTAGCAAACTGCGGCCCGTTGTCCGTCACTATAGCTAGGGGGAGTCCATGCCTGCAAATTATCTCCCCCCACACAAAATTCCTTACAACCTGAGAGGTTACCTTAGCGAGTGCTTTCACTTCTACCCACTTGGAGAAGTAGTCGATCATGACCAGCAGGAACTTCCTCTGGCCGCTGGCTTGGGGGAAGGGACCGACCAGGTCCAGCCCCCATATGGCGAAGGGCCAGGGAGCCGTGATGGTCCGGAGTCTTTGGGCTGGGAGGAGCTGGAGTGGAGCATAGAGCTGGCATTTTGGACATTTCCTCGCGAACTCAGTCGCGTCTTTGCTGAGAGTGGGCCAGAAGTAGCCTTGCCTCAACACCCTCCCTTCCAGGGTCCGACTCCCGGAGTGACTGCCGCACTCCCCGGAGTGGATTTCTTCCAGCACTCTCAGGACCTCCTCCTCGGAGACACAACGGGCCAAGAGTCCCGAGAGAGTCTTTCTATATAGTCCCCTTGCATGCAAAGAGTAGTAGGAGGACTTATACCTGAAGCGTCTCTTGTCCACATCCTCTCCAGGGAACTGCCCGGAGGATAGGAAGGTGATGAACGGATCCATCCATGAGGCTTGTTGATCTACTTTCATCAATTCTCCTTCCTCGATGGAGGTCCGAAAGAGTTCCGAAGTCGTCCCCCCCGCTCGGGGACCGAACTTGGCTAGGAGGTCCGCCTGGGTGCTCTCCTCCCTCGGCACGTGCTTGATCGAGAAGGTGCGGAACTGCCCGATGACCCCCTTAGCCTTTTCCAGGTATAGTAGGAGGGTTGGATCCTTTGCTTCAAACTCTCCTTTGATCTGGCATGCTACCACCATGGAGTCCGTGGAGACCTCCACGTCCTGCACACCCAGTTCCCGGGCCAGCCGAAGGCCCGCTATCACTGCTTCGTACTCGGCCTGGTTGTTGGTGATTGGGAAACGGACGTTTAAGGCTTGTTCAATCCGAGTCCCCTCAGGACTCACCAGGACTATTCCCCCTCCATAGGAGTATTTTCCCGACGCTACGTCCACCAACATCTTCCATGCTTCTGGGGGAGGTGGCTCGTGCTCCCCCACTTCGGCCGCATAGTCGGCCATGAAGTCTGCCACTGCTTGAGCCCTGATGGATGTCCTGGGTACGAACGTGATATTGAATTCGCTTAACTCCACGGACCACCTCGCCAACCTTCCTGAGTGCTCCACCCCTTCCATGATTTTGCGGAGCGGATGGTCCATCACTACTTTAATTGAATGGGCTTCAAAGTAAGGCCAGAGCCTCCGGGCCGACACCACCAATGCGAAGGCTAACTTTTCTAGGATCGGGTATCGGAGTTCCTCCTTCTTCAGCACTCGGCTGATGTAGTAGATTGGGAACTGTTTCTTCCCCTCCTCCCGGATCAGCACGGAACTTACTGCTTCGGATCCTACCCCTAGGTATATAGATAGGTCCTCCCCTGGCCTCGGTCCCTGGAGCAAAGGGGTTTGAGTGAGCTGTTCTTTCAGAGCTTGGAAGGCCTTCTCGCATTCTGGGGTCCATTCAAACTTCTTGTTTCCCCGCAGTACTTTGAAAAAAGGTGCACATTTTTCTCCCGCCTTGGAGAGGAATCTGCTGAGCCCAGCCAATTTCCCTGTAAGGCTCTGAACCTCCTTCGGATTTCTTGGCGACTCCAACTCCATCACCGCTTTAACTTTGTCCGGGTTGGGCTCCACACCTGTGGGGGTGAGCAAATGGCCCAGGAACTTCCCTCGGCTCGCCCCGAAGACACACTTTCAAGGGATTGAGCTTCATCTTGTACCGCCGCAGGGTCCTAAATGTCTCTTCGAGGTCTCGGAGGTGGGTCTCGAGGTCTCGGCTCTTAACCATGAGGTCGTCGACATAGACTTCTAAATTTCTTCCTTTCTGCTCGCGGAAGACCCTATCCATCATCCTTTGGTACGTAGCCCCTGCGTTCTTGAGCCCGAAGGGCATCATCTTATAGCAATAATATCCATCCCCCGTGATGAAGGAAACATCCTTGATGTCCGAGGGATGCATGCGGATTTGATGGTAACCTGAAAAAGCATCTAAGAAAGACATTACAGAAAAACCGACGGCTGAGTCAACCAGCGCGTCGATTCTGGGCAGGGGGTAGCAATCTTTCGGGCATGATTTATTAAGAAGTGAAAAGTCGATACACATACGCCACTTACCTCCTCCCTTTTTTACCATAACGACGTTGGAGACCCAGCCTGGATACTGGATCTCCGATATAAACCCGGCCTGCAGGAGTTTGCCCACCTCTTCGCGGATGGGTCCCTCTCGCTTGTCCGCGACGGCCCTCCTCTTCTGACGGATGGGGCGGGCACCGGGGTCGAGGTTGAGGCGATGGCACGCCACATCCGCGTCGATCCCGGGCATTTCCGCGGCGCTCCAAGCGAAGACGTCCACGTTCTTTTGTACGCAAGCCAGAATCTCCGCTTGATCTCCTGGGCTGAGTTCTCCGCTGACCCGGACTTTTTCCACCATCCCTAGCCGGGTGGTGACCTCGAGCTCTACGACCTCGTCCATAGCCTCCAACCGGGACTGTTCTCCCCAAGCCCTTTCCTCTTCGGCACAAGCGGGAGCCTGGGTCTCTTCCTCGACTTCCTTCTCTACCACCATCAGCTCTTCCGCCCTTCCCTCCTGGGCCTTCTCCTCTTCTTCCTTTCCTTCTTCCCGTGGTACCTCAGCTACCCCTTCCTGGGCATGAACTTCATTTCCCTCCTTCTCTTCAGCTACCTCCAAACCTCCGGCTTCGGCCACCTCCTCCATCGCCCTATCCCACTCCTCAGCTTCTCCCATCCAGGAGATGGTGTTGACAGCCATCACGTAGCACTGTCTTGCCACTTTGGGATCCCCCCTGATCCGCACCTGGACCCCTCCGTCGTTGAACTTGAGGCATTGATGAAAAGTGGAAGGGACGCAGCGGAACGCGCTGATGAGTGGCCGTCCGAAGATGGCGCTGTAACTGCTCGGGGCGTCCACTATGACAAAGCGACAGTTCCGAGACTGCCCACCCAAGGTCACATGGAGCCCCACTCCTCCTTCTACCTCCTTCCTCTCCCCCGAAAATCCGAACAGAGGGCCATCTGAGGCCAACACCCTTCTGGGTTCCACCTCCATCTTGTCGAATGCGTTCTTGAAGATGACATTGACCGAACTCCCGTTGTCCACTAGGATTCGGGAGACGGTGAAGTTCTCGATCGCCGTCTGGATGACCAGCGCGTCGCAGAACGGGTCCTCGTAGCTCGGCATGTCCTTCTGGGTGAAAATAATTTTTTCGGCTGGGGGTGGAGCGGTTGATGTTGACGCTACGCTCCGGCGGTAGATGGTATGGAGACTAGCCTTGCGGGTTGCCTCCACCCCTACCCCCCCCATGGATCACTCCGATCCCTCCTCTATTCCCCAGATCTGCTCTATCCTCACATCTTTCCTCCTCCTCCTCTCGAGGTTCCACCTCCAGGATCCTTAATGGCTGCTGCTGTGGTGGCGCGGGCGCTCTGCCCCTCTTCACCTCCAGGAACTCCGGACAGGTGTCCGTTGAGTGGCCTTCCACATCATGGAAGATGCAATATGGCACCGCCACTTCCCTTGCCTCGGTCTCTGCTACCCTGTTCCTTCTTCTCCTAGCGGCCGCCGTTTCCGCTTCTCCTCCCCTTCCCCTTCCTCTCCCCCGGCCAATTGCCATGGCCTGTTGAGGTGGGGGAGGTAACTGCATCGGGCCCTGCCTCCACCCCAACTGGGGGGGTCTCCATTGACCTTCGAAACGGTTACCCCTTCCTGGGCCATAACCCCTTCCCTGCCCCTGCATTCCTCCACCTTGCGGCCTCCATCCCCCCTCCGGGGCCCGGGGCTCTTCCCTTCTTCTGACCTCTTGCTGCCTCATCTCCGGCTCACTGAGCTTTGCTAGCCTCTTGGTGAGCTCTGGGTTGGCTTCTTCGCTTGCTACTTCCTCCGCCACCCTCTCCATCAGCTCCTCATAGGAGACGGGGGCCTTCCTCTTCAACGCCATCTTGATGAAACTTTCCTTCAACCCGACCGTGAAGGCGAGTTGAAGTGTGATAGTGCATTATTTATAGTTATTTTTATATAGTGTTTTAGTAGTAATTAATTAGTTTTTATATAATTTTAGTTTAATATATATCTAATTCGCTTTATTTTGTGTTTTCAAGTAATCTGGGGCTGCTAATAGCAAATTCAAGCTCACAGCCATGTTCAGGGGAAAGAATGGAACAAGTCTGCAAAATTCTTCAGTACACGCCCTCGGTCACGGCCATGACCAAGGGCGTGACTTCAAGTCACGGCCATGACTCAACCCAGCCATCTTACATCTGCCAGATCATGCCGCCAGCCCAATTTAGTATTACACGCCCTCGGTCACGGCCATGACCAAGGGCGTGACATCAAGTCACGGCCATGACTCAACCCAGCCATCTTCTAGCTTCCAGAACACGCCGTCACATCATTTCCAGCCTACACGCCCCAGGTCACGGGCGTGACTCCATGTCACGGCCATGACCTAGGGGGTGACCCTTCCCGCAACTGCCAGAATAACTCCAGATCGCGCCGTTTCCCGCCGTTTCCAGATTCGGTCAAGTCACGCCCTAGGTCACGGGGGTGACCGAGGTCGTGACCCGTCGAGATGATTAATTTTGGCGGTTTTTCTTCCCCAACGTTCCCGGGCTTTCAAGACGCAATTACGCAGCTTACACGCCCTTGGTCACGGGCGTGACCAAGGGCGTGACTCACCAATTTTCTGCCTATAAAAGCCAGCTGCTGCCAAAGTGATGGGGATCCGATCCTAGCTTAGATTGGGTCATTTTTAGATTAGTTTTTCAGCATTTTCTTATTGTATTTTCTTTATGCAGATTTACTTTATGTCTTGCAAATTTCAATTCATAGTTTAGATTTCCAATTCCTGCAATTGTAATTCTCTTTACTTAGTTATAAAAATGTTTCTCTTTTCAAATATGTTTAGCTGAATTTATAGCATTTGATCGGATGAATTCTTAAGCTTTTCTTATTTTGTAATCTCTCATTGTCGTAGCTTTAGTTTAAGAATTATTACGATCCACTTTTGATTTTTCTCGATTGATCTCATATTGCCGGTATATGAATATCAATTCTTGATCCATTTTCTAGTGATCGAGAGATCCATGAATTTGTGTAGATCATTCATTAGTGGAAAGAGTTGCATGCATTCCTCGAGAGAGGGTGACACAAATCTTTCGGATTGGAGTCAAATCCAATAGTGGGGCTCACCGCATAAAGCAAGCTTAGGGGTTTCGACTGGCCGAGGGGTCTTAATCGATCAACCTAAGGTTAGGTGGTAGTTCTCTCGAGAGAGGCTCTACCATATTTTGGGAACCTCCACGGTCGAATTATTCTATCGCTTTTGGTTATGAATTTAGATTTTACAATTTATTTAACTCAAGAAGGATTTCCGATCAAATGCTCTTTTTTCTTTTCTCTTTTATTATTCTAAAAATCTTCTTAAATCTAGATAAAATAATATTAATTTGCGTGAGTAGAAGTAATCAACAACCCCGTGGAATACGACACTTGATATTTATTTCTAAATATCCTATACTATGAATGATAGGTGCTCTTGCCTATAGTTCGTAGAATTTGGAGAAATTTTATATCCTAAGTTTTACGTATCAAGTTTTTGGCGCCGTTGCCGGGGAATATTTTTGTTGATATTTTGAAAGCGTGAATTTTATTACTTTTATCATTCTCTTTCTCCACCCCCATTTCTCTTTTTGATTTATTTTCAAATTTCATTCTATTAAGTGACGATTGTTCAATTTTCTTTCTTCAAAAATGTTATCTCAATTGGCCGCCAAAGTTGCCGAGCTTCAAAATAAAGTCAATCTTTTGGAAGCCGCACGGAAGCGCCAAGTTAATTGTAATTTTTGTGGAGCACCGCATCGAAGTGAGGATTGTTATATTAATTTTTACTCTCAAAATTTTTCTTATGGAAATAATTTTGAGTTTATTTATGAAAATAATTATTCAAACTTTGATGAAAATAATTCATCTAGTTTTCATGCAAATGATTTTTCCGATTCTAATAATATTTCTTCTTGCTCCGATATTAATTATTCATGGTGGCAAGATCACCCGGATAGTTTTCGGTGCGATGAAGGAAATTCAGTCAATCAAGATTTTCATTCCTCCTCTTTTACCCCACAAAATTCTTTTTCTTCTACTCTTGGGTATTCTCCAGATTCTATTTATCAAAATTTAAATATTTATACCCAAGCTCAAGAAGAACTTCTTTACCACGAATTTAAAAGAGTCATGGAGACACCGGACGAAATTGATGAAGAACATGTTTCTTCACCTCCTCCGCCCGAATCTCCTCCTATTTTTCATGAATTTTCTCTCTCGCCAATTATTCACATTGAAAGTGAAATTCATGAAAATATTGTGTCCCATGAATTTAGTCCACTTGGAATTTCAAATAAATTTTTGGATACGAATTTTATTTTTGAAAATGAACAACCGGAGCTTAATCATGTGTTTTCACAAGAAACTCCTCCTTGTGAAATATTTTCTGACTCGCTTAATTTTGATTCTTTTTCTTCTAACGATTTTCATGTAGAGTATGAGCCGGTGCAACCAAACGTCTTCACCGATCCATTTGCCGCTCATCTCCAGCAATCCAAATTACCTAAGGTATGTATAGGTAATTTGGATTCACAATTTCGCGTTAACGGAAAACAAAAGAATCAGGATTATAGCGGAGGAGTCGTCAGGCAACAGTTTTCGACATTTTCACCTCAGCGTGAATTAAGGGAGTTGCCTGTGCATTTTCAATTTGAATATCCTTTTAGCTAACCCTTAACGTCTAGCTAAAAGACGTTAAACAAAGCGCTCTTGGGAGGCACCCCTTGCTTATCTTTATATTTTTGCTATTTTTCTTTTATTTTATGCATTTTCTTTTCCTGTTTGGCCTTTTCATTCTTATTTATAAACATTGGAGACAATGTTTATCTTTAAGTATGGGGGGGGGGTGTTCTCTAATGTTTATTTTTATAAAAAAATAAAAAAAAATTGAAAACATGTTAAAAATCATAAAAAAATTGTTTCTTTGTTTTCTGTTGCAATTTTGATTTAAAAATATGAAAAATACAAAAAAATTTGTTTTATTTTAAAATGTTTAAAAAACTTATAAAAAAAACTATTTTTCCAATAAGATAAATTTTGTAATATTAAAATTCTCCAAACTTTATTTATGCAAAATTAATTTTAATTATGAGTTGTCTTTATAGGTTTTTTTTAAGAGTTTTCTTTTTATGAATTTTTAAATCATATATTTCTCTTCAAAATATGTTAGATTTAATTTTTAGATGAATTTGATTTAATGAGTTTTTCATTATTTTGATTTGTTTAGAATATTTCTTAGTTTTACTTTCTCTCTTTAAAATATCATAATTCAATTTTGTAGTAATTGTGTTAAATATCTTTAGATTTTACTTATATTAACTTGAACTCATAGTTTCTTATAGATTGCTCAATTTATTTTCTATGCTCTTAAAATATTTCTTTGGAATTTTTGTAGCCTTTAAACCCTAGCCCTTCCCCTACCTTTTTGTTTAACCCTTTTATTTGGCATATAAAAAATATTTGAAAAGATCATATGTCATGGAAATGAGAGGATAAAATTCATCATTCCTAAACATATGCACCCAAATTAGTAAAAGATTATATGGCATGGAGTTGAGAGGATAAAATTCATCACTCCTAAACATATACATTTGGGATATAAAAAAAAAGAAATTAAAAAAAGATGGAAATGAGAGGATAAAATTCATCATTTCCTATATGCAAAGTAACTTCTTCAATGCCAACTTTACCCCAATTAGCCAAGTTTATTTGCTTATCCTAAGATATTTTTGAGAGAGCATAGTTAATATTTTGTAGTTTTCTAAAAGTTTCTAATGATGTTTAAAGTTTCTATAATTTTAATCTTGGTTATTTTACTTAATTCAATGCAATTTTGTTTATGAAGATTTAGTTAGAGAATTTTGAAACTAATATTTATTCTACTCATCTCAATTTATGAATTATAAATTATTTCTTATAAATCTGAATTTTAATTTCTTAACTTATTTTGACATGAGTTTTATAAGATTTGGAGTACATAATTAGAAGTAAATCTTTTTGGAAATGTCCTATAAATTCTTCTCGTACTTATAAATTAGTTTTTGCTCTGGAATAGCAAAAGCTTAAGTGTGGGGGTATTTGATAGTGCATTATTTATAGTTATTTTTATATAGTATTTTAGTAGTAATTAATTAGTTTTTATATAATTTTAGTTTAATATATATCTAATTCGCTTTATTTTGTGTTTTCAAGTAATCTGGGGCTGCTAATAGCAAATTCAAGCTCACAGCCATGTTCAGGGGAAAGAATGGAACAAGTCTGCAAAATTCTTCAGTACACGCCCTCGGTCACGGCCATGACCAAGGGCGTGACTTCAAGTCACGGCCATGACTCAACCCAGCCATCTTACATCTGCCAGATCATGCCGCCAGCCCAATTTAGTATTACACGCCCTCGGTCACGGCCATGACCAAGGGCGTGACATCAAGTCACGGCCATGACTCAACCCAGCCATCTTCTAGCTTCCAGAACACGCCGTCACATCATTTCCAGCCTACACGCCCCAGGTCACGGGCGTGACTCCATGTCACGGCCATGACCTAGGGGGTGACCCTTCCCGCAACTGCCAGAATAACTCCAGATCGCGCCGTTTCCCGCCGTTTCCAGATTCGGTCAAGTCACGCCCTAGGTCACGGGGGTGACCGAGGTCGTGACCCGTCGAGATGATTAATTTTGGCGGTTTTTCTTCCCCAACGTTCCCGGGCTTTCAAGACGCAATTACGCAGCTTACACGCCCTTGGTCACGGGCGTGACCAAGGGCGTGACTCACCAATTTTCTGCCTATAAAAGCCAGCTGCTGCCAAAGTGATGGGGATCCGATCCTAGCATAGATTGGGTCATTTTTAGATTAGTTTTTCAGCATTTTCTTATTGTATTTTCTTTATGCAGATTTACTTTATGTCTTGCAAATTTCAATTCATAGTTTAGATTTCCAATTCCTGCAATTGTAATTCTCTTTACTTAGTTATAAAAATGTTTCTCTTTTCAAATATGTTTAGCTGAATTTATAGCATTTGATCGGATGAATTCTTAAGCTTTTCTTATTTTGTAATCTCTCATTGTCGTAGCTTTAGTTTAAGAATTATTACGATCCACTTTTGATTTTTCTCGATTGATCTCATATTGCCGGTATATGAATATCAATTCTTGATCCATTTTCTAGTGATCGAGAGATCCATGAATTTGCGTAGATCATTCATTAGTGGAAAGAGTTGCATGCATTCCTCGAGAGAGGGTGACACAAATCTTTCGGATTGGAGTCAAATCCAATAGTGGGGCTCACCGCATAAAGCAAGCTTAGGGGTTTCGACTGGCCGAGGGGTCTTAATCGATCAACCTAAGGTTAGGTGGTAGTTCTCTCGAGAGAGGCTCTACCATATTTTGGGAACCTCCACGGTCGAATTATTCTATCGCTTTTGGTTATGAATTTAGATTTTACAATTTATTTAACTCAAGAAGGATTTCCGATCAAATGCTCTTTTTTCTTTTCTCTTTTATTATTCTAAAAATCTTCTTAAATCTAGATAAAATAATATTAATTTGCGTGAGTAGAAGTAATCAACAACCCCGTGGAATACGACACTTGATATTTATTTCTAAATATCCTATACTATGAATGATAGGTGCTCTTGCCTATAGTTCGTAGAATTTGGAGAAATTTTATATCCTAAGTTTTACGTATCAAAGTGCAAACCCAGGCACCTCCTGAGTGAGCTGCACTTCCTCCTGGAACCGATCCGCATACTGAGCCAACGTATCCCTGGACTCCTGCTTCACCGCGAAGAGGGAATCAGCGTCCTTCTTCCTCCTTTTTGAAGTTGAAAATCTCAACAAAAAACTTCGGCGCAGGTCCTCGAACGCGTAGATAGAGCCTGCCGGAAGTGAATGAAACAAGTCCCTGGCCTTCTCCTTGAGAGTGACGGCGAAGAGCCGACACTTGAAGGCATCGGACATCGGCCTGATGGAGACCGAGTCCTCGAAAGACTGCAGATGCTGAACTGGGTCATCTCTGCCATTGTAGTACACTCTATCCCATTCTCCGAATCCCGCTGGAACGGGTGCAGACAACACCAACTCGCAGAAGGGACTTCCCCCTCCTGCCATCTTTTCTCGCTCGGCTCGCGGACCTAGCTCGCTCGCCAAGCTTGGGATCGCACTCGCGAGGGCGACGCTCGCCTGAACCACCCTGACTGTCGCCGCATCCTCCTGGCACGCGCTCGCCTGCGCCGCGCTTGCTGGGGTAGAGCTTGTCGGCACCGAACTCGCCGGCGCGGAGCTTGCCAACACCGGGCTCGCCGGACTGGCGAAAAGCACTCGCCCTTCCCTGTCATGTCCTGGTTCAACGGCAACTTCTTTTCCAGCCCTTCCTCCTGGTGCCCTCTCGCCGACTGCTGTTGGGGGAGTGGTCGCCTGAAGTGCCGGGGTCGCAAACTCACTTCGCAGAGCCGTGACCGTGAACCCCAAGGCGTCGAGCACCTCCTTCCTGAAATCCGTGAACATCCTAGCCATTGCTTCCTGAGGGGTCTCGCCGAACTCCTCGCCCTGCTCTTCATCTCCAGCCATAACTCTTCTCTGGGACTTTCTTGAACCAGCCGCGCTCCACGCTCACCGCACCAAAATGTTGAAACCGATTTCTCGGTCTCTTGTGGAGCTCGGGGCCCTCACCGAAATGAGGGGCAGCTAGCCCTTACCGGTCCCTCGGGAGAGGTAAGGCCGACGATTTGAACAAAGAACAAAGACCCTAGTCTTAGCGAGGAGGTCCCTCCACTAACCCGGAAGATCGTTGAGCGCTTCCCCTCCCAAGCCAAAGCTAAGACTCGGGCACCTTGGAGAGCTAGAGAGCCCAAACCAAAGCGACCTAGGGAGAGAAGAGCTCAAGGATAATGAACCGCCTCTTCCAAGGTGCCCTTCAAGGTCTATTTATAGATTTTGGTTTTGTGGTCTGTCAATAGCCAACTCCCGCTGTCCGTTCTTACTATCCGCACCCCAAATTGGTCTGCTAACAGCCAAACTCCGCTGTCCGGAGGGGCTAACCGCAGACCACCAGGGGTTTTCTGGTAAAAGACCATCCCAATTACCAGCGAACCCGAGACCCTCGACCTGTTCAGCGAACATGAGGTTCGCCAAGGCCACCTAGTGAGCTCCTTCGGCTGGCTGGCTCGCCTCTTCCTGGGCTCGACCCCACCTGCGCTCGCCCTCGGTCGCCTGGCGAACTCCTTCGGCCGGCTGGCTCGCCTGTCTCTACAGCTCGCCCGCTGAACCACTCCTTAGCGGGTCGAGCTCGCCAAAATGGCTATCTGTACCCCAGAAATGGCTATTTGCACCCCAAGGGCCCAGACCTGCCCAGCGAGCTCCTCCGACCGGCTGGATCGCCTCTTCCCGGGCTCGCCCCCATCTGGGCTCGCCTTCGGTCGCCTGGCGAACTCCTTCAGCCGGCTGGCTCGCCTGTCTCTACGGCTCGCCCGCTGAACCACTCCTTTGCGGGTCGAGCTCGCCGAAATGGCTAACTGTACCCCAGAAATGGCTATTTGCACCCCAAGGGCCCGGACCTGCCCAGCGAGCTCCTCCGACCGGCTGGCTCGCCTCTTCCCGGGCTCGCCCCCTTCCTGGGTTCGCCTTCGGTTACCTGGCGAACTGGGCAGGTCGTGCAAACTTGGAACCCCTTTCCTGGCGAACATCCGGGTTGTACACCAGCCTTTCAAAGCCGGTCAGCCCGGAGTTGGGGAAGAAGAAAAGAAAAAGGGGCTATTCATCGATGGAGCGAATTGCCAAAAAACTTCAAAAATTGAATGCCAAGAATAAAGCCTTTAAGAAACCATCAGCGGCCTATCTTCAGAGTAATCCGCGTGTGAAGGAGGAGATCGATGCCCCCAATACCCCTCTCGTCAATTCGTACGACCCTGTCCCAGATTCCGCGAATAGTGTGTCAATTGGCGGTATCCTTAGAGGAATGGATGATTTCCTGAACCAAGAAATGTTACTCGATAGTCCTGCGACTTCGAGCTACACTGCCCCCCTTGGCGAGAATACGGGTGATTCAGACAAAGCTGCACGGGAAGAGAGCAACCAAGCACTGGCCGGGCTGCGCTTGATGGGGATAAAGACGGAAAAGATACGAGCTCAGGGCAAGTCGCAACTGCCCGACTTATTTGCCCCAGGTAAGCGCGCTGCGGGCTATGAAACTATCCGCTTCTTCGTTCCGCGTCCACGAAAAAGCAGAACAAATTGTTATTAAATCCGCCGCCGAGCTTCTTCCCGCCCATGACTCAGGCCTTAGCCATTAGACGAAGGAATAGTGAAAGAATCTGGCGAGAACAGCGTCGGGGAATGGACTCGGAACAGTTGAAGCGGCCTGTCCATTCAGGCATTTAATCTTATAATCCTTTAGTTGTCCTTTTCGCCTTTGGCTGTGCTAATTATAACTTTTATTTGTAGACAAACCGGAAGACAGAGTAAGACCGGGCGACCTTATATCTAGCCTTCTGCCTCTGTCCCAGGTGCCAAGCCTCGTGCCGAGACCAAATTCTGGACAGGAGGAGTGATGCGCGTCGGCAAGTGCACCGGTCGCTGACAAGTAATAATTGTGGAGAATAAATTCCCCGGATGTCGGTCTCTTGAGGAATGCAGGATGGGTGAACGAACCGCGCAGTGATTATTGTTACACAAGCGTTTCACAAACACAAAGAGGGGTTTTTGGTTGGTTTTCCTAATTTTAACAACA
Source organism: Dactylorhiza incarnata (assembly GCA_033032865.1). NCBI lineage: Eukaryota > Viridiplantae > Streptophyta > Magnoliopsida > Asparagales > Orchidaceae > Dactylorhiza > Dactylorhiza incarnata. The sequence continues at coordinate 20,469,167 of JAWHQI010000004.1, forward strand.
ACAACAGAGATGCGGGTCGAGAACACCGCTTCGCAAAGTGAGGTGGATGCAACGGCTGCGATGCCGTGCTTCGTGAGGCGGATGAAGTGAACTCAAGTGCGAAAGGGTGAGGGTCGCAAACACCTCTTCACAACCGTCATTGGCTCTTGCTAACACGGAGCAAACACCTTGCGTGCGTGTGCGAGTGAGTGAGTGAGAACGGAATGAATCATGAGCAAACCATGGAGAAAAACAAAGAAATATTCATTTTCATCAAAGTAAATATCACAATATTCATCTAGTAAATGGTTCAAAGAGTGCAATGAAGGGAAAGAAGAAAGAAATAGCCGGCGGTGAAGATTAGCGGCCGTTCACGGCCGGAATGGTAGGTTGTCGGGCTACCTCCGGACTCGGACGGACAATGCTTCCGGCGTAGAGAGCTGTCACAATCTCCCTACGTGCTCCGTCGTCTTCGACTCAAGGTCTCTTCTTCTTCTCACCGGGCGGAGAGCGAAAATGGTTGCTTGGAGGCTTGCGGACGATGGAGAACACTCACGGACGATGGAGGAAGGCTTGGAATGGATGGAGGAGGCTTCCCCTTGTGTGGAAGATGAAGTAGGGGCGTTCCAGGGCGGTGGTCGGCGGCGTACGGAATAGGAACCTCGCTCCTGGAATGATCGATCCGCCCTAAAATCGCAACAGGCGTTTAAATAGGCGCTGGATTGAATACTGCGCACGATCATTGGCGCACGACCAGTGGTCGTGCGCACTGGAATTCTGCGATCGTGCGCACTGCCTGGACAGAACCTGCAAGAGACGAAATTATAAAATACAATGTTCGCACGACCAGTGGCGCACGACCGGTGGTCGTGCGCACTGGAGTTGATGGTCGTGCGCACTACAGCAAACAGAACTCAGAAATTTAATGGTCAATGCGCACGAGCAGTGGCGCACGACCGATGGTCGTGCGCACTGGAGTCGATGGTCGTGCGCACTGCACCAGACAGAACTCGTGAAAAAGGGTTAAGTGCGCACGATTAGTGGCGCACGACCGGTGGTCGTGCGCACTAGAACAAGTGATCGTGCGCAGTGTTCCTGTGCAGAATTGCACCGGAAACACTTGCATGCCTCCTATTCCAGCACAAACACAGATCTAGCCACTGAAATTGGCACTTAACAACATATGAATACTACTAAAGATAATACACACGAAAACACACCAAAGTGGGCCTAAATGTGCACCTAGCATGGGTTATCAAATATAGACTATAATAAGGCTAAAGTGCGTGATATTGACAAAATAACGGCCCGGATGAGTCCATAAATGTATATATGATCAGGACTCATCACACCCCCAGACTTAACTGTTTGCGCGTCCCGAGCAAACGAATCCGGTGGAATGTGAAAACGAATAATTAACATAGAGAATTACACAAAGGAGTACGGTGCGAAGTAACATACGCATGCGAGTAGAAATTCTAGTAGAAAGAGATTCTAACTATGCTAACTAATTTACGTAAGTATTAAAGCGTAAGTAGAGATTTAATTATACTCAGTTGGTAAATTATGACGAATTTGGCGATCATGCCCGGTATGAAAGCGACGAGACACTGAGGCGGGTGTTGCACAAGATCGGGGCATAGGAATAACTCCGCTGAAATCCATCAACGTCGTGAACCATACGCTTGCCCGGTCACACTCTCACCACGGCGCTAGCAAACTCACAAATCAAATCAGTAGGACTTATAGGATTAAAACGGGGCTTAGGTTACGGTATGATATTCAAAGTTAAACACGATGGCTGCGCAACCCAAGTGAGCTATCGGAACGCTGCACCCCACAAACCACAAACTACGCTCGTGTGACACACCCCCAGACTTATCATGAAAACCAGGTGTGCGCACGGCCTACTTCACAAATTCCAACAGATTTTCTGTTTTTAGCTCGGGAGGATTTTTTTTTAAACTACTGTTTTTTTTTCTTTTACATATTTTTTCTTCTTTTATGTATCCTCCAGTTGGTTCAAAGTCAGCGGATAGACAATATTTTCCCTTCATAACAAAATGATTCCACACGACACGCATATTGAGACTTATGAGCGCAGTTAAAAACAATTTGGTTGCGGGTGTAGGATAGGCTTCAGGCTTTGGTGGATGAAGAGGAGCTGAACAAAGGATTGGTAGGCACAAATTTGGCTCGCAAAGGTGAATGAAATGGACATGGAACAACAAAGCTCAAACTAGCCAAATGGTGGCCTACGTCATTTTTTAACTCGACGAGTCGCTCTCACCAATGCTTCGAGAGTCGCTTGGGGCAAGTTCTTAGCCCACGAGAAAGATAAACCTTCCTCCCGACTCGAGCAACACACGACTAGCAATCGTGCACACACAATACCGGGTTATCGTCAATTTCATACAAATTCAGCATTTGAGTATACTAAATCTAAATTTACGCAGAAATACTAAATATAAATTAGATGCATAAAGAAAATCTAGTTCTACTCAAATTCTACCATGACATGCGACGTGACTAGTACACTACATGAGTCGACATCGTGCTCCAAATAATAATTCCTATGTTAACAAACTATTTCACATTCCAACCAAACTAATTTTAAACGGAACAACAAAAAGAAAAGCACGCACTCAAGTGGGTGAAGTGGTGTGTAAGGAATGCAACAATGATAATGATAATGAAAAATAAAAAGCAACCTTCTAGTATGCAATGCAGCTCGTGCACAGTGAATAATAACAACCGCTCCCCCAGACTTAAGCTAAACACGATATCTAGAAATTTGAAGCTGAAAGAGGGGAGGAAGTGTTACCCAATGCTTAGAAATGAGCATACCAGACGATTGGCGTTTACGATCAAGAATAGTCCGCAGCATCCGCCATCGAACACGAAACCTGTAAGCACAAACTCAAGGCAACAAAAGCAAATATAAAAGCTGAACTAAAAAAAGAAATACGAAAACGGAAATCTGGGTTGTCTCCCAGTAGCGCTTTCATTTAACGTCCTTAAGCTGGACCAAATACCTGTATTAACAGTGTTTATAAAGAGTGCAGGAAATAAAAAGAAATACTCAAAAATAGTTCATCACAGCAAATAAAACACACATCAACTAAAAGCGCTCTTATGGTGCGCTTCTCCCGTAGCACGTAGGCGGGAGGTGAAGGCTTTAGGGCCAACACTGGTATTACCCAATGCTCCCCTAACCTCCGCCACCTTGCCACAGAGAGCAGCACGAGCGTCACGCAGAATTTTTTCCTTTTTAAGTTTGGTGACAGTTGGAGATTGCCACCGCTGAGAGTTCTCAGATTTTTCTGCCTTAGAATCAGGTGGCGTCACTTCCGGCATCGTGGTGACTACCGGATCGGCCCACGAGATGGAGCGCTTACATAGTTTATTACATGATTCATCACACGAAGATAAATAACTATCATCCCTAACTATATTCAAGTCAACGTTTCCTGAACTGTCGTCTTCCTCCATCTCGGAGTCGAACTCTTTCATTCCTCCTTCACCTGTTTCTTGAACATGTATCTTTCCTGCACCGCTTAGAAATTCATCAAAAATAATGAGAGGGGGCGGAGTGAATATTTCAGTTGTGGCTTCAGGGCAAGTAGGTTGCTGCACCACATTGGTTAGGGAAATGCACCCCGTAGCAAAATCAAGGGTAGCACCGCTCTCTTTCAAGAACGGCACCCCCAAGATAGGAATGGACTGGTTTTCTCGCGGGCCCAGAACCTGAAAATCAGCTACTACAGCTGTCCCCTCAACCGTTACCTCCACATTCTTTACTTCCCCCTCAGATTGGATAATCGTGCCATTAGCGAGAATCAGCGATTTCCTTTCCTCCGTGTTCATCTCCAGCTGTAACTTCGCAACATCTTGCAGTGCAATAACGTTGCGGGAGGAACCGGAATCGCATAAAGCTTTGGTTTCAACCTTATTGATGGAGCACGAGATTACCAGCTCACTCGGTTTGGCATCTACCGCATCTCCCAGACTTTTCCCTTGATCAATAGGGTTCTTTTCCGTGCTGCTGGGAAGGGTTCCCTGCGAACGCTCGGTTAGCGCTTGAGCCAATTGGCCCAATTGCGTCTCCAAGTTTCGCATAGATGCGGTTTGATTTACCATGTTTGAATTAGCTGCAAGCAGGAATTTCTCCATCATCTCTTCTAAATTACTTTTCTTTTGGGTGGGGGGTGCTTGGTTATAATCCGGGTGCGGCAGCCTCGGTTGGCTCCCGGAGGCGTAAGCATCATTTTGATGCTGCCCCGGTGACCATCGTTGGCCGGGCGTGTTGGGATTCCAAGAGAAGTTTGGATGACTTCTCGCTCCCGGATTATAGGCGTTATTGTAAGGCGCCCCCTTGGGTTGATTTCCTACATAGTTCACAGATTCATTTAAGGTCAAGTGTGCGAAATCACCTGCCATGTGGTTCCCCGAACATTCATAAGCATGATGGCCTCCGCCTCCACATCCTTCACAAGTAATGATAGCAGCAGGCGCAGATGGAGTGGGGAGTGAGTCGACCATGAAAAGACCTCGGCCGCTTCTCGGGGCATTTCTCCCTGCAGTCCAGAACGTACTGTGGGAGGCAGTGTCACGCAAAATCCGAAGGGCTTCGTCCGGAGTGTGGTTCATCAGGGTACCACCCGCTGCGACATCGATCATTGCCCTGTAGTGGGGCTCGATTGCAAAGTAGAATAACTCGACCACATTCCATGGCTGGAGCTCGTGGCCAGGACAACGGCGAAGGAGCTCGTTAAGGCGCTCCCATGCTTCAGCAAGGGTCTCTTGGTCCAGTTGACGAAATGTGGCGATCTCCCGCCGCAAGCTCACGATCTTGTCCACAGGATGGAATTTAGCGAGGAACTTGGATGCAAGGGCATCCCAAGTTGCAGCAGTCCCGGGCGGAATGGAGTGAAGCCACACTTTTGCCTTGTCCCGGAGAGAGAAGGGGAACAGTCTCAGCTTGACTGTGTCATCAGCAATCCCGGCATAGCGGAAGGTTCCGCAGATATCAGAAAATTCTGCCAGATGCAGATGCGGGTCTTCGCTAGCCAGCCCTGAAAACTGAGCATTGTTGCGGATAATGTTTAAGATCGCTGGCTTGATCTCAAACTGATTATTCATGATGTTGGGCCCAAACCCCGGGTACACACTCCCAGCAGTGGGGGTGGTGTAGTCTCTCATCGTGCGGGGTCGAGGCCTCGCCGCCTCCTGCTCGTCGCCAGGCAGATGTTGCCCCTCGTTGGGCACTCTCGCATCATCATCGTTCGGGTTTACTTGATCACCCATGGCCGCTTGTACGGCTGCAGCGCGCCTTCGCGCGCGAGCAGTCCGTTCGATTTCTGGGTCAAAAGGTGCAAGTTCACCGGCGGTCTGTCTCTGCATACACTGTCAGAAACAGAAGAAAACAAGGAAGTTCAAAGACAACAGCTCGTATAACGAAAATCACTACACAAGACGATACACGTCTGCATTCCCCGGCAACGGCGCCAAAAACTTGATGCGCGTCGACAAGTGCACCGGTCGCCGTCAAGTACTAATTGTGGAGAATAAATTCCCCGGATGTCGGTCTCTTGAGGAATGCAGGATGGGTGAACGAACCGCGCAGTGATTATTGTTACACAAGCGTTTCACAAACACAAAGAGGGGTTTTTGGTTGGTTTTCCTAATTTTAACAACAACAACAGAGATGCGGGTCGAGAACACCGCTTCGCAAAGTGAGGTGGATGCAACGGCTGCGATGCCGTGCTTCGTGAGGCGGATGAAGTGAACTCAAGTGCGAAAGGGTGAGGGTCGCAAACACCTCTTCACAACCGTCGTTGGCTCTTGCTAACACGGAGCAAACACCTTGCGTGCGTGTGCGAGTGAGTGAGTGAGAATGGAATGAATCATGAGCAAACCATGGAGAAAAACAAAGAAATATTCATTTTCATCAAAGTAAATATCACAATATTCATCTAGTAAATGGTTCAAAGAGTGCAATGAAGGGAAAGAAGAAAGAAATAGCCGGCGGTGAAGATTAGCGGCCGTTCACGGCCGGAATGGTAGGTTGTCGGGCTACCTCCGGACTCGGACGGACAATGCTTCCGGCGTAGAGAGCTGTCACAATCTCCCTACGTGCTCCGTCGTCTTCGACTCAAGGTCTCTTCTTCTTCTCACCGGGCGGAGAGCGAAAATGGTTGCTTGGAGGCTTGCGGACGATGGAGAACACTCACGGACGATGGAGGAAGGCTTGGAATGGATGGAGGAGGCTTCCCCTTGTGTGGAAGATGAAGTAGGGGCGTTCCAGGGCGGTGGTCGGCGGCGTACGGAATAGGAACCTCGCTCCCGGAATGATCGATCCGCCCTAAAATCGCAACAGGCGTTTAAATAGGCGCTGGATTGAATACTGCGCACGATCATTGGCGCACGACCAGTGGTCGTGCGCACTGGAATTCTGCGATCGTGCGCACTGCCTGGACAGAACCTGCAAGAGACGAAATTATAAAATACAATGTTTGCACGACCAGTGGCGCACGACCGGTGGTCGTGCGCACTGGAGTTGATGGTCGTGCGCACTACAGCAAACAGAACTCAGAAATTTAATGGTCAATGCGCACGAGCAGTGGCGCACGACCGATGGTCGTGCGCACTGGAGTCGATGGTCGTGCGCACTGCACCAGACAGAACTCGTGAAAAAGGGTTAAGTGCGCACGATTAGTGGCGCACGACCGGTGGTCGTGCGCACTAGAACAAGTGATCGTGCGCAGTGTTCCTGTGCAGAATTGCACCGGAAACACTTGCACGCCTCCTATTCCAGCACAAACACAGATCTAGCCACTGAAAGTGGCACTTAACAACATATGAATACTACTAAAGATAATACACACGAAAACACACCAAAGTGGGCCTAAATGTGCACCTAGCATGGGTTATCAAATATAGACTATAATAAGGCTAAAGTGCATGATATTGACAAAATAACGGCCCGGATGAGTCCATAAATGTATATATGATCAGGACTCATCAAGGAGCTAGCCAACTTTCAACTCCTTCTGAACAACTTGGAGGTGAAGGTAATAGAGATGGAGAGGAAAGAAGAGGCCGCCCGAGTTGCGTTGGAGGCTGAGAAGAAAGAGCGGCGAGAAGAACATCTGATGGTTAGGGCCCAGCTGGAGTCTGCGCGAGCTGAACTGGAGGTCGAAAAGAAAGGGCGGCCAGAAAGAGAGAAAGTGTTGGAGGCTCAACTAGAAACCGAGAAGAAAGCGCGCGGCTTGACAAGGAGAAATTGCTGGTAGATCAGATCGCCACTATAACCGCACGCCTTGATAGGGAGAAGAAAATGTCCTTGAAGTTCGAAGAGGACTGTAAATACTACCAGTGTTGAGTCTGAAAGCGCACCTCCGAAGGAAATCGGAGGCTGCGGGTTGCCGGTTACTTTTTAGGTGGGGAAAATGAGACCGCTAGCAGCGGTCAAGGCAAGACTTTGCCCGTCACGGCGAATGCCACTCCTGTGACGGGCTTTCCTTTGATTAAAATGAGGTGGTTACAGTGGTTGCAAGTGCAGGAAAGGAGAAGCCGGCCGGTCAGACAGTCCGCAAGACGGGAAACTCGAGACCACAGCTCAAATAAGCGAGCTCCTGGATTCGAGTGTGTGTATCTTGTGAACAGTGCCGCACCCTATTTATAGGCTCGGGGGCCAGCCCAAGTGGGCAGGGATAAAATAACCGCCTGCCCGGGTACAGGAGAAACGGGCAGGCGGTGACGGGATACACAAAGAAGAAAAGAAAGAAGCCTCGCGGCTTGGCGGCTTGCCCTTCCAACCCGTCTAACCAGAGGCTGAAGATGCTGTGACCAAGGCGATGATGCAAAACGAGCGGCTTCCGACTTGAGACCGCGACCTGCCTTCTGGACGTGACCTTGGCCGATCTTCACGATACAACCCGGGCGGTCTCCGATCTGAGACCGCGGGTCGCCTTCTTGCCTTGGGTTCTGACAATCTTCAATCTTGGGGGCGGTCAGAAGCGACATCAGACCGCCCAGATTAGTTTACCTCGGACTGAGAGCCGCTGATCTTGGGACCCAGCGGCTTGATTTAGAAGCCCGCCCGGCCTGAGAATGATTCAACCCGAGAAGCGGTTTTCCGGGTAAACATAATCCCCGCATATTTTCAAATCTCAAGAAAATTTCAAAAATATTAGCTTTAGCTGGGAGGCCGCATCCGACTTGTGCTGAATTCTATAAGAGAGCCTGAGAACTCATTCTGCAGAATTTTTTCTGAAATTACGGGATACTACTCACCAGTTGCGGTTAGAATTTTTAAAACCAGAGATTCAACAGCAATGGACTTCTTAGCGACTGTTATAGACTGCGTGGTCCCTGCCGGAGATAAAAATAAAGGGGAGGAAAGCCAAAAGCGCGATATAGTGGAGAAGCCCAAGAATGTTGGAGAAGGAGACCGGAAAAGGAAGAAAGAAAAGGAGAAGCGGCACAGGAGAGATCGGAAGAAGGAAGAGCGGTCTGAAAAGCCCGCAACGGATACTTCAAAGTCCGTTGTGGACTTAACTATCCCCAAGACTCCTGCAGAGCCCGCAGCGGACAGCTCGGGGCTTCCTCCCAGCGACTCGTTGATACCTTCAGGCGACCTCGGCCTACAGGCCCGTCAGCCCGCTGAATAAAGTGGAGGCCGTCCCCTCTAGTAAAGTGGATTCTCGCAGCCCTTCAAAGAAAGTCGGCGAGACCGACTCGTTTGGTATGGAAATCAGCCCATCCGGGAATCCTCACTTGTTAGTCAAGGATATGGGGGAGGAGGCGGTTAGCTCTCAGAAGCCAGGCGACCTGATTACCCCTCTATCTGTGGACGATTATCCCAGCCCCTCCAAAGAAATTAGTCCAGCTTTGGGTAAGGAAGGGAAGAAAAGAAAGAAGGCCGGGTCAGTGACCGATCGAATAACCAAGTGGGTTAAGAGGCTAGCATCCAAGGAAAGGGCGGCTTTTAAGAAACCGGCCGAGTCCCGCCTCCAAACCAATCCGCGACTGAAAGAGGAGCTTGGCCTAGCGACTCCCCCATCCGCTAAATTGAATGACTCGCCGGCTACCCCTGATGTGAAATCGGGCGGTCTGCTTCCGGACTCGGCGAGCAGTTTATCATTTGATGGAATCTTCAAGAAGATGGATGAGCTGGAGAGCCGAGATAAGCTTCTCGACAGCCCAGTCACTTCAAAGAGAACTGACCCTCCTATAGATAACACAGCCCGGCCTGAGGAGCCCGCTCAGAAGGAGATCGAAGAGCGAGAAGCTGCTACTCAGGCCGCCCTGGAGGTCGAGCAGAGAGCGAAGGAACTCGAGGAGGTGCTGAAAGCGCGGGAGGAGGTTTCCCCGGCGATGACCGGGAAAGAGATAATGATGGTGAAGGAGGAGGAGGCGAGACGGGTTTTAAACAAGCCGCTGCGCCCTGATCCCTTTACGCCAGGTAAGCGCCCCGCGGGTTATAAAGCTGTCCGTTTCTTCATTCCGCGGCCTCGTCAAAATAAATTACTGAACCCGCTGAGCTTTTTCCCTTTAGCGGCCTAGTCCTCTTCCGCTAGGCAGAGTAAAGAGAGACTCTGGCGTGAACAACAACGGTGGAAGGACCCGGAACAGTCTAAGTGGCATGTGCGCCCAGGCATTGATCTTATATATATGCACATTTTTTATATATGTATAGCGCCGCATGCTCTTGCTTTATATAACTGTGCGGCTTCTTGTAGAGAGCGAAGATCAAACTGTGAAGCCGGGCGACCTCGAGGCCAGCTTGCCTCCATTAGTCCCCCCGGCGTTGACCTATGCAGCGGCTTCACGAGAAGGGCAGCCATTGTTTGATCATCTCGAGGAGGACTTAGCAAACCTGAGGGTCCGCTTGAAGGAGGTGGAAGATCGGGAAGACACCACTTGGACCGCTCTAGAGGCCGAGCAAAAGGCAAGGAAGAAGGCTGAAGAGGCGCTGAAGGCACAGATGGAGACCGACAGGAGATCCAGGACAGAGAGCGAGAAAGGTCTGGAGATGCAGCTGGAGGCCGCACGAGATGCAGTGGAGACTGAGAAGAAAGCCAAGGTTGCTCAAGTCGCTACTCTGACCGCTCAGTTCGAGAAGGAGAAGAGAATGTCTGCCAAGTTTGAGGATGACTCAAAATATTATCAGGATAAATTTTTGCGGCTAACTAGAGAAGTCACGGGAGGCCGGCGAAGTATGAATGATGGGATGCAAGTTTCTAGCCGCCCGACTGTTGGGGCAGGCTCGAATCCTCCCCCGGTTAGAGCGGCTGACCCAATGATCGATGAGGCCACCAGAACCCCTCGTATGATTACTGCTACGCGGGTTGAAAGGGATGCCGGGCGGCTTCATAGCACTATCAACCACATCCATTATCATACCAGCCATATTTACTCTCTTCTGAACACTACTAGCGATCAGGTCGCGCGGCTTCATAGAGAGGATGTCTCCCCCGAACACCGCCAGCCGTGAACGGATTTTTTGAACAATTTGTATAATGAGTGCGGCTTGTTGATTTGACCTCTGTTAGACAATGGTTCTTTCTGCTTTATGTCTTTTATTTGAATAACCCGTGCGGGTTCTTGTTTAATCGTTGTACTTTGTATTCTGTTTAGATCCTCTATGTTTTATCCGAACTGATTACAGGTCGCGCGATCTGTGATGTATGTTTGCACCTGATTTCCTGAATGCCTTTGATTCTTTTGTTTTTCTGGCAAATCTGATCATGCAGGCTATTAACCGCGCGGTTAGAATGTGTAGCCTCGATATAATTTTACTATTTGCAGATCGTCAAAATCTATAAGTAGGGGCCTTTCGAAGTCATTTTTACTATTTCAAATGGCGCGATCTAAGTCCAAGTCGCAGCGACCTGTCAAGGTAAAAGCGGTTCGAACAGATGCGGCCTTGGCCTTTCACTCGGCGGACCACCCGGAGTGCCGTCTCACCCAGACCGAGCTAGACGAATTCATTGCAAGACAGATGGCAGGGAGTGATCTGCTCGCGCGGCTCCCTTTGCGCGACAAGCGGATCAACTCTTCCAACCCGCATCAGATAGCCGTTCCTGAAGAAGAGCTTCCCCGGATAGCTGTACAAGCCGGTGCATGGGGGTTTGCGGCCAATCACTTCACGGCCTTATCGTACATGCGGCTGGTTTCCGCTCAAAAATATCTAGAAAAGAAGCATGGAGAACTGGTTGCGGAGAATGTGCGGCTTCAAGGGATCGTGGCAGTGAGTTTTCCAAATGATGACGCGGTTTGTTTTGTTCAGCCCGGGCGACCTAATTTATTTTTCCTTTTGCAGAAACAATATGAGGTGACCAACCCAGCCTTCCAGGATGAGGTGTTACCGCATGTGGCCCAAGGAATTAATAAAGCTTTGGGCCTTCTTGGAGACCGGGGCAGTCTGTGCGAAGGCTTCGAGGGCACTACTTTTTTCTGACCTCTTCCCTGCCTTGAAGGACCAGCATGATGAAATTAGCCGCAGGCAGAAAGGAAAAGGCAAGGTGGGTGAAGAGGCTGAAGCCGACGCGAGTAGGGAAATTGTATTTCATCAAGGAGGCGATGAAGGTGATAGAGCCGTTGAGGAGGTCAATGCGGATGACGACGCCGATGATGATGATGAGGATGATGAGGACAGCTTGTCCTCTGGAGCAACCGACTCCGCGAGTAAGACCGGGCGGTCTGGTGATAGCGGCTCATCGGGTTCTTCCTCGACAAGCGAAGGCTATTCGCCTGAAGTCGACATTGATGGCGAGGACTCGAATTCCCCTATCAAGAAGAAGAAGAAGAAGTCGGCAGACTAGTGCCTTTGTTTAAATTTACTTTTGTGTAACTGCCGGTTTTGATTCTAGCCGGGCGGTTAATATTTGGTTAACACATATTTTGAAGAATGAATGAAAATTTTACCTGTCTAATTGTCCATCTATTGTTACTTACTTGTGATTGCTATCTTGTCTCTCTTTTTTTTTACCTTCTGCTTTTTATGATTGAACCGTGCGGCTGCCTTGATCCGAGTATGAGTGATAATCGATGATTTCAGACGGTCTATATACAACCCGCACGATTACTCATTTAGATCTCAGGATATCCGATTTCTGATAGTATAAACAATAAATGATAGGCTCGTGCGGTTTAAAATTCAAACCGGGCGGCTTCTTATCTGAATTCAGAGATATCTCATCCTAGTTGATAGAAGTAATGAATAATAAATTCGCGCGGTTTAGAATACAATCCTGGCGAATAATCCATTGAATCCATAGATAACTTCTTGATAAGAGATAGATCAACCCGCTCGGTTAGAACATAATCCGGGCGACCATATATTTAGATCCAGAGATATCCAGACTTGGTTAAAATGAGAGACAGATAAACCCGCTCGATTAGAATATAACCCGGGCGACCATATGTTTAGATCCAGAAATATCCAAACTTAATTAATATCAGAGATAGATAGACTCACCCGGTCTTAATATCACAGCTCCTTATTAAGGTAGACGAACACCTTCACCTGTTCTAATAATATCTTTCTCGAATGGTTTATACAATATTAGCTGATAATCCGCACGGACTGCACATAATTTGGGCGGTCAGTAGCTTTGATATTTGCAATGAGAATCATAATTGCTTGATTGAAAAGAGCCTGTTATTAGCCGAGCGGATCGAATTGAAACCCAAAAAGACAGATTTACGATCCAAATGAAGAGGTTGACCGGTCATGACTATGCTTAATCCCCCGATACTTGCCTTGTGATATTTTAATGGCGTCTTATTTATTTCAAACCGTCCGACCTGAACATCAGACCGCTTGACATCTTTGGGACCTGTTTATTTTAAGCCGCACGGTTTAATAATCAGACAGCCCGATAATTCCGATACCTGCTTATTTCAAACCGCCCGGTTTGAGTATCAGGTCGGCCGGTTTGTGATGTACATAAGAGTCCTGCTTTTTCCTCCAAATGGTCTATAATGACCATATAAGATGATATAATTCCCTATAACGTAATGAAAGATGACTACAGACTGAGATGACCAAGTGGGCAGGTGGGCCTAGGCGGCGAACATTGCTTTCCTCAAGTGGTCATAAGAGCTGTAGAAATAAAGAAAAAGACAAGTACAGACCCAGATGACCAAGTGGGCAGGTGGGCCTAGGCGGCGAACATTGCTTTCCTGAAGTGGTCATAAGGGCTGTAAGCGACTCGACTGCTCTCTTGCCTAGGGCTACAAGCCGAGTTGATCAATTGGGCAGGTGGGCCTAGGCGGCGAACATTGCTTTCCTCAGAGAGATCAACTCAGTTGTGGGTCCCGCTTAGGCATCGCTTGAGAGTACCTAGGAGTATTCGATGGTCACAGACTAAGATGATCAGTTGGGCAGGTGTGGTTGTGCCGCGGGGGCTATACCTACATTGCTTTCCTCAGAAAGATCATCAAAGTTGTAACTATATCCCTCCCGGGGCATGATAGAGCCAACATTCACCTAGACCTCCCTTGATGCAGTGGTGTGTTGGATATCAGCCGGGATCCAAGGTTCTGAAGACCACCGCACGGGAATTGGCAAGCTACCACTACACGTGTGCGAAAACTCCCCGCTACACATGATCTTCGTGGTTTTACGCGAACTTGGCGATGTCTCCGCGGTTCAGTGAGGTTGATATATAAGAAAAATGTAAAAAGGAAACATAACACATGGAGAAGTGTCAGTATGGGGCTTCTTATTAAAATATCTAAAAAATTGCAGGAAAGTAAAGAAGACATTTTAAGGATAGAACCGTTTGAGATCGTCACCGCTCCAGGTGCGTGAGATGTCTTCTCCTTCGCTTGTTTGGAGGCGGTAAGCCCCACTTTTTAGTACCTCCTTGACGATGAAAGGTCCAGCCCAATTAGGATTTAGCTTCCCGACATTGCCTGTACGGGCTGCTGCATCAACCTTTTTTAGCACAACGTCGCCGACCGCAAAATGCTTTACCCTGACATTTTTGTCAAAGTACTTTGCCATCCACCTTTTAACTTCTTCTTGTATGATTGTTGCCTCGTCCTGAAGTTCTTCGATCAGATCCAGACTATACTTGATAGCCTCATCATTTTCTTCTATCCACGCTTCTCCTCCCTCTTTTGCATACACAACTCTTGGAGTGACCACCTCAAATTCTACAGGAACAACAACTTCCGAGCCATGAGATAATTTGAATGGTGTCTCCCCGGTAGCTGAAGACAGGGTAGTACGAAGAGTCCAGAGGATGGAAGGAAGCTGATCTGCCCAGTTTCCCCTTTGATTCAAAACTCTTTTCATCAGGAGCTGCTGGATTTGCCTGTTTGCTGCTTCTACTTGGCCATTTGTTCTTGGATGATGTACTGAGGCAAATCGAAGATCAATTCCCACCTGATCACAAAAGTTTATCATCTCCGGATTATTTAACTGTGGACCATTATCAGTGATAATTGCTAGTGGAATTCCATGTCGGCAGACTATTTCTCCCCAGATGAAGTTTCTGATAATTTGGGTTGTAGTTTTTGCCAGCGCTTTTGCCTCAATCCACTTGATGAAGTAGTCGATCATCACAATGATAAAACAACGCTGGCCGCTGGCTATTGGGAAGGGTCCGATAAGATCCATCCCCCATACTGCGAAGGGCCATGGCGCAGTTATTGATCTGAGTGACTGAGCAGGCAAATGCTGAAGAGGAGCGAACTTTTGGCACTAAACACACCGCTTGGCAAATGCTTCAGCATCCTTTCTCATGGTTGGCCAAAAATACCCCTGCCTTAAGATTCTTTTCTCCAAAGTCTTCGCTGCCGAATGACTACCGCACTCCCCAGAATGAACTTCCTGAAGTATGATTGGGATTTCATCCTTCGAAACACATCGTGCTGAGGGAGAGATCAAAGTGTTTCTGTAGAGAACTCCCGCTATCAGATAATAATACGTCGCCTTTCTTTTGAATCTTCTCCGATCTTTGATGGAATGATGGAACTCCCCCTTTGATAGAAATAGCTCGTATGGGTCCTTCCACGAAGGATTATGATCAATTTGCATGAGTTCTGCCTCATCTGTTGCCGGATGAAAACGTTCAGAGGTCACTCCCCCGGATGGAAGACCGAACTTTGACAACTCATCTGCCTCCTCATTTTGTGTCCTTGGAATATGCTCGATGATGAATGACTTGAATCTTCCAATTTCCCTATTGGCTAACAGCAGGTATTTCCTCAGAATTGGCTCCCTTGTCTCATAATTTCCCAAGACCTGAGAGGCCATCACCAGTGAATCAGTTCTAACATGTAC
Organism: Dactylorhiza incarnata; assembly: GCA_033032865.1. Taxonomy (NCBI): domain Eukaryota; kingdom Viridiplantae; phylum Streptophyta; class Magnoliopsida; order Asparagales; family Orchidaceae; genus Dactylorhiza; species Dactylorhiza incarnata. The sequence goes on from JAWHQI010000004.1 coordinate 20,484,450, forward strand.
ATGTTCTATGCCCAGCTCTTTCGCAAGCCTCAGCCCAGCCAAAAGTGCTTCATATTCTGCCTGATTATTTGTCACTGGAAAGAAGAATTTGATAGCTTGTTCCAGCATGATGCCATTTGGACTGATTAGAACTACTCCAGCTCCCACGGAGTTTTTGCCAGAAGCTCCATCCACATAGATGACCCAAGCTAAAGGAGATTGCACCACCTGCTCGGAACTAGGTTCTGCTGTATCTACCAAGAAGTCTGCCAAGATTTGTGCTTTGATGCCTGCTCGGGGGATGTATGATATCTCAAATTCGCTTAGTTCGATAGCCCATTTTGCTAACCTCCCTGAATGATCTGGCTTTTCAAGAATATTTTTTAAAGGGTGATCTGTAATAACTTGGACGAAATGAGCCTAAAAATAAGGACGAAGCCTTCGTGCAGACATAACCAAGGCCAAGGCCAGTTTATCCAAGATCGAATATCTGGTTTCTGCATCTTTAAGAATGTGGCTGACATAGTATATTGGAAACTGCCTCTTCTTTTCTTCTCGAATGAGGACAGAACTCACCGCATCTGGTCCGACTCCCAGATATAAGAATAACATTTCTCCCTCACGGGGACTTTGGAGTAGTGGAGTCGAAGTTAACTGTACTTTCAACTGCTCAAAAGCTTTGTTACACTCCTCGCTCCATTCAAACTTCGATCCCCCTCGCAGTGTTTTAAAGAATGGGGCACTTTTATCTCTGGATTTGGAGATAAACCTGCTCAATCCTGCCAATCTCCCCGCAAGTTGCTGAACTTCTTTAGTATTTCGAGGAGGGGCCATATCAAGGATGGCCTTCACCTTGTCTGGATTTGGTGCAAGGCCGTTAGGAGTTAAGAGATGCCCAAGAAACTTTCCCTTGTTTGCCCCAAACACACATTTCAACGGGTTTAATTTTAACTTGAACCTCCGTAGAGTAGCGAACGTCTCTACGAGGTCTTTGAAGTGCAATGAGAATGTTTTACTTTTCAGAAGGAGGTCATCAACGTAAACTTAAAGATTCCTGCCTTTTTGATGTTTAAAGACGGTATCCATCATTCTTTGGTATGTTGCGCCCGCATTTTTAAGACCGAAAGGCATTACGAGATAGCAGTAACACCCATCGTTCGTTGATGATACCCTGAGAAAGCATCGAGGAAATTCATAAAACCATACCCAACCGCGGAATCAACTAAGACATCTATTCGAGGCAAAGGGTAGAAATCTTTAGGGCATGCTTTATTAAGGTTGGTGAAGTCTACGCACATGCGCCACTTCCCACCAGATTTCTTAATCATTACAACATTCGACATCCATGTGGGATATTGAATTTCAAAAATAAAACCCGCTCTCAGGAGTTTGGAAACCTCCTCTCTGATGGGCAACGCCAGCTTGGTCGCCACTTCTCTCTTCTTTTGCTGGATGGGCTTGAACTCAGGAGATACGTTTAGATGATGACAAGCCACGTCTGGATCCACTCCTGGCATATCCTCTGCTGACCAAGTGAAGATATCCAGATTCTCCAACAGGCAGGAGATTAGCTCCACTTTCTCCTCCTCCAGCAACTCAGCGTTGATGACCAGCTTCTTTTCTGCCCCTTCAGCAATAGGTACTTCTTGGGTCGCTTGGGCAGGTTCCAAGTGAGCCCCTTCTCGATCTTTTCCTTCCTCGGCAGCCTTTGAGGATTCAACAATTTCTAGAACTTCAGCTATGGCCCCGGGAAGTGGAACGTCGGTGATCATATATTGACAGTTCGGACGTAGCACTCCCGAGCCACCTTTGGGTTGCTTCTAATCCGATACTGCTTTCCTTCTGCAGCGAACTTGAGAGCAAGGTGAAAGGTAGACACTACTGCTCTGTATGCGTTGAGAATCGGCCTCCTGAAGATGGCGCAGTAATTGCTCGGGGCATCCACCACCACGAAATTGATTAGCTTTATCACTCCTCCAAGAGAGACCAGGAGCTTTACTGAACCCTCTACTTCTTTCTTTTCCCCAGAAAAACCGTAGAGGGGCCCGTCGGTGGAAAGCAGAGGCTTTCCGGTCTTCAGTGCTTCGAAAGTTGGGCGGAAAAGGAGATTGACGGAGCTTCCTGTATCAATCAGAATCTTGTGGACCGTATAATTTTCGATGACGGCTTTGATGACCACTGCATCGTCGAAAGGATTGGCATTGGGGGGGAGGTCATCCTGACCAATGGTGACAATAGTGCTTTCGGGAGGAGAACTTGTAGTGGCTGCCACTTCCTGCTTCAGAACTCTCGCGATGCTGGATTTGCGGGATGATTCCGCTCCAGCTCCTCCATGGATACAATAGATGTCCCCTAAGGGGCCCACATCATTGACTTTGACGCATTCAGTGGAAGGGTGGATGTCACCATAGCAGCCGGCGTCTTCGTCGTCGGCGCATTCCCATGTTACTTCTACCGTTTCTTTCTGTTTTTTCTTCTCAGCAGTTGGTTCAGCAATTGCATCTTTCTGAACTAGACCCCGGAGCTTTCCTTCTCCCAGGAGTCTCTCTATTAGCAGATGAAGGGCCCGACAGTCTTCGGTTAGATTCCCCCCTTCTTTATGATATTCACAATAAAGGTTCGGATTTCGACTACGGATATCCGACTTCAGAGGAGCAGGCCTTTTGAAATCTGGCCTCTTTTGAAGAATCTGGACCACTTCGTCCATGGTGACGTTTAAGGGAGTGAATTACTCTTGCGAGTCATCATATTGAGTGGATGGAATGACTGGAGGTGGCTGCGCGGTATATTGCTGTAAATATTCCGACATGATTTGCGGAAGAGGAGCAGATGGAGGGGGAGCGATGTCCAATGGTGGTTTCTGATCTTGAAACCGCTGATGGCACATGAATGGTTGCTTATTTTTGTAGTTCCTCCCCCTTTGGGAACGGGGTTCAAAGTGGGACTGATTCGATGGCAGATGATGGAAGGACGGATTTGACTGCTCCTTGTCGCTTACCAGCTTTGCGACGTAGCCCGGATTGCTCTTCTCCCCTCTAATGAACATATTTGCCAAACTTATCATTTCCTGATAAGTCCTAGGCTCCCTTATATTCGCTTCAAATTTTAGGGGGCCCTCTCTTAAGCCATGGATGAGGGCGACCCTATACAGCTCCGGATCCACATTTTGGACCTCCATGATCTCTTTCTGGAAGCGGTCTACGAAACGAGCCCACGTCTCGTCTTCCCGCTGTTTTATATCGAAAAGGGCCGTCGGGCCACTTTTTCTCTTCTTTGAGGTAGAGAATCTCAGCAGGAATTCCCTTCGTAGCTCAGCGAAACAACTGATTGACCTGGGGTGCTACCCGTAAAACCACTCCCTTGCTTGTCCTTCAAAGGAGGTCACAAGAAGCTTGCACTTAGTTGCATCAGTTAAGGTTCTAAGAGCGATGGCTGACTCAAAGTCTCCCGATTGAAAGCTGACAGGCGAGGCTCTCTGAAATTTTTAGGGGCAGGCTCCCCTCGGACTTCGTCCACAAAGGGAGAAGTTTCTTCCATATCTTCATATAGAGGAGCAGGGTAATAAGTCGCCGGAACTGCGGCTAATCGCGGGCAAGACGCTTGGTAGGAAGATCGGGCCGCAGCTTCTGGCAGGTAGGAATGACGGGTCGCGCCCTCTTGTGGGTAGGAAATGTGGGCAGCATGAGAAACCGCCCCCTAGAAGTCGAGGACCCTAGCCGGCATGCTGTGCGCGGCTTCCTGATAGAAGTTTTGCCTAGCCGCAAAACCTTCTTGTTGGGGCTGGAAGTTGGCGGCTTGTGGTAGCGGGTAAGGAGAAGGTGGATGAGGAACTGGAGTCACCGCCTGACTAACCGCGGTTTGCTGTGGAACTAGCCGCTCAGTTAATATTGCTAAAGCCTGACTGATCGCTTCGAGTCGCTGATCAGTGGCCCTCTGAGCCCACTCGGCCACTTGTTTCGAGTGCTCGAAGGCCTCCCACAGGGAGTCTTCGCTGTGGTCGGAGCGGTCTCCAAGGGGGAACTGACGGTCTGACATTGCAGTGAAGATTTCACCCACAATCCGCGATCTGAAGGTCGCGTGTTTCTGTTGAGTCCGAAATCGCACCTCCGAAGGAAATCGGAGGCTGCGGGTTGTCGGTTACTTTTTAGGTGGATAAAATAACCGCCTGCCCGGGTACAGGAGAAACGGGCAGGCGGTGACGGGATACACAAAAAAGAAAAGAAAGAAGTCGCGCGGCTTGGCGGCTTGCCCTTCCGACCCATAACATAGGCTGAAGATGTTGTGACCAAGGCGATGATGCAAAATGAGTGGCTTCCGACTTGAGACCGCGGCCTGCCTTCTGGACGTGACCTTGGCCGATCTTCACGATACAACCCGGGCAGTCTCCGATCTGAGACCGCGGGTCGCCTTCTTGCCTTGGGTTCTGACAATCTTCAATCTGGGGGGCGGTCAGAAGCGACATCCGACCGCCCGAATTAGTTTACCTCGGACTGAGAGCCGCTGATCTTGGGACCCAGCGTCTTGATTTAGAAGCCCGCCCGGCCTGAGAATGATTCAACCCGAGAAGCGGTTTTCCGGGTAAACAACCAGGAAAAATACCTCCGCTTAACCATGGAAGTCGGTGGAAGACGACGCCCCGCTAATGATGAAAGGTTGAGGATGTCGAACCGCCCGGCTGCTGGGGCAGGCTCAAATCCTCCGCCAGTCAGGGCGTCTGATCCTACTGCTAATGAGTCCGCCGGGGCCCCTTCTGCTCGTACGGTTCCTGCCGCACGAGTGGAACCAGATGCCGCGCGGCTTCATAGCACTCTCAATTACATTCATTATCATTCGAGCCAAATTTATGGCCTCCTTATTCAAACCGGCCACCAGGTCGCTGACTTCACCGCGAGGAAACCCCTCAAGAGCATCATCAGCCGTGAACGGCTTTTAACTTTTAAGAACCATGTTTGTAATATTTCTTTGTTTGCTTCTTGAGACGACCTGATGATTTTGTTTGCTTTGGATGATATTTTCCTTTAGCACTTTCTGATGCGCATATAACCCGTGTGATTTGTGCTGAAATAACTTATGCTTGTTTCTATAATCCGAATTGATATGTAGGTCGCGCGACTTGCGCTAAATGTTTGAGATTTTTGTTGAACTTTATTAACATGCTGATCGCAGGTTTCTGACCAATCGGTCTGACTTGCCTATGCGCAAGTCATTGAATATTCCTGCTATCTATATTACTGAGCTAGTGCTGTGATATTGTCTGCGCGGTTTGATGTTATATCCGCGCCATAATTTTGTTATTTGCAGATCGCTGTCTCTATAAGTAGTAACTATTACGGAGACCCATCCATGCTTTCTGAAATGGCGCGAGCTAAGAGAAAGTCGTCGCGGTCTGAGAAGATTCAAGCGGTCTGAACTGACGCGGCTTCCGCTTTTCGATCAGCCAATCACAAAGAGTGCCGCTTAATTCAAAGCGAGTTGGATGACTTCATTAAAGAATACATGGTTGGAAGTAACATAACCGCTCGACTTCCTTTACGTGACGAGCGGATAAACTCCTCGTCTTCCACAAAAATTGCCATCCCCATTGACCACTTCAAGTATGGCTTCAGATTTCCTCCTCCACTTGAAGTCATTGCTTTTTTCGATCACTATTGGGTTGTGCCCAGACAACTCCCGCCAAATTCCATTGCCTTTATCTACAGCTTTATCTCATATCTGCGGTCAGAGCGAGTTAAGTTTTCGATTTCCTTGTTTCGAAAATTCTTCTCCATGCGGTCTACTCCGGACGCCGGAACCTCCGTTTTCAGAGGTCATATGTATTTTGGATGCCGGGGGATGAAAGTCATCAACCTCGCGAACAAGTTAGCGAGTTGGTCTGAACGATATGCAATGTTTGAAGGTCCCCTCGGGTTATTGCAAGTCAACCCGCAGACGAGGAGTGCGGCGGATTTTAAGTCGGTTAAGCTTGGAAAGGCCGAGCAAGAGATCTTCAAATCCCTGGAGAACGAGCGGCTCAACGGGAATCATTACATGCCATTGTTCGCGGAGCTGGCAGATGTCCGCCCTGAGGATAGTAAGCTTTCCTCAACTCGCAGCTTCGTGACCGTGCAGACTGTGTTACTAATGTTTTCAGCTTTTTGCAGCTGCTACGGTCGTTCCTTTGAATAAGCCGGTTACTCCGGATGCTCTGGTTCTGACCCAGAGGGAGAACTGTCTTAGGAAATCTGACCCGCAATGGTCTGAGGAGGAGGGCCCGGCTACCTCGGACGAGTTCGAGCTGCTTCTCTCTTGCAGCAACCCGCGCGACCTCAAAGGCAAGCCGACAGTCCTTTGGCACAAGGATGATGAGTGCGTGCAGGTATCTACCGCTCTCCCATTCTGGGGGAGCGACAAGATCAGCCGGCATGCATTAGCCGCCGGGGCTGCCATGTATGGCCGAAAAACTTTGAAGAGACTGAAGAGGGTTCCAGAAGAGGAGCTTTCCTGAGTAGCCACGCAGGCTGGTGCATGGGGCTTTGCGGCCAATCATTTTATGGCACTCTCATATAAACAACTGGTCTCATCCCATACCTACCTGGAAAAGAAGTTCGCCGACCAGGCCGATGAAAACGCCAGATTGAAGGAGATTATAGCGGTAAGTTTTTGACGAATACTTCGGGCTTATCATTTCCAGTCTGCACGATCTGACTTCTATTTTCTTTTTATAGCACCAATACGATATGGACAACCCAGATTTTCAGGACGTGGTCTTCCCCCACGTCGCCAAGGGAATTGACGATGCCTTAAATTGCCTGCGAGATCGGGACGGCCTGGCTGGGGGCTTTGAAGATACAACCTTCCCGGACCTCTATCCTGGACTGAAAGATAAACTAGATGAAATAACCCGCCGAGCCAAGGGGAAGGACAAAACCGAGTCCAGCAGTTCCGAGGAAGAGAGCAATGGCGAAGAGGTCGAAAAAGAACCCGCAGCGGTTGTTGCAGAAAAAGAAGATGGCTCGGATGCAGAGTCCGGTGACTCTGACGAAATGGGGCAGTCCAGGTCCCGCAAGTCAGGCGACTCAGAAAGTTCGAGTAGCTCGGGTAACAGCTACTAGGGTTCCTCTTCTTCCAGCAAAGGGTATTCGCCTGATGTAGACATTGATGGCGATGAAGGCTCACGCTCTCCTGCGACCAAAAAACTCAAACCGGACGAATAGCTCCGATTGTAATTTTTGAGTTTTGCTTTTATCTTGCATGGCCGACGGCTTGGTTTTGTTAGCCGGTCGGTCATGAAACAATGTAAAGACATTTTGGAGATGAAATGGAAAGTTTTTACCTGTCTAATTGTTTGTTTTTCCTGCGACTTAATTGCGTTTGTTGCGGTCTCCTTTCTTTTAATTAGGTCGTGCGGCTTGTGTCTTCGATCCGGATTAAGCAAACTCGATATATCCCGGAAAATTATCAACTATGATATTTTGATGCGTGGTTGGCGCGGTTTGAATATATAATTTGAACGGATAGAAATTCCAGTTCTTTCTTATCCCACTATGAATGCCTTGTAATAACCAGGGAACCAAACGTAGTTTCAGGCCGCTGTAGAATCTTGAGCATGCGATTTGGATCATGTCCTGTTTGATTAGATGACTCCATATATTTGGTATCAAGCCGCACGGCCATTACCCGGCCTTATGCAACCACTTTGCGAGACATACCAAGTCACAAGGAAACGATCAACAGGTTTGAGCGGTTAATATTTTGAATCAAACGACTTATAATTCAAATTTTCGTGAGTCCCATCCCTGTATATAATCAATAACCGATACACCCGCGCGGTTTATATATAACCCAGGCGGTTAGAAATCCAATCGGGAAATCGAACATAACCAAACAACACGGTTATAACCCAGCTTTTTCATAATTGCTTCACCAGATTGACAACCAAGTCATAAGAAAAATAATCAACAGGCCGTGCGACTAGTACTTGATCCGGATGGTTCACATAGCTCAGATTTCCGTAAATCTCATCCCCATGAATATAATCAGTTAACTGATATGCCCGTGCGGTATATATATAACTCGGGCGGATAGAAATCCAGACAGGAAATCGACATAACCCAGCCGCGTATTTGTAACCCAACTTTTCACAATTGCTTCGCAAGATAGAATATCAAGCTATAAGAAAAGCCGCGCGATTAACACTTAATCTGAACGATTTATATTTCTTATATTTCAGCAAATCTTATTCTTCCGAATAAATCCAAACAGATTTATATAACACAGGTTAATTATGAACCCGCGCGATCTGTATATACTCTGAGCGGACTCTATTGCTTGATTATGAAAAGCCCGTTATTAACCGAACGGATCGAATCGAAACCCACAAGGATGATAGGTTTACAAACCGAACAACGAGACCGACCGGTCATGATTATGCTTGATCCCCTGATCCCTGCCTTATGGCATTTTACGATATCCTGCTTATTAAAACCGATCGGTGTCATAACCAGACCATCCGATAATTTGTTTCTGCTTACTTTAAACCGCAGTATTTAAACACAAATAGCCCGGTCTGCGATTCGCCTGTTGAAAATCCTGTTGTCTCCTCAAATGGTCCAGAAGGACCATATGAGGTGAGATAATTCCCTATAATGCGGTAAAAAGTAGATACAGACTCAGACGACTAAATGGGCAGGTGGGCCTAGGCGGCAACCATTGCTTTCCTCAGATGGTCGTAAGAGTTGTAGGAATAAAGAAAAAAGATAAGTACAGGCTCAGATAACCAAGTGGGCAGGTGGGCCTAGGAGGAAACCATTGCTTTCCTCAAGTGGTCATAAGGGCTGTAAGCGACTCAACTGCCCCCCTGCCTAGTGCTACAAGCTGAGTTGATCAATTGGGCAGGTATGGTTATGCCGCGGGGGCTATACCGACATTGCTTTCCTTAGAGAGATCACCCAGTTGTGGGTCCCACTTAGGCATCACATGAGAGTACCTAGGAGTATTCGATGGTCACAGACCAAGATGATCAATTGGGCAGGTGTGGTTATGTCGCGGGGACTATACCGACATTGCTTTCCTCAAAGAGATCATCAGGGCTGTAACTATATCCCCCTCGGGGCATGATAGAGCCAACATTCACCCGGACCTCCCTTGATGCAGGGGTGTGTCGGATATCAGCCGGGATCCAAGGTTCCGAAGACCACCGCACGGGAATTGGCAAGCTACCACTACACGTGTGCGAAAACTCCCCGCTACATATGATCTTCGTGGTTTTATGCTAATGACTACAATTCGAGGGGGTTCGAGCAGAACTTGGCGATGTCTCCGTGGTTCAGCGAGGTTGATATATAAGAAAATGTAAAAAAAGAACCATCAGATATGGAGAAGTGTCAGTATGGGGCTTTTCATTAAAATATCCAGAAAATATAAGAAAGCAAAGAGGACATTTTATGGATAGAACCGTTTGAGATCGTCACCGCTCCAGGTGCGTGAGATGTCTTCTCCTTCACTTGTCTGAAGGCGGTAAGCCCCGCTTTTTAGTACTTCTTTGATGATGAAAGGTCCGGCCCAATTGGGATTCAGCTTTCCGGCATTGCCTGTTCTGGCTGCTGCATCAACTTTCTTTAGCACAACGTCTCCGACTGCAAAATGTTTTACCCTGACATTCTTGTCAAAGTATTTCGCCATTCTCCTTTTAACGTCTTCCTGTCTGATTGTTGCCTCGTCCTGAAGCTCTTCGATCAGATCTAGACTATAATTGATAGCCTCATCATTGTCTTCTATCCATGCTTCTCTTCCCTCCTTTGCATACACAACTCTTGGAGTGACCACCTCAAATTCTACAGGAACAACAGCCTCCGAGCCATGAGATAATTTGAATGGTGTCTCCCCCATAGCTGAAGATGGAGTAGTACGAAGAGTCCAAAGGATGGAAGGAAGTTGGTCTGCCCAATTTCCTCTTTGATTCAAGACCCTCTTCATCAGAAGCTGTTGGATCTGCCTATTTGCGGCTTCTACCTGGCCATTCGTTCTCGGATGATGCACAGAAGAGAACCGAAGGTCAATCCCAACCTGATCACAGAAGGTTATCATCTCTGAATTGTTAAACTGCGGACCATTGTCAGTGACAATTGCTAGCGGAATTCCATGCCGGCAGACTATCTCTCCCCTGATGAAGTTTCTGATAACTTGAGTTGTAGTTTTCGCTAATGCCTTCGCCTCAATCCACTTGCTAAAGTAGTCAATCATCACAATGATAAAGCGATGCTGGCCGCTGGCTATTGGGAAGGGTCCGATAAGATCCATCCCCCAAACTACGAAGGGCCATGTCGCAGTTATTGATCTGAGTGACTGAGCAGGCAGATGTTGGAGAGGGGTGAACTCTTGACACTGAACACATCGCTTGGCAAATGCTTCGGCATCCTTCCTCATGGTAGGCCAGAAATATCCCTGCCTTAAGATTCTCTTCTCTAGAGTCTTTGCTCCTGAATGGCTACCACACTCCCCGGAATGAACCTCCTGAAGTATGGTTGGGATTTCATCCTCGGAAACACACCGTACTGAGGGAGAGATCAAAGTCTTCCTGTAGAGAACTCCTGCTATCAGATAATAGTATGCCGCTTTCCTTTTAAATCTTCTTCTATCTTTGATGGAATAATGGAACTCCCCTTTTGACAAAAACAGTTCATAAGCGTCCTTCCACGAAGGATTCTGATCAATTTGCATAAGTTTCGCTTCATCTGTTGCCGGATGAAAAAGTTCAAAGGTCACTCCCCCGGATGGAAGACCGAACTTTGACAACTCATCTGCTTCCTCATTTTGTGTTCTTGGAATATGCTCAATAATGAATGACTTGAATTTCCCAATCTCCTTCTTAGTCAGCAGTAGATATTTTCTCAGAATTGGTTCTCTTGTCTCGAAATTACCCAAGACCTGAGAAGCCATGACAAGTGAATCTGTTTTAACATGTAAGTGCTCTATGCCCAGTTCTTTTGCGAGCCTCAACCCAGCCAGAAGCGCCTCATATTCTGCCTGATTATTTGTAACTGGAAAGAAAAACTTGACTGCCTGTTCAAGCTTGATTCCATTCGGGCTAACTAAAACCACTCCGACGCCCACAGAGTTCTTACCAGAAGCCCCATCCACATAAATGACCCAACCCAAAGAGGATTTCACCACCCGTTCAGGATCGGATTCTGTCGTATCTACCAAGAAATCCGCTAAGACTTGTGCTTTGATTATTGTTCGGGGGATGTATGATATTTCAAACTCACTCAGTTCAATAGCCCATTTGGCCAACCTCCCCGAATGATCTGGTTTTTCAAGGATATTTCTGAAAGGATGATCTGTGATCACTTGGACAAGATGAGCCTGAAAATAAGGACGAAGCCTTCGTGAAGACATAACCAAGGCCAAGGCTAGCTTCTCCAAGATTGAATATCTGGTTTCCGCATCTTTGAGAATATGGCTGACATAATATATTAGAAACTGCCTCTTCTTTTCCTCCCGGACGAGGACAGAACTTACCGCATCTGGGCCAACTCCCAAATATAAGAATAATATTTCCCCCTCACGGGGACTTTGAAGTTGCGGAGTTGAAGTTAACTGTACTTTTTGCTACTCAAAAGCCCTGTTGCACTCCTCGCTCCTTTCAAACTTTGATCATCCCCATAGTATTTTAAAGAACGGGGCACTTTTATCTCCTGATTTGGAGATAAACCTACTCAATCCTGCCAACCTCCCTCCAAGCTGCTGAACTTCCTTGGTACTATGAGGAGGGGTCATATCAAGGATTGCCTTCACCTTATCTGGGTTCGGTGCAAGGCCATTAAGAGTTAAGAGATGCCCGAGAAACTTTTCCTTGTTTGCCCCAAACACACATTTCAACGGGTTCAATTTTAACTTGAACCTCCGTAGAGTAGCGAACGTCTCTAGGAGGTCTTTCAAGTGCAATGAAAATGTTTTACTTTTCAGAAGGAGATCTTCAACATAAACTTCGAGTTTTCTGCCTTTTTGATGCTTAAAGACAGTATCCATCATCTTTGATATGTTGCGCCCGCATTTTTAAGACCGAAGGGCATTACGACATAGCAGTAACACCCATCGTTTGTGATAAATGAGGTGTGCAGGATGTCAGGTTTGTGCATTTTAATTTGATGGTGCCTAGAGAAAGCATCGAGAAAACTCATAAAATCATACGCAACCGCGGAATCAACTAAGACATCTATCCGAGGCAGAGGGTAGCAATCTTTGGGGCACGCTTTATTAAGTTTGGTGAAGTCCACGCACATGCGCCACTTCCCACCGGATTTCTTAACCATTACAACATTCGACATCCATGTGGGATATTGAATTTCAGAAATAAAGCCTGCTTTCAGGACTTTGGCAACCTCCTCTCTGATGGGCAACGCCAGCTTGGTTGCCACTTTTCTATTCTTTTGCTGGACGGGCTTGAACTCGGGAGATATGTTCAGATGATGACAAGCCATGTCCGGATCCACTACTGGCATATCCTCCGCTGACCAGGCGAAGACATCCAGATTCTCCAAAAGGCAGGAGATCAGCTGCACTTTTTCCTCTTCTTGCAACTCAGCATTGATGACCAGCTTCTTTTCTTCACCTTCAGCAATAGGAACCTCTTGGGTTGCCTGGGCAGGTTCCAGGTGAGCCCCTTCTCGATCTTATCCTTCCTCAGCAGCCCTTGAGGATTCAGCAATTTCCAGAACTTCAGTCGTTGCCTTGGGAAGTGAAACGTCGGTGATCATGTTGACAGTTCGGACGCAACACTCCCGAGCCACCTTTGGGTTACTTCTGACCCGATACTTCCTTCCTTCGGCAGCGAACTTAAGAGCATGGTGAATGGTGGACACTACTGACCTGTATGCATTAAGAATCGGCCTCCCGAAGATGGCGCAGTAATTGCTTGGGGCATCCACCACCACGAAGTTGATTAGATTTATTACTCCTCCAAGAGAGACCAGGAGCTTCACTGAACCCTCTACTTCTTTCTTCTCCCCAGAAAAACCGTAGAGGGGCCCGTCGGTGGAGAGCAGAGGATTTTCAGTCTTCAGGGCTTCAAAGGTTGGGCAGAAAAGGAGATTGACAGAGCTGCCCGTGTCAATCAAGATCTTGTGAAAAGTATAATTCTCGATGATAGCTTTGATGACCACAGCATCGTCGAAGGGATTGGCATTTGATGGAAGGTCATCCTGACCAAAGGTGACAATGGTGCTTTCAGGGGGAGAACTTGTAGTTGCTGCCACTTCTTGTTTCAGAACCCTCGCAATGCTGGATTTGCGAGACGACTCTGCTCCAGCCCCTCCATGGATACAATAGATGTCCCCCAAGGGGCCCACATCATTGACTTCGATGCATTCAGTGGAAGGATGGATATCTCCATAGAAACCGACGTCTTTAACGTCGGCGCATTCCCATGTTACCTCCACTGCTTCTTTTTCTTTTTTCTTCTCACCAGCCGGCTCAGCAGTTGGCTCTTTCCGAACTAGGCCCCAGAGCTTTCCTTCTCTTAGGAGCCTCTCGATCAGCAAGCGAAGGGCCCGACAGTTTTCAGTCAGATGCCCTCCCTCCTTGTGATATTCACAGAAAAGTTTCGGATTTCGGTTTTGGACATTTGATCTCAGAGGAGCGGGTCTTCTGAAATCCGGTCTTTTTTGGAGGATTTGGACGACTTCGTCCATAGTAACGTTCAGGGGGGGGGGTGGTAAATGACTCTTGCGAGTCATCATATTGAGTGGATGGAATGATCGGAGGTGGCTGCGCAGCATACTGTGGAAGATATACTGGCATGATTTGCGGAAGAGGAACGGATGGAGCGGGTGCGATGGCCAACGGCGGTTTCTGATCCTGAAACCGTTGATGGCCAATAAAGGGTTATTTATTTTTGTAATTTCTTCCCCTCTGGTAACGGGGTTCAAAGTGGGACAGGTTTGGTGGTGGATGGTGAAAGGACGGATTAGACTGCTCCTTGTCGCTTACCAGCTTTGCGAAATAACCAGGATTGCTCTTTTCTCCTCTAATGAACATATTTGCCAAACTTATCATTTCCTGATAAGTTCTTGGCTCCCTTATATTTGCTTCGAATTTTAGGGGGCCCTCTCTCAATCCATGAATGAGGGCAACCCTATATAGCTCTGGATCCACGTTCTGGACTTCCATGATCTCCTTCTGGAAGCGGTCGACGAAACGGGCCCACGTTTTGTCTTCCCGTTGTCTTATGTCAAAAAGGGCCGCCGAGCCACTTTTCCTCTTCCTTGAAGTAGAGAATCTCAGCAGAAATTCCCTTCGCAGCTCGGCAAAACAACTGATCGACCTGGGGTGCAATCCATAAAACCACTCGCCTGCTTGTCCTTCGAAGGAGGTCACAAGGAGTTTGCACTTGGTTGCATCTGTTAGGGTCCTAAGGGCAATGGCCGACTCGAAGGCTTGTAGATGAACAGTGGGATCAGTTTCTCCATTGAAAGCTGGCAGACGGGGCTCTCTAAAATTATTCGGGGTTGGCTCCCCCTGGACTTCATCCACGAAGTGAGAAGTTTCTTCAATATCCTCGTAAAGAGGAATAGAAAAATAAGCCGCCTGAGCAGCGGCTACTCGCGGACAGGCCGCCTGGTAGGAGGAGCGGACAATGGCTTCCGGCGGGTAGGAGTGATGAGCAGCTCCTTCTGGCGGATAGGACAGGCGGGCTGCATTAGAAGCCGCCCCCTCGAAATCGAGGACTCGAGCCGGCATGCTGTGCACGGTTTCCTGGTAAAAGTTTTGCCTAGCCGCAAAACCTTCCTGCAGTGGTGGGAAGTTTATGACTTGAGGTAGCGGATAAGGAGGCGGTGGAGGAGGGACCAGAGTAACCGCCTGGTTACCCGCGGTTTGCTGTGCGACTAACCCCTCGGTTAGTAGTGCCAAAGCCTGACTGATTGCTTCAAGCCGCTGATCAGTGGCTTTCTGAGCCCGCTCGGCTTCTCGTCTCTACTGCTCTAAGGCCTCCCACAGGGAATCTTCACTGTGGTCGGAGCGGTCTCCAAGGGGGAACTGGCGGTCTGACATTATGGTGAGGATTTCACCGACAATCCGCGACTAGAAGGTCGCGTGTTTCTGTTGAATCCGAAATTGCACCTCCGAAGGAAATCGGAGGCTGCGGGCTGCCGGTTACATTTTAGGTAGAGGAAACAAGACCGCTAGCAGCGGTCAAGGCCAGACTTCGCCCGTCATGGCGAATGCCACTCCTGTGATGGGCTTTCCTTTGATTAAGAAGAAGCGGTTACATCGGGTTACAAGTGCAGGAAAGAAGAAGCCAACCGGTCAGACAGGTCGCAAGACGGGAAACTCGAGACCACAGCTCAAACAAGCGAGCTCCTGGATTCAAGTGTGCGTGTCTTGGGAATGTTGCCGCCCCCTATTTATAGGCTCGGGGGCCTGCCCGAATGGGCAGGGATAAAATAACCGCCTGCCTGGGTACAGGAGAATCGGGAGGTGGTGACGGGATACAGAGAGGACAAGAGAATGAAGCCGCGCGGCTTCGCGGCTTGCGCTTTCGATCTGTCCTGGCCGGGGACTGAAGATGCTGCGACCAAGATGATGATGCAACCCGAACGGTCTCCGACTTGAGGTCGTGGCTTGCCTCCTGGTCTTGAGCCTTGAGTCTTCATGGCGCAACCCGGGCGGTCTCTGACTTGAGACCGCGGCTTGCCTTCTGGACTTGAGCCTTGAGTATTCATGGCGCAACCCGGGCGGTCTCTGACTAGAGACCGCGGCTTTCCTTCTGGACTTGAGCCTTGTTAACCTTCAAGATGCAACCTGAGCGGTCTCCAACTTGAGACCGCGGGCTGCCTTCTGGACTTGGACTTTGATATCTTTCATGGCACAACTTGAGCGGTCTCCGACTTGAGACCGCGGCCTATCAATTGGACTTGAGCCTCGGTGATCTTCAATATTTGGAGGCAACCTGAATGCTCAGACCGCCCGGTTGGTGGTGGACCTTATCGAACCTGAATTGGGCGACTTGTATCATCAGACCGCCCGGTCTTCGTGAAATGTTATTCGGATGCGGTCTTCTGTGTAAACAATACAGTTGGTTGGTAATAAGGTATTTAGCTCGATAAGAGACCTAAACTTCAAATATCCGTAACTTTTGATCCGGTTGTCAAATTTTCGCACACAATACCTTTTCGGAATGAGATCGGAGCCCTAAATCCAATGGAGAACAATTTTAACACATTCAAGCTCCAAATGACACATAAATTTCCAAAATGAAAGAATTTTAAATGCAGTTTGTAGTGAAAGTGAGAGATTTAGCTACAAATGACACTCAAACTTTATACAACAATAACTTTTGATCCGTTTGTCTGATTTTACCCCCATAACATCTTTTAGGAATGAGCTCGGAGCACTATATTCATTGAAGCACAAGTTTTACCCATTGCAGTTCATTTAGTTGTCGATATATAGCGGGTTGCACTGGTAATGCGAAATTTAGTTTCAAATGACACCTAAACTTGAAACATCCATAACTTTTGATCAGGTTGTCTGATTTTTTCCCACAAAACCAATTCGAAATGAGATCTGAGCCCTACATTCAATGGACATCAAGTTTTACCCAATCTAGTTCATTTAGTGGTCGATATACATTGAGTTGCAGTGGGAATGTGGTATTTAGCTCCTACTGACACCTAAACTTCAAACAGCTATAACTTTTGATCCCGTTTTCTGGATTTTGCCCAATACACCTTTTCAGAATGAGCTCAGAGCAACACATCCTATGGAGAATAGTATTTACTCGATCGAGTTCATTTAGTGGTCGACGGATAGTGGATTGCAGTGGAAATGAGGGATTTTCCTCCAATTGACACCTAAACTTCAAATATCCATAACATTGATCTGGTTGTCTGATTTTTGCAAATAACACCTTTTTGGAATGAGATCAGAGCCCTACATACAATGGACAACAAGTTTTACCCATTCCAGTTTGTTTAGTAGTTGATCTACAGTGGGATGCAGTGATTATATGGGATTTAGCTACAAATGACACATAAACTTCAAACAGACAACTCTTGATCCAATTGCCCAATTTTTGCCCACGATACCTTTTTAGAATGAGTTCAGAGCCATACATCCAATTGAGAGTAGTATATAACCATTCAAGTTTGTTTATTGTTCCATATACAGTGGGTTCCAGTGGTAATGTGGTATTTAACTCCAAATTACACATAAACTTCAACCCGCCATAACTTTTGGTCTGATTGTTCGATTTTTGCCAACAACACTTTTTCGAAAAGTGCTCGTATTCTCCATCCAACAGAGAATAAGATTTACCCATTCGAGAATAAGGCAACAACTTTCCGGTTGTCCGATTTTCGCCCACAATACATTTTCGGAATGAGATCGGATCCCTAAATCTAATAGAGAACAATTTAAACCCATTCCAGCTTGTTCAGAGGTCGATATATAGTGAGTTAGGGTGGTAATACGAGATTTATCTCCAAATGACACACACTTCTAAATGGCAAAAATTTTAATGCGGGTTGTAGTGAAAATGAGAGATATAGCTGTAAATTACACTCAAACTTAAAACAGCAACAACTTTTGATGCGGTTGTCTTATTTTACCCCACAACACCTTTTCGTAATGAGCTCGGAGCACTACATTCATTAGAGCACAAATTTTACCCACTCCAGTTCATTTAGTTGTCGATATATTGCTGGTTGTAGCGGTAATGTGAAATTTAGCTCCAAATTACACCTAAACTTCTAACAACCATAACTTTTGATTTGTATGTTTGATTTTTGACCACAACACCTTTTTTGAATATGCTCGGAGGCATACATCCGATGGAGCACAATTTTAAACCATTCCAGCTCATTTTAGAGGTTAATATACAGCGGTTTGCAATGGTAATGAGGGATTTAGCTCCTCTTGACACATAAACTGCAACAGCCATAACTTTTGATCTGGTTGTCAGATATTTGCGCACAACACCTTTTTGGAATGAGCTCGGAGCCCTACATCCAACGGAAAACAAGTTTTACCCATTCCAGTTTGTTTAGTGGTCAATATACAGTTGGTTGGTAATAAGGTATTTAGCTCAAAAGGAGACCTAAACTTCAAACATCCGTAACTTTTGATCCAATTGTCCGATTTTCGCCCACAATACCTTTTCGGAATGAGATCGGAGCCCTAAATCCAATGGAGAACAATTTTAACAAATTCAAGCTCGTTTAGAGGTCGATATACAGTGGGTTGTACTGGTAATGCGAGACTTAGCTCCAAATGACATATAAATTTCCAAAATGAAAGAATTTTAAATGCGGTTTGTAGTGAAAGTGAGAGATTTAGCTACAAATCACACTCAAACTTTATACAGCAATAATTTTTGATCCGGTTGTCTGATTTTACCCCCATAACATCTTTTAGGAATGAGCTCGGAGCACTACATTCATTGAAGCACAAGTTTTACCCATTGCAGTTCATTTAGTTGTCGAAATATAGCGGGTTGCACTTGTACTGCGATATTTAGCTTCAAATGACACCTTAATTTGAAACATCCATAACTTTTGATCACGTTGTCTGATTTTTGCCCACAAAACCTCTTCGAAATGAGATCTGAGCCCTACATCCAATGGACATCAAGTTTTACCCAATCCAGTTCATTTAGTGGTCGATATAAATTGAGTTGCAGTGGTAATGTGGGATTTAGCTCATACTGACACCTAAACTTCAAACAGCTATAACTTTTGATACCTTTGTCTGGATTTTGCCAAAAACAACTTTTCAGAATGAGCTCAGAGCCACAAATCCTATGTAGAATAGGATTTACTCGATCAAGTTCATTTAGTGGTCGATGGATAGTGGATTGCGGTGGAAATGATGGATTTTCCTCCAATTGACACCTAAACTTCAAATATCCATAACTTTGATCCGGCTGTCTGATTTTTGCAAACAACACCATTTCGGAATGAGATCAGAGCCCTACATTCAATGGACAACAAGTTTTACCCATTCCAGTTTGTTTAGTGGTTGATCTACAGTGGGATGCAGTGATAATGTGGGATTTAGCTCCAAATGACACATAAACTTCAAACAGACAACTCTTAATCCAATTGCCCAATTTTTGCCCACAATACCTTTTAGAATGAGTTCAGAGCCCTACATCCAATGGAGAGTAGGATATAACCATTCAAGTTTGTTTATTGTTCGATATACAGTGGGTTCTAGTGGTAATGCAGGATTTAACTCCAAATTACACATAAACTTCAAGCAACCATAACTTTTGATCTGATTGTTCAATTTTTGCCAACAACACTTTTTCGGAATGAGCTCATATTCTCCATCCAACAGAGAATAAGATTTACCCATTCGAGAATAAGGCAACACCTTTCCGGTTTTCCGATTTTCGCCCACAATACCTTTTCGGAATGAGATCGGAGCCCTAAATTCAGTGGAGAACAATTTAAACCCATTCCAGCTTGTTCAGAGGTCGATATACAGTGAGTTATGGTGGTAATATGAGATTTATCTCCAAATGACACATACACTTCAAAATGGCAGAATTTTTAATGCGGGTTGTAGTGAAAATGAGAGATTTAGCTATAAATTACACTCAAACTTAAAACAACAACAACTTTTGATGCGGTTGTCTTATTTTACCCCACAACACCTTTTCGTAATGAGCTCGGAGCACTACATTCATTAGAGCACAAGTTTTACCCACTCCAGTTCATTTAGTTGTCGATATATTGCTGGTTGTAGCGGTAATGCGAAATTTAGCTCCAAATTACACCTAAACTTCTAACAGCCATAACTTTTGATATGATGTTTGATTTTTGCCCACAAAACCTTTTCGGAATATGCTCAGAGGCATACATCCGATGGAGCATAATTTTAAACCAATCCATCTCATTTTAGTGGTCAATATGCAGCGGTTTGCAATGGTAATGAGGGACTTAGCTCCTCTTGACACATAAACTGTAACAGCCATAACTTTTGATCTGGTTGTCCGATTTTTGCGCACAACACCTTTTTGGAATGAGCTCGGAGCCCTACATCCAATGGAAAACAAGTTTTACCCATTCCAGTTTGTTTAGTGGTCAATATACAGTTGGTTGGTAATAAGGTATTTAGCTCGAAAGGAGACCTAAACTTCAAACATCCGTAACTTTTGATCCGGTTGTCCGATTTTCGCCCACAATACCTTTTCAGAATGAGATCGGAGCCCCAAATCCAATGGAGAACAATTTTAACACATTCAAGCTCATTTAGAGGTCGATATACAGTGGGTTGTATTGGCGATGCAAGATTTAGTCCAAATGACACATAAATTTCCAAAATGAAAGAATTTTAAATGCGGTTTGTAGTGAAAGTGAGAGATTTAGCTACAAATGACACTTAAACTTTATACAACAATAACTTTTGATCCGGTTGTCTGATTTTACCCCCCATAACATCTTTTAGGAATGAGCTCGGAGCACTACATTCATTGAAGCACAAGTTTTACCCATTGCAGTTTATTTAGTTGTCGATAAATAGCTGTTGCACTGGCAATGCGATATTTAGCTTCAAATGACACCTTAATTTGAAACATCCATAACTTTTAATCACGTTGTCTGATTTTTGCCCACAAAACCTCTTCGAAATGAGATCTGAGCCCTCCAATCCAGTTCATTTAGTGGTCGATATACATTGAGTTGCAGTGGTAATGTGGGATTTAGCTCATACTGACACCTAAACTTCAAACAGCTATAACTTTTGATCCCGTTGTCTGGATTTTGCCCAAAACACCTTTTCAGAATGAGCTCAGAGCCACACATTCTATGGAGAATAGGATTTACTCGATCGAGTGTATTTAGTGGTCGATGGATAGTGGATTGTAGTGGAAATGAGGGATTTTCCTCCAATTGACACCTAAACTTCAAATATCCATAACTTTGATCCGATTGTCTGATTTTTGCAAACAACAACTTTTTGGAATGAGATCAGAGCCCTACATACAATGGACAACAAGTTTTACCCATTCCAGTTTATTTTGTGGTTGATCTACAGTTGGATGCAGTGATAATGTGGGATTTAGCTCCAAATGACACAAAACTTCAAACAGACAACTTTTGATCCAATTGCCCAATTTTTACCCACAATATCTTTTTAGAATGAGTTCAGAGCCCTACATCCAATGGAGAGTAGGATATAACCATTCAAGTTTGTTTATTGTTCGATATACAGTGGGTTCCAGTGGTAATGCAGGATTTAACTCCAAATTACACATAAACTTCAAACAGCCATAACTTTTGATCTGATTGTTCGATTTTTGCCAACAACACTTTTTCGGAAAGAGCTCGTATTCTCCATCCAACAGAGAATAAGATTTACCCATTCGAGAATAAGGCAACAACTTTCCGGTTGTCTGATTTTCGCCCACAATACCTTTTCGGAATGAGATCGGAGCCCTAAATCCAGTGGAGAACAATTTAAACCCATTCCAGCTTGTTCAGAGGTCGATATACAGTGAGTTATGGTGGAATACAAGATTTATCTCCAAATGACACATACACTTCAAAATGGCAGAATTTTTAATGCGGGTTGTAGTGAAAATGAGAGATTTAGCTGTAAATTACACTCAAACTTAAAACAGCAACAACTTTTGATGCAGTTGTCTTATTTTACCCCACAACACTTTTTCGTAATGAGCTCGGAGCACTACATTCATTAGAGCACAAGTTTTACCCACTCCAGTTCATTTAGTTGCTGATATATTGCTGGTTGTAGCGGTAATGCGAAATTTAGCTCCAAATTACACCTAAACTTCTGACAGCCATAACTTTTGATTTGTATGTTTGATTTCTGCCCACAACACCTTTTCGGAATATGCTCGGAGGCATACATCCGATGGAGTACAATTTTAAACCATTCCAGCTCATTTTAGTGGTCAATATACAATGGTTTGCAATGGTAATGAGGGATTTAGCTCCTCCTAACACATAAACTGTAACAATCATAACTTTTGATCTGGTTGTCCGATTTTTGCGCACAACACCTTTTTGGAATGAGCTCGGAGCCCTACATCCAATGGAAAAAAAGTTTTACTCATTCCAGTTTGTTTAGTGGTCAATATACAGTTGGTTGGTAATAAGGTATTTAGCTCGAAAGGAGAGCTAAACTTCAAACATCCGTAACTTTTGATCCGGTTGTCCGATTTTCGCCCACAATACCTTTTCGGAATGAGATCGGAGCCCTAAATCCAATGGAGAACAATTTTTACACATTCAAGCTCGTTTAGAGGTCGATATACAGTGGGTTGTACTGGTAATGCGAGATTTAGCTCCAAATGACACATAAATTTCCAAAATGAAAGAATTTTAAATGCGGTTTGTAGTGAAAGTGAGAGATTTAGCTACAATTGACACTCAAAATTTATACAGCAATAACTTTTGATCTGGTTGTCTGATTTTACCCCCATAACATCTTTTAGGAATGAGCTCGGAGCACTACATTCATTGAAGCACAAGTTTTACCCATTGCAGTTCATTTTGTTGTCGATATATAGCGGGTTGCACTGGTAATGCGATATTTAGCTTCAAATGACACCTAAATTTGAAACATCCATAACTTTTGATCACTGTTTACCGAGAAGACCACTTCCAATAGAATTATTTGCAGACCGGGCGGTTTGCAGATGCAAGTCGCCGGGTTCAGGTTTACAAGGTCCATCAACACCAACCAGCACAGGCCGGGCGGTCTGACATGATTCAGATCGCTTCCAAGTATTGAAGATTATTTAAGGCCCAAGTCCAAAAATGGTAGACCGCGGTCTCATGTCGGAGGCCGCCGGTTTGTGCCATGAAAGCCATCAGGGTCCAAGTCTAAAAGGCAACTCGTGGTCTCAAGCTAGAGACCGCCCGGTTTGCGCCATGAAGACAAGCCAAGGTTCAAATCCAAAGAACAAGTGTCGGTCTCAAGACGGAGACCGCTCGGATCGCATCATCGCCTTGGTCGCATCATCCTCAGCCTCTGGTCAGACAGGTCGGAAGGGCAAGCCGCCAAGCCGCGCGGCTTCTTTATTTTCTTCTTTGTGTATCCCGTCACCGCCTGCCCGTTTCTCTTGTACCCGGGCAGGGGAATATTTTATCCCTGCCCGTTCGGGCAGGCCCCAAGCCTATAAAATAGGGGGCGGCACCGTTCCCAAGGCACGCACACTCGAATCCAGGAGCTCTCTTGTTTGAGCTGCGGTCTCGAGTTTCCCATCTTGCGGATTGTCTGACCGGCCGGCTTCTGCTTTCCTGCACTTGTAACCCGCTGTAACCTCTTCTTCTTAATCAAAGGAAAGCCCGTCACAGGAGTGGCATTCACCGTGACGGGCGAAGTTTGGCCTTGACCACTGCTAGCGATCTCATTTTCTCCACCTAAAAAGTAACCGGCATCCCGCCGCCTCCGATTCTCTTCGGAGGTGCGATTTCGGACTCAACAGAAACACGCGGCCTTCAGATCGCAGATTATCGGTGAAATCCTCTTTGCCATAATGTCAGACCGCCAGTTCCCCCTTGGATACCGCTCTGATCACAATAAGGACTCTTTGTGGGAAGCCTTGGAGAAATCCAGAAGAGAAGCAGAGCGAGCTCAGAGGGCTACTGATAAGCGGTTGGACGCGATCAGTCAGACTTTGGCCCTATTAACCGAGCGGTTAGTTCCACAGCAAACAACGGTTAATCAGGCGGTAACTCCGGTTCCTCCTCCGCCTCCACCTTGCCCGCTACCACAAGCCGCCAACCTCCAATCCCAGCAAGAAGGTTTTGCGGCTAAGCAAAACTTCTATCAGGAAGCCGCGCACAGTATGCCGGCTCCGGCCCTTGATTTCCAGGGGGCGGCTTCTCATGCTGCCCGCCTTTCCTACTCGCCAGAGGGCGCAGCCTGTTTCTCCTACCCGCCTGAAGTTGCTATTCATCACTCCTAGCCGCTAGAAGCCGCTGCCTGGTCCTCTTTCCAAGCGGCTTGTCCGCGAGTAGCCGCAACTCCGGCGGCTTACTATACTGCTCCTCTGTATGAAGATGTCGAAGAAACTTCTCCCTTTGTGGACGAAGTCCGGGGGGAGCCAGCACCTAATAATTTCAGAGAGCCTCGTCTGCCAGCTTTCGGTGGGGAGACTGATCCCACTGTTCATCTACAAGCCTTTGAATCAACCATCACTTTTAGGACCTTAACTGATGCGAATAAGTGCAAACTCCTTGTGACCTCCTTTGAAGGACAAGCAAGGGAGTGGTTTTATGGGCTGCATGCCAGATCGATCAGTTGTTTTTCTGAGTTGCGAAGGGAGTTTTTGCTGAGATTCTCCACCTCAAGGAAGAGAAAAAGTGGCCCGGCGGCCCTTTTCGATATAAAACAGCGGGAAGACGAAACGTGGGCCCGTTTCGTAGACCGCTTCCAGAAGGAGATCATGGAAGTCCAAAATGTGGATCCAGAACTGTATTGGGTTGCCCTCATCCATGGCTTGAGGGAGGGCCCCCTAAAATTTGAAGCAAATATAAGGGAGCCCAGGACTTATCAGGAGATGATAAGTTTGGCAAATATGTTTATTAGAGGAGAGAAGAGTAATTCAGGCTATGTCGGAAAGCTGGTAAGCGACAAGGAATAGTCCAATCCGTCCTTCCATCATCCGCCATCAAATCAGTCCCACTTCGAACCCCATTCCCAAAGGGGGAGAAACTACAAAAACAAACAACCATTCATGGGCCATCAACGGTTTCAAGATCAGAAACCGCAGTTGGCCATCACTCCCGCTTCATCCGCTACTATTCCATAAATCATGCCGGTATACTTGCCTCAATATACCACGCAGCCACCTCCAGTCATTCCATCCACCCAATATGATGACTCGCAAGAGTCGTTCACTCCCTTAAATGTCACCATGGACGTAGTGGTCCAGATCTTACAGAAAAGGCCAGATTTCAAGAGGCCTGCTCCTCTGAAGTCGGATATTCGAAATTGAAATCCGAACCTTTACTGTGAATACCATAAAGAGGGAGGGCATCTGACCGAGGACTATCGGGCCCTTCGCTTACTGATAGAGAGGCTCCTGGGAGAAGGAAAGCTCCGGGGCCTAGTTCGGAAAGAGTCAACTGTTGAGTCAGCAGCTGAGAAGAAGAAAGAGAAAGAAACGGTGGAAGTAACCTGGGAATGCGCCGACGTCGAAGACGCCGACTGCTATGGTGACATACATCCTTCCGTTGAATGCGTCGAAGTCAATGATGTGGGCCCCTTAGGGGACATCTATTGTATCCATGGAGGAGCTGGAGCAGAGTCATCTCACAAATCCAGCATCGCGAGAGTTCTGAAGCAGGAAGTAGCAGCAACTACAAGTTCTCCCCCCGAAAGCACTATTGTCACCTTTGGTCAGGATGACCTTCCCCCCAATGCCAATCCTTTCGACGATGCAGTAGTCATTAAAGCCGTCATCGAGAATTATACAGTTCACAAGATCTTAATTGATACAGGCAGCTCCGTCAATCTCCTTTTCCGCCCGAGCTTCGAAGCCCTGAAGACCGGAAAGCCTTTGCTTTCCACCGACGGGCCCCTCTACGATTTCTCTGGGGAAAAGAAAGAAGTAGAGGGTTCAGTAAAGCTCCTGGTCTCTCTTGGAGGAGTAATAAAGCTAATCAATTTTGTGGTGGTGGATGCCCCGAGTAACTACTGTGCCATCTTCGGAAGGCCGATTCTCAATGCATACCGGGCAGTAGTGTCTACCTTTCATCTTGCTCTTAAGTTAGCCGCCGAGGGAAGGCAATATCGGGTTAGAAGTAACCCAAAGGTGGCTCGGGAATGCTACGTCCGAACTGTCAATATGATCACCGACGTTTCACTTCCCAAGGCCACAACTGAAATTCTGGAAATTGCTGAATCCTCAAGGGCTGCTGAGGAAGGAAAATATCGAGAAGGGGCTCACCTGGAACCTGCCCAGGCGACCCAAGAAGTCTCTATTGCTGAAGGGGAAGAAAAGAAATTTGTCATCAATGCTGAGTTGCTGGAGGAGGAGAAAGTGGAGCTGATCTCCTGCCTTTTGGAAAATCTGGATGTCTTCGCCTGGTCAGCGGAGGACATGCCAGGAGTAGATCCGGACGTGGCTTGTCATCATCTGAACGTTTCTCCCAAGTTCAAGCTCATCCAATAAAAGAAGAGAGAAGTGGCAACCAAGCTGGCGTTCCCCATCAGAGAGGAGGTTGCCAAACTCCTAAAAGCTGGCTTTATTTCTGAAATTCAATATCCCACGTGGATGTCGAATGTTGTAATGGTTAAGAAATCTGGTGGGAAGTGGCGCATGTGCGTAGACTTCACCAAACTTAATAAAGCGTGCCCCAAAGATTACTACCCTCTGCCTCGGATAAATGTCTTAGTTGATTCCGCGGTTGGGTATGATTTTATGAGTTTTCTCGATGCTTTCTCTGGGTATCATCAAATTAAAATGCACAAACCCGATATCCCGCACACCTCATTTATCACAAACGATGGGTGTTACTGCTATCTCTTAATGCCTTTTGGTCTTAAAAATGCAGGCGCAACATATTAAAGAATGATGGATACCGTCTTTAAGCATAAAAAAGGCAGGAACCTCGAAGTTTACGTCGATGATCTCCTTCTAAAAAGTAAAACATTTTCATTACACTTGAAAGACCTCGTAGAGACGTTCGCTACTCTGCGGAGGTTCAAGCTAAAATTAAACCCATTGAAATGTGTGTTTGGGGCAAACAAAGGAAAGTTTCTCGGGCATCTCTTAATTCCCGATGGCCTTGCACCAAATCTGGATAAGGTGAAGGTCATCCTTGATATGACCCCTCCTCGAAATACCAAGGAAGTTCAGCAGCTTGGAGGAAGATTACTAGGATTGAGCAGGTTTATCTCCAAATCCAGGGATAAAAGTGCCCCATTCTTTAAAATATTGCGGGGAGGATCAAAGTTTGAATGGAACGAGGAGTGTAATAGGGCTTTCAAGCAGCTGAAAGTACAGTTGACTTCAACTCCGCTACTCCAGAGTCCCCGTGAGGGGGAAGCATTATTCTTATATTTGGGAGTCGGCCCAGATGCGGTAAGTTCTGTCCTCGTTCGGGAAGAAAAGAAGAGGCAGTTCCCGATATATTATGTTAGCCACATTCAAAAAGATGCAGAAACTAGATATTCAATCTTGGAAAAACTAGCCTTGGCCTTAGTTATGTCTTCGCGAAGGCTTCGTCCTTATTTCCAGGCTCATCTTGTCCAAGTGATTATAGATCATCCTTTAAGGAGTGTTCTTGAAAAGCCAGATCATTCAGGAAGGTTGGCTAAATGGGCTATCGAATTAAGCGAATTTGAAATATCATACATCCCCCGAACAACAATCAAAGCACAAATCTTGGCAGACTTCTTGGTGGATACAACAGAACCTAATTCTGAACAGGTAGTGCAATCTCCTTTGGCTTGGGTCATCTATGTGGATGGGGCTTCTGGCAAAAACTCTGTGGGAGTCGGAGTAGTTTTAATCAGTCCAAATGGCATCAGGCTGGAACAAGCTATTAAATTCTTCTTTCCAGTTACAAATAATCAGGCAGAATATGAAGCACTTTTGGCTGGGCTAAGACTTGCAAAAGAGCTGGGAATAGAACATGCATATGTTAGAACCGGTTCATTGGTAATGGCCTCTCAGGTCTTGGGAAATTATGAGACAAGGGAGCCAATTCTGAGGAAATATCTGCTGTTGGTCAAAAAGGAAATCGGAAGATTCAAGTCATTAATCATCGAGCATATTCCAAGGACACAAAATGAGGAGGCAGATGAACTATCAAAGTTCAGTCTTCCATCCGGGGGAGAGACCTTTGAACTTTTTCATCCGGCAATAGATGAAGCAGAACTCATGCAAATTGATCATAATCCTTCGTGGAAGGATCCTTACGAGCTGTTTCTGTCAAAAGGGGAGTTTCATCATTCCATCAAAGATAGAAGAAGGTTCAGAAGGAAAGCGGCATACTACTATCTGATAGCAGGAGTTCTCTACAGAAAGACTTTGATTTCTCCCTCAGCACGATGTGTTTCTGAAGATGAAATCCCAACCATACTTCAGGAGGTTCATTCCGGGGAATGTGGTAGCCATTCAGGGGCAAAGACTCTGGAGAAGAGAATCTTAAGGCAGGGATATCTCTGGCCAACCATGAGAAAGGATGCTGAAGCATTTGTCAAGCGGGGTGTTCAGTGTCTAAAGTTCACTCCTCTTCAACACTTGTCAGCTCAGTCGCTCAGATCAATAACTGCGCCATGGCCCTTCGCAGTTTGGGGGATGGATCTTATCGGACCCTTTGTAACGCCCCTGATTTTCATCAATTATTTTACGTACCCGTTGTGACGTAATTTTGGCGTAAGGGCATTACGTCAGCTCTTTTGTTAGTGTTTCGAGCCTTAGCTTAGTTGGAGCTCGTGATTCAGATCAAGCGTGCGAGTTTTCGCGTCGTTTCGAGTTAAGGTGAAGGTTTTGAGTAATTATCAAGATTTTAGCTTCGGGAGGCTTTATCCGGAGTTTGTCTCGTCGGAATGGAATTTTGACTTCTCCGTTGAATTCGTAGCGCCGTTTTTCAGCTAGGGTGCGAATTTCATAGAAATCCGAGGTGTTTTGGTCGCCCTCGTAGTTTAAGTAAATTGGGGAATTAATTAATTATTTAAATAATAAATTTAGGTTTATATATAAGCCTAAATCCTTCCCCTTTCCCTATTCATCCTCTTCCTCGATCAAAAGCAGCCGTCGAGGGTTAGGGCGAGAGCGGAGTTTCGTGGAGCCTTCAACCGGCGATTTCTAGAGCTGTAGTGGTCGGATTCGAGTTTGGTGTGATGATTCGGAAAGCTCTCGGCGAGATCTTCGTCTTAGTGGTAAGCTTGTCTCTCTTCGTGGAGGTTGTGAAGTTTTGGTAGTGGCCTAACTCCTCCTTTTGGGTCCGAATCATTCCAGGTTTCCGTGCTCAGGAGTTTCCTTGGCTTTCGGAGTGAAGTTAGTGGAGTTCTGCAAGGTTAAGGCAAGTGGTTTCTTCCTCTTTCTCTCTTGACTCTTTTGTCGGTTGGTTTGCTCGTTTTGAGCTCTTGTCATGCTGATTAGCAAGAGTTTTGTGTGTTTGGTGTAGTAACTTATGATCTAGAACCTCCCCTTGATTTTCTCCTCCTCAATCTTAGCTTAGTATCTAGTTTTTCCCTGGAGAAAACCGTGGTCGATACAATGCCCCTTTGGATTTCTCGAGACATAACAGTCTCTGCCCCTTTGAATTTCTCGAGACATGATTGTCTTTGCTGTAGAGTTCTCGAGACATGAGTGAGTTCTCGAGACATGACTGTCAATGCCCCTTTGGATTTCTCGAGACATAACAGTCTCTGCCCCTTTGAATTTCTCGAGACATGATTGTCTCTGCTGTAGAGTTCTCGAGACATGAGTGAGTTCTCGAGACATGACTGTCTCTGCGCTTTGATCTCTCGAAAACTCTTTTGACCCCTTGCCTTTGTATTTCTCGAGACATGATTGTCTCTGCTGTAGATTTCTCGAGACATGAGTGAGTTCTCGAGAACTTTGATTCCCTGCTCCTTGCTTTCTTCTGGATTTCTCGTGAAATGTCATACCTGCACTCTTTGATATCTCGTGAGGTTCTGTTCTGTCTATGGAGTCCTCAAGAACTTTATCCTCAGCCCTTTGTTCCCTAGTGTTTGAGTTATGTCCTCGATTCCTTGCCCTTTTCATTTCTCGAGAAACCTTGGCGTTGCCCTCCATGTTTTCGTCTTGGAAGATCACGTTTGATGTGATTTTTGTGCAGTTTCCGGTGGTGGGGTTTCAGCGAGACCACCGCCAGGGGCGCTGCCCCTTGGACCCCGTTAGGGGCTCTGCCCCTAAGACCCCGCCAAGGGCGCGGCCCCTTGGAACCCCGCCAGGAGCGCATGTGATTTCGTTGCGATTCTCATGTTTAAATCTTGTGTCCTCTCAAGCGCACAAGGATGTTGCCAGTATCCCTTCGGTGCTCCTGATCTTGAATCCCTTTTGCTTGAATTCTTTTACTCGTTGTGGTCTGATAATGTTTGAGTTTACTCTTATGATTCGTCATGAGTTATGCCTCTGATTACTTCTCCTCCTTCTTGAAACCTTGTGCCTCTTACAAGGGTACAAGGAGTTTTGCCCAAGTCTCTTGGGTGTCCTTGATCGTGAATCCCTCGAGCTTGAACCCCTTTGCCTTTTTGGTTCAATGACTCCGAGTTTCCCCTTATGAATCGTTTGATCAGCAGTTATCTCATGGTGACCCTATCCTTAGGGTGTTTCTTCTTAGTATTTGTGATGTTAGCAGTATGCGGTGATGTTGCTAATAACTGCATTGCGTCTTTGATCATGTTTACCTCCTATCAAAATTCTAAAGCTGCTGTGATCTTGCAAATCTTTGGTTTCGCTTGTGATTCATCTTGATCGGTGTGTGCCTTGCTTTGACCCTGTCTTTTAGGGTGCTTTCTTGGTGATTGTTTCTCGGGCTTCATCCCGTGTTTTAAATTAAAATTTAATTAATATAGACCACTGTCTGGAGCCCGGCACGGTAGATCGTGTTCGGGGGACAGTGGGGTTTCTATTGTAGCCTTGCACGGTGGCCTTTTTAAAGGTGAACCGCAGGCTTGGCTTGTGGTCCCGAGGGCCGTGTTTGGGTGGTTGGGTCTAGAGACACCCCCACTTGTTTTGGGGCTTGGGTTGCGGAGGTAAGTAACCGCTCCCGTTTATTTTGAGTTGATCAGTCTCATGTATGAAAAATTTACAAGATAATTAATTTATACTTGCTCCCACTTGTGATATTTGGTTGCACTTGGTGCTTTGCTTAGCTCCTTGTTTCAGAGCTTCTTTTTCAGTGAATCAGGCTTGGGTTGGTACCCCGTATGCCTTTATTGCTTGTCTTTTCCTTATTTCTTGCCACTTGCAATTCCCTTGCTGAGGCGTTCTTGTTTATTGAATGCCTCAGGTTCAGAGCCGTAGCGGTTAGTGGAGTAGCCCGAAGTCTTCGGGAGTTTTTAGCTGCTGTTTACCCCGCTGCTGCGAGGTAGTAGTAGTTGTTGTTGTTTGCTTCTCCTTGTGTTCAGACATGCTAGTTTGGGCCAATGGGTTAGTGTCAGCTTGTTGACGCCCATTGTGCCTCTTTGATACTTTATAGTTCACTTACCAGTTTATGCCACTGCTTTTAGATCTGATACCTTACTCTCTGGGAATGATTTATGACTAGGTGCATTATAGTGATAAAATGGCTTTTCATTCATCTTCATCGCATCATTTTTAACTAAAACCCTTAGTTTTAAAGACACCTAAAGATATTTTCTATACTTATACTACGCCTAGTTAAGTGCATATCATCTACTTTATGTCTTGCCTTCACATGCATATAGGACCTTAAATGAACTAAATCAAGTGTTTTCCGCTGCAGTTACATATATAATTTTCTCTGTGGACTAGTTGATCCACGAACTGAGAGACACAGTTCTGACTCTAAACCCTAATAAATGATTTCAAATAATGATTATCGTGCAATCATGTTTTCAACTATCAAGTAATAGGTTCCCGCCTGAGCGTCTGCAGTTGTCTCCTGCATGACGTTGCATCATGACGCGTATTTTCTCTTCCTCTGATATTCTTAATTCCTGAGAAAATGCGGGTTGTGACACCCTTCCCCGTAGCCAGCGGCCAGCGACGCTTTATCATCGTGATGATTGACTACTTCAGCAAATGGATTGAGACGAAGGCATTAGCAAGAACTACAACTCAAATTATCAGAAACTTCATCTGGGGAGAGAGTCTGTCGGCATGGAATTCCGCTAGCAATTGTCACTGATAATGGCCCGCAATTTAACAATCCGGAGATGATAAACTTTTGTGATCATGTGGGAATTCACCTCTGGTTTGCCTCGGTACATCATCCAAGGACAAATGGTCAGGTAGAAGCGGCAAATCGGCAGATCCAGCAACTTCTGATGAAGAGGGTCTTGAATCAAAGAGGAAATTGGGCAGACCAACTTCCTTCCATCCTTTGGACTCTTCGTACCACTCCATCCTCAGCTACGGGGGAGACACCATTTAAATTATCCCATGGCTCAGAAGCTGTTGTTCCTGTGGAATTTGAGGTGGTCACTCCAAGAGTTGTATATGCAAAGGAGGGAGGAGAAGCGTGGATAGATGAAAATGATGAGGCTGTCAAGTACAATGTGGATCTGATCGAAGAACTTCAGGACGAGGTAACCATCAGACAGGAAGAAGTTAAAAGGAGGATGGTGAAGTACTTTGACAAGAATGTCAGGGTAAAGCATTTTGCAGTCGGAGACGTTGTGCTGAAGAAAGTTGATGCAGCAGCCAAAACAGGCAATGTCGGAAAGCTGAATCCTAATTGGGCCGGACCCTTCATCATCAAAGAAGTACTAAAAAGCGGGGCTTACCGCCTTCAGACAAGCGAAGGAGAAGACATCTCGTGCACCTGGAGCAGTGACGATCTCAAACGGTTCTATCCTTAAAATGTCTTCTTTACTCTCTTACATTTTTTGGATATTTTAATGAGACGCCCTATACTGACACTTCTTCCATGTCTGATGTTTCATTTTTGCACTTTCTTATACATCAACCTCACTGAGCCGCGGATACATCGCCAAGTTCTGCTCGAACCCCCTCGGATTGTAGTCATTAGCATAAAACGACGAAGATCATGTGTAGTGGGGAGTTTTCGCACACGTGTAGTGGTAGCTTGCCAATTCCCGTGCGGTGGTCTTCGGAACCTTGGATCCCGGCTGATATACGACACACCCCTGCATCAAGGGAGGTCTAGGTGAATGTTGGCTCTATCATGCCCCGAGAGGGATATAGTTACAGCTTTGATGATCTTTCTGAGGAAAGCAATGTCGGTATAGCCCCCGCGGCATAACCACACCTGCCCAACTGATCATCTTTGTCTGTGACCATCGAATACTCCTAGGTACTCTCAAGCGATGCCTAAGCGGGACCCACAACTGAGTTGATCTCTCTGAGGAAAGCAATGTTCGCCGCCTAGGCCTACCTGCCCAATTGATCAACTCGGCTTGTAGCCTTAGGCAAGAGAGCAGTTGAGTCGCTTACAGCCTTTATGACCACTTGAGGAGAGCAATGTTCGCCGCCTAGGCCCATCTGCCCACTTGGTCATCTGGGTCTGTACTTATCTTTTTCTTTATTTCTACAGCTCTTATGACCACTTGAGGAAAGCAATGTTCGCCGCCTAGGCCTACCTGCCCACTTGGTCATCTGAGTCTGTAGCCATCTCTTGTTACAATACAGGAAATTATCTCATCCTATATGGTCATTCTAGACCGTTTGGAGAAAAAGCAGAATTCTTATTATATACATCTTAAACCGGTCTGCTTGATATTTAAACCAGGCGGTTTGAAATAAGCAGGTATCAAGCATATCATGCGGTCTGGTTATCAGACAGGGCGGTTTGAAATAAGCAGGTATCAAGCATATCATGCGGTCTGGTTATCAGACCGGGCGGTTTGAAATAAGCAGGTATCAAGTATATCATGTGGTCTGGTTATCAGACCGGGTGGTTTGGAATAAGCAGGTACTAGATATGTCATACAGTCTGGTTGTTAGACTGGACGGTTTGAAAAAAATGAGATATTATAAAATGTAAGGCAAGTATTAAAGGATCAAGCATAACCCTGATCGGTCGATCTCGTCATTCGGTTTATGAACCTAGTATCCTTATGGGCCTCAATTCGATCCGTTCGGTTAATAACAGACTCTTCACAATCAGGAAATTATGATCCTCATTGCAAGTATCAAGCTACTAGACAGCTCAAAGCATGCATAGTCCGCGCGGATTTATCAGTCGATATTATGTCACATAAATCATTCAGGTTAAATGTTAACCGCGCGGCCTATCAATTGTCTTCTTATGGCTTGATATTCTATCTTGTGAGGCAATTACAAAAAGCTAGGTCATAATCGCGCGGCTTAGTTATAACAATTTCCTGTTCGGTTATTAATTATGTTCACAGGGATGAAACTTGCAGCTGTCTAAGTTGCAAGCCGCTCGAGTTAAAATGCTGGTCGCTCGACCTATCAACTATTCTTATGACTTGGCATTCTCTAAAGCAATTATGCAAAGTCAGCAGTTTGAGTTGTAAGCCGCTCGAGTTAAAATGCTGGCCGCTCGAGTTAAAATGCTGGCCGTTCGACCTATTGATTTATCTTATGACTTGGTATTTTTTATCCCGTAAAGAAATTATACAAAGTCAGGTAATAATCGCGCGACTTGCCTTGGTTATGTTCGGCTTCCTGGATATCACAAGGCATTCATAATAAGGTAAGGCAGAACTTGGATTTCTATCCGCTTGATCAAACATCCAAACCGCAACAACTACATGACGTAACATTATAGTTGACACTTTCTCGGGATGGATCCAATCAACTCGATTCGGAAACAAGCTATGCGAATAGGTTTAGCCGGAATCCTATGAAGATCATTATCCTAACCGGTTGAGTTAATATTAAGTCGCACGACTTAGTTAGAAGAGTCAATTATCCAAAGCAGAAAGAGATCGCAAACAATCACAAGTAAGTTGCAGAAAGTAAACAACTAGACATGTAAAAGCTTTCCATTCCATTATCAAAATATTCTTACATTATGCTTTAAACCGACCAGCTAACATTATCAAGTCGTCGACTGTTCAAAATAAAAAGCAAAATACAGCTACTAATTATTCGGCATAAGTTTCTTAGATGCAAGAGCACTCGAGTGTTTGCTGCCATCAATTGAAACATCAGGGGAATAACTGATATTTAATTTTCGCGGTTTTGAAATTTAGTGAAGGTTTGAGATTTTCTCCAAAACTATATCCGATAAAGGCAAGTGTACCTTATCGTCTATAATATAGGATATTAAGAAATACCAAGGTCGTATTCCACGGGGCGCGTTGATTACTTCTACTTTGACGAAAGTCGCTATTATCTTATCTAATGATATTTTGGGGTTTTGGTTACTTAGCTAGAAAAAGAGAAATTGCAAGCTAAATTAAGGGTTTAGATGATGATAAAAGAAGCTAGTACTCAATCAAAAGTCACCTTGGAGTGAGAAAAGACAAGCGAAAAGAAATTAAATCTAATTCCGTTTAAATTGAACTACTTGACCGTGGAGGTTCCCGAAGCTCGAACATGCCTCTCTCGAGGTTAATGCCCAACTAAGTTTAGGAAAAATCAACCGGACTCTCGTCCTATAATCGATTACCTAAAACTTGCTTTACGAAGTGAACCCCGCTATTGGATTTGACTCCAATCCGGGAGATTTACGTCATCCTCTCTCGAGGGGTGCATGCAACTCTCTTTACCCTTGAGTGATCAATTCATACTTTGAGCCTCTCGGCTAACTAAGTATGAAAACATAAGCGAAAACCATATATCGAAAATATGGTCTCACTAATTAAAAATCAAGGGTAATTCAAGTGTTTATAAAAACGGAAAAAGAAAACTTTAGAAAATCATAACTTGTCTAACTCATCCTCGTGTCATTTTGATCGAGTACTAATGAGGATTAGTTAATCATGGTGGAGGGTGAAGAGAAATAAAAATAAAAATGCATAATAAGAAAATTTAACTAAGTCGGGAGGAGACAAAATCAAGAGAGCAAACTAATTTTTATTTAAATGAAAACTATTACAAGTCTTAAGAGAAGAGATTGCAAGCTAGGAAAAACAAAGTTACAAACTTAAACTAGGCTATTGCATTGAAAGAAAGCTAGTACATTGCATGGGAAAAAGAAGAGAACATGAAAGGAAAGAAACATGAACATGAACATGAAAGTGAAAAAATACTCAAGATTGGCTCCAACAGCACCTCCCCCACTCGAAAATTCTGAACCCTGGACTCAAGGAGAACCTCTGAATTTATAGGAAAAAAATTTCAGATTACACGCCCTTGGTCACGGGCGTGACCAAGGGCGTGACTGCACTATTCACATCGGATCCGACAGCGGCGTGGGCTTTCTGGACGGCGCGGCAAGAAATGACATGTCACGGGCGTGACATGTCAGGTCACGGCCGTGACTTTGGACGGCTGCATTAAATCCGGCGTGGGCTGGAATTTGGCGCGGCGGCGAAGCAGAGATCACACGGGCAAGTCACGGCCGTGACATGTGGGTCACGGGCGTGACTCAAGTTGACTTCTCGACTGCAGCTCCATGTCTCGACGGCGGCTCTACGTGGAAGATTCTAAGATTACACGCCCCCGGTCACGGGCGT
Organism: Dactylorhiza incarnata; assembly: GCA_033032865.1. NCBI lineage: Eukaryota > Viridiplantae > Streptophyta > Magnoliopsida > Asparagales > Orchidaceae > Dactylorhiza > Dactylorhiza incarnata. The sequence goes on from JAWHQI010000004.1 coordinate 20,520,663, forward strand.
GACTTTGGGTCACGGGCGTGACCTGGGGCGTGACTTGGTGTGGACTGGTTCAAACAGCGTGGCATCGATTCTGGACTGATCTTCAGGTTACACGCCCTTGGTCATGGGCGTGACCGAGGGCGTGACATGCCATTTTTCCCGATTTGTCCCAAAATTCTGCAAAAATTGAAATTAAGCTAAGTTAGAATCAAAATTACAAAAAAAACTACTTATAACCTAAAATTGACATAAAAAGGAAAATTCATATTAAACATTTACAAAATTTTCTATTAAAAAGTTATAAAAATACTACTTATCAATAACCCTCGCTACCCGACGAGGATGAGCTACTCAGTTCGCCCGACTTGCGCCCGGTCGCTTCGTCAGAGTCGGTGGACTCAGAATTCGAGCCGCTTCCATCATCCTTAGTCGTTGCGGGCTCTTCTGCTTCATCATCCTCGTCGTCACTTTCCTCCGAACTGGAGCCATCGACTTTGTTCTTCCCTTTGGCCTTCCGCCTGATCTTCTATAATTTCTTTTGCAATGACGGGTAGGCATCGGAAAAGGTAAAATGCTCAAAACCGGCTGCAAGCCCACCGAGCTGTCGCAGGCGGTTAAAAGCATTATCAATTCCCTCGGCGACATGAGGGAAAAGTTCCTCTTGGTAGACCGGATCGGTCTCATCATATTTTTTCGGCAAACAAAAAGGTAAGGTAAGAGACCGCGCGATCTGGAAAATTCAGAAGGATGGTCGGCCAGGTGATAACTTACCAACTCGGCTTCCTTCAGCCGCGCGTTTTCTTTCTTCAGTTCGGCAATTTCCTTCTCTAGATGATCATTCGCTCTGATCAACCTTTTGAAGGTCATCCCCATGAAGACATTGGTGATAAGGCCCTCAGCTCCAACCCACGCGGCCTCCCGGGCAAGCTCCTCCACGGGGATCTTCCTCAACCGCCTGAAGTTTCGTTTGCCAAACATGGCGATGCTGGCGGCCTCAAAATGCCGACCTGATTTGTCGTTCGCCCAGTGGGGAAGCACAGTGGAAACCTGGATGCTATCACTGTCGGGATGCCTTGTCAAGACCGTGCGGCCTTTGTATCCTTCACCTTGCTGAAGGAACGGAGGGCGGAGAAGTCGCCGGAGGAAGTCGAATCCTCCCCATCGGATAGCAACGGCTTGTCCTTGCCTTTCCTTTTCCTCCTCTCGCCCTGAGTAAAGATTAAGCTGGCCAGACTGATCGGTTTGTTTTTTGGGAACAACGGCCTAAGCTGCAAAAAAAAAAGGAAGTAAAAGGATTAGAACGAAAACTCGAACGGTTAACATCAAAGTCGGAGGCAGTTTGAGGAAGAACTTACTATCCTCAGGCCGTACATTCTCCAGCTCGGCGAGCAGCGAAATGTAGTGGCGTACATTAAGCCGCTCATTCATGAGAAGTTGGCGGGTCTCCTCCTCAACCTTGGTGATTGCGATTGATTGAAAGGCCTCCTCTGGCCGCACTTGCGGGTTCGGGTACAGCAGGCCAAGTCGGCCTTCGAAAATTAAATACCTCTCTGACCAGGCCGTAACCTTGTTTGCAAGGTTAACCATCTTCAGCCCCCGGCAGCCAAAGTAGAGATGGCCTTTGAAGATATTCGACTCGGAATCCGGGATAGCCCGTACCGAGAATATCTTTCTGAAAAGGTCCATAGAGAAGCGAACTCTCTCAGACCGCAAATAGGAAATGAAGCTGCAAATCCCGGCCATCGAGTTAGGGGAGATTTGGCCGGGGACAACTCCATAATGGTCAAAAACCATGGCGAGCTCGATTGGTATGGGGAACTTGAAGCCGCAATCGAAATGATCGATTGGGATGGCGATTTGGTTTAGACCGGAAGAATTCATCCGCTCATCACGGAGCGGAAGCCGCGCGAGCAGCGGGCTGTCAACCATATGCTTTTCAACGAATTCATCCAATTCGGCCTTTGTCAAACAACATTCCTCGAGATCGGCCGAATGAAATGCCAGAGCGGCTTCAGAGCGGGTAGCAGAGGTTTTCGCAGGTCGCTTCGGCTGGCGCTTTGCTCCCATCTTGAAATTCTAGTAAAGAGACCTTCAGAAAGGCGCTACTTATAAGAACGACTGATCTGCATTTAGCAAAGGTCAAATCGCGGCTAGACTAATCAACCCGCGCGGCACATTTCAATACAAGGCTAAAATCGCTGAAGCACAAGTAAAACCTAAGCAAGCAGATTAAAAAGACAACAGAAACAAGCCGCTCGGCTTATAAAACAATTCGCAGGCATCAACTAACATACGAAAGAAGAGTATAAAGGACATTCAAAAACACAGACCGAGCGGTCCAAAAGACAGACCGAATGATATAAAATCAAGCTCAAGCAGTTAATTTGTCCAAGGGACCGAATAAAATATTACAAATAATTGTCTCAAAACCGCTTATCACTAGCGGGCATCACTCGGCGCGTCTTATCTATGAAGTCGCGCGACATGATCACCTATCTGAAGAACTGTTCCTTGCATTTGATTAATGCTGTGATTGAGGTGATTGATCATGCTATGAAGCCGAGTGCAATCCCTCTCTACACGCGCCGCTGGAATCACGCGAGTAGGTAAGGCCGCTGCGGGCTCATTTACACTAGCAATGTGGCAGATCATCCCGGCTACCGGAAGAGACGAGCTCGTTTCAGCATCCGGGCGGCGTGACCCACGCCGACCTTCATTAGCCGCATTAAGGGGATGCCAGCTTCTGCCGACCTCCCTCGTCAAATGGAGGTATTTATCCCTGAAATAGGTGCAGTCTCCTTCGAGTTTCTATATCTCCTTCTTTCCGCGATCAACCCGGGCGGTCAGTGCAGCCACTTGGTCTTGATGCGCCTTCTCTTTTTCCCGGCGCTCTCTCCGCTCGGCCTCCAGCGCAGCTCGGCTCTCCGTCCTCTCAGCTTCCATTTCTGCCCGCAGTGCAATCTTTTCCTCTTGAGCGGTCTTCTCCCGCTCCTCAAGGGCCTTCAGCTGCTTTGTAAGGGCCTCTAAGTTCCTTTGAAGATAGGTGATGGCGCAAATCTCACACACCGCTATAGGCGGTAGCTCGACTGCGACACGAAACGACAGTGTACCGATCGTTCAAGTAATATAAAACGAGGAGTAATCCCCGAGTATCGAATCTCTCAAGGAACACAGTAAGGTGGAGTTTATTATCGAGGAAGGACTTGAGATTGAAGTCCTTTCGAGCGGATGGATGCGGAAATGGGGGATTTGGATTGTGAATTATAAAATAAAATATTACAACTACTCCTATTCAATGCCGCTATGCAATGCTTCGCTTGGCGGAATGGAGACTAGGCAGGCCTTGAACGCGCTGCGTCGCAAGGGAGGATGGAAGAGTAGGCTAACGGATCGAACTATGCAGGCCTTGAGCGCGCTGCTTCGTTAGGCGGGATGGAATACACGGGCCGCTATGCCATGCTTCGGTAGGCGGATGGATGAGTAGGCTAACAGAGTGAGGGTTGCAAGCACCTCGTCGACAAGCACGCCACTAGCAATTGCTAGTGCGACACACGAACGTGACGGCGGGATGGAGGATGGAATGGGGCGCACCTCAAGCAACTCAAACAACAAACATTTCACATAAACATGAAATATATAGAAATACAAACTAGTTTAAGTGCAACTTCATCTTAATACATAGATCTAACTACATACACATCAATAAGAGAAGAATAAGGCAAGAAATCGACCGAATCCGAAGGCTCGTTGTGGATTCACGGTAGGAAGCACCGGGTTCTCAATCCGCGTCCTAGCTCGGTCCGCAACTACGTCCGGGGTAGAGAGAGCTGTCACTACTCTCTAATGAGCCCGTCTTCTTCGTGTCACGATCCGGTAGAGGTTGCAAACTTCCTCTTGCTTGATGGTGATGGCGGCTAGATCTTCCCTTAGAGCGCTAGGAAGAAGGAGGAGGCCGAGAGGAAGCTCCAGCTCAAGGTTGGCGTGAAGAACAAGCCCGGAGCACCTCCATATGGTGGGCGGTGATGGATGGGGCGAAAAACCTGTGGAAGGGGCAAAAACGGCGGAGCTGGGCGGAAATACGGCGAGGATCCGACCTAAATCGCGAGCAGGGCACTTTATAGGTGCAGGAATAAACAGTGCGCACGATCGTTGGCGCACGACTAGTGGTCGTGCGCACTATCATCCTGTGATCGTGCGCCTGCCTGGACGGAGCCTGCAAGGGGAAAAGATTATAAAATACAATGTTCGCACGACCAGTGGCGCACGACCAGTGATCGTGCGCGCTATCGTAAGTGGTCGTGCGATAAGGAAAACAGAACTCAATTTTCAGGGGTTAAGTGCACACGATCAGTGGCGCACGACCAGTGGTCGTGCGCAACAGAGCCAGTGATAGTGCGTTGTGTTCCTGTACAGAATTGTACCGAAAACACCTGCACGACACCTGCTCCAGCATACAACACTAATCAAACCACTGAAAGTGACACTTAACCATGCATGAAAACTAAGAATGAAGATAAACAAGAAATAACACCAAAACGGGCCTAGAAGTGCACATAGCATGGAATAACAAATATGAGCGAAAACATGCCTAAAGTGTAGTGCATAGACTAGAAAATCGGCCCAGATGAGTCCATAAATGTGTATATATTTGGGACTCATCACACCCCCAGACTTACTTGTTTGCGCGTCGCAAGCAAACAAATTCTAAGCGAACGGGGAAAGAAAAGTAGATGGCTTAAAATTACAATACAGAGTACCATGTGAAGTCGCATGCTCACGTGCATAAGAAAAATAGTATAGAAGATTTCTGATTATATAAACAGTTTATATATTTCTAAAAGAGTAAAAGCATATTACAACCACTCAAAATGGTGAACAACGGTGAATCATTCGGTCATGCATACGGAGAAAGTAAACCAAGCGCTGAGACGAGCATTGCTCAAGATCGGGATGCGGGACAAACTCCACTGAAATCCATCAGTGTCGGTGACCATAAGCTCGCCCGGTCACATTCTCTCCACGACACTAGATTGGTTCATAGCGTGAGTCGGTAGGACTTTAGGTTAGAGATGGGGCTTGGGTTACGGTGAGGTAAACGAAGATAAACATGGAGGCTAAGCACACCTAACCCAACATGAGCATAAGATAGAGCTACCCGCACTACGATAATAAACAAATGCACCACACCCCCAGACTTGGACTTTTGCAACATAGGTGTGTGCACCGCCCACTCCCAATACCAAAATCTCAAAATTTTCAATTCAACTTTTTTCATAACAATCCCCTTTTTTTTTTCTTTCTCTTCTTCATTCTTCTTTTTCTTTCTTTTCTTTTTTCAGCAAAAATATCAATGAATACACCCACAATTTCCACTATAAAAATTACCACATCAACACCCCCCCCCCCCCAAAATGTAAATATAACTATAATTAAAGCTCAGATTTGGGTGTGCGACTAGGTTAGGTTTTTAAGCTTTTGGTGAGATAAAAGTGGGGTTGAATCAAGAGGAAGGGGTAGGTACAACGGGGCTAGCAAAGGTAGATGATAGGCATGAAATAAAAAGCTCAACCAGGCCAAAATAATGGCCTACGTCATTCTCACGCACTAGAACTATCCTATGCCAATGCTTCAAGAATCGCTTGGGGCAAGTTCTAGCCACCGAGAAAGATTCTCCTTTCTCCCGACTCAAGCAATATGAATCTAGCGATCGTTTACACACATCCCTATGCTACCGTTTGATTCCACCGGATTCACCATTTGAGTAAAGTAAACAACATTTACACTAATAGAAAAATATAAAACCATAAGTATAAAGAGAAGTCTAATCTACACAAATTCCTATGCAGCCGAGCACTCGACTAGGAGCACTACTGGAGTCAACATTTTACTCTGCTACATAGTCCTAAGCCATCACCTAGACTTTCCCAAATAAGCAGGAGAATTAAATTCACAACAGAGCTGGCAAACAGATGAGTACGCGCTCAAGTGGGTGCTGTGGTGTGCAATGAAGATGAACAATACTAAATAAATGAAATAGAAATACTTCTAGCATGCAATGCAATAGTGCACGTGCGTGGGCACACAGAACTACTCTCCCCAGACTTAAACTAAACAACCCACATAATATATGACATGAAAATCAAAATAGGGCTAGGGAAAGAGAGTACCCAATGCTCAGAAATGAGCATACCAGAAGATTGGCGTGTAAGCTAAAATGAACCGCGGCATCCGCCATCCAGAAGAAGGATACCTGCAGGGGTCAGCTCCGCAGAAACAAAAGAAAAAAAAGATAAACTACAATAAACTACAGCTAACTAAACTAGATTGAATAAAATAAAATGCATGGAAAGTAAGATAAATACTGGGGTTATTGTCATCCCAGCACGACTTATTCAAAACTTTATAATATCTAGCTAATGGGCCTATGAAAAAGAAAATACACAGGTAACTGCTCCAATATGCGTTTCGGTAGCTGGTACCGATACGGAGATAAGGCAGTCACCCCTCTACCTAAATAATAATAATACATGCTCCTCACAGGTAGAGGGAAAAGAAAGTAAGAAGAGGAGGAGGCCTGGTCCTCACTCATCTCACCAAAACTATCCTTGCCCAGCAAGGTATCGTCCACAGCAGGTCCGCAGAAGGAGAAGGCAACGAATGAGGCTTCCTTAATGGAGGAGGAATCAACCTCCTCGCATAAGAGGACACACTCATCATTGACTTGAGCACAAAGCTCCAAGTCCTCCTGAAGTACCTGTGAAGATTCAACCTGCACAGGCTCGGGTGAAGGAAGGTGATCAAGAAATAAAGAAGACGAAGAACATAAATAAACATCAATCAGGGGAGTGATCCCGGTCTCACTCCCATCAGGTTGGGGAAGTAAAATAATGTTGGCATTGTCATCAATGCCGCAAGGCTCAGCGGGATCGACAGTGGCCATGCCCAAGATTTGGACTTCCTCCACCGATGTTGAGGAAAGCTCCTCTTCACCTAGAAGGTTGTCCTCCTTCATAGGAATAGGCACAACACATAGATCGCCAGCCTCATCCTACTACACATCCTCAACAATTCCGTCGGAGACGAGTATAGTATGCACAACAGGGGGAGGAGTAGTGCTCGGATAAAAGTCGAGCACCGATTCCTCACAAAGAATCGAATCCACTAGAGGTGGTGGATGCACATGGAGAATAGGCTCAGCAATGTCGGTGCATAGATCAGCCGCACATCCGGTGACTGTGTCCATGCCATACCCTTCAAGATGTGAAGGTGACAAAGACATATAACCGGATGTTGAAGGTGTGCCGCCAGAGTTAGAGTTGGGACGATCCGGATATCCGGCTCGTCATCCCCGTCCAATTGGCGAAAATACTCAGCACAGTCCTTCAAGACATGATCAGTGCTCCGACAAAACCGGCACTGCCTAGCGGGCTTCTTTGGTACAGCGGGTGCTGAAGCCGAAAAGAAGTAAGACGGTAAAGGCTCAGCAGAGTAGCCATAAGACTTACGCGCACCATATGGAGTACCAGACGAAGTCGGTGCTCCATATGCTGGGCTATAAGAATTATGCCTACTATTCTCCGTAGGGCATTCATCACTAGAGTGGGAGGTAGCTCCACACCAACGGCAATGGAAATTAAGATGTGCCCACATAGTGTGAAGATAATACGATTCAAAATAAAAATGCTATTGTGCAAAATACTACACCTAACAAAAATTACTAAAGCAACCTAATTAAAACAGGAAAATGGAATAAAAAGAAATAAAACAAAGAAATGCAATTTACAAATGGAAGGGCTTCTCTCTTAGGTACTCCCTCTCCAAAAAACTCACACGACTGTGTTCCCCGGCAACGGCGCCAAAAACTTGATGGCGCAAATCTCACACACCGCTATAGGCGGTAGCTCGACTACGACACGAAACGGCAGTGTACCGATCGTTCAAGTAATATAAAACGAGGAGTAATCCCCGAGTATCGAATCTCTCAAGGAACACAGTAAGGTGGAGTTTATTATCGAGGAAGGACTTGAGATTGAAGTCCTTTCGAGCGGATGGATGCGGAAATGGGGGATTTGGTTTGCGAATTATAAAATAAAATATTACAACTACTCCTATGCAATGCCGCTATGCAATGCTTCGCTTGGCGGAATGGAGACTAGGCAGGCCTTGAACGCGCTGCGTCACAAGGGCGGATGGACGAGTAGGCTAACGGATCGAACTATGCAGGCCTTGAGCGCGCTGCTTCGTTAGGCGGGATGGAATACACGGGCCGCTATGCCATGCTTCGGTAGGCGGATGGATGAGTAGGCTAACGGAGTGAGGGTTGGAAGCACCTCGTCGACAAGCACGCCACTAGCAATTGCTAGTGTGGCACACTAACGTGACGGCGGGATGGAGGATGGAATGGGGCGCACCTCAAGCAACTCAAACAACAAACATTTCACATAAACATGAAATATATAGAAATACAAACTAGTTTAAGTGCAACTTCATCTTAATACACAGATCTAACTACATACACATCAATAAGAGAAGAATAAGGCAAGAAATCGACCGAATCCGAAGGCTCGTTGTGGATTCACGGTAGGAAGCACTGGGTTGTCAATCCGCATCCTAGCTCGGTCCGCAACTACGTCCGGGGTAGAGAGAGCTGTCACTACCCTCCAATGAGCCCGTCTTCTTCGTGTCACGATCCGGTAGAGGTTGCAAACTTCCTCTTGCTTGATGGTGATGGCGGCTAGATCTTCCCTTAGAGCGCTAGGAAGAAGGAGGAGGCCGAGAGGAAGCTCCGGCTCAAGGTTGGCATGAAGAACAAGCCCGGAGCACCTCCATATGGTGGGCGGCGATGGATGGGGCGAAAAACCTGCGGAAGGGGCGAAAACGGCGGAGCTGGGCGGAAAAACGGCGAGGATCCGACCTAAATCGCGAGCAGGGCACTTTATAGGCGCAGGAATAAACAGTGCGCACGATCGTTGGCGCACGACCAGTGGTCGTGCGCACTATCATCCTGTGATCGTGCGCCTGCCTGGACGGAGCCTGCAAGGGGAAAAGATTATAAAATACAATGTTCGCACGACCAGTGGCGCACGACCAGTGATCGTGCGCGCTATCGTAAGTGGTCGTGCGATAAGGAAAACAGAACTCAGTTTTCAGGGGTTAAGTGCACACGATCAGTGGCGCACGACCAGTGGTCGTGCGCAACAGAGCCAGTGATCGTGCGCTGTGTTCCTGTACAGAATTGTACCGGAAACACCTGCACGACACCTGCTCCAGCATACAACACTAATCAAACCACTGAAAGTGACACTTAACCATGCATGAAAACTAAGAATGAAGATAAACAAGAAATAACACCAAAACGGGCCTAGAAGTGCACATAGCATGGAATAACGTGCATAGACTAGAAAATCGGCCCAGATGAGTCCATAAATGTGTATATATTTGGGACTCATCAACAGGTCATCTCATCCTCCATCCGGGTATCCGGTACAACCGAAGGTCTCGGCAAAGGTGGATCAAGCGGAGGGAGGTAAGTCACCAGATCACCCGGTTTCGGAATGGAGTCGCGATCATCTGCAAATAAGAAAGACAGACAAGAAAGTAGGCCGCATATAATTTCATGTAATCGTAGAATTGCCAAAAGAAGACAGCTTTTTCCAAATTCTCCTCGCTTACAAGCTACTGCAGTTCGAGCAGAATTCATACGGATAGATCGCTTTGCTTGTTCAGTATCGATCTTTCGGCGTTGTTCTCTCCACGATCTCTCGCTTTGCCTCCGCTTGGCAGCAGAAAATTTAGCGGCAGAGGGAAAGAAGCTTGGTGACGGGTTCAACAACAAGTCGCGCGACTTGTTTCGAGACCTCGTCTTGAAAAAATGAACAGGGCGGTAATCCGCGACCCTTTTACCTTGCAACAAAAGATTGGGTGGCGGCGGTGGCGGTCTGGAGAGTTGATCCCTTACTTTCTCCGCCTTCACCTGCATAAGCCGAAGCCCGGCCATCACAGAATCTTCAGAGACCGGTGCGGTTTTCTCGGTCCTAGTCGTGACCTCAGGCAAGACTGCCCCCTTAGTGCTGGTCACATCGTCAGCCGAGGTGGTCTTGTTTTCTCCAGGCGGGTCAGCGGCCTGCAGTTCGGAAGAAGTTCTTAGCAGATCGTCTTGCTTCTGGAGGGAATCTAAATCCCTGATAATATCACTTACAGAGATGCTGTGAGCATCGACGGGGACCTGGTCGTTCGACTTGGGGGAGGAAGTAATTAAACCCTCCGAAACCTCCTTCTCACGTGACTTGCCTTGCAGGCTGTCCGCTCTCGGCTTCCCAGACGCTGCCTTATTTTTGGCCTTTAGTGTTTACCCAAAAGACCGCTTCCGAGTGGTACTACTCCCAAACTGGGCGGTCTAAAGGCTGAGATCGCACGGTTCAGTTTCAGCAAAGGTCGTTCAGCACCAACCAACACAGACTGGGCGGTCTGAGCACTCAGGTCACCTCCGAAGACAGAAGATCATCAAGGCCAGGTTTCCAAAAAGCATGCCGCGGTCTCAGGTCGGAGACCGCCCGGGTTGCATCATGAAGATCAGCCAAGAACAAGTCCCAAAGGCAAGTCGTGCTCTCTGGTATGAGACCGCCCGGGTTGGACCGTCCCCTTGGTCACTACATCTTCAGGCCAAGCCAAAAGAAGACCGGGAGCCCAAGCCGCTAAACCGCGCGGCTTCTCCTCTTTCTCCCTTCTATATCTTGTCACCGCCTGCCCGTTTCTCCTGTACCTGGGCAGGCGGTTATTTTATCCCTGCCTGTTCGGGCAGGCCCCCAAGCCTATAAATAGGGGGCGGCAACATTCCCAAGACACGCACACTCGAATCCAGGAGCTCGCTTGTTTGAGCTGCGGTCTCAAGTTTCCCGTCTTGCGAACTGTCTGACCGGCCGGCTTCTGCTTTCCTGCACTTGTAACCCGCTGTAACCGTTTCTTCTTGATCAAAGGAATGCCCGTCACAAGAGTGGCATTCACCATGATGGGCGATATCTGGCCTTGACTGCTGCTAGCGGTCTCATTTTCTCCACCTAAAAAGTAACCGACAGCCCGCAGCCTCTGATTTCCTTCGAAGGTGCGATTTCGGACTCAACAGAAACACGCGACCTTCAGATCGCGGATTGTCGGTGAAATCCTCTTCGCCATAATGTCAGACCGCCAGTTCCCCCTTGGAGACAGCTCCGATCACAGCGAGGACTCTTTGTGGGAAGCCTTGGAGCAATCCAGAAGAGACGCCGAGTGGGCTCAGAGGGCGACTGATCAGCGGTTGAACGCAATCAGTCAGACTCTGGCCCGATTAACCGAGCGGTTAGTTACACAGCAAACCGCGGTTAATCAGGCGGTGACTCCAGTTCCTCCTCCACCTCCACCTTATTCGCTACCACAAGCCGCCAACCTCCAATCCCAGCAAGAAGGTTTTGCGGCTAGGCAAAACTTCTATCAGGAAGCCGCGCACAGCATGCCGGCTCGGGCCCTTGATTTCAAGGGGGTGGCTTCTCATGCAGCCCGCTTGTCTTATCCGCCAGAAGGAGCAGCCCGCTTGTCATTTCCACCTAAGAACGCTGCTCACCCCTTCTACCCACCAGAAGCTGCTTCCCGGTCCTCTTACCAGGCGGCTTGTTCGCGAGTAGTCGCGGCTTCGGCGGCTTACTACCCTGCTCCTCTATATGAAGATATGGAAGAAACTTCTCCCTTCGTGGATGAAGTCCGGGGGTATCCAGCCCCTAACAATTTCAGAGAGCCTCGTCTGCCAGCTTTCAGCGGGGAGACTGATCCCACTGTTCATTTACAAGCCTTTGAATCAGCCATCGCTCTCCGGACCTTGACTGATGCGACTAAGTGCAAACTCCTTGTGACCTCCTTTGAAGGACAAGCAAGGGAGTGGTTTTATGGGCTGCACCCCAGATCTATCAGTTGCTTTGCCGAGTTGCGTAGAGAATTTCTGCTAAGATTCTCTGCTTCAAGGAAGAGGGAAAGTGGCTCGGCGGCCCTTTTCGATATAAAACAGTGGGAAGACTAAACGTGGGCCAGTTTCGTAGACCGCTTCCAGAAGGAGATCATGGAAGTCCAAAATGTGGATCCTGAGCTATATGGGGTTGCCCTCATCCATGGCTTGAGAGAGGGCCCCCTAAAATTTGAAGCAAATATAAGGGAGCCCAGAACTTATCAGGAAATGATAAGTTTGGCAAATATGTTTATTAGGGGAGAAAAGAGCAATCCAGGCTATGTCGCAAAGCTGGTAAGCGACAAGGAGCGGTCCAATCCGTCCTTCAATCATCCGCCACCAAACCAATCCCATTTCGAACTCCATTCTCAAAGGGGAAGAAACTACAAAAATAAGCAACCATTCATGGGCCATCAACGGTTTCAAGATCAGAAACCGCCGTTGGCCATCGCTTCCTCTCCATCCGTTCCTCTTCCACAAATCATGCTGGTATACTTGCCGCAATATACCACGCAGCCACCTCCTGTCATTCCATCCTCTCAATATGATTACTCGCAAGAGTCATTCACTCCCCTAAATGTCACCATGGACAAAGTAGTCCATATTTTGCAGAAAAGGCCAGATTTCAGAAGACCTGCTCCTCTGAGATCGGATGTTCAAAATCGGAATCCGAACCTCTTCTGTGAATACCACAAGGAGGGAGGGCATCTGACCGAAAATTGTCGGGCCCTCTGCTTTCTCATAGAGAAGCTCCTGGGAGAAGGAAAGCTCCGGGGCCTAATTCAGAAAGACTCAACTACTGAGCCAGCAGCTGAGAAGAAAAAAGAGAAAGAAACAGTGGAAGTGACTTGGGAATGCGCCGACGTCGAAGACGCCGGCTGCTATGGAGACATCCATCCTTCCGTCAAATGCATCGAAGTTATTTATGTAGGTCCCTTAGGGGACATCTACTGTATCCATGGTGGAGCTGGAGCAGAGTCATCTCGCAAATCCAGCATCGCGAGAGTTCTGAAGCAGGAAGTAGCAGCCACTACAAGTTCTCCCCCGAAAGTACTATTGTCACCTTTGGTCAAGATGACCTTCCTCCCAATGCCAATCCTTTTGACGATGCGGTAGTCATCAAAGCCGTCATCAAAAATTATACTGTCCACAAGATCTTGATTGACACAGGCAGCTCTGTCAATCTCCTTTTCCGCCCAACCTTCGAAGCCCTGAAAACTGGAAAGCCTCTGCTTTCCACCGATGGGCCCCTCTACGGTTTTTCTGGGGAGAAGAAAGAAGTAGAAGGTTCAGTAAAACTCCTAGTTTCTCTTGGAGGAGTGATAAAACTAATCAACTTCGTGGTGGTGGATGCCCCAAGTAACTTTTGCGCCATCTTCGGAAGGCCGATTCTTAATGCATACGGGGCAGTAGTGTCTACCTTCCATCTTGCTCTTAAGTTTGCCGCCGAGGGAAGGGAGTATCGGGTTTGAAGCAACCCAAACGTAGCTCGGGAGTGCTACGTCCGAACTGTCAACATGATTACCGACGTTCCACTTCCCGAGGCCGTGGCTGAAGTTTTGGAGATTGTTGAGTCTTCAAGGGCTGCTGAGGAAGGAAAAGATCGAGAAGGGGCTCACTTGGAACCTGCCCAAGTGACCCAAGAAGTTCCTACTGCTGAAGGGGAAGAAAAGAAGCTGGTTATCAATGCTGAGTTGCCGGAGGAGGAGAAAGTGGAGCTGATCTCCTGCCTTTTGGAGAACCTGAATGTCTTCGCTTGGTCAGCGGAGGATATGCCAGGAGTGGATCCAGACGTGGCATGTCATCATCTGAATACATTTCCTGAATTCAAGCCCGTCCAACAAAAGAAAAGAGAAGTGGCGACCAAGCTGGCGTTGCCCATCAGGGAGGAGGTTTCCAAACTCCTGAAAGCAGGCTTCATTTCTGAAATTCAATATCCCACGTGGATGTCGAATGTTGTAATGGTTAAGAAATCTGGTGGGAAGTGGCGCCTGTGCGTGGACTTTACCAAACTTAATAAAGCATGCCCTAAGGATTGCTACCCTCTGCCTCGGATAGATGTCTTAGTAGATTCCGCGGTTGGGTATGGTTTTATGAGTTTTCTCGATGCCTTCTCTGGGTATCATCAAATTAAAATGCACAAACCTGACATCCCGCATACCTCATTTATCACAAACGATGGGTGTTACTGCTATCTCGTAATGCCCTTCGGTCTTAAAAATGCGGGTGCAACATACCAAAGAATGATGGATACCGTTTTTAAGCATCAAAAAGGCAGGAATCTCGAAGTTTACGTTGATGATCTCCTTCTGAAAAGTAAAACCTTCTCATTGCACTTGAAAGACCTCGTAGAGACGTTCGCTACTCTACGGAGGTTCAAGTTAAAATTAAAACCATTGAAATGTGTGTTTGGGGCGAACAAAGGAAAGTTTCTCAGGCATCTCTTAACTCCCGATGGCCTTGCACCGAATCCAGACAAGGTGAAGGCCATCCTTGATATGACCCCTCCTCGAAATACCAAGGAAGTTCAGCAGCTTGGAGAAAGATTGGCAGGATTGAGCAGGTTTATCTCCAAATCCGGGGATAAAAGCGCCCCATTCTTTAAAATATTGCGGGGAGGATCAAAGTTCGAATGGAGCGAGAAGTGTAACAGGGCTTTTGAGCAGCTAAAAGTACAGTTAACTTCGACTCCGCTACTCCAAAGTCCCCATGAGGGAGAAATATTATTCTTATATCTGGGAGTCGGCTCGGATGCGGTGAGTTCTGTCCTCGTTCGGGAAGAAAAGAAGAGGCAGTTTCCAATATACTATGTCAGCCATATTCTCAAAGATGCAGAAACCAGATACTCGATCTTGGAGAAATTGGCCTTGGCCCTGGTTATGTCTGCGCGAAGACTTCGTCCTTATTTTTAGGCTCATTCCATCCAAGTCATTACAGATCATCCTTTAAAAATGTTCTTGAAAAGCCAGACCATTCAGGGAGGTTGGCTAAATGGGCCATTGAACTAAGGGAATTTGAGATATCGTACATCCCCCGAACGGCTATCAAAGCACAAATCTTGGCAGACTTCTTGGTGGATACAACGGAACCTAGTTCCGAGCAGGTGGTGCAATCTCCTTTAGTTTGGGTCATCTATGTGGATGGAGCTTCTGGCAAAAACTTCGTGGGAGCCGGAGTAGTTCTAATCAGTCCAAATGGCATCAGGCTGGAACAAGCTATCAAATTCTTCTTTCCAGTGACAAATAATCAAGCAGAATATGAAACCCTTTTGGCTGGGCTGAGACTTGCAAATGAGCTGGGTATAGAACATGGACATGTTAGAACTGATTCATTGGTAATGGCTTCTCAGGTCTTAGGGAATTATGTGACAAGGGAGCCAATTCTGAGGAAGTATCTGCTGTTAGCCAAAAGGGAAATCGGAAGATTCAAGTCATTCATCATCGAGCATATTCCAAGGAGACAAAATGAGGAGGCAGATGAGTTGTCGAAGTTCGGTCTTCCATCCGGGGGAGTGACCTCTGAACTTTTTCATCCGACAACAGATGAAGCAGAACTCATGCAAATTGATCATCATCCTTCGTGGAAGGATCCTTACGAGCTATTTCTGTCAAAAGGAGAGTTCCATCATTCCATCAAAGATCGGAGAAGATTCAAAAGGAAAGCAGCATACTATTATCTGATAGCAGGAGTTCTCTACAGAAAGACTTTAATCTCTTCCACAGCACGATGTGTTTCCGAGGACGAAATCCCAACCATACTTCAGGAAGTGCATTCCGGGGAATGTGGTAGCCATTCAGGAGAAAAGACTCTGGAAAAGAGAATCTTAAGGCAGGGATATTTCTGGCCGACTATGAGGAAGGACGCCGAAGCATTTGCAAAACGATGTGTTCAGTGCCAAAAGTTTGCCCCTCTCCAGCATTTGCCAGCCCAGTCACTCAGATCAATAACTGCGCCATGGCCCTTCACAGTATGGGGGATGGATCTTGTCGGACCTTTCCCGATATCCAGTGGCCAGCGTCGCTTTATTATCGTAATGATTGATTACTTCAGCAAATGGATTGAGGCGAAGGCATTAGCAAGAACTACAACTCAAATTATCAGGAAATTCATCTGGGGAGAGATAGTCTGCCCGCATGGAATTCCCCTAGCAATTGTCACTGACAATGGTCTGCAATTTAATAATCCAGAGATGATAAACATTTGTGATCAGGTGGGAATCGATCTTCGGTTTGCCTTGGTACATCATCCAAGAACAAATGGCCAGGTGGAAGCAGCCAACAGACGGATCCAACAGCTTCTAATGAAGAGGGTCTTGAATCAAAGAGGAAATTGGGCAGACCAACTTCCTTCTATCCTTTGGACTCTTCGTACCACCCCATCTTCAGCCACAGGGGAGACACCGTTCAAATTATCTCATGGCTCGGAAGCTGTTGTTCCTGTAGAGTTTGAGGTGCTCACCCCAAGAGTTATATATGCAAAAGAAGGAGGAGAAGCATGGATAGATGAAAATGATGAAGCTATCAAGTATAGTTTGGATTTAATCGAAGAGCTTCAGGACGAGGCAACCATTAGACAGGAAGAAATTAAAGGAAAATGGCCAAATATTTTGACAAGAATGTCAGAGTAAAACATTTTGCAGTCGGAGACATTGTGCTAAAGAAAGTTGATGCGGCAGCCAGAGCAGGCAATGATGGGAAGCTGAATCCTAATTGGGCTGGACCTTTCATCATCAAGGAAGTACTAAAAAGTGGGGCTTACCGCCTCCAGACGAGTGAAGGAGAAGACATCTCACGCACCTGGAGCGGTGACGATCTCAAACGGTTCTATCCTTAGAATGTCTTCTTTACTTTCCTGCATTTTTTGGATATTTTAATAAGAAGCCCCATACTAACACTTCTCCATGTATGATGTTTCCTTTTTACACTCTCTTATATATCAAACTCACTGAACCGCGGAGACATCGCCAAGTTCTGCTTGAACCCCCTCGGATTGTAGTCATTAGCATAAAACCATGAAGATCATGTGTAGCGGGGAGTTTTCGCACACGTGTAGTGGTAGCTTGCCAATTCTCGTGCAGTGGTCCTCAGAACCTTGGATCCCTGCTGATATCTAACGCACCCCTGCATCAAGGGAGGTCCGGGTGAATGTTGGCTCTATCATGCCCCGAGAGGGATATAGTTACAGCTTTGATGATCTTTTTGAGGAAAGCAATGTCGCTATAGCCTTCGCGGCATAACCACACCTGCCCAACTGATCATCCCAGTCGGTGACCATTGAATACTCCTAGGTACTCTCAAGCGATGCCTAAGTGGGACCCACAACTGGGTTGATCTCTCCGAGGAAAGCAATGTCGGTATAGCCTCCGCGGCATAACCACACCTGCCCAATTGATCAACTCGGCATGTAGCCCTAGGCAAGAGAGCAACTGAGTCGCTTACAGCCTTCATGACCACTTGAGGAAAGCAATGGTCGCCTCCTAGGCCCACCTGCCCACTTGGTCATCTAGGTCTGTACCTGTCTTCTTTCTTTTTCTCTACAACTCTTATGACCCTCTGAGGAAAGCAATGGTTGCCGCCCAGGCCCTCCTGCCCATTTGGTCATCTGAGTTTGTAGCTACTCTTTTTCCACATTACAGGGAGTTATCTCATCTCATAAGGTCTTCTTAGACCATATGGGGAAGAAACAGGTTTTTTAACAGGCATATTGCAGACCGGGCGGTTTGCGTTTAAATATTGCGGTTTGAAAGCCTGATAATAAAACAAACCGATCGAATTTGGCAAAATGGCATAATGCATATATCAGACGACCAGGCATAACGGCCTGTCGGTCTCATCATCTGTTTTGCAAACCTGTTATCATTAAGTATTGGTTCAAACCGTTCGGCTAAATAACGGGCTCTTCACAATCGAGAAACAGAATCCGCCCAGAGTATATAAAGATCGTTCGAGTTTATCTGCTGATGATATCAATTACGTGACTTACTGACTGTTTTCTAATAGTCTGATTTTCCATCTTGCAAAATAATTTTGGAGGGATTGAGTCATAATCGCATGGCTTGATTATGTCAATTTCTTGTCCGAAATCCTGTCCGCCCGAGTTATATATATATCATACGGATATATCAGTTAACTAATCACGTTCGTGGGGATCGCGCAGCTTGTTGATTATTTACCTATTACTTGGCCTTCTCAATTTGGTGGAACAATTATGAAAAAGCCAGGCTATGATCGCGCGCCTTGGTCATGGTCAATTTCCCGATTGGGTTTCTATCCGCCCATTCATATAAATCGCATGGGTGTATTTGTTGTTAATTATATTCACAAGCAACGCCTTTCAAATTGCAAGTTATCTGAATCAAAGTATTAACCGCTCAAACCGGTCGACTGCTCCTTATGACTGGGTATGTCTCATAAAAGTAATTGTATAAGGCCGGGTAATGGCCGCGCGGCTTAAAATCAAATATGAGGAGTCATCAAATCAAGCAAGGCATGATCAAAGCCACACATGATTTCCCGGCGCCCCGAAGCTATTCTTGGCTACTATGAAGTACTTATAATAGGTTACAGAGTTCTTCGATATCTAGATTAAAGATGTAAACCGCATGACTGAATTAAGAAAAAGGAGACCGCAGTGAACGCAAGTAAGTAAAGACAAACAGCTGGACAGGTAAAAGCTTTCCATTTCATTTCCAGAATATCTTTACTGTTTACCCGGAAGACCGCTTTCAATAGGTTTACTCGCAGACGGTGCGATCGGCGGATCCAAGTCGCCCAGCTCAGGCTGTACAGGGTCCATCAGCACCAGCTAGCACAGACCGGGCGGTCTGACATAATTCAGACCGCCTCCAAGTACTAAAGATAATCCAAGCCCAAGTCCAACAGGGCAAGTCGTGGTCTCAAGTCGGAGATCGCGCGGTTTGTGCCATGGAGACAAGCCAAGGTTCGAGGTCAAAGAACAAGCCGCGGTCTCAAGACTGAGACCGCTCGGATAGCATCGTCGCCTTGGCCGCATCATCTTCTGCTTCTGGTCAGACAGGTCGGAAGGGCAAGCCGCCAAGCCGCGCGGCTTCTTTCTTTCCTTCTTTGTGTATCCCGTCACCGCCTGCCCGTTTCTCTTGTACCCGGGCAGGCGGTTATTTTATCCCTGCCGGTTCGGGCAGGCCCCCAAGCCTATAAATAGGGGGCGGCACTGTTCCCAAGACACGCACACTCGAACCTAGGAGCTCGCTTGTTTGAGCTGCGGACTCGAGTTTCCCGTCATGCGGATTGTCTGACCGGCCGGCTTCTCTTTTCCTGCATTTATAACCGCTGTAACCGCCTCATTCTAATCAAAGGAAAGCCCATCACAGGAGTGGCATTCGCCGTGACGGGAGAAGTCCGGCCTCGACCGCTGCTAGCGGTCCGAATTCTCTAACCAAATAGTAACTGATAATCCGCAACCCTCGATTTCCTTCGGAGGCGCACTTTTGAATCGAACAGAAACACGCGACCTTCAGATCGCGGACTGTCAGTGAAATCTTTGGTTCAGAATGTCAGACCGCCAGTTCCCTCCAAGAGATCGCTCCAACCACAGCGACGATTCTTTATGGGAGGCTCTGGAGCAAACAAAGAGAGACACCGACCAGGCCCAGAAAGTAACCGATCAGCGTCTGGACGCGATCAGTCAAGCTTTAACTCTGTTAACCGAGCGGCTAGCCCCCCAGCAGGTCACGGTTAACCGTGCAGTAACTCCTGTTCTACCTCCTCCGCCGCCATTTCCACTACCACAAGTCGCTCATTCCCAGCCACCACCAGAAGGTTCTGCGGCTCGACAGAACTTCTACCAAGAGGCCGCGCGCTGTATGCCGGTTCGAGTCCTCGACTTACAAGGGGCGGCTTCTCAGGTTGCTCACCAATCCTACCCGCCTGAGGTCGCCGCCTACCAATCCTACCTGCCTGAGGTCGCCGCCTACCAATCCTACCTGCCTGAGGTCGCCGCCTACCAATCCTACCCGCCTGAGGTCGCCGCCTACCAATCCTACCCGGCTGGAGTCCCTGTCCGCTCCTATCAGGCGGCTTGTCCGCAAATGACCACAGTTGAGGTAGCTCGTCACTCTGCTTTCCCTCTGTACGAAGATACCGAGGAAAGTTCTCCCTTCACGGACAAGATCCGAGGAGAGCCGGCCCCAAATAACTTTCGAGAACCACGCCTGTCAACATATAATGGGGAGTCCGATCCGGCAATTCATCTCCAAGCATTTGAATCGGCTGTTGCTCTGAGGACCATCACCGACGCAACTAAGTGTAAGCTCCTGGTAACGTCCTTTAATGGACAAGCCCGAGAATGGTTTTACGGATTGCATCCTCGATCCATCAGATGTTTTGCGGAATTGCGTAGAGAATTCCTGCTTCGATTCTCTACCTCTAAAAAGAGGAAGAATGGTCCGGCAGCCCTATTTGAGATACGGCAGCAGGAAAATGAAACGTGGGCCCGTTTCGTCAACCGTTTCCAAAGGGAGATAATGGAGGTACAGAACGTCGATCTGGAATTATACAGGGTCGCACTGATGCACAACCTTAGGGAGGGGCCGTTGAAATTTGAAGCTCAAATCAGGGAACCAAAGACCTATCAAGAGATGATTAGTCTTGCTAATAAGTTTATCAGAGGGGAAAAGACTAATCCTGGTTATGTTGCCAAGTTGCTCAGCGACAATGATCAGTTTAATTCCGCATCAACCCATCAGCCACGTTACAATCACTCATCCCGGCCTGACTTCAAACCTCGGGCTCAGAGGGGAAGAAATCTTAAGCCTAAGCAACAATTCTTTGACCATCAACGGTTTCAAGATCAGAAACCGCCGTTGGCCATCACACCCGCTCAACCCCTTGGGGCTCCACAAGTAATGCCGGTATATCTGCCGCAATATATCGCACAACCATCCCCAACTATTCCGTCCATTCGATATGATGAATCACAGGAATCATTCACCCCTCTTAACGTCAGCATGAACGAGGTTGTTCAGATTCTCCAAAAAAGGCCTGACTTCAAGAGACCTCCACCTTTGAAATCGGAAGTTCGCAATCGAAATCCGAACTTCTATTGTGAGTATCACAAAGAGGAAGGGCACCAGACTGAGGATTGTCGGGCCCTCCGGTGGTTGATAGAAAAACTCCTGAAAGAAGGGAAGCTCCGAGGGTTGATCAGGCAAGAAACCCCGGTTGAACCACGAACCGAGAAGAAGAAGGAAGCGGTCGAAGTGACCTGGGAGTGTGCTGACGTAGAAGAGGCAGGTTGCTATGGGGATATACATCCCTCCACCAAATGTATAGAAGTAAATGATGTTGGCCCCCTTGGCAACATCTATTTTATCCATGGAGGAGCAGGGTCAGAATCCTCTCGGAAATCCAGCATCGGGAGAGTCTCCAAGCAGGAAGTAGCAGCCGCCTCCACTTCTGCTCCAGAAAGGTCGGTCGTCACTTTCGGCCAAGAAGATCTTCCCCCAAATGCAAATCCTTTCGATGATGCAGTAGTGATAAAGGCAGTCATCGAGAACTACACCGTACATAAAATTCTGATTGATACTGGTAGCTCGGTTAATCTCATTTTCCTCCAAACATTTGAAGCCCTTAAGACTGGACAGTCTTTGCTCTCCACAGAAGGGCCCCTCTACGGCTTCTCAGGAGAAAAGAAAGAAGTGGAGGGGTGCGTGAAGCTTTTGGTGTCGCTGGGAGGCATAACGAAGCTGGTAAACTTCGTAGTGGTGGAAGCCCCGAGCAGCTACTGTGCAATCTTCGGAAGACCAATCCTGAATGCTTACAAAGCGATAGTATCCACTTTTCATTTGGCCTTAAAATTCGCTGCCGAGGGGCGTCAATATCGGATCCGAAGCGATCCAAAGGTTGCTCGTGAATGTTATGTGAAAACAGTTAATGTGATCACCGAGGCACCACTTCCCAAGGTTCAGGATGACATCCATGAGGTATCCAAACTCCCTGAGGAGGCCGAGGAAAATGCAGAGCGGAGAGGGACGTACCTGGAACCTGCCCAGGAGACCCAAGAAATCCCTATTGCTGAAGAGGAAGGGAAGATGCTGATCATCAACGCCGAGCTATCAGAAGAAGAGAAGGTTCAGTTGATCTCCTGCTTGTTGGAAAATCTGGACATCTTCGCCTGGTCAGCAGAAGATATGCCTGGAGTAGATCCAGATGTTGCATGCCATCACCTCAACATCTCTCCTAAATTCAAGCCAATCCAACAGAAGAAGAGGGAGGTAGCAACCAAGCTGGCGGTGCCCATCAAAGAAGAAGTTGCAAAGCTTCTTAAAGCCAATTTCATTTCCGAAATCCAATACCCCACCTGAATGTCAAATGTAGTGATGGTGAAAAAATCTGGGGGGAAATGGCGTATGTGTATAGATTTCACTAAACTCAATAAAGCGTGTCCCAAAGATTGTTATCCCTTGCCTCAGATAGATATTTTGGTAGATTCCGCGGTGGGATATAATTTCATGAGCTTCCTAGATGCATTTTCTGGTTACCACCAGATTATGATGCATAAGCCTGATATCCCGCATACATCCTTCATTACCAATGACGGGTGTTTTTGTTATCTCGTCATGCCTTTCGGACTCAAAAACGCGGGTGCGACATATCAGAAAATGATGGACACGGTTTTTGAAAAGCAGAAAGGAAGAAATCTTGAAGTATACGTTGATGATCTTCTTCTAAAAAGTAAAACTTTTTCAATCCACCTGAAAGACCTCGTAGAGACGTTCGCTACTCTACGGAGGTTCAAATTAAAACTAAACCCATTGAAATGCGTGTTCGGGGCAAACAAAGGGAAATTTCTCGGACATCTTCTCACCCCTGCTGGCCTCGCACCAAATCCGGATAAAGTAAAAGCCATCCTAGATATGACCCCTCCTCGTAATCAGAAAGAGGTGCAACAACTTGGGGGGAGGCTGGCAGGATTGAGCCGATTCATTTCCAAATCAGGAGATAAAAGTACTCCATTCTTCAAGACACTTAGGGGAGGATCTAAGCTTCAAATGACACCTAAATTTGAAACATCCATAATTTTTGATCACGTTGTCTGATTTTTGCCCACAAAACCTCTTCGAAATGAGATCTGAGCCCTACATTCAAAGGACATAAAGTTTTACCCAATCCAGTTCATTTAGTGGTCGATATACATTGAGTTGACGTGGTAATGTGGTATTTAGCTCCTACTGACACCTAAACTTCAAACAGCTATAACTTTTGATCCCGTTGTCTGGATTTTGCCTAAAACACCTTTTCGGAATGAGCTCAGAGCCACACATCCTATTGAGAATATGATTTACTCGATCGAGTTCATTTAGTAGTCGATGGATAGTGGATTGCAGTGGAAATGATGGATTTTCCTCCAATTGACACCTAAACTTCAAATATCCATAACTTTGATCCGGTTGTCTGATTTTTGCAAACAAAACCATTTAGGAATGAGATCAGAGACCTACATACAATGGACAACAAGTTTTACACATTCCAATTTGGTTAGTGGTTGATCTAGAGTGGGATGCAGTGATAATGTGGGATTAACTCCAAATGACACATAAACTTCTAACAGACAACTCTTGATTCAATTGCACAATTTTGGCACACAATACCTTTTTAGAATGAGTTCAGAGCCCTACATCCAATGGAGAGTAGGATATAACCATTCAAGTTTGTTTATTGTTCGATATACAGTGGGTTCCAGTGGTAATGCGGGATTTAACTCCAAATTACACATAAATTTCAAGCAGCAATAACTTTTGATCTGATTGTTCGATTTTTGCCAACAACACTTTTTCGGAAAGAGCTCGTATTCTCCATCCAACAGAGAATAAGATTTACCCATTCTAGAATAAGGCAACACCTTTCCGGTTGTCAGATTTTTGCCCACAATACCTTTTTGGAATAAGATCGGAGCTCTAAATCCAGTGGAGAACAATTTAAACCCATTCCAGCTTGTTCAGAGGTCGATATACAGTGAGTTATGGTGGTAATATGAGATTTATCTCCAAATGACACATACACTTCAAAATGGCAGAATTTTTAATGCGGGTTGTAGTGAAAATGAGAGATTTAGTTGTAAATTACACTCAAACTTAAAACAGCAACAACTTTTGATGCGGTTGTCTTATTTTACCCCACAACACCTTTTCGTAATTAGCCCGGAGCACTACATTCATTGGAGCACAAGTTTTACCCACTCTAGTTCATTTAGTTGCCGATATATTGCTGGTTGTAGCGGTAATGCGAAATTTAGCTCCAAATTACACCAAAACTTCTAACAGCCATAACTTTTGATTTATATGTTTAATTTTTGCCCACAACACCTTTTCGGAATATGCTCAAAGGTATACATCCGATGGAGCACAATTTTAAACCATTCAGCTCATTTTAGTGGTCAATATACAGCGGTTTGCAATGGCAATGAGAGATTTAGCTCCTCTTAACACAAAACTGTAACAGCCATAACTTTTGATCTGGTTGTCCGATTTTTGCGCGCAACACCTTTTTGGAATGAGCTCGGAGCCCTACATCCAATGGAAAACAAGTTTTACCAATTCCAGTTTGTTTAGTGGTCAATATACAGTTGGTTGGTAATAAGGTATTTAGCTCGAAAGGAGACCTAAACTTCAAACATCCGTAACTTTTGATCCGGTTGTCCGATTTTTGCCCACAATACCTTTTCAGAATGAGATCGGAGCCCTAAATCCAATGGAGAAACATTTTAACACATTCAAGCTCGTTTAGAGGTCGATATACAGTGGGTTGTACTGGTAATGCGAGATTTAGCTCCAAATGACACATAAATTTCCAAAATGAAAGAATTTTAAATGCGATTTGTAGTGAAAGTTAGAGATTTAGCTACAAATGACACTCAAATTTTATACAGCAATAACTTTTGATCCGGTTGTATGATTTTACCCCCATAACATCTTTTAGGAATGAGCTCGGAGCACTACATTCATTGAAGCACAAGTTTTACCCATTGCAGTTCATTTAGTTGTCGATATATAGGGGATGCAGTGGTAGTGCAAAATTTAGCTTCAAATGACACCTAAACTTGAAACATCCATAACTTTTGATCCAGTTGTCTGATTTTTGCCCACAAAACAAATTCGAAATGAGATCTGAGCCCTACATTCAATGGACATCATGTTTTACCCAATCTAGTTTATTTAGTGGTCGATATACATTGAGTTGCAGTGGTAATGTGGGATTTAGCTCCTACTGACAGCTAAACTTCAAACAGCTATAACTTTTGATCCCGTTGTCTGGATTTTTCCCAAAACACCTTTTTGGAATGAGCTCAGAGCCACACATCCTATGGAGAATAAGATTTACTCGATCGAGTTCATTTAGTGGTCGACGGATAGTGGATTGCAGTGGAAATGAGAGATTTTCCTCTAATTGACACCTAAACTTCAAATATCCATAACTTTGATCCGGTTGTCTGATTTTTGCAAACAGCACCTTTTTGGAATGAGATCTGAGCCCTACATACAATGGACAACATGTTTTACCCATTCCAGTTTGTTTAGTGGTTGATCTACAGTGGGATGCAGTGATAATGTGGGATTTAGCTCCAAATGACACAAACTTCAAACAGACAACTCTTGATCCAATTGCCCAATTTTTGCCCACAATACCTTTTTAGAATTAGTTCAGAGCCCAACATCCAATGGAGAGTAGGATATAACCATTCAAGTTTGTTTATTGTTCGATATACAGTTGGTTCCAGTGGTAATGCGGGATTTAACTCCAAATTACACATAAACTTCAAGCAGCCAAAACTTTTGATCTGATTGTTCGATTTTTGCCAACAACACTTTTTCGGAAAGAGCTCGTATTCTCCATACAACAGAGAATAAGATTTACCCATTCGAGAATAAGGCAACACCTTTCCGGTTGTCCGATTTTCGCCCACAATACCTTTTCGGAATGAGATCGGAGCCCTAAATCCAGTGGAGAACAATTTAAACCCATTCCAGCTTGTTCAGAGGTCGATATACAGTGAGTTATGGTGGTAATATGAGATTTATCTCCAAATGACACATGCACTTCAAAATGGCAGAATTTTTAATGCGGGTTGTAGTGAAAATGAGAGATTTAACTGTAAATTACATTCAAACTTAAAACAACAACAACTTTTGATGTGGTTGTCTTATTTTACCCCCACAACACCTTTTTGTATTGAGCTCGGAGCACTACATTCATTAGAGCACAAGTTTTACCCACTCCAGTTCATTTAGTTGTCGATTTATTGCTGGTTGTAGCGGTAATGCCAAATTTAGCTCCAAATTACGCCTAAACTTCTAACAACCATAACTTTTAATTTGTATGTTTGATTTTTGCCCACAACACCTTTACGGAATATGCTCGGAGGCATACATCAAATGGAGCACAATTTTAAACCACTCCAGCTCATTTTAGTGGTCAATATACAGCGGTTTGCAATGGTAAAGAGGGATTTAGCTCCTCTTGACACAAACTGTAACAGCCATAACTTTTGATCTGGTTGTCCGATTTTTGCGCACAACACCTTTTTGGAATGAGCTCGGAGCACTACCTCCAATGGAAAACAAGTTTTACCCATTCCAGTTTGTTTAGTGGTCAATATACAGTTGGTTGTTAATAAGGTATTTAGCTCGAAAGGAGACCTAAACTTCAAACATCCGTACCTTTTGATCCGGTTGTCCGATTTTCGCCCACAATACCTTTTCGGAATGAGTTCGGGGCCCTAAATCCAATGGAGAACAATTTTAACACATTCAAGCTCGCTTAGAGGTCGATATACAGTGGGTTGTACTGGTAATGCGGGATTTAGCTCCAAATGACACATAAATTTCCAAAATGAAAGAATTTTAAATGCGGTTTGTAGTGAAAGTTAGAGATTTAGCTACAAATGACACTCTAAATTTATACAACAATAACTTTTGATCCGGCTGTCTGATTTTACCCCCATAACATTATTGGGATCGAAATCGCACCTCGGAAGGAAATCGGAGGTTGCGGGTTGCCGGTTACTTTTTAGGTGGGAAAAATGGGACCGCTAGCAGCGGTCAAGGCCAGACTTCGCCCGTCACGGCGAATGCCACTCCTGTGACTGGCTTTCCTTTGATAAAAATGGGGCGGTTACAAATGCAGAAAAGAGAAACCGGCCGGCTAGACAGTCCACAAGACGGAAAACTCGAGTCCGCAGCTCAAACAAGCGAGCTCCTGGATTCCAGTCTGTGTCCCTTGGGAACAGTGCCGCCCCATATTTATAGGCTCGGGGGCCTGCCCGAACGGGCAGGGATAAAATAACCGTCTGCCCGGGTACAGGAGAAACGGGCAGGCGGTGACGGGATACACAAAGAAGGAAAAGAAAGAAGCCGCGCGACTTGGCGGCTTGCCCTTCCGACCTGTCTGACCAGAGGCTGAGGATGACGCGACCAAGGCGACGATGCAATCCTGGCGGTCTTCGACTTGAGACCGCGACTTGTTCTTTGATCCCAAATCTTAGCTTGTCTCTATGGCACAATCCGCCCGGTCTCCGACTTGAGACAGCAACTTGTCCTGTTGGACTTGGGCCTGGATTATCTTTAGTACTTGAGGGCGATCTGAATTATGTCAGACCGCCCGGCTTGTGCTAGTTGGTGTTGATGGACCTTGTATAACCTGAGCTGGGCGACTTGGATCTGCAAACCGCACGGTCTGCGACTAATCCTCTTGAAAGCGGTCTTCTGGGTAAACATAATCCCCGCATATTTTTAAATTTCCGAGAACATTTCGAAAATATCAGTTCTAGCCGGAGACCGCGCCGATTTCACCCTGTTGGTTATAAAATGTTCCAGGAGCTTCTATTCTGGCATAACTCCATTGCTATCATGAGTCACTACTCGCCTATTGCGGTTAGGACTTTTAGGCTGATCAGCCCGAAAAAGATGGTGGATTTAATGGCCCAGCTCGAAGTTCTTGAGAAGCCCGGAAAAACCCGCGAGAGAGACCGCTCGAAGGATAAGAGGAAGAAGAAGAAAACGACGCGGCCTGACAATATAGTAACGGTCGCTTCCACGAGTAGGCCGACCGACCCGCCTCCCGAGCTGACAGTCGACTTATCGACCAAAAAGGAAGCGAGTAATCCGACCGACCTGCATCCCGAATTGACAGTCGACTTATCTATTAGAAAGGAGGAGATTCGCCCGAATCCATCCCCAACTGATCCCCTAGCCTTCTCTGACAAGGGAGATAACCCGCCTCCTCCGCCGGATAAGACAGACTTGGAGACCGTCGTCCGGAAGAGCGATGGTGATGAGTCTTTCAAGATGGAGGTCACCCCGTCCGGGGTTTTTTATTTAAAAATTAGAGATGAAGGGAGAGAGGCAGTTGACTCCCCCAAGCCGAGCGACCAGCAAGCTTCAGTAGTCAACATCGAGGATAGCCCGGAAAAGTCAGCCATCCTGAAGTCGAAAAAGAGGAAGGAGGAGTCCGCGGCGGACAGGCTTCTGAAGAAGATGAAGAGGCTAAAAGCCAAGAACAAGGCAGCGTCCGGGAGACCGAAAGCGGACAGCCTGCAAGGCAAGTCACGCGAGAATGAAGTCTCGGAGGGCGTGATTACTCCCTCCCCCCAGTCGAACGACCAGGCTCTCGTTGACGCCCATAGCATTTTCGTAAGTGACCTCCTCAAGGATTTTGATTCTCTTCAGAAGCAAGATGATCAGCTGAGAACTTCTTCCGAACTGCAGGCTGCCAACCCACCAGGAGAGAAAGGAGCCGCCCTGTCTGAGGATGCGACTAGCATTAAGGAGGCCGCCCTACCTGAGGTTGCAGCTAGCACTCAGGCGGCCGTCCCCCCTAAGGTTGCGACCAGAACCGAATGGACCGTACCGGCTCATGAAGATACTGTGATGACCGGTCTCCGATTTATGCAGGTGAAGGCGGAACGAGTAAGAGATCAACTTTCCAGGCCGCCACCGCCGCTACCCAATCTTTTGCTGCAAGGTAAAAAGGAAGCGGGTTACCACCCTGTTCGTTTTTTCAGGCCGCGGCCTCGAAATAAGTCGCGCGCTTCATTGTTGAACCCGTCGCCCAGCTTCTTTCCCTCCGCTGCTCAATTTTCTGCTGCTAAGCGGAGGCAGAGCGAGAGATCGTGGAGAGAACAACGCCGAAAGTTTGATACCGAGCAAGCAAGGCGACCTGTCCGCCCGAATTCAACCCAAACCGCTGCGGCTTGTAAGCGAGGAAGTTTCGAAGAGAGCGATCTCCTTTTGAACACTTTCTGACTGCTTTTTCTTATTGTAGATGATCGTGACTCTATTCCGAAGCCGGGCGAACTGGTGTCCTATCGCCCTCCGCTTGATCCGCCTTCGCCGGGATCCCGGGTTGTACCAGATACTCGGATGGAGGATGAGATGGGCCGTCTTCAAAGGAATCTTGAAGCTCTTGCAAAGCAGTTGAGGACCCTTGAGGAGCGGGAGAAGACCGCTCAAGAAGAAAAGATTGCATTGCGGGCAGAACTCAAGGCTAAAAGGAAAGAGAGTCGGGCTGTGCTGGAGACCGAGCGGAGAGAGCACCGAGAAAAGGAGAAAGCGCAGCAAGATCAGGTGACCGCACTGACCACCCAGGTTGATCGCGGAAAGAAGGAGATTCAGAAGCTTGAAGCGGACTGCGCCTATTATCTGGATAAATATCTTCATTTGTCGAGGGAGATCGGCGGAAGCCGACGTCCCCTTAATGCTGCTGATGGAGGTCGGGGTGGATCACGCCGCCCGGATGCTGGGACGAGCTCGTCTCTTCCAGCGGCCGGGACGATCCAACATATCGCTAGTGCGAATGAGCCCGCAACGGCCCTTCCTACCCGTGTAATTCCAGTGGCGCGGGTAGAGAGGGATGCCGCGCGGCTTCATAGCATGATCAATCACCTTAATCACGGCATGAACCAAATGCAAGGGACAATTCTCCAGATAGGCGACCAAGTCGCGCGGCTTCATAGGGAAGATGCGCCGAGTGATGCCCGCAAATGATGAGTGATTTTAAGATCTTTATCTGTAATAATATTTCTATTCGGTCCTTTGGACGACTGTTTGAATTTGATTTCATGATATTTGGTCTATTTTCCAGGCCGCGCGGTCTGAGTTTTTGAATTTAGTTTATGTTCGTGTTGAATGTTGATTGATGCCTGTGGACTACTTCATAAGCCGATCAGCTTCTTTCCGTGCTTTTCTAATTCGTCTGCTTGAATTATACTTGTCTTGGTAATTCTTTTGTGGCGATGTGCCTGCGCGGGTTGATCGGTCTAGCCGTGATTTGACCCTTGTTAGATGCAAATCAGCCGTTCTTATAAGTAGCATCCTTCTGAAAGTCTTTTTACCAGAATTTCGAGATGGGAGCAAAGCGCCAGCCGAAGCGACCTGCGAAAACCTCTGCTACCCGCTCCGAAGCCGCTGTGGCTTTTCACTCAGCAAACCACGAGGAGTGTCGTTTGTCCTTGGATGATGTACTGAGGCAAATCGAAGATCAATTCCCACCTGATCACAAAAGTTTATCATCTCCGGATTATTGAACTGTGGACCATTATCAGTGACAATTGCTAGCGGAATTCCATGACGGCAGACTATTTCTCCCCAGATGAAGTTTCTGACAATTTGGGTTGTAGTTTTCGCCAGCGCTTTCGCCTCAATCCACTTGCTGAAATAGTCGATCATTACATTGATAAAACGACACTGGCTGCTGGCTATTGGGAAAGGTCCAATAAGATCCATCCCCCATACCGCGAAGGGCCATGGCGCAGTTATTGATCTGAGTGACTGAGCAGGCAAGTGCTGAAGAGGAGCAAACTTTTGGCACTGAACACACCGCTTGGCAAATGCCTCAGGATCCTTCCTCATGGTTGGCCAAAAATACCCCTGCCTTAAGATTTTCTTCTCTAGGGTCTTCGCTCCCGAGTGACTACCGCACTCCCCGGAATGAACTTCCTCAAGTATGGTCGGGACTTCATCCTCCGAAACACATCGTGCTGAGGGAGAAATCAAAGTTTTTCTGTAGAGAACTCCCGCTATCAGATAATAATATGCCGCTTTCCTTTTGAATCTTGTCCGATCTTTGATGGAATGGTGGAACTCCCCCTTTGATAGGAATAGTTCGTAAGGATCCTTCCATGAAGGATTATGATCAATTTGCATGAGTTCTGCCTCATCTATTGCCGGATGAAAAAGTTCAAAGGTCACTCCCCCTGATGGAAGACCGAACTTTGACAATTCATCTGCCTCCTCATTTTGCGTTCTTGGGATGTGCTCGATAATAAATGACTTGAATCTTCCGATTTCCTTTTTGGCTAATAGCAGATATTTTCGCAGAATCAGCTCCCTTGTCTCATAATTCCCCAAGACCTGGGAGGCCACCACCAGTGAATCGGTTCTAACATGTACATATTCTATGCCCAGCTCTTTCGCAAGCCTTAGCCCAGCCAGAAGTGCTTCATATTCTGCCTGGTTATTTGTAACTGGAAAGAAGAACTTGATAGTTTGCTCCAGCCTGATGCCATTTGGGCTGATCAACACTACTCCGGCTCCCACGGAGTTTCTGCCAGAAGCCCCATCCACATAAATGATCCAAGCCAGAGGAGATTGCACCACCTATTCAGGACTAAGCTCTGTTGTATCTACCAAGAAGTCTGCCAAGATTTGCGCTTTGATTACTGTCCGGGGGATGTATGATATCTCAAATTCACTTAGTTCAATAGCCCATTTTGCCAACCTCCCTGAATGATCTGGCTTTTCAAGAATATTTTTTAAAGGATGATCTGTAATAACTTGGACGGAATGAGCCTGAAAATAAGGGCGAAGCCTTCGCGCGGACATAACCAAGGCCAAGGCCAGTTTCTCCAGGATCGAATATCTAGTTTCTGCATCCTTAAGGATGTGGCTGACATAGTATATTGGAAACTGCCTCCTCTTTTCTTTCTGAACGAGGACAGAACTCACCGCATCCGGTCGGACTCCCAGATATAAGAATAGCTTTTCTCCCTCACGGGGACTTTGGAGTAGCGGGGTCGAAGTTAACTGTTCCTTCAGCTGCTCGAAAGCCTTGTTACACTCCTCGCTCCATTCGAACTTTGATCCCCCTCGCAATGTTTTAAAGAATGGGGCACTTTTATCTCCGGATTTGGAGATAAACCTGCTTAATCCTGCCAATCTCCCCCCAGTTGTTGAACTTCTTTAGTATTTCGAGGAGGGGTCATATCAAGGATGGCCTTCACCTTATCTGGGTTTGGTGCAAGGCCATCAGGAGTTAAGAGATGCCTAAGAAATTTTCCTTTGGTTGCCCCGAACACACATTTCAATGGGTTTAATTTTAACTTGAACCTCCGTAGAGTAGCGAACGTCTCTACGAGGTCTTCCAAGTGCAATGAGAATGTTTTACTTTTGAGAAGAAGGTCATCAACGTAAACTTCGA
This sequence comes from Dactylorhiza incarnata, assembly GCA_033032865.1. Lineage (NCBI taxonomy): Eukaryota > Viridiplantae > Streptophyta > Magnoliopsida > Asparagales > Orchidaceae > Dactylorhiza > Dactylorhiza incarnata. Next base: position 20,553,060 of record JAWHQI010000004.1, read on the forward strand.
AATTCCTGCCCTTTTGATGTTTAGAGACGGTATCCATCATTCTTTGGTATGTTGCGCCCGCGTTTTTAAGACCGAAGGGCATTACGAGATAGCAGTAACACCCATCGTTTGTGATAAATGAGGTATGCGGGATGTCAGGTTTGTGCATTTTAATTTGATGATATCCGGAGAAGGCATCGAGGAAACTCATAAAACCATACCCAACCGCGGAATCAACTAAGACATCTATCCGAGGCAAAGGGTAATAATCTTTAGGGCACGCTTTATTAATTTTGGTGAAGTCCACGCACATGCGCCACTTCCCACCAGATTTCTTAACCATTACAACATTCGACATCCACGTTGGATATTGAATCTCAGAAATGAAACCCGCTCTTAAGAGTTTGGAAACCTCCTCTCTGATGGGCATCGCCAGCTTGGTCGCCACTTCTCTCTTCTTTTGTTGGACGGGCTTGGATTCAGGAGACACATTTAGATGATGACAAGCCACGTCCGGATCCACTCCTGGCATATCCTCCGCTGACCAAGCGAAGATATCCAGGTTTTCCAACAGGTAGGAGATTAGCTCCATTTTCTCCTCCTCTGGCAAGTCAGCGTTGATGACCAGCTTCTTTTCTGCTCCTTTAGTAATAGGAACTTCTTGGGTCATTTGGGCAGGTTCCAAGTGAGCCCCTTCTCGATCTTTTCCTTCCTCGGCGGCCTCTGGAGACTCAGCAATCTCCAAAGCCTCAGCCACGGCCTCGGGAAGCGGAACGTTGGTGATCATGTTGACAGTTCGGACGTAGCACTCCCGATCCACCTTTGGGTTGCTCCTGACCCGATACTGCTTTCCTTCGGTCGCGAACTTGAGGGCAAGGTGAAAGGTCGACACTACTGCCCTATATGCATTGAGAATCGGCCTCCCGAAGATGGCACAGTAGTTGCTCGGGGCATCCACTACCACAAAATTGATTAACTTTATTACTCCTCCAAGAGAGACCAGGAGCTTTACTGAGCCCTCTACTTCCTTCCTCTCCCCAGAAAAGTCGTAGAGGGGCCCGTCGGTGGAAAGCAAAGACTTTCCGGTCTTCAGGGCCTCGAAAGTCGGGCGGAAAAGGAGATTGACGGAGCTGCCGGTATCAATCAGAATCTTGTGGACTGTATAGTTTTCGATGACGGCCTTGATTACCACCGCATCGTCGAAAGGATTAGCATTGGGGGGAAGGTCATCCTGACCAAATGCTACAATAGTGCTTTCGAGAGGAGAACTTGTAGTGGCTGCCACTTCCTGCTTTAGAACTCTCGCAATGCTGGATTTGCGAGATGATTCCGCTCCAGCTCCTCCATGAATACAATAGATGTCCCCTAAGGGGCCCACATTATTGACTTCGGCGCATCCGGTAGCAGGATGGATGCCATCATAGCAGTCGGCGTCTTCGACGTCGGCACATTCCCAGGTTACTTCTACTGTTTCTTTCTCTTTTCTCTTCTCGGCAGTTGGTTCAGCAGTTGTATCTTTCCGAACTAGACCCCGGAGCTTTCTTTCTCCTAGGAGTCTCTCTATCAGCAAAACGAAGGGCCCGACAGTCTTCAGTTAGATGCCCCCTTCTTTATGATATTCACAATAAAGGTTCGGATTTCGATTGCGGATATCCGACTTCAGAGGAGCAGGCCTTTTGAAATCTGGCCTCTTTTGTAGAATCTGGACTACTTCATCCATGGTGACGTTTAAGGGAGTGAATGACTCTTGCGAGTCATCATATTGAGTGGATGGAATGACTAGAGGTGGTTGCGCGGTGTACTGTTGTAAGTATACCGGCATGATTTGCGAAAGAGGAGCGGATGGAGCGGGAGCGATGGCCAAAGGTGGTTTCTGATCTTGAAACCGCTGATGGCCCATGAATGGTTGCTTATTTTTGAAATTTCTCCCCCTTTGGGAACGGGGTTCAAAGTGGGACTGATTCGATGGCGGATGATGGAAGGACGGATTTGACTGCTCCTTGTCGCTTACTAGCTTTGCGACGTAGCCTGGATTACTCTTCTCTCCTCTGATAAACATATTTGCCAAACTTATCATCTCTTGATAAGTCCTAGGCTCCCTTATATTTGCTTCAAATTTTAAGGGGCCCTCCCTCAAACCACGAATGAGGGCAACCCTGTACAACTCGGGATCCACATTTTGGACCTCCATGATCTCTTTGTGGAAGCGGTCTACAAAATGAGCCCACGTCTCGTCTTCCCGCTGTTTTATATCGAAAAGGGCCGCCGGGCCACTCTTTCTCTTCCTCGAGGTAGAGAATCTCAGCAGGAATTCCCTTCGCAGCTTAGCGAAACAACGGATTGACCTGGGGTGCAATCCGTAAAACCACTCTCTTGCTTGTCCTTCAAAGGAGGTCACAAGAAGCTTGCACTTGGTCGCATCAGTTAAGGTTCTAAGAGAGATGGCTGACTCGAAGGCTTGTAAATGAACCGTGGGATCTGTCTCCCCATTAAAAGCTGGCAGGCGAGGCTCTCTGAAATTATTAAGGGCAGGCTCCCCTCTGACTTCGTCCACAAAGGGAGAAGTTTCTTCCATATCTTCATACAGTGGAGTAGGATAATAAGCCGTCGGAGCTGCGGCTATTCGCGGACAAGCCGCCTGATAAGAGGATCGGGCGGCAGCTTCTGGCGGGTAGGAGTGATGAATAGGAACTTCAGGCGGGTAGGATTGGCAGGCAGCGTGAGAAGCCGCCCCTGGAAATCAAGGGCCCGAGCCGACATGCTGTGCGCGGCTTCCTGATAGAAGCTTTGCCTAGCCGCAAAGCCTTCTTGCTGGGGCTGGAAGTTAGCGGCTTGTGGTAGCGGGTAAAGAGGAGGTGGAGGAGGGACCAGGGTCACCGCCTGATTAGCCGCGGTTTGTTGTGGAACTAGCCGCTCGGTTAGCATTGTTATAGTCTGGCTGATCGCTTCAAGTCGCTGATCAGTGACCCTCTGAGCCCGCTCGGGTTCTCTCCTGGATTGCTCCAAGGCTTCCCACAAAGAGTCCTCGCTGTGATCGGAGCGGTCTCCAGGGGGAACTGGAGGTCTGACATTGTAGTGAGGATTTCACCGACAATCCACGATCTGAAGGTCGCGTGTTTCTGTTGGGATCGAAATCGCACCTCCGAAGGAAATCGGAGGCTGCGGGTTGTCGGTTACTTTTTAGGTGGGAAAAATGGGACCGCTAGCAGCAGTCAAGGCCATACTTCGCCCGTCATGGCAAATGCCACTCCTGTGATGGGCTTTCCTTTGATTAAAATGGGGCGGTTACAAATGCAGAAAAGAGAAACCGGCCGGCCAGACAGTCCGCAAGATGGAAAACTCGAGTCCGCAGCTCAAACAAGCGAGCTCCTGGATTCCAGTCTGTGTCCCTTGGGAACAGTGCCGCCCCCTATTTATAGGCTCGGGGGCCTGCCCGAACGGGCAGGGATAAAATAACCGTCTGCCCGGGTACAGGAGAAACGGGCAGGCGGTGACGGGATACACAAAGAAAGAAAAGAAAGAAGCCGCGCTACTTGGCGGCTTGCCCTTCCGACCTGTCTGACTAGAGGCTGAGGATAATGCGATCAAGGCGACGATGCAATCCGGGCGGTCTTCGACTTGAGACCGCGGCTTGTTCTTTGATCCCGAACCTTGGCTTGTCTCTATGGCACAATCCGCCCGGTCTCCGGCTTGAGACCGCGACTTGTCCTGTTGGACTTGGGCCTGGATTATCTTTAGTACTTGAGGGCGATCTGAATTATGTCAGACCGCCCGGCTTGTGCTAGTTGGTGTTGATGGACCTTGTATAACCTGAGCCGGGCGACTTGGATCTGCAAACCGCACGGTCTGCGAGTAATCCTCTTGAAAGCGGTCTTCTGGGTAAACAAACATCTTTTAGGAATGAGCTCGTAGTACTACATTCATTGAAGCACAGGTTTTACCCATTGCAGTTCATTTAGTTGTCGATATATAGGGGTTGCACTGGTAATGCGAAATTTAGCTTCAAATGACACCTAAACTTGAAACATCCATAACTTTTGATCCAGTTGTCTAATTTTTGCCCACAAAACAAATTCGAAATGAGATCTGAGCCCTACATTCAATGGACATCAAATTTTACCCAATCTAGTTCATTTAGTGGTCGATATACATTGAGTTGCAGTGGTAATGTGGGATTTAGCTCCTACTGACACCTAAACTTCAAACAGCTATAACTTTTGATCCCGTTGTCTGGATTTTGCCCAAAACACCTTTTCGAAATGAGCTCAGAGCCACACATCCTATGGATAATAGGATTTACTCGATCGAGTTCACTTAGTGGTCGACGGATAGTGGATTGCAGTGGAAATGAGGGATTTTCCTCCAATTGACACCTAAACTTCAAATATCCATAACTTTGATCAGGTTGTCTGATTTTTGCAAAAAAACACCTTTTTGGAATGAGACCAGAGCCCTACATACAATGGACAACAAGTTTTACCCATTCCAGTTTGTTTAGTGGTTCAACTACAGTGGGATGCAGTGATAATGTGGGATTTAGCTCCAAATGACACATAAACTTCAAACAGACAACTCTTGATCCAATTGCCCAATTTTTGCCTACAATACCTTTCTAGAATGAGTTCAGAGCCCTACATCCAATGGAGAGTAGGATATAACCATTCAAGTTTGTTTATTGTTCGATATATAGTGGGTTCTAGTGGTAATGCGGGATTTAACTCCAAATTAAACATAAACTTCAAGCAGCCATAAATTTTGTTCTGATTGTTTGATTTTTGCCAACAACACTTATTCGGAAAGAGCTCGTATTCTCCATCCAACAGAGAATAAAATTTACCCATTCGAGAATAAGTCAACACCTTTCCGGTCGTCCGATTTTCGCCCTCAATACCTTTTCGGAATGAGACCGGAGCTCTAAATTCAGTGGAGAACAATTTAAACCCATTCTAGCTTGTTCAGAGGTCGATATACAGTGAGTTATGGTGGTAATATGAGATTTATCTCCAAATTACACATACACTTCAAAATGGCAGAATTTTTATGCGGGTTGTAGTGAAAATGAGAGATTTAGCTATAAATTACACTCAAACTTAAAACAGCAACAACTTTTGATGCGGTTGTCTTATTTTACCCCACAACACCTTTTCGTAATTAGCTCGAAGCACTACATTCATTAGAGCACAAGTTTACCCACTCCAGTTCATTTAGTTGCCGATATATTGCTGGTTGTAGCGGTAATGTGAAATTTAGCTCCAAATTACACCTAAACTTCTAACAGCCATAACTTTTGATTTGTATGTTTGATTTTTGCCCACAACACCTTTTCGGAATATGTTCGGAGGCATACATTCGATGGAGTACAATTTTAAACCATTCCTGCTCATTTTAGTGGTAAATATACAACGGTTTGAAATGGTAATGAGGGATTTAGCTCCTCCTGACACATAAACTGTAACAGACATAAATTTTAATTTGGTTGTCCGATTTTTGCGCGCAATACCTTTTTGGAATGAGCTCGGAGCCCTACATCCAATGGAAAACAAGTTTTACCCATTCCATTTTGTTTAGTTGTCAATATACAGTTGGTTGATAATAAGGTATTTAGCTCGAAAGGAGACCTAAGCTTTAAACATCCGTGACTTTTGATCCGGTTGTCCGATTTTCGCTACAAAAGACACTCAAACTTTATACATCATTAACTTTTGATCTGGTTGTCTCATTTTACCCCCATAACATCTATTAGGAATGAGCTCGAAGCACTACATTCATTGAAGCACAAGTTTTACGCATTGCAGTTCATTTAGTTGTCGATATATAGCGGGTTGCACTAATAATGTGATATTTAGCTTCAAATGACACCTAAATTTGAAACATCCATAACTTTTAATCACGTTGTCTGATTTTTGCCCACAAAACCTCTTCGAAATGAGATCTGAGCCCTACTTCAATGGACATCAAGTTTTACCCAATCCCGTTCATTTAGTGGTCGATATACATTGAGTTGAAGTGGTAATGTGGGATTTAGCTCATACTGACATCTAAACTTCAAACAGCTATAACTGTTGATCCCATTGTCTGGATTTTGCCTAAAACACCTTTTCGGAATGATCTCAGAGCCACACATCCTATGGAGAATAGGATTTACTCAATCGAGTTTATTTAGTGGTCGATGGATAGTGGATTGCAGTGGAAATGATGGATTTCCTCCAATTGACACCTAAACTTCAAGTATCCATAATTTTGATCCGGTTGTCTGATTTTTGCAAACAACACCATTTCGAAATGAGATCAGAGACCTGCATGCAATGGACAATAAATTTTACCCATTCCAGTTTGTTTAGTGGTTGATCTAGAGTGGGATGCAGTGATAATGTGGGATTAACTCCAAATGACACATAAACTTCTAACAGACAACTCTTGATAAACTTTTTGTAATTGTTTCGCAAGATAGAATATCAAGTCATAAGAAAACAATTGATAGGCCGTGCGATTAATATTTAACCCGAACAATTTATGTGACTCAGCCTTGCATAACATTGACTGATAAACCCGCGCGGACTATACATACTTTGAGCGGTTAGTAGCTTGATACTTGCAATGAGAATCATAATTGCTTGATTGTGAAGAGCCTGTTATTAACCGAACAGATCGAATTGAAACCTCATAAAGATGATAGGTTCTCAAACCGGATGATGAGATCGACCGATCATGATTATGCTTGATCCCTTGATATTTGCCTTGCGACATTTTATGATATCTGTTTATTTCAAACCGTCCGGTCTGAAAACCAGACCGCATGATATGTTTGGTACCTGCTTATTTCAAACCGTCCGGTTTAATAACCAGACAGCCCGATAATCTTGGTACCTGCTTATTTCAAACCGCCCGGTTTAATAACCAGACAGCCCGATAATCTTGGTACCAACTTATTTCAAACCGCGCGGTTTAAGCATCAAGCCGACCGGTTTGTGATGCACCCATAAAAATCCTATTTTTTCTCCCAAATGGTCTAGAGTGACCATATAGGATGAGATAATTTCCTGTAATGTGACAAGAGATGGCTACAGACTCAGATGACCAAGTGGGCAGGTGGGCCTAGGCGGCGAACATTTCTTTCATCAAGTGGTCATAAGAGCTGTAGAAATAAAGAAAAAGACAAGTACAGACCCAGATGACCAAGTGGGCAGGTGGGCCTAGGCGGCGAACATTGCTTTCCTCAAGTGGTCATAAGGGCTGTAAGCGACTCAACTGCTCTCTTGCCTAGGGCTACAAGCCGAGTTGAACAATTGGGCAGGTGGGCCTAGGCGGCGAACACTGCTTCCCTCAGAGTGATCAACACAGTTGTGGGTCCCGCTTAGGCATCGCTCGAGAGTACCTAGGAGTATTCGATGGTCACAGACTAAGATGATCAGTTGGGCAGGTGTGGTTATGCCGCGGGGGCTATACCGACATTGCTTTCCTCAGAAAGATCATCAAAGTTGTAACTATATCCCCCTCGGGGCATGATAGAGCTAACATTCACCTAGACCTCCCTTGATGCAGGGGTGTGTCGGATATCAACCGGGATCCAAGGTTCCGAAGACAACCGCACGGGAATTGGCAAGCTACCACTACACGTGTGCGAAAACTCCCCGATACACATGATCTTTGTGGTTTTACGCTAATGACTACAATCCGAGGGGGTTCGAGCAGAACTTGGCGATGTCTCCGCGGTTTAGTGAGGTTGATATATAAGAAAGTGTAAAAAAGAAACATCAGACATGGAGAAGTGTCAGTATGGGGCTTCTCATTAAAATATCCAAAAAATGCAAGAAAGTAAAGAGGACATTTTAAGGATAGAACCATTTGAGATCGTCACTGCTCCAGGTGCGTGAGATGTCTTCTCCTTCACTTGTCTGAAGGCGGTAAGCCCCGCTTTATAGTACTTCTTTGATGATGAAAGGTCCGGCCCAATTGGGATTCAGCTTTCCGACGTTGCCTGTTTTGGCTGCTGCATCAACTTTCTTTAGCACAACGTCTCCGACTGCAAAATGTTTTACTCTAACATTCTTGTCATAGTACTTCGCCATTCTCCTTTTAACTTCTTCTTGTCTGATCGTTTTCTCGTCCTGAAGCTCTTCGATCAGATCCAAACTATACTTGATAGCTTCGTCATTGTCTTCTATCCATGCTTCTCCTCCCTCCTTTGCATACACAACTCTTGGAGTGACCACCTCAAATGCTACAGGAACAACAGCTTCCGAGCCATGAGATAATTTGAATGGTGTCTCCCCCGTAGCTGAAGATGGAGTGGTACGAAGAGTCCAAAGGATGGAAGAAGTTGGTCTGCCCAATTTTCTCTTTGATTTAAGACTCTTTTCATCAGAAGCTGTTGGATTTGCCTATTCACTGCTTCCACCTGACTATTTGTCCTTGGATGATGTACCAAGGCAAACCGAAGATCAATTCCCACCTGATCACAAAAGTTTATCATCTCCAGATTGTTAAATTGCGGACCATTGTCAGTGACAATTGCTAGCGGAATTCCATGTCGGCAGACTATCTCTCCCCAGATGAAGTTTCTGATAATTTGAGTTGTAGTTTTTGCTAATGCTTTTGCCTCAATCCACTTGCTGAAGTAGTCAATCATCACAATGATAAAGCGATGATGGCCGCTGGCTATTGGGAAGGGTCCGATAAGACCCATCCCCCATACTGCGAAGGGCCATGGCGCAGTTATTGATCTGAGTGACTGAGCGGGCAAATGTTGGAGAGGGGCAAACTTTTGACACTGAACACATCGCTTGGCAAATGCTTCGGCATCCTTCCTCATGGTTGGCCAGAAATATCCCTACTTTAAGATTCTCTTCTCCAGAGTCTTCGCTCCTGAATGGCTACCACACCCCCCGGAATGAACTTCCTAAAGTATGGTTGGGATTTCATCCTCCGAAACACATCGTGTTGAGGGAGAGATCAAAGTCTTTCTGTAGAGAACTCCTGCTATCAGATAATAGTATGTCGCTTTCCTTCTGAATCTTCTTCTATCTTTGATGGAATGATGGAACTCCCCTTTTGACAAAAACAGCTCGTAAGGGTCCTTCCACGAAGGATTATGATCAATTTGCATGAGTTCTGCTTCATCTGTTGCCGGATGAAAAAGTTCAAAGGTCCCTCCCCCGGATGGAAGACCGAACTTCAACAACTCATCTGCTTCCTCATTTTGTGTTCTTGGAATATGCTCGATAATGAATGACTTGAATCTTCCATTTCCTTTTTGGCTAACAGCAGATATTTCCTCAGAATCGGCTCCCTTGTCTCATAATTTCCCAAGACCTGAGAGGCCATTACCAATGAATCGGTAAAAAGACCTTCGGAAAGGTTCTACTTATAAGAACGGCTGATCTGCATTTAGCAAAGGTCAAATCGCGGCTAGACTAATCAACCCGCGCGGCCACATTTCAATACAAGGCTAAATCGCTGAAGCACAAGTAAAATCTAAGCAAGCAGATTAAAAAAGACAATAGAAACAAGCCGCTCGGCTTATAAAACAATTCGCAGGCATCAACTAACATACGAAAGAAGAGTATAAAGCACATTCAAATACACAGACCGAGCGGTCTGAGAGACATACCGAATGAAATAGAATCAAGCTCAAGAAGTTAAGTTGTCCAAGGGACCGAATAAAATATTACAAATAATTGTCTCAAAACCGCTTATCACTAGCGTGCATCACTCGGCGCATCTTCTCTATGAAGTCGCGCGACATGATCACCTATCTGAAGAAATGTCCCTTGCATTTGATAAATGCTATGATTGAGGTGATTGATCATGCTATGAAGCCGCGCGGCATCCCTCTCTACTCACTCCGCTGGAATCACGCGAGTAGGTAAGGCCGCTGCGGGCTCATTTGCACTAGCAATGTGGTGGATCGTCCCGGTTACCGGAAGAGACGAGCTCGTTCCAGCATCCGGGCGGCGTGACCCACGCGGACCTTCATCAGCCGCATTAAGGGGACGCCGGCTTCCGCCGACCTCCCTCGTCAAATGGAGGTATTTATCCCTGAAATAGGCGCAGTCTCCTTCGAGTTTCTGTATCTCCTTCTTTCCGCGATCAACTCGGGCGGTCAGTGCGGCCACTTGGTCTTGCTGCGCCTTCTCTTTTTCCTGGCGCTCTCTCCGCTCGGCCTCCAGCGCAGCTCAGCTGTCCTTCCACTCAGCTTCCATTTCTGCCCGCAGTGCAATCTTTTCCTCCTGAGCGGTCTTCTCTTGCTCCTCAAGGGCCTTCAGCTGCTTTGTAAGGGCTTCAAAGTTCCTTTGGAGACGGGTCATCTCATCCTCCATCCGGGTATTCGGTACAACCGAGGATCTCGGCAAAGGTGGATCAAGTGGAGGGAGGTAAGTCACCAGTTCGCCCAGTTTTGGAATGGAGTCACGATCATCTGCAAACAAGAAAGACAGTCAAGAAGATCGGCCGTATATAACTTCATATAATAGGAGAATTGTCAAAAGAAGACCGCTCTTTCCAAATTCTCCCCGCTTACAAGTTGCTGCAGTTCGAGCAGAATTCATACGGATAGATCGCTTTGCTTGTTCGATATCGATCTTTTGGCGTTGTTCTCTCCACGATCTCTCGCTTTGCATCCGCTTGGCAGCAGAAAATTGAGCGGCGGAGGGAAAGAAGCTTGGTGACGGGTTCAACAACAAGTCGCGCGACTTGTTTCGATACCTCGTCTTAAAAAAACGAACAGGGCGGTAATCCGTGACCCTTTTACCTTGCAACAAAAGATTGGGTGGCGGCGGTGGTGGTCTGGAGAGCTGATCCCTTACTTTCTCCACCTTCACCTGCATAAGCCGAAGCCCGGCCATCACGGAATCTTCAGGTGCCGGCGCGGGTTTCTCGGTTCTAGTCACAACCTCAGGGAGGACTGCCTCCTTAATGCTGGTCGCATCCTCAGCCAGGGCGACCTCTTTCTCTCCAGGCGGGTCAGCGGCCTGCAGTTCGGAAGAAGTTCTTAGCAGATCGTCTTGCTTCTGGAGGGAATCTAAATCCCTGATGATATCACTTACAGAGATGTTGTGAGCATCGACGGGGACCTGGTCGTTCGACTTGGGACAGGGAGTAATTAAACCCTCCGAAACCTCCTTCTCGCGCGACTTGCCCTGCTGGCTGTCCGCTCCCGGCTTCCCGAACGCTGCCTTATTCTTGGCCTTTCGCCTCTTCATCTTCTTCAAAAGCCTGTCCGCCGCGGACTCCTCTTTCTTCCTCTTCTTGATCGACTTCAGGTCGGTTGGCTTTGAGGAATCCAGGCTGTCCTCGACGTTCACTACCAAGGCTTGCTGGTCGCTCAGTTTGGGAGAGTCAACCGCCTCTCCCCCTTCGTCCCTTATTTTCAGATGGAAAACACCTGAAGGAGTAACCTCCATTTTGAAAGAGTCATCTCCATCACCCTTCGGGATGACGGCCTCCGAGTCCATTTTGTCCGGAGGAGGGAGCGGGTTGTTTCCTTTGTCGGAGAACGCTGGAGGATCAGCTGGGAGCAGGTTCGGGCAACTCGCCTCATTTTTAGTTGACAAGTCGATTGTCAGCTCGGGAAGCAGGTCGGTTGGTTTACTCGTGGAAGCAATCGTCACTGTATTATCGGGCCGCGTCTTCTTCTTCTTCTTCTCCTTCGGGCGGTCTCCCTCACGGTCTTTTTTGGGTTTCTGATGACCTTCAAACTGGGCCATTAAATCCACCATCTTTTTCGGGCTGTTCAATCTGAAAGTTCTAACCTCGAGAGGTGAGTAGTGACTCATGATAGCGTTGAACTTATGCGAAAATAGAAGCTTCCAGAACATTTATAACCCACAGGGCAAGATCGGCGCGGTTTCCAGCTAGAACTAATATTTTCGAAATCCTTTCAGAATTTGAAAATATGCTGGGATTATGTTTACCCAGAAGACCGCTTCCGAATAACATTACTCACAGACCGGGTGATCTGCAGATACAAGTCGCCCGGTTTAGGGTTTTACAATGTCCAACAGAATCAATCCACACAGACCGGACGGTCTGAGCATTCAGGTCGCCTCCGAAGATTGAAGGTCACCAAGGCCCAAGTCCAAAAATGGCAGACCGCGGTCTCAAGTCGGAGGCCGCTCGGGTTGTGCCATGAAAGCCATCAGGGTCCAAGTCTAGAAGGCAACTCGCGGTCTCAAGCTGGAGACCGCTTGGGTTACATTTGGAAGGCTAAAACAAGGCTCAAGACCAGGCGACAGGCCGCGTTCTCAAGGGCAAGCCGCGGTCTCAAGACGGAGACCACCCGGATTGTGCCGTGAAGATCAGAAAGAACCAAGTCCAAGAAGACAAGCCGCGGTCTCAAGTCAGAGACCGCCCAGGTGGCATCATCGCCTTGGTTGCAGCATCTCCAGCCCCCTCTACAAGACATGTTTACCCAGAAATCGGCGATCCTTTTCGAGGAGATTTTTTCGGCGTTTCTCCTACAGGTCATGCAGCTAGGGATCTCCTACCCGCCCAGCAGGGGCGGTCTCCTTCATTAGGTCATCCAGCCGGGGCGGCCTCCTCCTTTAGACCACGCGGGTAGGCGGTCTCATCCTTCAGACCGCGCGGGTAGGCGACCTCCCCCTTCAGACCCAGCAGGGGCGGCCTCCTCCTTTAGACCGCGCGGGTAGGCGGTCTCGTCCTTCAGACCGCGCGGGTAGGCGGTCTCGTCCTTCAGACCGCGCGGGTAGGCGGCCTCCCCCTTCATACCCAATAGGGGCGGCCTCCTCCTTTAGACCGCGCGGGTGGGCGGTCTCGTCCTTCAGACTGCGCGGGTAGGCGGCCTCCCCCTTTAGACCCAGCAGGGGCGGCCTCCTCCTTTAGACCGCGCGGGTAGGCGGTCTCGTCCTTCAGACCGCGCGGGTAGGCGACCTTCCCCCTTCAGACCGCCCATAGCGGGCGGCCTTCTCCTTCAGACCGCCCAAGGTGGCGGTCTCCATTGTTCAGACCACGCGGGTAGGGATCCGGTCACCGGCTCACCGGAGGTGACGACATCGACCCAGAACCTATAAATAGGACCCTCGACCATGAACAAAGGACATGCAAGTGGGGGGACAAAACCGACGGCTAGAAACAGTCAGACCGCACCAAGCTGCGACCTGTCCGGGCGACTTATCCGTGCGACCTGTCCGGGCAACCTGTCCGGGCGACCTCTGCGAACAGGCAAGGCGGCCTCGGCGACTAGTCCGGGCGACCTCGACAAACAGCCCGCGCGGCTTACTCTTTTCTTACCCGCAACTCTCCTGTATTTTCTCTTGTTTCCATGTACTAAGCATAACAAGCTGTAATACAGATTATTAAATAATGGGAAAGCCTGTCGCAGGAGTGGCATTTGCCGCGGCGGGCGAAGTCTGGCCTCGCCGCAAGCTAGCGGTCCTCTCTTCTTCTCTCTCACTCAGCTCTTCATTTGCGACTCAAGTAACCAGCTGCTCGACCACTTCCCCCTCTCATTCCTCTAGGATTGAGTGTCGAGGGCGTGGGGACGATTTTGGATTCAACAAGATAGACCGCAAGCGCAAGCCGCCAAGCCGCGCAGCTTCATTCTTTCCTCCCTTCTGTATCCCGTCACTGCCTGACCGATTATCCTGTACCCGGGCAGGCGGTTATTTTATCCCTGCCCATTCGGGCAGGCCCCCGAGCCTATAAATATTGGGCGGCGACGTTCCCAAGGCACGCACACTCAAATCCAGGAGCTCGTTTGTCTGAGCTGCGGTCTCGAGTTTCCCGTCTTGCGGATTGTCTGACCGGCCGGCTTCTGCTTTCCTGCACTTGTAACCCGCTGTAACCGCTTCTTCTTAATCAAAGGAAAGCCCGTCACAGGAGTGGCATTCGCCGTGACGGGCGAAGTCTTGCCTTGACCGCTGCCAGCAGTCTTAATTTTCTTACCTAAAAAGTTGACGGCAGCCCGCTGATGCGATATTTCGGCAAGTGCAACGGTCGCGCAAGTAATAAAGTTTGGGAATTGGATCCCCGAGTGTCGGTCTCTTGACGAATGCAGGTTGGGTGAACGAATCGTGTTGTGTGACTATTGTTACACAAGCGTAAACAAACACACAAAAAAGGGGGGTTTTGGTTGGGTTTTCCTACTCTTAACAACAATGAAGGAAATGTGGGTCGAAAGCACCGCTTCGCAAGGCGAGATGGATGCAACGGCCGCGATGCCGTGCTTCGTGAGGCGGATGGAGCGTGCTCTAGTGCGGGAAGGCCAGGGTTGCAAACACCTCTTCACAAACGCCGTTAGCTCTTGCTAACGCCGATCGAACACCTTGAGTGCGTGAGTGAGTGAGTGGAGGCAAAGCGATTCACAAGCAAGTAATGATGAAAAGAGAAGAAACATTCATTTCATTTAAACCAAACATCATGATATTCAAGTTTAAAAGATTCAAAGATTACAACGAAGGAGAGAGGAAAGAGATAACCAGTGGATAAAGACTAGCGACCATTCACGGTCGGAATGGTAGTTTGTCAAGCTACCTCCGGGCTCGGGCGGACTGTGCTTCCGGTGTAGAGAAACAATCACGATCTCTCTACGTGGTTCCATCGTCTTCTACCTCAGGATTCCTCTTCTTCTTACCGGACTAGAGTGGACAAACTGCTGCTTGATGGCTTGCGGATGGTGGAGAATGCTCCCGGACAATGGAGAAATGCTTGGAATGGTTGGAGAGGACTTCCCCTTGCGTAGGAGATGAAGTGGAGGTGTCCAGGGATGGAAATCGCCCGCGTACGGACTGCCAATCGCGCTCCCGGCGGCTCTATCCCGCCCTAAAATCGGAACAGGCAATATATAGGCGCTGGACTGAATACTGCGCACGGTCATTAGCGCACGACCAGTGGTCATGCGCACTGGAATTCTGCGATCGTGCGCGCTGCCTGGGCGGAGCATGAAATGAAAGAAATTTATAAAATACATGTTCGCACGACCAGTAACGCACGACCAGTGGTCGTGCGCACTATCGTAAATGGTCGTGCGATAAGCCAGACAGAACTCATAAAATGGGCGTTAAGTGCGCACGATCAGTGGCGCACGACCAGTGGTCGTGCGCTATAGAGCCAGTGATCGTGCGCAGTGTTCCTGTACAGAATTGTACCGGGAACACCTGCACGACTCCTGTTCCAGCATACAACACCTGTCTATCCACTGAAGGTGGCACTTAACACTGCATGAAAACTAGTAACGAAGATGAACAAGAAATAACACCAAAACGGGCCTAGAAGTGCACTTAGCATGGAGTATTAAATAGGAATGAAAACATGTCTAAAGTGAAGTGCAAAGACTAGAAAATCAGCCCAGATGAGTCCAAAAATGTGTATATAATTGGGACTCATCACACCCCCAGACTTACCTGTTTGCGCGTCCCGAGCAAACGAATTCGGCGGAGTGTGAAAATGGTGGTTAACAAAGAAAATTACACAAAGGGGTACAATGCGAAGTAACAAAAGCATGCAAATAGAAATTTAGTAAAAAGAGATTCTAACTATGCTAACTAATTTACGAAAGTATTAGAGCATAAGTAGAGATTTAGTTATACTCAGTTGGTGAATTATGAAGAATTCGAACGATCATGCCCGGTGTGAAAGTAACAAGACACTAAGGCGGGTGTTGCACACGGTCGGGGTTTAGGAATAACTCCGCTGAAATCCATCAACGTCGTGAACCATACGCTCGCCCGGTCACACTCTCTCCACGGCGTTAGCAAACTCACAAGTCAAATTAATAGAGCTTTTAGGATTATATTGGGGCTTAGGTTGCGGTATGATATTCAAATTTAAACATGATGGCTACGCAACCCAAGTGAGCTAACGGAACGCTGCACCACACAAAACCAAAAACAATGCTCGTGTGACACACCCCCAGAATTATCATGAAAACTAGGTGTGCAAACGGCCTACTTCACAATTACCAACAGATTTTATCTTTAGCTCGGAAGGATTTCTTTACGACATATTTCTTTTTCAGATTTTTTCTTTTAACAACATACTTTTCTTCTTTCACTTATCCTCCGGTTGGTGCAAATTCAGCAAAATAAAACGTGTTTTTCTTCATCACATCACAAAGATTTCAAAAATCACACCAAATCAAGAACATGAGTGCAGATAAACATCTATTTGGTTGCGAAAGTGGGCAAAGCTTCAGGCCTTGGTGAATGGAGGAGGAGCTGAACAAAAGAGTGGTAGGCACAATTTTGGCTTGCAAGAGTGAGCGAAAAGGACATGGAACGACAAGGCTCAAACTAGCCAAAAGGTGGCCTACATCACGTTTAACTCGACGAGTCGCTCTCGCCCATGCTTCGAGAGTCGCTTGGGGAAAGTTCTTAGCCCACGAGAAAGGTAAACCTTCCTCCCGACTCGAGCAACACAAGACTAGTGCTCGTACACACACAACACTGGGTTATCGTCAATTTCGTTCACATTCACCATTTGAGTATAACAAATCTAAATTTACGCAAAAATACTAAACATAAATTAGATGCATAGAGACAATCTAGTTCTACTCAAATTCTACTGCAGCATGCGGGTGCGACTAGAACACTGCTCGAGTCAACATCACACTCCAAATAGTAATTCCTAAGCTAACGTCCTATTTCACATTCCTAACCAAAATAATTTACTTGGAAACAACACAAATAGAAAAGCGCGCGCTCATGTGGGTGAAGTGGTTCATGAAGCGTGGAATAATGATGATGGCAATGAAAAATATAAGCAAATTTCTAGCATGCGGTGCAACTCGTACGCATAGTGGATAACACATGCTCTCCCCCAGACTTAATCTACACATTACATCACAAAATTGAAAGCTAGGAGGGAGAAGTGTTACCCAATGCTCAGAATTGAGCATACCGGAGGATTGGCGTTAATTTCGTGCACAATCCGCAGCATCCGCCAACACGAAGTACAAATCACACCTGCAAATGGTACAACTAAAAGCAGCAAAAATAGATAAAAAACTGAATTGAAACAAGTTAGAAAAACAAAAACAGCAAGTCTGGGTTGTCACCCATGGAGGTGAACCAGTTCCTGCGAATAAGATTAAGCAAATGCGCACATAACAGAAGGGACGAAATATGAAAACAAAATTCACAAAACGATGCCCAGATGAGCATCCAGAATCAAAGTGTTATTATTACAACAAAATAAAGTAAGCTCATACGACTCGAAGAGACATTAAAAAAAACAGCAACAAGAACAAGATAAGACTGAGATTGGCCTGCACACGGGGTGGACAAATCACTCATCGTCGCTGTCACTATCTAAAACAACGACGGACGGCGGAGGTCTGGATGAAGATGCGGCACGGCCAGGAGGTGGGGGAATATTCAGTCCTCCCCGCAAGGCTTGCTGATACACGAAGTCCGTCAGCCAATACTGGTTCACTTCCAAGTCAGAAAGGCGCTGGTTGAAGCTTGGGACCTCCGGTGCTCGTGAAGAACTACCTTACTCCTTGTGTTTCCGCTCCGGCTTGGATGACTGACGCCGCGGCTGCGGGAGGGCTATCTCTCGGTGAGTGGTCGGCGGCTCAGCCGGCTCTCCGTGCTCCTCATCAACTTGCCTCTCCCTAGGCGCATCACCTGGCATCACGACCACAAAACGCCTGCTACTCTTCTTCCCCACAACCCGCAGTAAATGAAAGCTCACCATGGTGGCCTTGGTGATGAAGGAGGGTGCAGTTACCTGCACCATCGGAGGCAGCTGACTCCAAACCCCCAATCCCTTAGCAATGCGAGTAATATAATATGCACCACCAATGGCACCAGTGAGACCGTAGGTGTCCTCGTGATGGAGGAAGAGAGCGAGCAAGTAGCCCAGATGCAAGGGCAGCCGGAATTCCATACTATATAAGCAGGTCAAATCTTGCCACCCCACGACATTCTGACTGAGAGCTCGGGCGACAAGAGAATGACTAGGAACATGCTGCAGGTATCAGAGAGCAGGCGCGACAATCCAGGTAAATTTGCTCTTCCTGGCAACATACTCTTCGTCACGACCTGTGAGGGCACACCACGCAGCACGCGGGGTGACGTCGTCAGGGAAGGAGATACTCGTACTCGAAAAATTAATCGCCGCAGCCTCCTACTCAGTGTAAAAACCTACGCTCACAGCCAACTCCGCCAGAGAAAGAGTGAAGACTCTCCCCATCATTCGGAAAGAACATTTTCCTGGACGTAGGCCGCAGGGCAGCAACTCCCACACGAACGTTGCGAGAAACTCCAATGTTAGCTCCCGGTAGCCGAGGTCATCACACTCAAACACCCTGCTACAGTGATCAAATGAATAACGAAGGCGGACGGCCTCCCCCAACTCGCCATTGTCGCCGATAGAATTAAGCTCGTTCCAATCGACTAAACGTTGGGACAGAAATGGCTTCTCCTTCAGTGAGTTGTATCGCCGTGTGTGCGAATCCTTAGAAAAGGTGGCCATTCGAGCAAGGATCTGAGCTGGAGAGGCAGAGGGACGGCCAGAGCGGTGGTAGGACTTGGCGAAATGGCGAGTACTGGAACTCATGGTGGGATTAGGGTAAGGGAAGGAGGAAGAACCGAAATGGGCTCACTGGAGGGAGGGAGGACGCACGATCAGCGAGCACCCAGCGGAAACGGCGCACGAATAGTAGCGAGAGGACGACGGGAGTGAAGACCTAGGATGCGCACACAGGGCTCGGGCGAACCATTTTTTATAAAGAAACTGGGCCGATCGCACGATCAATGATCGTGCGCAATAAATAATGCGCACGACCATCGATCGTGCGCGAAGGAAATTTTCTGGCGTCCAACTTCTTCATGAAAACTGAATCCACCGCACCTTATGAGCGTTCCAGGGTCCACCGCGCATGAGGGGCCAAACGCAGCCGTAATAAAAACTAATTTACAGAAAGAAAATAGGGTAGAAAGGAGAACAATGCAAATACGAAGAAAAAGATTAATCCTAGATAACTGTTGGGCTACATGTCCCCCCAACGGGACTTATTTAAGCGTTTTAGATGTATATTAACTGATAGGCTTATGATAGTGAAAATGAACAGGTAACTGTTCTAATACGCGTGTCGGTAGCGGGTACCGATATGGCGACAGAACAGTTACTCCTCTACACAAATGATAATACCTACTTAACGCAGGTAGAGGAAACAGAAGATAAGAAGAGAGGGGGGTATCCTCACTCAACTCACCAAACACATCCTTGCCTAGCAAGGTGTCGTCAACAGGGGGACAGCAGGAGGCGAAGGCAATGAGTGGGGCTTCCTCAACGGAGGGGGAATAATCCTCCTCACATGAAAGGATGCTCTCATCATTGACTTGAGCAAAAAGCTCCAAGTCCTCCTGAAGTACCTGTGAAGATTCAACCTGCACAGACTCCGATGAAGGAAGGGGATCAAGAAATAAAGAAGACGAAGAACATAAATAAACATCAATCGGGGGAGTGATCCCGGTCTCGCTCCCCTCAGGTTGGGAAAGTAAAATAATGTTTGCATTGTCATCAATGCTACAAGAATTGGTGGGATCAATGGTGGCCAGGCTTAGGATTTGGACTTCCTCCACCGGTGCTGTGGAAAACTCCTCTTCACCTAGAAGGTTGTCCTCCTCCGTAGGAGTAGGCACAATACTCAGATCAACCGCCTCATCCTGTGACGCATCATCGACAATGTCGTCAGTGACGAATGCAGTATGCACAACAGGGGGAAGAATAGTGCTCGGATAAAAGTCGAGCACCGATTCCTCACAACGAATCGAATCCACTAGAGGTGGTGGATGCACATGGAGAATAGGCTCAGCAATGTCGGTGCATAGATCAGCCGCACATCTAGTGACCGTATCCATGCCATTCCCTTCAAGATGTGAAGGTGACAAAGACACATAACCGGATGTTGAAGGTGTGCCGCCAGAGTTAGGGGTTGGGACGATCCGGATATCCGGCTCGTCATCCTCGTCCAATTGGCGAAAATACTCAGCACAGCCCTTCAAGACATGATCAGTGCTCCGACAAAACCGGCACTGCCTAGCGGATTCTTTGGCACAGCGGGTGCTGAAGCCGAAAAGAAGTAAGACGGTAAAGGCTCAGCAGAGTAGCCATAAGACTTACGCGCACCATATGGAGTACCCGACGAAGTCGGTGCTCCATATGCTGGGCTATAAGAATTATGCCTACTATTCTCCGTAGGGCATTCATCACTAGAGTGGGAGGTAGCTCCACACCAACGACAACGGAAATTAAGATGTGCCCACATAGTGTGAAGATAATACGATTCAAAATAATAATGCTATTGTGCAAAATACTACACCTAACAAAAATTACTAAAGCAACCTAATTAAAACAGGAAAATGGAATAAAAAGAAATAAGACAAAGAAATGCAATTTACAAATGGAAGGGCTTCTCTCTCAGGTTCTCCCTTTCCAGAAAACTCACACGACTGTGTTCCCCGGCAACGGCGCCAAAAACTTGATGCGATATTTCGGCAAGTGCACCGGTCGCGCAAGTAATAAAGTTTGGGAATAGGATCCCCGAGTGTCGGTCTCTTGAGGAATGCAGGTTGGGTGAACGAATCGTGTTGTGTGACTATTGTTACACAAGCGTAAACAAACACACACAAAAAAGGGGGGTTTTGGTTGGGTTTTCCTACTCTTAACAACAATGAAGAAAATGCGGGTCGAAAGCACCGCTTCGCAAGGCTAGATGGATGGAACGGCCGCGATGACGTGCTTCGTGAGGCGTATGAAGCGTGCTCTAGTGCGGGAAGGCGAGGGTTGCAAACACCTCTTCACAAACGCCGTTAGCTCTTGCTAACGCAGATCGAACACCTTGAGTGCGTGAGTGAGTGAGTGGATGAGTGGAGGCGAAGCGATTCACAAGCAAGTAATGATGAAAAGAGAAGAAACATTCATTTCATTTAAACCAAACATCATGATATTCAAGTTTAAAAGATTCAAAGATTACAACGAAGGAGAGATGAAAGAGATAACCAATGGATGAAGACTAGCGGCCGTTCACGGCCGGAATGGTAGTTGTCAAGCTACCTCCGGGCTCGGGCGGACTGTGCTTCCGGTGTAGAGAAACTGTCACGATCTCTCTACGTGGTTCCGTCGTCTTCTACCTCAGGATTCCTCTTCGTCTTACCGGACTGGAGTGGACAAACAGCTGCTTGAGGGCTTGCGGATGGTGGAGAATGCTCCCGGACAATGGAGAAATGCTTGGAATGGTTGGAGAGGACTTCCCCTTGCGTAGGAGATGAAGTGGAGGTGTCCAGGGATGGAAATCGCCCGCGTACGGACTGCCAATCGCGCTCCCGGCGGCTCTATCCCGCCCTAATATCGGAACAGGCAATATATAGGTGCTGGACTGAATACTGCGCACGGTCATTGGCGCATGACCTGTGGTCATGCGCACTGGAATTCTGCGATCGTGCGCGCTGCCTGGGCGGAGCCTGAAATGAAAGAAATTTATAAAATACATGTTCGCACGACCAGTAACGCACGACCAGTGGTCGTGCGCACTATCGTAAATGGTCGTGCGATAAGCAAGACAGAACTCATAAAATGGGCGTTAAGTGCGCACGATCAGTGGCGCACGACCAGTGGTCGTGCGCTATAGAGCCAGTGATCGTGCGCAGTGTTCTTGTACAGAATTGTACCGGGAACACCTACACGACTCCTGTTCCAGCATACAACACCAGTCTAGCCACTGAAGGTGGCACTTAACACTACATGAAAACTAGTAACGAAGATGAACAAGAAATAACACCAAAACGGGCCTAGAAGTGCACTTAGCATGGAGTATTAAATAGGAATGAAAACATGTCTAAAGTGAAATGCAAAGACTAGAAAATCGGCCCAGATGAGTCCAAAAATGTGTATATAATTGGGACTCATCACCCGCAGCTTCCGATTCCCTTCAGAGGTGCGATTTCGGACTTATAGAGATGTTGTGAGCATCGACGGGGACCTGGTCGTTCGACTTGGGATAGGGAGTAATTAAACCCTCCGAAACCTCCTTCGCGCGCGACTTGCCCTGCATGCTGTCCGCTCCCGGCTTCCCGGACGCTGCCTTATTCTTGGCCTTTGGCCTCTTCATCTTCTTCAGAAGCCTGTCCGCCGCGGACTCCTCTTTCTTCCTCTTCTTGATCGACTTCAGGTCGGTTGGCTTTGAGGAATCCGGGCTGTCCTCGACGTTCACTACCAAGGCTTGCTGGTCGCTCGGTTTGGGAGAGTCAACCGCCTCTCCCCCTTCGTCCCTTATTTTCAGATGGAAAACACCTGAAGGAGTAACCTCCATTTTGAAAGAGTCGTCTCCATCACCCTTCGGGATGACGGCCTCCGAGTCCGTTTTGTCCGGAGGAGGGGGCGGATTGTTTCCTTTTTCAGAGAACGCTGGAGGATCAGTTGGGAGCAGGTTCGGGCAACTCGCCTCATTTTTTATTGACAAGCCGATTGTCAGCTCGGGAAGCAGGTCAGATGGTTTACTCGTGGAAGCAATCGTTATTGTATTATCGGGCCGCCTCTTCTTCTTCTTCTTCTTCTCCTTCGGGAGGTCTCCCTCACGGTCTTTTCCGGGTTTCTGACGACCTTCAAGCTGGGCCATTAAATCCACCATCTTTTTCGGGCTGTTCAATCTGAAAGTTCTAATCGCGAGAGGCGAGTAGTGACTCATGATAGCGTTGAAGTTATGCGAAAATAGAAGCTTCCAGAACATTTATAACCCACAGGGCAAGATCGGCGCAGTTTCCGGCTAGAACTAATATTTTCGAAATCCTTTCAGAATTTGAAAATATGCGGGGATTATGTTTACCCAGAAGACCGCTTCCGAATAACATTACTCACAGACCGGGTGATCTGCAGATACAAGTCGCCCGATTCAGGGTTGTACAATGTCCATCAGAATCAATCCACACATACCGGACGGTCTGAGCATTCAGGTCGCCTCCGAAGATTGAAGGTCACCAAGGCCCAAGTCCAAAAACGGCAGACCGCGGTCTCAAGTCAGAGGCTGCTCGGGTTGTGCCATGAAAGCCATCAGGGTCCAAGTCTAGAAGGCAACTCGCGGTCTCAAGCTGGAGACCGCTCGGGTTAAATTTTGAAGGCTAAAACAAGGCTCAAGACCAGGCGACAGGCCGCGTTCTCAAGGGCAAGCCGCGGTCTCAAGACGGAGACCACCCGGATTGTGCCGTGAAGATCAAAAAAAACCAAGTCCAAAAAGACAAGCCGCGGTCTCAAGTCGGAGACCGCCCAGGTGGCATCATCGCCTTGGTTGCAGCATCTCCATCCCCCTCTACGAGACAGACCGCAAGCGCAAGCCGCCTAGCCGCGTGGCTTCTTTCTTTCCTCCCTTCTGTATCCCATCACCGCCTGCCCGATTCTCCTGTACCCGGGCAGACGGTTATTTTATCCCTGCCCATTCGGGAAAGCCCCCGAGCCTATAAATAGGGGGCGGCGACGTTCCCAAGGCACGCACACTCGAATCCAGTAGCTCGCCTGTCTGAGCTGCGGTCTCGAGTTTCTCGTCTTGCGGATTGTCTGACCGGCCGTCTTTTTCTTTCCTGCACTTGTAACCCGCTGTAACCGCTTCTTCTTAATCAAAGGAAAGCCCGTCACAGGAGTGGCATTCACCGTGACGGGCGAAGTCTGGCCTTGACCGCTGCCAGCGGTCTCAATTTTCTTACCTAAAAAGTAACCGGCAGCCCGCATCCTCCGATTCCCTTCGGAGGTGCGATTTCGGACGCAACAATACAGTTGGTTGGTAATAAGGTATTTAGCTCGAAAGGAGACCTAAACTTCAAACATCCATAACTTTTGATCCGGTTGTCCGATTTTCGCCCACAATACCTTATCGGAATGAGATCGAAGCCCTAAATCCAATGGAGAACAATTTTAACACATTCAAGCTCGTTTAGAGGTCTATATACAGTGGGTTGTACTGGTAATGCGAGATTTAGCTCCAAATGACACATAAATTTCCAAAATGAAAGAATTTTAAATGCGGTTTGTAGTGAAAGTGAGAGATTTAGCTACAAATGACACTCAAACTTTATACAGCAATAGCTTTTGATCCGGTTGTCTGATTTTACCCCCATAACATCTTTTAGGAATGAGCTAGGAGCACTACATTCATTGAAGCACAAGTTTTACCCATTGCAGTTCATTTAGTTGTCGATAGATAGTGGGTTGCACTGGTAATGCGAAATTTAGCTTCAAATGACACCTAAACTTGAAACATCCATAACTTTTGATCAGGTTGTCTGATTTGTACCCACAAAACCAATTCGAAATGAGATTTGAGCCCTACATTTAATGAACATCAAGTTTTACCCAATCTAGTTTATTTAGTGGTCGATATACATTGAGTTGCAGTGGTAATATGGGATTTAGCTCCTACTGACACCTAAACTTCAAACAGCTATAACTTTTGATCCCGTTGTCTGGATTTTGCCCAAAACACCTTTTCGGAATGAGCTCAGAGCCACACATCCTATGGAGAATAGGATTTACTCGATCGAGTTCATTTAGTGGTCGACGGATAATGGATTGCAGTTGAAATGAGGGATTTTCCTCCAATTGACACCTAAACTTCAAATATCCATAACTTTGATCCGGTTGTCTGATTTTTGCAAACAACACCTTTTAGGAATGAGATTGGAGCCCAACATACAATGGACAACAAGTTTTTTACATTCCAGTTTGTT
This sequence comes from Dactylorhiza incarnata, assembly GCA_033032865.1. Lineage (NCBI taxonomy): Eukaryota > Viridiplantae > Streptophyta > Magnoliopsida > Asparagales > Orchidaceae > Dactylorhiza > Dactylorhiza incarnata. Next base: position 20,577,716 of record JAWHQI010000004.1, read on the forward strand.
TAGTGGTTGATCTACAGTGGGATGCAGTGATAATGAGGGATTTAACTCCAGTGGTAATGCGGGATTTAACTCCAAATTATACATAAACTTCAAGCAGCCAAAACTTTTGATCTGATTGTTTGATTTTTGCCAACAACACTTTTTTGGAAAGAGCTCGTATTCTCCATCCAACAGAGAATAAGATTTACCCATTCAAGAATAAGGCAACACCTTTCCGGTTGTCCGATATTCGCCCACAATACCGTTTCGGAATGAGATCGGAGCCCTAAATCCAGTGGAGAACAATTTAAACCCATTCCAGCTTGTTCAGAGGTCGATATACAGTGAGTTATGGTGGTAATATGAGATTTATCTCCAAATGACACATACACTTTGTCACAACCCGCATTTTCTCCAAGTTTAAATATATCAGAGTAAGGGAAAATGCGCGTCATGATGCCACGTCAGGCAGGAGACAACTGCTGACGTTCAGGCTGAAACTCATCTCTTTCTTTATTTAACACAGACTTATAAGTTGTTTATCATTTGAAAACATTTGTTTGATTTTGGAGTAAGAAATGTGTCCCTCAGTTCGTGGATCATCTAGTCCACCGTAGAAAATATAAATATTAGCAGCGGAAAACTATTTAATTCATTTCATTTAAATGCCCTATATATAGATAATGACTTAATAAGCAGAATGATATGCATTTAACTATGTTTAGTATATGTACGAAATTACTTTTAATTGACTTAAAATATCCATATTTGTTTAGAAAACATGTCATGCAGATAGAAGGAAATCATTTTATAACTACAATGCACCTAATCATAAATCATTCTCAGAGAGCAAGTAAAGTAGAAGTAGTAGCAATAACCAAAAAAAAGGTAAAGCGTACAGTCAAAGGGCACAATGGGCGTCAACAACCTGACACCAACCCATTGGCTTCAAAACCCAAGTCTAAACATAAGAGGGACTAACTAAAAGCTACCTCGCAGAAGCGGGGTACAAAAGCTATAACTGCTCCCAGGGGCTCCAAGCTAAACTCTAGCTGCTACAGCCCTGAACCTGAGGCATTCAATAAAAACAAAGAATGCCTCAGCAATGAATGTGCAAGTGGCAATAAAGGAAAGGAAACTCAGCAAACCTCTGTGACAACAGAGGCGAACTCTGCACGGGGTCAGTATGCAAATAAACAATAAGGTATAATCGACAATAATACAAAAACTCACTAAAAGAAAGCGCACCCACAGGGGAGAGGTAAGCCTGTGTAAACAAAGAATGCTCATTTATTTATATCATAATTCAATTCATCTTTATTTGTAATAGAGACTGATCAGCTCAGACAATCAGGAAGCACCGTACCGGGGAATAAATCTACCACGTGTACAACCTTCGAAAGGAAGCACCATGACGGGGGCACACCTCCCCACTCACAGCCTTCATATGGAAGCACCATGTCGGGGGCACACCTCCCCGCACACAGCCTTCATAACTACTATCGGGAAACACTGTACCGGGCACAACTCCACCACGCGTACAGCTTTCATAAAACATTATCTTATTGTATATGTGTATTTAACTATGCAATAAGTCAAACAAAATACCAAAGAACGGGTTCAGGAGAAGGGGAAGTTCTTTACCCTCCGTCATCCGAATAGTCAAATTATCATATTTATGATTTCAGTTAATACCCTTAAGACAATCGCAGACCAACTTCCTCGGAAATCAGCAAGTCATACAAGGACGGGACCCATTTACTATAAGGAAACCTCACGGCAGGACCGAAGAAAACACAAGGTAAAAAGGTCAGGAATAATCGCTATCGCCGCTATCTTCGGGCGGGGCGATAGCTTTCAGAACCCGTTTTCCCTACAGATTTCAATGAAAATTCTTATCCTAACTCTAAATTTCATGACTCTCCTGTACAACAAAATTATAGGAAAAAGACATAAACCAAAAAGATCAAGAACACCTACAGGGCTTGAAATGGACAATAAACTTCAATGGAAGAAGGGGCAACCCATTGATCATCTACCCGTCATATCCAAATAACTCGTAAACACCAAAGATTAGCTAAAACATCTAATAACTGAATGATCAAAAACTGGAACTCAAAACGAAAATTCAAGAAAGGCTAGCAAGAGAAACGCCACTTGCCTTAACTTGCGGGAAAACCACGACCGATCTCCAAATCGAAGATCCACGCCAAGGAAGGAGGGAGGACACCAAATCTGCCATTAATGGGTCAAAACGGAGGTTAAGGCCAAATACCCTAACGCCAAACTTACATGAAACGAGGGAACCTTACCGCCAAAACGAAGAGCACGCCGAGAGCTTTCCGAATCTCTGCTCCGACGGCGATTCCGTCCACTAGAACTCCGATGGCGGCAATCCAAAGCTCTCCAAAAAGAGAAACCTTCTCTCTCTCTTTCTAACTTATGACGGCGGAAAAGCAAATGAAGGAGGAGAAGATGGTACGGTGCCTTTAGGGTTAATCAGATTCCTATATTATATAATATATATATATATATAATTATATTTTATTCTTAAAAACACCATTTACGACACCAAATCAAATCAACTCCGATTCCGACGAAATTCGCGCCATAGCTAAATATTGGCGCTGCGGAACCGACAGCGAAGTCGAAATCAACTTCCGACTCGCCAAACTCGAGTTATGATTTTTCGAAGTTAAATCCTTTATAATTCTGACAAAACTCGTCGAGGCCTCAAATTAGCTCGGAACGCCACGAAACTTCATATTCGTGACTAAAATTAATCATATTAATTTTCTAAACTCTGACGTCTTATTTTTGTTGAGTTCGAAATCTGGTCACCACGACCTACGGTTCAAAACATACGCTAACGGTGACCCACCGTTAACTAAACGCCGACGTAACGCCCTTATGTCATTCGACGTCACTATCGCTATTAAAATAATTATCGAAAATTCTGGGGCGTTACACACTTCAAAATGGCAGAATTTTTAATGTGGGTTGGAGTGAAAATGAGAGATTTAGCTGTAAATTACACTCAAACATAAAACAACAACAACTTTTGACGCGGTTGTCTTATTTTACCCCATAACACCTATTCATAATGAGCTCGGAGCACTACATTCATAATAGCATGAGTTTTACCCACTCCAGTTCATTTAGTTGTCAATATATTGCTGGTTGTAGCGGTAATGCGAAATTTAGCTCCAAATTACACCTAAACTTCTAACAGCCATAACTTTTGATTTGAATGTTTGATTTTTGCCTACAACACCTTTTCGGAATATGCTCGGAGGCATACATCCAATGGAGCACAATTTTAAACCATTCCAGCTCATTTTAGTGGTCAATATACAGCGGTTTGCAATGGTAATGAGGGATTTAGCTCCTCCTGACACATAAACTATAACAACCATAACTTTTGATCTGGTTGTCCGATTTTTGCGCACAATACCTTTTTGGAATGAGATCGGAGCCCTACATCCAATGGAAAACAAGTTTTACCCATTCCAGTTTGCTTAGTGGTCAATATACAGTTGGTTGGTAATAAGGTATTTAGCTCGAAATGAGACCTAAACTTCAAACATCCATAACTTTTGATCCGGTTGTCCGATTTTCGCCCACAATACCTTTTCGGAATGAGATCGGAGCCCTAAATCCAATGGAGAACAATTTTAACACATTCAAGCTCGTTTAGAGGTTGATATACAGTGGGTTGTACTGGTAATGCGAGATTTAGCTCCAAATGACACACAAATTTCCAAAATGAAAGAATTTTAAATGCGGTTTGTAGTGAATGTTGAGTCCAAAGATGTACCCCCGCGGTTTGCGACTAGAAAAGCGGAGGTTGCGGACTGTCGGTTACTTAGAAAGAAGAGAATGAGACCGCTAGCAGCGGTCGAGGCCGAACTTCGCCCGTCACGGCAAATGCCACTCCTGTGACGGGCTTTCCTTTGATTAAATTGAGAAGGTTACAGCGGGTTACAAGCGCAAGCCGGCCGGTCAAGCAGGTCGCAAGACAGGGAACTCGAGTCCGCAGCTCAAACAAGCGAGCTCCTAGATTCGAGTGTGCGTGCCTTGGGAGCAGTGCCTCCCCCTATTTATAGGCTTGGGGGCCTGCCCGAATGTGCAGGGATAAAATAACCGCCTGCCCGGGTAAAGGAGAGTCGGGCAGGCGGTGACGAGATACGAGGGAAGAGAAAGAGTCCGCGCGGTCTGACGGCCTGCACTTCCGATCTGAGTTGGCCAAAGGTTTGAAGATGTTATGACCAAGGAGACAGCATAGTCCGAGCGGTCTCTTATATGAGGCCGCGACTTGTCCTCCGGGTTTGAACCTTGATATTCTTCATGATGTAACCTGAGTGGCCTCTGTCTTGAGACCGCAACTTGAGTTCTTGCCTCGAGCTTTTGACAATCTTGGGAGTGGCCAGGAGTGTTACCAAACCGCCCGGGTTGACTTTCTTTGGTCAGAAGGCGGCTTCTCTTGGGATTACCCGACCTTGCCTGTCAAGCCGCCCGGCCCGGGCTGTCAAGCCGCCCGGCCTGGGAGAGGTTCTACTTTAGTAGCGGTTTGCCGGGTAAACATAATCCCCGCATATTTTCAAATTCCAAAGAGATTTCGAAAATATCAGTCTTGCCCGGAGACCGCGCCCGACCTGCCAAAATTTATATAAGGGTCTGAGAGCCCCCCTCTTTTATCTTCATAATCCTTTCGAGACCACGGGGAACTATTCGCCAGCTGCGGTCAGATTTCTGAAGTCCGATTTCTTGAGTTCGACAATGAATGTTTTAAATAACTTCGCCAGCCGGACGGGCAAAGATAACGACCAGAAGAAAGGTGATAAAGGAAAGGAGGACGAGCGGAAGAGGAGAGAGGAGCAGAGAAGAAAAGACCAAAAGAGAAAAGAATGGTTTGAGAAAGAGCAGGCCGAGAAGGAACAGGCCGAGAAGGCCAGAGCTGAGAGGGGGCTGGCTGAAAAGGCCAGGGCCGAGAAGGTGCTGGCCGAAAAGGCCAGGGCCGAGAGGGAGCTGGCTGAAAAGGCCAGGGCCGAGAAGGAACAAGCCGAGAAGGCCAGAGCCGAGAGGGAGCTGGCTGAAAAGGCCAGGGCCAAGAAGGAACAGGCCGAGAAGGCCAGAGCTGAGAGGGAGCTGGCCGAAAAGGCCAGGGCCGAGAGGGAGCTGGCCGAAAAGGCTGAGGTTGAAATGGAGTTGGCCAGGCAGGCCGCAGAAGAGGAATTAGCTAGGCAGGCTGCTTCGGACATGCAACAACCCGCCACAGAGTTGGTGGTTTCAAGTCTCCCGGAACAACCCGAAGCGGGTGGTTCTAAAGCTCTCCCTCCAGACGTATACATGTTCCTTAGTTCCTATATCGACCTACGAGAAGGGGGAGAGTCCGCCCCTCCAGTTACTCTGCTGAAAGGAGGGGAGCCCGCTGATGTTGATAAAGCAGACTCCAACCAGGTCGCTTCCAGGACTGACGACGTGGCCCCCTCCTTCGCGATGGACATTACTCCTTCCGGGGAGCATCGCTTACTAATAAAAGTTGGGGAGGAAGGAGCGGCCAATTCTTCAACACCGGGCGGATTGGAAGAGGATGAGGCGGTCACATCTCAGAGGTCACGCGAGTTGATCCTCACCTCGACAGATGCGGCAGGAGAGCTCAGTCGGTCTCATCCGCCTGACTTACCGTCCGCCAAGAAGAAGAAGAGGAAGAGGGCTGAGACGATAGCCGAGCAGATTGCTAGGAATGCCGGAAAACTGAAGGTCAAGAATAAGTCAATCTCAAAGAAGTTCGGCGCGGCTAGCCTTCAGTTCAAGCCGTATGAGAAAGAGGTATCTGAGGGGCAGGTTACTCCTTCGGACAGGCCGGAAGAGATAAACCTGAATTCTGTGGAAAGTTTTTCCATGAGTGCTGTTTTTAATGATATGGATACACTTGTGCAGCAGGATAGACTTCTTGGCAGCCCGATCACTAGCACTGACGTTGTAGACCTTGTTGCTGACGAGGACAGCACTGGGGAGGCCGTGGCGAAGGTCGACGCCATTAGAACCGGGATGCAGCTGTTGAAGGCGAAGGCGGAGTCAATGAGAGGTTCCTTTGTCAAGTCGCAGCAGCTCGATCCTTTCTCGACAGGTAAACAGATCTTGAATTTCCGTCCCATCCGCTTCTTTCGATCGCGGCCTTGTAAGATGCAAAATGTTCTATTGTTGAACCCGCCGTCGAGCTTTTTTCCATCCGCGGCTCAGACCTCCGCGGCTAGACGAAAGCTCAATGAAAGATTGTGGAGGGTGCAGCGGCAAATGATGGACCCTGAACAGTCGCGGCGGCCTGTCCTCCCAAGCATTAATTCTGTTATACCTTGTGCATAGATTTGTTCGGTTGTAATTGTTCTCTACCCGCTTTATTTCTAACCGCTTTATACCTTTTGCCTAGATTTCTAACACGATTGTGGGACGGTGAAGGTGATGTTGAAAGAGAGGGAAGAGAAGGAAAGAGCTGTGCGAGCTGGTCTTGAACTTAGTTTGGAGATTGAGAAGAAAGAGAAGGAGATTCTGATGGCTCAGTTGGAGGCCGAGCGAGCTGAAAGAGTGGTCGACCGGACTGAAATGCTGTCATTGGAGAAGGCTTTTCAGGAGCGGGAGAAAGCTCTTAAAGAAGAGGTTGCCGCGGCGCGGGGCCAAATCGCTGTGGCGCTCGAGCGGCTTGATAAGGAGAAGAAGGCGAACAACAAACTTGAGGATGACCTGAAGCACTACAAAGATAATTTCTACAATTTAACCCGGTCGATTAATAAGGGTCAGCGAACCACTTTAGCCACCTTGACTGTCGGAGAGACCTCAAATCCTCCAGCGGCCAAGGAGACTGGCCGGGTTACCTTTCCTAATGAGGCTGCGGCGTCGCGCGCTATTCCGGCTGCCCGGGTAGAGCGCGATGCCGCGCGGCTTCATAGTACTTTTCAGCTAATGCATAAAAGCATGAATTCTTTGTATGGGCTTCTAATTCAAGCCGGTGACCAGACCGCACGACTGCATAGGGAAGACGTTCCTCCGGAAGATCCCCAGCCATGAATGGCTTTCAATTCGGACAATGTTGTTTGTAATATTATTTGCAGTCTTCAGACTTATGACAGTCTTCTTGATGATATGCGCGGTTTAATGTTTCTGATACTCGTGATCTGTATTTATGTCATAACGCTGGGCGATCTGTTTGCTTGAATGGATTTATAGTCCGCGCGATTTATGTATGTATTTCTTCCTTGAGAACGAGCAGCTTGATGTTTACCATTATATTCCTCTATTTTCTAAGCTAGGGAATGTCCGTCCTGAAGATAGTAAGCTTCCCTTCATCCCGCTACTTCCAATCGGGTGGATTGTTTTTACTAAAACTTGTCTGTCTTGTAGCTGCCCATATGGTTCCTTTGAACAAACCAGTCACGCCGTCCGTCCCGGTTTTGACTCAGAGGGAGAGGAAGGAAAGGAGAAAATGGACAGATGGGACGGACTCATCTGAAGATGAGGGCCCGGTTTCCCTGGAGGAATTCGAACTCCTCCGGTCTTGTAGGAATCTGCGCGACTTGAAAGGCAAGGCGACAGTCTAATGGCATAAGGACGAGGCCACCGTTCAAATCTCCACCGCGCTCCCTTTCTGGGGGAGCGGAAACGTTGGCCGCCATGCGCTAGCCGCCGGTGCGGCCTTGTATGGCTGGAAGAATCTAAGGAAGTTGAAGAGGGTTCCCGAAGAAGAACTCGCCAACGTGGCCGCGCAAGCCGGAGCTTGGGGTTTTATAGCTAACCACTTTATGGCTCTGGCATACAAGCGGCTTGTGTCGGCGCAAGTGTATGCGGAGAAGAAAATTGAGGAACTAACCGAAGAGGTCACTCGGTTAAATAAAATTGTGGAAGTAAGTTGGTGATTAACTGCGGCTTGTCTTTTTTCTGGCCGCACGGCCTGATTCTGTTCCCCTTCTTTATAGGATAAATATATCCTGAAAACCCGGATTTCCAAGATGAAGTCTTCTCTCTTATTTCTGATGGGGTCGACGGCGCCTTGAACATTCTGAGGGAACGAGATGGTCTGTCCACCGGTTTTAAAGATGTGACCTTTCCGGATGTCTTTCCCCATCTTTCAGATCAGTACGAAGAACTCCAACGGAAAAAGAGAGGGAAGGACCCGGCTGAGTCTGGTGACGACTCGCCAGAGATAGGGAAAGATAAAGATGGGTCCGCTGCGGCTGATAATGAAGCCGCCGAGTAGGAGGATATTGAAGACGCCGCGGTCGGTGGAGCTGCTCCTGAAGATACAGCTGTTAAAGAAGAAAAAAGTTCATCTTCCAGTTCGGGTTCATCTTACAGCCGGTCCGTGCGGACCGGTGATAGCAGTTCTTCAAGCTTTTCATCATCTAGCGAAGGTTACTCTCCAGAGATGAACGTTGATGGCGATTCGCCGGAGGTGGACTCAAACTCTCCTGCTAAAAAGAAACATAAGTCGAGCGAATAGTTCTTTTCTTTTTTTCTTTCCTCTTAGAAAGTTGTATGATAACCAACCGGTCTTATTTTGTTAACCGAGCGGTTTAAGTTAAATGTAAAGACTTGTTGATAGTGAATGGAATGTTACCTGTTTAGCTGTTCATTGTTTGTAACTTACTTGTGTTCGATGCGATCTCATTCCTTTTCAATTTTTATTTCTTTTTACCAAGTCGCGCGATTTGTCATAAGGCCGGTTGAATAATTAGCCTCGGATTCTCAGCAAATATATAGAACTACCTTGTCATAACATAAGCTGTCCGCACGGCCTGATTTTTAATGAATCGAATACTTCCTGTGGAATTCTCGATGAGCTCGTATGGTTTAAATCTTAATCCGAACGGACAGAAAGACAGACTTTCAATCTCGATACAATAAATCAAATTTTTTATAAAGAGATCCTGATGAATCCCGAACGGTATAGAGATTAATCCGTGCGGACAGGAAGATAGGCCATTATGATGAACCGGCAGATCAATTATTTTCAAAATAATTCTTTGATAAATCTGAGCGACCTGGAGACTAATCTGATCGGGTAGAGAGACTTTCGATCCTGTTTCAATAACCCATAATGTATTCGAGCGACTTGAATTTCAACCCGGGCGGATAAGGGTATAAATTCCCAAACTTGCCTCTGTCAATTAATCGTGGCATCATAACGAATTCGAACACTCTGAGCATCAAACCGATCGGTTCGAAGGAGCACTTTAAGTTTGATCCAATAATTTAATCATTTTTGAGGAACTCGTTACGAACTTGAGCGGCATGAATATTAGCTCGCACAGACAGAAATCTGGGTTCAGTTCGATGAACTTATTGACCGGCTTAATGAAGAACGGACAACCGTTATTTAATACAAGTGCTGTCAACCCGTTGTTTAGGAAATTGTCAATCCGCGCGATCAATAATTTTAATCCCTCAACGATATTTAAAGAACCTTTAAGTTATAATCAAGTCCAAGCGGCCAGAATATATCTCTGGTGACCAAATAACGATCAACTTTTGAAGACCAGAATCTACCAACTCGAATTATTTGGATGTAATCCATACGACTCATGATGTTGTTGAAGTAATTCCTGATCGCTCGGTTAGAACGTCGAACTGCTGTCTAATTACAGATCACCGACCTGGTGACTCAAGCTGCCGGATGTATACCTGCTTATCAAACCGGACGGTTTAATAATTCAAACCGCTCGGCTTGAATATTATGTGGGCCTAGACGGCGAATATTGCTTTCCTCAAGCGGTCATGAGGGTTGTAAATGACTAGACTGCTCTCCCCGCCTGGGGTTACAAGCTGAGTTGATCAATTGGGCAGGTGTGGTTATGCCGTGGGGGCTCTACCGGCATTGCTTTCCTCAGAAGGATCAACTCAGTTGTGGGTTGTGAACGACTCGACTGCTCTCCCCGCCTGGGGTTACAAGCTGAGTTGATATTTGGGCAGGTGTGGTTATGCCGCAGGTGCTCTACCGACATTGCTTTCCTCAGAAGGATCAACTCAGTTGTGGGTTCCGCCCAGGCGTCGCTTGAGAGTACCTTGGAGTATTCGATGGTTATAGACTAAGATGATCAGTTGGGCAAGTATGGTTATGCCGCGGGAGCTTTACCGACATTGCTTTCCTCAGAAAGATCATCAAAACTATAACTATATCTCTTTCGGGGTATGATAGAGCTAACAATCACCCGGACCTGGTGCGTTAGATATCAACCGAGATCTGAGATTCTGAAGACCACCGCACGGGAATTGGCAAGCTGCCACTACACATGTGCAAAAACTCCCCGCTACATGTGGTCGACGTGGGCTTACACTAATGACTACAATCCGAGGGGGTTCAAGCAGAATTCAGCGATGTCTCCGCGGTTCAGTGAGTTTGATATATAAAGAAAGTAAGAAAAATTTAGACAAGAAGAAGTGTCAGTATGGGGCTTTTCATCGAATATCTAAAAAATGCTTAAAATGAAGAAAACATTTTTTAAGGATAAAAACGTTTGAGATCGTCATCGCTCCAAGTGCGTGAGATGTCTTCTCCATCGCTTGTTTGGAGGCGGTAGGCCCCATTTCTCAAGGCTTCCTTGATGATGAATGGCCCTGCCCAGTTGGGATTCAGCTTTCCAACATTGCCAGATCTGGCTGCAGCATCTACCTTCTTTAGTACCAAATCCCCGACTGCAAACTGTTTTACCCTGACATTCTTGTCAAAGTATTTTGCCAATCTTCGCTTTACTTCGGCTTGCCTCATAGCTGTTTCATCTTGCAACTCTTCGATCAAGTCCAAGCTATACTTGATAGCCTCTTCATTTTCATCTATCCATGCTTCTCCTCCTTCCTTTTCATATACCACTCTTGGAGTGGCCACCTCAAACTCTATAGGAACAACAGCCTCCGAGCCATGGGATAGTTTGAATGGTGTCTCTCCCGTAGCGGAGATGGAGTGGTACGAAGAGTCCAAAGGATAGAAGGGAGTTGGTCTGCCCAATTTCCTCTTTGATTCAAGACCCTCTTCATCAAGAGTCGCTGAATCTGCCGATTCGCTGCTTCTACCTGACCATTTGTCCTTGGATGATACACTGAAGCAAACCGAAGATCAATCCCCACCTGATCGCAAAAGTTTATCATCTCTGGGTTGTTAAATTGCGGACCATTGTCAGTGACAATCGCTAGCGGAATTCCATGCCGGCAGACTATCTCTCCCCAGATGAAGTTCCGGATAATTTGAGTTCTGGTTTTTGCCAATGCTTTTGCCTCAATCCACTTGTTGAAGTAGTCGATCATCACTATGATAAAACGACGCTGGCCACTGGCTATCGGGAAGGGTCCGATAAGATCCATCCCCCATACTGCAAAGGGCCACAACGCTGTTATTGATCTGAGTGACTGAGCAGGCAAATGCTGAAGAGGAGCGAACTTTTGACACTGAACACACCGCTTGGCAAATGCTTCAGCATCCTTTCTCATGGTTGGCCAAAAATATCCTTGCCTCAAAATCCTATTTTCCAATGTCTTTGCTCCCGAGTGACTGCCGCACTCCCCAGAATGGACTTCTTGTAGTATAGTGGGTATCTCCTCTTCCGAGACGCATCGAGCCAAAGGAGAGATGAGAGTTTTTCGATACAAGATTCCAGCCACCAAGCAATAATAAGCCGCTTTTCTTCTGAATCTCCTTCTATCTTTGATAGATTCGTGGAACTCTCCTTTTGTCAGGTATAATTCATAAGGATCCATCCAGGAAGGATGTTGATCGATTTGCATTAGTTCCCCCTCCTCTATAGCTGGATGAAAAAGTTCAGAGGTCACTCCTCCTGATGGAAGACCGAACTTTGATAACTCATCAGCTTCTCCATTCTGCGTCCTTGGGATATGTTCGATGACGAAAGATTTAAATCTTCCAATCTCTTCTTTTGCTAGCAGTAGATACTTCCGCAATGTCGGCTCACGTGTTTCATAGTTGCCCAAAACTTGCGAAGCCATTACCAGGGAATCAGTTTTTACATGCACATTCTCTATGCCCAGTTCTTTCGCAAGCCTTAGCCCGGCTAGAAGCGCCTCATATTCGGCTTGATTATTCGTCACCGGAAAAAAGAACTTGATTGCCTGTTCGAGCTTAAGGCCATTAGGACTGAGCAAGATTACTCCCGCTCCTACCGAGTTCTTCCCCGAAGCACCATCCACGAAGATAATCCAGGCCCAAGGGGACTTCTCCACTTGCTCGGAATTTGATTCTGGTATATCGACCATGAAATCTGCCAAGACTTGGGCCTTGATTGCGGTTCTGGGGATATAAGTTATTTCAAACTCGCTTAGCTCAATGGCCCACTTGGCTAATCTTCCGGAATGGTCAGGATTTTCCAGGATGCTCCTCAACGGATGGTCTGTGATTACTTGGATTGGATGTGCTTGGAAATAAGGTCGGAGCCTTCTTGAGGATTGAACCAGAGCCAGAGCTAGCATTTGCAGAATTGAATATCTCGTTTCTGCATCTTCAAGTATATGGCTAACATAGTATATAGGAAACTGCCTCTTCTTTTCTTCTCGAACGAGAATAGAGCTGACAACATCGGGTCCAACTCCCAAATATAAGAACAGAGTTTCCCCTTCACGAGGGCTCTAGAGAAGAGGAGTCGATGTTAATTGTTTCTTCAGTTGATCAAATGCTTCATCGCACTCCTTGTCCCACTCAAACTTCGACCCTCCTCGGAGTGTCTTGAAGAAAGGAGCACTTTTATCTCCCGATTTAGAGATGAACCTGCTCAGTCCTGCCAATCTTCCTCCAAGTTGTTGTACTTCTTTCGTATAACGAGGAGGGGTCATTTCTAGTATGGCCTTTACCTTATCCGGATTTGGTGCAAGGCCATCGGGCGTAAGGAGATGTCCAAGAAACTTTCCCTTATTTGCCCCAAACACACATTTCAAAGGGTTTAATTTTAACTTGAACCTTCGTAGAGTAGCGAACGTCTCTACGAGGTCTGCCAAGTGAATTGAGAAGGTTTTACTTTTTAGGAGGAGGTCATCAACATAAACCTCAAGGTTCCTTCCTTTTTGCTGCTTAAAGACGGTGTCCATCATCCTCTGGTACGTCGCTCCCGCATTTTTAAGCACAAAGGGCATTACGAGGTAACAGTAACAACCATCGTTTGTAATGAAAGATGTATGCGGGATATCAGATTTATGCATTTTGATTTGGTGATAACCAGAAAATGCATCGAGAAAGCACATAAAGTTATACCCAACCGTGGAATCTACTAAAACATCTATCTGAGGCAAAGGGTGGCAATCTTTGGGGCACGCTTTATTGAGTTTTGTGAAATCTACACACATGCGCCATTTTCCCCCAGATTTTTTCACCATTACGACATTTGACATCCAAGTGGGGTATTGGATTTCAGAAATGAAATTTGCTTTAAGAAGTTTTGCAACTTCTTCTTTGATGGGTACCGCCAACTTGGTTGCCACCTCCCTCTTCTTTTGTTGGATCGACTTGAATTCAGGGGAGACATTGAGGTGATGGCATGCAATATCCGGATCTACTCCAGGCATATCTTCTGCCGACCAGGCGAAGATGTCCAGATTCTTCAATAGACAGGAGATCAGTTGAATCTTCTCCTCTTCTGATAGTTCGGCATTGATGATTAGTTTTTTTTCTTCCCCTTCAGCAATGGTGATCTCTTGGGTCTCTTGGGCAGGTTCCAGGTGAGCCCCTTCTCGCTCTGTGCTTCCTTCAGCCTCTTCAAGGGGCTTGGATACTTCGTGGACATCATTCTGAAGTTCGAGAAATGGTGCCTCGGTGATCACATTGACTGTTTTTACATAGCAATCCCGAGCAACTTTTGGATCAGTTCGGATCCGATATTGACGTCCTTCGACAGTGAACTTTAAAGCCAAGTGGAAAGTGGACACTATTGCCTTGTAAGCGTTCAGGATTGGCCTTCCAAAGATTGCACAATAGCTGATCGGGGCTTCCACCACTACGAAGCTTATCAGCTTTGTTATGCCTCCCAATGACACCAGAAGCTTTACACACCCTTCCACTTCTTTCTTTTCTCCCGAGAAGCCGTAGAGGGGCCCTTCCGTGGAGAGCAGAGACTTTCCAGTCTTAAGGGCTTCGAATGTTTAACGGAAAATGAGGTTAATTGAACTACCGATATCAATCAGAATCTTGTGTACAGTGTAGTTCTCGATGACTGCCTTTATAACTACAGCATCATCGAAAGGGTTTGCATTCGGGGGAAGGTCTTCTTGGCCAAAAGTAATGACCGACCTTTCTGGGGCGGAAGTAGAGGCGGCCGCCACTTGTTGTTTGGAGATTCTTCCAATGCTGGATTTTTGAGAGGATTCTGGCCCTGCTCCACCATGGATACAGTAGACGTTGCAGAGGGGTCCAACATCATTTACTTCTACACATTCGGTGACAGGATGTATATCACCATAACAACCTGCCTCTTCCACGTCAGCACATTCCCAGGTCACTTCGACTGCTTCCTTCTTCTTTTCGGTTTGGGGCTCAGCAGGTGTGTCCTTATGGACCAGTCCTCGGAGCTTCCCTTCCGTTAGAAGCTTTTCTACCAGGAAGCAGAGGGCTCGACAGTCTTCCGTCAGATGACCTGCTTCCTTGTGGTAATCACAATAAAGATTCGGATTTCGGCTGTGAATATCCGATCTCATAGGAGCGGGTTTTTTAAAGTCAGGTCTCTTTTGCAAAATTTGGACTACTTTGTCCATGGAAATATTCAGAGAAGTGAATGATTCTTGCGAATCATCATATTGGATGGATGGGGCAGTCGAGGATGGCTGCGCGGTATATTGTGACTGATATACCGTCATGGCTTGTGGAATGGCCATGGATGGAGCGGGTGCGATGGCCAACGGTGGTTTCTGATCTTGAAACCGCTGATGGCCAATGAATGGTTGCTTGTGCTTGTAGTTCCTCCCCCTTTGAGCTCGGGGTTCGAAATAAGACGGAGCGGATGATTGGTAAGTAGGGAGTGAGTAAGGTTGACCTTGATCACTTAGAAGCCTAGCCACATACCCAGGATTAGTCTTTTCACCCCTGATAAACATATTGGCCATACTTATCAATTCCTGATAAGTTCAAGGTTCTCTTAT
Organism: Dactylorhiza incarnata; assembly: GCA_033032865.1. Taxonomy (NCBI): domain Eukaryota; kingdom Viridiplantae; phylum Streptophyta; class Magnoliopsida; order Asparagales; family Orchidaceae; genus Dactylorhiza; species Dactylorhiza incarnata. The sequence continues at coordinate 20,592,818 of JAWHQI010000004.1, forward strand.
GCTGGCTTCAAATTTTAGAGGGCCTTCCCTCAGCCCATTCATCAGAGCTACCCTGTATAGCTCTGGATCCACATTTTGGATCTCCATTATTTCTTTTTGGAAACGGTCGACGAACCTGGCCCAGGTCTCGTCCTCCCGCTGCTTAATATCAAAGAGGGCCGCCGGGCTGCTCTTTCTCTTCTTTGAGGTAGAGAATCTAAGCAAAAATTCTCTACGCAGCTCAGCAAAGCAGTTGATTGACCTTGGATTCAACCCATAAAACCATTATCTTGCTTGCCCCTCAAAGGACGTCACAAGAAGTTTGCATTTGATAGCATCGGTCAGGGTTCTTAGTGATATGGCTGACTCAAAAGCTTGAAGATGAAGAGCTGGATCAGCATCTCCACTATAGGCTGCCAGACGTGGCTCTCTGAAGCCATTCGGAGCTGGCTCGCTCCGAATGTAATCCACGAACGGGGAGGTTTCTTCCATATCCTCATACAGAGGAGGAACATTGTAATAAGCCATCTGACTCATGGTGACCTGAGGATAAGCCGCCCGACCTACGGCGGCTTGAGGATAAACCGCCTGATAGGAAGATCTGGCAGCGGCTTCTGGCAGAAAGGCCGCCGGGTTGGACAGGCGGGCTGCCTGAAAAGTCGCTTCCTGGAAATCCAAAATCCGAGCCGGCGTGTTCTGGGTGGCTTCATGGTAATAACCTTGTCGTGCGGCAAAGTCGCCCTGAGCCGACTGGCAAGCTGCGGCTTGTGGAAGCGGGTACGGAGGGGGAGGAGGAAGGACCGGAGTGACCGCTTGGTTAATCGCGACCTGGGGAACTAGTCGCTCAGTTAACACGGCCAAGGCTTGGCTGATCGCCTCCAGGCGCTGGTCAGTCGCCTTTTGAGTCCGCTCAGCTTCACGCTTGCTTTCTTCCAGAGCCTCCCACAGTGAATCCTCACTATGGTCAGAGCGATCTCTAGGAGGGAAATGGCGGTCTGACATTTCTTCGAAGTTTTCACCGACAACCTGCGATCTGAAGGTCGCGTGTTTCTGTTGAGTCCAAAGATGTACCCCCGCGGTTTGCGACTAGAAAAGCGGAGGTGGCGGACTGTCGGTTACTTAGAAAGAAGAGAATGAGACCGCTAGCAGCGGTCGAGGCCGAACTTCGCCCGTCACGGCAAATGCCACTCCTGTGACAGGCTTTCCTTTGATTAAATTGAGAAGGATACAGCGGGTTACAAGCGCAAGCCGACCGGTCAAGCAGGTCGCAAGATAGGGAACTCGAGTCCGCAGCTCAAACATGCGAGCTCCTAGATTCGAGTGTGCGTGCCTTGGGAACAGTGCCGCCCCCTATTTATAGGCTTGGGGGCCTGCCCGAACGGGCAGGGATAAAATAACCGCCTGCCCGGGTACAGGAGAGTCGAGCAGGCGGTGACGAGATACGAGGGAAGAGAAAGAGGCCGCGCGGTCTGACGGCCTGCACTTCCGATCTGACTTGGCCGAAGGCTTGAAGATGTTATGACCAAGGAGACAGCATAGTCCGAGCGGTCTCTTGTATGAGGCCGCGACTTGTCCTCCGGGTTTGAACCTTCATATTCTTCATGATGCAACCCGAGTGGCCTCTGTCTTGAGACCGCAACTTGAGTTCTTGCCTCGAGCTTTTGACAATCTTGGGAGTGGCCAGGTGTGTTACCAAACCGCCCGGATTGACTTTCCTTGGTCAGAAGGCGGCTTCTCTTAGGATTACCAGACCTGGCCTGTCAAGCCGCCCGGCCCGGGCTGTCAAGCCGCCCGGCCTGGGAGAGGTTCTACTTTAGTAGCGGTTTGCCGGGTAAACAGTGAAAGTGAGAGATTTAGCTACAAATGACACTCAAACATTATACAACAATAACTTTTGATCTGGTTGTCTGATTTTACCCCCATAACATCTTTTAGGAATGAGCTCGGAGCACTACATTCATTGAAGGACAAGTTTTACCCATTGCAGTTCATTTAGTTGTCGATATATAGCGGGTTGCACTGGTAATGCAAAATTTAGCATTAAATGCCACCTAAACTTGAGACATCCATAACTTTTGATCAGGTTGTCTAATTTTTGCCCACAAAACCTCTTCAAAATGAGATCTGAGCCCTACATTCAATGGACATCAATTTTACCCAATCTAGTTCATTTAGTGTTCGATATACCTTGAGTTGTATTGGTAATGTGGGATTTAGCTCCTACTGACACCTAAACTTCAAACAGCTATAACTTTTGATCCCGTTGTCTGGATTTTGCCCAAAACACCTTCTCGGAATGAGCTTAGAGCCACACATCCTATGGAGAATAGGATTTACTCGATCGAGTTCATTTAGTGGTCGACGGATAATGGATTGCAGTGGAAATGAGGAATTTTCCTCCAATTGACACCTAAACTTCAAATATCCATAACTTTGATCCGGTTGTCTGATTTTTGCAAACAACACCTTTTTGGAATGAGATCAGAGCCTTACATACAATGTGTTGAGTCCGAAATCGCACCTCCGAAGGAAATCGGAGGCTGCGGGCTGCCGGTTACTTTTTAGGTGGAGAAAACGAGACCGCTAGCACCGGTCAAGGCCAGACTTCGCCCGTCACGGCGAATGCCACTCCTGTGACGGGCTTTCCTTTGATTAAGAAGAAGCTGTTACAGCGGGTTACAAGTGCAGGAAAGCAGAAGCCGGCCGGTCAGACAGTCCGCAAGATGGGAAACTCGAGACCGCAGCACAAATAGGCGAGCTCCTGGATTCGAGTCTGCGTGTCTTGGGAGTGTTGCCGCCCCCTATTTATAGGTTCGGGGGCCTTCCCGAATGTGGAGGGATAAAATAACCTCCTGCCCGGGTACAGGAGAATTGGGCAGGCGGTGACGGGATACAGAAAGGAGAAAAGAAAGAAGCCGCGCGGCTTGGCGGCTTGCGCTTGCGGTCTGTCTCGTAGAGGGGCTGGAGATGCGGCGACCAAGGCGATGATGCCACCCGGGCGGTCTCCAACTTGAGACCGCGGCCTGTCTTCTTGGACTTGGTCCTTACTGGTCTTCACGGCGCAACCCGGGCGGTCTCTGTCTTGAGACCGCAGCTTGCCCTTGAGAACGCGGCCTGCCTTCTTGGACGGTCCCTGATAGCTTCCATGGCACAACCCTGGCGGTCTCCGACTTGAGACCGCGGCATGCTTTTGGAGGCCTGGCCTTGATGATCTTCAGTCTTCGGGAGTGGTCTGAATCATATCAGACCGCCCGATTTTGTGTTTGTTGGTTCTGAATGACCTTTGCTGAAACTGAACCGGGCGATCTTAGTCTTTAGACCGCCCAGTCTGGGAGAAGTACCACTCGGAAGTACTGCCGAGGAGGAAGCGATCAAGGCCAAAGCTGCCCCGGAGGAGGCGGCCAAGGCCAAAGCTGCCGAGGAGGAAGCGATCAAGACCAAAGCCGCGGAGATCTCGCTATCTGAGGAGAAAGCCTCAGGAAAGAAGTAGATAGAGCCCGGGGCGGACCATTCTACACCTTCCTTTGACATGGATTTTACTCCATCAGGGACTCCTCTCATGAAACTGAATGTTGGAGAAGAAGGAGAAGTTGTTTCTTCCAGGCCGGACGGGTCACCTACCTCGCCGGTTCTATTTTTTGACGATTCCAGCCCTACAAGGCAGACCAACCCAGAGTCGGGGAAGAAGAAGAGAAAAAGGGGATATTCGTCAGCCGAGCGAATTGCTAGGAAGCTCCAAAAGTTGAAGGATAAGAATAGAGCCTTTAAGAAGCCGACGGCGGGCTGTCTCCAAAGTAATCCGCATGTGAAAGAGGAAATTGATCCCCCCAATACCCCTCTTACCAAGTCGGGCGATCTTGTTCCAGATTCTGCGAACAGTGTGTCGATCGGGGGCATCCTCAGAGGAATGGATGATTTTCTGAACAAAGATACGCTACTTGATAGCCCCGCGACCTTGAGCCGAACTGTTTCCCCTGACAAAAATACCGGTGACTCTGAGAAGGCCGTACGAGAAGAGAAAGAATGGACACTATCCGGTCTGCGCTTAATGGGCATAAAGGCGGAGAAGATACGGGCGCAGGGCAAGCCGCAGCTGCCCGACCCATTTGCCCCAGGTAAGCCCGATGCGGGTTATGAAACTATCCGTTTCTTCATCCCGCGTTCTCGGAAAAAGCAAAACAAGTTGTTATTGAATCCGCCGTCGAGCTTCTTCCTGCCCATGACTCAAACCTTAGCCTCTAGACGAAAGAATAATGAAAGGATCTGAAGAGAACAACGTTGGAGAATGGACCCGGAATAATTGAAGCGGCCTGTTCATTCAGGCATTTTAACCTTATAATCCTTTAATTATTCTATCCGCCTTTGGCTGTGCTAATTACAATTTTTTCTTGTAGACAAACCGGAGGACATAGTAAGGCCGAGCGACCTGTTATCTAGCCTTCCACCTCTGCCTCAGATGCCGAACCTTGTGTCGAGATTAAATTCCGGACAGGAGAAGCTGGCCGACCTCCAGCTTCTTCTGAATAATTTGGAAGTGAAAGTAAGAGAGATGGAGAAGAAAGAGGAGGCCGCTCGGGTTGCGCTAGAAGCCGAGAGGAAAGAATGACGAGAGGAGCATCTGATGATTAGGGCCCAGTTAGAGACTGCACGGGCTGACCTGGAGGCCGAGAAGAAAAGGCAGCCGGAGAGAGAGAAAGCGTTGGAGGCCAAACTGGAGTCTGAGAAGAAAGCGCGACTTGATAAGGAGAGAATGCTGATAGACCAGATTGCTACAATAACCGCGCGCTTTGATAGGGAGAAGTGGATGTCCTCGAAGTTCGAGGAGGACTGTAAATATTATCAAAATAAATATCTTCGTATAACCAGGAAAGTTGGAGAAAACCGACGTTCGTCCAGTGATGAAAGATCCAGGATGTTGAATCGCCCGGCTGTTGGGGCGAGCTCTAACCCCCCACCCGCTAGGGCGTCCGACCCTGCTGCGAATGAGCCCGCCGGGGCCCCTCCTGCTCGTACGATTCTTGCCGCACGGGTAGAACGGGACGCCGCGCGGCTTCACAGCACGCTCAATCACATCCACTACCATTCGAGTCAGATCTATGGCCTTCTTATTCAGACTGGCGACCAGGTCGCTCGACTTCATCGTGAGGATAACCCCCAAGAGCCACATCAGCCGTGAGCGGCTTTAAACTTTCATGAACTATGTTTGTAATTTTTCTTATTCGCTTCTTGGGATGATCTGACGATTTGGTTTACTTTGGATAATATTTTCCTTTAGCACCTTCTGATGTGCTTATAACCCGCATAATTTATGTCGAAATGTCTTATGCCGAATTGATGTGCAGGTCGCGCGACTGGCGCTAAATGCTTGAGATTTTTGTTGAACTTCATTAACATGCTGATTGAATGTTTCTGTTTAATCGGCCTGACTTGCCTATGCGCAAGCCATTGTTTATTCTTGTTATCTGTGCTGCTTGTGTGATATAATCAGCGCGGTTTAATGTCATACCCGCGCCATAGTTTTGTTATTTGCAGACCGTTATCTCTATAAGTAGTAACCATTACGGTGATCCATTCATACTTTCTGAAATGGCGCGAGCTAAGCAAAAGTCGTCGCGGTCTGAGAAAGTTCACACGGTCCGAACTGACGCGGCTTCCGCTTTCCGATCGGCCAATCATAAAGAGTGCCGCTTAACTCAGAGCGAGTTGAATGATTTTATTGAAGAATATATGGTTGATAGCTACATAACCGTTCGGCTTCCTTTACGTGACGAGCGGATAAACTCCTCGTCTTCCACTAAAATTGCCATTCCTATTGACCATTTCAAGTATGGCTTCAGATTTCCTCCTCCTCTTGAAGTCATCGCTATTTTCGATCACTACGGGGTTGTGCCCGGACAACTCCCGCCAAATTCCATTGCCTCTATCTATAGCTTTATCTCGTATCTGCGGTCAGAGCGAGTTAAGTTTTTGATTTCTTTGTTTCGAAACTTCTTTTCCGTGCGGTCTACTCCGGACGCTGGGACCTCCGTTTTTAGAGGTCAGATTTATTTTGGATGTTGGGGAATGAAAGTTATCAACCTTGTGAACAAGGTTGCGAGTTGGTCTGAGCGGTATGCTATGTTTGAAGTCCACCTAGGGTTATTGCAGGTCAACCCGCAGACGAAGAGTGCGGCGGACTTTAAGTCGGTTAAGCTTGGAGAAGCTGAGCAAAAGATCTTCGAATCCCTGGAGAACGAACGACTCGACGTGAATCATTATATTCCATTGTTCGCGAAGCTGGCAGATGTCCGCTCTGAGGATAGTAAGTTTCCCCTTAACTCGTCATTTTATGACCGCGCGGACTGTTCTTCTAAGTTTCAAATTCCTGCAGCTGCCACAGTCGTTCCCTTAAACAAGCCGGTTACTCCGGCCGCTCCAGTTCTGACCCAGAGGGAGATGCGACAAAGGAAATCCGACCCGCAGTGGTCTGAAGAGGAGAGCCCGGCTTCTTCAGGCGAGTTCGAGTTTCTTCGCTCTTGCAGCAACCTGCGCGATCTTAAGGGTAAGCCGACAGTCCTTTGGCATAAGGATGGTGAATGCGTGCAAGTATCCACTGCTCTCCCATTCTGTGGGAGTGAGAAGATTAGCCGGCATGCGTTAGCCGCCGGGGCTGCCATGTATGGCCGAAAAACTTTGAAGAGACTGAAGAGGGTTCCAGAAGAGGAAATTTCCAGAGTAGCTGCACAGGCTGGCACATGGGGCTTTGCGGCCAATCATTTTATGACACTTTCATATAAACAACTGGTATCAGCCCATACTTACCTGGAGAAGAAGTTCGCCGACCAGGCCGATGAGAATGCCAAACTAAAGGAGATTATTGCGGTAAGTTTCCGACAAACAATTCGGGCTTATCACTTTCAGACCGCGCGACCTAACATTTGCCTTCCTTTTATAGCATCAATATGATAAGGACAACCTGGATTTCCAAGACGAGGTCTTCCCCCATGTAGCCAAAGGGATTGACGGTGCCCTAAATCGCCTGCGTGATCAGGACGGCCTGGCCTCGGGTTTTGAGGACACAACCTTCCCGGATCTCTATCCTGGCCTGAAGGACAAACTAGATGAAATAACCCGCCGAGCCAAGGGGAAGGACAAGATCGAGTTCAGTAGTACTGAGGAAGAGAGCAATGGAGAAGAAATCGAGAAAGAACCCGCCTCGGTTGAAAAACAAGATGGCTCGGATGTAGGATCCAATGATTCCGATGAGACTGGGCGGTCTAGGTCTCACCAGTCTGGCGGCTCAGGTAGCTCAAGTAGCTCGGGTAGCAGCTCCTCGGGTTCTTCCATTTCCAGTAAAAGGATATTCGCCTGAGGTGGGCATTACTGGCGATGAAGACTCAAGTTCTCCTGCGACCAAGAAACTCAAGCCAGACAAATAGCTCTTTTTTGTAATTTTGCTTTTTGTTTTTGCATGACCGACGGCTTGATTTTGTTTAGCCGGTCGGTCATAAATCAATGTAAAGATATTTTGGAAATAAAATGGAAAGCTTTTACCTGTCTAGTTGTTTGTTTTTCTGCGACTTACTTGCGTTCGCTGCGGTCTTCTTTCCTTTAATTAGGTCGTGCGGCTTGTGTCTTCAATCTAGATTAAGCGAGCTTTTGATATATTCTGAAGAAGTATCAATTATGATATTCTGATGCGTAGTTAGTGCGGCTTGAATATATAATTTGAACGGTCAGACATTGAAACACTTCAACCTGTTGCGAATGCTTCATAATAACCAAGAATAGCTTCAGGCTGCTGAGAAATTATGACCATGCGGTTTGAACATGTTTTGTTTGATTCGATGACTCCTCATATTTGATTGTAAGTCGCGCGGCCATTACCCGGCCTGATGTAATCACTTTTATGAGACATACCAAGTCATAAAGAAGCAGTCGACCGGTTTGAACAAGTGAGCTCCTGGATTCGAGTGTGCATGTCTTGGGAGTGTTGCCGCCCCCTATTTATAGGCTCGGGGGCCTGCCCGAACGGGCAGGGATAAAATAACCGCCTGCCCGGGTACAGGAGAATCGGGCATGCGGTGACGGGATACAGAAAGGAGAAAAGAAAGAAGCCGCGGGGTTTGGCGGCTTGCGCTTGCGGTCTGTCTCGTAGAGGGGCTGGAGATGAGGCGACCAAGGCGATGATGCCACCCGGGTGGTCTCCGACTTGAGACCGCGACCTGTCTTCTTGGACTTGGTCCTTACTGGTCTTCATGGCGCAACCCAGGCGGTCTCCGTCTTGAGACCGCAGCTTGCCCTTGAGAATGCGGCCTGCCTTCTTGGACGGTCCCTGATATCTTCCATGGCACAACCCGAGCGGTCTCCGACTTGAGACCGCGATGTAACATCCGGCCAGTATGAAGAGTATAACAGCAGGTCCGGCCGGGACCCCACGCCTTACAAACCACACTAGCTAGGAGTTAAAAGGTGATAACCAGAAAAGTAACAACTAAACGAGAGTACAAAACGTAAGCGGAAGCATTAATTAAACCATTCAAATAGAACTGTCCACTATCATAGAAATGTATCCAGAATAAGAGTTACGGCCTTAAGGCCTTACATTCATCCAATGCACAAAACTCCATAAGCATACATCGGCACGCAGGCCGGCCATACATGAATAACAGGAAAAAGGGCTGGCCTTCGAGGGCCAACATTGCAAAGGGCCATCGCCCACTATTTCCCGCTAGGCTCACCTGCAGGAAAACAAAGTAACGGTCAGCACAGCTGACCAAATTATAATGACCCCACCCCTTGTTTCGGGGTGGCGGAGCTTCTACCCTGCAAGCAAGCCATGCTAGCGCAAGTACTAAAATATAAAGAAAGTGCAAACTACACAAGGTGAGGTTTCAAGCACAATCAATCTTCTAGGTTGAGCATCAAAAGAGAGGGGAACCTAGGTATGCACATGATGTTGGTTGAGTTCACCCGATGGTTCCCCATAACCGCCTAAGCAATCGCATGAGGCTAATCATAACATCCATTTCACAAAACACTCCACCGTAAGGGCCACAACCTTGGGTGGAAACAAGAGCTTTTGGTCGGTCTAGGTATGACACCTTCCACGACCTCTCCCATGATCACACGGCTTTCCTGAGGAAGGGACCTCTTACCGATCTACATGGAAACGAGTTCGGTTTAGCTTTGCCCGTGCTCTAATCGTCGCGATCTATCGCACGACGCGGGTACGGCTTCGCCTCGGCCCGTGAGGGTTTAGCACCTTCAAGTGCTACACTAAATATACGCTACGCACCTAACCCCTTCACAAGGATCTAGGTTTCACGAATACTCAACAAGGGAGGTGCAATACACTCCGCAACAATTTCGTGGTGAAGGTTTGCCTTCATCCAAAACTCAAAGCATGGGGCTTTTGTTAGGATCTTCACAAGACGCCTACACTGAGTTCCCGCAATACTATAGGTGAGTTCACGGAGTCATTCTCCGGCACGCATTCTAGACCTAACCTAAATGCAACGTCGCAAATCAAGGATCACCGATTCGGGCTCACGGCCACGAATAGGCTTCACACAAAATGCCTAAATCTGCACGACTACCGGATTTTCTACTTGCAATAATGCCGGGGACGGACACAATCTACCCGGAGTTCCGAAGAACTTGAGGAAATCCTACACTTCACCCATTTGGTGAAAGGGATACCTCATGCAAACATAGGAAGAGGAATGAAAGGACAAATACAAGTCCAAAGTTCCGGGAGGAAGAATCATTACCCTAGACGCGTTCTTTTTCGCCATAGATCCGAGATTCTACATGGAGAGAAACGACCGCACCGGGCTGCACTCTCCAAATCTGGAAACGGCTCGCGAAACGGAGCTCCGGAGCTCCGTCAATGGCGGGATCTACCTTCTTCTTCCTTGGCTCCTCCTTCTTTCTCTAGGGTTTGGAGAGAGAATGGCTTAGAGAATATGAGGGTTTAACCCCCTCTCATCAGCCCTAAAGGTCTCCCGCAACTAAACCTAGCCGTTGGATCAATTTCCAAAAGATTTGGACGGTCCGATCTTCTTCTCCGCTCAAAATCGCGGAACAGAATAAACAGGGCGCACGATCGCTGGCGCACGATCACTGGTCGTGCGCGAAGAGGAAAATGGTCGTGCGCACTGTCCGAGATAGAACTTGATTCTCTCCTGAATTAACGCACGATCGCTGGCGCACGATCACTGGTCGTGCGCGAAGAGGAAAATGGTCGTGCGCACTGTCCGAGACAGAACTCAATTCTCTCCTGAATTAACGCACGATCGCTGGCGCACGATCACTGGTCGTGCGCGAAGAGGCCACTGATCGTGCGCTAAGAGCAGAAAGGGAAGATTTAGCCTGCTTCAAGTGCAGCACTACCACTCCGCCTACTTCGCTGAACCACGATTTTTGGGGTGTTACAACTCCACCCTCCTTAAAAGAATTTCGTCCCGAAATTTATAAAACAGAAATAGCCAGAAATTCAGCTATAAACTACCTGAGAGAAATAGCTCAGGGTACTCCGCAAGCATCGCTTGCTCTCTCTCCCAAGAGAGCTCCTCTCGGCCGCAATTATCCCACCGGACTTTTACCATCCGAATGGACTTGTTCCGCAGCTGCTTTACTTCGGTATCTTCGATGCGTAAGGGCTTGACCTTCGTCGACAAACCACTATCAACCGGAACTTTGCCGACCGCAACGATATGAGTAGGCTCTTGCACTGCCTTCCTCAACACTGAAATGTGAAACACGTCGTGCAGACCGCTCAGCTCTGCAGATAGTGCAAGCCGATAAGCCGCATCACCAACACTCTCCATGATCTCAAACGGTCCTAAGTACCTTGGACTGAGCTTTTTCAAGCGTCGGATCCTTGATACCCCTTTGCACGGTTTGATCTTCAAGTAAACCCGGTCACCGACGGCAAACTCTAGGTTCCTATGCTTGGCATTGAAATACTTTGCTTGCCTATCCTGGGCAACCAATAGCCTTTCACGTATAGTCCGGATCGTCGAAGTTGCTTCTTCAACATCCTTTCGCTTCAATAGCTTAGTATCGCCCGTTTCCGCCCAAGACAACGGCGTACGTCACTTCTTACCATAGAGGGCTTCGAAGGGAGCCATCTTTATACTGGCTTGATAGCTATTATTGTAGGCGAACTCGATCATGTAGAGATGATCTTCCCACCTCTTTCCAAAATCTAGAGTGCACATTCAGAGCATATCCTCCATAGTCCTGTTGGTTCTCTCGGTCTGTCCATCCGTTTGCGGGTGGAAGGCCGTGATGAATTTCAATTTCGTGCCCAACAGTTCATGGATAAGCCTCCAATCTTTCGATGTGAAACGCCCGTCACGATCGCTGACGATACTACGGGGGACACCGTGCAGTCTCACAATACTATCAACATAGAGCTTTGCTAGCTTCTCTACAGAATCATCCTTCCGGTTCGGAATGAAGTGTGATACCTTTGTCAAACGGTCCACGATCACCTAGATGGCGTCGTTTCCATGTTGCGATCTCGGCAATCCGTGCACGAAATCCATCGAAATATCATCAAACTTCCATTCCGGAATCGGCAGGGACTTCAGAAACCCACCGGGACGTTGACATTCCGCTTTCACCAATGCGCAAGTATGACACTTGGCCACGTAAAGGGCAATGTCTTTCTTCATACCCGGCCACCAGAAAAGCTTCTTCATATCCATAAACATTTTAGTGCTCCCCGGGTGGATTGAGTACTTGGTATGATGAGCCTCGTACATCAACTCCACCCGTAGAGTGCCAACATTTGGGATGCACAACCTTTCCTGTTTCCACATAAGGTCGTCTTCAAAGGAGAAATCAGCGTTTAACCCCTCAACGGTTTCCGCTTTATAGCGTTTCATGCTCTCGTCCAGCTCCAATGCTTGTCGAACTCGGTCAGCAAGGTCGTATTGAACCTCCGTCCAGTTCAAGCATGTTGAAGTAGACGTTCTCCTATCAATGCAAATAATCTCCAATTCTTCTAGCTCGCGGATTAGACGCTCATCGTGCATCAAAATCCAATTTGCTTGAGCGGGAGCCCGACGACTCAGCGCGTCCGCTACTACGTTTCCCTTACCGGGAGTATAATTGATGTCGAAGGTGTAGTCCCCAAGGAACTCCATCCACCTCCTTTGACGCATATTCAACTCCCTTTGATCCAGCAAGTACTTGAGGCTCTTGTGGTCGGTAAAGATATCGATCTTCACGCCATATAAATAATGCCTCCAAAGCTTGAGAGCAAATACCACGGCCGCTAGCTCCAAATCATGGACCGGGTAATTCCTCTCATGAACCTTCAGTTTCCAGGAGCCGTAGGCAATTACCTTCCCGAACTGCACTAGGACACAACCCAAACCACTTCCTGAGGCGTCGCTATAAATTTCGTAGCCTTCCGTACCTTGTGGCGAGCATAGAATGGGCGCCGTGGTCAGACGACTCTTCAGCTCTTCAAAAGCTCGTGCGCACTCGGGCGACCAAACGAACTTATGATCCTTCCTAGTCAGTTTTGTGAGAGGAAGTGCGATCCTCGAGAAGTTTTCCACAAAGCGCCTATAATAGCCGGCAAGTCCTAAGAAACTTCGGACTTCCGCTACGTTTTTCAACAAAGGCCAAGCTCGGATCGCTACTATCTTCGACGGATCTACTGCAATTCCATCTCCACTAACGACGTGACCAAGGAATGCTACTGAGGTAGCCAAAACTCGCACTTGGAGAACTTGGCATAGAGCTGAATCCTCCTCAAGGTGCTCAGAACGGCGTGCAGATGCCCTACATGCTCCTCTTCCGATTGAGAGTATACCAAAATGTCGTCGATAAAGACGATCACAAATTGATCCAAATACTCACGGAACGTCCTGTTCATTAAGTCCATGAATACCTACGGTGCATTGGACAGACCGAACGGCATCACCGTGAACTCATAGTGCCCAAAGCGGGTACTAAACGCTGTTTTTGGAATGTCACATTCCCTTATCCGCAGTTGGTAGTAGCCGGACCTTAGGTCCAGCTTGGAGTAAACCGTCGACCCCACCAATTGGTCGAATAGATCATCGATTCTTGGAATCGGATATCGGTTCTTCTCGGTCAACTTGTTTAGCTCTCGATAATCAATGCATAGACGCAAGCTCCCGTCCTTCTTTTTCACAAAGAGGACCGGTGCACTCCAAGGCGATGAACTTGGACGTACGTAGCCTTGTTCTAGCAGCTCTTGCAATTGAACCTTCAGCTCTGCCAATTCCTTTGGCGCTATCCAGTACGGTGAGCGGGCCACAGGTTTGGCACCTGGCACCAACTCGATACAGAAATCGATCTCCCGCTGAGGCGGAGCCCCATGGAGTTCGTTAGGAAACACGTCGGCGTACTCCGCTACAACTGGGACATCACATAACCTGGGCATTGGCTCTGAAGTCTCCAACAAGGTGAAGAACAACTCGGCGCCTTTTCTCACCGCCTTAACCACCTGGAGAGCAGACATCAGCGTCTTGCTCGCTCCTCGCATACCGGCGAACATGGTTTCTCCTTCGGTGTCCCTTCCCAGAGTGATCTCCTTTGTATTGCAATCTATGCATGCCCGCTGCTCCGAGAGCCAGTCCATGCCGAAGATCACATCAAATTCAGCTAACGGTAATAACGACGCTTCCAAGTCGAAATCCTGACTTCCGATCCGCACCTTCACACGGCTCTTCCTATCCGCACTCATTCGAGATCCATTGGGTAGCACTACTTCCAATCTATCCTCTACGAAGGTAGACGGCACTCCGATTCGCACAACGAAGTCCTCGGACAGAAAAGAGTGCGATGCACCCGTATCAAATAGAGCTCTCGCCGGATAGTTGAAAATTAGGACGAAACCTAATTGCACACAAATAAAGCATACAGTCGTACCACAGTATGAATTATATATATAGCTGTAAAAGCTAACTTCTAATTCGTACCTGTGATGACATCAGTTTGTCGTATAGCTTCTTGTTGGCCAAGCGAAAAGACTCTCGGCTGAGTCGGAATGTGCTGGGAAGCCGAAGACTCCGCAGCTTTACCCTTTTCGGCAGCACGAGCATAATCCACCGCTCGATTACCAGCCTTCGGGGGACCACTTCGACACACCGCAGCTTTGTGTCCCACCTTCCCGCAGGTGAAACACGTAATAGGAGTCCGCGCGGTAGTGGCTCCCGAAACATTTGAAGGAGCTGGTTCCGCCTGTTTGAACTTCATTTTGTTCCTTCTGAAATCCGACCTGGACTGAGAGGCCGGCGCATGAAACTCAGGTTTCTTTACAACACCCCTTTCTTGTACCCTCTTCATGTCCAACTCCAAAGATCTGGCAGTTTGCACCATCACTTGGAAGCCAAACGTCATAGGGCCTGCAAGGAGCAGCCTCAACTCGTCCCGAAGCCCTTCATAGAACTTATTTGTCTTTGTCTCCTCATCCTCCACCAAGGACCCCGCATAGCGACTCAGTCTGGTAAACTCATGCAAGTAATCGTCAACGGAGCGATCACCTTGTGTCAACCTCAAGAACTGGTTTTGTAACGCAATGCGCTGGGCAGAGGGGATAAACCTTTGGAGGAACGACTTTGAAAACTCAGCCATTGTGATTTCAGTAATATCTCTACCGCAGAACTTATGCAGCTCCTGCTCTTCCCACCACAGCACAGCCTCTCCATCAAGAAGGAAAGTGGCTAAGGTGACCATCATGGCTTCGTCCGTCGCTGTCGCCCTCAGAGTTCTTCTAACTCTTGACAACCAGTCCTCTGCCTCCGTTGGGGACTCAGATCCCGAGAAGGTAGGAGGATTAATGCTCAGGAAATGCTTTAATTGCTGGTCACGCGCTCGCCCCGCAACTACTTGCGCAACTTGAGGTTCCACCCTCGGTGCTACCGCAGGTTCTACTGCAGCTACAGGCACAGGGGCCTCCACCCTTGGTTCTGCCGCAGGTTCCACTACAGCAACAGCCTCAGGGGCCACATCCGGAGTTGGAGTAGCAGGCTGGACTAGCCTTTGGGGTTGAGCGTTGATCATTGCGAAGACCGCTTCTGCGACTAATTTGATCATTTCAGCAGAAGGAGTGGTCGCTGGCACTTCAGCCGACCCACTACTTTCAGCGGTGTTACGGGGTCAAGACTGCCCCGCAGCACTTCTAGTCACCTATAATCATGCAAAGCACAATTTAGTGACCCAAAACATATCAAACATCAATCATGGAACGCTCAGGTTCCGCAAAAAGTATGTTTTCTTTTCATTCCTAAGTGGACATTCTTATTAGTTTTTGTCGTTTTAGGTGAATGCACAACCCGTGCGCACCACCCCTTAAAAGGAATTCATCCAGAATTTGCTAAACTATGGATCAACGCCTTAAGTCCGATACCAAATTGTAACATCCGGCCAGTACGAAGAGTATAACAGCAGGTCCGGCCGGGACCCCACGCCATACAAACCACACTAGCTAGGAGTTAAAAGGTGATAACCAGAAAAGTAACAACTAAACGAGAGTACAAAACGTAAGCGGAAGCATTAATTAAACCATTCAAATAGAACTGTCCACTATCATAGGAATGTATCCAGAATAAGAGTTACGGCCGTAAGGCCTTACATTCATCCAATGCACAAAACTCCATAAGCATACATCGGCACGCAGACCGGCCATACATGAATAACAGGAAAAAGGGCTGGCCTTCGAGGGCCAACATTGCAAAGGGCCATCGCCCGCTATTTCCCGCTAGGCTCACCTGCACCTGCATAAGAACATTCCACCAAGCGGTGGCAAAGAAAGTAACGGTCAGCACAGCTGACCAAATTATAACGACCCCACCCCTTTTTCCGGGGTGGCGGAGCTTCTACCCTGCAAGCAAGCCATACTAGCGCAAGTACTAAAATATAAAGAAAGTGCAAACTACACAAGGTGAGGTTTCAAGCACAATCAATCTTCTAGGTTGAGCATCAAAAGAGAGGGGAACCTAGGTATGCACATGATGTTGGTTGAGTTCACCCGAAGGTTCCCCACAACCGCCTAAGCAATCGCATGAGGCTAATCATAACATCCATTTCACAAAACACTCCACCGTAAGGGCCACAACCTTGGGTGGAAACAAGAGCTTTTGGTCGGTCTAGGTATGACACCTTCCACGCCCTCTCCCATGATCACACGGCTTTCCTGAGGAAGGGACCTCTTACCGATCTGCATGGAAACGGGTTCGGTTTAGCTTTGCCCGTGCTCTAATCGTCGCGATCTATCGCACGACGCGGGTACGGCTTCGCCTCGGCCCATGAGGGTTTAGCACCTTCAAGTGCTACACTAAATATACGCTACGCACCTAACCCCTTCACAAGGATCTAGGTTTCACGAATACTTAACAAGGGAGGTGCAATACACTCCGCAACAATTTCGTGGTGAAGGTTTGCCTTCATCCAAAACTCAAAGCATGGGGCTTTTGTTAGGATCTTCACAAGACGCCTACACTGAGTTCCCGCAATACTATAGGTGAGTTCACAGAGTCATTCTCCGGCACGCATTCTAGGCCTAACCTAAATGCAACGTCGCAAATCAAGCATCACCGATTCGGGCTCACGGCCACGAATAGGCTTCACACAAAATGCCTAAATCCGCACGACTACCGGATTTTCTACTTGCAATAATGCCGGGGACGGACACAATCTACCCGGAGTTCCGAAGAACTTGAGGAAATCCTACACTTCACCCATTTGGTGAAAGGGATACCTCATGCAAACATAGGAAGAGGAATGAAAGGACAAATACAAGTCCAAAGTTCCGGGAGGAAGAATCGATACCCTAGACGCGCTCTTTTTCGCCATAGATCCGAGATTCTACACGGAGAGAAACGACCGCACCGGGCTGCACTCTCCAAATCTGGAAACGGCTCGCGAAACGGAGCTCCGGAGCTCCGTCAATGGCGGGATCTACCTTCTTCTTCCTTGGCTCCTCCTTCTTTCTCTAGGGTTTGGAGAGAGAATGGCTTAGAGAATATGAGGGTTTAACCCCCTCTCATCAGCCCTAAAGGTCTCCCGCATCTAAACCTAGCCGTTGGATCAATTTCCAAAAGATTTGGACGGTCCGATCTTCTTCTCCGCTCAAAATTGCGGAACAGAATAAACAGGGCGCACGATCGCTGGCGCACGATCACTGGTCGTGCGCGAAGAGGAAAATGGTCATGCGCACTGTCCGAGACAGAACTCGATTCTCTCCTGAATTAACGCACGATCGCTGGCGCACGATCACTGGTCGTGCGCGAAGAGGAAAATGGTCGCGCGCACTGTCCGAGACAGAACTCGATTCTCTCCTGAATTAACGCACGATCGCTGGCGCACGATCACTGGTCGTGCGCGAAGAGGCCACTGATCGTGCGCTAAGAGCAGAAAGGGAAGATTTAGCCTGCTTCAAGTGCAGCACTACCACTCTGCCTACTTCGCTGAACCACGATTTTTGGGGTGTTACACGCGACATGCTTTTGGAGGCCTGGCCTTGATGATCTTCAGTCTTCGGGGGTGGTCTGAATCATATCAGACCGCCCGGTTTTGTGTTGGTTGGTTCTGAATGACCTTTGCTGAAACTGAACCGGGCGATCTTAGTCATTAGACCGTCTAGTCTGGGAGAAGTACCACTCGGAAGCGGTCTTTTGGGTAAACACAATGGACAACAAGTTTTACCCATTCCAGTTTGTTTAGTGGTTGATCTACAGTGAGATGCAGTGATAATGTGGGATTTAGCTCCAAATGACACATAAACTTCAAACAGACAACTCTTGATCCAATTGCCCAATTTTTGCCCACCATACCTTTTAGAATGAGTTCAGAGCCCTACATCCAATGTAGAGTAGGATATAACCATTCAAGTTTGTTTATTGTTCGATATACAGTGGGTTCTAGTGGTAATGCGGGATTTAACTCCAAATTACACATAAACTTTAAGCATCCATAACTTTTGATCTGATTGTTCGATTTTTGCCAACAACACTTTTTCGGAAAGAGCTCGTATTCTGCATCCAACAGAGAATAAGATTTACCTATTCGAGAATAAGGCAACACCTTTCCGGTTGTCCGATTTTCGCCCACAATACCTTTTCGGAATGAGATCGGAGCCCTAAATCCAGTGGAGAACAATTTAAACCCATTCCAGCTTGTTTAGAGGTCGATATACAGTGAGTTATGGTGGTAATATGAGATTTATCTCCAAATGATACATACACTTCAAAATGGCAGAATTTTTAATGCGGGTTGTAGTGAAAATGAGAGATTTAGCTATAAATTACACTCAAACGTAAAACAACAACAACTTTTGATGCGGTTGTCTTATTTTACCCCATAACACCTTTTCGTAATGAGCTCGGAGCACTACATTCATAAGAGCACAAGTTTTACCCACTCCAGTTCATTTAGTTGTCAATATATTGATGGTTGTAGCGGTAATGCGAAATTTAGCTCCAAATTACACCTAAACTTCTAACAGCCATAACTTTTGATTTGTATGTTTGATTTTTGCCCACAACACCTTTTCGGAATATGCTCGGAGGCATACATCCAATGGAGCACAATTTTTAACCATTCCAGCTCATTTTAGTGGTCAATATACAGCGGTTTGCAATGGCAATGAAGGATTT
The DNA here is from genome assembly GCA_033032865.1 of Dactylorhiza incarnata. NCBI lineage: Eukaryota > Viridiplantae > Streptophyta > Magnoliopsida > Asparagales > Orchidaceae > Dactylorhiza > Dactylorhiza incarnata. The sequence continues at coordinate 20,611,423 of JAWHQI010000004.1, forward strand.
AGCTCCTCTTGACACATAAACTGTAACAACCATAACTTTTGATCTAGTTGTCCGATTTTTGCGCACAACACCTTTTTGGAATGAGCTCGGAGCCCTACATCCAATGGAAAACAAGTACTACCCATTCCAGTTTGTTTAGTGGTCAATATACAGTTGGTTGGTAATATGGTATTTAGCTCGAAAGGAGACCTAAACTTCAAACATCCGTAACTTTTGATCCGGTTGTCCGATTTTCGCCCACAATACCTTTTCGGAATGAGATCGGAGCCCTAATTACAATGGAGAACAATTTTAACACATTCAAGCTCATTTAGAGGTCGATATATAGTGGGTTGTACTGGTAATGCGAGATTTAGCACCAAATGACACATAAATTTCCAAAATGAAAGAATTTTAAATGCGGTTTGTAGTGAAATTGAGAGATTTAGCTACAAATGACACTCAAACTTTATACCTAACTTTTGATCCGGTTGTCTGATTTTACCCCCATAACATCTTTTAGGAATGTGCTCGGAGCACTACATTCATTGCAGCACAAGTTTTACCCATTGCAGTTCATTTAGTTGTCAATATATAGCGGGTTGCACTGGTAATGCGAAATTTAGCTTCAAATGACACCTAAACTTGAAACATCCATAACTTTTGATCAGGTTGTCTGATTTTTGCCCACAAAACCAATTCGAAATGACATCTGAGCCCTACATTAGTTTTACCCAATCTAGTTCATTTAGTGGTCGATATACATTGAGTTGCTGTGGTAATGTGGGATTTAGCTCCTACTGACATCTAAACTTCAAACAGCTATAACTTTTGATCCCGTTGTCTGGATTTTGCCCAAACACCTTTTCGGAATGAGCTCAGAGCCACACATCCTATGGAGAATAGGATTTACTCGATCGAGTTCATTTAGTGGTCGACGGATAATGGATTGTAGTGGAAATGAGGGATTTTCCTCCAATTGACACCTAGACTTCAAATATCCATAACTTTGATCCAGTTGTCTGATTTTTCAAAACAACACCTTTTCAGAATGAGATCAGAGCCCTACATACAATGGACAACAAATTTTACCCATTCCAGTTTGTTTAGTGGTTGATCTACAGTGGGATGCAGTGATAATGTGGGATTTAGCTCCAAATGACACAAACTTCAAACAGACAACTCTTGATCCAATTGCCCATTTTTGCCCACAATACCTTTTTAGAATGAGTTCAGAACCCTACATCCAATGGAGAGTAGGATATAACCATTCAAGTTTGTTTATTGTTCGATATACAGTGGGTTCCAGTGGTAATGCGAGATTTAACTCCAAATTACACATAAACTTCAAGCAGCCAAAACTTTTGATCTGATTGTTTGATTTTTGCCAACAACACTTTTTCGGAAAGAGCTCGTATTCTCCATCCAACAGAGAATAAGATATACCCATTCGAGAATAAGGCAACACCTTTCCGGTTGTCCGATTTTCGCCCACAATACCGTTTCGGAATGAGATCGGAGCCCTAATTCCAGTGGAGAACAATTTAAACCCATTCCAGCTTGTTCAGAGGTCGATATACACTGAGTTATGGTGGTAATATGAGATTTATCTCCAAATGACACATACACTTGAAAATGGCAGAATTTTTAATGCGGGTTGTAGTGAAAATGAGAGATTTAGCTGTAAATTACTCTCAAACATAAAACAACAACAACTTTTGATGTGGTTGTCTTATTTTACCGCACAACACCTTTTCATAAAGAGTTCGGAGCACTACATTCATTAGAGCACAAGTTTTACCCACTCCAGTTCATTTAGTTGTCGATATATTGCTGGTTGTAGTGGTAATGCGAAATTTAGCTCCAAATTACACCTAAACTTCTAACAGCCATAACTTTTGATTTGTATGTTTGATTTTTGCCCACAACACCTTTTCGGAATATGCTCGGAGGCATACATCCAATGGAGCACAATTTTAAACCATTCCAGCTCATTTTAGTGGTCAATATACAGCGGTTTGCAATGGTAATGAGGGATTTAGCTCCGCTTGACACATAAACTGTAACATCCATAACTTTTGATCTAGTTGTCCGATTTTTGCACACAACACCTTTTTGGAATGAGCTTGGATATAGGGCTCTGAACACATTCTAAAAAGGTATTGTGGGCAAAAATTGGGCAATTGGATCAAGAGTTGTCTGTTTGAAGTTTATGTGTCATTTGGAGCTAAATCCCACATTATCACTGCATCCCACTGTAGATCAACCACGAAACAAAATGGAATGGGTAAAACTTGTTGTCCATTGTATGTAGGGCTCTAATCTCATTCCGAAAAGGTGTTGTTTGCAAAAATCAGACAACCAGATCAAAGTTATGGATATTTGAAGTTTAGGTGACAATTGGAGGAAAATCCCTCATTTCCCTACAATCCATTATCCGTCGACCACTAAATAAACTCGATCGATTAAATCCTATTCTCCATAGGATGTGTGGCTCTGAGCTCATTCTGAAAAGGTGTTTTGGGCAAAATCCAGACAACGGGATAAAAAGTTATAGCTGTTTGAAGTTTAGGTGTCAGCAGGAGCTAAATCCCACATTACCACTGCAACTCAATATATATCGACCACTAAATGAACTAGATTGGGTAAAACTTGATGTCCATTGAATGTAGGGCTCAGATCTCATTTCGAAGAGGTTTTGTGTGCAAAAATCAGACAACCTAATCAAAATTTATGGATGTTTCAAATTTAGGTGTCATTTGAAGCTAAATTTTGCATTACCAGTGCAACCTGCTATATATAGACAACTAAATGAATTGCATTGGGTAAAACTTGTGCTTCAATGAATGTAGTGCTCCGAGATCATTCCTAAAAGATGTTATGGGGGTAAAATCAGACAACCAGATCAAAACTTATTGCTGTATAAAGTTTGAGTGTCATTTGTAGCTAAATCTCTCACTTTCACTACAAACCGCATTTAAAACTCTTTCATTTTGGAAATTTACGTGTCATTTGGAGCTAAATCTCGCATTACCAGTACAACCCACTGTATATCGACCTCTAAACGAGCTTGAATGTTTTAAAACTGCTTTCCATTGGATTTAGGGCTCCGATCTCATTCCGAAACGGTATTGTGGGCGAAAATTGGACAACCTGATCAAAAGTTATGGATGTTTGAAGTTTAGCTCTCCTTTCGAGTTAAATTCCTTATTACCAACCAACTGTATATTGACCACTAAACAAACTGGAATGGGTAAAACTTGTTTTCCATTGGATGTAGGGCTCCAAGCTCATTCCAAAAAGGTTGTGCGCAAAAATCAGACAACCAGATCAAAAGTTATGGCTGTTACAGTTTGAGGAGCTAAATCCCTCATTACCATTGCAAACCGCTGTATATTGACCATTAAAATGAGTTGTAATGGTTTAAAATTGTGCTCCATTGGATGTATGCCTCCGAGCATATTTCGAAAAGGTGATGTGGGCAAAAATCAAACATACAAATCAAAAGTTATGGCTGTTAGAAGTTTAGGTGTAATTTAGATCTAAATTTCACATTACCGCTACAACCAGCAATATATCGACAACTAAATGAACTGGAGTGGGTAAAACTTGTGCTCTAATGAATGTAGTGCTCTGAGCTCATTACGAAAAGGTGTTGTGGGGGTAAAATAAGACAACCGCATCAAAAGTTGTTGCTGTTTTAAGTTTGAGTGTAATTTATCGCTAAATCTCTCATTTTCACTACAACCCGCATTAAAAATTCTGCCATTTTGAAATGTATGTGTCATTTGGAGATAAATCTCGTATTACAACCATAACTCACTGTATATCGACCTCTGAACAAGCTGGAATGGGTTTAAATTGTTCTCCACTGGATTTAGGGCTCCGATCTTATTCCGAAAAGGTATTTTGGGCGAAAATCGGACAACCGGATAGGTGTTGCCTTATTCTCGAATGGGTAAATCTTATTCTCTGTTCGATGAAGAATACGAGCTCTTTCCGAAAAAGTGTTGTTCGCAAAAATCGAACAATCGGATCAAAAGTTATGATTGCTTGAAGTTTATGTGTAATTTGGAGTTAAATCCCGCATTACCACTGGAACCCACTGCATATCAAACAATAAACAAACTTGAATGGTTATATCCTACTCTCCATTGGATGTAGGGCTCTGAACTCATTCTAAAAAGGTATTGTGGGCAAAAATTGGGCAATTGGATCAAGAGTTGTCTGTTTGAAGTTTGTGTCATTTGGAGCTAAATCCCACATTATCACTGCATCCCACTGTAGATCAACCACTAAACAAAATGGAATGGGTAAAACTTGTTGACCATTGTATGTAGGGCTCTGATCTCATTCCGAAAAGGTGTTGTTTGCAAAAATCAGACAACCGGATCAAAGTTATGGATATTTGAAGTTTAGGTGTCAATTGGAGGAAAATCCCTCATGTCCACTGCAATCCACTATCCGTCGACCACTAAATGAACTCGATCGAGTAAATCCTATTCTCCATAGGATGTGTGGCTCTGAGCTCATTCTGAAAAGGTGTTTTGGGCAAAAGCCAGACAACGGGATCAAAAGTTATAGCTGTTTGAAGTTTAGGTGTCAGTAGGAGCTAAATCCCACATTACCACTGCAACTCAATGTATATCGGCCACTAAATGAACTAGATTGGGTAAAACTTGATGTCCATTGAATGTAGGGCTCAGATCTTATTTCGAAGAGGTTTTGTGTGTAAAAACCTGACAACCTAATCAAAAGTTATGGATGTTTCAAGTTTAGGTGTCATTTGAAGCTAAATTTTGCATTACCAGTGCAACCCGCTATATATCGACAACTAAATGAACTGCAATGGGTAAAACTTGTGCTTCAATGAATCTAGTGCTCCGAGCTCATTCCTAAAAGATGTTATGGGGGTAAAATCAGACAACCGGATCAAAACTTATTGTTGTATAAAGTTTGAGTGTCATTTGTAGCTAAATCTCTCACTTTCACTACAAACCGCATTTAAAATTCTTTAATTTGGAAATTTACGTGTCATTTGGAGCTAAATCTCGCATTACCAGTACAACCCACTGTATATCGACCTCTAAACGAGCTTGAATGATTTAAAATTGTTCTCCATTGGATTTAGAGCTCCGATCTCATTTCGAAACGGTATTGTGGGCGAAAATCGGACAACCGGATCAAAAGTTATGGATGTTTGAAGTTTAGGTCTCCTTTCGAGCTAAATACCTTATTACCAACCAACTGTATATTGACCACTAAACAAACTGGAATGGGTAAAACTTCTTTTCCATTGGATGTAGGGCTCCAAGCTTATTCCAAAAAGGTGTTGTGCGCAAAAATCAGACAACCAGATCAAATGTTATGGCTGTTACAGTTTATGTGTCAGGAGGAGCTAAATCCCTCATTACCATTGCAAGCCACTGTATATTGACCATGAAAATGAGTTGTAATGGTTTAAATTGTGCTCCATTGGATGTATGCTTCCGAGCATATTCTGAAAAGGTGTTGTGGGCAAAAATCAAACATACAAATAAAACGTAATGGCTGTTAGAAGTTTAGGTATAATTTGGAGCTAAATTTCGCATTACCGCTACAACCAGCAATATATCGACAACTAAATGAACTGGAGTGGGTAATATTGTGCTCTAATGAATGTAGTGCTCTGAGCTCATTACGAAAAGGTGTTGTGGGGTAAAATAAGACAACCGCATCAAAAGTTGTTGTTGTAAGTTTTAGTGTAATTTATCGCTAAATCTCTCATTTTCACTACAACCCGCATTAAAAATTCTACCATTTTGAAGTGTATGTGTCATTTGGAGATAAATCTCGTATTATAACCATAACTCTCTGTATATCGACCTATGAACAAGCTGGGATGGGTTTAAATTGTTCTCCACTGGATTTAGGGCTCCGATCTCATTCCGAAAAGGTATTTTGGGCGAAAATCGGACAACCGGAAAGGTGTTGCCTTATTCTCGAATGGGTAAATCTTATTCTCTGTTGGATGGAGAATACGAGCTCTTTCCGAAAAAGTGATGCTGGCAAAAATCGAACAATCAGATCAAAAGTTATGGCTGCTTGAAGTTTATGTGTAATTTGGAGTTAAATCCCGCATTACCACTGGAACCCACAGTATATCGAACAATAAACAAACTTGAATGGTTATATCCTACTCTCCATTGGATGTAGGGCTCTGAACTCATTCTAAAAAGGTATTGTGGGCAAAAATTGGGCAATTGGATCAAGAGTTGTCTGTTTGAAGTTTGTATCATTTGGAGCTAAATCCCACATTATCACTGCATCCCACTGTAGATCAACCACTAAACAAACTGGAATGGGTAAAACTTGTTGTCCATTGTATGCAGGGCTCTGATCTCATTCCGAAAAGGTGTTGTTTGCAAAAATCAGACAACCGGATCAATGTTATGGATATTTGAAGTTTAGGTGTCAATTGGAGGAAAATCCCTCATTTCCACTGCAATCCACTATCCGTCGACCACCAAATGAACTCGATCGAGTAAATCCTATTCTCCATAGGATGTGAGGCTCTGAGCTCATTCTGAAAACGTGTTTTGGGCAAAATCTAGACAGCGGGATCAAAAGTTATAGCTGTTTGAAGTTTAGGTGTCAGTAGGAGCTAAATCCCACATTACCACTGCAACTCAATGTATATCGACCACTAAGTGAACTAGATTGGGTAAAACTTGATGTCCATTGAATGTAGGGCTCAAATCTCATTTCGAAGAGGTTTTGTGTGCAAAAATCAGACAACCTAATCAAAAGTTATGGATGTTTCAAGTTTAGGTGTCATTTGAAGCTAAATTTTGCATTACCAGTGCAACCCGCTATATATCGACAACTAAATGAACTGCAATGGGTAAAACTTGTGCTTCAATGAATGTAGTGCTCCAAGCTCATTCCTAAAAGATGTTGTAGGGGTAAAATCAGACAACCAGATCAAAACTTATTGTTGTATAAAGTTTGAGTGTCATTTGTAGCTAAACCTCTAACTTTCACTACAAACCGCATTTAAAATTCTATCATTTTGGAAATTTACGTGTCATTTGGAGCTAAATCTCGCATTAACAGTACAACCCACTGTATACCGACCTCTAAACGAGCTTGAATGTTTTAAAATTGTTCTCCATTGGATTTAGGGCTCTGATCTCATTCCGAAACGGTATTGTGGGCGAAAATCGGACAACCGAATCAAAAGTTATGGATGTTTGAAGTTTAGGTCTCCTTTCGAGCTAAATACCATTATTACCAACCAATTGTATATTGACCACTAAACAAACTGGAATGGGTAAAACTTGTTTTCCATTGGATGTAGGGCTCCAAGCTCATTCCAAAAAGGTGTTGTGCGCAAAAATCAGACAACCAGATCAAAAGTTATGGGTGTTACAGTTTATGTGTCAAGAGGAGCTAAATCCCTCATTACCATTGCAAGTCGCTGTATATTGACCATTAAAATGAGTTGTAATGGTTTAAATTTGTGATCCATTGGATGTATGCCTCCGAGCATATTCCGAAAAGGTGTTGTGGGAAAAAATCAAACATACAAATCAAAAGTTATGGCTGTTAGAAGTTTAGGTGTAATTTGGAGCTAAATTTCGCATTACCGCTACAACCAGCAATATATCGACAACTAAATGAACTGGAGTGGGTAAAACTTGTGCTCTAATGAATGTAGTGCTCTGAGCTCATTACGAAAAGGTGTTGTGGGGGTAAAATAAGACAATCGCATCAAAAGTTGTTGCTGTTTTAAGTTTGAGTGTAATTTATCGCTAAATCTCTCATTTTCACTACAACCCCCATTAAAAATTCTGCCATTTTGAAGTGTATGTGTCATTTGGAGATAAATCTCGTATTACAACCATAACTCACTGTATATCGACCTCTGAACAAGCTGGAATGAGTTTAAATTGTTCTCCACTAGATTTAGGGCTCCGATCTCATTCCGAAAAGGTATTTTAGGCGAAAATCAGACAACCGAAAAGGTGTTGCCTTATTCTCGAATGGGTAAATCTTATTCTTTGTTGGATGGAGAATACGAGCTCTTTCCGAAAAAGTTTTGTTGGCAAAAATTGAACAATCAGATCAAAAGTTATGGCTGCTTGAAGTTTATGTGTAATTTGGAGTTAAATCCCGCATTACCACTGGAACCCACAGTATATCGAACAATAAACAAACTTGAATGGTTATATCCTACTCTCCATTGGATGTAGGGCTCTGAACTCATTCTAAAAAGGTATTGTGGGCAAAAATTGGGCAATTAGATCAAGAGTTGTCTGTTTGAAGTTTGTGTCATTTGGAGCTAAATCCCACATTATCACTGCATCCCACTGTAGATCAACCACTAAACAAACTGGAATGGGTAAAACTTGTTGTCCATTGTATGTAGGGCTCTGATCTCATTCCGAAAAGGTGTTCTTTGCAAAAATCAGACAACCGGATCAAAGTTATGGATATTTGATGTTTAGGTATCAATTGGAGGAAAATCCCTCATTTCCACTGCAATCCACTATCCGTCGACCACTAAATGAACTCGATCGAGTAAATCCTATTCTCCATAGGATGTGTGGCTCTGAGCTCATTCTGAATAGGTGTTTTCGGAAAAATCCAGACAACAGGATCAAAAGTTATAGCTGTTTGAAGTTTTGGTGTCAGTAGGAGCTAAATCCCACATTACCACTGCAACTCAATGTATATCGACCACTAAATGAACTAGATTGGGTAAAACTTGATGTCATTGAATGTAGGGCTCAGATCTCATTTCGAAGAGGTTTTGTGTGCAAAAATCAGACAACCTAATCAAAAGTTATGGATGTTTCAAGTTTAGGTGTCATTGGAAGCTAAATTTTGCATTACCAGTGCAACCCGCTATATATCGACAACTAAATGAACTGCAATGGGTAAAACTTGTGCTTCAATGAATGTAGTGCTCCGAGCTCATTCCTAAAAGATGTTATGGGGGTAAAATCAGACAACCGGATCAAAACTTGTTGCTGTATAAAGTTTGAGTGTCATTTGTAGCTAAACGTCTAACTTTCACTACAAATCGCATTTAAAATCTTTAATTTTGGAAATTTACGTGTCATTTGGAGCTAAATCTCGCATTACCAGTACAACCCATTGGATATCGACCTCTAAACGAGCTTGAATGTTTTAAAATTGTTCTCCATTGGATTTAGGGCTCCGACCTCATTCTGAAACGGTATTGTGGGCGAAAATCGGACAACCGGATCAAAAGTTATGGTTGTTTGAAGTTTAGGTCTCCTTTCGAGCTAAATACCTTATTACCAACCAACTGTATATTGACCACTAAACAAACTGGAATGGGTAAAACTTGTTTTCCATTGGATGTAGGGCTCCAAGCTCATTCCAAAAAGGTGTTGCGCGCAAAAATCAGACAACCAGATCAAAAGTTATGGCTGTTATAATTTATATGTCAAGAAAAGCTAAATCCATCATTACCATTACAAGCCGCTGTATATTTACCATTAATATGAGTTGTAATGGTTTTAAATTGTGCTCCATTGGATGTATGCCTCCGAGCATATTCCGAAAATGTGTTGTGGGCAAATATCAAACATACAAATCAAAAGTTATGGCTGTTAGAAGTTTAGTTGTAATTTGGAGCTAAATTTCGTATTACCGCTACAACCAGCAATATATCGACAACTAAATGAACTGGAGTGGGTAAAACTTGTGCTCCAATGAATGTATTGCTCTGAGCTCATTACGAAAAGGTGTTGTGGGGTAAAATAAGACAACCGCATCAAAAGTTGTTGCTGTTTTAAGTTTGAGTGTAATTTATCGCTAAATCTCTCATTTTCACTACAACCCACATTAAAAATTCTGGCATTTTGAAGTGTATGTGTCATTTGGAGATAAATCTCATATTACAACCATAACTCACTGTATATCGACCTCTGAACAAGCTGGAATGGGTTTAAATTGTTCTCCACTGGATTTAGGGCTCCGATCTAATTCCGAAAAGGTATTTTGGGCGAAAATCGGACAACCGGATAGGTGTTGCCTTATTCTCGAATGGGTAAATCTTATTCTCTGTTCGATGAAGAATACGAGCTCTTTCCGAAAAAGTGTTGTTGGGAAAAATCGAACAATCGGATCAAAAGTTATGATTGCTTTAAGTTTATGTGTAATTTGGAGTTAAATCCCGCATTACCACTGGAACCCACTGCATATCAAACAATAAACAAACTTGAATGGTTATATCCTACTCTCCATTGGATGTAGGGCTCTGAACTCATTCTAAAAAGGTATTGTGGGCAAAAAGTGGGAAATTGGATCAAGAGTTGTCTGTTTGAAGTTTATGTGTCATTTGGAGCTAAATCCCACATTATCACTGCATCCCACTGTAGATCAACCACTAAACAAAATGGAATGGGTAAAACTTGTTGTCCATTGTATGTAGGGCTCTGATCTCATTCCGAAAAGGTGTTGTTTGCAAAAATCAGACAACCGGATTAAAGTTATGGATATTTGAAGTTTAGGTGTCAATTAGAGGAAAATCCCTCATGTCCACTGCAATCCACTATCCGTCGACCACTAAATGAACTCGATCGAGTAAATCCTATTCTCCATAGGATGTGTGGCTCTGATCTCATTCTGAAAAGGTGTTTTGGGCAAAAGCCAGACAACGGGATCAAAAGTTATAGCTGTTTGAAGTTTAGGTGTCAGTAGGAGCTAAATCCCACATTACCACTGCAACTCAATGTATATCGACCACTAAATGAACTAGATTGGGTAAAACTTGATGTCCATTGAATGTAGGGCTCAGATCTTATTTCGAAGAGGTTTTGTGTGCAAAAATCAGACAACCTAATCAAAAGTTATGGATGTTTCAAGTTTAGGTGTCATTTGAAGCTAAATTTTGCATTACCAGTGCAACCCGCTATATATCGACAACTAAATGAACTGCAATGGGTAAAACTTGTGCTTCAATGAATGTAGTGCTCCGAGCTCATTCCTAAAAGATGTTATGGGGGTAAAATCAGACAACCGGATCAAAACTTATTGTTGTATGAAGTTTGAGTGTCATTTGTAGCTAAATCTCTCACTTTCACTACAAACCGCATTTAAAATTCTTTAATTTGGAAATTTACGTATCATTTGGAGCTAAATCTCGCATTACCAGTACAACCCACTGTATATCAACCTCTAAACGAGCTTGAATGATTTAAAATTGTTCTCCATTGGATTTAGAGCTCCGATCTTATTCCGAAACGGTATTGTGGGCGAAAATCGGACAACCGGATCAAAAGTTATGGATGTTTGAAGTTTAGGTCTCCTTTCGAGCTAAATACCTTACTACCAACCAACTGTATATTGACCACTAAACAAACTGGAATGGGTAAAACTTCTTTTCCATTGGATGTAGGGCTCCAAGCTTATTCAAAAAAGGTGTTGTGCGCAAAAATCAGACAACCAGATCAAATGTTATGGCTATTACAGTTTATGTGTCAGGAGGAGCTAAATCCCTCATTACCATTGCAAGCCACTGTATATTGACCATTAAAATGAGTTGTAATGGTTTAAAATTGTGCTCCATTGGATGTATGCTTCCAAGCATATTCTGAAAAGGTGTTGTGGGCAAAAATCAAACATACAAATAAAACGTTATGGCTGTTAGAAGTTTAGGTATAATTTGGAGCTAAATGTCGCATTACCGCTACAACCAGCAATATATCGACAACTAAATGAACTGGAGTGGGTAAAATTGTGCTCTAATGAATGTAGTGCTCTGAGCTCATTACGAAAAGGTGTTGTGGGGTAAAATAAGACAACCGCATCAAAAGTTGTTGTTGTTATAAGTTTTAGTGTAATTTATCGCTAAATCTCTCATTTTCACTACAACCCGCATTAAAAATTCTACCATTTTGAAGTGTATGTGTCATTTAGAGATAAATCTCGTATTATAACCATAACTCACTGTATATCGACCTATGAACAAGCTGGGATGAGTTTAAATTGTTCTCCACTGGATTTAGGGCTCCGATCTCATTCCGAAAAGGTATTTTGGGCGAAAATCGGACAACCGGAAAGGTGTTGCCTTATTCTCGAATGGGTAAATCTTGTTCTCTGTTGGATGGAGAATACGAGCTCTTTCCGAAAAAGTGTTGCTGGCAAAAATCGAACAATCAGATCAAAAGTTATGGCTGCTTGAAGTTTATGTGTAATTTGGAGTTAAATCCCGCATTACCACTGGAACCCACAGTATATCGAACAATAAACAAACTTGAATGGTTATATCCTACTCTCCATTGGATGTAGGGCTCTGAACTCATTCTAAAAAGGTATTGTGGGCAAAAAGTGGGCAATTGGATCAAGAGTTGTCTGTTTGAAGTTTGTATCATTTGGAGCTAAATCCCACATTATCACTGCATCCCACTGTAGATCAACCACTAAACAAACTGGAATGGGTAAAACTTGTTGTCCATTGTATGCAGGGCTCTGATCTCATTCCGAAAAGGTGTTGTTTGCAAAAATCAGACAACCGGATCAATGTTATGGATATTTGAAGTTTAGGTGTCAATTGGAGGAAAATCCCTCATTTCCACTGCAATCCACTATCCGTCGACCACCAAATGAACTCGATCGAGTAAATCCTATTCTCCATAGGATGTGAGGCTCTGAGCTCATTCTGAAAACGTGTTTTTGCAAAATCTAGACAGCGGGATCAAAAGTTATAGCTGTTTGAAGTTTATGTGTCAGTAGGAGCTAAATCCCACATTACCACTGCAACTCAATCTATATCGACCACTAAATGAACTAGATTGGGTAAAACTTGATGTCCATTGAATGTATGGCTCAAATCTCATTTCGAAGAGGTTTTGTGTGCAAAAATCAGACAACCTAATCAAAAGTTATGGATGTTTCAAGTTTAGGTGTCATTTCAAGCTAAATTTTGCATTACCAGTGCAACCCGCTATATATCGACAACTAAATGAACTGCAATGGGTAAAACTTGTGCTTCAATGAATGTAGTGCTCCAAGCTCATTCGTAAAAGATGTTGTAGGGGTAAAATCAGACAACCGGATCAAAACTTATTGTTGTATAAAGTTTGAGTGTCATTTGTAGCTAAACCTCTAACTTTCACTACAAACCGCATTTAAAATTCTTTCATTTTGGAAATTTACGTGTCATTTGGAGCTAAATCTCGCATTACCAGTACAACCCACTATATATCGACCTCTAAACGAGCTTGAATGTTTTAAAATTGTTCTCCATTGGATTTAGGGCTCCGATCTGATTCCGAAACGGTATTGTGGGCGAAAATCGGACAACCGGATCAAAAGTTATGGATGTTTGAAGTTTAGGTCTCCTTTCGAGCTAAATACCATTATTACCAACCAATTGTATTATGACCACTAAACAAACTGGAATCGGTAAAACTTGTTTTCCATTGGATGTAGGGCTCCAAGATCATTCCAAAAAGGTGTTGTGCGCAAAAATCAGACAACCAGATCAAAAGTTATGGCTGTTACAGTTTATGTGTCAAGAGGAGCTAAATCCCTCATTACCATTGCAAGTCGCTATATATTGACCATTAAAATGAGTTGTAATGGTTTAAATTTGTGATCCATTGGATGTATGCCTCCGAGCATATTCCGAAAATATGTTGTGGGAAAAAATCAAACATACAAATCAAAAGTTATGGCTGTTAGAAGTTTAGGTGTAATTTGGAGCTAAATTTCGCATTACCGCTACAACCAGCAATATATCGACAACTAAATGAACTGGAGTGGGTAAAACTTGTTCTCTAATGAATGTAGTGCTCTGAGCTCATTACGAAAAGGTGTTGTGGGGGTAAAATAAGACAATCGTATCAAAAGTTGTTGCTGTTTTATGTTTGAGTGTAATTTATCGCTAAATCTCTCATTTTCACTATAACCCCCATTAAAAATTCTGCCATTTTGAAGTGTATGTGTCATTTGGAGATAAATCTCGTATTACAACCATAACTCACTGTATATCGACCTCTGAACAAGCTGGAATGAGTTTAAATTGTTCTCCACTAGATTTAGGGCTCCGATCTCATTCCGAAAAGGTATTTTGGGCGAAAATCAGACAACCGAAAAGGTGTTGCCTTATTCTCAAATGGGTAAATCTTATTCTTTGTTGGATGGAGAATACGAGCTCTTTCCGAAAAAGTGTTGTTGGCAAAAATTGAACAATCAGATTAAAAGTTATGGCTGCTTGAAGTTTATGTGTAATTTGGAGATAAATCCCGCATTACCACTGGAACCCACTATCTATCGAACAATAAACAAACTTGAATGGTTGTCCACTGTATGTAGGGCTCTGATCTCATTCCGAAAAGGTGTTGTTTGCAAAAATCAGACAACCGGATCAAAGTTATGGATATTTGAAGTTTATGTGTCAATTGGAGGAAAATCCCTCATTTCCACTGCAATCCACTATCCGTCGACCACTAAATGAAATCGATCGAGTAAATCCTATTCTACATAGGATGTGTTGCTCTGAGCTCATTCTGAAAAGATGTTTTGGGCAAAATCCAGACAACGGGATCAAAAGTTATAGCTGTTTGAGGTTTAGGTGTCAGTAGGAGCTAAATCCCACATTACCACTACAACTCAATGTATATCGACCACTAAATGAACTAGATTGGGTAAAACTTGATGTCCATTGAATGTAGGGCTCAGATCTCATTTCGAAGAGATTTTGTGTGCAAAAATCAGACAACCTAATCAAAAGTTATGGATGTTTCAAGTTTAGGTGTCATTGGAAGCTAAATTTTGCATTACCAGTGCAACCCGCTATATATCGACAACTAAATGAACTGCAATGGGTAAAACTTGTGCTTCAATGAATGTAGTGCTCCGAGCTCATTCCTAAAAGATGTTATGGGGGTAAAATCAGACAACCGGATCAAAACTTGTTGCTGTATAAAGTTTGAGTGTCATTTGTAGCTAAACGTCTAACTTTCACTAAAAACCGCATTTAAAATTCTTTAATTTTGGAAATTTACGTGTCATTTGGAGCAAAATCTCGCATTACCAGTAAAACCCATTGGATATCGACCTCTAAACGAGCTTGAATGTTTTAAAATTGTTCTTCATTGGATTTAGGGCTCCGATCTCATTCTGAAACGTTATTGTGGGCGAAAATCGGACAACCGGATCAAAAGTTATGGATGTTTGAAGTTTAGGTCTCCTTTCGAGCTAAATACCTTATTACAAACCAACTGTATATTGACCACTAAACAAACTGGAATGGGTAAAACTTGTTTTCCATTGGATGTAGGGCTCCAAGCTCATTCCAAAAAGGTGTTGTGCGCAAAAATCAGACAACCAGATCAAAAGTTATGGCTGTTACAGTTTATGTGTCAAGAGGAGCTAAATCCCTCATTACCATTGCAAGCCGCTATATGTTGACCATTAAAATGAGTTGTAATGGTTTAAATTTGTGCTCCATTGGATGTATGCCTCCGAGCATATTCCGAAAAGGTGTTGTGGGCAAAAATCAAACATACAAATCAAAAGTTATGGCCGTTAGAAGATTAGGTGTAATTTGGAGCTAAATTTCGCATTACCGCTACAACCGACAATATATCGACAACTAAATGAACTGGAGTGGGTAAAACTTGTGCTCTAATGAATGTTGTGCTCTGAGCTCATTACGAAAAGGTGTTGTGGGGGTAAAATAAGACAACCACATCAAAAGTTGTTGCTGTTTTAAGTTTGAGTTTAATTTATCGCTAAATCTCTCATTTTCACTACAACCCCCATTAAGAATTCTGCCATTTTGAAGTGTATGTGTCATTTGGAGATAAATCTCGTATTATAACCATAACTCTCTATATATCGACCTCTGAACAAGCTGGAATGGATTTAAATTGTTCTCCACTAGATTTAGGGCTCCGATCTCATTCCGAAAAGGTATTTTGGGCGAAAATCAGACAACCGAAAAGGTGTTGCCTTATTATCGAATGGGTAAATCTTATTCTCTGTTGGATGGAGAATACGAGCTCTTTCCGAAAAAGTGTTGTTGGCAAAAATTGAATAATCAGATCAAAAGTTATGGCTGCTTGATGTTTATGTGTAATTTGGAGTTAAATCTCGCATTACCACTGGAACCCACTATCTATCGAACAATAAACAAACTTGAATGGTTATATCCTACTATCCATTGGATGTAGGGCTCTGAACTCAGTCTAAAAAGGTATTGTGGGCAAAAATTGGGCAATTAGATCAAGAGTTGTCTGTTTGAAGTTTGTGTCATTTGGAGCTAAATCCCACATTATCACTGCATCCCACTGTAGATCAACCACTAAACAAACTGGAATGGGTAAAACTTGTTGTCCATTGTATGTAGGGCTCTGATATCATTCCGAAAAGGTGTTGTTTGCAAAAATCAGACAACCGGATCAAAGTTATGGATATTTGATGTTTAGGTATCAATTGGAGGAAAATCCCTCATTTCCACTGCAATCCACTATCCGTCGACCACTAAATGAACTCGATCGAGTAAATCCTATTCTCCATAGGATGTGTGGCTCTGAGCTCATTCTGAAAAGGTGTTTTCGGCAAAATCCAGACAACAGGATCAAAAGTTATAGCTGTTTGAAGTTTTGGTGTCAGTAGGAGCTAAATCCCACATTACCACTGCAACTCAATGTATATCGACCATTAAATGAACTAGATTGGGTAAAACTTGATGTCATTGAATGTAGGGCTCAGATCTCATTTCGAAGAGGTTTTGTGTGCAAAAATCAGACAACCTAATCAAAAGTTATGGATGTTTCAAGTTTAGGTGTCATTGGAAGCTAAATTTTGCATTACCAGTGCAACACGCTATATATCGACAACTAAATGAACTGCAATGGGTAAAACTTGTGCTTCAATGAATGTAGTGCTCCGAGCTCATTCCTAAAAGATGTTATGGGGGTAAAATCAGACAACCGGATCAAAACTTGTTGCTGTATAAAGTTTGAGTGTCATTTGTAGCTAAACGTCTAACTTTCACTACAAACCGCATTTAAAATCTTTAATTTTGGAAATTTACGTGTCATTTGGAGCTAAATCTCGCATTACCAGTACAACCCACTGGATATTGACCTCTAAACGAGCTTGAATGTTTTAAAATTGTTCTCCATTGGATTTAGGGCTCCGATCTCATTCTGAAACGGTATTGTGGGCGAAAATCGGACAACCGGATCAAAAGTTATGGTTGTTTGAAGTTTAGGTCTCCTTTCGAGCTAAATACCTTATTACCAACCAATTGTATATTGACCACTAAACAAACTGGAATGGGTAAAACTTGTTTTCCATTGGATGTAGGGCTCCAAGCTCATTCCAAAAAGGTGTTGTGCGCAAAAATCAGACAACCAGATCAAAAGTTATGGCTGTTACAGTTTATATGTCAAGAAAAGCTAAATCCATCATTACCATTACAAGCCGCTGTATATTTACCATTAAAATGAGTTGTAATGGTTTTAAATTGTGCTCCATTGGATGTATGCCTCCGAGCATATTCCGAAAATGTGTTGTGGGCAAATATCAAACATACAAATCAAAAGTTATGGCTGTTAGAAGTTTAGGTGTAATTTGGAGCTAAATTTCGTATTACCGCTACAACCAGCAATATATCGACAACTAAATGAACTGGAGTGGGTAAAACTTGTGCTCTAATGAATGTATTGCTCTGAGCTCATTACGAAAAGGTGTTGTGGGGTAAAATAAGACAACCGCATCAAAAGTTGTTGCTGTTTTAAGTTTGAGTGTAATTTATCGCTAAATCTCTCATTTTCACTACAACCCGCTTTAAAAATTCTGCCATTTTGAAGTGTATGTGTCATTTGGAGTTAAATCTCGTATTACAACCATAACTCACTGTATATCGACCTCTGAATAAGCTGGAATGGGTTTAAATTGTTCTCCATTGGATTTAGGGCTCCGATCTCATTTCGAAAAGGTATTTTGGGTGAAAATCGGACAACTGGAAAGGTGTTGCCATATTCTCGAATGGGTAATTCTTATTCTCTGTTGGATGGAGAATACGAGCTCTTTCCGAAAAAGTGTTGTTGGCAAAAATCGAACAATCAGATCAAAAGTTATGGCTGCTTGAAGTTTATGTGTAATTTGGAGTTAAATCCCGCATTACCACTGGAACCCACTGTATATCGAACAATAAACAAACTTGAATGGTTATATCCTACTATCCATTGGATGTAGGGCTCTGAACTCAGTCTAAAAAGGTATTGTGGGCAAAAATTGGGCAATTAGATCAAGAGCTGTCTGTTTGAAGTTTGTGTCATTTGGAGCTAAATCCCACATTATCACTGCATCCCACTGTAGATCAACCACTAAACAAACTGGAATGGGTAAAACTTGTTGTCCATTGTATGCAGGGCTCTGATATCATTCCGAAAAGGTGTTGTTTGCAAAAATCAGACAACCGGATCAAAGTTATGGATATTTGATGTTTAGGTATCAATTGGAGGAAAATCCCTCATTTCCACTGCAATCCACTATCCGTCGACCACTAAATGAACTCGATCGAGTAAATCCTATTCTCCATAGGATGTGTGGCTCTGAGCTCATTCTGAAAAGGTGTTTTCGGCAAAATCCAGACAACAGGATCAAAAGTTATAGCTGTTTGAAGTTTTGGTGTCAGTAGGAGCTAAATCCCACATTACCACTGCAACTCAATGTATATCGACCATTAAATGAACTAGATTGGGTAAAACTTGATGTCATTGAATGTAGGGCTCAGATCTCATTTCGAAGAGGTTTTGTGTGCAAAAATCAGACAACCTAATCAAAAGTTATGGATGTTTCAAGTTTAGGTGTCATTGGAAGCTAAATTTTGCATTACCAGTGCAACACGCTATATATCGACAACTAAATGAACTGCAATGGGTAAAACTTGTGCTTCAATGAATGTAGTGCTCCGAGCTAATTCCTAAAAGATGTTATGGGGGTAAAATCAGACAACCGGATCAAAACTTGTTGCTGTATAAAGTTTGAGTGTCATTTGTAGCTAAACGTCTAACTTTCACTACAAACCGCATTTAAAATCTTTAATTTTGGAAATTTACGTGTCATTTGGAGCTAAATCTCGCATTACCAGTACAACCCACTGGATATTGACCTCTAAACGAGCTTGAATGTTTTAAAATTGTTCTCCATTGGATTTAGGGCTCCGATCTCATTCTGAAACGGTATTGTGGGCGAAAATCGGACAACCGGATCAAAAGTTATGGTTGTTTGAAGTTTAGGTCTCCTTTCGAGCTAAATACCTTATTACCAACCAATTGTATATTGACCACTAAACAAACTGGAATGGGTAAAACTTGTTTTCCATTGGATGTAGGGCTCCAAGCTCATTCCAAAAAGGTGTTGTGCGCAAAAATCAGACAACCAGATCAAAAGTTATGGCTGTTACAGTTTATATGTCAAGAAAAGCTAAATCCATCATTACCATTACAAGCCGCTGTATATTTACCATTAAAATGAGTTGTAATGGTTTTAAATTGTGCTCCATTGGATGTATGCCTCCGAGCATATTCCGAAAATGTGTTGTGGGCAAATATCAAACATACAAATCAAAAGTTATGGCTGTTAGAAGTTTAGGTGTAATTTGGAGCTAAATTTCGTATTACCGCTACAACCAGCAATATATCGACAACTAAATGAACTGGAGTGGGTAAAACTTGTGCTCTAATGAATGTATTGCTCTGAGCTCATTACGAAAAGGTGTTGTGGGGTAAAATAAGACAACCGCATCAAAAGTTGTTGCTGTTTTAAGTTTGAGTGTAATTTATCGCTAAATCTCTCATTTTCACTACAACCCGCTTTAAAAATTCTGCCATTTTGAAGTGTATGTGTCATTTGGAGTTAAATCTCGTATTACAACCATAACTCACTGTATATCGACCTCTGAATAAGCTGGAATGGGTTTAAATTGTTCTCCATTGGATTTAGGGCTCCGATCTCATTTCGAAAAGGTATTTTGGGTGAAAATCGGACAACTGGAAAGGTGTTGCCATATTCTCGAATGGGTAATTCTTATTCTCTGTTGGATGGAGAATACGAGCTCTTTCCGAAAAAGTGTTGTTGGCAAAAATCGAACAATCAGATCAAAAGTTATGGCTGCTTGAAGTTTATGTGTAATTTGGAGTTAAATCCCGCATTACCACTGGAACCCACTGTATATCGAACAATAAACAAACTTTAATGGTTATATCCTACTCTCCATTGTATGTAGGGCTCTGAACTCATTCTAAAAAGGTAGTGTGGGCAAAAATTGGGCAATTGGATCAAGAGTTGTCTGTTTGAAGTTTATGTGTAATTTGGAGCTAAATCCCACATTATCACTGCATCCCACTGTAGATCAACCACTAAACAAATTAGAATGGGTAAAACTTGTTGTCCATTGTATGTAGGGCTCTGATCTCATTCCGAAAAGGTGTTGTTTGCAAAAATCAGACAACCGGATCAAAGTTATGGATGTTTGAAGTTTATGTGTCAATTGGAGGAAAATCCCTCATTTCCACTGCAATCCACTATCCGTCGACCACTAAATGAACTCGATCGAGTAAATCCTATTCTCCATAGGATGTGTGGCTCTGAGCTCATTCTGAAAAGGTGTTTTGGGCAAAATCCAGACAACGGGATCAAAAGTTATAGCTGTTTGAAGTTTAGGTGTCAGTAGGAGCTAAATCTCACATTACCACTTCGACTCAATGTATATCGACCACTAATTGAACTAGATTTGGTAAAACTCGATGTCCATTGAATGTAGGGCTCAGATCTCATTTCGAAGAGGTTTTGTGTGCAAAAATCAGACAACCTAATCAAAAGTTATGAATGTTTCAAGTTTAGGTGTTATTTGAAGCTAAATTTTGCATTACCTGTGCAACCCGCTATATATCGACCACTAAATGAACTGCAATGGGTAAAACTTGTGCTTCAATGAATGTAGTGCTCCGAGCTCATTCCTAATAGATGTTATGGGGGTAAAATCAGACAACCGGATGAAAATTTATTGCTGTATACAGTTTGAGTGTCATTTGTAGCTAAATCTCTCCCTTTCACTATAAACCACATTTAAAATTCTTTCATTTTGGAAATTTACCTGTCATTTGGAGCTAAATCTTGCATTACCAGTACAACCCACTGTATATCGACCTCTAAACGAGCTTGAATGTTTTAAAATTTTTCACCATTGGGCAACCGGATCAAATATTATGGATGTTTGAAGTTTAGGTCTCCTTTCGAGCTAAATACCTTATTACCAACCAACTGTATATTGACCACTAAACAAACTGGAATGGGTAAAACTTGTTTTCCATTGGATGTAGGACTCCAAGATCATTCCAAAAAGGTGTTGTGCGCAAAAATCAGACAACCAGATCAAAAGTTATGGTTGTTACAGTTTATGTGTCAAGAAAAGCTAAATCCCTCATTACCATTGCAAGCCGCTGTATATTGACAATTAAAATGAGTTGTAATGGTTTTAAATTGTGCTCCAATGGATGTATGCCTCCGAGCATATTCCTAAAAGGTGTTGTGGGCAAAAATCAAACATACAAATCAAAAGTTATGGCTGTTAGAAGTTTAGGTGTAATTTGGAGCTAAATTTCGCATTACGGCTACAACCAGCAATATATCGACAACTAAATGAACTGGAGCGGGTAAAACTTGTGCTCTAATGAATTTAGTGCTTTGAGCTCATTACGAAAAGGTGTTGTGGGGTAAAATATGACAACCGCATCAAAAGTTGTTGCTGTTTTAAGTTTGAGTGTAATTTACCGCTAAATCTCTCATTTTCACTACAACCCGCATTAAAAATTCTGGCATTTTGAAGTGTATGTGTCATTTGGAGATAAATCTCATATTACAACCATAACTCACTGTATATCGACCTCTGAACAAGCTGGAATGGGTTTAAATTGTTCTCCACTGGATTTAGGGCTCCGATCTAATTTCGAAAAGGTATTTTGGGCGAAAATCGGACAACCGGAAAGGTGTTGCCTTATTCTCGAATGGGTAAATCTTATTCTCTATTGGATGGAGAATACGAGCTCTTTCCTAAAAAGTGTTGTTGGAAAAAATCGAACAATCAGATCAAAAGTTATGGCTGCTTGAAGTTTGTGTAATTTGGAGTTAAATCCCGCATTACCACTGGAACCCACTGTATATCGAACAATAAACAAACTTGATTGGTTATATCCTACTCTCCACTGGATGTAGGGATCTGAACTCATTCTAAAAAGGTATTGTGTGCAAAAATTGGACAATTGGATCAAGAGTTGTCTGTGTTTACCCAGAAAATGGCAATCCCCTCCGAGCCGCCCTTTTTCAGGTACCGGGTGTTTTCGGAGCTCCCGGGCGAGCTCCCTCTTTACGAGCGGCCTTGCCCCTACCGGGCGAGCTCCCCCTTCCGGGCGGTCTCTACCGTCCGGGCTGTCTCGCTTCAGGAGGTCGCATTCAGGGCGACCTCTCCCTGTGAGGTCACATTCCGGGCGACCTCTCCCTGTGAGGTCGCTAGCCGGGTGATCTCTCCCTGCGAGGTCGCTAGACGGGCGACCTCTCCCTGTGAGGTCGCTAGCCGGGCGACCTCTCCCTATGAGGTCGCTAGCCGGTCGACCTCTCCCTTAGAGGTCGCTAGCCGGGCGACCTCTCCCTGTGAGGTTGCATTCCGGGTGACTTCTCCCTGTGAGGTCGCTATTCGGGCGACCTCTCCCTGTGAGGTCGCTACCCGGGCGACCTCTCCCTGTGAGGTCGCAATTCGGGCGACCTCTCCCTGTGAGGTCGCTAGCCGAGAGACCTCTCCCTGTGAGGTCGCATTCCGGGCGACCTCTCCCTGTGAGGTCGCTAGCCGGGCGACCTCTCCCTGTGAGGTCGCATTCCGGGCGACCTCTCCTTGTGAGGTCGCTAGCCGGGCGACCTCTCCCTGTGAGGTCGCTAGCCGGGCGACCTCTCCCTGTGGGGTCGCTAACCGGGCGACCTCTCCATGTGAGGTTGCTAGCCGGGCGACCTCTCCCTGTGAGGTCACAATCCGGGCGACCTCTTCTTTTATTCTCCTGGCGCTGATGTCATCAACTTCTAGAAGACTCCACCCTGGGCCTATAAATAGGCCCCCATGCCTCTTTAGAAAGGACACCGGTCGAGAGGTCAAAATCCTGTGGCTAGACCAATCAGACCGCACCTGGTAGCGGGCTGTCTGGCGACCTCCTAACTGCCAGGCCGGGCGACCTCATCAGACAGGTCGGGCGGCCTCACCAAGCAGGTCGGGCGGCCTCACTAAGAAGGTCGGGCGGCCTCACCAAGCAAGCTGGGCTGCCTCATCAAATGGGCCGCGCGACCTCCTTCCCTCTTCACTCGCGACTCAAGTAACCAGCTGCTCGCGGCCTCCTTTTCGCCCCGTTTCCTCGAATAGATCGTGGATGTGCAATTTTGGATTCAACAGTCTGTTTGAAGTTTATGTGTCATTTGGAGCTAAATCCCACATTATCACTGCATCCCACTGTAGATCAACCACTAAACAAACTGGAATGAGTAAAACTTGTTGTCCATTGTATGTAGGGCTCTGATCTCATTCCGAAAAGGTGTTGTTTGCAAAAATCAGACAACCGGATCAATGTTACGGATATTTGAAGTTTAGGTGTCAATTGGAGGAAAATCCCTCATTTCCACTGCAATCCACTATCCGTCGACCACTAAATGAACTCGATCGAGTAAATCCTATTCTCCATAGGATGTGTGGCTCTGGGCTCATTCTGAAAAGGTGTTTTGGGCAAAATCCAGACAACGGGATCAAAAGTTATAGTTGTTTGAAGTTTAGGTGTCAGTAGGAGGTAAATCCCACATTACCACTGCAACTTAATGTATATCGACCACTAAATGAACTAGATAGGGTAAAACTTGATGTCCATTGAATGTAGGGCTCAGATCTCATTTCGAAGAGGTTTTGTGTGCAAAAATCAGTCAACCTAATCAAAAGTTATGGATGTTTCAAGTTTAGGTGTCATTTGAAGCTAAATTTTGCATTACCAGTGCAACCCGCTATATATCAACAACTAAATGAACTGCAATGGGTAAAACTTGTGCTTCAATGAATGTAGTGCTCCGAGCTCATTCCTAAAAGATGTTATGGGGGTAAAACCAGACAACCGGATCAAAACTTATTGCCGTATAAAGTTTGAGTCTCATTTGTAGCTAAGCCTCTAACTTTCACTACAAATCGCATTTAAAATTCTTTAATTTTCAAAATTTACGTGTCATTTGGAGCTAAATCTCGCATTACCAGTACAACCCACTGTATATCAACCTCTAAACGAGCTTGAATGTTTTAAAATTGTTCTCCATTGTATTTAGGGCTCCGATCTCATTCTGAAATGGTATTGTGGGCGAAAATCGGACAAACGGATCAAAAGTTATGGTTGCTTGAAGTTTAGGTCTCCTTTCGAGCTAAATACCTTATTACCAACCAACAGTATATTGACCACTAAACAAACTGGAATGGGTAAAACTTGTTTTCCATTGGATGTAGGACTCCAAGATCATTCCAAAAAGGTGTTGTGCGCAAAAATCAGACAACCAGATCAAAAGTTATGGTTGTTACAGTTTATGTGTCAAGAAAAGCTAAATCCCTCATTACCATTGCAAGCCGCTGTATATTGACAATTAAAATGAGTTGTAATGGTTTTAAATTGTGCTCCAATGGATGTATGCCTCCGAGCATATTCCTAAAAGGTGTTGTGGGCAAAAATCAAACATACAAATCAAAAGTTATGGCTGTTAGAAGTTTAGGTGTAATTTGGAGCTAAATTTCGCATTACGGCTACAACCAGCAATATATCGACAACTAAATGAACTGGAGCGGGTAAAACTTGTGCTCTAATGAATTTAGTGCTTTGAGCTCATTACGAAAAGGTGTTGTGGGGTAAAATATGACAACCGCATCAAAAGTTGTTGCTGTTTTAAGTTTGAGTGTAATTTACCGCTAAATCTCTCATTTTCACTACAACCCGCATTAAAAATTCTGGCATTTTGAAGTGTATGTGTCATTTGGAGATAAATCTCATATTACAACCATAACTCACTGTATATCGACCTCTGAACAAGCTGGAATGGGTTTAAATTGTTCTCCACTGGATTTAGGGCTCCGATCTAATTTCGAAAAGGTATTTTGGGCGAAAATCGGACAACCGGAAAGGTGTTGCCTTATTCTCGAATGGGTAAATCTTATTCTCTATTGGATGGAGAATACGAGCTCTTTCCTAAAAAGTGTTGTTGGAAAAAATCGAACAATCAGATCAAAAGTTATGGCTGCTTGAAGTTTGTGTAATTTGGAGTTAAATCCCGCATTACCACTGGAACCCACTGTATATCGAACAATAAACAAACTTGATTGGTTATATCCTACTCTCCACTGGATGTAGGGATCTGAACTCATTCTAAAAAGGTATTGTGTGCAAAAATTGGGCAATTGGATCAAGAGTTGTCTGTGTTTACCCAGAAAATGGCAATCCCCTCCGAGCCGCCCTTTTTCAGGTACCGGGTGTTTTCGGAGCTCCCGGGCGAGCTCCCTCTTTACGAGCGGCCTTGCCCCTACCGGGCGAGCTCCCCCTTCCGGGCGGTCTCTACCGTCCGGGCTGTCTCACTTCAGGAGGTCGCATTCAGGGCGACCTCTCCCTGTGAGGTCACATTCCGGGCGACCTCTCCCTGTGAGGTCGCTAGCCGGGTGATCTCTCCCTGCGAGGTCGCTAGACGGGCGACCTCTCCCTGTGAGGTCGCTAGCCGGGCGACCTCTCCCTATGAGGTCGCTAGCCGGTCGACCTCTCCCTTAGAGGTCGCTAGCCGGGCGACCTCTCCCTGTGAGGTTGCATTCCGGGTGACTTCTCCCTGTGAGGTCGCTATTCGGGCGACCTCTCCCTGTGAGGTCGCTACCCGGGCGACCTCTCCCTGTGAGGTCGCAATTCGGGCGACCTCTCCCTGTGAGGTCGCTAGCCGAGAGACCTCTCCCTGTGAGGTCGCATTCCGGGCGACCTCTCCCTGTGAGGTCGCTAGCCGGGCGACCTCTCCCTGTGAGGTCGCATTCCGGGCGACCTCTCCCTGTGAGGTCGCTAGCCGGGCGACCTCTCCCTGTGAGGTCGCTAGCCGGGCGACCTCTCCCTGTGGGGTCGCTAACCGGGCGACCTCTCCATGTGAGGTTGCTAGCCGGGCGACCTCTCCCTGTGAGGTCACAATCCGGGCGACCTCTTCTTTTATTCTCCTGGCGCTGATGTCATCAACTTCTAGAAGACTCCACCCTGGGCCTATAAATAGGCCCCCATGCCTCTTTAGAAAGGACACCGGTCGAGAGGTCAAAATCCTGTGGCTAGACCAATCAGACCGCACCTGGTAGCGGGCTGTCTGGCGACCTCCTAACTGCCAGGCCGGGCGACCTCATCAGACAGGTCGGGCGGCCTCACCAAGCAGGTCGGGCGGCCTCACTAAGAAGGTCGGGCGGCCTCACCAAGCAAGCTGGGCTGCCTCATCAAATAGGTCGCGCGACCTCCTTCCCTCTTCACTCGCGACTCAAGTAACCAGCTGCTCGCGGCCTCCTTTTCGCCCCGTTTCCTCGAGTAGATCGTGGATGTGCAATTTTGGATTCAACAGTCTGTTTGAAGTTTATGTGTCATTTGGAGCTAAATCCCACATTATCACTGCATCCCACTGTAGATCAACCACTAAACAAACTGGAATGAGTAAAACTTGTTGTCCATTGTATGTAGGGCTCTGATCTCATTCCGAAAAGGTGTTGTTTGCAAAAATCAGACAACCGGATCAATGTTACGGATATTTGAAGTTTAGGTGTCAATTGGAGGAAAATCCCTCATTTCCACTGCAATCCACTATCCGTCGACCACTAAATGAACTCGATCGAGTAAATCCTATTCTCCATAGGATGTGTGGCTCTGGGCTCATTCTGAAAAGGTGTTTTGGGCAAAATCCAGACAACGGGATCAAAAGTTATAGTTGTTTGAAGTTTAGGTGTCAGTAGGAGGTAAATCCCACATTACCACTGCAACTTAATGTATATCGACCACTAAATGAACTAGATAGGGTAAAACTTGATGTCCATTGAATGTAGGGCTCAGATCTCATTTCGAAGAGGTTTTGTGTGCAAAAATCAGTCAACCTAATCAAAAGTTATGGATGTTTCAAGTTTAGGTGTCATTTGAAGCGAAATTTTGCATTACCAGTGCAACCCGCTATATATCAACAACTAAATGAACTGCAATGGGTAAAACTTGTGCTTCAATGAATGTAGTGCTCCGAGCTCATTCCTAAAAGATGTTATGGTGGTAAAATCAGACAACCGGATCAAAACTTATTGCCGTATAAAGTTTGAGTCTCATTTGTAGCTAAACCTCTAACTATCACTACAAATCGCATTTAAAATTCTTTAATTTTCAAAATTTACGTGTCATTTGGAGCTAAATCTCGCATTACCAGTACAACCCACTGTATATCGACCTCTAAACGAGCTTGAATGTTTTAAAATTGTTCTCCATTGGATTTAGGGCTCCGATCTCATTCTGAAATGGTATTGTGGGCGAAAATCGGACAAACGGATCAAAAGTTATGGTTGCTTGAAGTTTAGGTCTCCTTTCGAGCTAAATACCTTATTACCAACCAACAGTATATTGACCACTAAACAAACTGGAATGGGTAAAACTTGTTTTCCATTGGATGTAGGACTCCAAGATCATTCCAAAAAGGTGTTGTGCGCAAAAATCAGACAACCAGATCAAAAGTTATGGTTGTTACAGTTTATGTGTCAAGAAAAGCTAAATCCCTCATTACCATTGCAAGCCGCTGTATATTGACAATTAAAATGAGTTGTAATGGTTTTAAATTGTGCTCCATTGGATGTATGCCTCCGAGCATATTCCGAAAATGTGTTGTGGGCAAAAATCAAACATACAAATCAAAAGTTATGGCTGTTAGAAGTTTAGGTGTAATTTGGAGTTAAATTTCGCATTACCACTACAACCAGCAATATATCGACAACTAAATGAACTGGAGTGGGTAATACTTGTGCTCTAATGAATGTTTTGCTCTGAGCTCATTATGAAAAGGTGTTGTGGGGTAAAATAAGACAATCGCATCAAAAGTTGTTGCTGTTTTAAGTTTGAGTGTAATTTATCACTAAATCTCTCATTTTCACTACAACCCGCATTAAAAATTCTGCCATTTTGAAGTGTATGTGTCATTTGGAGATAAATCTCATATTACAACCATAACTCACTGTATATGGACCTCTGAACAAGCTGGAATGGGTTTAAATTGTTCTCCACTGGATTTAGGGCTCCGATCTCATTCCGAAAAGGTATTTTGGGCGAAAATCGGACAACCGGAAAGGTGTTGCCTTATACTCGAATGGGTAAATCTTATTCTCTATTGGATGGAGAATACGAGCTCTTTCTGAAAAAGTGTTGTTGGCAAAAATCGAACAATCAGATCAAAAGTTATGGCTGCTTGAAGTTTATGTGTAATTTGGAGTTAAATCCTGCATTACCACTGGAACCCACTGTATATCGAACAATAAACAAAATTGAATGGTTATATCCTACTCTCCATTGGATGTAGGGCTCTGAACTAATTCTAAAAAGGTATTGTGGGCAAAAATTGGGCAATTTGATCAAGAGTTGTCTGTTTGAAGTTTATGTGTCATTTGGAGCTAAATCCCACATTATCACTGTATCCCACTGTAGATCAACCACTAAACAAACTGGAATGGGTAAAACTTGTTGTCCATTGTATGTAGGGCTCTGATCTCATTCCGAAAAGGTGTTGTTTGCAAAAATCAGACAACCGGATCAAAGTTATGGATGTTTGAAGTTTGGGTGTCAATTGGAGGAAAATCCCTCATTTCCACTACAATCCACTATCCGTCGACCACTAAATGAACTCAATAGAGTAAATCCTATTCTCCATAAGATGTGTGGCTCTGAGCTCATTCTGAAAAGGTGTTTTGGGCATAATCCAGACAAAGAGATCAAAAGTTATAGCTGTTTGAAGTTTAGGTGTCAGTAGGAGCTAAATCCCACATTACCACTGCAACTCAATGTATATCGACCACTAAATGAACTAGATTGGGTAAAACTCGATGTCCATTGAATGTAGGGCTCAGATCTCATTTCGAAGAGGTTTTGTGTGCAAATATCAGACAACCTAATCAAAAGTTATGTATGTTTCAAGTTTAGGTGTCATTTGAAGCTAAATTTTGCATTACCAGTGCAACCCGCTATATATCGACCACTAAATGAACTGCAATTGGTAAAACTTGTGCTTCAATGAATGTAGTGCTCTGCGCTCATTCCTAAAAGATGTTATGGGGGTAAAATCAAACAACCGGATCAAAACTTATTGCTATATAAACTTTGAGTGTCATTTGTAGCTAAATCTCTCACTTTCACTACAAACCGCATTTCAAATTCTTTCATTTTGGAAATTTACGTGTCATTTGGAGCTAAATCTCGCATTACCAGTACAACCCGCTGTATATCGACCTCTAAACGAGCTTGAATGTTTTAAAATTGTTCTCCATTGAATTTAGGGCTCCGATCTCATTCCGAAACGGTATTGTGGGCGAAAATCGGACAACCGGATCAAAATTTATGGATGTTTGAAGTTTAGGTCTCCTTTCGAGCTAAATACCTTATTACCAACCAACTGTATATTGAACACTAAACAAACTAGAACGGGTAAAATTTGTTTTCCTTTGGATGTAGGGCTCCAAGCTCATTCCAAAAAGGTGTTGTGCGCAAAAATCAGACAACCAGATCAAAAGTTATGGCTATTATAGTTTATGTGTCAAGAGGAGCTAAATCCCTCATTACCATTGCAAGCCGCTGTATATTGACCATTAAAATGAGTTGTAATGGTTTAAAATTGTGCTCCATTGGATGTATGCCTCCGAGCATATTCCGAAAAGGTGTTGTGGGCAATAATCAAACATACAAATCAAAAGTTTTGGCTGTTAGAAGTTTAGGTGTAATTTGGAGCTAAATTTCGCATTACCGCTACAACCAGCAATATATCGACAACTAAATTAACTGGAGTGGGTAAAACTTGTGCTCTAATGAATGTAGTGCTCTGAGCTCATTACGAAAAGGTGTTGTGGGGTAAAATAAGAAAACCACATCAAAAGTTGTTGTTGTTTTAAGTTTGAGTGTAATTTATCGCTAAATCTCTCATTTTCACTACAACCCGCATTAAAAATTCTGCCATTTTGAAGTGTATGTGTCATTTGGAGATAAATCTCATATTACAACCATAACTCACTGTATATCGACCTCTGAACAAGCTGGAATGGGTTTAAATTGTTCTCCACTGGATTTAGGGCTCCGATCTCATTCCGAAAAGGTATTTTGGGCGAAAATCGGACAACCGGAAAGGTGTTGCCTTATTCTCGAATGGGTAAATCTTATTCTCTGTTGGATGGAGAATACGAGCTCTGTTTACCCAAAAGACCGCTTCCGAGTGGTACTACTCCCAGACTGGGCGGTCTAAAGGCTGAGATCGCCCGGTTCAGTTTCAGCAAAGGTCGTTCAGCACTAACTAACACAGACCGGGCGGTGTGAGCACTCAGGTCGCCTCCGAAGACTGAAGATCGTCAAGGCCAGGTTTCCAAAAGCATGCCGCGGTCTCAGGTCGGAGACCTCCCGGGTTGCATCATGAAGATCAGCCAAGAACAAGTCCCAAAGGCAAGTCGTGGTCTCTGGTATGAGACCGCCCGGGTTGGACCGTCGCCTTGGTCACTACATCTTCAGGCCAAGCCAAAAGAAGACCGGGAGCCCAAGCCGCCAAACCGCGCGGCTTCTCCTCTTTCTCCCTTCTGTATCCTGTCACCGCCTGCCCGTTTCTCCTGTACCCGGCAAGGCGGTTATTTTATCCCTTCCCATTTGGGTAGGCCCCTAAGCCTATAAATAGGGGGCGGCAACATTCCCAAGACACGCACACTCGAATCCAAGAGCTTGCTTGTTTGAGCTGTGGTCTCGAGTTTCCCATCTTGCGAACTGTCTGACCGGCCGGCTTCTGCTTTCCTGCACTTGTAACCCACTGTAACCGTTTCTTCTTAATCAAAGGAAAGCGCGTCACAGGAGTGGCATTCGCCGTGACGGGCTAAGTCCGGCCTTGACCGCTGCTAGCGGTCTCATTTTCTCCACCTAAAAAGTAACCGACAGCCCGCAGCCTCCGATTTCCTTCGGATGTGCAATTTCGGACTCAACAGAAACACGCGACCTTCAGATCGCGGATTGTCGGTGAAATCCTCTTCGCCATAATGTCAGACCGCCAGTTCCCCCTTGGAGACCGCTCCGATCATAGCGAGGACTCTTTGTGGGAAGCCTTGGAGCAATCCAGAAGAGAAGCCGAGCGCGCTCAGAGGGTGACTGATCAGCGGTTGGACGCAATCAGTCAGACTCTGGCCCTATTAACCGAGCGGTTAGTTCCACAGCAAATCGAGGTTAATCAGGCGGTGACTCCAGTTCCTCCTTCGCCTCCACCTTATCCGCTACCATAATTCGCCAACCTCCAATCCCAGCAAGAAGGTTTTGCAACTAGGCAAAACTTCCATCAGGAAGCTGCGCACAGCATGCCGGCTCGGGCCCTTGATTTCCAGGGGGCGGCTTCTCATGCAGCCCGCTTGTCTTATCCGCCAGAAGGAGCAGCCCGCTTGTCATTTCAACCTAAGACCGCTGCTCACCCCTTCTACCCGCCAGAAGCTGCTGCCCGGTCCTCTAACAAGGCGGCTTGTCCACGAGTAGCCGCGGCTTCGGCGGCTTACTACCCTGCTCCTCTATATGAAGATATAGAAAAAACTTCTCCCTTCGTGGACGAAGTCCGGGGGGAGCCAGCCCCTAACAATTTCATAGAGCCTCGTCTGCCAGCTTTCAGTGGGGAGACTGATCCCACTGTTCATTTACAAGCCTTTGAATCAGCCATCGCTCTCCGGACCTTGACTGATGCGACTAAGTGAAAACTCCTTGTGACCTCCTTTGAAGGACAAGCAAGGGAGTGGTTTTATGGGCTGCACCCCAGATCTATCAGTTGCTTTGCCGAGCTGCGTAGAGAATTTCTGCTAAGATTCTCTACTTCAAGGAAGAGGAAAAGTGGCCCGGCGGCCCTTTTCGATATAAAACAGCGGGAAGACGAAATGTGGGCCCGTTTCGTAGACCGCTTCCAGAAGGAGATCATGGAAGTCCAAAATGTGGATCCTGAGCTATATAGGGTTGCCCTCATCCATGGTTTGAGAGAGGGTCCCCTAAAATTTGAAGCAAATATAAGGGAGCCCAGAACTTATCAGGAAATGATAAGTTTGGCAAATATGTTTATTAGGGGAGAAAAGAGCAATACATGCTATGTCGCAAAGCTGGTAAGCGACAAGGAGTAGTCCAATCCGTCCTTCCATCATCCGCCACCAAACCAATCCCATTTCGAACCCCGTTCTCAAAGGGGAAGAAACTACAAAAATAAGCAACCATTCATGGGCCATCAACGGTTTCAAGATCAGAAACCGCTGTTGGCCATCGCTCCCGCTCCATTCGTTCCTCTTCCACAAATCATGCCGGTATACTTGCCGCAATATACCACGCAGCCACCTCCCGTCATTCCATCCACTCAATACGATGACTCGCAAGAGTCATTCACTCCCCTAAATGTCACCATGGACGAAGTAGTCCAGATTTTGTAGAAAAGGCCAGATTTCAAAAGACCTGCTCCTCTGAGATCGGATGTTCGAAATCGGAATCCGAACCTCTTCTGTGAATACCACAAGGAGGGAGGGAATCTGACCGAAAATTGTCGGGCCCTCCGCTTTCTGATAGAGAAGCTCCTGGGAGAAGGAAAGCTCCGGGGCCTAGTTCGGAAAGACTCAACTACTGAG
This sequence comes from Dactylorhiza incarnata, assembly GCA_033032865.1. Classification (NCBI taxonomy): domain Eukaryota; kingdom Viridiplantae; phylum Streptophyta; class Magnoliopsida; order Asparagales; family Orchidaceae; genus Dactylorhiza; species Dactylorhiza incarnata. The sequence continues at coordinate 20,644,346 of JAWHQI010000004.1, forward strand.
CCAGCAGCTGAGAAGAAAAAAGAGAAAGAAACAGTGGAAGTGACCTCGGAATGCGCTGACGTCGAAGACGCCGGCTGCTATGGAGACATCCATCCTTCCGTCGAATGCATTGAAGTTAATGATGTATGTCCCTTGGGGGACATCTATTGTATCCATGGAGGAGCTGGAGTAGAATCATCTCGCAAATCCAGCATCGCGAGGGTTCTGAAGCAGGAAGTAGCAGCCACTACAAGTTCTCCCCCCGAAAGTACTATTGTCACCTTTGGTCAAGATGACCTTCCTCCCAATGCCAATCCTTTTGACGATGCGGTGGTCATCAAAGCCGTCATCGAAAATTATACAGTCCACAAGATCTTGATTGATACAGGCAGCTCCGTCAATCTCCTTTTCCGCCCAACCTTTGAAGCCCTAAAGACCAGAAAGCCTTTGCTTTCCACCGACGGGCCCCTCTACGATTTTTCTGGGGAGAAGAAAGAAGTAGAGGGTTCAGTAAAACTCCTGGTCTCTCTTGGAGGAGTTATAAGGCTAATCAATTTCGTGGTAGTGGATGCCCCAAGTAACTACTGTGCCATTTTCGGGAGACCGATTATCAATGCATATAGGGCGGTAGTGTCTACTTTCCACCTTGCCCTTAAGTTTGCCGCCGAGGGAAGACAGTATCGGGTTAGAAGCAACCCAAAGGTAGCTCGGGAGTGCTACGTCCGAACTGTCAACATGATCACCGACGTTCCACTTCCCAAGGCCGTGGCTGAAGTTTTGGAGATTGCTGAGTCTTCAAGGGCTGCCGAGGAAGGAAAAGATCGAGAAAGGGGCTCACTTGGAACCTGCCCAAGCGACCCAAGAAGTTCCTATTGCTGAAGGGGAAGAAAAGAAGCTGGTTATCAATGCTGAGTTGTCGGAGGAGGAGGAAGTGGAGCTGATCTCCTGCCTTTTGGAGAACCTGGATGTCTTCGCTTGGTCAGCAGAGGATATGCCAGGAGTGGATCCAGACGTGGCGTGTCATCATCTGAATACATTTCCTGAATTCAAGCCCGTCCAACAAAAGAAAAGAGAAGTGGCGACCAAGCTGGCGTTGCCCATCAGGGAGGAGGTTTCCAAACTCCTGAAAGCAGGCTTCATTTCTGAAATTCAATATCCCACGTGGATGTCGAATGTTGTAATGGTTAAGAAATCTGGTGGGAGGTGGCGCATGTGCGTGGACTTCACCAAACTTAATAAAGCATGCCCTAAGGATTGCTATCCTCTGCCTCGGATAGATGTCTTAGTAGATTCCGCGGTTGGGTATGGTTTTATGAGTTTTCTCGATGCCTTCTCTGGGTATCATCAAATTAAAATGCACAAACCTGACATCCCGCATACCTCATTTATCACAAACGATGGGTGTTACTGCTATCTCGTAATGCCCTTCGGTCTTAAAAATGCGGGTGCAACATACCAAAGAATGATGGATACCTTTTTAAGCATCAAAAAGGAAGGAATCTCGAAGTTTACGTTGATGATCTCCTTTTGAAATGTAAAACCTTCTCATTGCACTTGAAAGACCTCGTAGAGACATTCGCAACTCTACGAAGGTTCAAGTTAAAATTAAACCCATTGAAATGTGTGTTTGCGGCGAACAAAGGAAAGTTTCTCGGGCATCTCTTAACTCCCGATGGCCTTGCACCGAATCCAGACAAGGTGAAGGCCATCCTTGATATGACCCCTCCTCAAAATACCAAGGAAGTTCGGCAGCTTGGAGGAAGATTGGCAGGATTGAGCAGGTTTATCTCCAAATTTGGGGATAAAAGCGCCCCATTCTTTAAAATATTGCGGGGAGGATCAAAGTTCGAATGGAGCGAGAAGTGTAATAGGGATTTTGAGCAGCTAAAAGTACAGTTAACTTCGACTCCGCTACTCCAAAGTCCCCATGAGGGAGAAATATTATTCTTATATCTGGGAGTCGGCCCGGATGCCGTGAGTTCTGTCCTCGTTCGGGAAGAAAAGAAGAGGCAGTTTCCAATATACTATGTCAGCCATATTCTCAAAGATGCAGAAACCAGATACTCGATCTTGGAGAAACTGGCCTTGGCCCTGGTTATGTCTGCGCGAAGACTTCGTCCTTATTTTCAGGCTCATTCTATCCAAGTTATTACAGATCATCCTTTAAAAAATGTTCTTGAAAAGCCAGACCATTCAGGGAGGTTAGCTAAATGGGCCATTGAACTAAGCGAATTTGAGATATCGTACATCCCCCGAATGGCAATCAAAGCACAAATCTTGGCAGACTTCTTGGTTGATACAGCAGAACCTAGTCCGAGCAGGTGGTGCAATCTCCTTTAGCTTGGGTCATCTATGTGGATGGAGCTTCTGGCAAGAACTCCGTGGGAGCCGGAGTAGTTCTAATCAGTCCAAATGGCATCAGGCTGGAACAAGCTATCAAATTCTTCTTTCCAGTGACAAATAATCAAGCAGAATATGAAGCGCTTTTGGCTGGGCTGAGACTTGCAAAAGAGCTGGGTATAGAACATGCACATGTTAGAACTGATTCATTGGTAATGGCTTCTTAGGTCTTAGGGAATTATGAGACAAGGGAGCCAATTCTGAGGAAGTATCTGCTGTTAGCCAAAAGGGAAATCGGAAGATTCAAGTCATTCATCATTGAGCATATTCCAAGGACACAAAATGAGGAGGCAGATGTGTTGTCAAAGTTCGGTCTTCCATCCGGTGGAGTGACCTCTGAACTTTTTCATCCGGCAACAGATGAAGCGGAACTCATGCAAATTGATCACCATCCTTCGTGGAAGGATCCTTACGAGCTATTTCTATCAAAAGCGGAGTTCCATCATTCCATTAAAGATCGGAGAAGATTCAAAAGGAAAGCAGCATACTATTATCTGATAGCATGAGTTCTCTACAGAAAGACTTTAATCTCTCCCTCAGCACAATGTCTTTCCGAGGATGAAAATCCAACCGTACTTCAGGAAGTTCATTCCGGGGAGTGTGGTAGTCATTCAGGAGCGAAGACTCTGGAAAAGAGAATCTTAAGGCAGGGGTATTTCTGGCCAACTATGAGGAAGGATGCTGAAGCATTTCCCAAACGATGTGTTCAATGTCAGAAGTTTGCTCCGCTTCAACATCTGCCTGCTCAGTCACTCAGATCAATAACTGCGCCATGGCCCTTTGCGGTGTGGGGGATGGATCTTATCGGACCCTTCCCAATAGCCAGCGGCCAGCGTCGCTTTATTATCGTAATGATTGATTACTTCAGCAAATGGATTTAGGCGAAGGCATTAGCAAGAACTACAACTCAAATTATCAGGAACTTCATCTGGTGAGAGATAGTCTGCCGGCATGGAATTCCGCTAGCAATTGTCACTGACAATGGTCCGCAATTTAATAATCCAGAGATGATAAACTTTTGCGATCAGGTGGGAATCGATCTTCGGTTTGCCTCAGTACATCATCCAAGAACAAATGGCCAGGTGGAAGCAGCCAACATACGGATCCAACAGCTTCTAATGAAGAGGGTCTTGAATCAAAGAGGAAATTGGGCAGACCAACTTCCTTCTATCCTTTGGACTCTTCGTACCACCCCATCTTCAGCCACAGGGGAGACACCATTCAAATTATCTCATGGCTCGAAAGTTGTTGTTCCTGTAGAGTTAGAGGTGGTCACCCCAAGAGTTATATATGCAAAAGAAGGAGGAGAAGCATGGATAGATGAAAATGATGAAGCTATCAAGTATAGTTTGGATTTAATCGAAGAGCTTCAGGACGAGGCAACCATCAGACAAGAAGAAGTTAAAAGGAGAATGTCCAAATATTTTGACAAGAATGTCAGAGTAAAACATTTCGCAGTCGGAGACATTGTACTAAAGAAAGTCGATGCGACAGCCAGAGCAGGCAATATTGGGAAGCTGAATCCTAATTGGGCTGGACCTTTCATCATCAAGGAAGTACTAAAAAGTGGGGCTTACCGCCTCCAGACGAGTGAAGGAGAAGACATCTCATGCACCTGGAGCAGTGACGATCTCAAATGGTTCTATCCTTAGAATGTCTTCTTTACTTTCCTGCATTTTTTGGATATTTCAATAAGAAGCCCCATACTGACACTTCTCCATGTCTGATGTTTCCTTTTTACACTCTCTTATATATCAACCTCACTGAACCGCGGAGACATCGCCAAGTTCTACTTGAACCCCCTCGGATTGTAGTCATTAGCGTAAAACCATGAAGATCATGTGTAGCGGGGAGTTTTCGCACACGTGTAGTGGTAGCTTGCCGATTCCCGTGCGGTGGTCTTCAGAACCTTGGATCCCGGCTGATATCTAACGCACCCCTGCATCAATGGAGGTCCGGGTGAATGTTGGCTCTATCATGCCCCGAGAGGGATATAGTTACAGCTTTGATGATCTTTCTGAGGAAAGCAATGTCGGTATAGCCTTCGCGGCATAACCACACCTGCCCAACTGATCATCCTAGTCTGTGACCATCGAATACTCCTAGGTACTCTAAGGCGATGCCTAAGTGGGACCCACAACTGGGTTGATCTCTCTGAGGAAAGCAATGTCGGTATAGCCTCCACAGCATAACCACACCTGCCCAATTGATCAACTCGGCTTGTAGCCCTAGGCAAGAGAGCAGCTGAGTCGCTTACATCCTTCATGACCACTTGAGGAAAGCAATGGTCGCCGCCTAGGCCCACATGCCCACTTGGCCATCTAGGTCTGTACCTGTCTTCTTTCTTTTTTCTCTACAACTCTTATGACCCTCTGAGGAAAGCAATGGTTGGCGCCTAGGCCCACCTGCCCATTTGGTCATCTGAGTTTGTAACTACTCTTTTTCCACATTACAGGGAGTTATCTCATCTCATAAGGTCTTCTTAGACCATATGGGGAAGAAACAGGTTTTTAACAGGCATATCGCAGACCAGGCGGTTTGCGTTTAAATATTGCGGTTTGAAAGCCTGATGATGAAACAAACCGATCGGATTTGGCAAAATGTCATAATGCATATATCAGACGACCAGACATAACGGCCTGCCGGTCTCATCATCTGTTTTGCAAACATGTTATCATTAAGTATTGGTTCAATCCGTTCGGCTAAATAACGGGCTCTTCACAATCGAGCAACAGAATCCGCCCAGAGTATATAAAGATCGTTCGGGTTTATCTGCTGATGATATCAATTACGTGACTTACTGACTGTTTTCTAATAGTCTGATTTTCCATCTTGCAAAATAATTTTGGAGGGATTGAGTCATGATCGCACGACTTGATTATGTCAATTTCCTGTCCGAAATCCTGTCCGCCCGAGTTATATATATATATATCATACAGATATAGCAGTTAACTAATCACGTTCGTGGGGATCGCGCGGCTTGTTGATTCTTTACCTATTATTGGCCTTCTCAATTTGGTGGAACAATTATGAAAAAGCCAGGCTATGATCGCGCGCCTTGGTCATGGTCAATTTCCCGATTGGGTTTCTATCCGCTCGAGTTATTCATATAAATCGCATGGGTGTATTTGTTGTTAATTATATTCACAAGCAACGCCTTTCAAATTGCAAGTTATCTGAATCAAAGTATTAACCGCTCAAACCGGTCGACTGCTCTTTATGACTGGGTATGTCTCATAAAAGTAATTGTATAAGGCCGAGTAATGGCCGCGCGGCTTAAAATCAAATATGAGGAGTCATCAAATAAAGCAAGGCATGATCAAAGCCACACATGATTTCCCGGCGCCCCGAAGCTATTCTTGGCTACTATGAAGTACTTACAATAGGTTAAAGAGTTCTTCGATATCTGGATTAAAGATGTAAACCGCACGACTGAATTAAGAAAAAGGAGACCGCAGTGAACGCAAGTAAGTAAAGACAAACAGTTGGACAGGTAAAAGCTTTCCATTTCATTTCCAGAATATCTTTACATTGATTCATGACCGACCGGTTAACAAAATCAAATCGTCGGTCGTGCAAAAATAAAAGACAAAATTCAAAAAATTACAAAAGGAGCTACTCGTCCGGCTTGAGTTTCTTGGTTGCAGGAGAACTTGAATCATCATCACCGGAAATGTTCATGTAAGGCGTATATCCTTCGCTGGAAGTGGAGGAACCCGAGGAGCTACTACTCGAACTTTCGAACTACCTGAGCCGCCTGACTTGTGAGTCCGAGACTGCCCGGTCTCTTCAGAATCGCTGGATCCTACATCTGAGCCATCTTCTTCTCCTTCGACAACCGTGGCGGGCTCTTTTTCGGCTTCTTCATCACTGCTCTCTTCATCGCTACCACTGGACTCGACCTTGTCCTTCCCTTTAGCTCGGCGGGTGATCTCGTCTAATTTATCCTTCAGGCCAGGATAGAGATCCGGAAAGGTTGTATCTTCAAAACCCGCGGCCAAGTCGTCCCGATCTCGCAGGCGATTCAGAGCACCATCAATCCCTTTGGCTACATGTGGGAAGACCTCGTCTTAGAAATCTGGGTTACCCACATCGTATTGATGCTATAAAAAGAAGGAAAAAGTCAGGTCGCGTGGTCTGAGAGTGATAAGCCCGAAGTGTTTATTAGAACCTTACCGTAATAATCTCCTTAAGTTTGGCATTCTCATCGGCTTGGTCGGCGAACTTCTTCTCCAGATAAGTATGGGCTGATACCAGTCGTTTATACGAAAGTGCCATAAAATGATTGGCCGCAAAGCCCCAGGCGCCATCCTGCGCGGCTACTCTGGAAAGTTCCTCTTCTGGAACCTTCTTCAGTCTCTTCAGGGTTTTTCGGCCATACATGGCAACCCCGACGGCTAATGCATGCCGGCTAATCTTCTCGCTCCCCCAGAAGGGAAGGGCGGTAGAAACTTGTACGCAATCACCATCCTTATGCCAAAGGACCGTCGGCTTGCCCCTAAGATCGCGAGGATTGCTGCAAGAACGAAGGAACTCGAACTCGCCCGAAGAAGTCGGGCTCTCCTCTTCAGACCACTGCGGGTCGGATTTCCTTTGTCTTTTCTCCTTCTGGGTCAGAACTGGAGCGGCCGGAGTAACCCGCTTGTTTAAGGGAACGACTGTGGCAGCTGCAGGAATTTAAGACTTAAGAGAACAGTCCGCGCGGTTATAAAGTGATGAGTTGAGGAGAAACTTACTATCCTCGGGGCGGAGATCCGCCAGCTCCGCGAACAATGGAATATAATGGTTCACATCAAGTCGCTCGTTCTCCAGGGATTCGAAGATCTTTTGCTCAGCTTCTTCGAGCTTAACCGACTTGAAGTCCGCCGCACTCTTCGCTTGCGGGTTGACCTGCAATAGCCCTAGGGGGCCTTCAAACATAGCATACCGCTCAGACTAACTCGCAACCTTGTTCGCAAGGTTCACAACTTTCATTCCTCGGCATCCAAAATAAATATGACCTCTAAAAATAGAAGTTCCGGCGTCCGGAGTAGAACGCACGGAAAAGAAGTTTCGAAACAAAGAAATCGAAAATTTAACTCGCTCTGATCGCAGATACGAGATAAATCTATAAATAGAGGCGATGGAATTCGGCGGGAGCTGTCCGGGCACAACTCCGTAGTGATCGAGAATAGTGATGACTTCAAGAGGAGGGAGAAATCTGAAGCCATACTTAAAATGATCAACAGGAATGGCGATTTTAGTAGAAGACGAAGAATTTATCCGCTCGTCACGTAACGGAAGCCGGGCGGTTATGTTGCTTCCAACCATATATTCTGCAATAAATTCATCCAACTCGCTTTGAGTTAAGCGGCATTCTTTATGATTGGCCGATCGAAAAGCAGAAGCCGCGCCAATTCGGACCGCGTGAACTTTCTCAGACCGCGACGACTGTTGCTTAGCTCGCGCCATTTCAGAAAGTATGGAATGAATCACCGTAATGCTTACTATTTATAGAGATAATGATCTGCAAATAACAAAACTATGGCGCGGATATGACGCCAAACCGCGCGGATTATATCACACAAAGCAGCACAGATAACAAGAAAGAACGATGGCTTGGGCATAGGCAAGTCAGGCCGATTAAGACGGAACCTGCAGTCAGCATGTAAATAGAGTTCGACAAAAATCTCAAGCATCCAGCGCTAGTCGCGCAACCTGCACATCAATTCAGCCTAAGACATTTCAGAATAAATTATACGAGTTATAAGCACATCAGAAGGTGGTAAAAGAAAATATTATCCAAAGTAAACCAGATCATCAGTTCATCCCAAGAAGCAAACAAGAAAAGATTGCAAGCATTGTTCATGAAAGTTAAAAGCCGCTCACGGCTGATGCGGCTCTTGGGGGTTATCCTCACGATGGAGTCACGCGACCTGGTCACCAGTCTGAATAAGAAGGCCATAGATTTGACTCGAATGATAGTGGATGTGATTAAGCGTGCTGTGAAGCCGCGCGACATCCCTTTCTACCCGTGCAGCAAGGATCGTACGAGCAGAAGGGGCCCCGGCGGGTTCATTCGCAGCAGAGTCGGATGCCCTAACGGGTAGGGGATTAGAGCTAGCCCCAACAGCCGGGCGGTTCAACAACCTAGATCTTTCATCAGTAGACGAGCACCGATTCTCGCCAATCTCCCTGGTCATACGAAGATATTTGTTTTGATAATATTTGCAGTCCTCCTCAAACTTCGAGGACATCCTCTTCTCTCTATCAAAGCGCGCGGTTATTGTAGCAATCTGGTCTATCAGCATTTTCTCCTTTTCAAGTCGCGCTTTCTTCTCAGACTCCAGTCGAGCCTCCAACGCTCTCTCGCTCTCCGACCTCCTTTTCTTCTCGGCCTCCAGGTCAGCCCGCGCAGTCTCTAACTGGGCCCTGATCATCAGATGCTCCTCTCGTCGTTCTTTCCTCTCGGTTTCTAGCGCAACCCGAGCGGCCTCCTCTTTCTTCTCCATCTCTCTTATTTGCACCTCCAAGTTACTCAGAAGCAGCTGGAAGTTGGCTAGCTCCTCCTGTCCGGAATTTAATCTCGGCACAATGTTCGGCATCTGAGGCAGAGGCGGAAGGCTAGATATCAGGTCGCCCGGCCTTATTATGTCCTCCGGATTATCTACAAGGAAAAAACTGTAATTAACACAGCAAAAGAGGGATAGAATAATTAAAGGATTATAAAGTTAAAATGCCCGAATGAACAGGTCGCTTCAACTGTTCCGAGTCCATTCTCCGGCGTTGTTCTCGCCAGATCCTCTCATATGCTTTCATCTAGTGGCCATGGTTTGAGTCATGGACGGAAAAAAGCTCGGCGACGGATTCAGTAACATCTTGTTTTTCTTTTTCTGAGGACGCGGAATGAAGAAGCAGATAGTTTCATAACCCGCATCGCGCTTACCTGGGGCGAATGGGTCGGGTATCTGCGGCTTGCCCTGCGACCATATCTTCTCCGCCTTTACACCCATTAAGCGCAGACCGGCTAGGGTCCGGTCTTTCTCTTCTCGTGCGGTCTTCTCAGAATTACCAGTATTTTCATCAGGGGAAACAATTTGGCTCGAGGTCACGGGGTTATCAAGTAACATATCTTTGTTTAGAAAATCATCCATCCCTCTTAGGATGCCCCCGATCGACACACTGGTCGCAGAATCTGGAACAAGATCGCCCGACGTGGCAAGAGGGGTATCGGGGGGATCGATTTCCTCTTTCACACGTGGATTATTTTGAAGACAGCCCGCCATCGGCTTCCTAAAGGCTCTATTCTTAGCCTTCAACTTTTGGAGCTTCTTAGCAATTCGCTCGGCTGACGAATGACCCCTCTTTCTCTTCTTCTTCTTCTTCCCCGACTCCGGGTTGGTCTGCTTGAAGGGCTGGAATCGTCAAAAATTAGGACCGGCGAGATAGATGAGCCATCCGGCCTCGAAGAATCAACTTCTCCTTCTTCTCCGACATTCAGTTTCATGAGAGGAGTTCCTGATGGAGTAAAATCTATGTCGAAGGAAGGTGTAGAACGGTCCGCCTCGGGCTCTATCGACTTCTTTCCTAAGGCTTTCTCCTCAGATAGCGAGATCTCTGCGGCTTTAACTCTAGCCGCCTCCTCCATGGCTGCTTTGGCTTTGATCGCTTCCTCCTCAACGGCTTTAGCTTTAGCCGCTTCTTCTTCAGCGGCTTTAGCTTTAGCCGCTTCTTCTTCAGCAGCTTTAGCTTTAGCCACTTCTTCTTCAGCAGCTTTAGCTTTAGCCGCTTCTTCTTCAGCGGCTTTAACTCTAGTCGCCTCCTCTTCAGCAGCCTTAGCTTTGGCCGCCTCTTCTTCAGCTTCGGCCTTTGCCACTACTTCTCTTGCGGCTTTTACTTTGGCCGCCTCCTTCTCTATAGCTCTTTTCTGGGCCAACAATTCTTCGGCGGCTTTCCTTTCCTCTGCAGTTTTTTCCCCGGTGTTCTTCTTGGATCCGGAAGGTACTGTCTTCGGAGATCGCCCGGCCTTGTCAGGCCGATGACTCTTTTTCCTCCGAGCATCCTTATCTTTCCATTCATCGACCTTCTTCCGATCACCCCCCTTATCAACGCGGGTTTGAAGGGAATCAAGGAAATCCATTCTAATTGAAGGTGTGCCGATCTGAAAAATCCTAACCGCAATCAGCGAGTAGCGACACGTGATCTCTGGAGAATTATGAAAAGAAAGAGCTCTCAGGCAATTTTATAGATATAAGTGCAAGTCGGTTGCGGTCTTGCGGGTAGAACTGATATTTTTGATATCTCCTCGGAGTTTGAAAATATGCGGGGATTATGTTTACCCAAAAGACCGCTTCCGAGTGGTACTACTCCCAGACTGGGCGGTCTAAAGGCTGAGATCGCCCGGTTCAGTTTCAGCAAAGGTCGTTCAGCACTAACCAACACAGACCGGGCGGTCTGAGCACACAGGTTGCCTCCGAAGACTGAAGATCATCAAGGCCAGGTTTCCAAAAGCATGCTGCGGTCTCAGGTCGGAGACCGCCTGGGTTGCATCATGAATATCAGCCAAGAACAAGTCCCAAAGGCAAGTCGTGGTCTCTAGTATGAGACCGCCCGGGTTGGACCGTCGCCTTGGTCACTACATCTTCAGGCCAAGCCAAAAGATGACCGGGAGCCCAAGCCGCCAAACCGCGTGGCTTCTCCTCTTTCTCCCTTCTGTATCCCATCACCGCCTGCCGTTTCTCCTATACCCGGGCAGGCGGTTATTTTATCCATGCCCGTTCGGGCATGCCCCCAAGCCTATAAATAGGGGGCGGCAACGTTCCTAAGACACGCACACTCGAATCCATGAGCTCGCTTGTTTGAGCTGTGGTCTCGAGTTTCCCGTCTTGCGAACTGTCTGACCAGCCGGCTTCTGCTTTCCTGCACTAGTAACCCGCTATAACCGTTTCTTCTTAATCAAAGGAAAGCCCGTCACAGGAGTGGCATTCGCCGTGACGGGCGAAGTCTGGCCTTGACCGCTGCTATCGGTCTCGTTTTCTCCACCTAAAAAGTAACCGACAGCCCACAGCCTCCGATTTCCTTCGGAGGTGCGATTTCGGACTCAACAAGCTTTTTTTGAAAAAGTGTTGGCAAAAATCGAACAATCAGATCAAAAGTTATGGCTGCTTGAAGTTTATGTGTAATTTGGAGTTAAATCCCGCATTACCACTGGAACCCACTGTATATCGAACAATAAACAAACTTGAATGGTTATATCCTACTCTCCATTGGATGTAGGGCTCTGAACTCATTCTAAAAAGGTATTGTGGGCAAAAATTGGGCAATTGGATCAAGAGTTGTCTGTTTGAAGTTTATGTGTCATTTGGTGCTAAATCCCACATTATCACTGCATCCCACTGTAGATCAACCACTAAACAAACTGGAATGGGTAAAACTTGTTGTCCATTGTATGTAGGGCTCCGATCTCATTCCGAAAAGGTGTTGTTTGCAAAAATTAGACAACCGGATCAATGTTATGGATATTTGAAGTTTAGGTGTCAATTGGAGGAAAATCCCTCATTTCCACTGTAATCCACTATCTGTCGACCAATAAATGAACTTGATCAAGTAAATCCTATTCTTCATAGGATGTGTGGCTCTGAGCTCATTCTAAAAAGGTGTTTTGGGCAAAATCCAGACAACGAGATCAAAAGTTATAGCTGTTTGAAGTTTAGGTGTCAGTAGATGTTAAATCCCACATTACCACTGCAACTCAATGTATATCGACCACTAAATGAACTAGATTGGGTAAAACTTGATGTCCATTGAATTTAGGGCTCAGATCTCATTTCGAAGAGGTTTTGTGTGCAAAAATCAGACAACCTAATCAAAAGTTATGGATGTTTCAAGTTTAGGCGTCATTTGAAGCTAAATTTTGCATTACCAGTGCAACCCGCTATATATCGACCACTAAATGAACTGCAATGGGTAAAACTTGTGCTTCAATGAATATAGTGCTCCGAGTTCATTCCTAAAAGATGTTATGGGGGTAAAATTAGACAACCCGATCAAAACTTATTGTTGTATAAAGTTTGAGTGTCATTTGTAGCTAAATCTCTCACTTTCACTACAAACCGCATTTAAAATTCTTTCATTTTGGAAATTTACGTGTCATTTGGAGCTAAATCTCGCATTACCAGTACAACCCACTGTATATCGACCTTTAAACGAGCTTGAATCTTTTAAAATTGTTCTCCATTGGATTTAGGGCTCCGATCTCATTCCGAAACGGTATTGTGGGCGAAAATCGGACAACCGGATCAAAAGTTATGGATGTTTGAAGTTTAGGCCTCCTTTCGAGCTAAATACCTTATTACCAACCAACTGTATATTGACCACTAAACAAACTGGAATGGGTAAAACTTGTTTTCCATTGAATGTAGGGCTCCAAGCTCATTCCAAAAAGGTGTTGTGCGTAGAAATCAGACAACCAGATCAAAAGTTATGGCTGTTACAGTTTATGAGTCAAGAGGAGCTAAATCCCTCATTACCATTGCAAGCCGCTCTATATTGACCATTAAAATGAGTTGTAATGGTTTAAAATTGTGCTCCATTGGATGTATGCCTCCGAGCATATTCCGAAAAGGTATTGTGGGCAAAAATCAAACATACAAATCAAAAGTTATGGCTGTTAGAATATTAGGTGTAATTTGGAGCTAAATTTTGCATTACCGCTACAACCAGCAATATATCGACAACTAAATGAACTGGAGTGGGTAAAACTTGTGCTCTAATGAATGTAGTGCTCTGAGATCATTACGAAAAGGTGTTGTGGGGTAAAATAAGACAACCGCATCAAAAGTTGTTGCTGTTTTAAGTTTGAGTGTAATTTATCTATAAATCTCTCATTTTCACTACAACCCGCATTAAAAATTCTGCCATTTTGAAGTGTATGTGTCATTTGCAGATAAATATCATATTACAACCATAACTCACTGTATATCGACCTTTGAACAAGCTGGAATGGGTTTAAATTGTTCTCCACTGGATTTAGGGCTCCGATCTCATTCCGAAAAGGTATTTTGGGCGAAAATCGGACAACCTGAAAGGTGTTGCCTTATTCTCGAATGGGTAAATCTTATTCTCTGTTGGATGGAGAATACGAGCTCTTTCCGAAAAAGTGTTGTTGGCAAAAATCGAACAATCAGATCAAAAGTTATGGCTGCTTGAAGTTTATGTGTAATTTGGAGTTAAATCCCGCATTACCACTGGAACCCACTGTATATCGAACAATAAACAAACTTGAATGGTTATATCCTACTCTCCATTGGATGTAGGGCTCTGAACTCATTCTAAAAAGGTATTGTGGGCAAAAATTGGGCAATTGGATCAAAAGTTGTCTGTTTGAAGTTTATATGTCATTTGGAGCTAAATCCCACATTATCACTGCATCCCACTGAAGATCAACCACTAAACAAACTGGAATGGGTAAAACATGTTGTCCATTATATGTAGGGCTCTAATCTCATTCCGAAAAGGTGTTGTTTGCAAAAATCAGACAACCGGATCAAAGTTATGGATATTTGAAGTTTAAGTGTCAATTGGAGGAAAATCCCTCATTTCCACTACAATCCACAATCCGTCGACCACTAAATGAACTCGATCGAGTAAATCCTATTCTCCATAGGATGTGTGGCTCTGAGCTCATTCTGAAAAGGTGTTTTGGGCAAAATACAGACAACGGGATCAAAAGTTATAGCTTTTTGAAGTTTAGGTGTCAGTAGGAGCTAAATCCCACATTACCACTACAACTCAATGTATATCGACCACTAAATGAACTAGATTGGGTAAAACTTGATGTCCATTGAATGTAGGGCTCAGATCTCATTTCGAAGAGGTTTTGTGTGCAAAAATCAGACAACCTAATCAAAAGTTATGGATGTTTCAAGTTTAGGTGTCATTTGAAGCTAAATTTTGCATTACCAGTGCAACCCACTATATATCGACAACTAAATGAACTGCAATGGGTAAAACTTGTGCTTCAATGAATGTAGTGCTCCGAGCTCATTCCTAAAAGTTGTTATGGGGGGTAAAATCAGACAACCGGATCAAAACTTATTGTTGAATAAAGTTTGAGTGTCATTTGTAGCAAATCTCTCACTTTCACTACAAACCGCATATAAAATTCTTTCATTTTGGAAATTTACGTGTCATTTAGAGCTAAATCTCGCATTACCAGTACAGCCCACTGTATATAGACCTCTAAACGAGCTTGAATGTTTTAAAATTGTTCTCCATTGGATTTAGGGCTCTGTTCTCATTCCGAAACAGTATTGTGGGCGAAAATCGGACAACCGGATCAAAAGTTATGGATGTTTGAAGTTTAGGTCTCCTTTCGAGCTAAATACCTTATTACCAACCAACTGTATATTGACCACTAAACAAACAAGAATGGGTAAAACTTGTTTTTCCATTGGATGTAGGGCTCTAAGCTCATTCCAAAAAGGTGTTGTGCGCAAAAATCAGACAACCAGATCAAAAGTTATGGTTGTTACAGTTTATGTGTCAAGAGGAGCTAAATCCCTCATTACCATTGCAAGCCATTGTATATTGACCATTAAAATGAGTTGTACTGCTTTAAATTTGTGCTCCATTGTATGTATGCCTCCGAGCATATTCCGAAAAGGTGTTGTGGGCAAAAATCAAACATACACATCAAAAGTTATGGCTGTTAGAAGTTTAGGTGTAATTTGGAGCTAAATTTTGCATTACCGCTACAACCAGCAATATATCGACAACTAAATGAACTGGAGTGGGTAAAACTTGTGCTCTAATGAATGTAGTGCTCTGAGCTAATTACGAAAAGGTGTTGTGGCGGTAAAATAAGACAACCGCATCAAAAGTTGTTGGTGTTTTAAGTTTGAGTGTAATTTATCGCTAAATCTCTCATTTTCACTACAACCCGCATTAAAAATTCTGCCATTTTGAAGTGTATGTGTCATTTGGAGATAAATCTCGTATTACAACCATAACTCACTGTATATCGACCTCTGAACAAGCTGGAATGGGTTTAAATTGTTCTCCACTAGATTTTGGGCTCCGATCTCATTTCGAAAAGGTATTTTGGGCGAAAATCAGACAACCGGAAAGGTGTTGCCTTATTCTCGAATGGGTAAATCTTATTCTATATTGGATGGAGAATACGAGCTCTTTCGGAAAAAGTGTTGTTGGCAAAAATCGAACAATCAGATCAAAAGTTATGGCTGCTTGAAGTTTATGTGTAATTTGGAGTTAAATCCTGCATTACCACTGGAACCCACTGTATATCGAACAATAAACAAACTTGAATGGTTATATCCTACTCTCCATTGGATGTAGGGCTCTGAACTCATTCTAAAAAGGTATTGTGGGCAAAAATTGGGCAATTGGATCAAGAGTTGTCTATTTGAAGTTTATGTGTCATTTGGAGCTAAATCCAACATTATCACTGCATCCAACTGTAGATCAACCACTAAACAAACTGTAATGGGTAAAACTTGTTGTCCATTGTATGTAGGGCTATGATCTCATTCCGTAAAGGTGTTGTTTGCAAAAATCAGACAACCGGATCAAAGTTATGGATATTTGAAGTTTAGGTGTCAATTGGAGGAAAATCCCTCATTTCCACTGCAATCCATTATCCGTCGACCACTAAATGAACTCAATCGAGTAAATCCTATTCTCCATAGGATGTGTGGCTCTGAGCTCATTCTGAAAAGGTGTTTTGGGCAAAATCCAGACAACGGGATCAAAAGTTATAGCTGTTTGAAGTTTAGGTGTCAGTAGGAGCTAAATCTCACATTACCACTGCAACTCAATGCATATCGACCACTAAATGAACTAGATTGGGTAAAACTTGATGTCCATTGAATGTAGGGCTCATATCTCATTTCGAAGAGGTTTTGTGTGCAAAAATCAGACAACCTAATCAAAAGTTATGGATGTTTCAAGTTTAGGTGTCATTTGAAGCTAAATTTTGCCTTACCAGTGCAACCCGCTATATATCGACAACTAAATGAACTGCAATGGGTAAAACTTGTGCTTCAATGAATGTAGTGCTCCGAGCTAATTCCTAAAAGATGTTATGGGGGTAAAATCAGACAACCGGATCAAAACTTATTGTTGGATAAAGTTTGAGTGTCATTTGTAGCTAAATCTCTCACTTTCACTTCAAACCGCATTTAAAATTCTTTCATTTTGGAAATTAACGTGTCATTTGGAGCTAAATCTCGCATTACCAGTACAACCCACTATATATCGACCTCTAAACGAGCTTGAATATTTTAAAATGGTTCTACATTGGATTTAGGGCTCCGATCTCATTCCGAAACGGTATTGTGGGCAAAAATTGGACAACCGGATCAAAAGTTATGGATGTTTGAAGTTTGGGTCTCCTTTCGAGCTAAATACCTTATTACCAACCAACTGTATATTGACCACTAAACAAATTGGAATGGGTAAGACTTGTTTTCCATTGGATGTAGGGCTCCAAGCTCATTCCAAAAAGGTCTTGTGCGCAAAAATCGGACAACCATATCAAAAGTTATGGCTGTTACAGTTTATGTGTCAAGAGGAGCTAAATCCCTCTTTGCCATTGCAAGCCGCTGTATATTGACCATTAAAATGAGTTATAATGGTTTAAAATTATGCTCCATTGGATGTATGCCTCCGAGCATATTCCGAAAAGGAGTTGTGGGCAAAAATCAAACATACAAATCAAAAGTTATGGCTGTTAGAAGTTTAGGTGTAATTTGGAGCTAAATTTCGCATTACCGCTACAACCAGCAATATATCGACAACTAAATGAATTGGAGTGGGTAAAACTTGTGCTCTAATGAATGTAGTGCTCTGAGCTCATTACGAAAAGGTGTTGTGGGGGTAAAATAAGACAACCGCATCAAAAGTTGTTGCTGTTTTAAGTTTGAGTGTAATTTATCGCTAAATCTCTCATTTTCACTACAACCCGCATTAAAAATTCTGCCATTTTGAAGTGTATGTGTCATTTGGAGATAAATCTCGTCTTACAACCATAACTCATTGTATATCGACCTCTGAACAAGCTGGAATGGGTTTAAATTGTTCTCCACTAGATTTAGGGCTCCGATCTCATTCCGAAAAGGTATTTTGGGCGAAAATCGGACAACCGGATTGTGTTGCCTTATTCTCGAATGGGTAAATCTTATTCTATGTTGGATGGAGAATACGAGCTCTTTCCGAAAAAGTGGTTTTGGCAAAAATCTAACAATCAGATCAAAAGTTATGGCTGCTTGATGTTTATGTGTAATTTGGAGTTAAATCCCGCATTACCACTAGAGCCCACTGTATATCGAACAATAAACAAACTTGAATGGTTATATCCTACTCTCCATTGGATGTAGGGCTCTGAACTCATTCTAAAAAGGTATTGTGGGCAAAAATTGGGCAATTGGATCAAGAGTTGTCAATTTGAAGTTTATGTGTCATTTGGAGCTAAATCCCACATTATCACTGCATCCCACTGTAGATCAACCACTAAACAAACAGGAATGGGTAAAACTTGTTGTCCATTGTATGTAGGGCTCTGATCTTATTCTGAAAAGGTGTTTTTTGCAAAAATCAGACAACCGGATCAAAGTTATGGATATTTGAAGTTTAGGTGTCAATTGGAGGAAAATCCCTCATTTCCACTGCAATCCACTATCCGTCGACCATTAAATGAACTCGATCGAGTAAATCCTAATCTCCATAGGATGTGTGGCTCTGAGCTCATTCTGAAAAGGTGTTTTGGGCGAAATCCAGATAACGGTATCAAAAGTTATAGCTGTTTGAAGTTTAGGTGTCAGTAGGAGCTAAATCCCACCTTACCACTGTAACTCAATGTATATCGACCACTAAATGAACTAGATTGGGTAAAACTTGATGTCCATTGAATGTAGGGCTTAGATCTCATTTCGAAGAGGTTTTGTGTGAAAAAATCAGACAACCTAATCAAAAGTTATGGATGTTTCAAGTTTAGGTGTCATTTGAAGCTAAATTTTGCATTACCAGTGCAACCCGCTATATATCGAAACCTAAAAGAACTGCAATGGGAAAAACTTGTGCTTCAATAAATGTAGTGCTCCGAGCTCATTCCTAAAAGATGTTATGGGGGTAAAATCAGACAACCGGATAAAAATTTATTGCTGTATAAAGTTTGAGTGTCATTTGTAGCTAAATCTCTCACTTTCACTACAAACCGCATTTAAAATTCTTTCATTTTGGAAATTTACGTGTCATTTGGAGCTAAATCTAGCATTACAAGTACAACCCACTATATATCGACCTTTAAACGAGCTTGAATGTTTTAAAATTGTTCTCCATTGGATTTAGGGCTCCGATCTCATTCCGAAACGGTATTGTGGGTGAAAATCGGACAACCGGATCAAAAGTTATGGATGTTTGAAGTTTAGGTCTCCTTTTGAGCTAAATACCTTATTACCAACCAACAGTATATTGACCACTAAACAAACTGGAATGGGTAAAACTTGTTTTCCATTGGATGTAGGGCTCCAAGCTCATTCCAAAAAGGTGTTGTGCGCAAAAATCAGACAGTAAGATCAAAAGTTATGGCTGTTACAGTTTATGTGTCAAGAGGAGCTAAATCCCTCATTACCATTGCAAGCCGCTGTATATTGACCATTAAAATGAGTTGTAATGGTTTAAAATTGTGCTCCATTGGATGTATGCCTCCAAGCATATTCCGAAAAGGTGTTGTGGGAAAAAATCAAACATACAAATCAAAAGTTATGGCTGTTAGAAGTTTAGGTGTAATTTGGAGCTAAATTTCGCATTACTGCTACAACCAGCAATATATCGACAACTAAATGAACTGGAGTGGGTAAAACTTGTGCTCTAATGAATGTTGTGCTTTGAGCTCATTATGAAAAGGTGTTGTTGTTGAATCCGAAATCGCACCTCCGAAGAAAATCGAAGGTTGCGGGTTGTCGGTTACTTTTTAGGTGGAGAAAATGAGACCGCTGGCAGCGGTCAAGGCCAGACTTCGCCCGTCATGACGAATGCCACTCCTGTGATGGGCTTTCCTTTGATTAAGAAGAAGCGGTTACAGCGGGTTACAAGTGCAGGAAAGCAAAAGCCGGCCGGTCAGACAGGTCGCAAGATGGGATACTCGAGACCACAGCTCAAACAAGAGAGCTCCTGGATTTGAGTGTGCGTGTCTTGGAAACGTCGCCGCCCCCTATATATAGGCTCGGGGGCCTGCCCGAACGGGCAGGGATAAAATAACCGCCTGCCTGGGTAGAGGAGAATCGGGCAGGCAGTGACGGGATATAGAAAGGAGAAAAGAAAGAAGCCGCGCGGCTTGGCGGCTTGCGCTTGCGGTCTGTCTTGTAGAGGGGCTGAAGATGATGTGCCCAAGGCGATGATGCAACCCGGGCAGTCTCCGACTTGAGACCGCGGCTTGTCTTCTTTGACTTAGTCTTGCTGATCTTCACAGCGCCACTCGGGCGGTCTCCGACTTGAGACCCCGGCTTGCCTCTGGGGCACGGGCTTGGCTGATCTTCGTGGCACAACCCGGGCGGTCTCCGACTTGAGACCCCGGCTTGCCTCTTGTACTTGGGCTTTGGTAGTTTTCAATATTTGGAGGAGATCTGAATCATGTAAGACCGCCCGGTCTGTGTGGGTTGGTGCTGATGGACCTCGTAATACCTGAACTGGGCGACTTGTATCCGCAGACCGCCCGGTCTACGAGTAATGTTATTCGGAAGCGGTCTTCTGGGTAAACATAATCCCCGCATATTTTCAAAATCTGAGAAGATATCAAAAATATTAGTTCTAGCCGGAGACCGCGCCGATATTGCCTTGTGGGTTATAAATGTTCTGGAAGCTTCTATTTTCGCATAACTGCAACGCTATCATGAGTCACTACTCGCCCCTCGCGGTTAGAACTTTCAAACTAAACAGCCCAATCAAGATGGTAGATCTTATGGCTCAGTTCGAAGGTCGCCAGAAGCCAGGTAAAGACCACGAAGGAGATCGCCCGAAGGATAAGAAGAAGAAGAAAAAGAAGACACAGCCCGACAACACAGTGACTATTGCCTCCACGGGTAAGCCAGCCGACCTGCCTCCTGAGCTGACAGTCGACTTGTCGACTAGAAGCGAAGCAAGTTGCTCGAACCCATCCCAGTTGATCCTCCTGCTATTTCTGATAAGGGAAGCAGCATGCCCCTCCTCCGGACAAGACGGGCTCGGAACCTGCCGTCCCGAAGGGCGATGGGGATGATTCTTTTAAAGTGGAGGTCACTCCCTCTGGCGTATTCCACCTGAAGATAAGAGATGAAGGGGGAGAAGCAGTTGACTCCCCCAAGCCGAGCGACCAGCAGGGCCTGATAGTGAATATTGAAGACAACCCGGTTTCCCCAAAACAAGTCGGCCTGAAGTCGACCAAGAAGAGGAAAAAAGATGAGTCCACGGCGGACAGGCTTATGAAAAGGGTGAGGGCCTAAAGGCCAAAAACAAAGCGGCTTCCAGGAAACCGGGAGCGGTTAGTCTACAAGGCAAGTCGCACGAGAAAGAAGTTTTGGAGGGCGCAATTACTCCTTCACCCAAGCCGAACGACCAGATCCAAACCGATGCGCACAACATTTCGGTAAGTGATATCATCAGGGACTTGGATTCCCTCCAAAAACAAGACGACCTATTGAGATCTTCTTCCGACCTGCAGGACGCTGACCCGCCTGGAGAGAAAGAGGTCGCCCTGGCTGAGGATGCGACTAGCATTAAGGAGGCAGTCCTGCCTGAAGTTGCGACTAGAACCGAGAAAGCCGCACCGACCCTAAAGATTCTGTGATAACCGGGCTTCGGCTTATGCGAGCGAAGGCGGAGAAAGTTAGAGATCAGCTTGTCAGACCGTCACCGCCGCCGCCTAATCTTCTATTGCAAGGTAAAGGGGTCACGGATTACCATCCTGTTCGTTTTTTCAAGATGCGGTCTCGAAACAAGTCACGCGACTTGTTGTTGAACCTGTCACCAAGCTTCTTTCCCTCCGCCACTCAGTTTTCTGCTGCCAAGCAGAGGCAAAGCGAGAGATCGTGGAGAGAACAGCGCCGGAAGATCGATACCGAGTAAGCAAAGCGATCTATCCGCCCGAATTTTACCCGAACTGCTGTGGCTTGTAAGTGAGGAGAATTTGGAAAGAGCGGTCTTCATTTGATAATCCTCCTGTTATATGAAGTTATATTCGGCCAACCTTTTTGACTGTTTTCCATTGCAGATGATCGTGATTCCATTCCGAAACCGGGCGAACTGGTGACTTATCTCCCTCCACTTGATCCACCTTTGCCGAGTTCCTCGGTTATCCCTGATACCCGGATGGAGGATGAGATGACCCGTCTTCAAAGGAACTTCGAAGCCCTTACGAAGCAGCTGAAGGCCCTTGAGGAGAGGGAGAAAGCCGCTCAGGAGGAAAAAATTGCACTGCGGGCTGAAATGGAAGCTGAGAGGAGAGAGAGCCGAGCTGCGCTGGTGGCCGAGCGGAAAGAGCGCCGGGAGAAGGAGAAGGCGCAGCAAGACCAGGTGGTTGCACTGACCGCTCGGCTTGATCGTGGAATGAAAGAGATCCAGAAACTCGAAGGAGACTGTGCCTACTATAGGGACAAATACCTCCATTTGACAATGGAGGTCGGCGGAAGTCGGCGTCCCCTTAGTGCGGCTGATGAAGGTCGGCGTGGGTCACACAGCCAGGATGCTGGGACGAGCTCGTCTCTTCTAGTAGCCGGGACGATCCACCCTGTTGCTAGTGCAAATGAGCCCGCAGCGGCCTTACCTACTCGCATGATCCCAGCGCCGTGAGTAGAGAGGGATGTCGTATGGCTTCATAGCATGATCAACCACCTCAATCACAGCATTAATCAGATGCAAGGGACTGTTCTTCAGATCGGCGACCATGTCGCGCGACTTCATAGAGAAGATGCGCCGAGCGATGCCCGCTAGTGATAAGCGGTTTTAAGACAATCATTTGTAATATTCTATTCGGTCCTTTGGACAAGTTAACTGCTTGAGCTTGATTTTATGTCATTCAGTCTGTCTTTCAGACCGCTCGGTCTGTGTATTTGAATGTGCTTTATATTCTTCTTTCGTATGTTAGTTGATGCCTGCGAATTGCATTATATGCCGAGCGGCTTGTTTCTGTTGCTTCTTTAATCCGCCTGCTTGAATTTTACTTGTGGTTTAATGATTTAGCCTTGTATAGAAATGTGGCCGCGCGGGTTGATTAGTCTAGCCGCGATTTGACCTTTGCTAAATGCAGATCACCCGTTCTTATAAGTAGCGCCTTTCCGAAGACCTTTTTACCAGAATTTTAAGATGGGAGTAAAGCGCCAGCCAAAGCGACCTGCGAAGACCTCTGCTACCCGCTCCGAAGTCGCTCTAGCATTCCATTCGGCATACCTTGAGGAATGCTTTCTGACCATGGCCGAATTGGATGAATTTGTTGAGAAGCATATGGTTGATAGTCCGCTGCTCGCGTGACTTCCGCTTCGTGATGAGCGGATGAACTCTTCTGGGCCGAACCAAATCACCATCCCAATCGATCATTTCGATTGCGGCTTCAAGTTCCCCATATCAATCGAACTCGCCATGGTCTTTGACCACTATGGAGTTCCCCGGCCAAATCTCCCCTAACTCGATGGCCGGGATTTGCAGCTTCATTTCATACCTGCGGTCTAAGATAGTCCGCTTCTCTATGGACCTATTTAGAAAGATATTCTCGGTGCGGGCTATCCCGGACTTCGAGTCGAATGTGTTCAAAGGCCATCTCTACTTCGGCTGCCGGGGGTTGAAGATGGTCAACCTCGCGAATAAGGTCACGGCCTGGTCGGAGAAGTATTTGATTTTCGAAGGCCGACTTCGCCGAGTTAGAGAGTGTCCGGCCTGAAGACAGTAAGTTTTCCTTTAACCCGCTTCTTGCTTCGATGTTGACCGCACGATCTCTTGTTCTGACTCTTCTCTTTTGTAGCCGAGGCCATTGTCCCCAAAATCAAGCCGGTCAGCCCATCCGGTTTGATTTTAACTTAGACGGAGAAGAGAAAGAGACAGGGAAAAAACAAGCCGCCGCTATCCGATGGGGAGGATTCCACTTCCTCAGGCGACTTCTCTGCCCTCCGTTCCTTTAGCAAAGTGAAGGATGTAAAAGGCTGCGCGGTCTTGACCTGACATCCGGACGGCGATGGCGTCCAGGTCTCTACCGCGCTCCCTCACTGGGCAAATGAGAAATCGGGCCAGCATGTTGAGGCCGCCAGCATTGTCATGTTTGGCCGACGAAACTTCAGGCGATTGAGGAAGATCCCTGAGGAGGAACTCGCCCGGGAGGCCGCGCGGGTTGGAGCTGAGAGCCTCGTCACCAACGTCTTCATGGGGATGACCTTCAAAAGATTGATTAGAGCGAATGGTCATCTAGAGAAGGAAAATGCCGAATTGAAGAAGGAAGTCGCGCGGCTAAAGGAGGCCGAGTTGGTAAGTCATCACCTGGCTAGCCTTCTTTCTGTTTTTGCCAAACCATGCAGTTTCTTACCTTTACTCTTTCTTTGCAGACAAAATATGATGAGACCGATCCGGTCTATCAAGAAGAACTTTTCCCTCATGTTGCTGAGGGAATTGATAATGCTTTTAACTGCCTGCGAGAGCTCGGAGGGCTCGCAACCGGTTTTGAGCATTTCACCTTTTCTGATGCCTACCCGACTTTACAGAAGAAATTAGAGAAGATCAGGCGGAAGGCCAAAGGGAAGAACAAAGTTGATGGCTCTAGTTCGGGGGAAAGTGACGACGAGGATGATGAAGTCGAAGAGCCCGCAGCGGCTAAGGACGATGAGAGTGGCTCGGACTCTGAGTCCACCGACTCTGACGAAGGGGCCGAGCGCAAGTCGGGTGAACTGAGCAGCTCGTCTTCGTCGGGCAGCGAGGGCTATTCTCCCGAGGTTTCAATTGATGGCAGCGAACATTCGAGTGCTCCTGCATCTAAGAAACTCAAGCCGGATAATCAATAGTTGTATTTTGTTATTTATTTTTGAATAGTCGACGACTTGATTTTGTTAGCCGGTCGGTTAAAGCAGAATGTAAGAATATTTTGAAAATGAAATGGAAAGTTTTTACCTGTCTAGACGTTTGCTTTCTGCGACTTACTTGTGATGGCTTACTATTTCTTTCTGCTTCGGAAAATTAACTCACTTCCAATCAAGCCGTGCGCGGCTTAATAATGATCCAGTCAGGGCACTGATCTTCATAGAATTCCGGTTGAGTAATCATTAGAAAAAACCTGTTCGCATAGCTTGTTTCTTCAACCCGGATCAAGTGGATTTGATTCATCCTGAGAAAGTGTCAACAATAATGTTGCGATATGTAGTCGAAACAGTTTGGATATGTAATCGAGCGGACAGAAATCCAAGTTCTGCCTTATCTTATTATGAATGCCTTGTGATAGCCAGGAAACCGAACATAACCAAGCCGCGCGATTATTACCTGACTTTGCATAATTGCTTTACAAGATAAAGAATGCCAAGTCATAAGAACAATTAACAGGCCGAGCGGCCAGCAGTTTAACTCGAGCGACTTACAACTCAGATTGCTGCAAGTCCAATCCCCGTGAATATAGTTAATAACCGAACAAGAAATTGACATGACCAAGCCGCGCGATTATAACCTGGCTTTTCGTAATTGCTTCACAAGATAGAATATCAAGTCATAAGAAAACAATTGGTGGCCGTGCGATTAATATTTAACTCGAGCGATTTATGTGACTCAGCCTTACATAGTATTGATAAACCCGCGCGGACTATACATACTTTGAGCGGTTAGTAGCTTGATACTTGGAATGAGAATCATAATTGCTTGATTGTGAAGAGCCTGTTATTAACCGAACGGATCGAACTGAAACCCATAAAGATGATAGGTTCACAAACCGAATGATGAGATCGACCGGTCATGATTATGCTTGATTCCTTGATATTTGCCTCGTGACATTTTATGATATCCTGCTTATTTTAAACCGTCCGATTTGAAAACCAGACCGCTGATATCTTTGGTACCTGCCTATTTCAAATTGTCTGGTCTGAAAACCAGACTGCATGAGATATTTGGTACCTGCTTATTTCAAACCGTCCGGTCTGAAAACCAGACCGCATGATATCTTTGGCACCTGCTTATTTCAAACCGTTCGGTCTGAGCATCAAGCCGACCGGTTTGTGATGCACCCATAAAACTCCCGTTTTTTCTCCCAAATGGTCTAGAGCGACCATATAGGATGAGATAATTTCCTGTAATGTAACAAGAGATGGCTACAGACTCAGATGACTAAGTGTGCAGGTGGGCCTAGGTGGCGAACATTGCTTTCCTCAAGTGGTCATAAGAGCTGTAGAAATAAAGAAAAAGACAAGTACATACCCAGATGACCAAGTGGGCAGGTGGGCCTAGGCGGCGAACATTGCTTTCCTCAAGTGGTCATAAGGGCTGTAAGCGACTCAACTGCTCTCTTGCCTAGGGCTACAAGTCGAGTTGATCAATTGGGCAGGTGGGCCTAGGCGGCGAACATTGCTTTCCTCAGAGAGATCAACTCAGTTGGGGGTCCCGCTTAGGCATCGCTTGAGAGTACCTAGGAGTATTCGATGGTCACAGACTAAGATGATCAGTTGGGCAGGTGTGGTTATACCGCGGGTGCTATACTGACATTTCTTTTCCTCAAAAAGATCATCAAAGCTGTAACTATATCCCTCTCGGGGCATGATAGAGCCAACATTCACCTAGACCTCCCTTGATGCAGGGGTGTGTCGGATATCAGCCGGGATCCAAGGTTCCGAAGACCACCACACGGGAATTGGCAAGCTACCACTACACGTGTGCGAAAACTCCCCGCTACACATGATCTTCGTGGTTTTATGCTAATGACTACAATCCGAGGGGGTTCGAGCAGAACTTGGTGATGTCTTCGCGGTTTAGTGAGGTTGATATATAAGAAAGTGTAAAAAAGAACCATCAGACATGGAGAAGTGTCAGTATGGGGCTTCTCATTAAAAATATCCAGAAAATGTAAGAAAGTAAAGAGGACATTTTAAGGATAGAACCGTTTGAGATCGTCACCGCTCCAGGTGCATGAAATGTCTTCTCCTTCACTTGTCTGAAGGCGGTAAGCCCCCCTTTTTAGTACTTCTTTGATGATGAAAGGTTCGGCCCAATTGGGATTCAGCTTTCCGACGTTGCCTGTTCTGGCTGCTGCATCAACATTCTTTAGCACAACATCTCGGACTACAAAATGTTTTACCCTGACATTCTTGTCGAAGTACTTCGCCATTCTCCTTTTAACTTCTTCCTGTCTGATTGTTGCCTCGTCCTGAAGCTTTTCAATCAGATCAAGACTATACTTGATAGCTTCGTCATTGTCTTCTATCCATGATTCTCCTCCCTCCTTTGCATACACAACTCTTGGAGTGACCACCTCAAATTCTACAGGAACAACAGCTTCCGAGCCATGAGATAATTTGAATGGTGTCTCCCCCGTAGCTGAAGATGGAGTAGTACAAAGAGTCCAAAGGATGGAAGGAAGTTGGTCTGCCCAATTTCCTCTTTGATTCAAGACCCTCTTCATCAGAAGCTGCTGGATCTGCCGATTTGCGGCTTCTACCTGGCCATTCATTCTCGAATGATGCACAGAAGAGAACCGAAGGTCAATCCCAACCTGATCACAGAAGGTTATCATCTCTGAATTGTTAAACTGCGGACCATTGTCAGTGACAATTGCTAGCGGAATTCCATGCCGGCACACTATCTCTCCCCAGATGAAGTTTCTGATAATTTGGGTTGTAGTTTTTGCCAATGCTTTTGCCTCAATCCACTTGCTGAAGTAGTCAATCATCACAATGATAAAGCGACGCTGGCCGCTGGCTATTGGGAAGGGTCCGATAAGATCCATCCCCCATACTGCGAAGGGCCATGGCGCAGTTATTGATCTGAGTGACTGAGTGGGCAAATGTTGGAGAGGGGCAAACTTTTGACACTGAACACATCGCTTGGCAAATGCTTCGGCATCCTTCCTCATGGTTGGCCAGAAATATCCCTGCCTTAAGATTCTCTTCTCCAGAGTCTTCGCTCCTGAATGGCTACCACACTCCCCGAAATGAACTTCCTGAAGTATGGTTGGGATCTCATCCTCGGAAACACATCGTGATGAGGGAGATATCAAAGTCTTTCTGTAGAGAACTCCTGCTATCAGATAATAGTATGCCGCTTTCCTTCTGAATCTTCTTATATCTATGATGGAATGATGGAACTCCCCTTTTGACAAAAACATCTCGTAAGGGTCCTTCCACGAAGGATTATGATCAATTTCCATGAGTTCCGCTTCATCTGTTGCCGGATGAAAAAGTTCAAAGGTCACTCCCCCGGATGGAAGACCGAACTTTGACAACTCATCTGCTTCCTCATTTTGTGTCCTTGAAATATGCTCGATAATGAATGACTTGAATCTTCCGATTTCCTTTTTGGCTAACAGCAGATACTTCCTTAGAATCGGCTCCCTTATCTCATAATTCCCCAAGACCTGAGAGGCCATTACTAATGAATCGGTTCTAACAAGTACATGTTCTATGCCCAGCTCTTTTGCAAGCCTCAGCCCAGCCAGAAGTGCTTCATATTCTGCCTGATTATTCGTAACTGGAAAGAAGAATTTGATAGCTTGTTCCAGCCTGATGCCATTTGGACTGATTAAAACTACCCCGGCTCCCATGGAGTTTTTACCAGAAGCCCCATCCACATAAATGACCCAAGCCAAAGGAGATTGCACCACCTGTTCAGGACTAGGTTCTGCTATATCCACCAAGAAATCTGCCAAGACTTGTGCTTTGATTGCTGTTCGGGGGATGTATGATATTTCAAATTCGCTCAGTTCAATTGTCCATTTAGCCAGCCTTCCTGAATGATCTGGTTTTTCAAGAACGCTTCTCAAAGGATGATCTGTGATTATTTGAATAGAATGAGCCTGAAAATAAGAACGGAGCCTCCGTGATGACACGACCAAAGCCAAAGCTAGCTTTTCCAAGATTGTATATCTGGTCTCCGCATCCTTGTGGATATGACCGAGATTACCGCATCCGGGCCGACTCCCAAATATAAGAATAATATTTCCCCCTCACGGGGACTTTGGAGTAGTGGAGTTGAAGTCAACTGTACTTTTAGCTGCTCGAAAGCCCTGTTGCACTCCTCGCTCCATTCAAACTTTGATCCTCCCCGCAGTATTTTAAAGAATGGGACACTTTTATCTCCTGATTTGGAGATAAACCTGCTCAATCCTGCCAATCTTCATCCAAGTTGCTGAACTTCCTTGGTGTTTCGAGGAGGGGTCATATCAAGGATAGCCTTCACCTTATATGGGTTCGGTGCAAGGCCATTAGGAGTTAAGAGATGCCCGAGAAACTTTCCTTTGTTTGCCCCAAACACACATTTCAATGGGTTCAATTTTAACTTGAACCTCCGTAGAGTAGCGAACGTCTCTACGAGGTCTTTCAAGTGCAATGAAAATGTTTTACTTTTTAGAAGAAGATCATCAACATGATCTTCGAGGTTCCTGCCTTTTTGATGCTTAAAGACGGTATCCATCATTCTTTGATATGTTGCGCCCGCATTTTTAAGACCAAAGGGCATTACGAGATAGCAGTAACACCCATCATTTGTGATGAATGAGGTGTGCAGAATGTCAGGTTTGTGCATTTTAATTTGATGGTACCCAGAGAAAGCATCAAGAAAACTCATAAAATCATACCCAACCGCGGAATCAACTAAGACATCTATCCGAGGCAGAGGGTATCAATCTTTGGGACATGCTTTATTAAGTTTGGTGAAGTCTACGCACATGAGCCACTTCCCACCAGATTTCTTAGCCATTACAATGTTCGACATCCACGTGGGATATTGAATTTCAGAAATAAAGCCTGCTTTCCGGAGTTTGGCAACCTCCTCTCTGATGGGCAATGCCAGCTTGGTTGCCACTTCTCTCTTCTTTTGCTGGACGGGCTTGAACTCGGGGGATATGTTCAGATGATGACAAGCCACATCCGGATCCACTCCTGGCATATCCTCCGCTGACCAGGCGAAGACATTGATGACCAGCTTCTTTTCTTCACTTTCTCCACCTCCAGCAACTCAGCATTGATGACCAGCTTCTTTTCTTCCCCTTCAGCAATAGGAACCTCTTGGATCACCTGGGCAGGTTCCAGGTGAGCCCCTTCTCGATCTTTTCCTTCCTCAGCAGCCCTTGAGGATTCAGCAATTTCCAGAACTTCAGCCGTGGCCTTGGGAAGTGAAACGTCGGTGATCATGTTGACAGTTCGGACGTAACACTCCCGAGCCACCTTTGGGTTGCTTCTGACCCGATACTTCCTTCCTTCGGCAGCGAACTTAAGAGAAAGGTGAAAGGTGGACACTACTGCCCTGTATGCATTAAGAATTGGCCTCCCGAAGATGGCGCAGTAGTTGCTTGGGGCATCCACCACCACGAAATTGATTAGCTTTATCACTCCTCCAAGAGAGACCAAGAGCTTCACTGAACCCTCTACTTCTTTCTTCTCCACAGAAAAACCGTAGAGGGGCCCGTCGTTGGAAAGCAGAGGCTTTCTAGTTTTCAGGGCTTCGAAGGTTGGGCGGAAAAGGAGATTGACAGAGCTGCCTGTGTCAATCAAGATCTTGTGAACAGTATAATTCTCGATGACGGCTTTGATGACCACCGCATCGTCGAAGGGATTGTCATTGGGGGGAAGGTCATCCTGACCAAAGGTGACAATGGTGCTTTCAGGGGTTAACTTGTAGTTGCTGCCACTTCTTGTTTCAGAACCCTCGCAATGCTGGATTTGCGAGACGACTCTGCTCCAGCCCCTCCATGGATACAATAGATGTCCCCCAAGGGGCCCACATCATTGACTTCGATGCATTCGGCGGAAGTATGGATGTCTCCATAGCAGCCGGCATCTTCGACGTCAGCGCATTCCCAGGTTACTTCCACTGTTTCTTTGTCTTTTTTTCTTCTCGGCAGCTGGCTCAGCAGTTGCCTCCTTCCGAACTAGACCCCGGAGCTTTCCTTCTCCCAGGAGCCTCTCTATCAGCAAGCGAAGGGCCCAATAGTCTTCGGTCAGATGCCCTCCCTCTTTATGATATTCACAGTAAATATTCGGATTTCGATTGCGAAAATCCGACTTCAGAGGTGCAGGCCTTTTGAAATCTGGCCTTTTCTGGAGGATCTGGACCACTTCGTCCATGGTGAGATTTAAAGGAGTGAACGACTCTTGCGAGTCATCATATTGAGTGGATGGAATGACTGGAGGTGGCTGCGCGGTATATTGTGGCAAGTATACCGGCATGATTTGCGGAAGAGGAACGGATGGAGCGGGAGCGATGGCCAACAGCGGTTTCTGATCCTGAAACCGTTGATGGCCAATAAAGGGTTGTTTATTTTTGTAATTTCTTCCCCTCTGAGAACGGGGTTCAAAGTGGGACTGGTTTGATGGTGGATGGTGAAAGGATGGATTACACTGCTCCTTGTTGCTTACCAGCTTTGCGACATAACCAGGGTTGCTCTTTTCTCCTCTAATGAACATATTTGCCAAACTTATCATTTCCTGATAAGTCCTTGGCTCCCTTATATTCGCTTCGAATTTTAGGGGGCCCTCCCTCAACCCATGAATGAGGGCAACCCTATACAGCTTTGGGTCTGCATTCTGGACTTCCATGATCTCCTTCTGGAAGCGGTCTATGAACGGGCTCACGTTTCGTCTTCCCGCTGCTTTATATCGAAAAGGGCCGCCGGGCCACTTTTCTTCTTCCTTGAAGTAGAGAATCTCAGCAAAAATTCCCTTCGCACCTCAGCAAAACAACTGATCGATCTGGGATGCAGCCCATAAAACCACTCCCTTGCTTGTCCTTCAAAGGAGGTCACAAGGAGTTTGCACTTGGTTGTATCAGTTAAGGTCCTAAGAGCAATGGCCGACTCGAAGGCTTGTAGATGAACAGTGGGATCAGTTTCTCCATTGAAAGCCGGCAGACGAGGCTCTCTGAAATTATTCGGGGCTGGCTCCCCTGGACTTCATCCACGAAGGGAGAAGTTTCTTCAACATCTTCATATAGAGGAGCAGGATAGTAAGCCGCCAGAGCTGCGACTACTCGCGGACAAGCCGCCTGGTAGGAGGACCGGGCAGCAGCTTCTGGCGGGTAGGAGTGATGAACAGCAACCTCAGGCGGGTATGAGAAACGGGTTGCGCCTTCTTGCGGGTAAGAAAGGCGGGCAGCATGAGAAGTCGCCCCTGGAATTCAAGGACTCGAGCCGGCATGCTTTGCGCGGCTTCCTGGTAGAAGTTTTGCCTGACCGCAAAACCTTCTTGCTGGGGTTGGAAATTAGCGGCTTGTGGTAGCGGGTAAGGAGGACGCGGAGGAGGGACCGGAGTCACCGCCTGATTAACTGCGGCTTGCTGTGGAACTAACCGCTCGGTTAATAGGGCCAAAGTCTGACTGATTGCGTCCAACCAATGATCAGTCGCCTTCTGAGCCCGCTCGGCTTCTCTTCTGGATTGCTACATGGCTTCCCACAAAGAGTCTTCACTGTGATCGGAGTGGTCTCTAAGGGGGAACTGACGGTCTGACATTGTAGCCAGGATTTCACCGACAATCCGCGATCTGAAGGTCGCGTGTTTATGTTGAATCCGAAATCGCACCTCCGAAGGAAATTAGAGGCTGCAGGCTGCCGGTTACTTTTTAGGTGGAGAAAACGAGACCGCTGGAAGTGTTCAAGGCCAGACTTCGCCCATCACGGTGAATGCCACTCCTGTGATGGGCTTTGCTTTGATTAAGAAGAAGCGGTTACAACGGGTTACAAGTGCAAGCAAGCAGAAGCCGGCCGGTCAGACAGGTCGCAAGACGGGAAACTCGAGACCGCAGCTCAAACAAGAGAGCTCCTGGATTCGAGTGTGCGTGTCTTGGGAACGTCGCCGCCCCCTATTTATAGGCTTGGGGGCCAGCCCGAACGGTCAGGGATAAAATAACCACCTGCCGGGGCACAGGAGAATCGGGCAGGCGGTGACGGGATACAGAAAGGAGAAAAGAAAGAAGCCGCGCGGCTTGGCGGCTTGCGCTTGCGGTCAGTCTCGTAGAGGGGCTGAAGATGTTGTGCCCAAGGTGATGATGCAACCCGGGCGGTCTCCGACTTGAGACCGCGGTTTGTCTTCTTGGACATAGTCATGCTGATCTTCACGCCGCCACTCGGGCGCTCTCCGACTTGAGACCCCGGCTTTCCTCTGGGGCTTGGGATTGGCTGATCTTCATGGCGTAACCTGGGCGGTCTCCGACTTGAGACCCCGGCTTGCCTCTTGTACTTGGGCTTTGGTAGTTTTCAATATTTGGAGGCGATCTGAATCATGTAAGACCACCCGGTCTGTGTGGGTTGGTGATGATGGACCTCGTAAAACCTGAACCGGGCGACTTGTATCCGCAGACCGCCCGGTCTGCGAGTAATGTTATACGGAAGCGGTCTTCTGGGTAAACAGTTGTGGGGTAAAATAAGACAACCACATCAAAAGTTGTTGCTGTTTTATGTTTGAGTGTAATCTATCGCTAAATCTCTCATTTTCACTACAACCCGTATTAAAAATTCTGCCATTTTGAAGTGTATGTGTCATTTGGAGGTAAATCTTGTATTACAACCATAACTCACTGTATATCGACCTCTGAACAAGCTGGAATGGGTTTAAATTGTTCTCCACTGGATTTAGGGCTCCGATCTCATTCCGAAAAGGTGTTTTGGGCGAAAATCGGACAACCGGAAAGGTGTTGCCTTATTCTCGAATGGGTAAATCTTATTCTCTGTTGGATGGAGAATACGAGCTCTTTCCGAAAAAGTGTTGTTGGCAAAAATCGAACAAGCAGATCAAAAGTTATGGGTGCTTGAAGTTTATGTGTAATTTGGAGTTAAATCCCGCATTACCATTGGAACCCACTGTATATCGAACAATAAACAAACTTGAATGGTTATATCCTACTCTCCATTGGATGTAGGGCTATGAACTCATTCTAAAAAGGTATTGTGGGCAAAAATTGGGCAATTGGATCAAGAGTTGTCTGTTTGAAGTTTATGTGTCATTTGGAGCTAAATCCCACATTATCACTGCATCCCACTGTAGATCAACCACTAAACAAACTGGAATGGGTAAAACTTGTTGTCCATTGTATGTAGGGCTCTGATCTCATTCCGAAAAGGTGTTGTTTGCAAAAATCAGACAACCGGATCAAAGTTATGGATATTTGAAGTTTAGGTGTCAATTAGAGGAAAATCCCTCTTTTCCACTGCAATCCACTATCCGTCGACCACTAAATGAACTCGATCAAGTAAATCCTATTCTCCATAGGATGTGTGGCACTGAGCTCATTCTGAAAAGGTGTTTTGGGCAAAATCCAGACAACGAGATCAAAAGTTATAGCTGTTTGAAGTTTAGGTGTCAGTAGGAGCTAAATCCCACAGTACCACTGCAACTCAATGTATATCGACCACTAAATGAACTAGATTGGGTAAAACTTGATGTCCATTGAATGTAGGGCTCAGTTCTCATTTTGAAGAGGTTTTGTGTGCAAAAATCAGACAAGCTAATCAAAAGTTATGGATGTTTCAAGTTTAGGTGTCATTTGAAGCTAAATTTTGAATTACCAATGCAACCCGCTATATATTGAAACCTAAATGAACTGCAATGGGTAAAACTTGTGCTTCAATGAATGTAGTGCTCCGAGCTCATTCCTAAAAGATGTTATGGGGGTAAAATCAGACAACCGGATAAAAACTTATTGCTGTATAAAGTTTGAGTGTCATTTGTAGCTAAATCTCTCACTTTCACTACAAACCGCATTTAAAATTCTTTCATTTTGGAAATTTACGTGTCATTTGGAGCTAGATCTCGCATTACCAGTACAACCCACTGTATATCGACCTCTAAACGAGCTTGAATGTTTTAAAATTGTTCTCCATTGGATTTAGGGCTCCGATATCATTCTGAAATAGTATTGTGGGCGAAAATCGGACAACCGGATCAAAAGTTATGGATGTTTGAAGTTTAGGTCTCATTTCGAGCTAAATACCTTATTACCAACCAACTATATATTGACCACTAAACAAACTGGAATGGGTAAAACTTGTTTTCCATTGGATGTAGGGCTCCAAGCTCATTCCAAAAAGGTGTTGTGCGCAAAAATCAGACAACCAGATCAAAAGTTATGGCTGTTACAGTTTATGTGTCAAGAGGAGCTAAATCCCTCATTACCATTGCAAGCCGCTGTATATTGACCATTAAAATGAGTTGTAATGGTTTAAAATTGTGCTCCATTGGATGTATGCCTCCGAGCATATTTCGAAAAGGTGTTGTGGGCAAAAATCAAACATACAAATCAAAAAATATGGATGTTAGAAGTTTAGGTTTAATTTGGAGCTAAATTTCGCATTACCGCTACAACCAGCAATATATCGACAACTAAATGAATTGGAGTGGGTAAAACATGTGCTCTAATGAATGTAGTGCTCTGAGCTCATTACGAAAAGGTGTTGTGGGGGTAAAATAAAACAACCGCATCAAAAGTTGTTGTTGTTTTAAGTTTGAGTGTAATTTATCGCTAAATCTCTCATTTTCACTACAACCCTCATTAAAAAATCTGCCATTTTGAAGTGTATGTGTAATTTGAAGATAAATCTAGTATTACAACCATAACTCACTGTATATCAACCTCTGAACAAGCTGGAATGGGTTTAAATTGTTCTCTACTGGATTTAGGGCTCTGATCTCATTCCGAAAAGGTATTTTGGGCGAAAATCGGACAACCGGAAAGGTGTTGCCTTATTCTCGAATGGGTAAATCTTATTCTCTGTTGGATGGAGAATACGAGCTCTTTCCAAAAAAGTGTTGTTGGCAAAAATCGAACAAGCAGATCAAAAGTTATGGCTGCTTGAAGTTTATGTGTAATTTGGAGTTAAATCCCGCATTACCACTGGAACCCACTGTATATCGAACAATAAACAAACTTGAATGTTTATATCCTACTCTCCATAGGATGTAGGGCTCTGAACTCATTCTAAAAAGGTATTGTGGACAAAAATTGGGCAATTGGATCAAGTGTTGTATGTTTGAAGTTTATGTGTCATTTGGAGCTAAATCCCACATTATCACTGCATCCCACTGTAGATCAACCACTAAACAAACTGGAATTGGTAAAACTTGTTGTCCATTGTATGTAGGGCTCTGATCTCATTACGAAACGGTGTTGTTTTCAAAAATCAGACAACCAGATCAAAGTTATGGATATTTGAAGTTTAGGTGTCAATTGGAGGAAAATCCCTCATTTCCACTGCAATCCATTATCCGTCGACCACTAAATGAACTCGATCGAGTAAATCCTATTCTCCATAGGATGTGTGGCTCTGAGCTCATTCTGAAAAGGTGTTTTGGGCAAAATACAGACAACGGGATCAAAAGTTATAGCTGTTTGAAGTTTAGGTGTCAGTAGGAGCTAAATCTCACATTACCACTGCAACTCAATGCATATCGACCACTAAATGAACTAGATTGGGTAAAACTTGATGTCCATTGAATGTAGGGCTCATATCTCATTTCAAAGAGGTTTTGTGCGCAAAAATCAGACAACCTAATCAAAAGTTATGGATGTTTCAAGTTTAGGTGTTATTTGTAGCTAAATTTTGCATTACCAGTGCAACCCGCTATATATCGACAACTAAATGAACTGCAATGGGTAAAACTTGTGCTTCAATGAATGTAGTGCTCCGAGCTCATTCCTAAAAATGTTATGGGGGTAAAATCAGATAACCGGATTAAAAATTATTGTTGTATAAAGCTTGAGTGTCATTTGTAGCTAAATCTCTCACTTTCACTATAAACCGCATTTAAAATTCTTTCATATTGGAAATTTACGTGTCATTTGGAGCTAAATCTCGCATTACCAGTACAACCCACTATATATCGACCTCTAAATGAGCTTGAATGTTTTAAAATTGTTCTCCATTGGATTTAGGGCTCCGATCTCATTCCGAAACGGTATTGTGGGCGAAAATCGGACAACCGGATCAAAAGTTATGGATGTTTGAAGTTTAGGTCTCCTTTCGAGCTAAATACCTTATTATCAACCAACTGTATATTGACCACTAAACAAACTGGAATGGGTATAACTTGTTTTCCATTGGATGTAGGGCTCCAAGCTCATTCCAAAAAGGTGTTGTGCGCAAAAATCAGACAACCAGATCAAAAGTTATGGCTGTTACAGTTTATGTGTCAAGAGGAGCTAAATCCCTCATTACCATTGCAAGCTGCTGTATATTGAACATTAAAATGAGTTGTAATAGTTTTAAATTGTGCTCCATTGGATGTATGCCTCCGAGCATATTCCAAAAAGGTGTTGTGGGCAAAAATCAAACATACAAGTCAAAAGTTATGGCTGTTAGTAGTTTAGGTGTAATTTGGAGCTAAATTTTGCATTACCGCTACAACCAGCAATATATCGACAACTAAATGAACTGGAGTGGGTAAAACTTGTGCTTGAAAGAATGTAGTGCTCTGAGCTCATTACGAAAAGGTGCTGTGGGGTAAAATAAGACAACCGCATCAAAAGTTGTTGCTGTTTTAAGTTTGAGTGAAATTTATCACTAAATCTCTCATTTTCACTACAACCCGCATTAAAAAATTCTGCCTTTTTGAAGTGTATGTGTCATTTGGAGATAAATCTCGTATTACAACCATAACTCACTGTATATCGACCTCTGAACAAGCTGGAATGGGTTTAAATTGTTCTCCACTGGATTTAGGGCTTCGATCTCATTCCGTAAAGGTATTTTGGGCGAAAATCGGACAACCGGAAAGGTGTTGCCTTATTCTCGAATGGGTAAATCTTATTCTCTGTTGGATGGAGAATACGAGCTCTTTTCGAAAAAGTTTTGTTGGCAAAAATCGAACAATCAGATCAAAAGTTATGGCTGCTTGAAGTTTATGTGTAATTTGGAGTTAAATCCCGCATTACCACTGGAACCCCCTGTATATCGAACAATAAACAAACTTGAATGGTTATATCCTACTATCCATTGGATGTAGGGCTCTGAACTCATTCTAAAAAGGTATTGTGGGCAAAAATTGGGCAATTGGATCAAGAGTTGTCTGTTTGAAGTTTATGTGTCATTTAGAGCTAAATCCCACATTATCACTGCATCCCACTGTAGATCAACCACTAAACAAATTGGAATGGGTAAAACTTGTTGTCCATTGTATGTAGGGCTCTGATCTCATTCCAAAAAGGTATTTTTTGCAAAAATAAGACAACCGGATCAAAGTTATGGATATTTGAAGTTTAGGTGTCAATTGGAGGAAAATCCCTCATTTCCACTGCAATCCACTATCCGTCGACCACTAAATGAACTCGATCGAGTAAATCCTATTCTCCATAGGATGTGTGGCTCTGACCTCATTCTGAAAAGGTATTTTGGGCAAAATCCAGACAACGGGATCAAAGTTATAGTTGTTTGAAGTTTAGGTGTCAGTAGGAGCTAAATCCCACATTACCACTGCAACTCAATGTATATCGACCACTAAATGAACTAGGTTGGGTAAAACTTGATGTCCATTGAATGTAGGGCTCAGATCTCATTTCGAAGAGGTTTTGTGTGCCAAAATTAGACAGCCTAATCAAAAGTTATGGATGTTTCAAGTTTAGGTATCATTTGAAGCTAAATTTTGCATTACCAGTGCAACACGCTATATATCGAAACCTAAATGAACTGGAATGGGTAAAACTTGTGCTTCAATGAATGTAGTGCTCCGAGCTCATTCCTAAAAGATGTTATGGGGGGTAAAATCAGACAACCGGATCAAAACTTATTGTTGTATAAAGCTTGAGTGTCATTTGTAGCTAAATCTCTCACTTTCACTATAAACCGCATTTAAAATTCTTTCATTTTGGAAATTTACGTGTCATTTGGAGCTAAATCTCGCATTACCAGTACAACCCACTGTATATCAACCTCTAAATGAGCTTGAATGTTTTAAAATTGTTCTCCATTGGATTTAGGGCTCCGATCTCATTCCGAAACGGTATTGTGGGCGAAAATCGGACAACCGGATCAAAAGTTATGGATGTTTGAAGTTTAGGTCTCCTTTCGAGCTAAATACCTTATTACCAACCAACTATATATTGACCACTAAACAAACTAGAATGGGTAAAACTTGTTTTCCATTGGATGTAGGGCTCCAAGCTCATTCCAAAAAGGTGTTGTGCGCAAAAATCAGACAACCAGATCAAATGTTATGGCTGTTACAGTTTATGTGTCAAGAGGAGCTAAATACCTCATTACCATTGCAAGCCGCTGTATATTGACCATTAAAATGAGTTGTAATGGTTTAAAATTGAGCTCCATTGGATGTATGCCTCCGAGCATATTCCAAAAAGGTGTTGTGGGCAAAAATCAAACATACAAATCAAATGTTATGGCTGTTAGTAGTTTAGGTGTAATTTGGAGCTAAATTTCGCATTACCGCTACAACCAGCAATATATCGACAACTAAATGAACTGGAGTGGGTAAAACTTGTGCTTGAAAGAATGTAGTGCTCTGAGCTCATTACGAAAAGGTGTTGTGGGGTAAAATAAGACAACCACATCAAAAGTTGTTGCTGTTTTAAGTTTGAGTGAAATTTATCGCTAAATCTCTCATTTTCACTATAACCCGCATTAAAAATTCTGCCTTTTTGAAGTGTATGTGTCATTTGGAGATAAATCTCGTATTACAACCATAACTGACTGTATATCGACCTCTGAACAAGCTGGAATGGGTTTAAATTGTTCTCCACTGGATTTAGGGCTCCGATCTCATTCCGTAAAGGTATTTTGGGCGAAAATCGGACAACCGGAAAGGTGTTGCCTTATTCTCGAATGGGTAAATCTTATTCTATGTTGGATGGAGAATACGAGCTCTTTCCGAAAAAGTGTTGTTGGCAAAAATCGAACAATCAGATCAAAAGTTATGGCTGCTTGAAGTTTATGTGTAATTTGGAGTTAAATTCCGCATTACCACTGGAACCCCCTGTATATCGAACAATAAACAAACTTGAATGGTTATATCCTACTCTCCATTGGATGTAGGGCTCTGAACTCATTCTAAAAAGATATTGTGGGCAAAAATTGGGCAATTTGATCAAGAGTTGTCTGTTTGAAGTTTATGTGTCATTTAGAGCTAAATCCCACATTATCACTGCATCCCACTGTAGATCAACCACTAAACAAATTGGAATGGGTAAAACTTGTTGTCCATTGTATGTATGGCTCTGATCTCATTCCGAAAAGGTATTGTTTGCAAAAATCAGACAACCGGATCAAAGTTATGGATATTTGAAGTTTAGGTGTCAATTAGAGGAAAATCCCTCATTTCCACTGCAATCCACTATCCGTCGACCACTAAATGAACTCGATCGATTAAATCCTATTCTCCATAGGATGTGTGGCTTTGACCTCATTCTGAAAAGGTGTTTTGGGCAAAATCCAGACAACGGGATCAAAGTTATAGCTGTTTGAAGTTTAGGTGTCAGTAGGAGCTAAATCCCACATTACCACTACAACTCAATGTATATCGACCACTAAATCAACTAGATTGGGTAAAACTTGATGTCCATTGAATGTAGGGCTCAGATCTCATTTCGAAGAGGTTTTGTGTGCCAAAATCAGACAACCTAATCAAAAGTTATGGATGTTTCAAGTTTAGGTGTCATTTGAAGCTAAATTTTGCATTACCAGTGTAACCCGCTATATATCGAAACCTAAATGAACTGCAATGGGTAAAACTTGTGCTTCAATGAATGTAGTGCTCCGAGCTCATTCCTAAAAGATGTTATGGGGGTAAAATCAGACAACCAGATAAAAACTTATTGCTGTGCAAAGTTTGAGTGTCATTTGTAGCTAAATCTCTCACATTCACTACAAACCGCATTTAAAATTCTTTCATTTTGGAAATTTACGTGTCATTTGGAGCTAAATCTCGCATTACCCAGTACAACCCACTGTATATCGACCTCTAAACGAGCTTGAATGTATTAAAATTGTTCTCCATTGGATTTAGGGCTCCGATTTCATTCCGAAACGATATTCTGGGCGAAAATCGGACAACCGGATCAAAAGTTATGGATGTTTGAAGTTTAGGTCTCCTTTCAAGCTAAATACCTTATTACCAGCCAACTATATATTGACCACTAAAAAAACTGGAATGGGTAAAACTTGTTTTCCATTGGATGTAGGGCTCTAAGCTCATTCCAAAAAGGTGTTGTGCGCAAAAATCAGACAACCAGATCAAAAGTTATGGCTGTTACAGTTTATGTGTCAAGAGGAGCTAAATCCCTCATTACCATTGCAAGCCGCTGTATATTGACCATAAAAATGAGTTGTTATGGTTTAAAATTGTGCTCCATTGGATGTATGCCTCCGATCATATTCCGAAAAGGTGTTGTCGGCAAAAATCAAACATACAAATCAAAAGTTATGGCTGTTAGAAGTTTAGGTGTAATTTGGAGCTAAATTTCGCATTACCGCTACAACCAGCAATGTTGAGTCCGAAATCGCACCTCCGAAGGAAATCGGAGGCTGCGGGTTGTCGGTTACTTTTTAGGTGGAGAAAACGAGACCGCTAGCAGCGGTCAAGGCAAGACTTCGCCCGTCACGGCAAATGCCAATCCTATGACGGGCTTTCCTTTGATTAAAAAGAAGCAGTTACAACGGTTACAAGTGCAGGAAAGGAGAAGCCGGACGGTCAGACAGTCCGCAAGACGGGAAACTCGAGACCGTAGCTCAAACAAGCGAGCTCCTGGATTTGAGTGTGCGTGTCTTGTGAACAGTGCCGCCCCCTATTTATAGGCTCGGGGGCCTGCCCAAGTGGGCTGGGATAAAATAACCGCCTTCCCGGGTACAGGAGAAACGGGCAGGCGGTGACGGGATACACAAAGAAGAAAAGAAATAAGCCGCGCGGTTTTGCGGCTTGCCCTTCCGACCCCTCTGACCAGAGGCTGAAGATGCCGTGACCAAGGCGATGATGCAAAACGAGCGGCTTCCGACTTGAGACCGCGGCCTGCCTTCTGGACGTGACCTTGGCCGATCTTCATGATACAACCCGGGCGGTCTCCAATCTGAGACCGCGGGTCTCCTTCTTGCCTTGGGTTCTGACAATCTTCAATCATGGGGGTGGTCAGAAGCGACATCAGACTGCCCGGCTTAGTTTACCTTGGACTGAGAGCCGCTGATCTTGGGACCCAGCGGCTTGATTTAGAAGCCCGCCCGCCCTGAGAATGATTCAACCCGAGAAGCGGTTTTCCGGGTAAACATAATCCTCGCATATTTTCAAATCTCAAGAAAATTTTGATAATATTAGCTTTAGCCGGGAGGCCGCATCCGACTTGTGCTGAATTCTATAAGAGAGCCTGAGAACTCATTCTGCAGAATTTTTTCTGAAATCATGGGATACTACTCACCAGTTGCGGTTAGAATTTTTAAAACCGGAGATTCAACAGAAATGGACTTCTTAGCGACTATTATAGACCGCGTGGTCCCTGCCGG
The DNA here is from genome assembly GCA_033032865.1 of Dactylorhiza incarnata. Taxonomy (NCBI): domain Eukaryota; kingdom Viridiplantae; phylum Streptophyta; class Magnoliopsida; order Asparagales; family Orchidaceae; genus Dactylorhiza; species Dactylorhiza incarnata. The sequence continues at coordinate 20,686,344 of JAWHQI010000004.1, forward strand.
AGATAAAAAGAAAGGGGAGGAAAGCCAAAAGCGCGATATAGTGGAGAAGCCGAAGAAAGTTGGAGAAGGAGACCGGAAAAGGAAGAAAGAAAAGGAGAAGCGGCACAGGAGAGATCAGAAGATGGAAGAGCGGTCTGAAAAGCTTGCAACGGATATTTGAAAGTCCGTTATGGACTTAACTATCCCCAAGACTCCTGCAGAGCCCGCAGCGGACAGCTCGGGGCTTCCTCCCAGCGACTCGTTGATCCCTTCAGGCGACCTCGGCCTATAGGCCGTCAGCCCGCTGAATAAAGGGGAGGCCGTCCCCTCTAGTAAAGTGGATTCTGGCAGCCCTTCAAAGAAAGTCGGTGAGACTGACTCGTTTTGTATGGAAATCAGCCCATCCGGGAATCCTCACTTGTTAGTCAAGGATATGGGGGAGGAGGCGGTTAGCTCTCAGAAGCCAGGCGACCTGATTACCCCTCTATCTGTGGACGATTATCCCAGCCCCTCCAAAGAAATTAGTCCAACTTTGGGTAAGGAAGGGAAGAAAAGAAAGAAGACCGGGTCAGTGACTGATCGAATAACCAAGAGGGTTAAGAGGCTAGCATCCAAGGAAAGGGCGGCTTTTAAGAAACCGACCGAGTCCCGCCTCCAAACCAATCCGCGACTGAAAGAGGAGCTTGTCCTAGCGACTCCCCCATCCGCTAAATTGAATGACTCGCCGGCTACCCCTGATATGAAATCGGGCGGTCTGCTTCCGGACTCGGCGAGCAGTTTATCATTTGATGGAATCTTTAAGAAGATGGATGAGCTGGAGAGCCGAGATAAGCTTCTCGACAGCCCGGTGACTTCAATGCGAACTGACCCTCCTATAGATAACACAGCCCGGCCTGAGGAGCCCGCTCAGAAGGAGGTCGAAGAGCGAGAAGCTGCTACTCGGGCCGCCCTGGAGGTCGAGCAGAGAGCGAAGGAACTCGAGGAGTTGCTGAAAGCGCGGGAGGAGGTTTCCCCGGCGATGACCGGAAAAGAGATAATGATGGTGAAGGAGGAGGAGGCGAGACGGGTTTTAAACAAGCCGCTGCGGCCTGATCCCTTTACGCCAGGTAATCGCCCCGCCGGTTATAAAGCTGTCCGTTTCTTCATTCCGCGGCCTCGTCAAAATAAATTACTGAACCCGCCCCTGAGCTTTTTCCCTTTAGCGGCCTGGTCCTCTTCCGCTAGGCAGAGTAAAGAGAGACTCTGGTGAACAACAACGGAGGAAGGACCCGGAATAGTCTAAGCGGCCTGTGCGCCCATGCATTGATCTTATATATATGTACATTTTTTATATATGTATAGCGCTGCATGCTCTTGCTTTATATAACCGCGCGGCTTCTTGTAGAGAGCGAAGATCAAATTGTGAAGCCGAGCGACCTCGAGGCCAGCCTGCCTCCATTAGTCCCCCCCGGTGTTGACCTATGCAGCGGCTTCGCGAGAAGGGCAACCATTGTTTGATCATCTCGAGGAGGACTTAGCAAACCTGAGGGTCCGCTTGAAGGAGGTGGAAGACCGGGAAGCCACCACTCGGACCGCTCTCGAGGCCGAGCAAAAGGCAAGGAAGAAGGCTGAAGAGGCGCTGAAGGCACAGATGGAGACTGACAGGAGATCCAGGACAGAGAGGGAGAAAGGTCTGGAGATACAACTTGAGGCCGCGCGAGCTGCAGTGGAGACTGAGAAGAAAACCAAGGTTGCTCAAGTCGCTACTCTGACTGCTCAGTTCGAGAAGGAGAAGAGGATGTCTGCCAAGTTTGAGGATGACTCATAATATTACCAGGATAAATATTTGCGGCTAACTAGAGAAGTCGCGGGAGGCCGGCGAAGTATGAATGATGGGATGCAAGTTTCTAGCCGCCCGAGTGTTGGGGCGGGCTCGAATCCTCCCCCGGTTAGAGCGGCTGAACCAATGATCGATGAGGCCACCTGAACCCCTCGTATGATTACTGCTACGCGGGTTGAAAGGGATGGCGGGCGGCTTCATAACACTATCAACCATATCCATTATCATACCAGCCAGATTTACTCTCTTCTGAACACTACTAGCGATCATGCCGCGCGGCTTCATAGAGAGGATGTCTCCCCCGAACACCGCCAGTCGTGAACGGCTTTTTAGAACAATTTGTATTATGAGTGCGGCTTGTTGATTTGACCTCTGTTATACAATGGTTCTTTCTGCTTTATGTCTTTTATTTGAATAACCCGTGTGGGTTCTTGTTTAATCGCTGTACTTTTTTATTCTGTTTAGATCCTCTATGTTTTATCCGAACTGATTACAGGTCGCGCGATCTGTGATGTATGTTTGCACCTGATTTCCTGAATGACTTTGGTTCTTTTGTTTTTTCTGGCAAATCTGATCATGCAGGATGTTAACCGCGTGGTTAGAATGTGTAGCCGAGATATAATTTTACTATTCGCAGATCATCAAAATCTATAAGTAGGGACCTTTCGAAGTCATTTTTACGATTTCAAATGGCGCGATCTAAGTCCAAGTCGCAGCGACCTGTCAAGGTTAAAGCTGTTCGAACAGATGCGGCCTTGGCCTTTCACTCGGCGGACCACCCGGAGTGCCGTCTTACCCAAACCGAGCTAGATGAATTTATTACGAGACACATGGCAGGGAGTGATCTGCTCGCGCGACTTCCATTGCGCGACGAGCGGATTAACTCTTCCAACCCGCATCAGATAGTCGTTCCTGTCGATCATTTTGAATATGGATTCAAGTTTCTGCTGCCACATGAAGTCATCGCCATTTTTGACCACTATGGGGTTGTACCCGACCATCTTTCACCGAACTCCATTGCATCCATATATAGCTTTATTTCGTATCTGCGGTTCGAGAGGACCAGATTTTCCATTGATCTATTCAGGAAATTCTTTTCGGTGCGGGCTGTCCCCGACGTGGGGACTTCAACTTTCAGGGGGCATCTCTACTTTGGCTGTCACGGACTGAAGGTCATCAATTTGGCGAACAAGGTCTCGAACTGGTCGGAGCGGTTTGTAATGTTCGAAGGCAATCTCGGACTGTTGCAGGTCGACCCGCAAGTTCGGGGGGAAGAAGTTTTCCAAGCTCCTCAAGTCGGGAAGATCGAGTCGGACACCTTCGCATTCCTCGAGAACAAGCGGTTAGATATCAATCATTACATTCCGCTGTTCTCAGAGCTGGAGGACATCCTCCCCGAACATAGTAAGTTCTTCTCAACCCGCCTGTATATGACCGTGCGGACTGTCTTACTCAAACTTTTGATTTCATCTTACAACTGCCCATATTGTCCCCGCGAACAAGCCGGTCACCCCAGCCGGTCCGGTTTTGACCCAGAGGGAAAGGAGGCAGCAGCAAAATAGGTCGCCATCATCGTAGGAAGAGAGCCCAACCTCTTCTGATGAATTTGAGTTTTTACGTTCATGCGGGAACCCGCCCGATCTGCAGGGCAACCCAACTGTCCTCTGGCACAGGGACAGAAGCCGCATCCGGATATCCACCGCACTTCCTTCATGGGGGAGTGAGAAAATTAATCGCCATGCGCTAGCTGCCGGGGCCGCGATGTATGGTCGAAAGACCATAAAGAAGTTGAAGAAAGTTCCTGAAGAAGAGCTTCCCCGGCTAGCTGCACAAGCCGGTGCATGGGGGTTTGCGTCCAATCACTTCATGGCCTTATCGTACAGGCGGCTGGTCTCCGCTCAAAAATATCTAGAAAAGAAGCATGAAGAACTGGTTGCGGAGAACGCGCGGCTTCAAGGGATCGTGGCGGTGAGTTTTCCAAATGATAACGCGGTTTGTTTTGTTCAGCCCGGGCGACCTAATTTATTTTTCCTTTTGCAGAAACAATATGAGGTGACCAACCCAGCCTTCTAGGATGAGGTGTTACCGCATGTGGCCCAAGGAATTAATAAAGCATTGGGCCTTCTTGGAGACAGGGGCGGTCTGTGCGAAGGCTTCGAGGGCACTACTTTTTCTGACCTCTTCCCTGCCTTGAAGGACCAGCTTGATGAAATTAGCCGCAGGCAGAAAGGAAAAGGCAAGGTGGGTGAAGAGGCTGAAGCCGACGCGAGTAGGGAAATTGTAATTCATCAAGGAGGCGATGAAGGTGATAGAGCCGCTGAGGAGGTCGATGCGGATGACGACGCCGATGATGATGATGAGGATGATGAGGACAGCTTGTCCTCTGGAACAACCGGCTCCGCGAGTAAGACCGGGCGGTCTGGTGATAGCGGCTCATCGGGTTCTTCCTCGACAAGCGAAGGCTATTCGCCTGAAGTCGACATTGATGGCAAGGACTCGAATTCCCCTGTCAAGAAGAAGAAGAAGAAGTCGGCAGACTAGTGCCTTTGTTTAAATTTACTTTTGTGTGACTGCCGGTTTTGATTCTAGCCTGGCGGTTAATATTTTGTTAACACATATTTTGAAGAATGAATGAAAATTTTACCTGTCTAATTGTCCATCTATTGTTACTTACTTGTGATTGCTATCTTGTCTCTCTTTTTTTACCTTCTGGTTTTTATGATTGAACCATGCGGCTGCCTTGATCAGAGTATGAGTGATAATCGATGATTTTGGACGGTCTATATACAACCCACGTGATTACTCATTTAGATCTCAGGATATCCGATTTCTGATAGTATAAACAATTAATAATAGGCTCGTGCGGTTTAAAATTCAAACCGGGCGGCTTCTTATCTGAATTCAGAGATATCGCATCCTTGCTGATAGAAGTAATGAATAATAAATTTGCGCGGTTTAGAATACAATCCTGGCGAATAATCCATTGAATCCAGAGATAACTTCTTGATAAGAGATAGATCAACCCGCTCGGTTAGAACATAATCTGGGCGACCATATATTTAGATCCAGAGATATCCAGACTTGGTTAATATGAGAGACAGATAAACCCGCTCAGTTAGAATATAACTCGGGCGACCATATGTTTAGATCCAGAAATATCCAAACTTAATTAATATTAGAGATAGATAGACTCGCCCGGTCTTAATATCACAGCTCCTTATTAAGGTAGACGAACACCTGCACCTGTTCTAATAGTATCTTTCTCGAATGGTTTATACAATATTAGCTGATAATCCGCACGGACTGCACATAATTTGGGCGGTCAGTAGCTTTGATATTTGCAATGAGAATCATAATTGCTTGATTGAAAAGAGCCTGTTATTAGCCGAGCGGATCGAATTGAAACCCAAAAAGACAGTTTTACGATCCAAATGTCGAAGTTGACCGGTCATGACTATGCTCAATCCCCCGATACTTGCCTTGTGATATTTTAATGGCGTCTTGTTTATTCAAAACCGTCCGACCTACTTATTTCAAACCGCCCGGTTTGAGTATCAGGTCGGCCGGTTTGTGATGTACATAAGAGTCCTGCTTTTTTCTCCAAATGGTTTATAATGACCATATAAGATGAGATAATTCTCTGTAATGTAATAAAAGATGACTACAGACTCAGATGACCAAGTGGGCAGGTGGGCCTAGGCGGTGAACATTGCTTTCCTCAAGTGGTCATAAGAGCTGTAGAAATAATGAAAAAGACAAGTACAAACCCAGATGACCAAGTGGGCAGGTGGGCCTATGCGGCGAACATTGCTTTCCTCAAGTGGTCATAAGGGCTGTAAGCGACTCGACTGCTCTCTTGCCTAGGGATACAAGCCGAGTTGATCAATTGGGCAGGTGGGCCTAGGCGGCGAACATTGCTTTCCTCAGAGAGATCAACGCAGTTGTGGGTCCCGCTTAGGCATCGCTTGAGAGTACCTAGGAGTATTCGATGGTTACAGACTAAGATGATCAGTTGGGCAGGTGTGGTTGTGCAGCGGGGGCTATACCGACATTGCTTTCCTCAGAAGGATCATCAAAGCTGTAACTATATCCCTCTCGGGGCATGATAGAGCCAACATTCACCTAGACCTTCCTTGATGCAGGGGTGTGTTGGATATCAGCCGGGATCCAAGGTTCTGAAGACCACCACATGGGAATTGGCAAGCTACCACTACATGTGTGCGAAAACTCCCCGCTACACATGATCTTCGTGGTTTTACGCTAATGACTACAATCCGAGGGGGTTCGAACAGAACTTGGCGATGTCTCAGCGGTTCAGTGAGGTTGATATATAAGAAAAATGAAAAAAGGAATCATCAGACATGGAGAAGTGTCAGTATGGGGCTTCTTATTGAGATATCTAAAAATTGCAGGAAAGTAAAGAAGACATTTTAAGGATATAACCGTTTGAGATCGTCACCGCTCCAGGTGCGTGAGATGTCTTCTCCTTCGCTTGTTTGGAGGCGGTAAGCCCCGCTTTTTAGTACCTCCTTGACGATGAAAGGTCCAGCCCAATTAGGATTTAGCTTCCTGACATTGCCTGTTCGGGCTGCTGCATCAACCTTTTTTAGCACAACGTCGCCGGCCGCAAAATGCTTTACCCTGACATTTTTGTCAAAGTACTTTGCCATCCTCCTTTTAACTTCTTCTTGTCTGATTGTTGCCTCGTCCTGAAGTTCTTCGATCAGATCCAGACTATACTTGATAGCCTCATCATTGTCTTCTATCCACGCTTCTCCTCCCTCTTTTGCATACACAACTCTTGGAGTGACCACCTCAAATTCTACAGGAACAACAGTTTCCGAGTCATGAGATAATTTGAATGGTGTCTCCCCGGTAGCTGAAGACGGGGTAGTTCGAAGAGTCCAGAGGATGGAAGGAAGATGATCTGCCCAATTTCCCCTTTGATTCAAAACTCTTTTCATCAGGAGCTGCTGGATTTGCCTGTTTGCTGCTTCTACTTGGCCGTTTGTTCTTGGATGATGTACTGAGGCAAATCGAAGATCAATTCCCACCCGATCACAAAAGTTTATCATCTCTGGATTATTGAACTGTGGACCATTATCAGTGACAATTGCTAGCGGAATTCCATGCCGGCAGACTATTTCTCCCCAGATGAAGTTTCTGATAATTTGGGTTGTAGTTTTTGCCAGCGCTTTTGCCTCAATCCACTTACTGAAGTAGTCGATCATCACAATGATAAAACGACGCTGGCCGCTGGCTATTGGGAAGGGTCCGAAAAGATCCATCCCCCATACTGCGAAGGGCCATGGCGCAGTTATTGATCTGAGTGACTGAGCAGGCAAATGCTGAAGAGGAGCGAACTTTTGGCACTGAACACACCGCTTGGCAAATGCTTCAGCATCCTTTCTCATGGTTGGCCAAAAATACCCCTGCCTTAAGATTCTCTTCTCCAGAGTCTTCGCTCCCGAATGACTACCGCACTCCCCAGAATGAACTTCCTGAAGTATGGTTGGGATTTCATCCTCCGAAACACATCGTGCTGAGGGAGAGATCAAAGTCTTTCTGTAGAGAACCCCCGCTATCAGATAATAATACGCCGCCTTCCTTTTGAATCTTCTCCGATCTTTGATGGAATGATGGAACTCCCCCTTTGATAGAAATAGCTCGTAAGGGTCCTTCCACGAAGGATTATGATCAATTTGCATGAGTTCTGCCTCATCTGTTGCTGGATGAAAAAGTTCAGAGGTCACTCCCCCGGATGGAAGTCCGAACTTTGACAACTCATCTGCCTCCTCATTTTGTGTCCTTGGAATATGCTCGATGATGAATGACTTGAATCTTCCAATTTCCCTTTTGGTTAACAGCAGGTATTTCCTCAGAATTGGCTCCCTTGTCTCATAATTTCCCAAGACCTGAGAGGCCATCACCAGTGAATCAGTTCTAACATGTACATGTTCTATGCCTAGCTCTTTCGCAAGCCTCATCCCAGCCAAAAGTGCTTCATATTCTGCCTGATTATTTGTCACTGGAAAGAAGAATTTGATATCTTGTTCCAGCCTGATGCCATCTAGACTAATTAAAACTACTCCAGCTCCCACAGAGTTTTTGCCAGAAGCTCCATCCACATAGATGATCCAAGCCAAAGGAGATTGCACCACCTGTTCGGAACTAGGTTCTGTTGTATCTACCAAGAAGTCTGCCAAGATTTGTACTTTGATTGCTGTTCGAGGGATGTATGATATCTCAAATTCGCTTAGTTCAATAGCCCATTTTGCCAACCTCCCTGAATGAACTGGCTTTTCAAGAATATTTTTTAAAGGATGATCTGAAATAACTTGGATGGAATGAGCCTGAAAATAAGGACGAAGCCTTTGCGCAGACATAACCAAGGCCAAGGCCAGTTTTTCCAAGATCGAATATCTGGTTTCTACATCTTTAAGAATGTGGCTGACATAGTATATTGGAAACTGCCTCTTCTTTTCTTCCCGAACGAGGACAGAACTCACCGCATCTGGTCCGACTCCCAGATATAAGAATAACATTTCTCCCTCACGGGGACTTTGGAGTAGTGGAGTCGAAGTTAACTGTACTTTCAGTTGCTCAAAAGCTTTGTTACACTCCTCGCTCCATTCAAACTTCGATCCCCCTCGCAGTGTTTTAAGGAATGGGGCACTTTTATCTCCGGATTTGGACATAAACCTGCTTAATCCTGCCAATCTTCCCCTAAGCTGCTGAACTTCTTTAGTATTTCGAGGAGGGGCCATATCAAGGATGGCCTTCACCTTGTCTGGATTTGGTGCAAGGCCGTTAGGAGTTAAGAGATGCCCAAGAAGCTTTCCCTTGTTTGCCCCAAACACACATTTCAACGGGTTTAAATTTAACTTGAACCTCCGTAGAGTAGCGAACGTCTCTACGAGGTTTTTCAAGTGCAATGAGAATGTTTTACTTTTCAGAAGGAGGTCATCAACGTAAACTTCAAGATTCCTGCCTTTTTGATGTTTAAAGACGGTATCCATCATTCTTTGGTATGTTGCGCCCGCATTTTTAAGACTGAAAGGCATTACGAGATAGAAGTAACACTCATCGTTTGTGATAAATGAGGTATGCGGGATGTCAGGTTTGTGCATTTTAATTTGATGATACCCTGAGAATGCATCGAGGAAACTCATAAAACCATACCCAACCGCGGAATCAACTAAGACATCTATCCGAGGCAAAGGGTAGCAATCTTTAGGGCACGCTTTATTAAGTTTGGTGAAGTCTACGCACATGCGCCACTTCCAACCAGATTTCTTAACCATTACAACATTCGACATCCATGTGGGATATTGAATTTCAGAAATAAAACCCGCTTTCAAGAGTGTGGAAACCTCCTCTCTGATGGGCAACGCCAACTTGGTCGCCACTTCTCTCTTCTTTTGCTGGACGGGCTTGAACTCAGGAGATACGTTTAGATGATGACAAGCCACGTCTGGATCTACTCCTGGCATATCCTCTGCTGACCAAGCGAAAATATCCAGATTCTCCAACAGGCAGGAGATTAGCTCCACTTTCTCCTCCTCCGGCAACTCAGCGTTGATGACCAGCTTCTTTTCTGCCCCTTCAGCAATAGGTACTTCTTGGGTCGCTTGGGAAGGTTCCAAGTGAGCCCCTTCTCTATCTTTTCCTTCCTCGGCAGCCCCTGAAGACTCAGCAATCTCCAAAACTTCAGCCACGGCCTCGGGAAGTGGAACGTCGTTGATCATGTTCACAGTTCGGACGTAGCACTCCCGAGCCACCTTTGGGTTGCTTCTGACCCGATACTGCTTTTCTTCGGCAGCGAACTTAAGAGCAAGGTGAAAGGTAGACACTACTGCCCTTTATGCATTTAGAATTGGCCTCCCGAAGATGGCGCAGTAATTGCTCGGGGCATCCACCACTACAAAATTGATTATCTTTATCACTCCTCCAAGAGAGACCAGGAGCTTTACTGAACCCTCTACTTCTTTCTTCTCCCCAGAAAAACCGTAGAGGGGCCCGTCGGTGGAAAGCAAAGGCTTTCCGGTCTTCAGGGCCTCGAAAGTTGGGCGGAAAAGGAGATTGACGGAGCTGCCGGTATCAATCAGAATCTTGTGGACTGTATAATTTTCGATGACGGCCTTGATGACCACCGCATCGTCGAAAGGATTGGCATTGGGGGGAAGGTCATCCTGACCAAAGGTGACAATAGTGCTTTCGGGAGGAGAACTTGTAGTGGCTGCTACTTCCTGCTTTAGAACTCTCGCGATGCTGCATTTGTGAGATGATTCCGCTCCAGCTCCTCCATGAATACAATTGATGTCCCCTAAGGGGCCCACATCATTGACTTCGACGCATTCGGTAGAAGGATGGATGTCACCATTGCAGCCGGCGTCTTCGACGTCGGCGCATTCCCAGGTTACTTCTACTGTTTCTTTCTCTTTTCTCTTCTCGGCAGTTGGCTCAGCAATTGCATCCTTTCGAACTAGACCCCGGAGCTTTCCTTCTCCCAGGAGTCTCTCTATAAGCAAACAAAGGGCCCGACAGTCTTCGGTTAGATGCCCCCCTTCTTTAAGATATTCGCAATAAAGGTTAGGATTTCGACTGCGGATATCCGACTTCAGAGGAGCAGGCCTTTTGAAATCTGGCCTCTTTTGTAGAATCTGGACCACTTCGTCCATGGTGACGTTTAAGGGGGTGAATGACTCTTGCGAGTCATCATATTGAGTGGATGGAATGACCAGAGGTGGCTGCGCGGTGTACTGTTGTAAGTATTCCAGCATGATTTGCGGAAGAGGAGCGGATGGAGCGGGAGCGATGGCCAACGGTGGTTTCTGATCTTGAAACCGCTGATGGCCCATGAAGGGTTGTTTATTTTTATAGTTTCTCCCCCTTTGGGAACGGGGTTCAAAGTGGGACTGATTCGATGGCGGATGATGGAAGGACGGATTTGACTGCTCCTTGTCGCTTACCAGCTTAGCAACGTAGCCGGGGTTACTCTTTTCTCCCCTGATGAACATATTTGCCAAACTTATCATTTCTTGATAAGTCCTAGGCTCCCTTATATTCGCTTCAAATTTTAGGGGGCCCTCTCTTAAGCCATGGATGAGGGCGACCCTATATAGCTCCGGATCCATATTTTGGACCTCCATGATCTCTTTCTGGAAGCGGTCTACGAAACGAGCCCACGTCTCGTCTTCCCGCTGTTTTATATCGAAAAGGGCCGCCGGGCCACGTTTTCTCTTCTTTGAGGTAGAAAATCTCAGCAGGAATTCCCTTCGTAACTCAGCGAAACAACTGATTGACCTGGGGTGCAACCCGTAAAACCACTCCCTTGCTTGTCCTTCAAAGGAGGTCACAAGAAGCTTGCACTTAGTTGCATTAGTTAAGGTTCTAAGAGCGATGGCTGACTCGAAGGCTTGTAAATGAACCATGGGATCAGTCTCCCCATTGAAAGCTGGCAGGCGAGGCTCTCTGAAATTATTAGGGGCAGGCTCCCCTCGGATTTTGTCCACAAAGGGAGAAGTTTCTTCCATATCTTCATATAGAGGAGCAGGATAATAAGTCGCCGGAACTGCGGCTAATCGCGGGCAAGCCGCTTGGTAGGAAGATCGGGCCGTAGCTTCTGGCAGGTAGGAATGACAGCCCGCGCCCTCTTGCGGGTAGGAAACGTGGGCAGCATGAGAAGCCGCCCCCTGGAAGTCGAGGACCCGAGCCGGCATACTGTGCGCGGCTTCCTGGTAGAAGTTTTGCCTAGCCGCAAAACCTTCTTGCTGGGGCTGGAAGTTGGCGGCTTGTGGTAGCGGGTAAGAAGGAGGTGGAGGAGGAACTGGAGTCACCGCCTGATTAACCGCGGTTTGCTGTGGAACTAGCCGCTCGGTTAATAGGGCCATAGTCTGACTGATTGCGTCCAACCGCTGGTCAGTCGCCCTCTGAGCCCGCTCAGCTTCTCTCCTGGATTGCTCCAAGGCTTCCCAGAAAGAGTCCTCGCTGTGATCGGAGCGGTCTCCAAGGGGGAATTGGCGGTCTGACATTATGGAGAAGAGGATTTCACCGACAATCCACGATCTGAAGGTCGCGTGTTTCTGTTGAGTCCAAAATCGCACCTCCGAAGGAAATCGGAGGCTGCAGGTTGTCTGTTACTTTTTAGGTGGAGAAAACGAAACCGCTAGCAGCGGTCAAGGCCAGACATCGCCCGTCACGGCGAATGCCACTCCTGTGACGGGCTTTTCTTTGATTAAAAAGAAGCGGTTACAGCGGTTACAAGTGCTGGAAAGGAGAAGCCGGCCGGTCAGACAGTCCGCAAGACGGGAAACTCGAGACCGCAGCTCAAACAAGCGAGCTCCTGGATTCGAGTGTACGTGTCTTGTGAACAGTGCCGCCCCCTATTTATAGGCTCGGGGGCCTGCCCAAGTGGGCAGGGATAAAATAACCGCCTGCCCGGGTACAGGAGAAACGGGAAGGCGGTGACGGGGTACACAAATGAAGAAAAGAAAGAAGCCGCGCGGCTTGGCGGCTTGCCCTTCCGACCCGTCTGACCAGAGGCTGAAGATGCCGTGACCAAGGCGATGATGCAAAACGAGCGGCTTCCGACTTGAGACCGCGGCCTGCCTTCTGGACGTGACCTTGGCCGATCTTCATGATACAACCCGGCCGGTCTCCAATCTGAGACCGCGGGTCGCCTTCTTGCCTTGGGTTCTGACAATCTTCAATCTTGGGGGCGGTCAGAAGCGACATCAGACCGCCCGGCTTAGTTTACCTTGGACTGGAGCCGCTGATCTTGGGACCCAGCGGCTTGATTTAGAAGCCCGCCCGACCTGAGAATGATTCAACTCGAGAAGAGATTTTTTGGGTAAACAAGCAATATATCGACAACTAAATGAACTGGAGTGGGTAAAACTTGTGCTCTAATGAATGAAGTGCTCTGAGCTCATTACGAAAAGGTGTTGTGGGGTAAAATAAGATAACCGCATCAAAAGTTGTTGCTATTTTAACTTTGGGTGTAATTTATCGCTAAATCTCTCATTTTCACTTCAACACGCATTAAAAATTCCGCCATTTTGAAGTGTATGTGTCATTTGGAGATAAATCTCGTATTACAACCATAACTCACTGTATATCGACCTCTGAACAAGCTGGAATGGGTTTAAATTGTTCTCCACTGGATTTAGGGCTCCGATCTCATTCCGAAAAGGTATTTTGGGCGAAAATCGGACAACCGGATAGGTGTTGCCTTATTGTCGAATGGGTAAATCTTATTCTTTGTTGGATAGAGAATACGAGCTTTTTCCGAAAAAGTGTTGGCAAAAATCGAACAATCAGATCAAAAGTTATGGCTGCTTGAAGTTTATGTGTAATTTGGAGTTAAATCCCGCATTACCACTGGAATCCACTGTATATCGAAGAATAAACAAACTTGAATGGTTATATCCTACCCTCCATTGGATGTAGGGCTCTGAACTCATTCTAAAAAGGTATTGTGGGCAAAAATTGGGCAATTGGATCAAGAGTTGTCTGTTTGAAGTTTATGTGTCATTTGGAGCTAAATCCCACATTATCACTGCATCCCACTGTAGATCAACCACTAAACAAACTAGAATGGGTAAAACTTGTTGTCCATTGTATGTAGGGCCCTGATCTCATTCCGAAAAGGTGTTGTTTGCAAAAATCAGACAACCGGATCAAAGTTATGGCTGTTAGAAGTTTAGGTGTCAGTAGGAGCTAAATCCCACATTACCACTGCAACTCAATGTATATCGACCACTAAATGAACTAGATTGGGTAAAATTTGATGTCCATTGAATGTAGGGCTCAGATCTCATTTCGAAGAGGTTTTGTGTGCAAAAATCAGACAACCTAATCAAAATTTATGGTTGTTTCAAGTCTAGGTGTCATTTGAAGCTAAATTTTGCATTACCAGTGCAACCCGCTATATATCGACAACTAAATGAACTGCAATGGGTAAAACTTGTGCTTCAATGAATGTAGTGCTCCGAGCTCATACCTAAAAGATGTTATGGGGTAAAATCAGACAACCGGATAAAAACTTATTGCTGTATAAAGTTTGAGTGTCATTTGTAGCTAAATCTCTCACTTTCACTACAAACCGCATTTTAAATTCTTTCATTTTTGAAATTTACGTGTCATTTGGAGCTAAATCTTGCATTACCAGTACAACCCACTGTATATCGACCTCTAAACGAATTTGAATGTTTTCAAATTGTTCTCCATTGGATTTAGGGCTCCGATCTCATTCCGAAACGGTATTGTGGGCGAATATCGGACAACCGGATCAAAAGTTATGGATGTTTGAAGTTTAGGTCTCCTTTCGAGCTAAATACCTTATTACCAACCAACTGTATATTGACCACTAAACAAACTGGAATGGGTAAAACATGTTTTCCATTAGATGTAGGGATCCAAGCTCATTCCAAAAAGGTGTTGTGCGCTAAAATCAGACAACCAGATCAAAAGTTATGGCTGTTACAGTTTATGTGTCAAGAGGAGCTAAATCCCTCATTACCATTGCAAGCCGCTGTATATTGACCATTAAAATGAGTTGTAATGGTTTAAAATTGTGCTCCATTGGATGTATGCCTCCGAGCATATTCCGAAAAGTTGTTGTGGGCAAAAATCAAACATACCAATCAAAAGTATGGCTGTTAGAAGTTTAGGTGTAATTTGGAGCTAAATTTCGCATTACCGCTACAGCCAGCAATATATCGACAACTAAATGAACTGGAGTGGGTAAAACTTGTGCTCTAATGAATGTAGTGCTCTGAGCTCATTACGAAAAGGTGTTGTGGGGGTAAAATAAGACAACTGCATCAAAAGTTGTTGCTGTTTTAAGTTTGGGTGTATTTTATCGCTAAATCTCTCATTTTCACTACAACCCGCATTAAAAATTCTGGCATTTTGAAGCGTATGTGTCATTTGGAGATAAATCTCGTATTACAACCATAACTCACTGTATATCGACCTCTGAACAAGCTGGAATGGGTTTAAATTGTTCTCCACTGGATTTAGGGCTCCGATCTTATTCCGAAAAGGTATTTTGGGCGAAAATCGGACAACCGGAAAGGTGTTGCCTTATTCTCGAATGGGTAAATCTTATTCTCTGTTGGATGGAGAATACGAGCTCTTTATGAAAAAGTGTTGTTGGCAAAAATCGAATAATCAGATCAAAAGTTATGGCTGCTTGAAGTTTATGTGTAATTTGGAGTTAAATCTCGCATTACCACTGGAACCCACTGTATATCGAACAATAAACAAACTTGAATGGTTATATCCTACTCTCCATTGGATGTAGGGCTCTGAACTCATTCTAAAAAGGTATTGTGGGCAAAAATAGGGCTATTGGATCAAGAGTTGTCTGTTTGAAGTTTATGTGTCATTTGGAGCTAAATCCCACATTATCACTGCATCCCACTGTAGATCAACCACTAAACAAACTGGAATGGGTAAAACTTGATGTCCATTGTATGTAGGGCTCTGATCTCTTTCCAAAAAGGTGTTGTTTGCAAAAATCAGACAACCAGGTCAAAGTTATGGATATTTGAAGTTTAGGTGTCAATTGGAGAAAAATCCCTCATTTTCACTGCAATCCACTATCCGCCGACCACTAAATGAACTCGATCGAGTAAATCCTATTCTCCATAGGATGTGTGGCTCTGAGCTCATTCTGAAAATGTGTTTTGGGCAAAATCCAGACAACAGGATCAAAGTTATAGCTGTTTGAAGTTTAGGTGTCAGTAGGAGCTAAATCCCACATTACCATTGCAACTCAATGTATATCGACCACTAAATGAACTAGATTGGGTAAAACTTGATGTCCATTGAATGTAGGGCTCAGATCTCATTTCGAAGAGGTTTTGTGTGCAAAAATCAGACAACCTAATCAAAAGTTATGGATGTTTCAAGTTTAGGTGTCATTTGAAGCTAAATTTTGCATTACCAGTGCAACCCGCTATATATCGACAACTAAATGAACTGCAATGCGTAAAACTTGTGCTTCAATGAATGTAGTGCTCCGAGCTCATTCCTAAAAGATATTATGGGGGTAAAATCAGACAACCGGATCAAAACTTATTGTTGTATAAAGTTTGAGTGTCATTTGTAGCTAAATCTCTCACTTGCACTACAAACCGCATTTAAAATTCTTTCATTTTGGAAATTTACGTGTCATTTGGAGCTAAATCTCGCATTACCAGTACAACCCACTGTATATCGACCTCTAAACGAGCTTGAATGTTTTAAAATTGTTCTCCCTTGGATTTAGGGCTCCGATCTCATTCCGAAATGGTATTGTGGGCGAAAATCGGACAACCGGATCAAAAGTTATGGATGTTTAAAGTTTAGGTCTCCTTTCGAGCTAAATACCTTATTACCAACCAAGTGTATATTGACCACTAAACAAACTGGAATGGATAAAACTTGTTTTCCATTGGATGTAGGGCTCCAAGCTCATTCCAAAAAGGTGTTGTGCGCAAAAATCAGACAACCAGATCAAAAGTTATGGCTGTTACAGTTTATGTGTCAAGAGGAGCTAAATCCCTCATTACCATTCCAAGCCGCTGTATATTGACCATTAAAATGAGTTGTAATAGTTTAAAATTGTGCTCCATTGGATGTATGCCTCCGAGCATATTCCGAAAAGGTGTTGTGGGCAAAAATCAAACATACAAATCAAAAGTTATGGCTGTTAGAAGTTTAGGTGTAATTTGGAGCTAAATTTCGCATTAACGGTACAACCAGCAATATATCGACAACTAAATGAACTGGAGTGGGTAAAACATGTGCTCTAATGAATGAAGTGCTCTGAGCTCATTACAAAAAGGTGTTGTGGGGTAAAATAAGACAACCGCATCAAAAGTTGTTGCTGTTTTAAGTTTGAGTGTAATTTATCGCTAAATCTCTCATTTTCACTACAACCCGCATTAAAAATTCTGGCATTTTGAAGTGTATGCGTCATTTGGAGATAAATCACGTATTACAACCATAACTCACTATATATCGACCTCTGAACAAGCTGGAATGGGTTTAAATTGTTCTCCACTGGATTTAGTGCTCCGATCTCATTCCGAAAAGGTATTTTGGGCGAAAATAGGACAACCGGAAAGGTGTTGCCTTATTCTCGAATGGGTAAATCTTATTCTCTGTTGGATGGAGAATACGAGCTCTTTCCGAAAAAGTGTTGTTCGCAAAAATCGAACAATCAGATCAAAAGTTATAGCTGCTTGAAGTTTATGTGTAATTTGGAGTTAAATCCCGCATTACCACTAGAACCCACAGTATATCGAAGAATAAACAAACTTGAATGGTTGTATCCTACAAACCATTGGATGTAGGGCTCTGAACTCATTCTAAAAAGGTATTGTGGGCAAAAATTGGGCAATTGGATCAGATTTGTCCGTTTGAAGTTTATGTGTCATTTGGAGCTAAATCCCACATTATCACTGCATCCCACTGTAGATCAACCACTAAACAAACTGGAATGGGTAAAACTTGTTGTCCATTGTATGTAGGGCTCTTATCTCATTCCGAAAAGGTGTTGTTTGCAAAAATCACACAACCGGATCAAAGTTATGGATATTTGAAGTTTAGGTGTCAATTGGAGGAAAATCCCCCATTTCCACTGCAATCCACTATCCGTCGACCACTAAATGAACTCGATCGAGTAAATCCTATTCTCCATTGGATGTGTGGCTCTGAGCTCATTCTGAAAAGGTGTTTTGGGCAAAATCCAGACAACGGGATCAAAAGTTATAACTGTTTGAAGTTTAGGTGTTAGTAGGAGCTAAATCCCACATTACCACTGCAACTCAATGTATATCGACCACTAAATGAATTAGATTGGGTAAAACTTGATGTACATTGAATGTAGGGCTCAGATCTCATTTCGAAGAGGTTTTGTGTGCAAAAATCAGACAACCTAATCAAAAGTTATGGATGTTTCAAGTTTAGGTGTCATTAGAAGCTAAATTTTGCATTACCAGTGCAACCCACTATATATCGACAACTAAATGAACTGCACATGGTAAAACTTGTGCTTCAATGAATGTAGTGCTCCGAGCTCATTCCTAAAAGATGTTATGGGGGTAAAATCAGACAACCGGATCAAAACTTATTGTTGTATAAAGTTTAAGTGTCATTTGTAGCTAAATCTCTCACTTTCACTACAAACCGCATTTAAAATTCTTTCATTTTGGAAATTTACGTGTCATTTGGATCTAAATCTCGCATTACCAGTACAACCCACTGTATATCGACCTCTAAATGAGCTTGAATGTTTTAAAATTGTTCTCCATTGGATTTAGGGCTCCGATCTCATTCTGAAATGGTATTGTGGTCGAAAATCGGACAACCGGATCAAAAGTTATGGATGTTTGAAGTTTAGGTCTCCTTTCGAGCTAAATACCTTATTACCAACCAACTGTATATTGACCACTAAACAAACTGGAATGGGTAAAACTTGTTTTCCATTGGATGTAGGGCTCCAAGCTCATTCCAAAAAGGTGTTGTGCGCAAAAATTAGACAACCAGATCAAAAGTTATGGCTGTTACAGTTTATGTGTCAAGAAGAGGTAAATCCCTCATTACCATTGCAAGCCGCTGTATATTGACCATTTAAATGAGTTGTAATGGTTTAAAATTGTGCTCCGTTGGATGTATGCCTCCGAGCATATTCCGAAAAGGTGTAGTGGGCAAAAATCAAACATACAAATCAAAAGTTATGGCTGTTAGTAGTTTAGGTGTAATTTGGTGCTAAATTTCGCATTACCGCTACAACCAGCTGATAAGTAGTATTTTTATAACTTTTTAATAGAAAATTTTGTAAATATTTAATATGAATTTTCCTTTTTATGTCAATTTTAGGTTATAAGTAGTTCTTTTTGTAATTTTGATTCTAACTTAGCTTAATTTCAATTTTTGCAGAATTTTGGGACAAATCGGGAAAAATGGCATGTCACGCCCTCGGTCACGCCCGTGACCAAGGGCGTGTAACTTGAAGATCAGTCCAGAATCGATGCCACGCTGTTTGAACCAGTCCACACCAAGTCACGCCCCAGGTCACGCCCGTGACCCAAAGTCACGCCCGTGACCGGGGGCGTGTAATCTTAGAATCTTCCACGTAGAGCCGCCGTCGAGACATGGAGCTGTAGTCGAGAAGTCAACTTGAGTCACGCCCGTAACCCACATGTCACGGCCGTGACTTGCCCGCGTGATCTCTGCTTCGCCGCCGCGCCAAATTCCAGCCCACGCCGCATTTAATGCAGCCGTCCAAAGTCACGGTCGTGACCTGACATGTCACGCCCGTGACATGTCATTTCTCGCCGCGCCGTCCAGAATGCCCACGCCGCTGTCGGATCCGATGTGAGTAATGCAGTCACGCCCTTGGTCACGCCCGTGACCAAGGGCGTGTAATCTGGATTTTTTTCCTATAAATTCAGAGGTTCTCCTTGAGTCCAGGGTTCAGAATTTTGGAGTGGGGGAGGTGCTGTTGGAGCCAATCTTGAGTATTTTTTCACTTTCATGTTCATGTTCATGTTTCTTTCCTTTCATGTTCTCTTCTTTTTCCCATGCAATGTACTAGCTTTCTTTCAATGCAATAGCCTAGTTTAAGTTTGTAACTTTGTTTTTCCTAGCTTGCAATCTCTTCTCTTAAGACTTGTAATAGTTTTCATTTAAATAAAAATTAGTTTGCTCTCTTGATTTTGTCTCCTCCTTACTTAGTTAAATTTTCTTATTATGCATTTTTATTTTTCTTTCTCTTCCCCCTCCACCATGATTAACTAATCCTCATTAGTACTCGATCAAAATGACCCGAGGATGAGTTAGACAAGTTATGATTTTCTAAAGTTTTCTTTTTCCGTTTTTATAAACACTTGAATTACCCTTGATTTTTAATTAGTGAGGCCATATTTTCGATATATGGTTTTCGCTTATGTTTTCATACTTAGTTAGCCGAGAGGCTCAAAGTATGAATTGATCACTCAAGGGTAAAGAGAGTTGCACGCACCCCTCGAGAGAGGATGACGTAAATCTCCCGGATTGGAGTCAAATCCAATAGCGGGGTTCACTTCGTAAAGCAACTTTTTGGTAATCGATTATAGGACGAGAGTCTGGTTGATTTTTCCTAAACTTAGTAGGGCATTAACCTCGAGAGAGGCATGTTCGAGCTTCGGGAACCTCCACGGTCAAGTAGTTCAATTTAAACGGAATTAGATTTAATTTCTTTTTACTTTTCTTTTCTCACTCCAAGGTGACTTTTGATTGAGTACTAGCTTCTTTTATCATCATCTAAACCCTTAATTTAGCTTGCAATTTCTCTTTTTCTAGCTAAGTAACCAAAACCCCAAAATATCATTGGATAAGATAATAGCGACTTTCCTCAAAGTAGAAGTAATCAACGCGCCCCGTGGAATACGACCTTGGTATTTCTTAATATCCTATACTATAGACGATAAGGTACACTTGCCTTTATCGGATATAGTTTTGGAGAAAATCTCAAACCTTCACTAAATTTCAAAACCGCAAAAATTAAATATCAAGTTTTTGGCGCCATTGCCGGGGACTTTTGCGTAGATATTTTGAAACAAGGATAGCTATTAATTTTATCATGTTGTTTTTATTTTAGTTTTTTTCTATTTTTGAAAATCTTAAGGGTGAAATTAAAAACTTGGAAAGGGACGTTTGGGGTGTCATCCCATCTCACCTCCTAGTACCTTGCAAACCCTTCACCGGGTAGATCTTGGGAAGTCCAAGACTAACTTAATCTGCCTAAAAGAACAAAAAAAAAATATTCCCTCATTTTCTTCTTCCTTCCTTCTCTTTTTAGTGTATGACCCGTGGTAGCACTTCGATTCTTCCTTTTGATCCGGAAATCGAGCGAACCCTTTTGAGGCACCGCCGTTCTCGTGATCAAGGAAATCAAGTAGAATCCGAAGAGTCGATCGGGGACACTAACGCAGCGAACATGGATTCTAATCTTAATCCTCCTAATCTTAACGAGCCAAATCCTAATGAGGACGCGCAACGGACCATGTCCTATTATGCGTGGCCGAATTTAGAAGGCACACAATCGAGTATTGTTCGCCCCACGGTGGCGAACAATAATTTTGAGATCAAGTCCAGCATCATACAAATGGTGCAACAATCGGTGACCTCTGATGGTCAACCGGACGAGGATCCAAACTCACATATTTCTTACTTTCTTGAAATTTGCGACATATTTAAGATCAATGGCGTCACCGATGACGCCATTCGATTACGTCTTTTTCCTTTTTCTTTGCGGTCTAAGGCCAAGCAGTGGCTGGGTTCCCTACCAAGGGGATCCATCACTACATGGGCCGAAATGGCGGAAAAATTTCTCAATAAATATTTCCCGCCTTCAAAGACCGCTAAATTGCGCACGGATATTGCGTCGTTCATGCAAATCGACTCGGAGACTCTCTATGACACATGGGAGCGCTTCAAGGAGCTTTTGCGTCGATGCCCTCACCACGCACTTGCCACTTGGCAACAAGTGCAAATATTTTATAATGGCTTAAATCTCCAAACGAGGCAAATGATTGATGCGGCCGCCGGAGGGACATTAAATAATAAAACCCCGATCGCCGCTCAAGAGCTTTTCGAAGAGATGGCCACAAATGCGTACCAATGGAACATGCCCCGAGCGCGGCCTAATAAGCCGGCCGGAATTTTTGAAATAGACGCTAACGCAAATTTGGTTTTATAAGTTGAGCGCTTAACAAAGCAAGTGGCGGAGATGTCTGCTTCCTCCGCCACTCCTCCTTGGGCTAATAATGTTTTACTTGAAGAGCAAGTTGATTACATGGGAAATCCGCCTCGGCCTTCCTATAACCCGAACACCGCTCCGTATAATAACACCTACAATGCGGGTTATAGGAATCATCCGAATTTCTCATAGAGCAATCAAGGAAATGCTCAGCGTCCCTTAAATTTAAATCAACCTCCAAATCAACTTCTTAATTTAACTCCCCCTCCAAATTTTAATCCACCCGGTTTTCCACCGCAACAGCAAAAGCCCTCTCCGCTTGAAGAGGTTTTTGCAAAATATGTTGCTACAAATGAAGCGAACATCCGGAACCTCACCGGATCGATCAAAAATTTGGAGAACCAAGTGGGCCAGCTAGCAAAGATAATCTCCGAGCGCCAGCAAGGAGCCCTTCCGGGAAACACGGAGCCAAACCCAAAGGAGAGCGCAAATGCGATTACACTCCGAAGCGGGAAGGAGGTGGTTTCAAAACAGGACGAACCCATAGTAACTTCCTCCCCTCCTCCTCCTCCTATTTTATCTTCGAATTTACCTACTACGTTAGCTCCGCGCGCTTCTACTTCAAATATTCCGTATCCATCTAAGTTTAAAAGCGAGAGCGCCGAAAAGAATTATAAAAAGTTTTTAGATATTTTAAAGCAAATTCACATTAATGTACCCTTCTGTGAGGCTATCTCTCAAATGCCTAAATATGCGAAATATCTTAAGGAGTTGCTCTCCAATAAGAAAAAATTAGAAGATATTTCGCATATTTCGTTGAACGCAGAATGCTCCGCGGTTGCACTCAACAAATTGCCTAGAAAAGTGAATGACCCGGGACGGTTCTCCATCCCGTGTTTATTTGGCATTTCGTTAGTAAAACATGCTTTAGCGGATCTGGGAGCAAGTATCAATCTCATGCCTTTTTCATTATTTAAGAAACTAGGTCTAGGAAATCCAAGCCCCACTCGAATGAGTATTCAATTAGCGGATCGCTCTTTAAAATATCCGGTAGGAATAGTGGAGGACGTGCTCGTTAAGGTCGACAAGTTCATCTTCCCGGTGGACTTTGTCATTCTTGACATCGAAGAGGATGCCGAAGTACCCCTCATACTCGGCCGCCCCTTCCTTGCCACCTCCCGCGCCATTATTGACGTAAGTAACGGAAAGCTCCTCCTTCGGGTTGGAGACGATGAAGTTTCTTTCGGCATAAATTCCTCGATGCGGAAAACATAAGAAAATGACGATTCATGTTTTTACCTGGAAGAGTGTTGGGAATTCGATTCACCTCCCGAGTTAGTCTCCACCTCGAGTCATGAGTCCGAGCTCACCGAACTCTTTTGTCTGGAAGAAGAAGAAGTCACTCGTTTCACACCACCCGAACCACTATTTTTAGAAAAATTGAAAATCAAAGCTTCTTATGAAGAACCACCCGTTTTAGAACTAAAGCAACTTCCCCCTCACCTTAAGTATTTATTTTAGAAAAAGAGTCGAAGCTACCCGTCATCGTTTCATCCGAACTTAGCAACTCGAAAATTTCTGAGTTTGCTATTGTCTTAAGATAGCACCGCAACGCAATTGCGTGGCAAATTTCGGATATTAAGAGTATAAACCCTTCCTTCTGCACTCAGAAAATCTTTCTCGAAGATAATTCCCGAAATTCGGTCCAGCCTCAACGACGGCTAAACCCTAACATGAAAGAAGTCGTTAAGGCCGAAGTGATCAAACTATTGGACGCGGGAATTATCTACCTGATATCGGATAGTACTTGGGTTAGCCCAGTACAAGTCGTACCGAAGAAAGGTGGCGTTACGGCAGTAGCTAACGAGAATAACGAGTTGATCCCAACCCGTACTGTTACGGGTTGGCGGATGTGCATCGATTACCGAAAACTAAATGATGCCACCCGTAAGGATCACTTCCCTCTACCGTTTATTGATCAAATCTTAGAGCGCCTTTCAGGTCACTCCTACTACTATTTTCTCGATGGTTTGTCGGGATATTTTCAAATCCCAATTTCGCCCGACGACCAAGAGAAAACCACTTTCACTTGTCCCTTTGGCACATTCGCTTATCGAAGGATGCCATTTGGTCTTTGTAACGCGCCAGCTACATTTCAAAGATGTATGCTGGCGATATTTAACGAGTTAGTAGAGGAGGTGATGGAAGTGTTTATGGACGACTTTTCCGTATTCGGAAACTCATTTAAAAATTGTTTAAAAAATCTTGAGCGTGTGTTGCAGCGATGCGAGGAAACGAATTTAGCACTTAATTGGGAGAAATGCCATTTTATGGTCAAGGAAGGATTAGTCCTTGGTCATAAAATTTCGGGCATGGGGATCGAGGTCGATAGGGCCAAGATTGAAGTGATTGAAAAGCTCCCCCTCCAACAAACGTAAAAGCTATTCGTAGTTTCCTAGGGCACGCAGGGTTCTATCGGCGCTTTATACAAAATTTTTCCAAAATCACAAAGCCGTTAACCCATCTTCTTGAAAAGGAATCCTCATTTATTTTTAGCGATGAATGACATTTGGCCTTTAAACTTATTAAAGAAAAACTTATAAAATCCCCGATTCTAGTCGCGCCGGATTGGTCGCTCCCTTTTGAAATCATGTGCGACGCGAGTGACATTGCGGTTGGTGCCGTTTTAGGCAAACGTGTGAGTAAGTATTTCCACCCTATTTATTATGCGAGCAAAACACTCACGTCGGCACAAGCGAATTACACCACTACCGAAAAAGAGCTTCTAGCGATCGTTTTTGCCTTCGATAAGTTTAGGTCATACATCACCCTCTCGAAAGTTATCGTCTTCACGGATCACTCTGCACTTAGGTATCTTTTAAGCAAATCGGATGCCAAGCCTCGTCTTTTGCGATGGATCCTCCTCTTGCAGGAGTTTGACATAGAGATCCGGGACAAAAGAGGAGCCGAAAACTTGGCGGCCGATCATCTTTCTCGTCTAGAAAACCCCGCCTCGGAAGTATTGATAGAATCTGACATCGATGATAAATTTCCCGAAGAGCGCCTCCACGCTCTCAAAAATATTAATTCATCGTCTACCCCCTGGTTTGCAGATCTGGCTAACTATTTAGTAGCCCGGGTCCTGCCGAAAGAATTCTCGAGTCAGCAAAAGAAGAAATTCTTTTCTGATTTAAAGAATTACTTTTAGGAGGACCCCTTTTTATTCCGTGTATGCGCAGACCAAGTGGTGAGACGATGCGTATCGAGTGAGGAGGGTCTTAAAATTTTACGACATTGTCACGAGGGACCATCCGGTGGTCATTATCATTCAAACCGAACCGCGAGGAAGGCGCTGGAGGCGGGTTTTTATTGGCCCTCGCTCTTCAAAGATGCTCACACCCTTGTGAGTACTTGCGACAGCTGCCAGCGGTCGGGGAACATCTCTCGCCGGGATGAGATGCCCCAAAATATTTTCTTAGAATGCGAAATTTTCGATCTTTGGGGCATTGATTTCGTTGGTCCTCTTCCTCCTTCGTTTTCAAATAAGTATATTCTAGTAGCGGTCGACTACGTGTCGAGGTGGGCGGAAGCGCAAGCTCTCCCCACCAACGATGCGCGAGTCGTCGTTAATTTTTTTTTAAAATTATTCTCTCGATTTGGCACTCCGCGCGCTATTGTGAGTGATCGAGGCACCCATTTTTGCAATACTCAATTCACAAAAATCTTAGCAAAATATGGTGTCACGCACAAATTATCCACTGCATATCACCCATAAACGAGCGGCCAAGTTGAAGTTGTTAATCGAGAATTAAAACAGATCTTAGAAAAAACAGTTTCTATAAATCGGAAGGATTGGGCAATAAAGCTCGATGACGCGCTATGGGCCTATCGAACGACGTACAAGACCGCTATCGGTTGTACACCATATCGAATGGTCTATGGCAAGGCTTGCCACCTTCCGGTCGAATTAGAACACCGCGCATTTTGGGCGCTTAAATTTTTAAATCTTGATTCTACTTTAGCGGGCGAACAAAGAAAATTTCAAATGAACGAATTAGATGAGTGGAGAGCGAATGCGTATGAGAGTAACAAATTATATAAGGAGCGAACAAAGTTTTATCACGACAAACATATAAAATTTCCAAAAACTTTTTCGCCGGGCGACCTCGTCCTCCTTTATAATTCTCGTCTTCGCCTTTTTCCGGGAAAGCTGAAATCTCGATGGTCCGGACCTTTTATTGTTAAAGAGGTTTGGTCCTATGGGACAATTCTAATTTCCCACCCGAAAAAAGGTTCCTTCAAAGTTAACGGGCACCGCCTTAAATTGTATCTTCCAAGAGACTTACCTAATGACAAGAGTGATGCGATATTTCTTCATAATATAACATGATCGACAAGTGGGTCAAGCTACGCGACCTTAAACAAAGCGCTTTTGGGAGGCACCACAAGGTTATCTTTTTATTATTTTCTCTTGTTTTTGTTCTTTCTTTAACATCTTTTGTAGGTAATCGCGGCTTCCCCACAAAAGCTTCAAAAAAAAATTTATCAGGGAAGCTCTTTTTCCTTCTTTCTTTTTTCCTTGCATTTCTTTTTACCTTTTCTTACTTCATACTTATTTTTAAACATTGGGGACAATGTTTAACTTTAAGTATGGGGGTGTAAATAGCCCTTTGTAAATATTTGTAAATAGTTTTAAGAAGAAAATTTTCAAGAAAAAAAATGAAAAGAAAAAAAAACAACAAAAAGAAAAATTTTAATTTTGTTTCTATGATTTCCTTTATTTAAGCACTTGTAAAATCCAAAAACTCAAAAAAATTTAGACAACAGAAAAATTTAAATCTTGGAAAGGGACGTTTGGGATTTTATCCCATCACACCTCCTAGTACCTTGCGAACCCTTCACCGGGTAGCCCTTTGGAAGTCCAAGACTTAACAAAAATTGTTAAATTTTAAAGCTAGTTTCTTTTCTTTGTAAATAGTTTTTAATGACAAAAATTCAAAAAAAAAGATAATATAAAAATTCAAAGAAAATATATATGAAAAAAACTTAAAACACAAAAAAAAACTTTTATCTTATACCTCTCCTATTTGTTGTTTTTGTGATTTCTTAGAAATCTAGTTGAGAATGTTTATAAGCATGTTTAAGTTTTTAATTGGCTAAAATTTTGCCTATCATAGTTTGTTAATTTTAAATTTGAGGTAATCTTGATTTAAGAATCATCTTATGATTTTAAATTGATTAGAGAATTTTGTTAGCATGACTTCTCTTTTTATTTTTAAATGGCTTCATTTTGTAGTAAATTTCCTAAACCTCTTTAGATTTCAATTATATTTTCTTCTAACTTCTTAGATCTTAGGAATTTTAATTTTACTAGAATTTGCTCTCAATATGATTTAAAGCTAGCTAGATTTATTTTCCCCTACCCTACCCCCTTTGATGGCATAAAAAACATGTATTAAAAGATCATATGTCATGGGAATAAGAGGATAAAATTCATTATTCCCTAAAACATATGCACCCAAAATATTTGAAAAGATTATATGACATGGAGTAAGAGGATAAAATTCATTACTCCTAAACCATATACATTTTGGGTTTTTTTTATTAGAAGAGAAAAAAAAAGAGAAAGAAAGAAAAAAAAGGAAATTTCATGATAAATTTCATTTCCTCCATTCAAAAATGTCTCTTCTTATGCCAAATTTTATGAAATCCCCCTTAGCCAATTATCATTGTTCTAGTTTTAGTTGAAAATTTTGGAGAGAGCAATATTTAGTAATTTACTTTTCCTTAAGTTTCTTTTAAGGTAGAGTTCTTATAATTTTAATTTAATTTAGTTTTATAATTTCTACAATTTTGTCAAACTACTTAATTTTCTTGAGAAGTTCTTGCCTAAACATTTTTCCCTCTTTTCAAATCATCATCATAATTTAGGACATAACTCCCCCTTGAATTTACTCTTAACTTAACTTTTGGTTAAATGAAATTTTAGTTTTAAATTAAAATTTTTTAAGGATGTCTTATAAATTATGTCTCACACTTTTGCTCTGGAATAGCAAAACCTCAAGTATGGGGGTATTTGATAAGTAGTATTTTTATAACTTTTTAATAGAAAATTTTGTAAATATTTAATATGAATTTTCCTTTTTATGTCAATTTTAGGTTATAAGTAGTTCTTTTTGTAATTTTGATTCTAACTTAGCTTAATTTCAATTTTTGCAGAATTTTGGGACAAATCGGGAAAAATGGCATGTCACGCCCTCGGTCACGCCCGTGACCAAGGGCGTGTAACCAGAAGATCAGTCCAGAATCGATGCCACGCTGTTTGAACCAGTCCACACCAAGTCACGCCCCAGGTCACGCCCGTGACCCAAAGTCACGCCCGTGACCGGGGGCGTGTAATCTTAGAATCTTTCATGTAGAGCGGCCGTCGAGACATGGAGCTGCAGTCGAGAAGTCAACTTGAGTCACGCCCGTGACCCACATGTCACGGCCGTGACTTGCCCGCGTGATCTCTGCTTCGCCGCCGCGCCAAATTCCAGCCCACGCCGCATTTAATGCAGCCATCCAAAGTCACAGCCGTGACCCGACATGTCACGCCTGTGCCATGTCATTTCTCGCCGCGCCGTCCAGAAAGCCCACACCGCTGTCGGATCCGATGTGAGTAGTGCAGTCACGCCCTTGGTCACGCCCGTGACCAAGGGCGTGTAATCTGAATTTTTTTCCTATAAATTCAGAGGTTCTCCTTGAGTCCAGGGTTCAGAATTTTGGAGTGGGGGAGGTGCTGTTGGAGCCAATCTTGAGTATTTTTTCACTTTCATGTTCATGTTTCTTTCCTTTCATGTTCTCTTCTTTTTCCCATGCAATGTACTAGCTTTCTTTCAATGCAATAACCTAGTTTAAGTTTGTAACTTTGTTTTTCCTAGCTTGCAATCTCTTCTCTTAAGACTTGTATTAGTTTTCATTTAAATAAAAATTAGTTTGCTCTCTTGATTTTGTCTCCTCCTTACTTAGTTAAATTTTCTTATTATGCATTTTTATTTTTCTTTCTCTTCCCCCTCCACCATGATTAACTAATCCTCATTAGTACTCGATCAAAATGACCCGAGGATGAGTTAGACAAGTTATGATTTTCTAAAGTTTTCTTTTTCCGTTTTTATAAACACTTGAATTACCCTTGATTTTTAATTAGTGAGGCCATATTTTCGATATATGGTTTTCGCTTATGTTTTCATACTTAATTAGCCGAGAGGCTCAAAGTATGAATTGATCACTCAAGGGTAAAGAGAGTTGCACGCACCCCTCGAGAGAGGATGACGTAAATCTCCCGGATTGGAGTCAAATCCAATAGCGGGGTTCACTTCGTAAAGCAAGTTTTAGGTAATCGATTATAGGACGAGAGTCCGGTTGATTTTTCCTAAACTTAGTTGGGCATTAACCTCGAGAGAGGCATGTTCGAGCTTCGGGAACCTCCACGGTCAAGTAGTTCAATTTAAACGGAATTAGATTTAATCTCTTTTCACTTGTCTTTTCTCACTCCAAGGTGACTTTTGATTGAGTACTAGCTTGTTTTATCATCATCTAAACCCTTAATTTAGCTTGCAATTTCTCTTTTTCTAGCTAAGTATCCAAAACCCCAAAATATCATTGGATAAGATAATAGCGACTTTCCTCAAAGTAGAAGTAATCAACGCGCCCCGTGGAATACGACCTTGGTATTTCTTAATATCCTATACTATAGACGATAAGGTACACTTGCCTTTATCGGATATAGTTTTGGGGAAAATCTCAAACCTTCACTAAATATCAAAACCGCAAAAATTAAATATCACCAGCAATATATCAACAACTAAATGAACTGGAGTGGGTAAAACTTGTGCTCTAATGAATGTAGTACTCTGAGCTCATTACGAAAAGGTGTTGTGGGGTAAAATAAGACAACCGCATCAAAAATTGTTGCTGTTTTAAGTTTGAGTGTAATTTATCGCAAAATCTCTCATTTTCACTACAACCCACATTAAAAATTCTGCCATTTTGAAGTGTATGTGTCATTTGGAGATAAATCTCGTATTACAACCATAACTCAATGTATATCGACCTCTGAACAAGCTGGAATGAGTTTAAATTGTTCTCCACTGGATTTAGGGCTCCGATCTCATTCCGAAAAGGTATTTTGGGCGAAAATCGGACAACCGCAAAGGTGTTGCCTTATTCTCGAATGGGTAAATCTTATTCTCTATTGGATGGAGAATACGAGCTCTTTCCGAAAAAGTGTTGTTGGCAGAAATCGAACAATCGATCAAAAGTTATGGCTGCTTGAAGTTTATGTGTAATTTGGAGTTAAATCCCGCATTACCACTGGAACCCACTGTATATCGAACAATAAACAAACTTGAATGGTTATATCCTACTCTCCATTATATGTAGGGCTCTGAACTCATTCTAAAAAGGTATTGTGGGCAAAAATTGGGCAATTGGATCAAGAGTTGTCTGTTTGAAGTTTATGTGTCATTTGGAGCTAAATCCCACATTATCACTGCATCCCACTGTAGATCAACCACTAAACAAACTGGAATGGGTAAAACTTGTTGTCCATTGTTTGTAGGGCTCTGATCTCATTCCGAAAAGGTGTTATTTGCAAAAATCAGACAACCGGATCAAAGTTAGGGATATTTGAAGTTTAGGTGTCAATTGGAGGAAAATCCCTCATTTCCACTGCAATCCACTATCCGTCGACCACTAAATGAACTCGATCGAGTAAATCCTATTCTGCATAGGATGTGTGGATCTGAGCTCATTCTGAAAAGGTCTTTTGGGCAAAATCCAGTCAACGGGATCAAAAGTTATAGCTGTTTGAAGTTTAGGTGTCAGTAGGAGCTAAATCCCACATTACCACTGCAACTCAATGTATATCGACCACTAAATGAACTAGATTGGGTAAAACTTGATGTCCATTGAATGTAGGGCTCAGATCGCATTTCGAAGTGGTTTTGTGTGCAAAAATCAGACAACATAATCAAAAGTTATGGATGTTTCAAGTTTAGGTGTCATTTGAAGCTAAATTTTGCATTACCAGTGCAACCCGCTATATATCGACAACTAAATGAACTGCAATGGGTAACACTTGTGCTTCAATGAATGTAGTGCTCCGAGCTCATTCCTAAAAGATGTTATGGGGGTAAAATCAGACAACCGGATCAAAAC
This sequence comes from Dactylorhiza incarnata, assembly GCA_033032865.1. NCBI lineage: Eukaryota > Viridiplantae > Streptophyta > Magnoliopsida > Asparagales > Orchidaceae > Dactylorhiza > Dactylorhiza incarnata. Next base: position 20,717,081 of record JAWHQI010000004.1, read on the forward strand.
TTATTGTTGTATAAACCTTGAGTGTCATTTGTAGCTAAATCTCTAACTTTCACTACAAATCGCATTTAAAATTCTTTTATTTTGGAAATTTACGTGTCATTTGGAGCTAAATCTCGCATTACCAGTACAACCCACTGTATATCGACCTCTAAACGAGCTTGAATGTTTTAAAATTTTTCTCCATTGGATTTAGGGCTCCGATCTCATTCCGAAACGGTATTGTGGGCGAAAATCGGACAACTGAATCAAAGGTTATGGATGTTTGAAGTTTAGGTCTCCTTTCGAGCTAAATACCTTATTACCAACCAAGTGTATATTGACCACTAAACAAACTGGAATGGGTAAAACTTGTTTTCCATTGGATGTAGGGCTCCAAGCTCATTCCAAAAAGGTGTTGTGCGTAAACATCAGACAACCAGATCAAAAGTTATGGCTGTTACAGTTTATGTGTGAAGAGGAGCTAAATCCCTCATTACCATTGCAAGCAGCTGTATATTGACCATTAAAATGAGTTGTAATGGTTTAAAATTGTGCTCCATTAGATGTATGCCTCCGAGCATATTCCGAAAAAGGTGTTGTGGGTAAAAATCAAACATACAAATCAGAAGTTATGGTTGTTAGAAGTTTAGGTGTAATTTGGAGCTAAATTTCGCATTACCGGTACAACCAGCAATATATCGACAACTAAATGAATTGGAGTGGGTAAAACTTGTGCTCTCATGAATGTAGTGCTCTGAGCTCATTACGAAAAGGTGTTGTGGGGTAAAATAATACAACCGCATCAAAAATTGTTGCTGTTTTAAGTTTGAGTGTAATTTATCGCTAAATCTCTCATTTTCACTACAACCCTCATTAAAAATTCTGCCATTTTGAAGTGTATGTGTCATTTGGAGATAAATCTCGTATTACAACCATAACTCACTGTATATCGACCTCTGAACAAGCTGGAATGGGTTTAAATTGCTCTCCACTGGATTTAGGGCTCCGATCTCATTCCGAAAAGGTATTTTGGGCGAAAATTCGACAACCGGAAAGGTGTTGCCTTATTCTCGAATGGGTAAATCTTGTTCTCTGTTGGATGGAGAATACGAGCTCTTTCCGAAAAAATGTTGTTGGCAAAAATTGAACAATCAGATCAAAAGTAATGGTTGCTTGAAGTTTATGTGTAATTTGGAGTTAAATCCCGCATTACCACTGGAACCCACTGTATATCGAACAATAAACAAACTTGAATGGTTATATCCTACTCTCCATTGGATGTAGGGCTCTGAACTCATTCTAAAAAGGTATTGTGGGCAAAAATTGGGCAATTGGATCAAGAGTTGTCTGTTTGAAGTTTATGTGTCATTTGGAGCTAAATCCCACATTATCACTGTATCCCACTGTAGATCAAACACTAAACAAACTGGAATGGGTAAAACTTGTTGTCCATTGTATGTAGGGCTCTGATCTCATTCCGAAAAGGTGTTGTTTGCAAAAATCACACAACCGGATCAAAGTTATGGATATTTGAAGTTTAGGTGTCAATTGGAGGAAAATCCCCCATTTCCACTGCAATCCACTATCCGTCGACCACTAAATGAACTCGATCGAGTAAATCCTATTCTCCATTGGATGTGTGGCTCTGAGCTCATTCTGAAAAGGTGTTTTGGGCAAAATCCAGACAACGGGATCAAAAGTTATAGCTGTTTGAAGTTTAGGTGTCAGTAGGAGCTAAATCCCACATTACCACTGCAACTCAATGTATATCGACCACTAAATGAATTAGATTGGGTAAAACTTGATGTACATTGAATGTAGGGCTCAGATCTCATTTCGAAGAGGTTTTGTGTGCAAAAATCAGACAACCTAATCAAAAGTTATGGATGTTTCAAGTTTAGGTGTCATTAGAAGCTAAATTTTGCATTACCAGTGCAACCCACTATATATCGACAACTAAATGAACTGCACATGGTAAAACTTGTGCTTCAATGAATGTAGTGCTCCGAGCTCATTCCTAAAAGATGTTATGGGGGTAAAATCAGACAACCGGATCAAAATTTATTGTTGTATAAAGTTTGAGTGTCATTTGTAGCTAAATCTCTCACTTTCACTACAAACCGCATTTAAAATTCTTTCATTTTGGAAATTTACGTGTCATTTGGAGCTAAATCTCGCATTACCAGTACAACCCACTGTATATCGACCTCTAAACAAGCTTGAATGTTTTAAAATTGTTCTCCATTGGATTTAGGACTCCGATCTCATTCCGAAACGGTATTGTGGACGAAAATCGGATAACCGGATCAAAAGTTATGAATGTTTGAAGTTTAGGTCTCCTTTCGAGCTAAATACCTTATTACCAACCAACTGTATATTGACCACTAAACAAACTGGAATGGGTAAAACTTGTTTTCCATTGGATGTAGGGCTCCAAGCTCATTCCAAAAAGGTCTTGTGCGCAAAAATCAGACAACCAGATCAAAAGTTATGGCTGTTACAGTTTATGTGTCAAGAGGAGCTAAATCCCTCATTACCATTGCAAGCCGCTGTATATTGACCATTAAAATGAGTTGTAATGGTTTAAAATTGTGCTCCATTGGATGTATGCCTCCGAGCATATTCCGAAAAGGTGTTGTGGGCTAAAATCAAACATACAAATCAAAAGTTATGGCTGTTATAAGTTTAGGTGTAATTTGGAGCTAAATTTCGCATTACCGCTACAACCAGCAATATATCGACAACTAAATGAACTGGAGTGGGTAAAAATTGTGCTCTAATGAATGCAGTGCTCTGAGCTCATTACGAAAAGGTGTTGTGGGGTAAAATAAGACAACCGCATCAAAAGTAGTTGTTGTTTTAAGTTTTAGTGTAATTTATCGATAAATTTCTCCTTTTCACTACAACCCGCATTAAAAATTTTGCCATTTTGAAGTGTATGTGTCATTTGGAGATAAATCTCGTATTACAACCATAACTCACTGTATATCGACCTCTGAACAAGCTGGAATGGGTTTAAATTGTTCTCCACTAGATTTAGGGCTCCGATCTCATTCCGAAAAGGTATTTTGGTCGAAAATCGGACAACCGGAAAGGTGTTGCCTTATTCTCGAATGGGTAAATCTTATTCTCTGTTGGATGGAGAATACGAGCTCTTTCCGAAAAAGTGTTGTTGGCAAAAATCGAACAATCAGATCAAAAGTTATGGCTGCTTGAAGTTTATGTGTAATTTGGAGTTAAATCCCGCATTACCACTGGAACCCACTGTATATCGAACAATAAACAATCTTGAATGGTTATATCCTACTCTCCATCCGATGTAGGGCTCTGAACTCATTCTAAAAAGGTATTGTGGGCAAAAATTGGGCAATTGGATGAAGAGTTGTCTGTTTGAAGTTTATGTGTCATTTAGAGCTAAATCCCACATTATCACTGCATCCCACTGTAGATCAACCACTAAACAAACTGGAATGGGTAAAACTTGTTGTCCATTGTATGTAGGGCTCTGATCTCATTCCGAAAAGGTGTTGTTTGCAAAAATCAGACAACCGGATCAAAGTTATGGATATTTGAAGTTTAGGTGTCAATTGGAGGAAAATCCCTCATTTCCACTGCAATCCACTATCCGTCGACCACTAAATGAACTCGATGGAGTAAATCCTATTCTCCATTGTATGTGTGGCTCTTAGCTCATTCTGAAAAGGTGTTTTGGGCAAAATACAGACAACAGGATCAAAAGTTTTAGTTGTTTCAAGTTTAGGTGTCAGTAGGAGCTAAATCCCACATTACCACTGCAACTCAATGTATATCGACCACTAAATGAACTAGATTGGGTAAAACTTGATGTCCATTGAATGTAGGGCTCAGATCTCATTTCGAAGAGGTTTTGTGTGCAAAAATCAGACAACCTAATCAAAAGTTATGGATGTTTCAAGTTTAGGTGTCATTTGAAGCTAAATTTTGCATTACCAGTGCAACCCGCTATATATCAACAACTAAATGAACTGCAATGGGTAAAACTTGTGCTTCAATGAATGTAGGGCTCCAAGCTTATTCCAAAAAGGTGTTGTGCACAAAAATCAGACAACCAGATCAAAAGTTATGGCTGTTACAGTTTATGTATCAAGAGGAGCTAAATCCCTCATTACCATTGCATGTAATACCTCCGAGCATATTCCGAAAAAGTGTTGTGGGCAAAAATCAAACATACAAATAAAAAGTTATGGATGTTAGAAGTTTAGGTATAATTTGGAGCTAAATTTTGCATTACCGCTACAACCAGCAATATATCGACAACTAAATGAACTGGAGTGGGTAAAACTTGTGCTCTAATGAATGTAGGGCTTCGAGATCATTACGAAAAGGTGTTGTGAGGGTAAAATAAGACAACCGCATCAAAAGTTGTTGCTGTTTTAAGTTTGAGTGTAATTTACACCTAAATCTCTCATTTTCACTACAACCCGCATTAAAAATTCTACCATTTTGTAGTGTATGTGTCATTTGGAGATAAATATCATAATACCACCATAACTCACTATATATCGACCTCTAAACAAGCTGGAATGGGTTTAAATTGTTCTCCACTGGATTTAGGGCTCCGATCTCATTCCGAAAAGGTATTATTTTCGAAATCGCACAACCGGAAAGGTGTTGCCTTATTCTTGAATGGGTAAATCTTAATCTCTGTTGGATGGAGAATTTGAGCTCTTTCCGAAAAATTGTTGTTGGCAAAAATCGAACAATCAGATCAAAAGTTATGGCTGCTTAAAGTTTTGTGTAATTTGGAGTTAAATCCCGCATTACCACTAGAACCCACTGTATATCGAACAATAAACAAACTTGAATGGTTTTATCCTACTCTCCATTAGATGTAGGGCTCTGAACTCATTCTAAAAAGGTAGTGTGGGCAAAAATTGGGCAATTGGATCAAGAGTTGTCTGTTTGAAGTTTATGTGTCATTTGGAGCTAAATCCCACATTATCACTACATCCCAATGTAGATCAACCACTAAACAAACTGGAATGGGAAAAACTTGTTGTCCATTGTATGTAGGGCTCTGTTCTCATTTCGAAAGGTGTTGTTTGCAAAAATCAGACAACCGGATCAAAGTTATGGATATTTGATGTTTAGGTGTCAATTAGAGGAAAATCCCTCATTTCCACTGCAATCCACTATCCGTCAACCACTAAATGAACTCGATCGAGTAAATCCTATTCTCCATAGGATGTGTGGCTCTGAGCTCATTCCGAAAAGGTGTCTTGGGCAAAATCCAGACAACGGGATCAAAAGTTATAGCTGTTTGAAGTTTAGGTGTCAGTAGGAGCTAAATCCCTCATTACCACTGCAACTCAATGTATATCGACCACTAAATGAACTAGATTGGGTAAAACTTGATGTCCTTTGAATGTAGGGCTCAGATTTCATTTCGAAGAAGTTTTGTGTGCAAAAATCAGACAACCTGATCAAAAGTTATGGATGTTTCAAGTTTAGGTGTCATTTGAAGCTAAATTTTGCATTACCAGTGCAACCCGCTATATATCGATAACTAAATGAACTGCAATGGGTAAAACTTGAGCTTCAATGAATGTAGGGCTCCGAGCTCATTCCTAAAAGATGCTATGGGGGTAAAATCAGTGATGAGTACTTTTTATACTCATCTTTTAATATAATTCTAATGTAATTTTAATATGAATTTATATAAATTGTATGTTTTATCTTATAATAATCATTCCTTTTTATTTCTGCACTAATATAAGTTTAGTTTATGTTTGCAGGTTTTCTGGGCACTTTGAGCAAAAATATCAAGTACACGCCCAAGGTCACGGGCGTGACCAAGGGCGTGACAGTCAAAGATGTGTTCCAGACCCAATTCCACCACCAGGGAGCGTTCCGTGAAGAATTCGCCAAGTACACGCCCCAAGTCACGGGCGTGACCAAGGGCGTGACCCAGTGTCACGGCCGCGACTCGCCACAGCATCCAAAGCACGCCTGCCACGTCATTTAAAGTTACACGCCCTCGGTCACGGGCGTGACCGAGGGCGTGACCTCCAGTCACGGGCGTGACTCGTCCCGCGCTTCTTCCCGCCAGAGCTTCCCGCCAGCAGCACTATTTCAAGATTACACGCCCCAGGTCATGGGCGTGACCTAGGGTGTGACGCGGCCGAAACGCTCGCAATTACTCCAGAAGGCGCCCTCTCCGCTGCTGCTTCGATCACGCTCCTTACACGCCCTTGGTCACGGGCGTGACCAAGGGCGTGTAACCTCATTTTTTCAGCTATATAAAGCCGGCTCCAGCAGATGATAAAGGACAAAATTTTTGGGAGTTCAATTCCCCTTTTCTTGTTTATTTTCATGTTTTAGTAGTCTTATAGTTTTATTTCAATAGTTGTAATTTTCAATTCATAGTTTGTACTTCCCTTGATCTCAATTAATAATTTAGTGTTATGTCTCTCTTTTTCTTCTCTCTTCTTCATGTATTCTTTTATGTCTTTAATTCCTCCATCTCTATGAGTACTTAAATTTTATTAGCACTCGGTCGAGATGATCCAAGGAATAATATTGGTTTTGAAGCAATTTAGAATCGCTCTTTCTCTTTTCTAAACCACTTAAGATTTATCCTTGATTTTAATGAAATGAGATTATTTTCTCGTTCCTGTTTTCGTTCTTTAGTTAGCCAAACCAGCTCGTAAGACGAACCGAACCTTCAAGGATAAAGAGAGTTGCATGCACCCCTCGAGAGAGGGCGACATAAATCTCCCGGATTGGAGTCAAATCCAATAGAGGGGTTCACTTCGTTAAAGCAAGTTTAGGGGTTTCAATTATAGAATGAGAGTTCGGCTGATCAACCTAATCTTAGTTGGATGTATCCTCGAGAGAGGTACGTTTATAATTCGGGAACCTCCACGGTCAAAGTTATTTTATTTAGAGAATGCGATTTTGTTTCTTCTATTCTTATTCCGCGGTGATTCAAGGATCGAGTGCTAGTCGTTCTTCTATTTCCCTTTTGCAAAATCACTCTCAATTTCTAATTGATAAGATAATAGAGATTTTCTTGAAGTAAGAGTACTCAACCACCCCGAGTCTAATACGACCTTGGTTTTTATAACCTATACTACATTCGATACGGTACACTTGTTGTTATCGTTTGCAAGCATAGTTTTGCGCATCAAGTTTTTGGCGCCGTTGCCGGGGAAACGGTTGATATTCCGAAAAAAGAAATATTTATTAATTTTATCGTTCTCTTTCTTCTCCCCCTTCTCTTAAAAATTAAAAAAAAATTTAAAAAGCGCAATCTAAATTCTCGGAAAGGACTCTTTGGGCTTGAATTCCCATCATAGCCTCTAGTACCTTGCAAACCCTTCAACGGGTAGATCTTGGGAAGTCCGGGACTAATTTAACCCGCTTTTTGAAAAAAAAAATTATAATAAAAATATTTATAAAATTCCATTCATTTAGGTAAAGGTTGTTTCCTTTTTATTTATTTTTATTATGAAATTATCTGAATTGGCCGTTAAAGTTGCCGAGCTTACAAACCAAGTTTATATCTTACAAGCCGCATGAAAATGCCAAATTAGTTATTATTATTGTGGTGCGCCTCATCAAAGTGAGGAATGTTATTTACATTCTTATTCCCAAAATAATTATTATGAAAATAATTATCCTCAATATTATGCAAATAATTTTGATCATAATTACGATCATAATTTTTCATCTTCTAATGAAAATAATTTTTCAAACTTTGATGAAAATAAATTTTCTAATTTTAATGAGAATAATTTTTCGGCGTTTAATAATTGTTCTTCTAGCTCCGGAGTTGATTATTCCTCGTGGCAAGCTCACCCGGATAGTTCCCGGAGCAACGAAGATAAATCTTTAGTTCTGAATTTTTGTTTTTCTTCTTATACACCGCTGTCTTCGTTCTCTAATTTGGGGGAAATTTCGCCAATTCATATAGATACTTCCCCTCAAAATTTAGAGGAAAATGTCATTTCGTTTAGCGTTTTCTCTAATTTGGGGGAAATTTCGCCAATTCATATAGATACTTCCCCCCAAAATTTAGAGGAAAATGTCATTTCGTCTAGCGTTTTCTCTAATTTTCACAAGAATAATTTTTCGGCTTCTAATAATTTTTCTTCTATCCCCGAAGTAGATTATTCTTGGTGGCAAGGTCACCCGGATAGTTTACGGGGCGATGAAGATAAATCTTTAGAACCGAATTCTTGTTCTTCTTCTTTTACACCGCAACCTTCGTACTCTAATTTTGGGGAATGTCCGCCGATTCAAATAGATACTACCCCCCAAATTTTAGAGGAAATTTTATTTTTACTAGTATTTTTTCTCCACCTTCGGATGATTTAGTTATGGAGGAACATGTGGTTTCATATAATCCCATAACTTCTTTTACCGAAGATGAAGAAAAATTACTTTACCAAGAATTTCTTAAAGTTATGGGCACCTCGGATGAAATAGAATAAGAATAAGTTTCTTCCCCTACTTCACCCGCATTTTATTTTCTTTGTCATGAATACTCGCGAATTTCTTCTATCCAACCAAAAATTCATGAAAATTTAGTGTCCGAAAATTTAATTCCGCTTGATAATACACTAGATTTTTCTAAAGAAATAATTATTATAGAAAAGGAACAACCGGAGCGTAATCATTTATTTTCGCAAGCGCCTCCTCCTTGCGAAATATTATCTGACAAGTTTAATTTTGATTCTCTTTATACTAATAATTTCCAGGTTGAAGATGAGCCGTTGCTACCCCAATTAATTGATGATCCATATGCCGCCCATCTCTATAAATTCAAATCACCTCAGGTATGTATAGGTGATTTGGATTTACATATTCAAGTTCAAAGACAAAAGGAGAATCACAAGATAAACGGAGGAGTTGCCGTGCGACTGACGCCGGCCCATTCACCCATGCGTGAATTAGGGGAGTTTCCTGTTCACTTCTCTTTCAAATTTCCATTTTCCTAACAATAACCGTCTAGCTTAAAGACGGGAAAAAGAAAGCGCTCTTGGGAGGCACCCCTTGCTTATCTTTAATTTTATGTATTTTTCTTTAAAAAAAAAGTTTATTTTTCAAAATTTTCTTCATACTTAGTTTTAAACATTGAGACAATGTTTAATTTTAAGTATGGGGGTGTAGCTTCGCTTTCATTATTTTTTATTTTGAAAAAAAAATAGTAATAATAATAATAAATACGCCTAGCCTTGTTGTTTTTAATATTCTAGAAATTTAGTTTGAGGTACGATTATAAGTATTCCTACATTTTTAATTTAGCTAATATTTTATTTTATCAAAATTTGTTAAATTTAAATTTGAAGTAATTTGGTTTTAAGAAACATTTTATGTTTTTAATTCGATTAGAGAGTTAATTTAGCACTACTTCTCCGTTTAATTTTAAATAGCTTCACTTTGTGGTAAATTGGCTAAACATCTCTATATTTTTTTCATTATATTCGCTTTTAACTTTAAGATCTTAGGAAATTTCATTCCACTAAAAATTTGCTCTCAAAATAGTTTAATTTATAAACTAGAAGTTTTTTTCTTTACCCTTGGTAAACATATGTATTTTTTATTTTCCCCTTTTGTTAGATCATATGTCATGGGAATAAGGAGATGTTAGTTCTTTATTCTCTGGTAAACATATGCAGCCCAAAAATAAAAATGAAGAGAGAAAAAAATGTGTATATGTCGTGGAAATGATAGGATAATAGTCTATCATTCTCTGGTATTACATATACTAAAAAAAAGGGTTGAGAGGATAAAATTCATCACCCCAATCAAAAACCTCTTCATATCCTTTGTCCCCGTTTGGCCATTCTGTTTAAACCCATCCCTAGCCAATTTCATTATTTCTAGTCCTAAACTAAATTATTAAGAGAGCAGTATTTTAATAGGTGTCTTTTCCTTAAGCTTCTTTTATGTTAGAGCGTCTATAATTTCAATCTAATTTTGTTTGAAAATTTCTATAATTTCGATTGCTAAATAATTATCTTGAGAAGTAGTTAGCTAAACAAATTTCTCTTCTTAAATTATCAACATAACTTATGACTTAATTCTTGAATTCCTAAAATTTGCTTTTGACTAATTCATGGTTTAATAAAATTTAAGTTAATTAGAAATAATATCGATGTCTTGTAATTCTTTCCTCACTCTTTTGCTCTGGAATAGCAAAAGCTCAAGTATGGGGGTGTTTGATGAGTACTTTTTATACTCATCTTTTAATATAATTCTAATGTAATTTTAATATGAATTTATATAAATTATATGTTTTATCTTATAATAATCATTCCTTTTTATTTCTGCCACTAATATAAGTTTAGTTTATGTTTGCAGGTTTTCTGGGCACTTTGAGCAAAAATATCAAGTACACGCCCAAGGTCACGGGCGTGACCAAGGGCGTGACAGACAAAGATGTGTTCCAGACCCAATTCCTCCACCAGGGAGCGTTCCGTGAAGAATTCGCCAAGTACACGCCCCAAGTCACGGGCGTGACCAAGGGCGTGACCAAGTGTCACGGCCGCGACTTGCCACAGCATCCAAAGCACGCCTGCCACGTCATTTAAAGTTACACGCCCTCGGTCACGGGCGTGACCGAGGGCGTGACCTCCAGTCACGGGCGTGACTCGTCCCGCGCTTCTTCCCGCCAGAGCTTCCCGCCAGCAGCACTATTTCAAGATTACACGCCCCAGGTCACGGGCATGACCTAGGGCGTGACGCGGCCGAAACGCTCGCAATTACTCCAGAAGGCGCCCTCTCCGCTGCTGCTTCGATCACGCTCCTTACACGCCCTTGGTCACGGGCGTGACCAAGGGCGTGTAACCTCATTTTTTCAGCTATATAAAGCCGGCTCCAGCAGATGATAAAGGACAAAATTTTTGGGAGTTCAATTCCCCTTTTCTTGTTTATTTTCATGTTTTAGTTGTCTTATAGTTTTATTTCAATAGTTGTAATTTTCAATTAATAGTTTGTACTTCCCTTGATCTCAATTAATAATTTAGTGTTATGTCTCTCTTTTTCTTCTCCCTTCTTCATGTATTCTTTTATGTATTTAATTCCTCCATCTCTATGAGTACTTAAATTTTATTAGCACTCGGTCGAGATGATCCAAGGAATAATATTGGTTTTGAAGCAATTTAGAATCGCTCTTTCTCTTTTCTAAACCACTTAAGATTTATCCTTGATTTTAATGAAATGAGATTATTTTCTCGTTCCTGTTTTCGTTCTTTAGTTAGCCAAACCAGCTCGTAAGACGAACCGAACCTTCAAGGATAAAGAGAGTTGCATGCACCCCTCGAGAGAGGGCGACATAAATCTCCCGGATTGGAGTCAAATCCAATAGAGAGGTTCACTTCGTTAAAGCAAGTTTAGGGGTTTCAATTATAGAACGAGAGTTCGGCTGATCAACCTAATCTTAGTTGGATGTATCCTCGAGAGAGGTACGTTTATAATTCGGGAACCTCCACGGTCAAAGTTATTTTATTTAGAGAATGCGATTTTGTTTCTTCTATTCTTATTCCGCGGTGATTCAAGGATCGAGTGCTTGTCGTTCTTTTATTTCCCTTTTGCAAAATCACTCTCAATTTCTAATTGATAAGATAATAGAGATTTTCTTGAAGTAAGAGTACTCAACCGCCCCGAGTCTAATACGACCTTGGTTTTTATAACCTATACTACATTCGATACGGTACACTTGCCGTTATCGTTTGCAAGCATAGTTTTGCGCATCAATCAGACAACCGGATCAAAATTTATTGCTGTATAAAGTTTGAGTGCCATTTGTAGCTAAATCTCTCACTTTCACTACAAACCGCATTTAAAATTCTTTCATTTTGGAAATTTATATGTCATTTGGAGCTATATCTCGCATTACCAGTACAACCCACTGTATATCGACCTCTAAACGAGCTTGAATTTGTTAAAATTGTTCTCCATTGGATTTATGGCTCCGATCTCATTCTGAAAAGGTATTGTGGGTGAAAATCCGGCAACCGGATCAAAAGTTATGGAAGTTTGAAGTTTAGGTCTCCTTTCAAGCTAAATACCTTATTACCAACCAAATGTATATTGACCACTAAACAAACTGGAATGGGTAAAACTTGTTTTCCATTGGATGCAGGGCTCCGAGCTCATTCCAAAAAGGTGTTGTGCGCAAAAAACGAACAACTAGATCAAAAGTTATGGCTGCTACAGTTTATGTGTCAAGAGGAGCTAAATCCCTCATTACCATTGCAAACCGTTGTATATTGACCACTAAAATAAGATGGAATGGTTTAAAATTGTGCTCCATTAGATGTATGCCTCCGAGCATATTCCGAAAAGTTGTGGGGAAAAATCAAACATACAAATCAAAAGTTATGGCTGTTAGAAGTTTAGGTGTAATTTGGAGCTAAATTTCGCATTACCGCTACAACCAGCAATATATCGACAACTAAATGAACTGGAGTGGGTAAAACTTGTGCTCTAATGAATGTAGTGCTCCGAGCTCAATATGAAAAGGTGTTGTGAAGTAAAATAAGACAACCGCATCAAAAGTTGTTGTTGTTTTAGTTTTGAGTATAATTTACAGCTAAATCTATCATTTTCACTACAACGCGCATTAAAAATTCTGCCATTTTGAAGTGTATGTGTCATTTGGAGATAAATCTCGTATTACCACCATAACTCACTGTATATCGACCTCTGAAAAAGCTAGAATGGGTTTAAATTTTTCTCCACTGGATTTAGAGCTCCGATCTCATTCCGAAAAGGTATTGTGGGCGAAAATTGGACAACCAGAAAGGTGTTGCCTTATTCTCGAATGGGTAAATCTTATTCTCTTTTGGATGGAGAATATGAGCTCTTTCCGAAGAAGTGTTGTTGGCAAAAATCGAACAATCAGATCAAAAGTTATGGCTGTGTGAAGTTTATGTGTAATTTGGAGTTAAATCCCGCATTACCACTGGAACCCAATGTATATCGAACAATAAACAAACTTGAATGGTTATATCCTACTCTCCATTGGATGTAGGGCTCTGAACTCATTCTAAAAAGGTATTGTGGGCAAAAATTGGGCAATTGGATCAAGAGTTGTCTGTTTGAAGTTTATGTGTCATTTGGAGCTAAATCCCACATTATCACTGCATCCCACTGTAGATCAACCAATAAACAAACTGGAATGGGCAAAACTTGTTGTCCATTGTATGTAGGGCTCTGATCTCATTATGAAAAGGTGTTGTTTGCAAAAATCAGACAACCGGATCAAAGTTATGGATATTTGAAGTTTAGGTGTCAATTGGAGGAAAATACCTCATTTCCACTGCAATCCACTTTCCATCGACCACTAAATGAACTCGATCGAGTAAATCCTATTCTCCATATGATGTGTGGCTCTGAGCTCATTTCGAAAAGTTGTTTTGGGCAAAATCCAGACAACGGGATCAAAAGATATAGTTGTTTGAAGTTTAGGTGTCAGTAGGAGCTAAATCCCACATTACCACAACAACTCAATGTATATCGACCACTAAATAAACTAGATTTGGTAAAACTTGATGTCCATTGAATGTAGGGCTCAGATCTCATTTCGAAGAGGTTTTGTGGGAAAAAATCAGACAACTTGATCAAAAGTTATGGATGTTTCAAGTTTAGGTGTCATTTGAAGCTAAATTTCGCATTACCAGTGCAACCCACTATATATCGACAACTAAATGAACTGCAATGGGTAAAACTTGTGCTTCAATGAATGTAGTGCTCCGAGCTCCTTCCTAAAAGATGTTATGGGGGTAAAATCAGACAACCAGATCAAAAGTTATTTTAGTTTGAGTGTCATTTGTAGCTAAATCTCTCACTTTCACTACAAACCGCATTTAAAATTCCTTCATTTTGGAAATTTATGTGTCATTTGGAGCTAAATCTCGCATTACCAGTACAACCCACTGTATATCGACCTCTAAACGAGCTTGAATGTGTTAAAATTGTTCCCCGTTCAGGCACTTTTTAGCCCTCAGATTTCAAAAATTCGGCCCCGTTTGAAAGTTATTTTAGTTTTTCTCTTTCAGCATTTCCTGTTTTCATGGATCATCCGTCAAAGGGCCTCGGGCATCCCTCTGATCATCCAGAAATGCGTGTGCAAAGCAACGACATCCATCACTGTTAGCAGAGAACATTCCACTCAAAAGACAAGTGGATTCTCAACTTCATACTGCAACAACTACTAATGACGAGCTTTCCAGCAATCATATAGAACATTTGCCGCAACTTGAAACAGAAGAGCTCTCTATTCCTCACCATGAGTTCTATAAGGTAGGTATAAGTAATTCCCCATATCAAGTTGATGGGCTAACATTTTTTGCAGGATAATAGCAAGAGCCTCCCCACTATCAAACAAAATTTGTTGGGAGGTAGCTCCGAGTTGAACCTCGTCTACCAGTCTATTCTGGGATAAGTGATCTAGTTTTTTCATCTACAAGCCTTTGAGGCAGCTACTTCGCATAGAACTTCCTTTCGTGATGAAGCAACTATCAGCAAGATCAGGTCCCGTTGGGAAATTAAATCCTAACTGGGTAGGTCCATTTATCATCAAGGTGTTAAGAAATGGAACTCATCGCCTCCAGACAAGTGATAGTGAAGACATCTCTCATACTTGGAGCGGCAATGGTCTCAAAACGGTCATGTCCTTAATGATCATGCTCTTATTTGTTAGCATTTTCATATCTACGATACTGACACTCTTCCTTGTGGCCTGTCTATTTCTTTTTACTTATTATCAAACTCACTGAACCACGGAGACATCGCCAAGTTCTGATCGAACCCCCTCGGATTGTAGTCATTAGCGTAAAACCACGAAGATCATGTGTAGCGGGGAGTTTTCGCACACGTGTAGTGGTAGCTTGCCAATTCCCGTGCGGTGGTCTTCGGAATCTTGGATCCCGGCTGATATCTAACACACCCCTGCATCAAGGGAGGTCTAGGTGATTGTTAGCTCTATCATGCCCCGAGAGGGATATAGTTACAGCTTTGATGATCTTTCTGAGGAAAGCAATGTCGGTATAGCCTCCGCGGCATAACCACACCTGCCCAACTGATCATCTTAGTCTGTGACCATCGAATACTCCTAGGTACTCTCAAGCGATGCCTAAGCGAGACCCACGACTGAGTTGATCTCTCTGAGGAAAGCAATGTTCATCGCCTAGGCCCACCTGCCCAATTGATCAACTCGGCTTGTAGCCCTAGGCAAGATTGCAGTTGAGTCGTTTATAGCCCTTATGACCACTTGAGGAAAGCAATGTTCGCCGCCTAGGCCCACCTGCCCACTTGGTCATCTGGGTCTGTACTTACTTTTTCTTTATTTCTACAGCTCTTATGACCACTTGAGGAAAGCAATGTTCGCCGCCTAGGCCCACCTGCCCACTTGGTCATCTGAGTTTGTAGTCATTCCTTTTTCTTTACAGGAAAATTATCACTCTTATGATCCTCGATCATTTGGAGAAAGTAGTATCTAATAGGTACAAATATTGGCCCACTTGGTCATTTAAAAGTTGAAAAACTTTTAGACCGGTTTTATCTATCAAGCCGGTCGGTTTGAAAGAGTACTACAGGTTATGAAAAATGGCTGCATAATATGCTAGCCAAGTGAGTAAAATGTATCTGGCTTTAAAGCTGGAAAGCAGGCTATTACAGGAATCCACAAGACAATATTTCCGACTCGAGATAATTGAGTCAAGGCTTTCACTCTAATAGTCGGGAAATGGACTTATTAATCCTCTGGATTGCATTCTAACTGCACGACTCATTGCTTACAATTAGATATTATGAAGATATAATCTCTGGCAGTTTAAGGCCACGATTCATCTTCACTGAGTCAATCAGGATCTACTTTAGAACTAAAATGATAAACCGTCAGGGCAACATTTCGTGGTAACTAGGCAATTATTCTTTTGGAGATATCTTTTCCCTAAAGGGTTTTCAGAAAGGATTAGAAGTTTTATAAGGAATAATGCTAAAAATAGAAGATCGCATATGAATATCTGCAAGTAAGTAAAACAACAAAGTCTAACAGTTATGAATTCATTTATACCTGCTTTAAGTTCTGTTTTTGCAGTGAGTAGCAGGTATTCACGGGTTCTCTTCAGGTACTCGCGTTATAGATTGTTTTATACCTGCTTTAAGTTTTGTTTTTGCAGAGATTAGCAGGTATTCGCGAGTTCTCTTCAGGTACTCGCGTTATGTCTTATACCTGCTTTGAGTTCTCCTTTGCAGAGATTAGCAGGTGCTCGCGAGGTCTCTTCAGGTACTCGCGTTATGTTTTATACCTACTTTGAGTTCTCCTTTGCAGAGATTAGCAGGTGTTCGCGAGTTCTCTTAAGGTACTCGCGTTATGTTTTTTACCTGCCTTGAATTCTCTTTTGCAGAGATTAGCAGGTGCTCGCGAGGTCTCTTCAAGTACTCGCGTTATATTTTATACCTGCTGTGAGTTCTCTTTTGCAGAGATTAGCAGGTGCTCGCGAGTTCTCTTAAGGTACTCGCATTATGTTTTTTACCTGCTTTGAATTCTCTTTTGCAGAGATTAACAGGTGTTCGCGAGGTCTCTTCAGGTACTCGCGTTATGTTTTATACCTGCTTTGAGTTCTCTTTTGCAGAGATTAGCAGGTGTTCGCGAGTTCCCTTCAGGTACTCGCGTTATATTGTATACCTGTTTTGAGTTCTCCTTTGCAGAGATTAGCAGGTGTTAGCGAGTTCTCTTCAGGTACTCGCTTTATATTGTATACCTGCTTTGAGTTCTCCTTTGCAGAGATTAGCAGGTCTTCGCGAGTTCTCTTCAGGTACTCCCTTTATTTAATAATCTGTATTATAGCTCATGGTGTTTAGTACATGGAAACAGAATGATACAAGTGAGTTGCGAGTAAGAAAAGAGTAAGCCGCGCGGGTTGTTCGCCGAGGTCGCCCGGCCTGTTCGCCGAGGTCGCCCGGCCTATTCGCCGAGGTCGCCCGGTCTGTTCGCCGAGGTCGCCCGGACAGGTCGCTGGGGTCGCCCGGACAGGTCGCTGATAGGAGTGGTCTGGCTGTTTCTAGCCGCCAATTTTGCCCCCAACTTGCCTGTCCATTGTTCATGGTCGAGGGTCCTATTTATATGCTCTGGGTCGATGTCGTCACCTCCGGTGAGCCGGTGACAGGATCCCTACCCGCGCGGTCTGAACAATGGAGACTGCCACCTTGGGCAGTTTGAAAGCGGAGACCGCCCCTGCTGGGCGGCCTGAAGGCGGAGACTGCCCGGCTTGGGCGGTCTGAAGAAGGAGGCCTCCCGGTTTGGGCGGTCTGAAGGAGGAGGCCGCCCGCCTTCGGCAGTCTGACGGAGGAGGCCGCCCGCCTTCGGCGGTCTGAAGGAGGAGGCCGCCCGCTTTGGGCGATCTGAAGGAGGAGGCCGCCCGCTTTGGGCGGTCTGAAGGAGGAGGTCGCCCGCTTTGGGCAGCCTGAAGGAGAGAAGCCTCCCCACCTGGGCGACTTGAAGGGAGAAGCCGCCCTACCTGGGCGACTTGAAGGGAGAGGCCGCCTACCCGGGCGGTCTGAAGGAGGAGGCCGCCTACCCGCACGGTCTGAAGGAGGAGACCGCCCCTGCTGGGCGACCTGAAGAAGGAGACCACCCCTGCTGGGCGACCTGAAGAAGGAGACCGCCTCTGCTGGGCGACCTGATGAAGGAGACCGCCCCCTGTTGGGCGACCTGAAGAATGAGTCCGCCCCTGCTGGGCGACCTAAAGAAGGAGACCGCCCCTGCTGGGCGACCTGAAGGAGAGAAGCCGCCCCACCTGGGCGACTTGAAGGGAGAAGCCGCCTCACCTGGGCGACTTGAAGGGAGAGGCTGCCTACCCGGGCGGTTTGAAGAAGGAGGTCGCCTCACCTGGGCGGTTTGAAGGAGGAGGTCGCCCCTTCTTACCACTTTGGGTGTAAAAAGAGCCTTTGCGCGAGGTCTAATCCTTCCGGGGCGCGTAATCTGCAAAAATGTAGCAAAAGAGGCCTCGCAGGGGAGGATCGCCGATTTCTAGTTCAACACTCGCGAGGTCTCTTCAAGTACTCACGTTATGTTTTATACGTGATTTGAGTTCTCTTTTGCAGAGATTAGCAGGTGTTCGCGAGTTCTCTTCAGGTACTCGCGTTATATTGTATACCTGCTTTGAGTTCTCCTTTGCAGAGATTAGCAAGTGTTAGCGAGTTCTCTTCAGGTACTCGCTTTATATTGTATACCTGCTTTGAGTTCTCCTTTGCAGAGATTAGCAGGTGTTCGCGAGTTCTCTTCAGGTACTCGCGTTATGTTTTATACCTGCTTTTAAGTTCTCTTTTGCAGAGATTAGCAGGTGATCACGAGTTCTCTTCAGGTACTCGCGTTATAGAATTCTTTTGCCTGCTTTAAGTTTTGCAGAGATTAGCATGTGTTCGCGAGTTCTCTTCAGGTACTCGCGTTATATTGTATACCTGCTTTGAGTTCTCCTTTGCAGAGATTAGCAGGTGTTCGCGAGTTCTCTTCAGGTACTCGCGTTATGTTTTTTACCTGCCTTGAATTCTCTTTTGCAGAGATTAGCAGGTTCTCGTGAGGTCTCTTCAGGTACTCGTGTTATGTTTTATACCTGCTTTGAGTTCTCTTTTGTAGAGATTAGCAGGTGTTAGCGAGTTCTCTTCAGGTACTCGCGTTATATTGTATACCTGCTTTGAGTTCTCCTTTGCAGAGATTGGCAGGTGTTCGCGAGTTCTCTTCAGGTACTCGCGTTATGTTTTATACCTACTTTTAAGTTCTCTTTTGCAGAGATTAGCAGGTGATCGCTAGTTCTCTTCAGGTACTCGCGTTATAAATTCTTTTGCCTGCTTTAAGTTCTCTTTTGCAGAGATTAGTAGGTGCTCGCGAGGTCTCTTCAGGTACTCGCGTTATGTTTTATACCTGCTTTGAGTTCTCTTTTGCAGAGATTAGAAGGTATTCGCGAGTTCTCTTCAGGTACTCGCGTTATATCGTATATCTGCTTTGAGTTCTCCTTTGCAGAGATTAGCAGGTGTTAGCGAGTTCTCTTCAGGTACTCGCTTTATATTGTATACCTGCTTTGAGTTCTCCTTTGCAGAGATTAGCAGGTGTTCGCGAGTTCTCTTCAGGCACTAGCGTTATGTTTTATACCTACTTTTAAGTTCTCTTTTGCAGAGATTAGCAGTTGATCGCGAGTTCTCTTCAGGTACTCGCGTTATAGAATTCTTTTGCCTGCTTTAAGTTTTCTTTTGCAGAGATTAGCAGGTGTTCGCGAGTTCTCTTCAGGTACTCGCGTTATATTTTATACGTGCTTTGAGTTCTCCTTTGCAGAGATTAGCAGGTGTTCGCGAGTTCTCTTCAGGTACTCGCGTTATGTTTTTTACCTGCCTTGAATTCTCTTTTGCAGAGATTAGCAGGTGCTCGTGAGGTCTCTTCAGGTACTCGCGTTATGTTTTATACCTGCTTTGAGTTCTCTTTTGCAGATATTAGCAGGTGTTAGCGAGTTCTATTCAAGTACTCGCGTTATATTGTATACCTGCTTTGAGTTCTCCTTTGCAGAGATTAGCAGGTTTTCCTGAGTTCTCTTCAAGTACTCGCGTTATGTTTTATACCTGCTTTTAAGTTCTCTTTTGCAGAGATTAGTAGGTGATCGCGAGTTCTCTTCAGGTACTCGCGTTATAGATTCTTTTGCCTGCTTTAAGTTCTCTTTTGTAGAGATTTGCAGGTGTTCGCGAGTTCTCTTTAGGTACTCGCGTTATGTTTTTTACCTGCTTTGAATTCTCTTTTGCAGAGATTCGCAGGTGTTCGCGAGTTCTCTTCAGGTACTCGCATTATATTATATTTCATACCTGCTTTAAGTTCTCTTTTGTAGAGATTTGCAGGTGTTCGTGAGTTCTCTTCAGGTATTCGTGTTATGTTTTTTACCTGCTTTGAATTCTCTTTTGCAGAGATTTACAGGTGTTCGCGAGTTCTCTTCTGGTACTCGCGTTATGTTTTATACCTGCTTTTAAGTTCTCTTTTGCAGAGATTAGCAGGTGTTCGCGAGTTCTCTTCAGGTCCCCGCGTTATAAATTCTTTTGCCTGCTTTGAATTCTCTTTTGCAGAGATTTGCAGGTGTTCGCGAGTTCTCTTCAGGTACTCGCATTATATTATATTTCATAGCTGCTTTAAGTTCTCTTTTGCAGAGATTTGCAGGTGTTCGCGAGTTCTCTTCAGGTACTCGTGTTATGTTTTTTACCTGCTTTGAATTCTCTTTTGCCGAGATTTGCAGGTGTTCGCGAGTTCTCTTCAGGTACTCGCGTTATATTATATTTCATACCTGCTTTAAGTTCTCTTTTGCAGAGATTTGCAGGTGTTCGTGAGTTCTCTTCAGGAACTCGCGTTATGTTTTTTACCTACTTTGAATTCTCTTTTGCAGAGATTAGCAGGTGTTCGCGAGGTTTCTTCAGGTACTCGCGTTATATTATATTTCATACCTGCTTTGAATTCTCTTTTGCAGAGATTAGCAGGTGATCGCGAGTTCTCTTCAGGTACTCGCGTTATAGATTCTTTTGCCTACTTTAAGTTCTCTTTTATAGAGATTTGCAGGTGTTCGCGAGTTCTCTTTAGGTACTCGCATTATGTTTTTTACCTGCTTTGAAGTCTCTTTTGCAGAGATTTGCAGGTGTTCGCGAGTTCTATTCAGGTACTCGCGTTATATTATATTTCATACCTGCTTTGAGTTCTCTTTTGCAGAGATTAGCAGGTATTCGCGAGGTCTCTTCAGGTACTCGCGTTATGTTTTATACCTGCTTTGAGTTCTCTTTTGCAGAGATTAGCTGGTGTTCGCGAGTTCTCTTCAGGTACTCGCGTTATAGTTTCTATTATACCTGCTTTGAGTTCTCTTTTGTAGAGGTTAGTAGGTATTCGCGAGTTCTCTTCAGGTACTCGCGCCACGTTCTTTCTTTACTTATCGAGTTCTCCTCAGAGACGAGTAGATGATTACTACTCAACCTCAGAGGAGAAAGTGAGCCGATGTTCGCAAGTTCCCTTCAGGTACTTGTGAATTGTGTTTTATATTTGCTATGACTCTACTCCCTCACAGGAGAAAGAATAGGCGTTCACTAGTTCCTTTGTGGAGAGGCATCAGGTACTCGTTCCCTCTTTGTCTTTCCCATGCTTTTGATAGTTTACCAGTAGCGGATCACCATTTTTGTGGGTCAATACCTACTTTTTCGAAGTTTCTTGGAAATTTGAAAAAGTGCGGGGATTATGTTGACCCAGAAATCGGCGATCCTCCCCTGGGAGGCCACTTTTGCTGCATTTTTGCAGATTACGCGCCCGGGAAGGATTAGACCTCACACAAAAGCTCTTTTTACACCCAAGTGGTGAGAAGGGGCAGCCTCCTCCTTCAAACCGCCCAAGTGGGGCGGCCTCTCCATTCAAACCGCCCAGGTGGGGCGTCTTCTCCTTTCAAGTCGCCCAGGTGGGGCGACTTATCCCTTCAAATCGCAAAGGTGGAGCGACCTCTCCCTTCAAACCGCACGGGTAGGCGGCCTTCCCCTTCAGACCGCGCGGGTAGGAGGCCTCCTCCTTCAGACCGCGCGGGTAGGCGGCCTCCTCCTTCAGACTGCGCGGGTAGGCGGCCTCCTCCTTCAGACCGCATGGGTAGGCGGCCTCCTCCTTCAGACCGTGCGGGTAGGCGGCCACCTCCTTCAGACTGCGCGGGTAGGCGACCTTCTCCTTCATACCACGCGGGTAGGCGGTCTCCTCCTTCAGACCACGCGGGTAGGCGGCCTTCCCCTTCAGACCGCGCGGGTAGGCGGCCTTCCCCTTCAGACCGCGCGGGTAGGAGGGCTCCTCCTTCAGACCGCGCGGGTAGGCGACCTCCTCCTTCAGACCGCGCGGGTGGGCGGCCTCCTCCTTCAGACCGTGCAGGTAGGCGGCCTCCTCCTTCAGACCGCGTGGGTAGGCGGCCTCCTCCTTCAGACCGCACGGGTAGGCGGCCTTCTCCTTCAGACAGCGCGGGTAGGCGGCCTTCCCCTTCAGACTGCGCGGGTAGGCGGCCTCCTCCTTCAGACCGCGCAGTTAGAACTCCAGTCACCGGCTTACCGGAGGTGACGACATCGACCCAGAGCCTATAAATAGGGCAATCGACCATGAACAAGGGACAGGCAGGTGGGGGGACAAAATTGGCGACTAGAAACAGTCAGACCGCACCTAATGGCGGCTTGTCCGGCGACCTCCTAACTGCCAGGCCGGGCGGCCTCAGCAATAGGTCGAGCAGCCTCAGCAAACAGCCCGGGCGACTAGGCTGGGCGGCTTCAGCAACAGGCCGGGCGACCTCAGCAAACAGCCCGGGCGACTAGTTCGGGCGGTCTCAACAACAGGCCGGGCGGCCTCAGCAAACAACCTGGGCGACTAGTTCGGGCTGTCTCAACAACAGGCCGGGCGGCCTCAGCAAACAGCCCGGGCGGCTAACTTTTTATATCTATCATCCTCTTGTACTCATTTCATTTACATGTACTAAAAGCGGCAAGTTGTAATACAGATTATTGAATAAAGGGAAAGCCCGTCGCATGAGTGGCTTTTGCCGCGACGAGCGAAGTATGGCCTCGCCGCAAGCTAGCGGCCCTCTGTTCTTCTCCCCTCTTCACTCGCGACTCAAGTAACCAGCTGCTCGCGGCCTCCTTTTCCCCCTATTTCCTCGAGTAGATCGTGGAGGTGCCATTTTGGATTCAACAGTTATGGCTGCTTGAAGTTTATGTGTAATTTGGAGTTAAATCCAGCATTACCACTGGAACCCACTGTATATCGAACAATAAACAAACTTGAATGGTTATATCCTACTCTCCACTGGATGTAGGGCTCTGAACTCATTCTAAAAAGGTATTGTGGGCAAAAATTGGGCAATTGGATCAAGAGTTGTCTGTTTGAAGTTTATGTGTCATTTGGAGCAAAATCCCACATTATCCTGCATCCCACTATAGATCAACCACTAAACAAACTTGAATGGTTAAAACTTGTTGTCCATTATGTAGGGCTCTGATCTCATTCCGAAAAGGTGTTGTTTGCAAAAATCGAACAATCGGATCAAAGTTATGGATATTTGAAGTTTAGGTGTCAATTGGAGAATAATCCCTCATTTCCACTGCAATCCACTATCCGTCGACCACTAAATGAACTCGATCGAGTAAATCCTATTCTCCATAAGATGTGTGGCTCCGAGCTCATTCTAAACAGGTGTTTTGGGCAAAATTTAGACAACGAGATCAAAAGTTATAGCTGTTTGAAGTTTAGGTGTCAGTAGGAGCTAAATCCCACATTACCACTACAACTCAATGTAGATCGACCACTAAATGAACTAGATTGTGTAAAACTTGATGTCCATTCATTGTAGGGCTCAGATCTCATTTCGAAGAGGTTTTGTGTGCAAAAATCAGACAACCTAATCAAAAGTTATGAATGTTTCAAGTTTAGGTGTCATTTGAAGCTAAATTTCGCATTACGAGTGCAACCCGCTATATATCGACAATTAAATGAACTAGAATGGGTAAAACTTGTGCTTCAATGAATGTAGTGCTCCGAGCTCATTCCTAAAAGATGTTATCAGGGTAAAATCAGACAACTGGATCAAAAGTTAATGATATATAAAGTTTGAGTGTCTTTTGCACCTAAATCTCTCACTTTCACTACAAACCGCATTTAAAATTCTTTCATTTTGGAAATTTATGTGTCATTTGGAGCTAAATCTCGCATTACCAGTACAACCCACTGTATATCGACCTCTAAACTTGCTTGAATGTGTTAAAATTGTTCTCCATTGGATTTAGGGCTCCGATCTCATTCCGAAAAGGTATTGTGGGCGAAAATCGGACAACCGGATCAAAAGTTACGGATGTTTGAAGTTTAGGTCTCCTTTCGAGCTAAATACCTTATTACCCACCAACTGTATATTGACCACTAAACAAACTGGAATGGGTAAAACTTGTTTTCCATTGGATGTAGGGCTCCAAGCTCATTCCAAAAAGGTGTTGTACGCAAAAATCAGACAACCTGATCAAAAGTTATGGCTGTTACAGTTTATGTGTCAAGAGGAGCTAAATCCCTCATTACCATTGCAAGCCCCTGTATATTGACCACTAAAATGAGCTGGAATGGTTTAAAATTGTGCTCCATTGGATGTATGCCTCCGAGCATATTCCAAAAAGGTGTTGTGGGTAAAAATCAAACATACAAATCAAAAGTTATGGATGTTAGAAGTTTAGGTGTAATTTTGAGCTAAATTTTGCATTACCGCTACAACCAACAATATATCGACAACTAAATGAACTGGAGTGGGTAAAACTTGTGCTCTAATGAATGTAGTGCTCCGAGCTCATTACGAAAAGGTATTGTGGGGTAAAATAAGACAACCGCATCAAAAGTTGTTGCTGTTTTTAGTTTGAGTGTAATTTACAGCTAAATCTCTCATTTTTACAACAACCCGCATTAAAAAATATGCCATTTTGTAGTGTGTGTCATTTGGAGATAAATCTCGTATTACCACCATAACTCACTGTATATCGACCTCTAAACAAGATGGAATGGGTTTAAACTGTTCTCCACTGGATCTAGGGCTCCGATCTCATTCCGAAAAGGTATTGTGGGCGAAAATCGAACAACCGGAAAGGTGTTGCCTTATTCTCGAATGGGTAAATCTTATTCTCTGTTGGATGGAGAATACGAGCTCTTTCCGAAAAAGTGTTGTTGGCAAAAATCGAACAATCAGATCAAAAGTTATGGCTGCTTGAAGTTTATGTGTAATTTGGAGTTAAATCCCGCATTACCACTGGAACCCACTGTATATCGAACAATAAACAAACTTGAATGGCTATATCCTACTCTCCATTGGATGTAGGGCTCTGAACTCATTCTAAAAAGCTATTGTGGGCAAAAATTGGGCAATTGGATCAAGAGTTGTCTGTTTGAAATTTATGTGTCTTTTGGAGCTAAATCCCACATTATCACTGCATCCCACTGTAGATCAACCACTAAACAAACTGGAATGGGAAAAACTTGTTATCCATTGTATGTAGGGCTCTGTTCTCATTCCGAAAAGGTGTTGTTTCCAAAAATCAGACAACCGGATCAAAGTTATGGATTTTTGAAGTTTAGGTGTCAATTGGAGGAAAATCCCTCATTTCCACTGCAATCCACTATCCGTCAACCACTAAATGAACTCGATCGAGTAAATCCTATTCTCCATAGGATGTGTGGCTCTGAGCTCATTCCGAAAAGGTGTTTTAGGCAAAATCCAGACAACGGGATCAAAAGTTATATCTGGGTGAAGTTTAGGTGTCAGCAGGAGCTAAATCCCACATTACCACTGCAACTCAATGTATATCGACCACTAAATGAACTAGATTGGGTAAAACTTGATGTCCATTGAATATAGGGCTCAGATATCATTTCGAAGAGTTTTTGTGTGCAATAATCAGACAACCTGATCAAAAGTTATGGATGTTTCAAGTTTTGGTGTCATTTGAAGCTAAATTTCGCATTACCAGTGCAACCCGCTATATATCGACAACTAAATAAACTGCAATGGGTAAAACTTGAGCTTCAATGAACGAAGGGCTCCGAGCTCATTCCTAAAAGATGCTATGGGGGTAAAATAAGACAATCGGATCAAAAGTTATTGCATTATAAAGTTTGAGTGTCATTTGTAGCTAAATCTCTCACTTTCACTACAAACCGCATTTAAAATTCTTTCATTTTGGAAATTTATGTGTCATTTGGAGTTAAATCTCGCATTACCAGTACAACCCACTGTATATAGACCTCTAAACGAGCTTGAATTTGTTAAAATTGTTCTCCATTGGATTTAGGGCTCCGATCTCATTCCGAAAAGGTATTGTGGGTGAAAATCAGACAACCGGATCATAAGTTATGGAAGTTTGAAGTTTAGGTCTCCTTTCGAGCTAAATACCTTATTACCAACCAAATGTATATGACCACTAAACAAATTGGAATGAGTAAAACTTGTTTTCCATTGGATGTAGGGCTCCGAGCTCATTCCAAAAAGGTGTTGTGCGCAAAAATTGGACAACCAAATCAAAAGTTATGGCTGCTACAGTTTATGTGTCAAGAGGAGCTAAATCCCTCATTACCATTGCAAACCGCTGTATATTGACCACTAAAATGAGCTGGAATGGTTTAAGATTGTGCTCCATTGGATGTATGCCTCCGAGCATATTCCGAATAGGTGTTGTGGGGAAAAATCAAACATACAAATCAAAAGTTATGGTTGTTAGAAGTTTAGGTGTAATTTGGAGCTAAATTCGCATTACCGCTACAACCAGCAATATATCGACAACTAAATGAACTGGAGTGGGTAAAACTTGTGCTCTAATGAATGTAGTGCTCCGAGCTTATTACGAAAAGGTGTTGTGGGGTAAAATAAGACAACCGCATCAAAAGTTGTTGCTGTTTTAATTTTGAGTGTAATTTACAGCTAAATATCTCATTTTCACTACAATCCGCATTCAAAATTCTGCCATTTTGAAGTGTATGTGTCATTTGGAGATAAATCTCATATTACAACCATAACTCACTGTATATCGACCTCTGAACAAGCTAGAATGGGTTAAAATTGTTCTCCACTGGATTTAGGGCTCCGATCTCATTCTGAAAAGGTATTGTGGGCGAAAATCGGACAACCGTAAAGGTGTTGCCTTATTCTCAAATGTGTAAATCGTATTCTCTGTTGGATGGAGAATACGATCTCTTTCCGAAGAAGTGTTGTTGGCAAAAATCGAACAATCAGATCAAAAGTTATGGCTGCTTGAAGTTTATGTGTAATTTGGAGTTAAATCCCGCATTACCACTGGAACCCAATGTATATCGAACAATAAACAAACTTGAATGGTTATATCCTACTCTCCATTGGATGAAGGGCTTTGAACTCATTCTAAGAAGGTATTGTGGGCAAAAATTGGGCAATTGGATCAAGAGTTGTCTGTTTCAAGTTTATGTTTCATTTGGAGCTAAATCCCACATTATCACTGCATCCCACTGTAGTTCAACAACTAAACAAACTGGAATGGGCAAAACTTGTAATACATTGTATGTAGGGCTCTGATCTTATTCTGAAAATGTGTTGTTTGCAAAAATCAGACAACCGGATCAAAGTTATGGATATTTGAAGTTTAGGTGTCAATTAGAAGAAAATCCCTCATTTCCACTGCAATCCACTATCCGTCGACCACTAAATGAACTCGATCGAGTAAATCCTATTCTCCATATGATGTGTGGCTCTGAGCTCATTCCGAAAAAGTGTTTTGGGCAAAATCTAGACAACGGGATCAAAAGATATAACTGTTTGAAGTTTAGGTGTCAGTAGGAGCTAAATCCCACATTACCACTACAACTCAATGTATATCGACCACTAAATAAACTAGATTGGGTAAAACTTGATGTCCATTGAATGTAGGGCACAGATCTCATTTCGAAGAGGTTTTATGGGCAAAAATCAGACAACTTGATCAAAAGTTATGGATGTTTCAAGTTTAGGTGTCATTTGAAGCTAAATTTCGCATTACCAGTGCAACCCGCTATATATCCATAACAAAAAAACTGCAATGGATAAAACTTGTGCTTCAATGAATGTAGTGCCCCGAGCTCATTCCTAAAAGATGTTATGGGGGTAAAATCAGACAACTGGATCAAAAGTTATTGCTGTATAAAGTTTGAGTGTCATTTATAGCTAAATCTCTCACTTTCACTACAAACCGCATTTAAAATTCTTTCATTTTGGAAATTTATGTGTCATTTGGAGCTAAATCTCGCATTACCAGTACAACCCATTGTATATCGACCTCTAAACGAGCTTGAATGTGTTAAAATTGTTCCCCGTTCAGGCACTTTTTAGCCCTCAGATTTCAAAAAATCGGCTCCGTTTGAAAGTTATTTTAGTTTTTCTCTTTCAACATTTCCTGTTTTCATGGATCATCCGTCAAAGGGCCTTGGGCATCCCTCTGATCATCTAGGAATGCGTGTGCAAGGCAACAACATCCATCACCTGTTAGCAGAGAACATTCCACTCAAAAGACAAGTGCATTCTCAACTTCATACTGCAGCAACTACTAATGACGAGCTTTCCAGCAATCATATAGAACATTTGCCGCAACATGAAGCAGAAGAGCTCTCTATTCCTCACCATGAGTTCTATAAGGTAGGTATAAGTAATTACCCATATCAAGTTGATGGGCTAACATTTCTTGCAGGATAATAGCAAGAGCCTCCCCACTATCAAACAAAATTTGTTGGGAGGTAGCTCTGAGTTGAACCTCGTCTACCAGTCTATTCTGGGATAAGTGATCTAGTTTTTTCATCTGCAAGCCTTTGAGGCGGCTACTTCACATAGAACTTCCTTTCAGGATGAAGCAACTATCAGCCAGATCAGGTCCCGTTGGGAAATTATATCCTAACTGGGTAGGTCCATTTATCATCAAGGTGTTAAGAAATGGAACTCATCGCCGCCAGACAAGTGATAGTGAAGACATCTCTCATACTTGGAGTGGCAATGATCTCAAAACGGTCATGTCCTTAATGATCATGCTCTCATTTGTTAGCATTTTCATATCTACAATACTGACACTCTTTCTTGTGGCATGTCTATTTCTTTTTACTTATTATCAAACTCACTGAACAACAGAAACATCGCTAAGTTCTGCTCGAACCCCCTCGGATTGTAGTCATTAGCGTAAAACCACGAAGATCATGTGTAGCGGGGAGTTTTCGCACACGTGTAGTTGTAGCTTGTCAATTCCCGTGCGGTGGTCTTCGGAATCTTGGATCCCGGCTGATATCTAACACACCCCTGCATCAAGGGAGGTCTAGGTGATTGTTAGCTCTATCATGCCCCGAGAGGGATATAGTTACAGCTTTGATGATCTTTCTGAGGAAAGCAATGTCGGTATAGCCTCCGCGGCATAACCACACCTGCCCAGATGATCAACTTAGTCTGTGACCATCGAATACTCCTAGGCACTCTCAAGCGATGCCTAAGCGGGACCCACAACTGAGTTGATCTCTCTGAGGAAAGCAATGTTCGCCGCCTAGGCCCACCTGCCCAATTGATCAACTCGGCTTGTAGCCCTAGGCAAGAGAGCAGTTGAGTCGTTTACAGCCCTTATGACCACTTGAGGAAAGCAATGTTCGTCGCCTAGGCCCACCTGACCACTTGGTCATCTGGGTCTGTACTTACTTTTTCTTTATTTCTACAGCTCTTATGACCACTTGAGGAAAGCAATGTTCGCCGCCTAGGCCCACCTGCCCACTTGGTCATCTGAGTCTGTAGCCATTCCTTTTTCTTTACAGGAAAATTATCTCTCTTATGATCCTGGATCATTTGGAGAAAGTAGTATCAAACAGGTACAAATATTGGCCCACTTGGTCATTTAAAAGTTGAAAAACTTTTAGACCGGTTTTATCTATCAAGCCGGTCGGTTTGAAAGAGTATTACAGGTTATGAAAAATGGCTGCATAATATGCTAGCCAAGTGAGTAAAATGTATCTGGCTATAAAGGTGGAAAGCAGGCTATTACAGTTATGAATTCATTTATACCTGCTTTAAGTTCTATTTTTGCAGAGATTAGCAGGTATTCGCGGGTTCTCTTCAGGTACTCGCGTTATAGATTATTTCATACCTGCTTTAAGTTCTGTTTTTGTAGAGATTAACAGGTATTCGTGAGTTCTCTTCAGGTACTCGCGTTATGTTTTATACCTGCTTTGAGTTCTCCTTTGTAGAGATTAGCAGGTGCTCGCGAGGTCTCTTCAGGTACTCGCGTTATGTTTTATACCTGTTTTGAGTTTTCCTTTGCAGAGATTAGCAGGTGTTCGCGAGTTCTCTTCAGGTACTCGCGTTATGTTTTTTACCTGCTTTGAGTTCTCCTTTGCAGAGATTAGAAGGTGTTAACGAGTTCTCTTCAGGTACTTGCTTTAAATTGTATACCTGCTGTGAGTTCTCTTTTGCAGAGATTAGCAGGTGCTCGCGAGTTCTCGTGTTATGTTTTTTACCTGCTTTGAATTTTCTTTGGCAGATATTAGCAGGTGTTCGCGAGGTCTCTTCAGGTACTCGCGTTATGTATTTTACTTGCTTAGAGTTCTCTTTTGCAGAGATTAGCAGGTGTTCATGAGTTCTCTTCAGGTACTCGCGTTATATTGTATACCTGCTTTGAGTTCTCCTTTGCAGAGATTAGCAGGTGTTAGCGAGTTCTCTTCAGGTACTCGCTTTATATTGTATACCTGCTTTGAGTTCTCCTTTGCAGAGATTAGCAGGTGTTCGCGAGTTCTCTTCAGGTACTCGCGTTATGTTTTATACCTGCTTTTAAGTTCTCTTTTGCATAGATTAGCAGGTGATCGCGAGTTCTCTTCAGGTACTCGCGTTATAAAATTCTTTTTGCCTGCTTTAAGTTCTCTTTTGCAGAGATTAGCAGGTGTTCGTGAGTTCTCTTCAGGTACTCGCGTTATATTTTATACCTGCTTTGAGTTCTCCTTTGCAGAGATTAGCAGGTGTTCGCGAGTTCTCTTCAGGTACTCGCGTTATGTTTTTTACCTGCCTTGAATTCTCTTTTGCAGAGATTAGCAGGTGCTCGCGAGGTCTCTTCAGGTACTCGCGTTATGTTTTATACCGACTTTGAGTTCTCTTTTGCAGAGATTAGCAGGTGTTAGCGAGTTCTCTTCAGGTACTCGCTTTATATTGTATACCTGCTTTGAGTTCTCCTTTGTAGAGATTAGCAGGTGTTCGCGAGTTCTCTTCATGTACTCGCGTTTTGTTTTATACCTGCTTTTAAGTTCTCTTTTGCAGAGATTAGCAGGTGATCGCGAGTTCTCTTCAGGTACTCGCGTTATAGAATTCTTTTTGCCTGCTTTAAGTTCTCTTTTGCAAAGATTAGCAGGTGCGCGCGAGGTCTCTTCAGGTACTCGCGTTATGTTTTATACCTGCTTTGAGTTCTCTTTTGCAGAGATTAGCAGGTGTTCGCGTGTTCTCTTCATGTACTCACGTTATATCGTATACCTGCTTTGAGTTCTCCTTTGCAGAGATTAGCAGGTGTTAGCGAGTTCTCATCAGGTACTCGCTTTAAATTGTATACCTGCTTTGGGTTCTCCTTTGCAGGGATTAGCAGGTGTTCGCAAGTTCTCTTCAGGTACTCGCGTTATGTTTTATACCTGCTTTTAAGTTCTCTTTTGTAGAGATTAGCGGGTGATCGCGAGTTCTCTTCAGGTACTCGCGTTATAGAATTCTTTTGCCTGCTTTAAGTTCTCTTTTGCAGAGATTAACAGGTGTTCTTGAGTTCTCTTCAGGTACCGCGTTATATTTTATACCTACTTTGAGTTCTCCTTTGCAGAGATTAGCAGGTGTTCGCGAGTTCTCTTCAGGTACTCGCGTTATGTTTTTTACCTGCCTTGATTTCTCTTTTGCAGAGATTAGCAGGTGCTCGTGAGGTCTCTTCAGGTACTCACGTTATGTTTTATACCTGCTTTGAGTTCTCTTTTGCAGAGATTAGCAGGTGTTAGCGAGTTCTCTTCAGGTACTCTAGTTATATTGTATACCTGCTTTGAGT
This sequence comes from Dactylorhiza incarnata, assembly GCA_033032865.1. Lineage (NCBI taxonomy): Eukaryota > Viridiplantae > Streptophyta > Magnoliopsida > Asparagales > Orchidaceae > Dactylorhiza > Dactylorhiza incarnata. The sequence goes on from JAWHQI010000004.1 coordinate 20,748,641, forward strand.
TCTCCTTTGTAGAGATTAGCAGGTGTTCGCGAGTTCTCTTCAGGTACTCGCTTTATGTTTTATACCTGCTTTTAAGTTCTCTTTTGCAGAGATTAGCAGGTGATCGCGAGTTCTCTTCAGGTACTCGCGTTATAGATTCTTTTGCCTGCTTTAAGTTCACTTTTGCAGAGATTAGCAGGTGCTCGCGAGGTCTTTTCAGGTACTCGCGTTATGTCTTATACCTGTTTTGAGTTCTCTTTTGCAGAGATTAGCAGGTGTTCGCGAGTTCTCTTCAGGTACTCGCGTTATATCGTATACCTGCTTTGAATTCTCCTTTGCAGAGATTAACACGTGTTAGCGAGTTCGCTTCAGGTACTCGCTTTATATTGTATACCTGCTTTGAGTTCTCCTTTGCAGAGATTAGCAGGTGTTCGCGAGTTCTCTCCAGGTACTCGCGTTATGTGTTTATACATGCTTTTAAGTTCTCTTTTACAGAGATTAGCAGGTGATCGCGAGTTCTCTTCAGGTACTCGCGTTATAGAATTCTTTTGCCTTCATTAAGTTCTCTTTTGCAGAGATTAGCAGGTGTTTGCGAGTTCTCTTCAGGTACTCGCGTTATATTTTATACCTGCTTTGAGTTCTCCTTTGCAGAGATTAGCAGGTGTTCGCTTGTTTTCTTCAGGTACTCGCGTTATATTTTTTACCTGCCTTGAATTCTCTTTTGCAGAGATTAGCAGGTGCTCGCGAGGTCTCTTCAGGTACTCGCGTTATGTTTTATAACTGCTTTGAGTTCTCTTTTGTAGAGATTAGCAGGTGTTAGCGAGTTCTCTTCAGGTACTCGCGTTATATTGTATACCTTCTTTGAGTTCTCCTTTGCAGAGATTAGCAGGTGTTCTCGAGTTCTCTTCAGGTACTCGCGTTATGTTTTATACCTGCTTTTAAGTTCTCTTTTGCAGAGATTAGCAGGTGATCGCGAGTTCTCTTAAGGTACTCGCGTTATAGATTCTTTTGCCCTCTTTATGTTCTCTTTTGCAGAGATTTGCAGGTGTTCGGGAGTTCTCTTCAGGTACTCGCATTATGTTTTTTACCTGCTTTGAATTCTCTTTTGCAGAGATTTGCAGGTGTTCGCGAGTTCTCTTCATGTACTTGCGTTATATTATATTTCATACCTGCTTTGAGTTCTCTTTCGCAGAGATTTGCAGGTGTTCGCGAGTTCTCTTCAGGTACTCGTGTTATGTTTTTTACCTGCTTTGAATTCTCTTTTGCAGAGATTTACAGGTGTTCGCGAGTTCTCTTATGGTACTCGCGTTATGTTTTATACCTGCTTTTAAGTTCTCTTTTGCAGAGATTAGCATGTGTTCGCGAGTTCTCTTCAGGTAATCGCGTTATGTTTTTTACCTGCTTTGAATTCTCTTTTGCAAAGATTTGCAGGTGTTCGCGAGTTCTCTTCAGGTACTCGCGTTATATTATATTTCATACCTGCTTCAAGTTCTCTTTTGCAGAGATTTGCAGGTGTTCGCGAGTTCTCTTCAGATACTCGTGTTATGTTTTTTACCTGCTTTGAATTCTCTTTTGCAGAGATTTGCAGGTGTTCGCGAGTTCTCTTCAGGTACTCACGTTATATTATATTTCATACCTGCTTTAAGTTCTCTTTTGCAGAGATTTGCAGGTGTTCGCGAGTTCTCTTCAGGTACTCGCGTTTTGTTTTTTACCTGCTTTGAATTCTCTTTTGTAGAGATTAGCAGGTGTTCGCGAGGTTTCTTCAGGTACTCGCGTTATATTATATTTCATACCTGCTTTGAATTCTCTTTTGGAGAGATTAGCAGGTGATCACGAGTTCTCTTCAGGTACTCGCATTATAGATTCTTTTGCCTGCTTTAAGTTCTCTTTTGCAGAGATTTGCAGGTGTTCGCGAGTTCTCTTCAGGTACTCGCGTTATGTTTTTTACCTGCTTTGAATTCTCTTTTGCAGAGATTTGCAGGTGTTCGCGAGTTCTCTTCAGGTACTCGCCTTATATTATATTTCATACCTGCTTTGAGTTCTCTTTTGCAGAGATTAGCAGGTATTCGCGAGGTCTCTTCAGGTACTCACGTTATGTTTTATACCTGCTTTGAGTTCTCTTTTGCAGAGATTAGCAGGTGTTCGCGAGTTCTCTTCAGGTACTCGCGTTATAGTTTCTCTTATACCTGCTTTGAGTTCTCTTTTGTAGAGGTTAGTAGGTATTCGCGAGTTCTCTTCAGGTACTCGCGGCACGTTCTTTCTTTACTTATCGAGTTCTCCTCAGAGACTAGTAGATGATTACTAGTCAACCTCAGAGGGCAAAGTGAGTCGATGTTCGCAAGTTCCCTTCAGGTACTTGTGAATTGTGTTTTATATTTGCTATGACTCTCCTACCTCACAGGAGAAAGAATAGGCTTTCACTAGTTCCTTTGTGGAGAGGCATCAGGTACTCGTTCTCTCTTTCTCTTTCCCACTCTTTTGATAGTTTACCAGTAGCGGATCACGATTTTTGTGGGTCAATACCTACTTTTTTGAAGTTTCTTGGAAATTTGAAAAAGTGCGGGGATTATGTTGACCCAGAAATCGGCGATCCTCCCCTGGGAGGACTCTTTTGCTACATTTTTGCATATTACGCGCCCGGGAAGGATTAGACCTCACGCAAAGGCTCTTTTTACACCCAAAGTGGTAAGAAGGGGCAGCCTCCTCCTTCAAACCGCCCAAGTGGGGCGGCCTCTCCATTCAAACCACCCAGGTGGGGCGGCTTCTCCTTTCAAGTCGCCCAGGTGGGGCGGCTTCTCCGTTCAAATCGCACGGGTGGAGCGACCTCTCCCTTCAAACCGCGCGGGTAGGCGTCCTCCTCCTTCAGACCGCGCGGGTAGGCGGCCTCCTCCTTCAGACCGTGCGGGTAGGCGGCCTCCTCCTTCAGACCGCGCGGGTAGGCGGCCTCCTCCTTCAGACCGCTCGGGTAGGCGTCCTCCTCCTTCAGATCGTGCGGGTAGGCGGCCTCCTCCTTCAGACCGCGCGGGTAGGCGGCCTCCTCCTTCAGACCGCGCGGGTAGGCGTCCTTCTCCTTTAGACCGCACGGGTAGGTGGCCTTCTCCTTCAGACCGCGCGGGTAGGCGGACTTCCCCTTCAGACCGCGCGGATAAGTGGACTCCTCCTTCAGACCGCGCGGGTAGGTGGCCTCCACCTTCAGACCGCGCGGGTAGGCGGCCTCCTCCTTCAGACCGCACGGGTAGGCGGCCTCCTCCTTCAGACCGTGCGGGTAGGAGGCCTCCTCCTTCAGACCGCGCGGGTTGGCGGCCTTCTCCTTTCAAGTCGCCCAGGTGGGGCGACTTATCCCTTCAAATCGCAAAGGTGGAGCGACCTCTCCCTTCAAACTGCACGGGTAGGCGGCCTTCCCCTTCAGACCGCGCGGGTAGGAGGCCTCCTCCTTCAGACCGCGCGGGTAGGCGGCCTCCTCCTTCAGACTGCGCGGGTAGGCGGCCTCCTCCTTCAGACCGCATGGGTAGGTGGCCTCCTCCTTCAGACCGTGCGGGTAGGCGGCCACCTCCTTCAGACTGCGCGGGTAGGCGGCCTCCTCCTTCAGACCACGCGGGTAGGCGGCCTTTCCCTTCAGACCACGCGGGTAGGCGGCCTTCCCCTTCAGACCGCGCGGGTAGGCGGACTCCTCCTTCAGACCGCGCGGGGAGGCGGCCTCCTCCTTGAGACCGCGCGGGTGGGCGGCCTCCTCCTTCAGACCGTGCGGGTAGGCGGCCTCCTCCTTCAGACCGCGCGGGTAGGTGGCCTCCCCCTTCAGACCGCGCGGGTAGGCGGACTTCTCCTTCAGACCGCGCGGGTAGGCGGCCTCCTCCTTCAGAACGTGCGGGTAGGCGGCCTTCCCCTTCAGACCGCGCGGGTAGGCGGCCTCCTCCTTCAGACCGCGCGGGTAGAACTCCAGTCACCGGCTTACCGGAGGTGACGACATCGACCCAGAGCCTATAAATAGGGCCCTCAACCATGAACAAGCGACATGCATGTGGGGGGACAAATCAGCGACTAGAAATAGTCAGACCGCACCTAATGGCGGCTTGTCCGACGACCTCCTAAATGCCATGCCGGCGGCCTCAGCAACAGGCCGGGCGGCCTCAGCAACAGGCCGGGCGGCCTCACCAAACAGCCCGGGCGACTAGGCCGGGCGGCCTCAGCAACAGGCCGGGCGGCCTCAGCAAACAGCCCGGGCGACTAGTTCGGGCGGTCTCAACAACAGGCCGGGCGGCCTCAGCAAACAACCCGGGCGACTAGTTCGGGCTGTCTGAACAATAGGCCGGGCGGCCTCAGCAAACAGCCCGGGCGGCTAACTTTTTATATCTATCATCCTCTTGTACTCATTTCTTTTACATATACTAAAAGCGGCAAGTTGTAATACATATAATTGAATAAAGGGAAAGCCCGTCGCATGAGTGGCTTTTGCCGCGACGGGCGAAGTATGGCCTCGCCGCAAGCTAGCGGCCCTCTCTTCTTCTCCCCTCTTCACTCGCGACTGAAATAATCAGCTGCTCGCGGCCTCCTTTTCCCCCTATTTCCTCGAGTAGATCGTGGAGGTGCCATTTTGGATTCAACAGTTATGGCCGCTTGAAGTTTATGTGTAATTTGGAGTTAAATCCAGCATTACCACTGGAACCCACAGTATATCGAACAATAAACAAACTTGAATGGTTATATCCTACTCTCCACTGGATGTAGGGATCTGAACTCATTCTAAAAAGGTATTGTGGGCAAAAATTGGGCAATTGGATCAAGAGTTGTCTATTTGAAGTTTATGTGTCATTTGGAGCTAAATCCCACATTATCCTGCATCCCCCTGTAGATCAACCACTAAACAAACTAAAATGGGTAAAAATTGTTGTACATTATGTAGGGCTCTGATCTCATTTTGAAAAGGTGTTGTTTGCAAAAATCAAACAACCGGATCAAAGTTATGGATATTTGAAGTTTAGGTGTCAATTGGAGGAAAATCCCTCATTTCCAATGCAATCCACTATCCGACGACCACTAAATGAACTTGATGGAGTAAATCCTATTCTCCATAGGATGTGTGGCTCTGACCTCATTCTAAAAGGTGTTTTGGGCAAAATCCAGACAACGGGATCAAAAGTTATAGCTGTTTGAAGTTTAGGTGTCAGTAGGAGCTAAATCCCACATTACCACTACAACTCAATGTATATCGACCACTAAATGAACAAGATTGGGTAAAACTTGATGTCAAATTGAATGTAGGGCTCAGATCTCATTTCGAGGAGGTTTTGTGTGCAAAAATCAGACAACCTAATCAAAAGTTATGGATGTTTCAAGTTTAGGTGTCATTTGAAGCTATATTTCGCATTACCAGTGCAACCCGCTATATATCGACAACTAAATGAACTGCAATGGGTAAAACTTGTGCTTCAATGAATGTAGTGCTCTAAGCTCATTCCTAAAAGATGTTATGGGGGTAATATCAGACAACTGGATCAAAACTTTATGCTGTATAAAGTTTGAGTGTCTTTTGTAGCTAAATCTCTCACTTTCACTACAAACCGCATTTAAAATTCTTTCATTTTGGAAATTTATGTGTCATTTGGAGCTAAATCTCGCATTACTAGTACAACACACTATATATCGACCTCTAAACGTGCTTGAATGTGTTAAAATTGTTCTCTATTGGATTTAGTGCTCTGATCTCATTCCGAAAAGGTAATGTGGGCGAAAATCGGACAACCGGATCAAAAGTTATGGATGTTTGAAGTTTAGGTCTCCTTTCGAGCTAAATACCTTATTACCAACCAACTGTATATTGACCACTAAACAAACTGGAATGGGTACAACTTGTTTTCCATTGGATGTAGGGCTCCAAGCTCATTCCAAAAAGGTGTTGTGCGCAAAAATCAGACAACCAGATCAAAAGTTATGGCTGTTACAGTTTATGTGTCAAGAAGAGCTAAATCCCTCATTACCATTACAAGCCACTGTATATTGACCACTAAAATGAGCTGGAATGGTTTAAAATTGTGCTCCATTGGATGTATGCCTCTGAGCATAGTCTAAAAAGGTGTTGTGGGCAAAAATCAAACATACAAATCAAATGTTATGGATGTTAGAAGTTTAGGTGTAATTTGGAGCAAAATTTTTCATTACCGCTACAACCAGCAATATATAGACAACTAAATGAACTGGAGTGGGTAAAACTTGTGCTCTAATGAATGTAGTGCTCCGAGCTCATTACGAAAAGGTGTTGTGGGGTAAAATAAGACAACCGCATCAAAAGTTGTTACTGTTTTAAGTTTGAGTGTAATTTACAGCAAAATCTCTCATTTTCACTACAACCCGCATTAATAATTCTGTCATTTTGTAGTGTATGTGTCATTTGGAGATAAATCTCGTATTACCTCATAACTAACTGTATATCGACCTCTAAACAAGCTGGAATGGGTTTAAATTGTTCTCCACTGGATTTAGGGCTCCGATCTCATTCCGAACAGGTATTGTGGGCGAAAATCGGACAACCGGAAAGGTGTTGCCTTATTCTCGAATGGGTAAATCTTATTCTCTGTTGGATGGATAATACGACCTCTTTCTGAAAAAGTGTTGTTGGCAAAAATCGAACAATCAGATCAAAAGTTATGGCTGCTTGAAGTTTATGTGTAATTTGGAGTTAAATCTCGCATTACCATTGGAACCCACTGTATATCGAACAATAAACAAACTTGAATGGTTATATCCTACTCTCCATTGGATGTAGGGCTCTGAACTCATTCTAAAAAGGTATTGTGGGCAAAAATTGGGCAATTGGATCAAGAGTTGTCTGTTTGAAGTTTATGTGTCATTTGGAGCTAAATCCCACATTATCACTGCATCCCACTGTAGATCAACCACTAAACAAACTGGAATGGGTACAACTTGTTGTCCATTGTATGCAGGGCTCTGATCTCTTTCCGAAAAGGTGTTGTTTGCAAAAATCAGACAACCAAATCAAAATTATGGATATTTGAAGTTTAGGTGTCAATTGGAGGAAAATGCCTCATTTCCACTGCAATCCACTATCCGCCGACCACTAAATGAACTCGATCGAGTAAATCCTATTCTCCGTAGGATGTGTGGCTCTGAGCTCATTCCGAAAAGGTGTTATGGGCAAAATCCAGACCACGGGATCAAAAGTTACAGTTGTATGAAGTTTAGGTGTCAGTAGGAGCTAAATCCCACATTACCACTGCAACTCAATGTATATCGACAACTAAATGAACTAAATTGGGTAAAACTTGATGTCCATTGAATGTAGGGCTCAAATATCATCTCGAAGAGGTTTAGGGGGAAAAATCAGACAACCTGATCAAAAGTTATGGATGTTTCAAGTTTAGGTGGCATTTGAAGCTAAATTTCGCATTACCAGTGCAACCCGCTATAGATCGACAACTAAATGAACTGCAATGGGTAAAACTTGTAATTCAATGAATGTAGTGCTCCGAGCTCATTCCTAAAAGTTGTTATGGGGGTAAAATCAGACAACCAGATCAAAAGTTATTGATGTATAAAGTTTGAGTGTCATTTGTAGCTAAATCTCTCACTTTCACTACAAACCGCATTTAAAATTCTTTCATTTTGGAAATTTATGTGTCATTTGGAGCTAAATCTCGCATTACCAGTACAACCCACTGTATATCGACCTCTAAATGAGATTGAATGTGTTAAAATTATTCTCCATTGGATTTAGGGCTCCGATCTCATTCCGAAAAGGTATTGTGGGAGAAAATCAGACAACCAGATCAAAAGTTACGGATGTTTGAAGTTTAGGTCTCCTTTCGAGCTAAATACCTTATTAACAACCAACTGTATTTTGACCACTAAACAAACTGGAATGGGTAAAACTTGTTTTCCATTGGATGTAGGGCTCCAAGTTCATTCCAAAATAGTATTGTGCGCAAAAATTGGACAACCAGATCAAAAGTTATGACTGTTATAGTTTGTGTCAAGAGGTGCTAAATCCCTCATTACCATTGCAAACCGCTGTATATTGACCACTAAAATGAGTTGGAATGGTTTAAAATTGTGCTCCATTGGATGTATGCCTCCGAGCAAATTCCGAAAAGGTGTTGTGGGCAAAAATCACACATAAAAATCAAAGGTTATGGTGCTAGAAGTTTAGGTGTAATTTGGAGCTAAATTTCGCATTACCGTTACAACCAGCAATATATCAACAACTAAATGAACTGGAGTGTGTAAAACTTGTGCTCTAATGAATATAGTGCTCCGAGCTCATTACGAAAAGGTGTTGTGGTGTAAAATAAGACAACCATATCAAAAGTTGTTGCTGTTTTAAGTTTGAGTGTAATTTACAGCTAAATCTCTCATTTTCACTACAACCCGCATTAAAAATTCTGCCATTTTGAAGTCTATGCATCATTTGGAGATAAATCGTATTACCACCATAACTCACTGTATATCGACCTCTGAACAAGCTGGAATGGGTTTAAATTGTTCTCAACTGGATTTAGGGCTCCGATCTCATTCCGAAAAGGTATTGTGGGCGAAAATCGGACAACCGGAAAGGTGTTGCCTTATTCTCGAATAGGTAAATCTTATTCTCTATTGGATGGAGAATACGAGCTATTTCCGAAAAAGTGTTGTTGGCAAAAATCGAACAATCAGATCAAAAGTTATGTCTGCTTGAAGTTTGTGTAATTTGGAGTTAAATCCCGCATTACCACTGGAACCCACTGTATATCGAACAATAAACAAACTTGAATGGTTATATCCTACTCTCCATTGGATGTAGGGCTCTGAACTCATTCTAAAAAGGTATTATGGGCAAAAATTGGGCAACTGGATCAAGAGTTGTGTGTTTGAAGTTTATGTGTCATTTGGAGCTAAATCCCACATTATCACTGCATCCCACTATAGATCAACCACTAAACAAAATGGAATGGGTAAAACTTGTTGTCCATTGTATGTAGGGCTCTGATCTCATTCCGAAAAGGTGTTGTTTGCAAAAATCAGACAACCGGATCAAAGTTACGAATATTTGAAGTTTAGGTGTCAATTGGAGTAAAATCCCTCATTTCCACTATAACCCACTATCCGTCGACCACTAAATGAACTCGATCGAGTAAATCCTATTCTGCATAGGATGTGTGGCTCTGAGCTCATTCCGAAAAGGTATTTTGGCAAAATCCAGACAACGGGATCAAAAGTTATAGCTGTTTGAAGTTTAGGTGTCAGTAGAAGCTAAATCCCACATTACCACTGCAACTCAATGTATATCGACCACTAAATGAACTAGATTGGGTAAAACTTGATGTCCATTGAATGTAGGGCTTAGATCTCATTTCGAAGAGGTTTTGTGGGCAAAAATCAGACAGCCTGATCAAAAGTTATGGATGTTTCAAGTTTAGGTGGCATTTGAAGCTAAATTTCGCATTACCAGTGCAACCCGCTATATATCGACAACTAAATGAACTGCAATGGGTAAAACTTATGCTTCAATGAATGTAGTGCTCCGAGCTCATTCTTAAAAGATGTTATGGGGGTAAAATCAGACAACCGGATCAAAAGTTATTGCTGTATAAAGTTTGAGTGTCATTTGTAGCTAAATCTCTCACTTTCACTACAAACGGCATTTAAAATTCCTTCATTTTGGAAATTTATGTGTCATTTGGAGCTAAATCTCGCAATAACAGTACAACCCACTGTATATCGACCTCTAAACGAGCTTGAATGTGTTAAAATTGTTCTCCATTGGATTTAGGGCTCCGATCTCATTCCGAAAAGGTATTGTGGGCGAAAATCGGACAACCGGATCAATAGTTACGGATCTTTAAAGTTTAGGTCTCCTTTCGAGCTAAATACCTTATTACCAACCAACTATATTTTGACCACTAAACAAACTGGAATGGGTAAAACTTGTTTTCCATTGGATGTAGGGCTCCAAGCCCATTCCAAAAAGGTATTGTGCTCAAAAATCAGACAACCAGATCAAAAGTTATGGCTGTTATAGTTTATGTGTCAAGAGGAGCTAAATCCCTCATTACCATTGCAAACCGATGTATATTGACCACTAAAATGAGTTGGAATGGTTTAAAATTGTGCTACATTGGATGAATGCCTCCGAGCAAATTCCGAAAAGGTGTTGTGGGCAAAAATCACACATGCAAATCAAAAGTTATGGCTGCTAGAAGTTTAGGTGTAATTTGGAGCTAAATTTCGCATTACCGCTACAACCAGCAATATATCGACAACTAAATGAACTGGAGTGTGTAAAACTTGTGCTCTAATGAATATAGTGCTCCGAGCTCATTACGAAAAGGTGTTGTGGTGTAAAATAAGACAACCGCATCAAAAGTTGTTGCTGTTTTAAGTTTGAGTGTAATTTACAGCTAAATCTCTCATTTTCACTACAACCCGCATTAAAAATTCTGCCATTTTGAAGTGTATATGTTATTTGGAGATAAATATCGTATTACCACCATAACTCACTATATATCGACCTCTGAACAAGCTGGAATGGGTTTAAATTGTTCTCAACTGGATTTAGGGCTCCGATCTCATTCCGAAAAGGTATTGTGGGCGAAAATTAGACAACCGGAAAGGTATTGCCTTATTCTCGAATGGGTAAATCTTATTCTCTGTTGGATGGAGAATACGAGCTCTTTCCAAAAAAGTGTTGTTGGCAAAAATCAAACAATCAGATCAAAAGTTATGGCTGCTTGAAGTTTATGTGTAATTTGGAGTTAAATCCCGCATTACCACTGGAACCCACTGTATATCGAACAATAAACAAACTTGAATGGTTATATCCTACTCTGCATTGGATGTAGGGCTCTGAACTCATTCTAAAAGGGTATTGTGGGCAAAAATTGGGCAACTGGATCAAGAGTTGTCTGTTTGAAGTTTATGTGTCATTTGGAGCTAAATCCCACATTATCACTGCATCCCACTATAGATCAATCAGTAAACAAAAATGGAATGGGTAAAACTTGTTGTCCCTTGTATGTAGGGCTCTGATCTCATTCTGAAAAGGTGTTGTTTGCAAAAATCAGACAACCGGATCAAAGTTACGGATATTTGAAGTTTAGGTGTCAATTGGAGGAAAATCCCTCATTTCCAATGTAACCCACTATCCGTCGACCACTAAATGAACTCGATCGAGTAAATCCTATTCTCCATAGGATGTGTGGCTCTGAGCTCATTCCGAAAAGGTGTTTTGGGCAAAATCTAGACAACGGGATCAAAAGTTATAGCTGTTTGAAGTTTAGGTGTCAGCAGGAGCTAAATCCCACATTACCACTAAAACTCAATGTATATCAACCACTAAATGAAATAGATTGGGTAAAACTTTCTCTCCATTGAATGTAGAGCTTATATCTCGTTTCGAAGAGGTTTTGTGGGCAAAAATCATAAAACCTGATCAAAAGTTATGGATGTTTTAAGTTTAGATATCATTTGAAGCTAAATTTCGCAATACCGGTGCAACCCGCTATATATCGATAACTAAATGAACTGCAATGGGTAAAACTGGTGCTTCAATGAATGTAGGGCTCCGAGCTCATTCCTAAAAGATGCTATGAGGGTAAAATCAGAAAACCATATCAAAAGTTATTGTTGTATAAAGTTTGAGTGTCATTTCTAGCTAAATCTCTCACTTTCACTACAAACCGCATTTAAAATTCTTTCATTTTGGAAATTTATGTTTCATTTGGAGCTAAATCTCACATTACCAGTACAACGCACTGTATATCGACCTCTAAACGAGCTTGAATGTGTTAAAATTGTTCTCCATTGGATTTAGGGCTCCAATCTCATTTCGAAAAGGTATTGTGGGCGAAAATCGAACAACCGGATCAAAAGTTACGGATGTTTAAAGTTTAGGTATCCTTTCGAGCTAAATACCTTATTACCAACCAACTGTATTTTGACCACTAAACAAACTGGAATGGGTAAAACTTATTTTCCATTGGATGTAGGGCTCCAAGCTCATTCCAAAATGGTATTGTGCGAAAAAATCAGACAACCAGATCAAAAGTTATGGCTGTTATAGTTTCTGTGTCAAGAGGAGCTAAATCCCTCATTACCATTGCAAACCGCTATATATTGACCACTAAAATGAGTTGGAATGGTTTAAAATTGTGCTCCATTGGATGTATGCCTCCGAGCAAATTCCGAAAAGGTGTTGTGGGCAAAAATCACACATTTTCACTGCATCCCACTATAGATCAACCACTAAACAAAATGAAATGGGTAAAACTTGTTGTCCATTGTATGTAGGGCTCTGATCTCATTCCGAAAAGGTGTTGTTTGCAAAAATCAGACAACCGGATCAAAGTTACGAATATTTGAAGTTTAGGTGTCAATCGGAGGAAAATCCCTCATTTCCACTATAACCCACTAAATGAACTCGATCGAGTAAATCCTATTCTCCATAGGATGTGTGGCTCTGAGCTCATTCCGAAAAGGTGTTTTGGCAAAATTCAGACAACGGGATCAAAAGTTATAGCTGTTTGAAGTTTAGTTGTCAGTAGGAGCTAAATCCCAAATTACCACTGCAACTCAATGTATATCGACCACTAAATGAACTAGATTAGGTAAAACTTTTTGTCCATTGAATGTAGGGCTCAGATCTCATTTCGAAGAGGTTTTGTGGGAAAAAATCAGACAACCTGATCAAAAGTTATGGATGTTTCAAGTTTAGGTGGCATTTGAAGCTAAATTTCGCATTACCAGTGCAACCCGCTATATATCGACAACTAAATGAACTGCAATGGGTAAAACTTGTGCTTCAATGAATGTAGTGCTCCGCGCTCATTCATAAAAGATGTTATGGGGGTAAAATCAGACAGCCGGATCAAAAGTTATTGTTGTATAAAGTTTGAGTGTCATTTGTAGCTAAATCTCTCACTTTCACTACAAACCGCATTTAAAATTCTTTCATTTTGGAAATTTATGTGTCATTTGGAGCTAGATCTCGCATTAACAGTACAACCCACTGTATATCAACCTCTAAACGAGCTTGAATGTGTTAAAATTGTTCTCCATTGGATTTAGGGCTCCGATCTCATTCCAAAAAGGTATTGTGTGCGAAAATCGGACAACCGGATCAAAAGTTACGGATGTTTGAAGTTTAGGTCTCCTTTCGAGCTAAATAACTTATTACCAACCAACTGTATTTTCACCACTAAACAAACTGCAATGGGTAAAACTTGTTTTCCATTGGATGTAGGGCTCCAAGCTCATTCCAAAAAGGTATTGTGCGCAAAAATCGGACAACCAGATCAAAAGTTATGGCTGTTATAGTTTATGTGTCAAGAGGAGCTAAATCCCTCATTACCATTGCAAACCACTGTATATTGACCACTAAAATGAGTTGGAATAGTTTAAAATTGTGCTACATTGGATGTATGCCTCCGAGCAAATTCCGAAAAGGTGTTGTGGGCAAAAATCACACATACAAATCAAAAGCTATGGCTGCTAGAAGTTTAGGTGTAATTTGGAGCTAAATTTCGCATTACCGCTACAACCAGCAATATATCGACAACTAAATGAACTGGAGTGTGTAAAACTTGTGCTCTAATGAATATAGTGCTCCGAGCACATTACGAAAAGGTGTTGTGGTGTAAAATAAGACAACCGCATCAGAAGTTGATGTTGTTTTAAGTTTGAGTGTAATTTACAGCTAAATCTTTCATTTTCACTACAACCCGCATTAAAAATTCTGCCATTTTGAAGTGTATGCGTCATTTGGAGATAAATATCGTATTACCACCATAATTCACGCTCACCGCACCAGAATGTTGAAACCAATTTCCCGGTTTCAGCGTTCGAAAGGCGGTTGCAACTAACCCTTACTTGACCTAAGCCTAGACCCTTGACCGGTTACTAGGAACAAGGAGAACTTGCCCTTGAAGAACACTTGAATCTAGAAATGAACCCCTTAAGCTTCAGCGAGGAGGTCCCACCACATACCCGAAAGATCTTAGAGCGCTTCCCCACCCAAGCCAATGCTGAGCCTGGGCACCTTGGAGGGCACTGAGAACCACCTCACTGTCAGCTGAAGGATGACAAGGGAGGGGGGTGCTTGCTCACAAGACACACGCGAGGGAGGGGGGTAGAGACCAACCCTTCCCAAGGTGCCCATGGGGGTCTATTTATAGACTTCCCAAAAAATGGACTGCGGATAGCAAAAATCCTGCTATCCGCAGTCCAACCATGATCGCCATTGATCACGCATGCGAGGGGGGTCGAGTGGGACTCGAGGTGCCCACTCCCCCCCCTCGCGGGAGGTCATACCGATCTCCCCACCTATGCCGGGCGAGTGGGAGGCCTCTCCCATTCTCCCAAAGGGGCGGCGAGTGGGAGGTCTCCTCCCACTCGGTCGGCGAGTGGGAGGCCCCCTCCCACTCGGCCGGCGAGTGGGTGGGCCTCTCCCACTCGCTCGGTGAGTGGGAGAGCTGCTCCCACTCGTCCGGCGAGTGGGAGAACTACTCCCACTCGCCCGGCGAGTAGGAGGCCTCTCCCACTCGCTCGGCGAGTGGGAGAGCAGCTCCCACTCGCCCGGCGAGTGGGAGAGCTGCTCCCACTCGCTCGGTGAGTGGGAGCACTCCTCCTACTCCCCTCGCAAAGGGGCCTGAGTGGGAGGATTTCTCCTACCCACCCAAGGGAGCCGGGGTAACGGGTGCTTCCTCCGTCTCTCCCGTGGCCTCTTCTTGCCTTGATTGTTTTCGACCGCCTTTGCGCGGTCGTTTTGCCTATCTCGGCCACTTTCGCTGTCTCGGCTTCTCCCGGGTTGGGTCACACCGTCTCGGGAAATATGAGGGTTGTACACAATCCCCGCTCTTTGCGAGCTTGTTCCAAGCTCGGAAAGAAAGTCCAACCCACCTATTTGACGAGTAGGTGGGACCTCAGGGGAATCCACGAAAAGATCTGCCAACGGGACATCCCTGCCGAGCTTTTCGGTTGATCCTGACTTGAGACGGAAGGTGAACCTTTCTCCACTAAAGAACCCTCCTATGGGCCGAGCCCAACAGGAGGTGGAGAAAGCTCAACATCTTGGGTCGGATTTACCTCGACCTGGGATGGAGGAGAAACTCAGCACCTCTAGTCGAGCCGAGCTCGACCTGAGGTGGGAGGAAAACCATTCTCCACTTAAGAACCCTCCTATGGGCCGAGCCCAACTGGAGGTGGAGAAAGCTCAACACCTTGGGTCGGATTAACCTCAACCTGAGGAGGAGGAGAAACTCAGCACCTCTAGTTGGGCCGAGCTCGACCTGAGGTGGGAGGAAAACCTTTCTCCACTTAAGAACCCTCCTATGGGCCGAGCCCAACTGGAGGTGGAGAAAGCTCAACACCTTGGGTCGGATTAACCTCGACCTGAGGTGGAGGAGAAACTCAGCACCTCTAGTCGAGCTGAGCTCGACCTGAGGTGGGAGGAAAATAATTCTCCACTTAAGAACCCTCATATGGGCCGAGCCCAACTGGAGGTGGAGAAAGCTCAATACCTTGGGTCGGATTAACCTCGACCTGAGGTGGAGGAGAAACTCAGCACCTTTAGTCGAGCTGAGCTCGACCTGAGGTGGAGGAAAACCTTTCTCCACTTAAGAACCCTCCTATGGGCCGAGCCCAACTGGAGGTGGAGAAAGCTTAACACCTTGGGTCGGATTAACCTCGACCTGAGGTGGAGGAGAAACTCAGCACCTCTATTCGAGCCGAGCTCGACCTGAGGTGGGAGGAAAACCTTTCTCCACTTAAGAACCCTCCTATGGGCCGAGCCCAACTGGAGGTGGAGAAAGCTCAACACCTTGGGTCGGATTAACCTCGACCTGAGGTGGAGGAGAAACTCAGCACCTCTAGTCGAGCCGAGCTCGACATGAGGTGGGAGGAAAATCTTTCTCCACTTAAGAACCCTCCTATGGGCTGAGCCCAACTGGAGGTGGAGAAAGCTCAACACCTTGGGTCGGATTAACCTCGACCTGAGGTGGAGGAGAAACTCAGCACCTCTAGTCAAGCCGAGCTCGACCTGAGGTGGGAGGAAAATATTTCTCCACTTAAGAACCCTCCTATGGGCCGAGCCCAACTGGAAGTGGAGAAAGCTCAACACCTTGGGTCGGATTAACCTCGACCTGAGGTGGAGGAGAAACTCAGCACCTTTAGTCGAGCCGAGCTCGACCTGAGGTGGGAGGAAAACCTTTCTCCACTTAAGAACCCTCCTATGGGCCGAGCCCAACTGGAGGTGGAGAAAGCTCAACACCTTGGGTCGGATTAACCTCGACCTGAGGTGGAGGAGAAACTCAGCACCTCTAGTCGAGCCGAGCTCGACCTGAGGTGGGAGGAAAACCATTCTCCACTTAAGAACCCTCCTATGGGCCGAGCCCAACTGGAGGTGGAGAAAGCTCAACACCTTGGGTCGGATTAACCTCGACCTGAGGTGGAGGAGATACTCAGCACCTTTAGTCAAGCTGAGCTCGACCTGAGGTGGGAGGAAAATCTTTCTCCACTTAAGAACCCTCCTATGGGCCGAGCCCAACTGGAGGTGGAGAAAGCTCAACACCTTGGGTCTGATTAACCTCGACCTGAGGTGGAGGAGAAACTCAGCACCTTTAGTAGAGCCGAGCTCGACCTGAGGTGGGAGGAAAACCTTTCTCCACTTAAGAACCCTCCTATGGGCCGAGCCCAACTGGAGGTGGAGAAAGCTCAACACCTTCCTAATCTAACTGGAGGTGGTAGTACCCATCCAGGTCCTGAGAGTCTTAACTCAACCCTGGTGGAGGGACTCAACGCACTCCTGATCTGACTGGAGGTGGTAGTACCCATCCAGATCCTGGGAGTCTTAGCTCAACCGGGGTGGAGGGACTCAACGCACTCCTGATCTAACTGGAGGTGGTAGTACCCATCCAGGTCCTGGGAGTCTTAGCTCAACTGGGGTGGAGGGACTCAATGCACTCCTGATCTAACTGGAGGTGGTAGTACCCATCCAGGTCCTGGGAGTCATAGCTCAACCGGGGTGGAGGGACTCAACGCACTCCTGATCTAACTGGAGGTGGTAGTGCCCATCCAGGTCCTGGGAGTCTTAGCTTAACCGAGGTGGAGGGACTCAACGCACTCCTGATCTAACTAGAAGTGGTAATGCCCATCCAGGTCTTGGGAGTCTTAGCTCAACCGGGGTGGAGGGACTCAACGCACTCCTAGTCCCTTTACCGATTGGAGGTGGAAGTACCCATCCGCGTCCTTGGTGCTTACCTTCACCTGGAGGCAGAGGAGCTCAACGCCTTCCCAATCGGTTGTTGGACCGCGAGTCGACCTGATGAGTCCCCCATCTACCGGCATGACTGAGCCCGGCGGGGGATCTCCAGTCAGGGATCTTAGATCGGGGTATTACCCCAGAACCCTTTTTCATTCCTAGTTCGCCTATTACAACTTCACTACCCTACGCCCTTGCAAGGCACTTTATTACACCTCGCCCTTCTTGGGCACTTCACTTACATCTCGCCCTTCCTGGGCACTTCACTTACATCTCGCCCTTCCTGGGCACTTCACTTACATCTCGCCCTTCCTGGGCACCTCACTTGGCCGCACGCTCCTTGGTCATCTTCTTTGCCACTTCTTCTGTCTCCGCAACTCCTTCTTGGCCCTTCCAGGTGAAGTTACTCCCCCCTGGTTGGACGGGGGCGTTCTCATTGTCTCCCTGTAGGTGGTGTCGAGCATTCGCCGCGAGTGAAGGATGCGACCTGCAGGAGCTCCAGGATCCCTTTGCTGAACTCATCGACGTCACCCTTCTTTACATACTCGCATGCCGGAGGCGAGTCTCCCAACTCGTCGCTTCCAGCCATGAGACATGGCTCAGAGCTTTCTGAACTAGTCGCTTCCACGCTCACCGCACCAGAATGTTGAAACCAGTTTCCCGGTTTCAGCGTTCGAAAGGGGGTTGCAACTAACCCTTACTTGACCTAAGCCTAGACCCTTGACCGGTTACTAGGAACTAGGAGAACTTGCCCTTGAAGAACACTTGAATCTAGAAACGAACCCCTTAAGCTTCAGCGAGGAGGTCCCACCACATACCCGGAAGATCTTAGAGCGCTTCCCCTCTGAGCCTGGGCACCTTGGAGGGCACTTAGAACCACCTCACTGTCAGCTGAAGGATGACAAGGGAGGGGGGTGCTTGCTCACAAGACACACGCGAGGGAGGGGGGTAGAGACCAACCCTTCCCAAGGTGCCCATGGGGGTCTATTTATAGACTTCCCAAAAAATGGACTGCGGATAGCAAAAATCCTGCTATCCGCAGTCCAACCATGACCGCCATTGATCACGCATGCGAGGGGGGGCGAGTGGGACTCGAGGTGCCCACTCCCCCCCTCGCGGGAGGTCATACCGATCTCCCCACCTATGCCGGGCGAGTGGGAGGCCTCTCCCACTCGCCCACGGGGGCGGCGAGTGGGAGGTCTCCTCCCACTCGGCCGGCGAGTGGGAGGCCCCCTCCCACTCGGCCGGCGAGTGGGAGGCCCCCTCCCACTCGGCCGGCGAGTGGGAGGCCCCCTCCCACTCGGCCGGCGAGTGGGAGGGCCTCTCCCACTCGATCGGCGAGTGGGAGAGCTGCTCCCACTCATCCGGCGAGTGGGAGAGCTGCTCCCACTCGTCCGGCGAGTGGGAGAGCTGCTCCCACTCGCCCGGCGAGTAGGAGGCCTCTCCCACTCGTTCGGTGAGTGGGAGCACTCCTCCCACTCACCTCGCAAAGGGGCCTGAGTGGGAGGATTTCTCCTACCCACCCAAGGGAGCCGGGGTAACGGGTGCTTCCTCCGTCTCTCCCGTGGCCTCTTCTTGCCTTGATTGGTTTCGACCGCCTTTGCGCGGTCGTTTTGCCTATCTCGGCCACTTTCGCTGTCTCGGCTTCGCCCGGGTCGGGTCACACCGACTCGAGAAATATGAGGGTTGTACAATATCGACCTCTGAACAAGCTGGAATGGGTTTAAATTGTTCTCAGCTGGATTTCGGGCTCCGATCTCATTCCGAAAAGGTATTGTGGGCGAAAATCGGATAACCGGAAAGGTGTTGCCTTATTCTCAAATGGGTAAATCTTATTCTCTGTTGGATGGAGAATACGAGCTCTTTCCGAAAAAGTGTTGTTGGCAAAAATCGAATAATCAGATCAAAAGTTATGGCTGCTTGAAGTTTATGTGTAATTTGGAGTTAAATCCCGCATTACCACTGGAACCCACTGTATATCAAACAATAAACAAACTTGAATGGTTATATCCTACTCTCCATTGGATGTAGGGCTCTGAACTCATTCTAAAAAGGTATTGTGGGCAAAAATTGGGTAACTGGATCAAGAGTTGTCAGTTTGAAGTTTATGTGTCATTTGGAGCTAAATCCCACATTATCACTGCATCCCACTATAGATCAACCACTAAACAAAATGAAATGGGTTAAACTTTTTGTCCATTGTATGTAGGGCTCTGATCTCATTCCGAAAAGGTGTTGTTTGCAAAAATCAGACAACCGGATCAAAGTTACGGATATTTGAAGTTTAGATGTCAATTGGAGGAAAATCCCTCATTTCCACTGTAACCCACTATCCGTCGACCACTAAATGAACTCGATCGAGTAAATACTATTCTCCATAGGATGTGTGGCTCTGAGCTCATTCCAAAAAGGTGTTTTGGGCAAAATCCAGACAACGGGATCAAAAGTTATAGTTGTTTGAAGTTTAGGTGTCAGCAGGAGCTAAATCCCACATTACCACTAAATCTCAATGTATATCAACCACTAAATGAAATAGATTGGGTAAAACTTGCTCTCCATTGAATGTAGAGCTCATATCTCATTTCGAAGAGGTTTTGTGGGCAAAATCAGACAACCAAAAGTTATGGATGTTTTAAGTTTAGGTGTCATTTGAAGCTAAATTTCACAATACCGGTGTAACCCGCTATATATCAACAACTAAATGAACTGCAATGGGTAAAACTGGTGCTTCAATGAATGTAGGGCTCCGAGCTCATTCCTAAAAGATGCTATGAGGGTAAAATTAGACAACCATATCAAAAGTTGTTGTTGTATAAAGTTTGAGTGTCATTTGTAGCTAAATCACTCACTTTCACTACAAACCACATTTAAAATTCTTTCATTTTGGAAATTTATGTGTCATTTGTAGCTAAATCTCGCATTACCAGTACAACTCACTGTATATCGACCTCTAAACGAGCTTGAACGTGTTAAAATTGTTCTCCATTGGATTTAGGGCTCCGATCTCATTCCGAAAAGGTATTGTGGGCGAAAATCGGACAAGCAGATCAAAAGTTACGGATGTTTGAAGTTTAGGTCTCCTTTTGACCTAAATACCTTATTACCAACCAACTGTATATTGACCACTAAACAAACTGGAATGGGTAATACTTATTTTCCATTGGATGTAGGGCTCCGAGCTCATTCCAAAAAGGTGTTGTGCGCAAAAATCGGACAACCAGATCAAAAGTTATGGCTGTTACAGTTTGTGTCAAGAGGAGCTAAATCCCTCATTACCATTGCAAACCACTGTATATTGACCACTAAAATGAGCTGGAATGGTTTAAAATTGTGCTCCATTGGATGTATGTCTCCGAGCATATTCTGAAAAGGTGTTGTGGGCAAAAATCAACGTACAAATCAAAAGTTATGGCTATTAGAAGTTTAGGTGTAATTTGGAGCTAAATTTCGCATTACCGCTACAACCAGCAATATATCGACAACTAAATGAACTGGAGTGGGTAAAACTTGTGCTCTAATGAATGTAGTGCTCTGAGCTCATTACGAAAAGGTGTTGTGGGGTAAAATAAGACAATCGCATCAAAAGTTGTTGCTGTTTTAAGTTTTGAAGTGTGTGTGTCATTTGAAGTGAGTGTGTCATTTGGAGATACATCTCGTATTACCACCATAACTCACTGTATATAGACCTCTGAACAAGCTGGAATAGGTTTAAATTGTTCTCCACTGGATTTAGGGCTCCGATCTCATTCTGAAAAGGTATTGTGGGCGTAATTTGGACAACCGGAAAGGTGTTGCCTTATTCTCGAATGGGTAAATCTTATTCTCTGTTGGATGGAGAATACGAGCTCTTCCCAAAAAAGTGTTGTTGGCAAAAATCGAACAATCAGATCAAACGTTATAGCTGCTTGAAGTTTATGTGTAATTTGGAGTTAAATCCCGCATTACCACTGGAACCCACTATATATCAAATAATAAACAAACTTGAATGGTTATATCCTACTCTCCATTGGATGTAGGGCTCTAAACTCATTCTAAAAAGTTATTGTGGGCAAAAATTGGGCAATTGTATCAAGAGTTGTCTGTTTGTAGTTTATGTGTTATTTGGGGCTAAATCCCACATTATCACTGCATCCCACTGTAGATCAACCACTAAACAAACTGGAATGGGTAAAACTTGTTGTCCATTGTATGTAGGGCTTTGATCTCATTCCGAAAAGGTGTTGTTTGCAACAATCAGACAATCGGATCAAAGTTATGGATATTTGAAGTTTAGGTGTCAATTGGAGAAAAATCCCTCATTTCCACTGCAATCCACTATCCGTCGACCACTAAATGAACTCGATCGAGTAAATCCTATTCTACATAGGATGTGTGGCTCTGAGCTCATTCCGAAAAGGTGTTTTGGGCAAAATCCAGACAACGAGATCAAAAGTTATAGCTGTTTGAAGTTTAGGTGTCAGTAGGAGCTAAATCCCACATTACCACTGCAACTCAATGTATATCGACCACTAAATGAACTAGATTGGGTAAAACTTGATGTCCGTTGAATGTAGGGCTCAGATCTCATTTCGAAGAGGTTTTGTGGGCAAAAATCAAACAACCTGATCAAAAGTTATGGATGTTTCAAGTTTAGGTGGCATTTGAAGCTAAATTTCGCATTACCAGTGCAACCCGCTATATGTCGACAACTAAATGAACTGCAATGGGTAAAACTTGTGCTTCAATGAATGTAGTGCTCCGAGCTCATTCCTAAAAGATGTTATGGGGCTAAAATCAGACAACCGGATCAAAAGTTATTGCTGTATAAAGTTTGAGTGTCATATGTAGCTAAATCTCTCACTTTCACTACAAACCGCATTTAAAATTCTTTCCTTTTAGAAATTTGTGTCATTTGTAGCTAAATCTCGCATTACCAATACAACTCCCTGTATATCCACCTCTAAACGAGCTTGAACGTGTTAAAATTGTTCTCCATTGGATTTAGGGCTCCGATCTCATTCCGAAAAGGTATTGTGGGCGAAAATCGGACAAGCGGATCAAAAGTTACGGATGTTTGAAGTTTAGGTCTCCTTTCGAGCTAAATACCTTATTACCAACCAACTGTTTATTGACCACTAAACAAACTGGAATGGGTAAAACTTGTTTTCCATTGGATGTAATGCTCCGAGCTCATTCCAAAAAGGTGTTGTGCGCAAAAATCGGACAACCAGATAAAAAGTTATGGCTGTTACAGTTTATGTGTCAAGAGAAGCTAAATCACTCATTACCATTGCAAACCGCTGTATATTGACCACTAAAATGAGCTGGAATGGTTTTAAATTGTGCTCCATTGGATGTATGCCTCCGAGCATATTTCGAAAAGGTGTTGTGGGCAAAAATCAAACATACAAATCAAAAGTTATGGCTGTTAGAAGTTTAGGTGTAATTTGGATCTAAATTTCGCATTACCGCTACAACCAGCAATATATCGACAACTAAATGAACTGGAGTGGGTAAAACTTGTGCTCTAATGAATGTAGTGCTCCGAGCTCATTACGAAAAGGTGTTGTGGGGGTAAAATAAGAAAACCGCATCAAAAGTTGTTGCTGTTTTAAGTTTGAGTGTAATTTATAGCTAAATCTCTCATTTTCACTACAACCCACATTAAAAATTCTGTCATTTTGAAGTGAGTGTGTCATTTGGAGATAAATCTTGTATTACCACCATAACTCACTGTATATCGACCTCTGAACAAAGCTGGAATGGGTTTAAATTGTTCTCCACTGGATTTAGGGCTCCGATCTCATTCTGAAAAGGTATTGTGGGCGTAAATTGGACAAACGGAAAGGTGTTGCCTTATTCTCGAATGGGTAAATCTTATTCTCTGTTGGATGGAGAATACAAGCTCTTTTCAAAAAAGTTTTGTTGGCAAAAATTGAACAATCAGATCAAACGTTATGGCTGCTTGAAGTTTATGTGTAATTTGGTGTTAAATCCCGCATTACCACTAGACCCCACTGTATATCAAATAATAAACAAACTTGAATGGTTATATCTTACTCTCCATTGGATGTAGGGCTCTGAACTCAGTGTAAAAAGGTATTGTGGGCAAAAATTGGGCAATTGTATCAAGAGTTGTCTGTTTGAAGTTTTTGTGTTATTTGGAGCTAAATCCCACATTATCACTGCATCCCACTATAGATCAACCACTAAACAAACTGGAATGGGTAAAACTTGTTATCCATTGTATGTAGGGCTCTGATCTCATTCTGAAAAGGTGTTGTTTGCAAAAATCAGACAACCGGATCAAAGTTATGGATATTTGAAGTTTAGGTGTCAATTGGAGAAAAATCTCTCATTTCCACTGCAATCCACTATCCGTCGACCACTAAATGAACTCGATCAAGTAAATCCTATTCTCCATAATATGTGTGGCTCTGAGCTCATTCCGAAAAGGTGTTTTGGGAAAAATCCAGACAACGGGATCAAAAGTTATAGCTGTTTGAAGTTTAGGTGTCAGTAGGAGCTAAATCCCACATTACCACTGCAACTCAATGTATATCGACCACTAAATGAACTAGATTGGATAAAACTTGATGTCCATTGAATGTAGGGCTCAGATCTCATTTCGAAGAGGTTTTGTGGGCAAAAATCAGACAATCTGATCAAAAGTTATGGATGTTTCAAGTTTAGGTGGCATTTGAAGCTAAATTTCGCATTACCAGTGCAACCCGCTATATATCGACAACTAAATGAACTGCAATGGTTAAAACTTGTGCTTCAATGAATGTAGTGCTACGAGCTCATTCCTAAAAGATGTTATGGGGGTAAAATCAGACAACCGGATCAAAAGTTATTGCTGTATAAAGTTTGAGTGTCATTTGTAGCTAAATCTCTCACTTTCACTACAAACCGCATTTAAAATTCTTTCATTTTGAAAATTTATGTGTCATTTGGAGCTAAATCTCGCATTACCAGTACAACCCACTGTATATCGACCTCTAAACGAGCTTGAATGTGTTTGTTCTCCATTGGGTTTAGGGCTCCGATCTCATTCCGAAAAGGTATTGTGGGTGAAAATCGGACAACCGGATCAAAAGTTACGGATGTTTGAAGTTTAGGTCTCCTTTCGAGCTAAATACCTTATTACCAACCAACTGCATTTTGACCACTAAACAAACTGGAATGGGTAAAACTTGTTTTCCATTGGATGTAGGGCTCCAAGCTCATTCCAAAAAGGTATTGTGCGCAAAAATTGGACAACCAGATCAAAAATTATGGCTGTTATAGTTTATGTGTCAAGAGGAGCTAAATCCCTCTTTACCATTGCAAACCACTGTATATTGACCACTAAAATGAGTTGGAATGGTTTAAAATTGTGCTACATTGGATGTATGCCTCCGAGCAAATTCCGAAAAGGTGTTGTGGGCAAAAATCACACATACAAATCAAAAGTTATGGCTGCTAGAAGTTTAGGTATAATTTGGAGCTAAATTTCGCATTACCGCTACAACGAGCAATATATCGACAACTAAATGAACTGGAGTGTGTAAAACTTGTGCTCTAACTAATATAGTGCTCCGAGTTCTTTACGAAAAGGTGTTGTGGTGTAAAATAAGACAACCGCATCAAAAGTTGTTGTTGTTTTAAGTTTGAGTGTAATTTACAGCTAAATCTCTCATTTTCACTACAACCCGCATTAAAAATTCTGCCATTTTGAAGTTTATGCATCATTTGGAGATAAATATCGTATTACCACCATAACTCACTGTATATCGACCTCTGAACAAGCTAGAATGGGTTTAAATTGTTCTCAACTGGATTTAGGGCTCCGATCTCATTCCGAAAAGGTATTGTGGGCGAAAATCGAACAACCGGAAAGGTGTTGCCTTATTCTCGAATGGGTAAATCTTATTCTCTGTTGGATGGAGAATACGAGCTCTTTCCGAAAAAGCGTCGTTGGCAAAAATCGAACAATCAGATCAAAAGTTATGGATGCTTGAAGTTTATGTGTAATTTGGAGTTAAATCCCGCATTACCACTGGAACCCACTATATATCAAATAATAAACAAACTTGAATGGTTATATCCTACTCTCCATTGGATGTAGGGCTCTGAACTCATTCTAAAAAGGTATTGTGGGCAAAAATTGGGCAATTGTATCAAGAGTTGTCTGTTTGAAGTTTATGTGTTATTTGGAGCTAAATCCCACAATATCACTGCATCCCATTGTAGATCAACCACTAAACAAACTGGAATGGGTAAAACTTATTGTCCATTGTATGTAGGGCTCTGATCTTATTCCGAAAAGGTGTTGTTTGCAAAAATCAGACAACCAGATCAAAGTTATGGATATTTGAAGTTTAGGTGTCAATTGGAGAAAAATCCCTCATTTCCACTGCAATCCATTATCTGTCGACCACTAAATGAACTCGATTGAGTAAATCCTATTCTCCATAGGATGTGTGGCTCTGAGCTCATTCCGAAAAGGTGTTTTGGGCAAAATCCAGACAACGGGATCAAAAGTTATAGCTGTTTGAAGTTTAGGTGTCAGTAGGAGCTAAATCCCACATTACCACTGCAACTTAATGTATATCGACCACTAAATGAACTAGATTGGGTAAAACTTGATGTCCATTGAATGTAGGGCTCAGATCTCATTTCGAAGAGGTTTTGTGGGCAAAAATCAGACAACCTGATCAAAAGTTATGGATGTTTCAAGTTTAGGTGGCATTTGAAGCTAAATTTCGTATTACCAGTGCAATCCGTGATATATCGACAACTAAATGAACTGCATTGGGTAAAACTTGTGCTTCAATGAATGTAGTGCTCCGAGCTCATTCCTAAAAGATGTTATGGGGGTAAAATCAGACAACCAGATCAAAAGTTATTGCTGTATAAAGTGTTAGTGTCATTTGTAGCTAAATCTCTCACTTTCACTACAAACCGCATTTAAAATTCTTTCATTTTGGAAATTTATGTGTCATTTGTAGCTAAATCTCGCATTACCAGTACAACTCACTGTATATCCACCTCTAAATGAGCTTGAACGTGTTAAATTGTTCTCCATTGGATTTAGGGCTCTGATCTCATTCCGAAAAGGTATTGTGGGCGAAAATCGAACAAGCGGATCAAAAGTTACGGATGTTTGAAGTTTAGGTCTCCTTTCGAGCTAAATACCTTATTACCAACCAACTGTATATTGACCACTAAACAAACTGGAATGGGTAAAACTTGTTTTCCATTGGATGTAGGGCTCCAAACTCATTCCAAAAAGGTGTTGTGCTAAAAAATCGGACAACCAGATCAAAAATTATGGCTGTTACAGTTTATGTGTCAAGAGGAGCTAAATCCCTCATTACCATTGCAAACCGCTGTATATTGACCACTAAAATGAGCTGGAATGGTTTTAAATTGTGCTCCATTGGATGTATACCTCCAAGCATATTCCGAAAAGGTGTTGTGGGCAAAAATCAAACATGCAAATCAAAAGTTATGGCTGTTAGAAGTTTAGGTGTAATTTGGATCTAAATTTTGCTTACCGCTACAACCAGCAATATATCGACAACTAAATGAACTGGAGTGGGTAAAACTTCTGTTCTAATGAATGTAGTGCTCTGAGCTCATTATGAAAAGGTGTTGTGGGGTAAAATAAGACAACCACATCAAAAGTTGTTGCTGTTTTAAGTTTAAGTGTAATTTATAGCTAAATCTCTCATTTTCACTACAACCCACATTAAAAATTCTGTCATTTTGAAGTGAGTGTGTCATTTGGAGATAAATCTCATATTACCACCATAACTCATTGTATATTGACCTCTGAACAAGCTGGAATGGGTTTAAATTGTTCTCCACTGGATTTAGGGCTCCGATCTCATTCCGAAAAGGTATTGTGGGCGTAAATTGGACAACCGGAAATGTGTTGACTTATTCTCGAATGGGTAAATCTTATTCTCTATTGGATGGAGAATACGAGCTCTTTCCAAAAAAGTGTTGTTGGCAAAAATTGAACAATCAGATCAAACATTATGGCTGCTTGAAGTTTATGTGTAATTTGGAGTTAAATCCCGCATTACCACTGGAACCCACTGTATATCAAATAATAAACAAACTTGAATGGTTATATCCTACTCTCCATTGGATGTAGGGCTCTAAACTCATTCTAAAAAGGTATTGTGGGCAAAAATTGGGCAATTGTATCAAGAGTTGTCTGTTTGAAGTTTATGTGTTATTTGGAGCTAAATCCCACATTATCACTACATCCCACTGTAGATCAACCACTAAACAAACTGGAATGGGTAAAACTTGTTGTCCATTGTATGTAGGGCTCTGATCTCATTCCGAAAAGGTGTTGTTTGCAAAAATTAGACAACCGGATCAAAGTTATGGATATTTGAAGTTTAGGTGTCAATTGGAGAAAAATCCCTCATTTCCACTGCAATCCACTATCCGTCGACCACTAAATGAACTCGATCGAGTAAATCCTATTCTCCATAATATGTGTGTAAGATCCCCCTCCCGGAACACAAAACACGACCGAGGGGAGTCTTATCCCCAGGATAGCCGCCTTGCGGAAGCGCCAGTGCACGAGCTAGCCTCCCCCACAAGACGCCTATCCTGCCGGCCAAACCAACTGAACAGCGCCAACCCATCAATAATAGAAAGCATTAAAGCCATAGGTTCACAATAAGTAATAAAGTCCAGAACAGAACAAAGAAAAGCAGAAAGCTACACAAGCTCCTGCAAAACATCAGAGTAACCAGCTAAATGCCCCAAGGTCTACATCTCAAAACACTCAACCGCCTCTGACACTGACGGCAGCTAAGGTACCATAAACCCCAGCCCTGCACACCTGACCTGGATGGCCTCCGGTGTTGAACGCTGCTGCACCACTGAATGTGCTCCTAAAAAGAGGGACGTAGCAACCGTTAGTCATAAAGACTAAGTGGCCTCCCATCCGCTCCCCCGGCGACTCCAAGGCACCGGGCGGAAGGAAAGGAGGAAAAGCTGCAATATAACAGTAATATACAAAGCAGGTGACGGGGAAAGTAAACCAGTACATACACAAATTCTAAGCTACACTAGTGTAAAAGGGGCTAATCTAATCATGTGTGAGCAGGAGTATAAGCAGGAGTATAATAAAGGTGTACAACAGTAAATAAACATTAAGTAAAGCAGGTAAAGCAAGGCAGTAAGAACAGTAGCGACAAGTAATCAATCTCGTACCCTAACTTATATGAATGCCCATACAAACTTATAAGTTAGGATTTCCAGGAATTATAACTCATCATATAAAGGAGCCCATACTAATTTATATGATGAGGATCTGCAAGTGCGTATGCTATGCTATGCCATGAATGTTTTATACAATGAAACTCACACACACTACTCTATGCGCATAGACCTGTGTAGTTCCCTCTGTTTGAAAGGAAGCCAACCTCTCGGGTACCAACCGCTGTGACACACAGTGGTAGCGGACCGGGATGTCCACTCCTAGGCGGGTATACACTCTACCAGGCCTAGACCGCACGTACGCCTCGACGCTAAACAACCGCAGAGCTCTGCGTACTCTTTGCTGGAGTCCACCAGACTGTGAGCCAAGTGAGAGGTGTCTTTGGGGAACTGTCATCCCGACACACAGCCAAGCTGGCCCCTTAGACCCCTACACACCCGCTAAGTCAACGTACCGCGGTCGGAGTGACGACCTGCCTATTACCGAAGACCTGCCACATTTCTAAGAATGTTACCGGCATAATCATCCCCTCGAGGTTCCCGCTCATCTAACCGGGCACCACAATCCTGCCACTCCCGCAACTGGGAGGAAATACATAAATTCAATCTTACCCTACTATGGCTACTATTGCCAACTTTAATTGTTATTGCAATTTAGGATTGATCTTGGACTTCCCGAGGTACACCCGGTGAAGGGCTCTCATCGGTACTAGGGAACACGATGGGCTAAATCCCAAACTCCCTTCACAAGACATTTAATTGGTTGGTGATTTATTGCTCCTTCTTTATATTGCTCTTAAATAGATAGTGAATTTGGACACTAGACCTTCTTGGCCCAATTGGGCCAAGTGCAGCTTTCCCTCTCTCTCCTGACTTAAACTTGACCTGAATCCCTCAAGTGGTGACCCCTCATGGGTAGACATATTAATCATGAGCTCCTTATCACTACACATCAGTCATCTTCCAAGTCCCATGAGTCTAGAGGGTCATATTACAAAAACCAATTTTGCTAAACGCAGACCACCTAAGGGTAATCCACCTTCCCAAAGGGAAAACCTTAACCACGGGTCCTATGGTTCCCCAAATTTTATCCAAGGTTCCTACTGACCTAAATAGAACATGGTTCAATTTTCATAATTTTCCAACTTAGTTTAATATTCAATTATTTTTCTTGAATATTGCGTCACACCCTAAATTGTTCATGGAGTACTCTAAATTTTGGTCCAATGCCTACCAAATAATTATCATGTATGTATACTGAATTCAAATGCATAACCACCAAGGATGTAGGTTCATAATTACTGTTTTGCCCCTGAATTAAATAACTGAAGATAAATCCAAAATCACCCAATTAATTAAATAAATATCAAAATTGCATTGTAAAATCCAGAACAATTCCCATAAGTTGTTGTCATTTATGTGATCCTCATATAAAAATTTCATAGAGTTTCAAGGTGATTTGCTCAAGTATTTGTATAAGTCATCAAAAGGGCATAAATGGTAATTTCCTTATGAATACAAAGTTTTTCACTATAAGTGTTCCAAGTAAAATTTCATATACCACATATCACCATAAGTAACCTTCCTATAGAGTTTGGGGGCCTTATGTATGGTTTTACTATACATCATAATTAAATTCCCAAAACCTAGGTTTTTCACAAAAATCATAAAATGGATAAGCTCCTAAGTAAATAGCACCCCAAATGATTCCAATGCTTTAGAATATGAATGTCAATGTCTGGCCTAAATTTCAGAATTTTTCGAGGACAAATGCCATTTAATATTAATTTATTTTCAAAAGTGGCATATGTGTAAATTCAACCAAAGAGGCATGGAAAAATCATCACGGATCATAAGATTAAATCCAGAGGGTACTAATACTTCAATTGGCATCACTGTTCAATTTGGTAAGGTGAAGATAACCCCAAGTTCTTGATTTGACTTGATCCATCAATTAAGCAAATTTCTCCAAAAATCAAAATAAATACTAATTTAATAGTAAAAATCTCATGATAATTATCCTAGCCCTATAACACTATTCTCCACCTAGGGATGAAGTTTGGTTGTCTAGATATGTGTTTAGGTCCTAGTTGCTTCATTAAGGCCCGAAAGGGCAATTAAGTAATTTTAGAGGTATGGGCTAGGGTTTTTGGTCTCCATTGCTCCAATCACCCATTGATGATGAGCAAGACCCTACACAATCCCTAAGCCCCATTACCACTGGATTTGGATAAGCCCTTAAGGCTAAGCACCAAAATCCACGAGCCACCAAAGCTAAGTGGTTTTCAAACCTAGGGCATCAAAATGTCCATTGGGGGTTCAACATTAAGATGAACTCCAATTGTCCTCAAATTTGAAACAGAGGCTACTCATATACATATCTACATGCCACCAAAAAAATTTGGGGCCATTAGGGGTGATTACACCCACTAATTATTCTTAGGTCAATTTTCTAAGTTATGATCAAAACTATAACAAAAGTACCCTAAACATATAAATATTTGGGCACAGGGTAGGCCTAGGTTACATAAAATTCTTTTTAAACTCGGCTATGTAAGAGTGAAAGAAAATTGCAGTTATTAAAATAAAATTACTAGCACACATCTTAAGCACATCAGACGATCACCTCATCGTCTACCTCCAGCCTAGGGCTGCGATCTGCCCAACCTGAAATATAACACATCTCTTCGTCGGCCACCAAAAACCCCAAACCGACCGACTAACACCGCCACCACCTTACTCGCTTTGAGGTACATCGACGGGTGACGTGTTAGCGGTCGGAAGTGGCCGGAACATTTACCCGGAACATTTATTTCAGGTCGTCTCTTCGCGGCTTGCTCTCCAATCGACTCTATTGAGTTCGATATCTCACCTAGTGTGATCTAGGAAACTAGCACCAAGGGAGAGGGGAGGAAGCTCACCGAGTGTCCATGCATGCAACCCAATAGCCGCGTATGCAGCATTTGTCTTTCGCTCCCAGTCTGGTCGGATCTCGCCGATCCGGACCCCGTTTGACATTCGCCGAAGGAGTCGACCTTGGATCCCACCGGAGCATTCGCTGTTCTTGGAGTTTTCATTGCCGAAATGGAGAAGATGGCCGGATCTGGAGGTGAAGAAGGAGAGCTCACCTTGATGGAGAGGGGGCGGCCATGTATGTTGGAATGAGAGAGAGAGAGAGAGAGAGAGAGAGAGAGAGAGAGACTTGGAGCTCAGATCTGGAAGAAATGGAGGGGGGAAACTTGATGGTGATCGGAGCTTGAGAGGGGCGGCCGGATCTCGAAGAAGATCAGAGATCTCGCCGAATCTATGGAGGGCGATGGCTTTCGAATGGGTGAAGCTCGCCGGAGTGGGAGGAGGAAGTGGCGGAGCTCAGCCTTGGAAGAGTTTGCCGGAGAGAAAGAGAGAGAGGGATAGGGGATCTGGAGCAGACGGAGGAGATCTTGCTGGAGAAGGAAGACGAGAGGTGGTCGGAGCTTTGGGTCGGCTTGGCGGAGCTGCGGGCGAGGCGAGCTTGCCGTGAGGAGAGCTGCTCGAAGATGCTCGACCATGGAGGGTTGCCGGAGTAGGCTCGTCGTGAGCTGAGCAGCGCCGGAGGAAGCTCTTGCCATGGAAGCTAGAGAGAGAGGGAGAAAGCAAGAGAGAGGGGGGTGCTTGACGGCGGGCTGCGGGGAGGGGGAACGGGAAAGTGGGGAAGATAAAACCTTAACCTAATTAAAAGTATATATATTCTATATTATTATTAATATTATCATTATTATTATTATTGAAATATAACATGTAAAAGGTTGTATATCGCTCTAAAATGCTCTGAATTTGTCCCGGACGGGCTCGTTTTGGCTGTCTCGTCGACACGCACCCACTGAAACAATCTGAGATCAATTTCAAGTTTGTTTGCTCATTTTACGCTTGTCGGAGCGTTTACGGCCTAATTTGACTTGCACTGCAAAATTGTCCAAATGATGTCGGAATCGCAAACAGATAGATTCGTTGAACTCGTACTATTATTACGAGTCTAACAAGACTGATTGCAGTCAATTGCGAGATCGTTTGGTCAATTTCACCCTTTTGGATAAATTGGTTACTTAGAGTCGCGTCGACGCAACTAATTCTCCGATACACATCGGAATTGAGTGCAGTCGACTTCGTTGGACTGGTATCAACTTTACGAGTCTAACAAAATCAACTAAGGCCGATTATGAGGTCATTTGCATAATAGTCATATTTGAGGCGTCGCGTAGTTCAAGGCGACTGTTTTGGTCGACTTCATATATACGCTATTTGAACACCATGACATTTGAGCTAACGTACGCACTATAATTCCTTCAAGGCGGCGCGCATCATTCGAGTTCTATTGCTCAAATTATGCTCTCCGGATGGATCAGATCCCGATACAGCAAGCATCGGGACAAAGATAGAAATGGTACTCGCCGCATTCGTCGAGTGCACTTCACCGGTTCAGGTGCAAGCCTGGCCCTCAGTACACCCCGAGCCCGAGTCAACTCGCTTGACTCAAAAACGCGCACAAGTGGTCTAGCTCGAATCGGGATGTTACAATGTGTGGCTCTGAGCTCATTCCGAAAAGGTGTTTTGGGCAAAATCTAGACAACGGGATCAAAAGTTATAGCTGTTTGAAGTTTAGGTGTCAGCAGGAGCTAAATCCCACATTACCACTAAAACTCAATGTATGTCAACCACTAAATGAAATAGATTGGATAAAACTTGCTCTCCATTGAATGTAGAGCTTAGATCTCATTTCGAAGAGGTTTTGTGGGCAAAAATCAGACAACCTGATCAAAAGTTATGGATGTTGTAAGTTTAGGTATCATTTGAAGCTAAATTTCGCATTACCGGTGCAACCCGCTATATATCGACAACTAAATGAACTGCAATGGGTAAAACTTGTGCTTCAATGAATGTAGGGCTCCGAGCCCATTCCTAAAAGATGCTATGAGGGTAAAATCAGACAACCATATCAAAAGTTATTGCTGTATAAAGTTTGAGTGTCATTTGTAGCTAAATCTCTCACTTTCACTACAAACCGCATTTAAAATTCTTTTATTTTGGAAATTTATGTGTCATTTGTAGCTAAATCTCGCATTACCAGTACAACCCACTGTATATCAACCTCTAAACGAGCTTGAACGTGTTAAAATTGTTCTCCATTGGATTTAGGGCTCCGATCTCATTCCGAAAAGATATTGTGGGCGAAAATCGGACAAGCAGATCAAAAGTTACGGATGTTTGAAGTTTAGGTCTCCTTTCGAGCTAAATACCTTATTACCAACTAACTGTATATTGACCACTAAACAACTGGAATGGGTAAAACTTGTTTTCCATTGGATGTAGGGCTCCGAGCTCATTCCAAAAAGGTGTTGTGCGCAAAAATCGGATAACCAGATCAAAAGTTATGGTTGTTACTGTTTATGTGTCAAGAGGAGCTAAATCCCTCATTACCATTGCAAACCGCTGTATATTGACCACTAAAATGAGCTGGAATGGTTTAAAATTGAGCTCCATTGGATGTATGCCTCCGAGCAAATTCTGAAAAGGTGTTGTGGGCAAAAATCAAACGTACAAATCAAAAGTTATGGATGTTAGAAGTTTAGGTGTAATTTGGTGCTAAATTTCGCATTACCGCTACAACCATTAATATATGGACAACTAAATGAACTCCAGTGGGTAAAACTTGTGCTCTAATGAATGTAGTGCTCCGAGCTCATTACGAAAAGATGTTGTGTGGTAAAATAAGACAACCGCATCAAAAGTTGTTGCTGTTTTAAGTTTGAGTGTAATTTATAGCTAAATCTCTCATTTTCACTACAACCCTATTAAAAATTCTGCCATTTTGAAGTGTATGCATCATTTGGAGATAAATCTCGTATTACCACCATAACTCACTGTATATCGACCTCTGAACAAGCTGGAATGGGTTTAAATTTTTCTCCACTGGATTAAGGGCTCGGATCTCATTCTGGAAAGGTATTGTGGGCGTAAATTGGACAACCGGAAAGGTGATGCCTTATTATCGAATGGGTAAATCTTATTCTCTGTTGGATGGAGAATACGAGTTCCTTCCAAAAAAGTGTTGTTGGCAAAAATCGAACAATCAGATCAAACGTTATGGCTGCTTGAACTATATTTGTAATCTGGAGTTAAATCCCGCATTACCACTGGAACCCACTGTATATCAAACAATAAACAAACTTGAATGGTTATATCCTACTCTCCATTGGATGTAGGGCTCTGAACTCATTCTAAAAAGGTATTGTGGGCAAAAATTGGGCAATTTTATCAAGAGTTGTCTGTTTGATGTATATGTGTTATTTGGAGCAAAATCCCACATTATCACTGCATCCCACTATAGATCAACCACTAAACAAACTGGAATGTGTAAAACTTGTTGTCCATTGTATGTTGGGCTCTGATCTCATTCCGAAAAGGTGTTGTTTGCAAAAATCAGATAACCGGATCAAAGTTACGGATATTTGAAGTTTAGGTGTTAATTGGAGGAAAATCCCTCATTTCCACTGTAACCGGTTCGATTCAAAAGTGCGCTTCCGAAGGAAATCGAAGGTTGCAGATTATCGGTTACTATTTGGTTAGAGAATTCAGACCGCTAGTAGCGGTCGAGGCCAGACTTCGCCCGTCGCGGCAAATGCCACTCCTGCGACAGGCTTTCCTTTGATTGAAGAGAAGTGGTTACAGCGGTTTACAAGTGAGCCGGCCGGCTAGACTAGTCGCAAGACCGGAAACTCGAGGCCGCAGCTCAAGCAAGCGACCTTTCGGATTCGAGTGTGTGCCCCTTGTGAACAGTGTCGCCCCCTATTTATAGGCTTGGGGGCCTGCCCGAATGGGCAGGGATAGAATAACCACCTGCCCGGGTACATGAGAAACGGGCAGGCGGTGACGGGATACATAAAGAAGAAAAGAAAGAAGTCACGCGGCCTGGCGGCTTGCCCTTCCGACCCGTTTGACCTGAGGCTGAAGATGTCGTGACCAAGTCAATGATGTAGAACGAGCGGCCTCCGGCTTGAGACCGCGATCTGCCCTCTGGACGTGACCTTGGCCGATCTTCACGATGCAACCCGGGTGGTCTCCGATCTGAGACCGCGGCTAGCTTTCCGGGCTTGAACCTTGAGTCTCTATGGCACAACCCGGGCGGTCTCCTACTTGAAACCGCGGATAGCCTTCTTGTCTTGGCTTTTGATAATCTTCAATCTTTGGAGCGGTCCGAAATGTCATCAGACCGCTTGGCCTGGTTTGCCCTGAACTGAGAGCCACTGATCCTGGAACCCAGCGGCCTGACCTAGCAGTTCGCCCGGTCCGATAATGATCCAACCCGAGAAGCGGTTTTCCAGGTAAACATAATCCCCGCATATTTTCAAATCCCAAGGGAATTTCGAAAATATTAGCTTTAGCCGGGAGACCGCTTCCGACTTGTCCTGAATTCTATAAGAGAACCAGAGAACTCATTCTGCAGAGTTTTTTCTGAAATCACGGGATATTACTCGCCATTTGTGGTTAGAGTTTTTAAGACCGGTAATTCTTCAACGATGGACTTCCTAGACACCATATTAGACCGCGTGGTTCCTGTCGGTGATCAGAAGAAGGAGGAAGGCAAAAGGCGCGAATCAACGGAGAAGTCGAGGAAGGAAAAGGAAAAGCAGAACCAGAAAGACCGAAAAAAGAGGGAGCGGTCTGAGAAAACCGCGGCAGATAGTTTCAAGGACGATGCGGACTCAACAATCTCCAAGACTCCTACAGAGCCTGCAGCGGAGAGTTCGGGGCCTTCTCCTAGCGACTCGCTGATTCCTCTCAGAGACCTCGGCCAACAGGCCGTCAGCCCGCTGAACAAAGGGGAGGCCGCCCCTTCTAGAAAAGTTGACTCTGGCAGCCCTTCAAAGAAAGTCGGCGGGTCCGACTTGTTTGGCATGGAAATCACCCCATCCGGGAATCCTCATTTGCTAGTCAAGGATTTGGAGGAAGAGGCGGTTAGCTCTCCGAGGCTGGGCGACCTGAGTACCCCTCTATCCGTGGACGATTATCTCGATCCCTCTAAAGAAGTCAGTCCAGCTTCGGGTAAGAAAGAGAAGAAGAGAAAGAAGACCGGGTCAGTGACCGACTGAATAACCAAGAAGGTTAAGAGGCTAGCCTCCATGGAAAGGGCGGATTTTAAGAAACCGACCGAGTCCCGCCTCCAGAACAACCCGCGATTAAAAGAGGAGCTTGGCTTAGTGACTCCCCAATCCGCTAAGGTGAATGATTCGCCGGCTACCCCTGATGCGAAACCGGGCGGCATGATTTCGGATTCGGCGAGTAGTTTATCATTTAATGGGATTTTTCAGGATATGGATGAACTGGTGAGGCGAGATAAGCTTCTTGACGGCCCGAATGCTTCAAAGCGAACTGCCCCTACTACCAATATCACAGCCCAGCCTGAGGAGACCGCTCAGAAGGAGGCCGAAGAGCGAGAAGCTGCAACCCGGGACACCTTGGAGGTTGAGCAAAAAGCGAAAGAACTCGGGGAGGTGCTGAAGGCGCGGGAGGAGGTTCCCCCGGTATCGACCTGTGCGACGACTTCGCAAGAAGGGCCGCAACTGTTTGAGCATCTCGAGGAAAATCTAGCAAACCTGAGGGTCCGTTTGAAGGAGGTGGAAGACCGGGAGGCCGCCACTCGGACCGCTCTGGAGGCCGAGCGAATGGCAAGGAAGAAGGCTGAAGAGGTGCAGAAGGCGCAGATGGAGATCGACAGGAGATCCAGAACCGAGAGGGAGAAGAGCCTGGAGATTCAGCTTGAGGCCGCGCGATCTGCAGTGGAGGCCGCGCGAGCTGCAGTGGAGGCCGAGAAGAAAGCCAAGGTGGGCGAGGAGGCTGAAGCCGATGCGGGCAGGGAGATTGTACTTCATCAAGGAGGCGATGGAAGCGGTGGAGCCACTGAGGAGGTCGACGCGGATGACGATGCCGGCGATGATGATGATGATGATGATGAGGACAGCTTGTCCTCTGGAACAACCGGCTCCGCTAGTAAGACCGGGAGGTCTAGTGATAGTGATTCATCAGATTCTTCTACGTCAAGTGAAGGCTATTCGCCCGATATTGATGTTGATGGTGTGGACTCGAGTTCCCCTGTCAAGAAGAAGAAGAAGTCGGCAGACTAATGTCTTTGTTTTGATTTTATTTTTGTGTAACTGCCGGTTTCTTTTTGTTAGCCGGGCGGATAATATTTTGTTAACACATTTTGAAGAATGAATAGAAATTTTACCTATCTAATTGTCCTTCTATTGTTACTTACTTGTGGCTAATATCTTGTCTCTTTTCTTTTTTTTACCTTTTGCTCTTTATGATCTAGCCGTGCGGCTATCCTAATCTGAGTATAAGTGATGATTTGATGATCTTGGACGATTTATATTCATCCCGTGTGATTACTCATTTAGATCTTCAGATATCCGATATCTGATAATATGATCCATAATGGATAGACTCATGGGACTGTAATTCAGACCGGGCGGTTTTTATCATTCAGAGATACCTCATCCTTGCTGATATAGATAATGAACAATAACTTTGCGCGGTTTGTATTCAATCCTGGCGAGTAATCAATTGCATCTAGAGATAACTTTTGCTAAGAAACGGCTCAACCTGATCGGTTAGAGCATAATCCGGGCGATCATATAAAAAATATCCAGCTTAATTAATTATAAAAGATAGATAGTACCCGCCCGGTTAGAATACAACCCGGGCAATATATGCAGCTCAAGAAATATCTAATTTAATAAAATGGAGAGATAGATAAAACCCGCCCAGTTAGAATGCAACTCGGGCAATCATATAATTAGCTCCAGAAATATCCAACTTATAAAAGATGGATAAACCCGCCCGGTTAGAATGCAACCCGGGCAATCATATAATCAGCTCCAGAAATATCCAACTTATAAAAGATGGATAAACCCGCCCGGTTAGAATGCAACCCGGGCAATCGTATAATTAGCTCCAGAAATATCTAACTTATAAAAGATGGATAAACCCGCCCGGTTAGAATGCAACCCGGGCAATCATATAATTAGCTCCAGAAATATCTTAACTTATATACAATCAGACCGTTCGGCTTAAAAATTCAGATC
The DNA here is from genome assembly GCA_033032865.1 of Dactylorhiza incarnata. Taxonomy (NCBI): domain Eukaryota; kingdom Viridiplantae; phylum Streptophyta; class Magnoliopsida; order Asparagales; family Orchidaceae; genus Dactylorhiza; species Dactylorhiza incarnata. The sequence goes on from JAWHQI010000004.1 coordinate 20,787,194, forward strand.
GCCCGGTCTTAATATCACAACTCTTTATTCGGGTAGACGAACACATGCACCTGTTTTAATAATATCTTCCTCGAATGGTTTATACAAGAAACCACAAGAGGTGAATGCCTTCCAGTAGGGAAGAAGGATAATCTACAGGCTCAGATGACCAAGTGGGTAGGTGGGCCTTGGTGGCAAACATTGCTTTCCTCAAGTGGTCATAAGAGCTGTAAGCGACTCATCTGCTCTCTTTCCTAGGGTTACAAGCCGAGTTGATCAAATGGGCAGGTGGGCCTCGGCGGCGAACATTGCTTTCCTCAAAGAGATCAACTCAGTTGTGGGCCCAACTAGGCTCCGTTTTGAGAGTACCTAAGAGTATTCGATGGTCACAGGCTATGATGATCAGTTGGGCAGGTGGGCCTCGGCGCCGAACATTGCTTTCCCCAGAAAGATCATCAAAGCTGTAACTATATCCCTTTCGGGGCACGATAGAGCTGACAAACACCTAGACCTCCCTTGATGCAGGGGTGTGTCAGATATCGGCTGGGATCCAAAGTTCTGAAGACCACCGCAGCGGAATTGGCAAGCTACCAATACATGTGTGCGAAAACTCCCCGCATCACATGGTCTTGGTGGGTTTTACGCTATGACTACAATCTGAGGGGGTTCGAGCAGAATTTGGCGATATCTCAGAGGTTCGGGGAGTGAGATACGTATATATATATATTCATAATGTAGAGCACCATTGGACAAGGAGAAGTGTCAGTATAGGGCTTTTTTTTATTTAATATCAAGAAACGTAAAGAATGAAAGAGGTATTTTAAGGATAGAATCATCTAAGATCATCACCGCTCCAGGTGCGTGAGATGTCTTCTCCTTCGCTGGTTTGGAGACGGTAGGCCCCGTGCTTTAATACCTCTTTGATAATAAAAGGCCCTACCCAGTTGGGATTCAGCTTTCCAACATTGCCAGACCTGGCTGCAGCATCTACCTTCTTTAATACCAAATCCCCAACTGCAAACTGCTTTACCCTGATATTTTTGTCAAAATATTTTGCCATCCTCCTCTTAACTTCTTCCTGCTTGATTGTTTCCTCGTCCTGAAGCTCTTCGATCAGATCCAGACTATACCTGATGGTCTCATCATTGTATTCTACCCATGCTTCTCCTCCCTCTTTTGCATACATAACTCTTGGAGTGACCACCTCAAACTCTACAGGAACAACAGCTTCCGAGCCATGAGATAATTTGAATGGTGTCTCCCCTGTAGCTGAAGATGGGGTAGTGCGAAGAGTCCAAAGGATGGAGGGAAGTTGGTCTGCCCAATTTCCTTTCTGATTCAAAACTCTTTTCATCAGGAGCTGCTGGATTTGCATGTTTGCTGCTTCTACTTGACCATTGGTCCTTGGATGATGTATCGAGGAAAACCGAAGATCAATTCCAACCTGATCGCAAAAGTTTATCATCTCGGGATTATTGAACTGTGGTCCTTTATCAGTGACAATTGCCAGCGGAATTCCGTGTCGGCAGACTATTTCTCCCCAGATGAAGTTTCTGATAATTTGGGTAGTAGTCTTTGTCAATGCTTTTGCCTCAATCCACTTATTGAAGTAGTCGATCATTACTATGATAAAGCGGCGCTGGTCGCTAGCCATTGGAAAGGGTCCAACAAGATCCATTCCCCAAACCGCGAAGGGCCAGGGTGCAGTTATTGACCTAAGCGATTGAGCGGGCAGATGTTGAAGAGGAGCAAATTTCTGACATTGTACACAACGCTTGGCAAATGCTTCAGCATCCTTTCTCATAGTCGGCCAAAAATATCCTTGCCACAGGATCCTTTTCTCTAAGGTTTTTGCCCCTGAGTGACTACCGCATTCCCCAGAATGAACTTCCTGAAGTATGATCGGGATCTCTTCTTCTGAAACACACCGTGCTGAGGGAGAAATCAAAGTTTTCCTATATAAGACTCCTGCTATTAAGTAGTAGTAGGCCGCCTTTCTTCTGAATCTACTTCTATCCTTGATTGATTGATGGAACTCCCCTTTTGACAGAAATAATTCATAAGGGTCCTTCCAGGAAGGATTCTGATCGATCTGCATGAGCTCCTCTTTCTCTGTGGCCAGATGAAAAAGTTCCGAGGTCACCCCCCCTGATGGAAGACCAAACTTTGACAACTCGTCTGCCTCTTCATTTTGTGTTCTTGGAATGTGCTCGATGATGAAGGATTTGAATTTCCCGATCTCTTCCTTAGCTAGAAATAGATACTTTCTCAGCATCGGTTCTCTTGTTTCGTAATTCCCTAGAACTTGTGAAGCCATTACAAGATAATCAGTTTTTACATGAACATGCTCTATCCCAAGCTCTTTTGCGAGTCTTAGGCCGGCCAAGAGTGCTTCGTATTCAGCCTGGTTGTTCGTCACTAGAAAGAAGAATTTGATTGCTTGCTCAAGTTTGATGCCGTTTGGACTGATAAGAACTACTCCGGCTCCCACGGAGTTTCTTACTGAAGCTCCATCTACATAGATGATCCAGGCAAAAGGAGATTCCTCTACTCATTTTGGATTAGACTCCATCGTGTCCACCAACAAATCTGCCAGTACTTGTGCCTTTATTGCCGTTCTGGGAATGTATAATATTTCAAATTCACTGAGCTCGATCGCCCATTTGGCCAATCTTCCTGAATGATCTGGCTTTTCCAGGGTACTTCTTAGTGGATGATCCGAGACCACCTGGATAGGATGAGCCTGAAAGTAGGGGCGGAGACTTCGTGATGACATGACCAAAGCCAAGGCTAATTTTTCCAGAACTGAATATCTAGTTTCCGCGTTTTTGAGGATGTGGCTGACGTAATATATCGGAAATTGCTTCTTTTTCTCCTCCCGAACAAGGACAGAGCTTATTGCATCTGGACCCACTCCCAAGTATAAGAATAATGTTTCCCCTTCGCGAGGGCTTTGGAGAAGAGGGGTTGAGGTTAACTGCTTTTTCAACTATTCGAAAGCACTATCGCACTCTTCATTCCATTCAAACTTAGATCCTCCCCTGAGAGTTTTGAAGAATGGAGCGCTCTTATCTCCTGACTTGGAAATGAACCGGCTTAGTCCTTCCAACCTCCCCCCAAGTTGTTGCACCTCTTTCTGATTACGAGGAGGGGTCATATCTAGGATGGCCTTTACTTTATCTGGATTTGGCGCGAGGCCATCAGGGGTGAGAAGATGTCAAAGAAATTTCCCTTTGTTTGCCCCGAACACACATTTCAGTGGATTTAGTTTTAATTTGAACCTCCGTAGAGTAGAGAACGTCTCTACGAGGTCTTTCAGATGGATTAAAAAAGTTTTACTTTTCAGAAGAAGATCATCAACGTATACTTCAAGATTTCTCCCTTTCTGCTTTTTGAAAACCGTGTCCATCATTCTTTGATATGTCGCACCCGCATTTTTGAGCCCGAAAGGCATGACAAGATAACAATAACACCCGTCATTGGTAATGAAGTATGTATGCGGGATATCAGGTTTATGCATCTTAATCTGGTGGTAACCAGAAAATGCATCTAGAAAGCTCATGAAATTATATCCCACCGCGGAATCTACTAAAACATCTATCTGAGGCAAGGGATAACAATCTTTGGGGCACGCTTTATTGAGTTTTGTAAAATCTACACACATGCGCCATTTTCCCCCAGATTTTTTCACCATTACCACATTTGACATCCAAGTGGGTATTGGATTTCAGAAATGAAATTGTCTTTAAGAAGCTTCGCAACTTCTTCTTTGATGGGTACCGCCAGCTTGGTTTCTACCTCCCTCTTCTTTTGTTGGATCGACTTGAATTCAGGGGAGATGTTGAGGTGATGGCACGCAGCATCTGGATCTACTCCAGGCATAACTTCCACCGACCAGGCGAAGATGTCTAGATTCTCCAACAGGCAGGAGATCAACTGAACCTTCTCTTCTTCTGATAGCTCGGCGTTGATGATCAGCTTCTTCCCTTCCCCTTCAGCAATGGGGATCTCTTGGGTCTCCTGGGCAGGTTCCAGATAAGTCCCTTTCCGCTCTGCACTTTCCTCGGTCTCCTCAGGGAGTTTGGACACCTCATGAATGTCAGTCTGAACCTTGGGAAGTGGTGCCTCCGTGATCACATTAACTGTTTTTACATAACATTCACGAGCAACCTTTGGATCGCTTCGGATCCGATATTGACGCCCCTCGGTAGCGAACTTTAAGGCCAAATGGAAAGTGGAAATTATCGCTTTGTAAGCGTTCAGGATTGGTCTCCCGAAGATTGCACAGTAGCTGCTTGGGGCTTCCACCACTACGAAGTTTATCAGCTTCGTTATACCCCCCAGCGACACCAAAAGCTTCACACACCCCTCCACTTCTTTCTTTTCTCCTGAGAAGCCGTAGAGGGGCCCTTCCGTGGAGAGCAGAGACTTTCCAGTCTTGAGGGCTTCAAATGTTTGGCGAAAAATGAGATTAACCGAGCTACCGGTATCAATCAGAATTTTATGTACAGTGTAGTTCTCGATGGCGGCCGTTATCACTACTGCATCATCGAAAGGGATTGCATTTGGGGGAAGATCTTCTTGGCCGAAAGTAACGACCTACCTTTCTGGAGCAGAAGTGGAAGCGGCTGCTACTTCCTGCTTGGAGACTCTCCCAATGCTGGATTTCCGAGAGGATTCTGGCCCTGCTCCACCATGGATACAATATATATTGCCAAGGGGGCCAACATCATTTACTTCTATGCATTCGGCGGCAGGATGTATATCCCCATAACAACCTGCCTCTTCTACGTCAGCACACTCCCAGGTCACTTCGACCGCTTCCTTCTTCTTCTCGGTTCGTGGTTCAACCAGGGTTTCTTGCCGGATCAACCCTCGGAGATTCCCTTCTTTCAGGAGTTTTTCTATCAACCACCGGAGGGCCCGGCAATCTTCAGTCTGATGCCCCTCCTCTTTGTGATATTCACAATAGAGGTTTGGGTTCCGATTGCGAACTTCCGATTTCAAAGGAGGGGGCCTCTTGAAGTCAGGCCTCTTTTGAAGAATCTGAACAACCTCGTTCATGCTGACGTTAAGAGGGGTGAATGACTCCTGTGATTCATCATATCGGATGGACGAAATAGTTGGGGATGGTTGTGCGATATATTGCGGCAGATAAACTGGCATTATCTGCGGAACCCCCATGGGTTGAGTGGGTGCGATGGCCAATGACGGTTTCTGATCCTGAAACCGTTGATAGCCAAGAAATGGTTGCTTAGGCTTAAGATTTCTTCCCCTCTGAGCACGAGGTTCGAAGTCAGGCCTAGATGGGTGATTGTAACGTTGCTGATGGACTAGTGCGGAACTAAACTTGTCATTGTCGCTGAGCAATTTGGCAACATAACCAGGATTAGTCTTTTCTCCCCTGATAAACTTATTGGCTAGTCTAATCATCTCTTGATAGGTCTTTGGTTCCCTGATCTGAGCTTCAAATTTCAACGGCCCCTCCCTAAGGCCATGCATTAAAGCGACCCTTTATAATTTTGGATCAACGTTCTGCACCTCCATTATCTCCCTTTGGAAACAGTCGACGAAGCGGGCCCATGTTTCGTTTTCTTGCTGTCGTATCTCAAATAGGGTTGTCGGGCCATTCTTCCTCTTTTTAGAGGTAGAGAATCGAAGCAGGAATTCCCTACACAATTCGGCAAAACATCTGATGGATCGAGGATGCAATCCATAAAACCATTCTCAGGCTTGTCCATCAAAGGACGTCACCAGGAGCTTGCACTTAGTTGCATCGGTGATGGTTCTCAGAGCAACAGCCGATTCAAACGCTTGGAGATGAATTGCCGGATCGGACTCCCCATTATATGTTGACAGGCGTGGTTCTCGAAAGTTATTTGGGGCCGGCTCTCCTCGGATCTCGTCCGTGAAGGGAGAACTTTCCTCGGTATCCTCGTACAGAGGGAAAGCAGAGTGGTAGGCTATCTCAGCTGCGATCATTTGCGGACAGGCCGCCTGATAGGAGCGGACAGGGACTCCAGCCGGGTAGGAGTGATAAGCAGCGGCCTCGGGCGGGTAGGAAAGGCGGGTAACCTGAGAAGTCGCCCCTTGGAAGTCGAGAACCCGAGCCGGCATCCAGTGCGCGGCTTTTTGGTAGAAGTTCTGCCGAGCCGCGGAACCTTCTTGTGGTGGCTGGGATTGGGCGACTTGTGGTAGTGGGAATGGAGGTGGAGGGGGTAGAACAGGAGTTACTGTCGGGTTAACCGCGGCCTATTGGGTGGCTAACCGTTCGGTCAACAAAGTTAAAGCCTGACTGATCGCGTCCAGACGCTGATCAGTTGCTTTCTGGGCCTGGTCGGCTTCTCTCTTTGTTTGCTCCAAAGCTTCCCACAAAGAGTCATCGCTGTGGTCGGATCGGTCTCTTGGAGGGAACTGGCGGTCTGACATTCTGAACTAAAGATTTCACTGACTGTCCGCGATCTGAAGGTCGCATGTTTCTGTTCGATTCAAAAGTGCGCTTCCAAAGGAAATCGAAGGTTGCGGATTATCGGTTACTATTTGGTTAGAGAATTCAGACCGCTAGTAGCGGTCGAGGCCAGACTTCGCCCGTCGCGGCAAATGCCACTCCTGCGACGGGCTTTCCTTTGATTGAAGAGAAGTGGTTACAACGGTTTACAAGTGAGCCGGCCGGTTAGACTAGTCGCAAGACCGGAAACTCAAGGTCGCAGCTCAAGCAAGCGAGCTTTCGGATTCGAGTGTGCGCCACTTGTGAACAGTGCTGTTTGATGTTTAGGTGTCCGCAGGAGCTAAATCCCACATTACCACTGCAACTCAATGTATATCGACCATTAAATGAAATAGATTGGGTAAAACTTGATGTCCATTGAATGTAGGGCTCATATCTCGTTTCGAAGAGGTTTTGTGGGCAAAAATCAGACAACCTGATCAAAAGTTATGGATGTTTTAAGTTTAGGTATCATTTGAAGCTAAATTTCGCATTACCGGTGCAACCCGCTATATATCGACAACTAAATGAACCGCAATGGGTAAAACTGGTGCTTCAATGAATGTAGGGCTCCGAGCTCATTCCTAAAAGATGCTATGAGGGTAAAATCAGATAAACGGATCAAAAGATATTGCTGTATAAAGTTTGAGTGTCATTTGTAGCTAAATCTCTCACTTTCACTACAAACCGCATTTGAAATTCTTTCATTTTGGAAATTTGTTATTTGTAGCTAAATCTCGCATTACCAGTACAAATCACTGTATATCCACCTCTAAACGAGCTTGAACGTGTTAAAATTGCTCTCCATTGGATTTAGGGCTCCGATCTCATTCCGAAAAGGTATTGTGGGCGAAAATCGGACAAGTGGATCAAAAGTTACGGATGTTTGAAGTTTAGGTCTCCTTTCGAGCTAAATACTTTATTACCAACCAACTGTATATTGACCACTAAACAAACTGGAATGGGTAAAACTTGTTTTCCAATGGATGTAGTGCTCCGAGCTCATTCCAAAAAGGTGTTGTGCGCAAAAATCGGACAACCAGATCAAAAGTTATGGATGTCACAGTTTATGTGTCAAGAGGAGCTAAATCCCTCATTACCATTGTAAATCGCTGTATATTGACCACTAAAATGAGCTGGAATGGTATAAAATTGTGCTCCATTGGATGTATGCCTCAGAGCATATTCTGAAAAGGTGTTGTGGGCAAAAATCAAACATACAAATCAAAAGTTATGGCTGCTAGAAGTTTAGGTGTAATTTGGAGCAAAATTTCGCATTACCGCTACAACCAGCAATATATCGACAACTAAATGAACTGGAGTTGGTAAGACTTGTGCTCTAATGAATGTAGTGCTCTGAGATCATTACGAAAAGGTATTGTGGGGTAAAATAAGACAACCGCGTCAAAAGTTGTTGGTGTTTTAAGTTTGAGTGTAATTTACAGCTAAATCTCTCATTTTCACTACAACCCACATTAAAAATTCTGTCATTTTGAAGTGTATGCATCATTTGGAGACAAATCTCATATTACCACCATAAGTCACTGTATATCGACCTCTGAACAAGCTGGAATGGGTTTAAATTGTTCTGAACTGGATTTAGGGCTCCGATCTCATTCCGAAAAGGTATTGTGGGCGAAAATCGGACAATGGGAAAGGTGTTGCCTTATTCTCGAATGGGTAAATCTTATTCTCTGTTGGATGGAGAATACGAGCTCTTTCCAAAAAAGTGTTGTTGGCAAAAATCGAACAATCAGATCAAACGTTATGGCTGCTTGAAGTATATTTCTAATTTGGAGTTAAATCCCGCATTACCACTGGAACCCACTGTATATCAAACAATAAACAAACTTGAATGGTTTTATCCTACTCTCCATTGGATGTAGGGCTCTGAACTCATTCTAAAAAGGTATTGTGGGCAAAAATTGGGCAATTTTATCAAGAGTTGTCTGTTTGAAGTTTATGTGTTATTTAGAGCTAAATCCCACATTATCACAGCATCCCACTGTAGATTAACCACTAAACAAACTGGAATGGGTAAAACTTGTTGTCCATTGTATGTAGGGCTCTGATCTCATTCCGAAAAGGTGTTGTTTGCAAAAATCAGACAACCGGATCAAAGTTATGGATATTTGAAGTTTAGGTGTCAATTGGAGAAAAATCCCTCATTTCCACTGCAATCCACTATCCGTCGACCACTAAATGAACTCGATCGAGCAAATCCTATTCTCCATAATATGTGTGGCTCTGAGCTCATTCCGAAAAGGTGTTTTGGGCAAAATCCAGACAACGGTATCAAAAGTTATAGCTGTTTGAATTTTAGGTGTCAGTAGGAGCTAAATCCCACATTACCACTGCAACTCAATGTATATCGACCACTAAATGAACTAGATTGGGTAAAACTTGATGTCCTTTGAATGTAGGGCTCATATCTCATTTCGAAGAGGTTTTATGGGCAAAAATCAGACAACCTGATCAAAAGTTATGGATGTTTCAAGTTTAGGTGGCATTTGAAGCAAAATTTCGCATTACCCGTGCAACCCGCTATATATCGACAACTAAATGAACTGCAATGGGTAAAACTTGTGCTTCAATGAATGTAGTGCTCCGAGCTCATTCCTAAAAGATGTTATGGGGGTAAAATCAGACAACCGGATCAAAAGTTATTGCTGTATAAAGTTTGAGTGTCATTTGTAGCTAAATCTCTCACTTTCACTACAAACCGCATTTAAAATTCTTTCATTTTGGAAATTTATGTGTCATTTGGAGCTAAATCTCGCATTACCAGTACAACTCACTGTATATCAACCTCTAAACGAGAATAAATGTGTTAAAATTGTTCTCCATTGGATTTAGGGCTCCGATCTCATTCCGAAAAGGTATTGTGGGCGAAAATCGGACAACCGGATCAAAAGTTACGGAGGTTTGAAGTATAGGTCTCCTTTCGAGCTAAATACCTTATTACCAACTAACTGTATTTTGACCACTAAACAAACTAGAATGGGTAAAATTTGTTTTCCATTGGATGTAGAGCTCCGAGCTCATTCCAAAAAGGTTTTGTGCGCAAAAATCGGACAACCTGATCAAAAGTTATGGCTGTTACAGTTTATGTGTCAAGAGGAGCTAAATCCCTCATTACCATTGCAAACCGCTGTATATTGACCACTAAAATGTGCTGGAATGGTTTAAAATTGTGCTCCATTGGATGTATGCCTCTGAGCAAATTCCGAAAAGGTGTTGTGGGCAAAAATCAAACATACAAATCAAAAGTTATGGCTGCTAGAAGTTTAGGTGTAATTTGGAGCAAAATTTCGCATTACCGGTACAACCAGCAATATATCGACAACTAAATGAACTGGAGTGTGTAAAACTTGTGCTCTAATGAATATAGTGCTCCGAGCTCATTACGAAAAGGTGTTGTGGTGTAAAATAAGACAACCGCATCAAAAGTTGTTGCTGTTTTAAGTTTGATTGTAATTTACAGCTAAATCTCTCATTTTCACTACAACCTGCATTAAAAATTCTGCCATTTTGAAGTGTATGCGTCATTTGGAGATAAACCTCGTATTACCACCATAACTAACTGTATATCGACCTCTGAACAAGCTGGAATGGGTTTAATTTGTTCTCCACTGGATTTAGGGCTCCGATCTCATTTCGAAAAGGTATTGTGGGCGAAAATCGGACAACCGGAAAGGTGTTGCCTTATTCTCAAATGGGTAAATCCCGCATTACCACTGGAACCCCCTGTATATCGAACAATAAACAAACTTGAATGGTTATATCCCACTCTCCATTAGATGTAGGGCTCTGAACTCATTCTAAAAAGGTATTATGGGCAAAAATTGGGCAACTGGATCAAGAGTTGTCTGTTTGAAGTTTATGTGTCATTTGGAGCTAAATCCCACATTATCACTGCATCCCACTATAGATCAACCACTAAACAAAATAGAATGGGTAAAACTTGTTTTCCATTGTATGTAGGGCTCTGATCTCATTCCGAAAAGGTGTTGTTTGCAAAAATCAGACAACCTGTTTGATTCAAAAGTGCGCCTCCGAAGGAAATCGAGGGTTGCAGATTATCGGTTACTATTTAGTTAGAGAATTTAGACCGCTAGCTGTGGTCGAGGCCAGATTTCGCCCGCCGCGGCAAATGCCACTCCTGCGACGGACTTTCCTTTGATTAAAGAGAAGCGGTTACAGCGGGTTACAAGTGCAGGGAAGAAGAAGCCGGCCGGCTAGACTAGTCGCAAGACCGGAAACTCGAGGCCGCAGCTCAAACAAGCGAGCTTTCGGATTCGAGTGTGCGTATCTTGTGAACAATGTCGCCCCCTATTTATAGGCTCGGGGGCCTGCCCGAATGGGCAGGGATAAAATAACCGCCTGCCCGGGTACAGGAGAAACGGGCAGGCGGTGACGGGATACACAAAGAAGAAAAGAAAGAAGTCGCGCGTCTTGGCGGCTTGCCCTTCCAACCCGTCTGACCAGAGGCTGAAGATGTCGTGATCAAGGCGATGATGCAAAATGAGCGGCCTTCGGCTTGAAACCGTGGCCTGCCTTCTAGTCGTGACTTTGGCTGACCTTCATGATGCAACCCGGGTGGTCTCCGATCTGAGACCGTGGCTTGTCCCGCGGGCTTGAGCCTTGAATCTCTATGACACAACCCGGGCGGTCTCCTACTTGAGATCGTGGGTTGCCTTCTTGCCTTGGCTTTTGGCAATCTTCAATATTGGGGGTGGTCCGAAATGACATCAGACCACCCGGCTTGGTTTACCCTGGACTGAGAGCCGCTGACCCTGGAACCCAGCGGCTTGATCTAGCAGTTCGCCCGGTTCGAGAATGATTCAAACCGAGGAGCGGTTTTCCGGGTAAACATAATCCCCGCATATTTTCAAATCTCAAGGAAATTTCGAAAATATTAGCTTTAGCCAGGAGACCGCATCCGACTTGTCCTGAATTCTATAAGAGAGCTAGAGAATTCATTCTGCAGAATTTTTTCTGAAACCACGAGATATTACTCGCCAGTTGCGATTAGAATTTTTAAGACCGGTAATTCACCAATAATGAACTTCTTAGCAACCGTGTTAGACCGCGTGGTTCCTGCTGGAGATAAAAAGAAAGAGGAGGAAAGCAAAAGGCGCGAAACAACGGAGAAGTCGAAGTAGGAAAAGGAGAAGCAGCGCAGGAGAGACCAGAAAAAGAGGGAGTGGTCTGAGAAAACCGCAACGGATAATTCTAAGTCCGTTGTGGACTTAATTACCCCCCAGACTCCTGCAGAGCCCGCAGCGGACAGCTCTGGGCTCCCTCCCAGCGACTTGCTGATTCCTTCAAGTGACCTCGGCCTACAGGTCGCCGGCCTGCTGAATAAAGGGGGGGCCGCCCCCTCTAGTAAAATGGATTCTGGCAGCCCTACAAAGAAAGTCGGCGGGTCCGACTCATTCGTCATGGAAATCATCCCATCCGGGAATCCTCACTAGTTAGTCAGGGATATGGGGGAGGAGGCGGTTAGCTCTCAGAAGCCGGGCGACCTGATTACCCCTCTATCCGTGGACGACTATCCCAGCCCCTCCAAAGAAATCAGCTCAGCTTTGGGTGAGAAAGGGAAGAAAAGAAAGAAGGTCGGGTCAGCGACCGATCGGATAACCAAGAAGGTTAAGAGGCTAGCATCCAAGGAAAGGGCGGCTTTTAAGAAACCGGCCGAGTCCCGCCTCCAACCAATCCGCGACTGAAAGAGGAGCTCGGCCTAGCGACTCCCCCATCCGCTAAGGTAATTGACTCGCCGGCTACCCCTGAAGTGAAATCGGGCGGACTGCTTCCGGACTCGGCGAGCAGTTTATCATTTGATGGAATCTTTAAGAAAATGAATGAGCTGGAGAGCCGAGACAAGCTTCTCAACAGCCCGGTGACTTCAAGCGAACTTTCCCTCCTATAGATAACATAGCCCGGCCTGAGGAACTCGCTCAGAAGGCGGTCGAAGAGCGAGAAGCTGCTACTCGGGCTGCCCTGGAGGTCGAGCAGAGAGCGAAGGAACTCGAGGAGTTGCTGAAAGCGTGGGAGGAGGTTTCCCCGGCGATGACCGGGAAAGAGATAATGATGGCGAAGGAGGAGGAGGCGAGACGGGTTTTAAACAAGCCGTTGCGGCCTGATCCCTTTACGCCAGGTAAGCGCCCCGCGGGTTATAAAGCTGTCCGTTTCTTCATTCCGCGGCCTCGTCAAAATAAATTACTGAACCTGCCGCCGAGCTTTTTCCCTTTAGCGGCCTGGTCCTCTTCCGCTAGGCAGAGTAAAGAGAGACTCTGGCGTGAACAACGACGGAGGATGGACCCGGAATAGTCTAAGCGGCCTGTGCGCCCAGACATTGATCTTATATTTATGTATATTTATATATATATATAGCGTTGCATGCCCTTGCTTTACATAACCGCGCGGCTTCTTGCAGATAGCGAAGATCAAACTATGAAGTCGGGTGACCTCGAAGCCAGCCTACCTCCATTAGTCCCCCCGGTGTTGACCTATGCAGCGGCTTCACAAGAAGGGCAGCCGTTGTTTGATCATCTCGAGGAAGACTTAGCAAACTTGAGGGTCCGCTTGAAGAAGGTGGAAGACCGGGAAGCCGCCACTCGGACCGCTCTGGAGGCCGAGCAAAAGGCAAGGAAGAAGGCTAAAGAGGCGCTAAGGGCACGATAGAGACCGACAGGAGATCCTGGACAGAGAGAGAGAAGGCTCTGGAGGTGCAGCTTGAGGCCGCACGAGCTGCAGTGGAGACTGAGAAGAAGCCCAAGGTTGCACAAGTCGCTACTCTGACCGCTCAGTTCGAGAGGGAGAAGAGAATATCTGCCAAGCTTGAGGATGACTCCAAATATTATCAGGATAAATTTTTGCGGCTAACTAGAGAAGTCGCGGCAGGCCGGCGAAGTACGAATGATGCGATGCTGGTCTCTATGAGTGCGGCTTGTTGATTTGACCTCTGTTGGACAATGCTTCTTTCTGCTTTATGTCTTTTATTTGAATAACCCGTGTGGGTTCTTATTTTAATCACTGTTCCTTGTGTTTTGTTTAGATCTTCTATGTTTTATCCGAACTGATTACAGGTCGGGCGATCTGTGATGTATGCTTGCACCTGATTTCCTGAATGCCTTTGGTTTTTTGTTTTTTCGGTAAATCTGATCATGCAGGCTGTTAACCGCGCGGTTAGAATGTGTAGCCGCGATATAATTTTGCTATTCGCAGATCGTCAAAATCTATAAGTAGGGACCTTTCGAAGTCATTCTTACGATTTCAAATGGCGCGATCTAAGAACAAGTCGCAGCGGCCTGTCAAGGTTAAAGCCATTCGAGCAGATGCGGCCTTGGCCTTTCACTCGGCGGACCACCCGCAGTGCCGTCTTACCCAGAGCGAACTAGACGAATTCATTGCGAAACACATGGCAGGGAGTAATCTGCTCGCGCGGCTTCCTTTGCGCGACGAGCGGATTAACTCTTCCAAACCGCATCATATAGCCGTTCCCGTCGACCATTTTGAATATGGCTTCAAATTTCCGCTGCCACTTGAAGTCATCACCATTTTTGACCACTATGGGGTTGTACCCGGCCAGCTTCCACCGAACTCCATAGCATCCATATACAGTTTTATTTCATATCTGCGATTAGAGCGGACCAGATTTTCCATTGATTTGTTTAGGAAATTCTTTTCGGTGCGGGCTGTCTCCGACGTGGGGACTTCAACTTTCAGGGGGCACCTTTACTTTGGCTGTCACGGACTGAAGATCGTCAATTTGGCGAACAAGGTCTCGGACTGGTCGGCTCGGTTTGTATTGTTCGAAGGCGACTTTGGACTATTGCAGACCAACCCGCAAGTTCGGGGGGAGGAGGCTTTCCAAATCCCTCAAGTCGGAAAGATCGAGCTGGACACCTTCGTGTTTCTTGAGAACGAGCGGTTAGATATCAATCACTACATTCCGCTGTTCTCAGAGCTGGAGGACGTCCTCCCCGAACATAGTAAGTTCCTCTAGACCGCCTGTATATGACCGCGCGGGCTGTTTTATTTAAACTTGTGATTTCACCTTGCAGCTGCCCACATTGTCCCTGCGAACAAGCCGGTCAGGCCGGCCGGCCCGATTTTAACCCAGAGGGAAAAGAGGCAGTGGCGAAACAGGTCGCCATCGTCGGAGGAAGAGAGCCCAGCTTCTTCTGATGAATTCGAGCTTCTTCGTTCCTGTGGAAACCCGCCCGACCTGCAGGGCAACCCAACTGTCCTCTGGCACAGGGACGGAAGCCGCATCCGGGTATCCACTACACTTCCTTCATGGGGAAGTGAAAAGATTAGCCGCCATGCGCTAGCCGCGGGACCGCTATGTATGGTCGAAAGACCTTAAAGAAGCTGAAGAAAATTCCTGAAGAAGAGCTTCCCCGGCTAGCGGCACAAGCCGGTGCATGGGGGTTTGCGGCCAATCACTTCATGGCCTTGTTGTACAGGCGGCTGGTTTCCGTTCAGAAATGCCTAGAAAAGAAGTATGAGGAGCAGGTCGCGGAGAATGCGCGGCTTCAAGAAGTCGTGGCGGTGAGTTTGTCAAATGATAACGCGGTTTTATTTTGTTCAGCCCGAGCGACCTGATTTATTTTTCCTTTTTGCAGAAACAATATGAGGTGACCAACCCAGCCTTCCAGCATGAGGTGTTGCCTCATGTGGCCCAAGGAATCGATAAAGCTTTGGGCCTTATGGAAGACCGGGGCGGTCTGTGCGAAGGCTTTGAGGGCACTACTTTCTTCGACCTCTTCCCCGCCTTGAAGGACCAGCCTGATGAGATCAGCTGCAGGCAGAAAGGAAAAGCCAAGGTGGGTGAAGAGGCTGAAGCCGACGCGGGCAGGGAGATTGTAATTCATCAAGGAGTCGATGAAAGTGGTGGAGCCGCCGAGGAGGCCAATGCAGATGACGATGATGAGGAGGATGATGAGGACAGTTTGTGCTCTGGAACAACCGGCTCCGCCAGTAAGACCGGGCGGTCTAGTGACAGCGATTCATCGGATTTGATGATGCTATATTCATAGTTATTTTCACATAATATTTTATTTATAATTAATTTAATTTAATTTAGTTTTAGTCAATTTATCACTAATTTATCTTATTTTTGTATTTTCAGGAAATTTGGGCTGCCAATAGCATTTTCAAGCTCATATGACTAATCAGGAGAATATTTGGAGTATTTCTGCCGAAATCACAAAGTACACGCCCTCGGTCACGGGCGTGACCAAGGGCGTGACATTTTGTCACGGCCGTGATCCAGCCCCGCGCATTCCAGTAGAAAGAAGTCAGCCGCTACGTCAGATTAAAATTACACGCCCTGTGTCACGGGCGTGACTAAGGGCGTGACCTTAAAGTCACGGGCGTGACTCGCCCGGATTGCATTCATTTCAGCCAGCAATCAACTCCCGCCGTTTCTAGATTACACGCCCTCGGTCACGGGCGTGACAGAGGCCGTGACTTTTCTGCAACCGCCAGATTAACTCCAGATCGCGGCGTTTCCCGCCGTTTCCAGACCCGTTCAAGACACGCCCTTGGTCACGGGCGTGACCGAGGCCGTGACCTGCCGTGCAATTGATTTTTGGCGGTTCCTCTTCCCCAACGTCCCGGGCTTTCATGACAGTTATTACGCTGCTTACACGCCCTTGGTCACGGGCGTGACCAAGGGCGTGACTCCCTGTTTTTTAATCTATAAAAGGCAGCAATCTCCAGAAGTCGGTGTGCAATTTTGGAGCTTAATTTCAGCTTTAGTTTACTGTTTTTATGTTCTAGCTACTTTTTCCTAAAGTTGTAAGTTTTTATTATTGCTATTTTAATTCAAATATTGTTGTTTTCTTAATCATGTCTTTTTCCTCTTCTACTTGTATTCCCATCACTATGATGAGTAGCTAAATTTCCTTTAGCACTTGGTCATGATGAACTTTGGAATAAAATAAAATATGTTTTGAATCTTTCTAATTAGCAAACTCTCGTTTGTTTATCTTCGATTTATCTTTGAATTGTTTTGTTTTGATTTCATATGTCCGGAATATGACTTTCAATCTATGATTCGTTTGCTAGTGATCGAGAGATCCATGCGAACGAGGAGATCACTCAAAGATAAAAAGAGTTGTATGCATTCCTCGAGAGAGGGTGACACAAATCTTTCGGATTGGAGTCAAACCCAATAGTGGGGTTCACCGCTTAAAGCAAGCTTAGGGGGTTTCGACTGGCCGAGGGGTCTTAATCGATCAACCTAAGGTTAGGTGGTAGTTCTCTCGAGAGAGGCTCTACCATATTTTGGGAACCTCCACGGTCGAGGATATTTCAATAAGAGTTTGCGGTTTCATATTTTATAAAATTATATTTTATTCCAAAGGATTCAAGACCAGGTGCTAACCCTTTTAATCATAATCTTTCTTCGTAGTTAATTTTCTCCAAATTGTTTTTCCAAAACAAACCCAACTTTCGATCGATAAAATAATAGCTCTTCTTTGTGAGTAGAAGTACTCAACAAGCCCGGAAAAATACGACACTTGATTTTCTAAATCCTATACTATAAAGCGATAGGTACACTTGCCTTATCGAATTATACGTGGATAATATTTTAATTTTGTGCAGCGCGAATTTATCTCATCAAGTTTTTGGCGCCGTTGCCGGGGACTAATTGTTGATATTTTGAAAGCTTAGTTCTATTAATTTTATCATTTTTTTTTCTTCTTCTCTCTTTTCTACGTTTTTTCTGTTTGGTGTATGACCCGAAGGAATCCGTCCGATCTTCTTGAATTGGATCCGGAAATCGAGCAAACCATTCGGCGACGCTTAAGATTCCAACGACCAAGTTCTCAAGATCCGATTGAGGAATCCGTAGGTGACACTTCCTTTCCGAATACTCTTCCTTCTTCATCTTCTTTTTCTTCCCCCTCCTTTTCTACCTCTTCTAATATGGGTGATCCAAATCCGGATGAGGTCGCGCAACGGACTATGTCCTATTATGCCCGGCCTAATCTAGAGGATACCACTTCTAGTATTGTTCGACCTGCTATAGCGAACAATAATTTTGAATTAAAGCCGTGCATCATTCAAATGGTACAACAATATGTACAATTTGATGGGCTTCAAGATGAGGATCCCAACGCGCATATTTTTAGTTTTCTAGAAATATGCGATACTTTCAAAATTAACGGGGTATCCGATGACGCAATAAGGCTTCGGCTTTTTCCTTTCTCCTTGCGCAATAAAGCTAAGCAGTGGCTCAGTTCTCTTCCAAGAGGATCTATCACCACATGGGCCCAAATGACGGAACAATTTCTCACGAAATATTTTCCGCCCGCTAAATCGGCTCAATTGCGTAAGGATATCATTTCTTTCTCCCAAGTTGAAACGGAAACACTTTATGATACTTGGGAGCGATTTAAGGAATCTTTGCGCCGATGCCCCCATCATGCAATCCCCGATTGGTTGCAAATTCAGACATTCTATAACGGCCTAAATTCTCAAACGCGTCAAATGATTGATGCCACCGCCGGTGGTACCTTGAATAACAAAACACCGGCAGGAGCGCAAGAGCTTTTAGAGAGTATGGCCATGAATACGTATCAATGGAGTACACCTCGGTCGCGCTCAAATAAACCAGCCGGGCTGTATGAAGTTGATGCAATTTCAAATTTATCTGTCCAGGTTGAGCTTTTAAATAGAAAAATAGAAGAGATGACTGCTTCCTCTTCTACACCTACCTGGGGATCCCCCTCCACCATTGCCGAACATGTGGATTACATGGGTAATCCGAATCGGCCAAACTTTAATTCGGGTAACACTCATTATGGTAACACATATCACCCGGGTTTCCGTAACCACCCAAATTTGTCTTGGAGTAATCCAGGGAATGCGGCACAACCCCCAAACACAATTCCACCTGGTTTTCCTCCACCACAAGCTCCAAAATCTCCCTCCCTTGAGGAGGTTTTCACCAAATATGCAGCAAATAACGATGCAAATATTCGGAATCTTACCGGATCTGTTCGCAATTTGGAGAATCAAATTGGGCAAATCGCGAAGATGCTCTCCGATCGCCAGCAGGGAGCACTTCCAGGCAATATGGAGCCCAACCCAAAGGAGCAAGCAAAGGCTATCACGCTACGAAGCGGGAAGGAGGTAACTACCCCTTCACAATTGGTTGAACCAGAGGTAACAATTTCTTCATCTTTTCCTCCTCCTCAAGTTTCAACGCAAAATAAAATTAAGGAATTTCAACCACCACTTCCCTATCCGTCTAAATTAAAAAAGGATCGAAATGATGAGCATTACGGTAAATTTTTAGATATGTTTAAGCAAATTCAAATTAATCTACCATTTTGCGAAGCTATCGCGCAAATGCCGAAGTATGCTAAATACCTCAAAGATCTTTTGTCTAATAAAAAGAAACTTGAGGATATTTCTACCGTTCAATTGAACGAGGAATGCTCAGCAGTTTTACTTAATAAATTGCCTAAGAAATTAACCGATCTGGGTAGTTTCTCAATTCCATGTTTATTTGGCGATTTCTTAGTAAAACATGCGTTGGCCGATCTAGGCGCCTCTATAAATTTGATGCCTTATTCTCTTTTCCAAAAATTGGGTTTAGGAGAACCTAATCCCACGAGAATGAGCATCCAATTGGCGGATCGTTCCATAAAATACCCAATGGGTATTATCGAGGATGTGCTTGTCAAGGTTGATAAATTTATCTTTCCAGTAGATTTTGTCATCCTTGACATAGATGAGGACGCCGAGGTACCACTCATTCTCGGTCGCCCTTTTCTTGCCACCTCGCGCGCAATAATTGATGTTAGTAACGGTAAACTTCTCCTTAGAGTCGGAGATGAGGAAGTTACCTTTACTATAAATTCTTCTATGAAAAATACGCTCTCAAATGACGACTCTTGTTTTTTCTTGGAGGCTTCACCTGATGAAGACTCAATTTTATTTTCTGAATATATTTCACTGTCATCTTTCTATGATGAAGAATTTGAAAATCTCGAACTTATTTCTCATGAAATTATTGACGGCACGATCACTCACGAACCTATTTTTGAAATTTTAGAATTAAGTAGTGATCGATTAAAAACTTCTTATGAGGAACCTCCCGTAGTAGAATTAAAACAATTGCCTAATCATTTAGAATATTTATTTCTAGCGGAGGATTCTAAGCTTCCCGTAATCGTGTCGGCGTTTCTGTCCGATGAAGAAAAATTAAAATTATTAAATATTTTAAAACTTCATCGCCGCGCAATTGCGTGGAAAATTACGGATTTAAAAGGGATTAATCCCTCCTTTTGTACGCATAAAATTTTATTAGAAGAAACTTCACGTAAATCTATTCAACCTCAACGCCGCCTCAATCCTAATATGAAGGAGGTGGTTAAGGCGGAGGTAATTAAATTATTAGATGCGTGCATCATCTATCCAATTTCGGATAGCTCTTGGGTTAGTCCGGTCCAAGTGGTTCCAAAGAAAGGAGGATTAACGGTAGTGCCAAACGAAAAAAATGAATTAATCCCAACTAGAACCGTTACCGGATGGCGGGTTTGTATTGATTATCGCAAATTAAATGATGCGACCCGTAAGGATCATTTTCCTTTACCGTTCATCGACCAAATCCTTGAACGATTATCCGGACACTCGTTTTATTGTTTTCTTGACGGTCTCTCGGGGTATTTTCAAATCCCAATTGCGCCCGAGGACCAAGAGAAAACAACCTTCACTTGTCCGTTTGGCACCTTCGCCTATCGTAGGATGCCATTTGGGTTATGCAATGCGCCGGCTACATTCCAAAGATGTATGCTAGCAATTTTTGACGAGCTAGTGGAGGATATTATGGAAGTTTTTATGGATGATTTCTCCGTTTTCGGAGATTCATTTGATTTATGTTTGACTAACCTTTCCCGCGTTCTCCAAAGATGTGAGGAGACAAATTTAGTGTTAAATTGGGAGAAGTGCCATTTTATGGTACGGGAAGGTTTAGTTTTAGGCCACAAAATTTCTAGTAAGGGTATAGAGGTAGATAAAGCTAAAATTGAAACTATAGAAAAATTACCTCCCCCTTCAAATGTTAAGGCCGTACGTAGTTTTCTTGGGCATGCCGGTTTCTATCGCCGGTTTATAAAAGACTTTTCTAAAATAACCAAGCCCCTCACTCACTTATTAGAAAAAGATGCACCGTTTATTTTTGATGAAAATTGTTTGCATTCTTTTTCTATTATTAAAGAAAAATTAATAAACGCTCCTATTATGATAGCTCCCAATTGGGATCTTCCTTTTGAGATTATGTGCGATGCTAGTAGTTTTGCCGTTGGTGCAGTCCTAGGACAACGCATAAATAAAAATTTTCATCCTATTTATTATGCGAGCAAGACACTTACCGACGCACAAGAGAATTACACAACAACCGAGAAAGAGCTTTTAGCCGTGATTTTTGCTTTTGATAAATTTCGCTCTTATCTTACTTTATCTAAAGTAATTGTTTTTACTGATCACTCGGCTTTACGTTATTTGCAAACAAAAACTGATGCAAAGCCAAGGTTGATTAGGTGGATCTTACTTTTACAAGAATTTGATTTGGAGATCCGGGACAAACGGGGAGCGGAAAATTTGGCGGCGGATCATCTTTCTCGGTTGGAGAATCCCAATTCGGAGGAGCTCATAGAGGAAGAAATTAATGATACTTTTCCTGAGGAACGCCTCCTCGTTATTCATAAGGTAATAGATCTCCCCACCCCTTGGTTCGCCGATTTCGCAAACTACCTTGTTGCGAGATTTCTCCCAAAAGATTTTTCCTATCAAGAAAAGAAGAAATTCTTTTCCGATTTGAAAAATTATTTTTGGGAGGATCCGTTCCTTTTTCGAGTTTGTGCGGACCAAGTGGTGCGGAGGTGTGTATCTCATGAGGAGGGCGCTCAAATTTTAAAGCATTGCCACGAGGGACCCGCCGGCGGGCATTATAAAGCAAATCGGACGGCACGGAAGGTACTTGAAGCGGGCTTCTATTGGCCGAGCATCTTCAAAGACGCTCACGCACATGTAAGTCGTTGTGAACAATGCCAACGCTCAGGTAATATCTCCCGTCTTGATGAAATGCCCTTAAAATCTATTTTAGAAATTGAGGTTTTTGATTTATGGGGGATCGATTTTGTCGGCCCGCTACCAGTTTCTTTTGGAAATCGATATATTTTGGTAGCGGTCGATTACATGTCTAGGTGGGCGGAAGCGCAAGCCCTTCCCACCAATGATGCCCGAGTCGTAACCCAATTTCTCAAAAAACTCTTTTCGCGATTTGGAGCACCGCGGGCGATAATTAGCGATAGGGGAACTCATTTTTGTAACGCCCAATTCACTAAAGTTTTATCTAAATATGGCGTTACACATAGGATGGCCACCCCATATCACCCTCAAACAAGTGGCCAAGTAGAAGTGGTTAACCGTGAATTAAAACGAATTTTAGAAAAAACGGTTTCCACCAATAGGAAAGATTGGTCGCATAAACTCGATGATGCTTTATGGGCCTATCGGACCGCGTACAAGACCGCTATCGGTTGTACGCCGTATCGATTGGTCTATGGGAAAGCATGTCATTTACCGGTCGAACTTGAGCATCGCGCCTTTTGGGCGCTTAAATTTCTTAATCTAGATAGCAATATTGCTTCCGAGCTCCGCAAGTTCCAACTTAACGAGCTCGATGAATGGCGCTCCCTTGCTTATGAAAGTAATAAATTATACAAGGAGCGCACTAAATTTTATCATGATAAGAAACTTAGGAATCCTAAAACTTTTCGACCGGGAGACCAAGTTCTCCTCTATAACTCGCGCTTACGACTTTTTCCGGGAAAACTTAAGTCCCGTTGGTCCGGCCCCTTTATCGTCAAAGAGGTTTGGCCCTACGGGACCGTTTCAATAACACATCCTGAAAAAGGTGAATTTAAAGTGAATGGGCACCGGTTGAAATTATTTTTCACCGGCGATAATTTTCATGAGCACCGGGAGGAAATTCACCTTCCGAACACCTAAATCGGCGTGCCACCATGGTCGAGCTCAATGACCGTAACCAAAGCGCTCTTGGGAGGCAACCCATGTTTTTATCTTATTTTATTTTTCTTCCGTTTAAAAAATTCTAAGTATTTTTATTCTTGTTTTAAAAAAAAATAAAAAAATTACAACATATAAAAATGGAAAAAACAAATAAAAAAAAATGTTATTATTCTATTTTGAGGTTTTTACAGGTTTGGAGGAGATTTGTGTGATAACGGTCACTCGCAAATACGCTTGAAAACCCGCTCTCCAAGTCGGTACTTTCTTTTTAAGTATTTCTCTTTTTATTTTATTACCTTGATTTTGTTTTTGTTTTGTTTTCTTTTCAAATCAAAAAAAAATAAAAAAAAAAATAAAACAAAAATGTTTCTGAAAAAAAAAGGCTCAGTCACGGCCTCAGTCACGGCCGTGACCAGGGCGTGGCACATTACGATTCGTTTTCCTGGCGAATCTCTCGACAAGTTGCACTCCAATCCGTCTTCCGTAAAAGTCACGGGCGTGACCAACCATGGTCACGGGCGTGACATCAACGGAAGGACATTTTGGCCTGAGCCGGCACACACGGGCTAAGTTTGGGATGTCACGCCCGTGACAACTCGAGTCACGCCCGTGACATTTGAAGGTCACGGCCGTGACTCATCCCGCTGGCGCATCACCTCCACCGCACCAGGTCAAAGATTCTCTTTGACTGTCACGCCCGTGACAGTCGAGTCACGCCCATGGTCACGGGCGTGACCCTGAGCGCTGACACCTCGGGAACCGATTTTTGACCGGCGAGCATTGGATTCCCTGCTCTCTTTGATTTCGCCAGTTACACGCCCTTGGTCACGGGCGTGACCGAGGGCGTGACTTGACAAAATTCCACTTTTTGACCGGTCAAGCATAGGATTCCTCCCTCACGCCAGATATCACGTGTCGCCTCTTACACGCCCTAGGTCACGGGCGTGACCGAGGGCGTGACACCTAAATTTTCACCTATTTAAAGGCCACTTTCCCCTCTCTTTTCTCCACACCTTGTCCACCATCTCTCCCTTCTTTTCTCTCATCTTTGGCCGATTACTTCATTTCTTCCTTCCAAATGGCCGGCCGCCGCCGCAATCACGCCATTGGCGGATCCTCCTCTTCACTCCCCGATGAAACTTTTGATGCGGAGGCTATGCTCAATTTTTCCCATCCCACTCATCAAGACCAAAGTACCCGCCTCCGTGGGAAAGAATTTGGAGTTTTCCGCGTCATCGATTGGAACGTTCTCACCACCCTCGGGCAGGCGAACGCGGTGCGAGATCTACTCACTACTCCGGGGTGGGCTCCTTTCTTCTCCATTTCGGAGCCGGCGTACTACAAGCTGACGGTGGAGTTTTTCTCTTCGTTTGATTTCCACTGGGCCGGGGCCGACAACGTGCTTGAATTCCGAATGGGCGGGCTTTCACAAACTCTTCCTTTGCGTCAGTTCAACGTTCTCATGGGCTTCTGCGACGAGGCCTTCACTCTTACGGAGGCCTACACCGCTCTCCCCCTTGATTTCCCTCGTGAGTATAACCTTCCCGGATTTTGGGCGGAAATCAGTAACGACCCCAATCCATATTCGCCTAAAAAATCCAAGGGTAGTCATCTCCTCTCCCCCGCCTTACGCTATCTCCACTACCTCCTCACTTTCACACTTTCCGCTCGCGGCGATAGCCATGGAGTGGTGACCCGCGCGGACCTGTTATATTTATATAGCATGCACGAACGAGTCCCCCTCAATCTTGGTTCGGCGCTAGCGATGTTTTCTAGGCATCAGGCCGAAAATCGGAGGCTTAGTGCGCTTCATGGCGGTTCATTTGTTACTTATTTGGCCAAGCGTTTGGAGCTCTGGGATGCACTTCCTCCCATGTCTCCACTCCAAACGCCTGCGCCTATCACATTCCAAAACCTCCGAGCCCTTGGTTTGATGCGTCGACGTGGCTGCGAGTACGAGGCCGTTCCTGGCGAAGTGGGTGGCGACCCGATCGATCTTGATTTCGAAGCTGATTCGGGTGGCGTTGCTCCAGCTCCGCAGTTTCCACAGCCGCCACAGCAGCATTTTCCCCCTGCGCCCGACTCATCCACTTATTTCGATCAGCAGTTTGGGCGGATCCACACTCGTTTGGATCATATTCAGACAGAGCAGTTGTCCATGCGCACTCATTTTGACACACGTTTTGATACCCTCGAGCAGCGCCATACTTCTTCTATGGAGCATCTGCAGCGGGAATTTGCTGATCTGCGTGCTTATTATCAGCAGGAGGACGACGACGATGATGCTTAGTTTTTTATTTATTTATTTTTGGTCGTCTGTATCTTTTATTTTCTGTCCCGCACCTTTATTTTTGTTTTATTTCTCTTTTATTCCTGTCAAAATATTCAAAATATAAAAAAAAAAAGAGTTTTACTTCCTGTTTTTCTTCAGGATGGCTTGGGTATTGATTTGCTCTTCATCAGGGAAGTTTTCTCTCCTTTACTCGCACTTCTTTCTAAAATATTGGGGGACACTGTTTTATTTTAAGTATGGGGGAGGGTATTTCACGTCGGTTTTATTGCAAAGCAACACCCAAAATTTTTATCAAAAAAAAATTTTAAAAAAAATCTAAAAAAAAAAACTATATAGTTTTCTTAATATTTCTATATTTACTTGTTTGCAAAATTCTTAGTAGATTTACTTTTACATAGTGTTGTAGAAAATTTTATATACTTTATTAGATTTTGAATTTTGGAGTAAAATTGTTGACTCGTGCAGTGTTCTAGTTACGCGCACGCGTTAGTAGGATCTCATGTCGAATTAACTATTCAGCATAAAATTAGATTTATGATTTTCTAACTACGTAGAATATTTTTTTTTTTTACTTTTAATTTGAAATCGGTAGAATCCAAAAATGCTTTAAGTGAGTATGTAGAAGTTTACTGGAGAAATAGTACCCAATTTGAACAGAAGGGTATTCTTTCTCGATGTCTAGAACTTGCCTCTAGCGACTCTCAAGACATTTGCATAAGTTAGATTCATGAGCATGAAAATGATTTAGGCCATCTCTTGATTCGTTTGAGCCTTTGCATTCCATGCCATAAAATTTTAACCGTTGCTAGCCATTTTGTGCTTTTTACCGTTTCTTTTGTAAGCCCCACTCATTTTCACCAAAGCCAAATAGCCTGCCTATGGTGCACGTTTGAAATTTAGAGCTTTATTTGTTGCTAGCTTGTGTTTCTTATTTGTGAAAATGGTGATTTTAATTTTGCTATCATTTTGCTGCAAAAGAAGAAAAAAATGAAAAAAAATGAAGAAAAAAAAATAAGAAAAAAATATTGAGAAAAAATTTTTTGCAGAGTGCATTTTTGAGCCCTACCTTTATATTTCAAAATTATTTGGGGTGTCAAAATTATTTAGCATACAAGTTTTTGCAAAGCTCTTCTTTTTGTTTTAAGTGTGCCTTAACCCTTCACGTTTATCTTTTGATATCCGCACCTTGAACCTAAGCCACATTTCAACCTAATTAAGTCCTATTGATTCGTGCTTATGAGTTAAACTAGTGCCGTGGCGAGAGTGTGAAAGGGCAAGCCTATGGCCATCGTCATTGATGGATTTCTTTGGAGGCTATCCCGAACTTTGATTTTGTGTAATATTGATCTTAGTAAACATGCTACCCGCTCCTTAAATATCATTTTAGGATTTACCGGATTTTCAATTTAAAAGTAGTAACAATATGTTATAACGCATTTTTGAAAATTATAAGCTAATCTTTATGCTGAATAGGTTTTTTTTACTAGAATTTCTACACGCTTAGGCGCAAGACTTCGCATTTTTACTCTTTAGGTTCAAAATTCTTTTCTTGTATTTAAATTTTTCTACTCCTATGGAAAGTTGTTTGCTCGGGACTAGCAAACGAATAAGTATGGGGGTATTTGATGATGCTATATTTATAGTTATTTTCACATAATATTTTATTTATAATTAATTTAATTTAATTTAGTTTTAGTCAATTTATCACTAATTTATCTTATTTTTGTATTTTCAGGAAATTTGGGCTGCCAATAGCATTTTCAAGCTCATATGACTAATCAGGAGAATATTTGGAGTATTTCTGCCGAAATCGCAAAGTACACGCCCTCGGTCACGGGCGTGACCTAGGGCGTGACATTTTGTCACGGCCGTGATCCAGCCCCGCGCATTCCAGTAGAAAGAAGTCAGCCGCTACGTCAGATTAAAATTACACGCCCTGTGTCACGGGCGTGACTAAGGGCGTGACCTTAAAGTCACGGGCGTGACTCGCCCGGATTGCATTCATTTCAGCCAGCAATCAACTCCCGCCGTTTCTAGATTACACGCCCTCGGTCACGGGCGTGACAGAGGCCGTGACTTTTCTGCAACCGCCAGATTAACTCCAGATCGCGGCGTTTCCCGCCGTTTCCAGACCCGTTCAAGACACGTCCTTGGTCACGGGCGTGACCGAGGCCGTGACCTGCCGTGCAATTGATTTTTGGCGGTTCCTCTTCCCCAACGTCCCGGGCTTTCATGACAGTAATTACGCAGCTTACACGCCCTTGGTCACGGGCGTGACCAAGGGCGTGGCTCCCCGTTTTTTAATCTATAAAAGGCAGCAATCTCCAGAAGTCGGTGTGCAATTTTGGAGCTTAATTTCAGCTTTAGTTTACTGTTTTTATGTTCTAGCTACTTTTTCCTAAAGTTGTAAGTTTTTATTATTGCTATTTTAATTCAAATATTGTTGTTTTCTTAATCATGTCTTTTTCCTCTTCTACTTGTATTCCCATCACTATGATGAGTAGCTAAATTTCCTTTAGCACTTGGTCATGATGAACTTTGGAATAAAATAAAATATGTTTTGAATCTTTCTAATTAGCAAACTCTCGTTTGTTTATCTTCGATTTATCTTTGAATTGTTTTGTTTTGATTTCATATGTCCGGAATATGACTTTCAATCTATGATTCGTTTGCTAGTGATCGAGAGATCCATGCGAACGAGGAGATCACTCAAAGATAAAAAGAGTTGTATGCATTCCTCGAGAGAGGGTGACACAAATCTTTCGGATTGGAGTCAAACCCAATAGTGGGGTTCACCGCTTAAAGCAAGCTTAGGGGGTTTCGACTGGCCGAGGGGTCTTAATCGTTCAACCTAAGGTTAGGTGGTAGTTCTCTCGAGAGAGGCTCTACCATATTTTGGGAACCTCCACGGTCGAGGATATTTCAATAAGAGTTTGCGGTTTCATATTTTATAAAATTATATTTTATTCCAAAGGGATTCAAGACCAGGTGCTAACCCTTTTAATCATAATCTTTCTTCGTAGTTAATTTTCTCCAAATTGTTTTTCCAAAACAAACCCAACTTTCGATCGATAAAATAATAGCTCTTCTTTGTGAGTAGAAGTACTCAACAAGCCCGGAAAAATACGACACTTGATTTTCTAAATCCTATACTATAAAGGGATAGGTACACTTGCCTTATCGAATTATACGTGGATAATATTTTAATTTTGCGCAGCGCGAATTTATCTCATCAGGATTCTTCCTCGTCAAGTGAAGGCTATTCGCCCGAAGTTGACATTGATGGTGCGGACTCGAGTTCCCCTGCCAAGAAGAAGAAAAAGAAGTCGGCAGACTAGTGCCTTTGTTTTAATTTTATTTTTGTGTAATCGCCGGTCTTTTTTTTGTTAGCCGGGCGGTTAATATTTTGTCATATATTCTGAAAAATGAATGGAAATTTTACCTGTCTAATTGTCCATCTATTGTTACTTACTTGTGGTTGCTATCTTGTCTTTCTTTTTTCTTCTTTACCTTTTGTTCTTTTATGATTGAGCCGTGCGGTTGTCCTGATCCGAGTGTAAGTAATAACTGATGATCTCGGACGGCCTATATACAACCCGTGCGATTACTCATTTAAATCTCGGGATGTCCGATTTTTGATAATATAAACGATAAAGGATAGACTCGTGCGATTATAATTCAAACCGGGCGGCCTTTTATCATTCAGAGATATCTCATCCTCGCTGATACAAGTAATGAATTATAATTTTGCGCGGTTTGAATACAATCCTGGCGAGTAATCCATTGCATCCAGGGATAACCTTTTGCTAAGAAATAGATCAACCCGATCGGTTAGAACATAACCTGGGCGACCATATATTTAGATCCATAGATATCCAGACTTGGTTAATATGAGAGACAGATAGATCCGTTCGGTTATAATACAACCCGGGCAATCATATATTTAGATCCAGAAATATCCAACTTAATTGATATAAAAGATAGATAAGCCCGCCCGGTTAGAATGTAACTCGGGAAATCATATGTTTAGATCCAGAAATATCCAAACTTATACTCAATCAGACCGTGCGGTTTCAAAATGCAGACCGCCCGGTCTTAATATCACAACCCTCTATTAGGGTAGACGAACTCCTGCACCTGTTCCAATAATATCTTTCTCGAATGGTTTATATAAGAAACCATAAGAGATGAATGCCTTCCTGTAGGGAAGAGGAATAATCTACAGGCTCAGATGACCAAGTGGGCAGGTGGGCCTCGCCGGCGAACATTGCTTTCCTCAAATGGTCATAAGAGCTGTAGAGAAAGAAAAAGAAAAAGCATGTACAGACTCAGATGACCAAGTGGGCAGGTGGGCCTCGGCGGCGAACATTGCTTTCCACAAATGGTCATAAGAGTTGTAAGCAACTCATCTGCCTAGGGTTACAAGCCGAGTTGATCAATTGGGCAGGTGGGCCTCGGCGGCGAACATTGCTTTTCTCAGAGAGATCAACTCAGTTGTGGACCCAACTAGGCACCGCTTCGAGAATACCTAAGAGTATTCGACGGTCACAGGCTATGATGATCAGTTGGGCAGGTGGGCCTCGACGGCGAACATTGCTTTCCTCAAAAAGATCATCAAAGCTGTAACTATATCCCTTTCGGGGCATGATAGAGCTGACAATCACCTAGACCTCCCTTGATGCAGGGGTGTGTCAGATATCGGCCGGGATCCAAAATTCTGAAGACCACCGCAGCGGAATTGGCAAGCTACCACTACACGTGTGCGAAAACTCCCCGCATCACATGATCTTGGTGGGTTTTACGCTATGACTACAATCCGAGGGGGTTCCAGCCGAATTTGGCGATTTCTCAGAGGTTCAGGGAGTGAGATATGTATATATGTATTCATAATGCAGAGAACCATCAGACAAGGAGAAGTGTTAGTATAGGGCTTCTCATTTAATACCAAAAAACGTAGAAAATGAAAGAGATAGTTTAAGGATAAAATCGTTTAAGATCATCACCGCTCCAGGTGTGCGAGATGTCTTCTCCTTCGCTGGTTTGGAGACGATAGGCCCCATTCTTTAATACCTCTTTGATAATAAAAGGTCCTGCCCAGTTGGGATTCAGCTTTCCAACATTGCCAGACCTGGCCGCAGCATCTACCTTCTTTAGTACCAAATCCCCAACTGTAAACTGTTTCACTCTGACATTCTTGTCAAAGTATTTTGCCATTCTCCTTTTAACTTCTTCCTGTCTGACTGTTGCCTCGTCCTGAAGTTCTTCGATCAGATCTAGACTATACTTGATAGCCTCATCATTGCTTCTATCCATGCTTCCCCTCCCTCTTTTGCATACACAACTCTTGGAGTGACTACCTCAAACTCTACAGGAACAACAGCTTCCGAGCCATGAGATAATTTGAACGGTGTCTCCCCAGTGGCTTAAGATGGGGTAGTACGAAGAGTCCAAAGGATGGAAGGAAGTTGGTCCGCCCAATTTCCTCTTTGATTCAAGACTCTTTTCATCAAGAGTTGCTGGATTCGCCTGTTTGCTGCTTCTACCTGACCATTGGTCCTTGGATGATGTACCGAGGCAAACCGAAGATCAATTCCGACCTGATCACAAAAGTTTATCATCTCCGGATTATTAAACTGTGGGCCATTATCATTGATGATTGCCAGCGGAATTCCATGCTGGCAGACTATTTCCCCCCAGATGAAGTTTCTGATAATTTGGGTAGTAGTTTTTGCTAATGCTTTTGCCTCAATCCACTTACTGAAATAGTCAATCATCACAATGATAAAACGACGTTGACCGCTGGCTATTGGGAAAGGTCCGATAAGATCCATTCCCCATACGGCAAAAGGCCACGGCGCAGTTATCGATCTGAGTGACTGAGCAGGCAAATGCTGAAGGGGAGCGAACTTTTGACACTGAACACACCGCTTGGCGAATGTTTCGGCATCCTTTCTCATGGTTGGCCAGAAATATCCTTGCCGCAGGATCCTTTACTCTAAGGGTTTTGCCCCTGAATGGCTACAGCATTCCCCAAAATGAACTTCCTGAAGTATGATCGGGATCTCTTCTTCTGAAACACACCGTGCTGTGGGAGAAATCAAAGTTTTCCTATACAAGACTCCTGTTATTAAGTAGTAGTAGGCCGCCTTTCTTCTGTATCTATTTCTGTCCTTGATTGATTGATGAAACTCTCCTTTTGACAGAAATAATTCATAAGGGTCTTTCCAGGAAGGATTCTGATCGATCTGCATGAGCTCCTCTTTCTCTGTGGCTGTCACAACCCGCATTTTCTCAGGAATTAAGAATATCAGAGGAAGAGAAAATACGCGTCATGATGCCACGTCATGCAGGAGACAACTGCAGACGCTCAGGCGGGATCCTATTACTTGATAATTGAAAATATGATTGCATGATAATCATTATTTGAAATCATTTATTAGGGTTTAGAGTAAGAACTGTGTCTCTCAGTTCGTGGATCAACTAGTCCACAGAGAAAATTATATATGTAACTGCAGCGGAAAACACTTGATTTAGTTCATTTAAGGTCCAATATGCACGTGAAGGCAGGACATAAAGTAGATGATATGCACTTAACTAGGCGTAGTATAAGTATAGAAAATATCCTTAGGTGACTTTAAAACTAAGGGTTTTAGTTAAAAATGATGAGATGAAGATGAATGAAAAGCCATTTTATCACTATAATGCACCTAGTCATAAATCATTCCCAGAGAGTAAGGTATCAGATCTAAAAGCAGTGGCATAACTAGTAAGTAAACTATAAAGTATCAAAGAGGCACAATGGGCGTCAAAAAGCTGACACTAACCCATTGGCCCAAACTAGCATGTCTGAACACAAGGAGAAGCAAACAACATCAACTACTACTACCTCGTAGCAGTGGGGTAAACAGCAGCTAAAAACTCCCGAAGACTTCGGGCTACTCCACTAACCGCTACGGCTCTGAAACCTGAGGCATTCAATAAACAAGAACGCCTCAGCAAGGGAATTGCAAGCGGCGAGAAATAAGGAAAAGACAAGCAATAAAGGCATACGGGGTACCAACCCAAGCCTGATTCACTGAAAAAGAAGCTCTGAAACAAGGAGCTAAGCAAAGCACCAAGTGCAACCAAATATCATAAGTAGGAGCAAGTATAAATTAATTATCTTGTAATTTTTCATACATGAGACTGATCAGCTCAAATAAACGGGTGCGGTTTCTTACCTCCGCAACCCAAGCCCAAATCCAGGTGGGGGTACTTCTAGACCCAACCACCCATCCACGGCCCTCGGGACCACAAGCCAAGGCTGCGGTTCACCTTTAAAAAGGCCACCGTGCAAGGCCACAACAAATTCCCACTGTCCCCCGAACACGATCTAGCGTGCCGGGCTCCAGACAGTGGTCTATATTAATTAAATTTTAATTAACAACACGGGTCGAAGCCCGAGAAACAATCACCAAGAATGCACCCTAAAAGACAGGGTCAAAGCAAGGCACACACCGATCAAGATGAATCACAAGCGAAACCAAAGATTTGCAAGATCACAGCAGGTTTAGAATTTTGATAGGAGGTAAATATGATCAAAGACGCAATGCAGTTATTAGCAACATCACCGCATACTGCTAACATCACAAATACTAAGAAGAAACACCCTAAGGATAGGGTCACCATGAGATAACTGTTGATCAAACGATTCATAAGGGGAAACTCGGAGTCATTGAACCAAAAAGGCAAAGGGGTTCAAGCTCGAGGGATTCACGATCAAGGACACCCAAGAGACTTGGGCAAAACTCCTTGAACCCTTGTAAGAGGCACAAGGTTTCAAGAAGGAGGAGAAGTAATCAGAGGCATAACTCATGACGAATCATAAGAGTAAACTCAAACATTATCAGACCACAACGAGTAAAAGAATTCAAGCAAAAGGGATTCAAGATCAGGAGCACCGAAGGGATACTGACAACATCCTTGTGCGCTTGAGAGGACACAAGATTTAAACATGAGAATCGCAACGAAATCACATACGCTCCTGGCGGGGTTCCAAGGGGCCGCGCCCCTGGCGGGGTCTTAGGGGCAGAGCCCCGTCCAAATTTTTTGAAATCCCACCACCGGGAACCATGCAAAAATCACATCAAATTGAGGACTTCCTGAGAACTACAAAGGACTTCTCGGGAGATAGAAGGTTGAATTTTCGAGTAATAAGCAAACTCTCGAGACATGAAAGGGATCTCTCGAGATATGAAGAGGAAATCTCGAGACATCAGAAGGGATCTCTCGAGACAGGACAGGGCTCAGGCTTATTTCTCGAAAGATGAAGGCAAGGTTCAAGTTGATATCTCGAGACATAGGAGGTTAATTTCTCGAGACAAGAGAAATCTCTCGAGAGATGGAAAATTGTTTTCTCGGGACAAAGCAAGGATTTCTCGAAATATAGCAGGGATTTCTCGGGAACCAGAGGGGAATCTCTCGAGAAATCAGAAGAAAGCTCTAGATTCAGTAAAGGAACGAGGATTTTATCTATCCCAGTTTTCTCCAGGGAACACTACCCGATTCATAGCAAAGGAAGAACAATCAAGGAAGCTTATATCAACACTCCAAGACTTAAGTTAAACCGAGCGACATGAAATCGACACGAGCGAAACAATGCTTCAAGAAAAGAAAGAGAAGGAGGAGGAAGCCACTTGCCTTAACCTTGCAAAACTCGCCTAGCTCCGCTCCGAATGCCAAGGTAACTCCCGAGCACGAAGACCTGGAGCGCTAAGGACCGAAAGGAAGAGTTAGGTCATTTCCATAACTCCAAAACTTCCACGAAGAAGAACAAGCTTACCACTAAGACGAAGATCTCGCCGAGAGCTTTCCAAATCTTCAAACCAAACTCGATTCCGACCACTACAGCTCAAGAAATCGCCGGTTGAAGGCTCCACGAAGCTCCGCTCACGCCCTAACCTTCGGCGGCTGATTTTGATCGAGGAAGGAGATGAATAGGGAAGGGAAGGATTTTAGGCTTATATATAAACCTAATTTATTATTTAAATAATTAATTAATCCTCCAAATTACTTAAAACTGCGAGGGCGACCAAAACACCTCAAATTTCTACGAAATTTGCACCCTAACTAAAACACGGCGCTACGAATCCAACGGCGAAGTCAGAATTCAATTCCGACAAGCCAAACTCCGGATAAAGCCTCCTGAAGCTAAAATCTTGATAATTACTCCAAACCTTCACTTTAACTCGAAACGACGCGAAATCTCGCATGCTCGATCTGAATCACGAGCTCCAACTAAGCTAAGGCTCGAAACACTACCAAAATAGCTGACGTAACGCCCTTACGCCAAAATTACGTCACAACGGGTACGTAAAATAATTGATGAAAAAATCAGGGGCGTTACAGTCACTCCCCCTAAAAGGAAGTTTCGTCCTGAAACTTGAAATCCACAGATCAAAAAAAGATACAGAATCAAATCCAAGATTAGAAGACAGCAGCTTTCCCGAAAACTGCTACTATACGCAAAATCCACTTATCCAAGATGCTTAACACAAGCTCCATCATAAACCACAAAATAACAATCTAATCACATCTTCCAAAATTTGATTCATTTCTTCCGCCTGACCGAGGCATAAACCTAGAATCCTAACCTGACATGAAGCATAAAGGGCACACCAAGCAATCTGACGACTTCTTCCAAATAAAGCTCTGCTATTTCTCCATAGAATATCCGATCTTAAATCACACAAAGAGAGCATTCTTTGCCAAACCGACAACTGGGACCCATACAGAATCATGTCCTCCGGGGAATCTAGGTAACGAAGTCCATTGAAATACTTCCCCACTTCCAGCTGGAACATCCAACGGGGTCAAACTACCTCCAGGCCTAATTGATCTACCTTAACGCGCTAGCAGGTAAAACGTTCCAAAAACACAATTGGCTAAATCATTCTCATACTTGACTGCCAACTATCGGCTATCAACCAAAATCACGCGCCTCACTACAGATCTTTGTTCGAATAACCTCAAATGCGGAAATACAACATCTATTTCGGAGACGCTGCGAGTCGGGATCTTCCTTCTGACGCAGATCTACAAGGGCAAACCAAGAAGGCTCTTCAGCCTCTAAGCTCGAAGGCGCGGTACAACTACCGACTGGGATAAACATCAACATAAACTCCTCTACTAGGGACTGCACTGAGAGAATGAAGATATGCGCGGTCTTTCTACTCAGGGCATCGGCCACCACATTGACCTTACAAGGATGGTACAGAATATCCACTTCATAATCCGCCACATACTCCAACCACCTCCGCTGGCGCAGATTCAGCTCCTTCTGGGTGAAGACATATTTCAGACTCTTAAGATCCGTATAAATCTTGCATGACGCTCCATAAAGAAGATGTCTCCAAAATTTTAAAGCATAGATCACTGCGGCGAACTCTAAGTCATGCATAGAGTAATTCTTTTCATGAACTTTCAATTGTCTAGACCCATCAACGATCACCTTTCCTTCTTGCACCAAAACACAACCTAAACCAAAAGAGATGCGTACACAAAACAGCATTCTCAACTCCTTCGATCGGCAAGGCCAACACCGGAGCACTACACAAACGCCTCTTTGATTCCCGAAAAGCTCCTTCGCACTAACCGCTCCAAACAAAAACGGCATTCTTCTGGA
Organism: Dactylorhiza incarnata; assembly: GCA_033032865.1. Taxonomy (NCBI): domain Eukaryota; kingdom Viridiplantae; phylum Streptophyta; class Magnoliopsida; order Asparagales; family Orchidaceae; genus Dactylorhiza; species Dactylorhiza incarnata. Next base: position 20,822,678 of record JAWHQI010000004.1, read on the forward strand.
TAAACTTGGTTAAAGGTGCCGACAGCACTGAGAATCCTTAAACAAGCGGTTCATCAAGATTAAAAATGCAGAGGGTGCATTGCAATAAGACAAGCACCAGGCTCCAAAACAGAACGAACTCCACGCCTCTAACCGGCGGGAGACCAGGAAGGTCATCAGGAAACACAACAGGAAACTCTCGCACCACCAGGACATCCTCGATACGCGGCGAACGCCTAACAGTTTCTACCACAGAAACAAGGTAAGCCAACAACCGGAATCTAACAGCTTCCGAGCACACACCGCAGAAAATATCGGGGAACACTGGCACGGAGGTCCTAGAAAATACTCAAGGGATGACCGCATCAAAACCGGACAACAAGTCCAAACCCGAAATCACGACAACGTCTTCTAGATTCAATACCTTAAGATCAGCAAAAGTCAACAAATCTCCTAAGAGAACGGGCAACTCCGGACGCACAGGTTCGAGGATACCAAAATACCAAAAGGAAACTAAACGAGGAACGAATCGATGCCCAACTCAGGGGTCAAACGGTGACGCTCAACGAATTCCTTGCTACGAACGAAAAGGACAGCACCCGAATCGAAAAGAACACACGCTCAACAACGCTTTACCTTAAATCTCCCTATAAGCGCGAAAAGAGAAACTAGTTTAATTCAGGGAAATTAAGATCAAGTCAAAACTTAACAGCTAACTCGAAGGTCTAACCTGCGATTACTTGGGTCGAAGACTGCTTTTGCTCCTGGGTCAACGCTCAGCTTTCCTCTCCCTTCATCCTGATGCTGCGGCGGTGGTAAGGTTTGAAGCGGAACAGGCTGCAACGGGGGTTGAATCAGCGGGCATTGGAACTTCATGTGCCCCTTCTGCTTGCACTGGAAGCAGACTTTATCTTTGGTCCAACACTGGGCCACATCATGCCCCTTCTGCTTGCACAACAGGCAACACACCTCTCCCAAAGGAGTACTCTTGATTTCCAACACTCGCTGCTTCTTCTGAACTCCTTTCCCCATAAAACACTTTTCAAACGGATGGCCAGAGCGGCCACCGAAACTGCAGACATCGCCGCTTCTCTTCTTTGAAGCGGGGCTAGATACCTTGGGGCCTTCCCCCTCTTCGACTTTTCTCTTGCCCTTTCTCGTCAAAGCGCCTTCATTCTTGGCGATAACGATGGCCTCGGCTTTCAAAGCTGCTTCCACTGCCTCAGCATAGCTCGCCCATCCATGAGCACCGGCTACATGCTGACTATCATCACGAAGTCCTCCCAAAGATTGCTTCACTCTTCCTTCCTCCGAAGTTACTAGACCTAGAGCAAACCTGCTCGTCTTTCTAGGTTCAATCACAAATTCACTAACAGTGAATTGCCTCTGCTCCGGGTGCAACAAATCATTCACCAAACAGTCTGGCTCGACCGACGACCGAAACTCCTTTAACAACATCGCCTTGAATGACTCCCATGAACATCCATCTACGAGGTTCTCCAATTCCCTAAACCACCAGCTCTTAGTAAGACCCTTCAGCTGGAAAGCGGCGATCGTTACCTTTTGGCCCGCAGAGATTCCTGCGTACTTAAAAATATCCTCGATGGCAACCAACCAGTCATCCAAAGCCATGAAATCAGCTCTTCCGCCAAACGTAGGGGGTCTTAATCGCTGAAAATGCGATATAACGTCAATTTCCGGAAGCATCTCTACAGGGGGAAACAAGGGAGCAGGAGGAGTAGGTACGGTCTGTCCTACTACTGGGGCCTGCGCTACGAATTGCTGCCTAGCACCGGCAGACAACAACAACTCAACCTGCGATTGCATCGCAACCACCTGCTTGGACAGAGTCTCAAAACATTGCTGCAGACTCTCAATCACGGCTTCACTCAACGCACCGGAAGACTCGCCTTCAAACTGGGGAGTCGACCTAAACGCAACACGCTTCGGCGCCATCGCTGCTAAAATGCATATACCTCTAATCAAAACTTAGCCCTACACTAGAACTACACTGCTTGGTTCAGAACATACGTATACAGATACTTTCCATTGCCACCGCCTTTCTCTGGGATTTTCATGATGCTATGCTAAATTTGGGGATGATACCATATCATCCCTCTTGACTCATATGCAAGGGTCATGAATGCATGAATGTTCTATTCATTTGAAAATCATGTGTGTACGTATGTCATCATGTAAATCTCTAGCTTGGCACGTGTGCTTATGCAATGCTACATAAGGTATGTTGTGCTATGCAGTTTAATAAAGGCCTTAATGCATGTTATGAGCGGCGTACACATGAAATATTATGCATCCCATACTACATAATATCGCATGTAACGAAAAAGAAAACGTGCTAATGGGCATCCATGTGATGGTGGTTATGCATCTCATACTACATAACCGTCACATGTTGCCACCTATGGTGGATCCATATACAAACACATATTATGCATCCCATACTACATAATATGCCCCATATACTTCTTATCATGCTATGAGTGTAGTGTTCATGCTTTGGCCAAGACGTACTGATGACACATCGGTGTGTGTATGCAATGAAACCAAAAGAAACTACTAAACTATAGTAGAATTTGTTGCCCGACCAACTTGTCGAACAACCTATCTCTGATACCAACTGTCACAACCCGCATTTTCTCAGGAATTAAGAATATCAGAGGAAGAGAAAATACGCGTCATGATGCCACGTCATGCAGGAGACAACTGCAGACGCTCAGGCGGGATCCTATTACTTGATAATTGAAAACATGATTGCATGATAATCATTATTTGAAATCATTTATTAGGGTTTAGAGTAAGAACTGTGTCTCTCAGTTCGTGGATCAACTAGTCCACAGAGAAAATTATATATGTAACTGCAGCGGAAAACACTTGATTTAGTTCATTTAAGGTCCTATATGCACGTGAAGGCAGGACATAAAGTAGATGATATGCACTTAACTAGGCGTAGTGTAAGTATAGAAAATATCTTTAGGTGACTTTAAAACTAAGGGTTTTAGTTAAAAATGATGAGATGAAGATGAATGAAAAGCCATTTTATCACTATAATGCACCTAGTCATAAATCATTCCCAGAGAGTAAGGTATCAGATCTAAAAGCAGTGGCATAAACTGGTAAGTAAACTATAAAGTATCAAAGAGGCACAATGGGCGTCAACAAGCTGACACTAACCTATTGGCCCAAACTAGCATGTCTGAACACAAGGAGAAGCAAACAACATCAACTACTACTACCTCGCAGCAGCGGGGTAAACAGCAGCTAAAAACTCCCGAAGACTTCGTGCTACTCCACTAACCGCTACGGCTCTGAAACCTGAGGCATTCAATAAACAAGAACGCCTCAGCAAGGGAATTGCAAGCGGCAAGAAATAAGGAAAAGACAAGCAATAAAGGCATACGGGGTACCAACCCAAGCCTGATTCACTGAAAAAGAAGCTCTGAAACAAGGAGCTAAGCAAAGCACCAAGTGCAACCAAATATCATAAGTAGGAGCAAGTATAAATTAATTATCTTGTAATTTTTCATACATGAGACTGATCAGCTCAAATAAACGGGTGCGGTTTCTTACCTTCGCAACCCAAGCCCAAATCCAGGTGGGGGTACTTCTAGACCCAACCACCCATCCACGGCCCTCGGGACCACAAGCCAAGCCTGCGGTTCACCTTTAAAAAGGCCACCGTGCAAGGCCACAACAAATCCCCACTGTCCCCCGAACACGATCTACCGTGCCGGGCTCCAGACAGTGGTCTATATTAATTAAATTTTAATTAACAACACGGGTCGAAGCCCGAGAAACAATCACCAAGAAAGCACCCTAAAAGACAGGGTCAAAGCAAGGCACACACCGATCAAGATGAATCACAAGCGAAACCAAAGATTTGCAAGATCACAGCAGGTTTAGAATTTTGATAGGAGGTAAACATGATCAAAGTCGCAAAGCAGTTATTAGCAACATCACCGCATACTGCTAACATCACAAATACTAAGAAGAAACACCCTAAGGATAGGGTCACCATGAGATAACTGCTGATCAAACGATTCATAAGGGGAAACTCGGAGTCATTGAACCAAAAAGGCAAAGGGGTTCAAGCTCGAGGGATTCACGATCAAGGACACCCAAGAGACTTGGGCAAAACTCCTTGTACCCTTGTAAGAGGCACAAGGTTTCAAGAAGGAGGAGAAGTAATCAGAGGCATAACTCATGACGAATCATAAGAGTAGACTCAAACATTATCAGACCACAACGAGTAAAAGAATTCAAGCAAAAGGGATTCAAGATCAGGAGCACCGAAGGGATACTGGCAACATCCTTGTGCGCTTGAGAGGACACAAGATTTAAACATGAGAATCGCAACGAAATCACATACGCTCCTGGCGGGGTTCCAAGGGGCCGCGCCCCTGGCGGGGTCTTAGGGGCAGAGCCCCATCCAAATTTTTTGAAATCCCACCACCGGGAACCATGCAAAAATCACATCAAATTGAGGACTTCCCGAGAACTACAAAGGACTTCTCGGAAGATAGAAGGTTGAATTTTCGAGTAATAGGCAAACTCTCGAGACATGAAAGGGATCTCTCGAGATATGAAGGGGAAATCTCGAGACATCAGAAGGGATCTCTCGAGACAGGACAGGGCTCAGGCTTATTTCTCGAAAGATGAAGGCAAGGTTCAAGTTGATATCTCGAGACATAGGAGGTTAATTTCTCGAGACAAGAGAAATCTCTCGAGAGATGGAAAATTGTTTTCTCGGGACAAAGCAAGGATTTCTCGAAATATAGCAGGGATTTCTCGGGAACCAGAGGGGAATCTCTCGGGAAATCAGAAGAAAGCTCTAGATTCAGTAAAGGAACGAGGATTTTATCTATCCCGGTTTTCTCCAGGGAACAACTACCCGATTCATAGCAAAGGAAGAACAATCAAGGAAGCTTATATCAACACTCCAAGACTTAAGTTAAACCGAGCGACATGAAATCGACACGAGCGAAACAATGCTTCAAGAAAAGAAAGAGAAGGAGGAGGAAGCCACTTGCCTTAACCTTGCAAAACTCGCCTAGCTCCGCTCCGAATGCCAAGGTAACTCCCGAGCACGAAGACCTGGAGCGCTAAGGACCGAAAGGAAGAGTTAGGTCATTTCCATAACTCCAAAACCTCCACGAAGAAGAACAAGCTTACCACTAAGACGAAGATCTCGCCGAGAGCTTTCCAAATCTTCAAACCAAACTCGATTCCGGCCACTACAGCTCTAGAAATCGGCGGTTGAAGGCTCCACGAAGCTCCGCTCTCGCCCTAACCTTCGGCGGCTGATTTTGATCGAGGAAGGAGATGAATAGGAAAGGGAAGGATTTTAGGCTTATATATAAACCTAATTTATTATTTAAATAATTAATTAATCCTCCAAATTACTTAAAACTGCGAGGGCGACCAAAACACCTCGGATTTCTACGAAATTCGCACCCTAACTAAAACACGGCGCTATGAATCCAACGGCGAAGTCAGAATTCAATTCCGACAAGCCAAACTCCGGATAAAGCCTCCTGAAGCTAAAATCTTGATAATTACTCCAAACCTTCACTTTAACTCGAAACGACGCGAAATCTCGCACGCTCGATCTGAATCACAAGCTCCAACTAAGCTAAGGCTCGAAAGACTACCAAAAGAGCTGACGTAACGCCCTTACGCCAAAATTACGTCACAACGGGTACGTAAAATAATTGACGAAAAAATCAGGGGCGTTACAGTGGCCGGATGAAAAAGTTTTGAGGTCACCCCTCCTGATGGAAGACCAAACTTTGACAACTCGTCTGCCTTTTCATTTTGTGTCCCTGGAATGTGCTCAATAGATACTTTCTCAGCATCGGTTCTCTTGTTTCGTAGTTCCCTAGAACTTGTGAAGCCATCACAAGAGAATCAGTTTTCACATGAACATGCTCTATCCCAAGCTCTTTTGCGAGTCTTAGGCCGGCCAAGAGTGCTTCATATTCAGCCTGGTTGTTCGTCACTGGGAAGAAGAATTTGATTGCTTGCTCAAGTTTGATGTCGTTTGGACTGATAAGAACTACTCCGGCTCCCACGGAGTTTCTCCCTGAAGCTCCATCTACATAAATGATCCAGGAAAAAGGAGATTCCTCCACCCGTTCAGGATTAGACTCCATCGTTTCCACCAAGAAGTCTGCCAGTACTAGTGCCTTAATTGCCGTTCTGGGAATGTATAATATTTCAAACTCTCTTAGCTCGATTGCCCATTTGGCCAATCTTCCCGAATGATCTGGCTTTTCCAGGATACTTCTTAGTGGATGATCCGAAACCACCTGGATAGGATGAGCCTGAAAATAGGGGCGGAGCCTTCGTGATGACATGACCAAAGCCAAGGCCAATTTTTCTAGAATTGAATATCTAGTTTCTGCATCTTTGAGGATATGGCTGACATAATATATTGGAAATTGCTTCTTTTCTCCTCCCGGACAAGGACAGAGCTTATTGCATTTGGACCCACCCACAAGTATAAGAATAATGTTTCCCCTTCGCTAGGGCTTTGAAGAAGAGGGTTTGAGGTTAACTGCTTTTTCAACTGTTCGAAAGCATTATCGCACTCTTTATTCCATTCAAACTTAGATCCTCCCCTGAGAGTTTTGAAGAATGGCGCGTTCTTATCTCCTGACTTGGAAATGAATCGGCTTAGTCCTGCCAACCTCCCCCCAAGTTGTTGCACCTCTTTCTGATTACGAGGAGGGGTCATATCTAGGATGGCCTTTACTTTATCTGGATTTGGCGCGAGGCCATCAGGAGTGAGAAGATGTCCAAGAAATTTCCCTTTGTTTGCCCCAAACACACATTTCAGTGGATTTAGTTTTAATTTGAACCTCCGCAGAGTAGCGAACGTCTCTACGAGGTCTTTCAAATGGATTGAAAAAGTTTTACTCTTTAGAAGGAGATCATCAACGTATACTTCAAGATTTCTCCCTTTTTGATATTTGAAAACCGTGTCCATCATTCTTTGATATGTCGCACCCGCATTTTTGAGTCCAAAAGGCATGACAAGATAACAATAACACCCGTCATTGGTGATGAATGATGTATGCGGGATATCAGGTTTATGCATTTTAATCTGGTGGTAACCAGAAAATGCATCTAAAAAGCTCATGAAATTATATCCCACCGCGGAATCTACTAAAACATCTATCTGAGGCAAGGGATAACAATCTTTGGGGCACGCTTTATTGAGTTTTGTGAAATCCACACACATGCGCCATTTTCCCCCAGATTATTTCACCATTACAACATTTGACATCCAAGTGGGGTATTGGATTTCAGAAATGAAATTGGCTTTAAGAAGTTTTGCAACTTCTTCTTTGATGGGTACCGCCAGCTTGGTTGCCACCTCCCTCTTCTTTTGTTGGATCGGCTTAAATTCAGGGGAGACATTGAGGTGATGGCATGCAACATCCGGATCTACTCCACGCATATCTTCCGCCGACCAAGCGAAGATGTCCAGGTTCTCCAACAGACAGAAGATCAAGTGAGTCTTCTCCTCTTCGGATAGCTCGGCGTTGATGATCAGCTTCTTTCCTTACCCTTCAGCAATGGGGATCTATTGGGTCTCCTGGGCAGGTTCCAGGTGAGTTCCTTTTTGCTCTGCGCTTTCCTCAGTCTCCTCAGGGAGCTTGGAAACTTCGTGGATGTCATTCTGAAATTCGGGAAATGGTGCCTCGGTGATCACATAAACTGTTTTTACATAGCATTCCCGAGCGACTTTTGGATCTCTTCGGATCCGATATTGACGTCCCTCGGCAGCGAACTTTAAAGCCAAGTGGAAAGTGGACACTATCGCCTTGTAAGCATTCAGGATTGGCCTTCCGAAGATTGCACAGTAGCTGTTTGGGGCTTCCACCACTACGAAGTTTATGAGCTTTGTTATGCCTCCCAATGACACCAAAAGCTTTACGCACCCATCTACTTCTTTCTTTTCTCCTGAGAATCCGTAGAGGGGCCCTTCCGTGGAGAGCAGAGGCTTTCCAGTCTTAAGGGCCTCAAATGTTTGGCGGAAAATGAGATTAATTGAACTACCGGTATCAATCAGAATCTTGTGTACAGTGTAGTTCTCGATGATTGACTTTATAACTACAGCATCATCGAAAGGGTTTGCATTTGGGGGAAGATCTTCTTGGCCGAAAGTAACGACCGACCTTTCTGGAGCAGAAGTGGAGGCGGCTGCCACTTCCTGCTTGGAGACTCTCCCGATGCTGGATTTCCGAGAGGATTCTGGCCCTGCTCCACCATGGATACAATAGATGTTGCCGAGGGGGCCAACATCATTTACTTCTATGCATTCGGTGGCAAGATGTATATCCCCATAACAACCTGCTTCTTCCACGTCAGCACATTCCCAGGTCACTTCGACTGCTTCCTTCTTCTTCTCGGGTTGTGATTCAACCGGGGTTTCCTGCCGGATCAACCCTCGGAGTTTCCCTTCTTTCAGGAGTTTTTCTATTAACCACCGGAGGGCCCGACAATCCTCAGTCTGATGCCCCTCCTCTTTGTGATACTCACAATAGAAGTTCGGATTCCGATTGCAAACTTCCGATTTCAAAGGTGCGGGCCTCTTGAAGTCAGGCCTCTTTTGAAGAATTTGAACAACTTCGTTCATGCTGACGTTAAGAGGGGTGAATTACTCCTGTGATTCATCATATCGGATGGACGGAATAGTTGGGGATTGCTGTGCGATGTATTGCGGCAGATATACTGGCATTATTTGCGCGACCCCCAAGGGTTGAGTGGGTGCGATGGCCAACGGCGGTTTCTGATCCTGAAACCGTTGATGGCCAAGAAATGGTTGCTTAGGCTTAAGATTTCCTCCCCTCTGAGCACGAGGTTCGAAGTCAGGCCTAGATGGATGATTGTAACGTTGCTGATGGATCGGTGCGGAATTAAACTGGTCATTGTCGCTGAGCAACTTGGCAACATAACCAGGATTAGTCTTTTCTCCTCTGATAAACTTGTTAGCTAGACTAATCATCTCTTGATAGGTCTTCGGTTCCCTGATTTGAGCTTCAAATTTCAACGGCCCCTCCCTAAGGCCATGCATTAAAGCGACCCTGTATAATTCTGGATCGACGTTTTGCACCTCCATTATCTCTCTTTGGAAACGGTCGATGAAGCGGGCCCACGTTTCGTTTTCTTGCTGCCGTATTTCAAATAGGGCTGCCGGACCATTCTTCCTCTTTTTCGAGGTAGAGAATTGGAGCAGGAATTCTCTACGCAATTCCGCAAAACATTTAATGGATCGAGGGTGCAATCCGTAAAACCATTCTCTAGCTTGCCCATCAAAGGACGTTACCAGAAGCTTACACTTAGTTGCGTCGGTGATGGTCCTCAGAGCAACGGCCGATTCGAATGCTTGGAGATGAATCGCCGGATCGGATTCCCCATTATATGTCGACAGGCGTGGTTCTTTGAAGTTATTCGGGGCCGGCTCTCCTCGGATCTTGTCCGTGAAGGGAGAACTTTCCTCGGTATCTTCGTACAGAGGGAAAGCGGGGTGGTAAGCTATCTCAGCTGCGGTCATTTGCGGACAGGCCGCTTGATAGGAGCGGACAGGGACTCCAGCCGGGTAGGAGTGGTAAGCAGCCGCCTCGGGCGGGTAAGAAAGGTGGGCAGCCTGAGAAGTCGCCCCTTGGAAGTCGAGAACCCGAGCCGGCATACAGTGCGCGGCTTCTTGGTAGAAGTTCCGCCGAGCCGCGAAACCTTCTTGTTGTGGCTGGGAATGAGCGACTTGTGGTAGTGGGAATGGAGGTGGAGGAGGTAGAACAGGAGTTACTGCCGGGTTAACCGCGGCCTGTTGGGGGGCTAGCTGCTCGGTCAACAGAGTTAAAGCCCGACTGATCGCGTCCAGACGCTGATCAGTTGCTTTCTGGGCCTGTTCGTCTTCTCTCTTTGTTTGCTCCAGAGCTTCCCACAAAGAGTCTTCGCTATGGTCGGAGCGGTCTCTTGGAGGGAACTGGCGGTCTGACATTCTGAACCAAAGATTTCACTGACAGTCCGCGATCTGAAGGTCGCGTGTTTCTGTTCGATTCAAAAGTGTGCCTCCGAAGGAAATCGAGGGTTGCGGATTATCGGTTACTATTTGGTTAGAGAATTTAGACCGCTAGCTGCGGTCGAGGCCAGATTTCGCCCGCCGCGGCAAATGCCACTCCTGCGACGGGCTTTCCTTTGATTAAAGAGAAGCGGTTATAGCGGGTTACAAGTGCAGGGAAGAAGAAGCCGGCCGGCTAGACTAGTCGCAAGACCGAAAACTCGAGGCCGCAGCTCAAACAAGCGAGCTTTCGGATTCGAGTGTGCGTATCTTGTGAACAGTGCCGCCCCCTATTTATAGGCTCGGGGGCCTGCCCGAATGGGCAGGGATAAAATAACCGCATGCCCGGGTACAGGAGAAACGGGCAGGCAGTGACGGGATACACAAAGAAGAAAAGAAAGAAGTCGCGCGGCTTGGCGGCTTGCCCTTCCGACCCATCTGACCAGAGGCTGAAGATGTCGTGATCAAGGCGATGATGCAAAATGAGCGGCCTTCGGCTTGAAACCGCGGCCTGCCTTCTGTTCGTGACTTTGGCTGACCTTCACGATGCAACCCGGGTGGTCTCCGATCTGAGACCGCGGCTTGTCCCGTGGGCTTGAGCCTTGAATCTCTATGACACAAACCGGTCGATCTCCTACTTGAGACCGCGGGTTGCCTTCTTGCCTTGGCTTTTGGCAATCTTCAATTTTGGGGGTGGTCTGAAATGACATCAGACCACCCGGCTTGGTTTACCCTGGACTGAGAGCCGCTGACCCTGGAACCCAGCGGCTTGATCTAGCAGTTCGCCCGGTTCGAGAATGATTCAAACCGAGAAGCGGTTTTCCGGGTAAACACAACCGGATCAAAGTTACGGATATTTGAAGTTTAGGTGTCAATTGGAGGAAAATCCCTCATTTCCACTTAACCCACTATCCGTCGACAACTAAATGAACTCGATCGAGTAAATCCTATTCTCCATAGGATGTGTGGCTCTGAGCTCATTCCGAAAAGGTGTTTTGGGCAAAATCCAGACAACGGGATCAAAAGTTATAGTTGTTTGAAGTTTAGGTGTCAGCAGGAGCTAAATCCCACATTACAACTAAAACTCAATGTATATCAACCACTAAATGAAATAGATTGGGTAAAACTTGCTCTCCATTGAATGTAGAGCTCATATCTCATTTTGAAGAGGTTTTGTGGTAAAAAATCAGACAACCTGATCAAAAGTTATGGATGTTGTAAGTTTAGGTATCATTTGAAGCTAAATTTTGCATTACCGGTGCAACCCACTATATATCGACAACTAAATGAACTGCAATTGGTAAAACTTGTGCTTCAATGAATGTAGGGCTCCGAGCCCATTCCTAAAAGATGCTATGTGGGTAAAATCAGACAACCATATCAAAAGTTATTGCTGTATAAAGTTTGAGTGTCATTTGTAGCTAAATCTCTCACTTTCACTACAAACCGCATTTAAAATTCTTTTATTTTGGAAATTTATGTGTCATTTGTAGCTAAATCTCGCATTACTGATGCGATATTTCGGCAAGTGCACCGGTCACGCAAGTAATAAAGTTTGGGAATAGGATCCCCGAGTGTCGGTCTCTTGAGGAATGCAGGTTGGGTAAACGAATCGTGTTGTGTGACTATTGTTACACAAGCGTAAACAAACACACAAAAAAGGGGTTTTGGTTGGGTTTTAATACTCTTAACAACAATGAAGGAAATGCGGGTCGAAAGCACCGCTTCGCAAGGCGAGATGGATGCAACGGCCGCGATGCCGTGCTTCGTGAGGCGGATGGAGCGTGCTCTAGTGCGGGAAGGTGAGGGTCGCAAACACCTCTTCACAAACGTCGTTAGCTCTTGCTAACGCGGATCGAACACCTTGAGTGCATGAGTGAGTGAGTGGATGAGTGGAGGCGAAGCAATTCACAAGCAAGTAATGATGAAAAGAGAAGAAACATTCATTTCATTTAAACCAAACATCATGATATTCAAGTTTAAAAGATTCAAAGATTAAAACGAAGGAGAGAGGAAAGAGATAACCAATGGATGAAGACTAGCGGTCGTTCACGGCCGGAATGGTAGTTTGTCAAGCAACCTCCGGGCTCGGGCGGACTGTGCTTCCGGTGTAGAGAAACTGTCACGATCTCTCTACGTGGTTCCTTCGTCTTCTACCTCAGGATTACTCTTCTTCTTACCGGACTGGAGTGGAAAAACAGCTGCTTGAGGGCTTGCCGATGGTGGAGAATGCTCCCGGACAATGGAGAAATGCTTGGAATGGTTGGAGAGGACTTCCCCTTGCGTAGGAGATGAAGTGGAGGTGTCCAGGGATGGAAATCGCCCGCGTACGGACTGCCAATCGCGCTCCCGGCGGCTCGATCCCGCCCTAAAATCGGAAAAGGCATATATATAGGCGCTGGACTGAATACTGCGCACGGTCATTGGCGCACGACCAGTGGTCGTGCGCACTGGAGTTCTGCGATCGTGCGCGCTGCATGGGCGGAGCCTAAAATGAAAGAAATTTATAAAATACATGTTCGCACGACCAGTGGCGCACGACCAGTGGTCGTGCGCACTATCGTAAATGGTCGTGCGATAAGCCAGACAGAACTTATAAAATGGGCGTTAGGTGCGCACGATCAATGGCGCACTACCAGTGGTCGTGCGCGATAGAGCCAGTGATCGTGCGCAGTGTTCCTGTACAGAATTTTACCGGGAACACCTGCACGACTCCTGTTCCAGCATACAACACCAGCCTAGCCACTGAAGGTGGCACTTAACACTGCATGAAAACTAGTAACGAAGATGAACAAGAAATAACACCAAAATGGGCCTAGAAGTGCACTTAGCATGGAGTATTAAACAGGAATGAAAACATGTCTAAAGTGAAGTGCAAAGACTAGAAAATCGGCTCAGATGAGTCCAAAAATGTGTATATAATTGGGACTCATCACACCCCCAGACTTACCTGTTTGCGCGTCCCGAGCAAACGAATTCGGCGGAGTGTGAAAATGGTAGTTAACAAAGAGAATTACACAAAGGAGTATAATGCGAAGTAACAAAAGCATGCAAATAGAAATTTAGTAAAAAGAGATTCTAACTATGCTAACTACTTTACGAAAGTACTCGAGCGTAAGTAAAGATTTAGTTATACTTAGTTGGTGAATTATGAAGAATTCGAATGATCATGCCCGGTGTGAAAGTAACAAGACACTAAGGCGGGTGTTGCACAAGGTCGGGGTTTAGGAATAACTCCGCTGAAATCCATCAACGTCGTGAACCATACGCTCGCCCGGTCACACTCTCTCCACGACGTTAGCAAACTCACAAGTCAAATCAATAGGGCTTTTAGGATTATATTGGGGCTTAGGTTGCGGTATGATATTCAAATTTAAACACGATGGCTACGCAACCCAAGTGAGCTAACGGAACGCTGCACCACACAAAACCAAAAACAATGCTCGTGTGACACACCCCCAGACTTATCATGAAAACTAGGTGTGCACACGGCCTACTTCACAATTACCAACAGATTTTCTATTTAGCTTGGAAGGATTTCTTTACGACATATTTCTATTTTAGATTTTTTTTCTTTTAACAACACACTTTTCTTCTTTTACTTATCCTCCGGTTGTTTCAAATTCAGCAAAATAAAACGTGTTTTTCTTCATCACATCACAAAGATTCCAAAAATCACACCAAATCAAGAACATGAGTGCAGATAAACATCAATTTGGTTGCGAAAGTGGGCAAAGCTTCAGGCCTTGGTGAATGGAGGAGGAGCTGTAACAAGGAAGTGGTAGGCACAAATGTTGGCTTGCAAAGGTGAGCGAATAGGACACGGAAAGCTAAGGCTCAAACTAGCCAAAAGGTGGCCTATATCATATTTAACTCAAAGAGTCGCTCTCACCCATGCTTCGAGAGTCGCTTGGGGCAAGTTCTTAGCCCACGAGAAAGGTAAACCTTCCTCCCGACTCGAGCAACACACGACTAGTGCTCGTACACACACAACACCGGGTTATCGTCAATTTCGTTCACATTCACCATTCGAGTATAACAAATCTAAATTTACGCAAAAATACTAAACATAAATTAGATGCATAGAGACAATCTGGTTCTACTCAAATTCTACCATAGCATGCGAAGTGACTAGAACACTACACGAGTCAACATCGCACTCCAAATTGTAATTCCTAAGCTAACGTCCTATTTCACACTCCAACCAAAATAGTTCAGTCGGAAACAAAACAAATAGGTAAGCGCGCACTCATGTGGGTGAAGTGGTGCAAGAAGCATGAAAACAATGATGATGATAAAGATAAATAAAAAACAAACTTCTAGTATGCAGTGGATGACAACATATTCTCCCCCAGACATAGTCTAAACATTACATCACAGAAATTGGAAACTAAGGGGGGAAGAAGTGTTACCCAATGCTCATAATTGAGCATACCAGACGATTGGCGATTAAGATAAAGAGCAGTCCGCAGCATCCGCACCAAAGAACACAACACACCTGCAAGCACAAAACTAAAAACAGCAAAAACAAATATAAAAGCTGAACTAAACATGTTAGATAAAAATGAAATCAGGAAATCTGGGTTGTCTCCCATCAGCGCTTTTGTTTTATGTCCTTAAGCTGGACCAAACACCTGTATTATGATTGTTTAAAGAGTGCAGAAATTAAAAGAGAAGTTCACAGAAGCAGTTTCACAAATTCAGACAACACAAATCAGCTATAGGCGCTCTTATGGTGTGCAGACCCCGTAGCTCGTAGGCGGGAGGTGAAGGATTTAGGGCCAACACTGGTGTCACCCAGTGTTCCCCTAACCTCCGCCCTCTTGCCACGGAGAGCGGCAGCGCGAGCGTCGTGCAGATGTTTCTCCTGTTTAAGTTTAGTGATAGTCGGGGACTGCCAACGTTGAAAGTTTTCAGATTTTTCCACCTTGGTGGAGGGTGGCGTCACTTCTGGCGTCGCGGTGACTACCGGATCAGCCCAAGAGATGGAGCGCTTAAATTGTTTATTACAAGAATCAAAACAAGAGGATAATGGGACAGTGTCCCGAACTAAATTCAAGTCAATATTTTTCGAAATGCAATCTTCCTCCGTCTCGGAATCAAATTCTCTCCGAAGATCTACTTCTTCCTCACTGGACTGGTGCTCCTCCTTTTCTCCTTCAATTGGTTCTTTATCTTCTTCATTTCCTGCACAACTCAGAGATTCATCAAAAATAAAGAGAGGGGGAGGAGTGGATGTTTCAGTTATAGCTTTGGGGTATGTGGGTTGCGGCACCATATTGGGTAGGAAGACACACCCCGTAGCGAAATCAAGGGTGGCACCGCTCTCTTTCAAGAACGGCACGCCCAAGATAGGGATAGAGTGATTTTCCTGGGGTCCCAAAACCTAAAAATCAGCAACCACAATCGTCCCCTCAACTATTACTTCTACATTTTTCACTTCCCCCTCAGATTGTATAACGGTCCCATTAGCAAGCATAAGGGATTTCCGATCCTCCGTGTTCATCTCAAGTTGCAATTTAGCAACGTCTTGCAACGCAATGACGTTGCGGGAAGAGCCGGAGTCGCACAAAGCTTTCGTTTCAATATTATTGATGGGACAAGAAATCACCAACTCACTTGGATCAGCCTCTACCACATCGCCGAGACTCTTCCCTTGATCTATTGGGTTCTTTTCAGTGTTGCTAGGAAGGGTCCCCTGCGACCGCTCGGTTAGCACTTGGGCCAATTGGCCCAGCTGCGTTTCCAAGTTCCGCATGGATGCGGTTTGGTTCACTATATTTGAGGTAGCCGCTTGCATAAATTTTTCCATCATCTCCTCCAGATTACTCTTTTTTTGGGCTGGGGGGCCTTGGTTATAATCCGGGTGTGGTGGCCTCGGTTGGCTCCCAGAGGCGTAAGCATCGTTTTGATGCTGCCCCGGTGCCCATCGTTGGCCATGCGTGTTTGGGTTCCATGAGAATTTCGGGTGACTTCTCACTCCTGGATGATAAGCATTATTAAATGGCACCCCCTTAGACTGATTTCCTACAAAATTAACGGATTCATTCAAGGATAAGTGCGGGAAGTCACCTAATACGTTGTTCCCTGAACATTCGTACGCGTGGTGGCCGCCGCCTCCACATCCTTCGCACGTAATGACAGCAGCAGGCGCGGGTGTAGGAGGAAGTGAGTCGACCACAAAGAGACCGCGGGCGTTCCTTGGTGCATTTCTCCCGGCAGTCCAGAATGTACTGTGGGAGGCGGTGTCGCGCAGAATCCGAAGGGCCTCCTCTGGAGTGTGGTTCATTAGAGTACCACCCGCAGCAGCATCGATCATTGCCCTGTAGTTGGGCTCGATCGCAAAGTAAAATGTCTCTACCACATTCCACGGTTGGAGCTCGTGGTTCGGGCAACGGCGGAGAAGATCGTTAAGACGCTCCCACGCCTCGGTAAGGGTCTCTTGATCGGCTTGGCGAAAGGTGGTGATCTCCCGCCGCAAACTTACAATTTTATCGACGGGGTGAAATTTGGCTAAGAACTTGGATGCGAGCACATCCCAAGTCGCAGCGGTCCCCGGAGGAATAGAATGAAGCCACACCCTGGCCTTGTCGCGAAGCGAGAATGGGAACAGTCGCAGCTTGACTGTGTCATCAGGAATCCCACCGTAGCGAAAAGTTCCGCAGATATCAGAAAACTCAGCCAGGTGCAGGTGCGGATCTTCACTGGCCATCCCAGAGAACTGAGCATTGTTCCGGATGATGTTCAAGATCGCAGGTTTGATCTCGAACTGGTTATTCATAATATTGGGACCGAACCCAGGATAAACACTCCCAGCTGTCGGACTGGTATAATCTCTCATCGTTCTGGGTCGAGGTCTCACTACCTCTTGCTCATCTCCAGGTTGGTGCTGCACCACGGCGGGCACTCTTTGTTCAACATTGTCTGGGTCTATGTGGTCACCCATTGCCGCCTGTACGGCAGCTGCGCGCCTTCGTGCGTGAGCGGTCCGTTCGATTTCTGGATCAAAGGGTATAAGTTCCCCCGCGGCTTGTCTCTGCATGCACAGTCACAACAAAAAGAAAACAAAACAAAGGAAATCAAAAACAACTGCTCTTGTAACAAAAGCTCACAACTCAAGACGTTACACGCCTGAACATTCCCCGGCAATGGCGCCAAAAACTTGATGCGATATTTCGGCAAGTGCACCGGTCGCGCAAGTAATAAAGTTTGGGAATAGGATCCCCGAGTGTCGGTCTCTTGAGGAATGCAGGTTGGGTAAACGAATCGTGTTGTGTGACTATTGTTACACAAGCGTAAACAAACACACAAAAAAAGGGGTTTGGTTGGGTTTTCCTACTCTTAACAACAATGAAGGAAATGCGGGTCGAAAGCACCGCTTCGCAAGGCGAGATGGATGCAACGGCCGCGATGACGTGCTTCATGAGGCGGATGGAGCGTGCTCTAGTGCGGGAAGGTGAGGGTCGCAAATACCTCTTCACAAACGCCGTTAGCTCTTGCTAACGCGGATCGAACACCTTGAGTGCGTGAGTGAGTGGATGAGTGGAGGCGAAGCGATTCACAAGCAAGTAATGATGAAAAGAGAAGAAACATTCATTTCATTTAAACCAAACATCATGATATTCAAGTTTAAAAGATTCAAAGATTACAACGAAGGAGAGAGGAAAGAGATAACCAATGGATGAAGACTAGCGGCCGTTCACGGCCGGAATGGTAGTTTGTCAAGCTACCTCCGGGCTCGGGCGGACTGTGCTTCCGGTGTAGAGAAATTGTCAATATCTCTCTACGTGGTTCCGTCGTCTTCTACCTCAGGATTCCTCTTCTTCTTACCGGACTGGAGTGGAAAAACAGCTGCTTGAGGGCTTGCCGATGGTGGAGAATGCTCCCGAACAATGGAGAAATGCTTGGAATGGTTGGAGAGGACTTCCCCTTGCATAGGAGATGAAGTGGAGGTGTCTAGGGATGGAAATCGCCCGCGTACGGACTGCCAATCGCGCTCCCGGCGGCTCGATCCCGCCCTAAAATCGGAACAGGCATATATATAGGCGCTGGACTGAATACTGCGCACGGTCATTGGCGCACAACCAGTGGTTGTGCGCACTGGAGTTCTGCGATCGTGCGCGCTGCCTAGGCGGAGCCTGAAATGAAAGAAATTTATAAAATACTTGTTCCCACGACCAGTGGCGCACGACCAGTGGTCGTGCACACTATCGTAAATGGTCGTGCGATAAGCCAGACCAAACTCATAAAATGGGCGTTAAGTGCGCACAATCAATGGCGCACGACCAGTGGTCGTGCGCGATAGAGCCAGTGATCGTGCGCAGTGTTCCTGTACAGAATTTTACCGGGAACACCTGCACGACTCCTGTTCCAGCATACAACACCAGCCTAGCCACTGAAGGTGGCACTTAACACTGCATGAAAACTAGTAACGAAGATGAACAAGAAATAACACCAAAACGGGCCTAGAAGTGCACTTAGCATGGAGTATTAAATAGGAATGAAAACATGTCTAAAGTGAAGTGCAAAGACAAGAAAATCGGCCCAGATGAGTCCAAAAATGTGTATATAATTGGGACTCATCAATTACCAGTACAACCCACTGTATATCAACCTTTAAACGAGCTTGAACATGATAAATTTGTTCTCCATTGGATTTAGGGCTCCGATCTCATTCCGAATAGATATTGTGGGCGAAAATCGGACAAGCGGATCAAAAGTTACGGATGTTTGAAGTTTAGGTCTCCTTTTGAGCTAAATACCTTATTACCAACCAACTGTATATTGACCACTAAACAAATTGGAATGGGTAAAACTTGTTTTCCATTGGATGTAGGGCTCCGAGCTCATTCCAAAAAGGTGTTATGCGCAAAAATCGGACAACCATATCAAAAGTTATGGTTGTTACAGTTTATGTGTCAAGAGGAGCTAAATCCCTCATTACCATTGCAAACCGTTGTATATTGACCACTAAAATGAGCTGGAATGGTTTAAAATTGTGCTCCATTGGATGTATGCCTCCGAGCAAATTCTGAAAAGGTGTTGTGGGCAAAAATCAAAATACAAAACAAAAGTTATGGATGTTAGAAGTTTAGGTGTAATTTGGAGCTAAATTTCGCATTACCGCTACAACCAGCAATATATCGACAACTAAATGAACTCCAGTGGGTAAAACTTGTGCTCTAATGAATGTAGTGCTCCGAGCTCATTACGAAAAGATGTTGTGGGGTAAAATAAGACAACCGCATCAAAAGTTGTTGCTGTTTTAAGTTTGAGTGTAATTTATAGCTAAATCTCTCATTTTCACTACAACCCCATTAAAAATTCGGCCATTTTGAAGTGTATGCGTCATTTGGAGATAAATCTCGTATTACCACCATAACTCACTGTATATCGACCTCTGAACAAGATGGAATGGGTTTAAATTATTCTCCATTGGATTAAGGGCTCGGATCTCATTCCGGAAAGGTATTGTGGGCGTAAATTGGACAACCGGAAAGGTGTTGCCTTATTATCGAATGGGTAAATCTGATTCTCTGTTGGATGGAGAATACGAGCTCTTTCCAAAAAAGTGTTGTTGGCAAAAATCGAACAATCAGATCAAACGTTATGGCTGCTTGAAGTTTATTTGTAATTTGGAGTTAAATCCCGCATTACCACTGGAACCCACTGTATATCAAACAATAAACAAACTTGAATGGTTATATCCTACACTCCATTGGATGTAGGGCTCTGAACTCATTCTAAAAAGGTATTGTGGGCAAAAATTGGGCAATTGTATCAAGAGTTGTCTGTTTGAAGTTTATGTGTTATTTGGAGCTAAATCCCACATTATCACTGCATCCCATTATAGATCAACCACTAAACAAACTGGAATGGGTAAAACTTGTTTTCCATTGTATGTAGGGCTCTGATCTCATTCCGAAAAGGTGTTGTTTTCAAAAATCAGACAACCGGATCAAAGTTACGGATATTTGAAGTTTAGGTGTCAATTGGAGGAAAATCCCTCATTTCCACTGTAACCTGTTTACCCAGAAGACCGCTTTCAATAGGATTACTCGCAGACCGTGCGGTTTGCGGATCCAAGTCGCCCGGCTCAGGTTATACAAGGTCGATCAACATCAACTAGCACAGGCCGGGCGGTCTGACATAATTCAGACCGCCTCCAAGTATTAAAGATAATCCAGGCCCAAGTCCAACAGGACAAGTCGCGGTCTCTAGTCGGAGACCGTGCGGATTGTGCCATAGAGACAAGCCAAGGTTCGATATCAAAGAACAAGCCGCATTCTCAAGACGGAGACCGTTCGGATTGCATCGTCACCTTGGTCGCGTCATCCTCAGACTCTGGTCAGACAGGTCGAAAGTGCAAGCCGCCAAGCCGCGCGGCTTCTTTCTTTCCTTCTTTGTGTATCCCGTCACCGCCTGCCCGTTTCTCCTGTACCCGGGCAGGCGGTTATTTTATCCCTGCCCGTTCGGGCAGGCCCCCAAGCCTATAAATAGGGGGCGGCACTGTTCCCAAGGCACACACACTCGAATCTAGGAGCTCGCTTGTTTAAGCTGCGGTCTCGAGTTTCCCGTCTTGCGGACTGTCTGACCGGCCGGCTTCTCTTTTTCTGCACTTGTAACCGCTGTAACCGCCTATTTTGATCAAAGGAAAGCCCATCACAGGAGTAGCATTCGCCGTGACGGGTGAAGTATGGCCTTGACTACTGCTAGCGGTCTCATTTTTCCCACCTAAAAAGTAACCGGCAACCCGCAGCCTCCGATTTCCTTCGGAGGTGCGATTTCGGACTCAACAGAAACACGCGACCTTCAGATCGCAGATTGTCGGTGAAATCCTTACTACAATGTCAGACCGTCAGTTCCCCCTTGGAGACCGCTCCGATCACAGCGAGGACTCTTTGTGGGAAGCCCTGGAGCAATCAAGGAGAGAACCCGAGCGGGCTCAGAGGGCCACTAATCAGCGACTTGAAGCGATCAGTCAGACTTTAGCAATGCTAACCGAGCGACTAGTTCCACAGCAAGCCGCGGCTAATCAGGCGGTGACCCCGGTCCCTCCTCCACCTCCTCCTTACCCGCTACCACAAGCCCCTAACTTCCAGCCCCAGCAAGAAGGCTTTGCGGCTAGGCAAAACTTCTATCAGGAAGCCGCGCACAACATGCCGGCTCGGGTCCTCGACTTCCACGGGGTGGCTTCTCATGCTGCCCACGTTTCCTACCGGCTAGAAGGCGTGGCCCGTCATTCCTACCCGCCAGAAGCCGCGGCACCATCCTCTTACCAAGCGGCTTGCACGCGATTAGCCGCAGTTCCGGCGACTTATTATCCAGCTCCTCTATGCGAAGATATGGAAGAAACTTCTCCCTTTGTGGACGAAGTCCAAGGGGAACCAGCCCCTAATAATTTCAGAGAGCCTCGCCTGCCAGCTTTCAATGGGGAGACTGATCCCACGGTTCATTTACAAGCCTTCGAGTCAACCATCGCTCTCAGAACCTTAACTGATGCAACTAAGTGCAAGCTTCTTGTAACCTCCTTTGAAGGACAAGCAAGGGAGTGGTTTTATGGGTTGCACCCCAGGTCAATCCGTTGTTTCGCTGAGCTGCGAAGGGAATTCCTGCTGAGATTCTCTACCTCAAGGAAGAGAAAGAGTGGTCCGGCGGCCCTTTTCGATATAAAACAGCGGTAAGACGAGACGTGGGCTCGTTTCGTAGACCGCTTCCAGAAAGAGATCATGGAAGTTCAAAATGTGGATCCAGAGCTGTATAGGGTTGCCCTCATCCATGGCCTAAGAGAGGGCCCCCTAAAGTTTGAAGCAAATATAAGGGAGCCTAGGACTTATCAGGAAATGATAAGTTTGGCAAATATGTTTATCAAAGGAGAGAAGAGCAATCCGGGCTACGTCGCAAAGCTGGTAAGCGACAAGGAGCAGTCAAATCCGTCCTTCCATCATCCGCTCCACTTTGAACCCCTTTCCCAAAGGGGGAGAAACTACAAAAATAAGCAACCATTTATGGGAAATCAACGGTTTCAAGATCAGAAACCACCGTTGGCCGTCGCTCCCGCTCCATCCACTCCCCTTCCGCAAATCATGCCGGTATACTTACAACAGTATGCCACGCAGCCACCTCCAGTCATTTCATCCACTCAATATGATGACTCGCAAGAGTCATTCACTCCCTTAAACGTCACCATGGACGACGTGGTCCAGATTCTGCAAAAAAGGCCAGATTTCAAAAGGCCTGCTCCTCTGAAGTCGGATATCCGCAGTCAAAATGCGAACCTTTATTGTGAATATCATAAAGAAGGGGGACATCTAACCGAAGACTGTCGAGCCCTTCGTTTGCTTATAGAGAGACTCCTTGGAGAAGGAAAGCTCCAGGGTCTAGTTCGGAAAGATGCAATTGCTGAGCCAATTGCCGAGAAGAGAAAGGAGAAAGAAAAAGTCGAAGTAACCTGGGAATGCGCCGACGTCGAAGACGCCGGCCGCTATGGTGACATCCATCCTTCTACCGAATGCGTCGAAGTCAATGATGCGGGCCCCTTAGGAGACATCTATTGTATTCATGGAGGAGCTGGAGCGGAATCATCTCGCAAATCCAGCATCGCGAGAGTTTTAAAGCAGGAAGTAGCAGCCACTACAAGTTCTCCTCCCGAAAGCACTATTGTCACCTTTGGTCAAGATGACCTTCCCCCCAATGCCAATCCTTTCGACGATGCGGTGGTCGTCAAGGCCGTCATCGAAAACTATACAGTCCACAAGATTCTGATTGATACCGGCAGCTCTGTTAATCTCCTTTTCCGCCCGACTTTCAATGCCCTGAAGACCGGAAAGCCTTTGCTTTCCACCGACGGGCCCCTCTACAGTTTTTCTGGGGAGAAGAAGGAAGTAGAGGGTTCAGTGAAGCTCCTGGTCACTCTTGGAGGAGTAATAAAGTTGATCAATTTTGTGGTAGTGGATGCCCCGAGCAACTACTGTGCCATCTTCGGGAGGCCGATTCTCAATGCATATAGGGCAGTAGTGTCTACCTTTCACCTTGCCCTCAAGTTCGCTGCCGAAGGAAAGCAGTATCGGGTCAGAAGAAACCCAAAGGTGGCTTGGGAGTGCTACGTCTGAACTGTAAACATGATCATCGACGTTCCACTTCCCGAGGTCGTGGCTGAGGTTTTGGAGATTGCAGAGTCTTCAGGGGCTGCCGAGGAAGGAAAAGATCGAGAAGTGGCTTACTTGGAACATGCCCAAACGACCCAAGAAGTTCCTATTGCTGAAGGGGCAGAGAAGAAGCTGATCATCAATGCTGAGTTGCCAGAGGAGGAGAAAGTGGAGCTAATCTCCTGCCTGTTGGAGAATCTGGATATCTTCGCTTGGTCAGCAAGGAAATGCCAGGAGTGGATCCAGACGTGGCTTGTCATCATCTAAACGTATCTCCTGAGTTCAAGCCCGTCCAGCAAAAGAAGAGAGAAGTGGCGACCAAGCTGGCGTTGCCCATCAGAGAGGAGGTTTCCAAACTCCTAAAAGCGGGTTTTATTTCTGAAATTCAATATCCCACATGGATTTCGAATGTTGTAATGATTAAGAAACCCGGTGGGAAGTGGGGCATGTGCGTGGACTTCACCAAACTTAATAAAGCGTGCCCTAAAGATTGCTACCCTTTTCCTCGGATAGGTGTTTTAGTTGATTCCGCGGTTGGGTATGGCTTTATGAGTTTTCTCGATGCTTTCTCAGGGTATCATCAAATTAAAATGCACAAACCTGACATCCCGCATACTTCATTTATCACGAACGATGGGTGTTACTGCTATCTCGTAATGCCCTTCGGTCTTAAAAATGCGGGCGCAACATACCAAAGAATGATGGATACCGCCTTTAAGCATCAAAAAGGCAGGAATCTTGAAGTTTACGTTGATGACCTCCTTCTACAAAGTAAAACATTATCATTGCGCTTGAAAGACCTCGTAGAGACGTTCGCTACTCTACGGAGGTTCAAGTTAAAACTAAACCCGTTGAAATGTGTGTTTGGGGCAAACATGGGGAAGTTTCTTGGGCATCTCTTAACTCCTAACGGCCTTGCACCAAATCCAGACAAGGTGAAGGCCATCCTTGATATGGCCCCTCCTTGAAATACTAAAGAAGTTCAGCAGCTTGGGGGGAGATTGGCAGGATTGAGCAGGTTTATCTCAAAATCCGGAGATAAAATTGCCCCATTCTTTAAAACACTGCGAGGGGGATCAAAGTTTGAATGGAGCGAGGAGTGTAACAAGGCTTTTGAGCAGCTGAAAAAACAGTTAACCTCGACTCCACTACTTCAAAGTCCCCGTGAGGGAGAAATGTTATTCTTATATCTGGGAGTCGGACCAGATGCGGTGAGTTCTGTCCTCGTTCGGGAAGAAAAGAAGTGGCAGTTTCCAATATACTACGTCAGCCACATCCTTAAAGATGCAGAAACCAGATATTCGATCTTGGAAAAACTGGCCTTGGCCTTGGTTATGTCTGTGCGAAGGCTTCGTCCTTATTTTCAGGCTCATTCCGTCCAAGTTATTACAGATCATCCTTTAAAAAATATTCTTGAAAAGCCAGATCATTCAGGGAGGTTGGCAAAATGGGCTATTGAACTAAGCGAATTTGAGATATCATACATCCCTCGAACAGCAATCAAGGCGCAAATCCTGGCAGACTTCTTGGTAGATACAACAGAACCTAGTTCCGAACAGGTAGTGCAATCTCCTTTGGCTTGGATCATTTATGTGGATGGGGCTTCTGTAAGAAACTCCGTGGGAGCCCGGGTAATTCTGATCAGTCCAAATGGCATCAGGCTGGAGCAAGCTATCAAATTCTTCTTTTCAGTTACAAATAATCAGGCAGAATATGAAGCAATTTTGGCTGGGCTGAGGCTTGCGAAAGAGTTAGGCATAGAACATGTACATGTTAGAACTGATTCACTGGTGATGGCCTCTCAGGTCTTGGTAAATTATGAGACAAGGGAGCCAATTCTGAGGAAATACCTGCTGTTAGCCAAAAAGAGAAATTGGAAGATTCAAGTCATCCATCATCGAGCACATTCCAAGGACACAAAATGAGGAGGCAGGGGTATTTTTGGCCAACCATGAGAAAGGATGCTGAAGCATTTGCCAAGCGGTGTGTTCAGTGCCAAAAGTTTGCTCCTCTTCAGCATTTGCCTGCTCAGTCACTCAGATCAATAACTGCGCCATGGCCCTTCGCAGTATGGGGGATGGATCTTATCGGACCCTTCCCAATAGCCAATGGCCAACATCGTTTTATCATTGTGATGATCGACTATTTCAGCAAGTGGATTGAGGCAAAAGCGCTGGCAAGAACTACAACCCAAATTATCAAAAACTTCATCTGGGGAGAAATAGTCTGCCGACATGGAATTCCGCTAGCAATTGTCACTGATAATGGTCCACAGTTCAATAATCCGAAGATGATAAACTTCTGTGATCAGGTGGGAATTGATCTTCGATTTGCCTCAGTACATCATCCAAGAACAAATGGCCAAGTAGAAGCGGCAAATAGGCAAATCCAGCAGCTCCTGATGAAAAGGGTTTTGAATCAAAGGGGAAATTGGGAAGATCAGCTTCCTTCCATCCTCTGGACTCTTCGTACTACCCTGTCTTCAGCTACCGGGGAGACACCATTCAAATTATCTCATGGCTCGGAAGCTGTTGTGCCTATAGAGTTTGAGGTGGTCACTCCAAGAGTTGTGTATGCAAAAGAGGGAGGAGAAGCGTGGATAGAAGACAATGATGAGGCTATCAAGTATAGTCTGGATCTGATCAAAGAACTTCAGGACGAGGCAACAATCAGACAAGAAGAAGTTAAAAGGAGGATGGCAAAGTACTTTGACAAAAATGTCAGGGTAAAGCATTTTGCGGTCGGCGACGTTGTGCTAAAAAAGGTTGATGCAGCAGCCTGAACAGGCAATGTCGGGAAGCTAAATCCTAATTGGGCTGGACCTTTCATTGTCAAGGAGGTACTAAAAAGTGGGGCTTACCGCCTCCAAACAAGCGAAGGAGAAGACATCTCGCGCACCTGGAGCGGTGACGATCTCAAACGGTTCTATCCTTAAAATATCTTCTTTACTTTCCTGCAATTTTTTAGATATTTCAATAAGAAGCCCCATACTGACACTTCTCCATGTCTGATGTTTCCTTTTTACATATCAACCTCACTGAACCACGGAGACATCGCCAAGTTCTGCTCGAACCCCCTCGGATTGTAGTCATTAGCGTAAAACCATGAAAATCATGTGTAGCGGGGAGTTTTCGCACACGTGTAGTGGTAGCTTGCCAATTCCCGTGCGGTGGTCTTCAGAACCTTGGATCCCGGCTGATATCCAACACACCCCTGCATCAAGGGAGGTCTAGGTTAATGTTGGCTCTATCATGCCCCGAGAGGGCTATAGTTACAGCTTTGATGATCTTTCTGAGGAAAGCAATGTCGGTATAGCCCCCGCGGCACAACCACACCTGCCCAACTGATCATCTTAGTCTGTGACCATCGAATACTCCTAGGTACTCTCAAGCGATGCCTAAGCGGGACCAACAACTGAGTTGATCTCTCTGAGGAAAGCAATGTTCGCCGCCTAGGCCCACCTGCCCAATTGATCAACTCGGCTTGTAGTCCTAGGCAAGAGAGCAGTCGAGTCGCTTACAGCCCTTATGACCACTTGAGGAAAGCAATGTTCGCCGCCTAGGCCCACCTGCCCACTTGGTCATCTGGGTCTGTACTTGTCTTTTTATTTATTCCTACAACTCTTATGACCACTTGGGGAAAGCAATGTTCGCCGCCTAGGCCCACCTGCCCACTTGGTCATCTGAGTCTGTAGTCATCTTTTATTGCATTATAGGGAATTATCTCACCTTATATGGTTATTGTAGACCATTTAGAGAAAAGAGCAGGATTCTTATGTACATCACAAACCAGCTGACTTAATACTCAAACCGGGCGGTTTGAAATAAGCTTGTACCAGGACTTTGGGGCGGTCTGGTTATTAAACCGGGCGGTCTAAAATAAGCAGGTTTCAAAGATGTCATTCGGTTTGGTTTTCAGACCGGACGGTTTGAAATAAACAGGATAGCATTAAAATGTCACAAGGTAAATATCAAGGGATCAAGCATAATCATGACCGGCCGACCTCATTATTCGGGTTATGAATCTGTCATCTTTATGAGTTTCAATTCAATCTGTTCGGCAAATTACAGGCTCTTTTCGATCAGGCAGTTATGATCCTCATTGCAAGTGTTGAACCTACTAATCGCACAAATTATATATATTGTTGAGTCCGAAATCGCACCTCCGAAGGAAATCGGAGACTGCGGGTTGCCAGTTTCTTTTTAGGTGGGAAAAATGGGACCGCTAGCAGCGGTCAAGGCCAGACTTCGCCCGTCATGGCGAATGCCACTCCTGTGATGGGCTTTCCTTTGATTAAAATGAGCCGGTTACAGCGGTTACACGTGCGGGAAAAGAGAAGCCGACCGGTCAGACAGTCCACAAGACGGGAAACTCGAGACCGCAGCTCAAACAAGCGAGCTCCTGGATTCGAGTGTGCGTGTCTTGGGAACGGTGCCGCCCCCTATTTATAGACTCGGGGTCCTGCCCGAACGGGCAGGGATAAAATAACCGTCTGCCCGGGTACAGGAGAAACGGGCAAGCGGTGACGGGATACATAAAGAAGGAAAAGAAAGAAGCCGCGCGACTTGGCGGCTTGCCCTTCCGAACTGTCTGACCAGAGGCTGAGGATGACGCGACCAAGGCGGCGATGCAATCCGGGCGGTCTTCAACTTGAGACGGCGGCTTGTTCTTTGATCCCGAACCTTGGCTTGTCTCTATGGCATAATCCGCCCGGTCTCCGACTTGAGACCGCGACTTGTCCTGTTGGACTTGGGCCTGGATTATTTTTAGTACTTGAGGGCGATCTGAATTATGTCAAACCGCCCGGCTTGTGCTAGTTAGTGTTGATGAACCTTGTATAACCTGAGCCGGGCGACTTGGATCTGCAAACCACACGGTCTGCGAGTAATCCTCTTGAAAGCGGTCTTCTGGGTAAACATAATCCCCGCATATTTTTAAATTTCTGAGAAGATTTCGAAAATATCAGTTCTAGCCGGAGACCGCGCCGATTTCACCCTGTTGGTTATAAAATGTTCCAGGAGCTTCTATTCTGGCATAACTCCATTGCTATCATGAGTCACTACTCGTCTATTGCGGTTAGGACTTTTAGGCTGAACAGCCCGAAAAAGATGGTGGATTTAATGGCCCAGCTCGAAGTTCTTGAGAATCCCAGAAAAAACCGCGAGAGAGAGCGCTCGAAGGATAAGAGGAAGAAGAAGAAAACGACGCGGCCTGACAATATAGTAATGGTCGCTTCCACGATTAGGCCGACCGACCTGCCTCCCGAGCTGACAGTCGTCTTATCGACCAAAAAGGAAGCGAGTAAGCCGACCGACCAGCATCCCGAATTGACAGTCGATTTATCTATTAGAAAGGAGGAGATTCACCCGAATCCATCCCCAACTGATCCCCCAGCCCTCTCTAACAAGGGAGACAACCCGCCTTCTCCGCCGGATAAGACAGACTTGGAGACCGTCGTCCCGAAGAGCGATGGTGATGAGTCTTTTAAGATGGAGGTCACCCCGTCCGGGGTTTTTCATCTAAACATTAGAGATGAAGGGGGAGAGGCAGTTGACTCCCCCAAGCCGAGCGACCAGCAGGCTTCAGTAGTCAACATCGAGGATAGCCCGGAAAAGTCAGCCGTCCTGAAGTCGAAAAAGAGGAAGAAGGAGTCCGCGGCGGACAGGCTTCTG
The DNA here is from genome assembly GCA_033032865.1 of Dactylorhiza incarnata. Taxonomy (NCBI): domain Eukaryota; kingdom Viridiplantae; phylum Streptophyta; class Magnoliopsida; order Asparagales; family Orchidaceae; genus Dactylorhiza; species Dactylorhiza incarnata. Next base: position 20,851,564 of record JAWHQI010000004.1, read on the forward strand.
AAGAAGATGAAGAGACTAAAAGCCAAGAACAAGGCAGCGTCCGGGAGACCGAAAGCGGACAGCCTGCAAGGCAAGTCACGCGAGAATGAAGTCTCGGAGGGCGTGATTACTCCCTCCCCACAGTCGAACGACCAGGCTCTCGTTGATGCCCATAGCATTTCCGTAAGTGACCTCCTCAAGGATTTTGATTCTCTTCAGACGCAAGATGATCAGCTGAGAACTTCTTCCGAACTGCAGGCTGCCAACCCGCCAGGAGAGAAAGGAGCCGCCCTGTCTGAGGATGCGACTAGCATTAAGGAGGCCGCCCTACCTGAGGTTGCAACTAGCACTCAGGCGGCCGTCTCCCCTGAGGTTGCGACCAGAACCGAAGGGACTGTACGGGCTCATGAAGATACTGTGATGACCGGTCTTCGATTTATGCAGGTGAAGGCGGAATGAGTAAGAGATCAACTTTCCAGGCCGCCACCGCCACCACCCAATCTTTTGCTGCAAGGTAAAAAGGAAGCGGGTTACCACCCTGTTCGTTTTCTTAGGCCGCGGCCTCGAAATAAGTCGCGCGCTTCATTGTTGAACCCGTCGCCCAGCTTCTTTCCCTCCGCTGCTCAATTTTCTGCTGCTAAGCGGAGGCAGAGCGAGAGATCGTGGAGAGAACAACGCCGAAAGTTTGATACCGAGCAAGCAAGGCGACCTGTCCGCCCGAATACAACCCAAACCGCTGCGGCTTGTAAGAGAGGAAGTTTCGAAGAGAGCGATCTCCTTTTGAACACTTTCTGACCGCTTTTTCTTATTGCAGATGATCGTGACTCTATTCCGAAGCCGGGAGAACTGGTGTCCTATCTCCCTCCGCTTGATCTGCCTTCGCCGGGATCCCGGGTTGTACCAGATACTCGGATGGAGGATGAGATGGGCCGTCTTCAAAGGAATCTTGAAACTCTTGCAAAGCAGTTGAGGACCCTTGAGGAGCGGGAGAAGACCGCTCAAGAAGAAAAGATTGCATTGCGGGCAGAACTGGAGGCTGAAAGGAAAGAGAGTCGGGCTGTGCTGGAGACCGAGCGGAGATAGCGCCGAGAAAAGGAGAAAGCGCAGCAAGATCAGGTGGCCGCACTGACCACCCGGGTTGATCGCGGAAAGAAGGAGATTCAGAAGCTTGAAGCGGACTGCGCCTATTATCGGGATAAATATCTTCATTTGTCGAGGGAGAAAGGCGGAAGCCGACGTCCCCTTAATGCTGCTGATGGAGGTCGGGGTGGATCACGCCGCCCGGATGCTGGGACGAGCTCGTCTCTTCCAGCGGCCGGGACGATCCAACATATTGCTAGTGCAAATGAGCCCGCAACGGCCCTTCCTACCCGTATGATTCCAGCGGCGCGGGTAGAGAGGGATGCCGCGCGGCTTCATAGCATAATCAATCACCTTAATCACGGAATGAACCAAATGCAAGGGACAATTCTCCAGATAGGCGACCAAGTCGCGCGGCTTCATAGGGAAGATGCGCCGAGTGATGCCCGCAAATGATGAGTGATTTTAAGATCTTTATCTGTAATAATATTTCTATTCAGTCCTTTGGACGACTGTTTGAATTTGGTTTCATGATATTTGGTCTGTTTTCCAGGCCGCGTGGTCTAAGATTTTGAATTTACTTTATGTTCGTGTTGAATGTTGATTGATGCCTGTGGACTACTTCATAAGCCGATCGGCTTCTTTACGTGCTTTTCTAATTCGTCTGCTTGAATTATACTTGTCTTGGTAATTCTTTTGTGGCGATGTGCCCACGCAGGTTGATCGGTCTAGCCGTGATTTGACCCTTGTTAGATGCAAATCAGCCGTTCTTATAAGTAGCATCCTTCCGAAAGTCTTTTTACCAGAATTTTGAGATGGTAGCAAAGCGCCAGCCGAAGCGACCTGCGAAAACCTCTGCTACCCGCTCCGAAGCCGCTGTGGCATTTCACTCAGCAGACCACGAGGAGTGCCGTTTGACCAAGGCCGAATTGGACGAATTCGTTGAGAAACACATGACTGACAGCCCGCTGCTCGCGCAACTTCCGCTCCGTGATGAGCGGATGAATTTTTCTGGCCCAAACCAAATCGCGATCCCAATCGACCATTTCGATTGCGGATTTAAGTTCTCGATTTTGATTGAGCTCGCAATGGTCTTTGACCATTATGGAGTTGTACCCGGTCAGATTTCTCCTAATTCGATGGCCGGAATTTGCAGCTTCATCTCCTACCTGCGATCTGAGAGAGTCTGCTTTTATATGGATCTCTTCAGGAAAATATTCTCGCTGCGGGCCATCCCGGACTCTGAATCAAATGTCTTCAAAGGCCATCTCTACTTTGGCTGCCGCGGGTTGAAGATGGTTAACCTCGCGAACAAGGTCACAGCCTGATCGGAGAGATACTTGATCTTCGAAGGCCGACTTGGCCTGTTGAACCCGAATCCGCAAGTGCGGCCGGAGGAGGCCTTTCAACAGGTCGCAATAAGCGAGGTCGAGAAGAAAACCTGCAAGCTTCTCGAGGATGAGCGGCTTAACATAAGCTACTACATCCCGCTACTTGCCGAGCTAGAGAATGTTCGGCCTGAAGATATTAAGCTTTCCTTTAACCCACTTCCGACTTCAATATTGACCGCTCGGTCATTTGTGTTGACCCTTTCCTCTTTTTTGTAGCCGAAGCCGTTGTCCCTGCCAACAAGCCGGTTAGCCCGGCCGGTTTAATCTTAACTCAGACGGAGAAGAGAAAAAGGCAAGTCAGGAACAAGCCGCTGCCATCCGACGGGGAGGATTCGGCCTCTTCGGGCGACTTCTCCGCCCTTCGTTCCTTCAGCAAGGTGAAGGATTTAAAAGGCCGCACAGTTTTGTCATGGCATCCGGACGGCGACAGTGTTCAGGTCTCTACCGCGCTTCCCCATTGGTCGAATGAGAAGTCGGGCCGGCATGCTGAAGCCGCTAGCATTGCCATGTTCGGCCGACGGAACTTCAGGAGGTTGAGGAGGATTCCCGAGGAAGAGCTCGCCCGGAAGGCCGCGCGGGTTGGTGCCGAGAGCCTCATCACCAATGTCATTATGGGAATGAACTTCAAAAGGTTGATTAAAGCAAATGATCACCTAGAGAAGGAAATCGCCGAATTGAAGAAGGAGAATGTGCGGCTAAAGGAAGCCGAGTCGGTAAGTTATCACCTGGCCAGCCGTCTGATGAGTCCCATTTATATACACATTTATGGACTCATCTGGGCCGGTATTTGAGTCAATGCACTACATTTTAGATCCATAATCACTCATATTTGTTCTCTACCTGTTATTCCAAGCTAATTGCACTTTTAGGCCCGTTTTGGTGTTATTTCTTGTTTATCTTCATCATTAGCTTTCATGTATTGTTAAGTGCCACCTTCAGTGGCTAGATTGGTGGTTGAGCTGGAATGGGAGTCGTGCAGGTGTTCCCGGTGCAATTCTGCACAGGAACACTGCGCACGATCACCGGTTCTATTGCGCACGACCACTGGTCGTGCGCCACTGATCGTGTGCACTTAACCCTTTTTCACGAGTTCTGTTTGGTGCAGTGCGCACGACCACCAACGCTAGTGCACGCGACCACCGGTCGTGCGCCACTATTCGTGCGCGCTTATCATCAATTCCTTGAGTTCTGTTTCAATCAGTGCGCACGACCACCTACGATAGTGCGCACGACCACCGGTCGTGCGCCACTGGTCGTGCGAACATGTTATTTCATAATTTCTGTCTTTGCAGGTTCCGTCCAGGCAGAGCGCACGATCATCGAATTCTAGTGCGCACGACCACTGGTCGTGCGCCACTGACCTTGCGCACTATTTAATTCCAGCGCCTATAAATTCCCTGCTCGCGATTTAGGTCGGACCGCCCGCCGTATTTCGCCGTTTTCGGCTCCAGTTCGTCCGACTTCGCCCCTCCATCGCCGCCCACCATCTAGAGGTGCTCCGGGCTTGTTCTTCACGCCAATCTTGAGCCGGAGTGTCCTCTCGGCCTCCTCCTTCATCCAAGAGCTTCAAAGAGAGATCTAGCCGCCATCTCCATCGAGCAAGAGGAAGTTTGCAACCTCTACCGGATCGTGACACGAAGAAGACGGGTTCATTGGAGAGTCGTGACAGCTCTCTCTACCCCGGACGTAGTTGCGGACCGAGCTTGGACGCGGATTGACAACCCGACGATTCCAACTGTGAATCTACAACGAGCCTTCGGATTCGGTCGATTTCTTGCCTTATTCTTCTCTTATTGATTGTTGTAATAGCTAGATCTATATATTTTGATGAAGTTGCACTTAGACTAGCTTCTATTTATATAGATTTCATGTTTGTGTGAAATGCTTTTGTGGTCTATGTGTTTATGAGGAGCGCCACCATCCATTTTCCACTTCACCACCGCGTTCGTGTGCCGCACTAGCAATTGCTAGTGGCGTGCTTGTCGAAGAGGTGCTTGCGACCCTCATTCCGCTAGCCTACTCATCCACCCGCCTACCGAAGCGTGGCATCGCGGCCCGTATTCCATCCCGCCTAACGAAGCAGTGCGCTCAAGGCCTGCACAGTTCGATTCCGCTTGCCTACTCGTCCATCCGCCCTTTCGACGCAGCGCACTCAAGTCCTGCCTAGTCTCCATCCCGCCAAGTGAAGCATTGCATAGCGGCATTGCATAGGAGTAGTTGATAGCTTTTATTTTATTTTCCAAAAGCCAACCCAACTCCCCCGCATTCCATCCAATTTAAGGACTTCAATCTCAAGTCCTTCCTCGAAACCTAACTCCACCTTACTGTGTTCCTCAAGAGACCGACACTCGGGGATTTTCCCCATTATTATTACTTGCGCGACCGGTGCACTTGCCGAATCATCGCATCAATTTTTTGGCGCCGTTGCCGGGGAACACAGACGTGTGAGTTTTCTGGAGAGGGAGAGTCTGAGAGAGAAGCCCTTCCATTTGTAAATTGCATCTCTTATTTTATTTCTGTTCTTTTTATTCCTTTTTCTTGTTTTATATCAGGTTGCTTTAGTAATTTCTATTTGGTTTAGTATTTGCACAATAGCATTTTTATTTTGAATCGTTTTATCTTCGCACTATGTGGGCACATCTCAATTTCCGTTGTCGTTGGTGTGGAGCTACCTCCCACTCTAGTGATGAATGCCCTACGGAGAATAGTAGGCATAATTCTTATAGCCCAGCATATGGAGCACCGACTTCGTCTGGTACTCCATATGGTGCGCGTAAGTCTTATGGCTACTCTGCTGAGCCTTTACCGTCATACTTCTTTTCGGCTCCAGCCCCCGCTGTGCCAAAGAAGCCTGCTAGGCAGTGCCAGTTTTGTCGGAGCACAGATCATGCCCTGAAGGATTGTGTTGCTTATCTTCGCCAATTGGATGAGGATGACGAGTCGGATATCCGTATCGTCCCGAATCCTAACTCTGGCGGCACACCTTCAACATCTGGTTATGTGTCTTTGTCACCTTCACATCTTGAAGGGTATGGCATGGACACGGTCACTGGATGTGTGGCTGATCTGGGCACCAACATTGCTGAGCCTATTCTCCCGGTGCATCCACCACCTCTAGTGGATTCGATTCTTTGTGAGGAATCGGTGCTCGACTTTTATCCGAGCACTATTCCTCTCCCTGTTGTGCATACTACACTCGTCTCTGACGACATTGTTGATGATGTGTCGCAGGAGGAGGCGGTTGATCTTAGTATTGTGCCTATTCCTATGGAGGAGGACAACCTTCTAGGTGAAGAGGAGTTTTCCTCAGCACCGGTGGAGGAAGTCCAAATCTCTAGCTTGGCCACTGTTGATACTGCCGAATCTTGTAGCATTGATGACAATGCAAACATTATTTTACTTCCCCCACCTGATGGGAGTGAGTCCGGGATCACTCCCCCGATTGATGTTTATTTATGTTCTTCGTCTTCTTTATTTCTTGATCCCCTTCCTTCATCTGAGTCTGTGCAGGTTGAATCTTCACAGGTACTTCAGGAGGACTTGGAGCGTTTTGCTCAAGTCAATGATGAGAGCATCCTCTCATGTGAGGAGGTTTATTCCCCCTCCGTAGAGGAAGCTCCACTCATTGCCTTCTCCTCCTGCGGACCTGCTGTGGACGATACCTTGTTGGGCAAGGATAGTTTTAGTGAGATGAGTGAGGACCAGGCCTCCTCCTCTTCTTACTTTCTTTTCCCTCTACCTGTGAGGAGCAGGTATTATTATTATTTAGGTAGAGGGGTGACTGCTCTGTCTCCGTATCGGTACCCGCTACCGATGCGCATATTAGAACAGTTACCTGTGCACTTTCCTTTTCATAGGCCTATAAGCTAGAACTGTACAAAATCTGAATAAGTCGTGCTGGGATGACAATAACCCCAGTAGTTATCTTACTTTTCATGCATTTTATTTTATTCAATCCTGTTTAGTTAGCTGTAGTATTGTAGTTTATCTTTTTCTGTTTCTTTTGTTTTGCGGAGCTGACCCCTGCAGGTACTTCTTCTGGATGGCGGATGCTGCAGCTTAGTCGTGGTTTAAACGCCAATCTTCTGGTGTGCTCATTTCTGAGCACTGGGTACTCTCTTTCCCTAGCTTTTTCTGATTTTCATGTCATATATTCTGTGGATTGTTTAGTTTAAGTCTGGGGGAGATTAGTTTTGTTTACCCGCTCACGTGCACTATTGCACTGCATACTAGAAGATTTCATTTAAAATGTTTTGTTTATTTTCATTGCACACCACAGCACCCACTTGAGCGCGTACTCGTCTGTATGCGTGCTCTGTAGTGAATTTAATTCTTCTGCTTATTTGGGAAAGTCTAGGTGATGGCTTAGGACTATGCAGCAGAGTAAAATGTTGACTCTAGTAGTGCTCCTAGTCGAGTGCTCGGTTGCATAGAAATTCGTGTAGATTAGACTTCTCTTTATACTTATGGTTTTATGTTTTTTCTATTAGTGTAAATGTTGTTTACTCTACTCAAATGGTGAATTCGGTGGAATCAAACGGTAGCATAGGGATGTGTGTATACGATCGCTAGATTCGTATTGCTTGAGTCGGGAGAAAGGAGAATCTTTCTCGGTGGCTAGAACTTGCCCCAAACGATTCTTGAAGCATGGGTATACGGTTAGTCAATTGTGTGAATGTGATATAGGCCATCATTTTGGCCCGGTTGAGCCTTTGTTCCTATCCTTACCGCTATATCCTCGCTAGCCCAGTTGTGCCTACCCGTTCTTTGATTCAGCCCCACTTTTATTTCACCAAAGCCCAAAAGCCAATCCTAGTCGCACACCCAATATTTGAGCTTTAGCTGTTTATTATTTTCATGAGTTGGGTTGTTGATGTGGTAATATGTTTGTGAAGATGTGGATGTGTCCTTTTGTTTATTTGCTGAAAATGATAAGAAAAGAAAAAAAAATGAGAAAAATAAAAGAAGTTAAAAAGAAAGGAAAGAGAAGGAAGGTTTACTTGAAAATCTTTATGTATAGATTTATGTTTGGGAGTAGGCGGTGCACACACCCATGCTGTTAAGTCCAAGTCTGGGGGTGTTGTGTACCCGCATGTTTGTGTGGTGAATGAGGATAGTTTCCTGCATTAGCTCATTTGGGTTTAGTGCTTTAGCCGTCGTTTTTATCTTTGTTTTTCCTCACCTAAACCCAAGCCTCATTTAAAACCTAAAGTCCTATTGATTCACGCATTTGAGTCAAACCAGTGCCGTGGAGAGAATGTAACCAGGCAAGCCTATGGTCACCGACACCGATGGATTTCGGTGGAGTTTGTCCGGCATCCCAATCTTGAGCAATGCTCATCTCAGCGTTTAGTTTACTTTCTCCTTATGCATGACCGAACGATTCACCGCTTTTCACCATTTTGAGTAGTTGTAATATGCTTTTACTCTTTTAGAAATATATAGACTGTTTATATAATCAGAAATCTTCTCTACTATTCTTCTTATGCACGTGAGTATGCGACTTCGCATGGTACTCTATATTGTAGTTTTAAGCCATCTACTTTTCTTTCCCCGTTCGCTTAGAATTTGTTTGCTCGGGACGCGCAAACAGGTAAGTCTGGGGGTGTGATGAGTCCCATTTATATACACATTTATGGACTCATCTGGGCCGGTATTTGAGTCAATGCACTACATTTTAGATCCATAATCACTCATATTTGTTCTCTACCTGTTATTCCAAGCTAATTGCACTTTTAGGCCCGTTTTGGTGTTATTTCTTGTTTATCTTCATCATTAGCTTTCATGTATTGTTAAGTGCCACCTTCAGTGGCTAGATTGGTGGTTGTGCTGGAATGGGAGTCATGCAGGTGTTCCCGGTGCAATTCTGCACAGGAACACTGTGCACGATCACCGGTTCTATTGCGCACAACCACTGGTTGTGCGCCACTGATCGTGTGCACTTAACCCTTTTTCACGAGTTCTGTTTGGTGCAGTGCGCACGACCACCAACGCTAGTGCGCGCGACCACCGGTCGTGCGCCACTGTTCGTGCGCGCTTATCATCAATTCCTTGAGTTCTGTTTCAATCAGTGCGCACGACCACCTACGATAGTGCGCACGACCACCGGTCGTGCGCCACTGGTCGTGCGAACATGTTATTTCATAATTTCTGTCTTTGCAGGTTCCGTCCAGGCAGAGCGCACGATCATCGAATTCTAGTGCGCACGACCACTGGTCGTGCGCCACTGACCGTGCGCACTGTTTAATTCCAGCGCCTATAAATTCCCTGCTCGCGATTTAGGTCGGACCGCCCGCCGTATTTCGCCGTTTTTGGCTCCAGTTCGTCCGACTTTGCCCCTCCATCGCCGCCCACCATCTAGAGGTGCTCCGGGCTTGTTCTTCACGCCAATCTTGAGCCGGAGTGTCCTCTCGGCCTCCTCCTTCATCCAAGAGCTTCAAAGAGAGATCTAGCCGCCATCTCCATCGAGCAAGAGGAAGTTTGCAACCTCTACCGGATCGTGACACAAAGAAGACGGGTCCATTGGAGAGTCGTGACAGCTCTCTCTACCCCGGACGTAGTTGCGGACCGAGCTTGGACGCGGATTGACAACCCGGCGATTCCAACCGTGAATCTACAACGAGCCTTCGGATTCGGTCGATTTCTAGCCTTATTCTTCTCTTATTGATTGTTGTAATAGCTAGATCTATATATTTTGATGAAGTTGCACTTAGACTAGCTTCTATTTATATAGATTTCATGTTTGTGTGAAATGCTTTTGTGGTCTATGTGTTTATGAGGAGCGCCACCATCCATTTTCCACTTCACCACCGCGTTCGTGTGCCGCACTAGCAATTGCTAGTGGCGTGCTTGTCGAAGAGGTGCTTGCGACCCTCATTCCGCTAGCCTACTCATCCACCCGCCTACCGAAGCGTGGCATCGCGGCCCGTATTCCATCCCGCCTAACGAAGCAGTGCGCTCAAGGCCTGCACAGTTCGATTCCGCTTGCCTACTCGTCCATCCGCCCTTTCGACGCAGCGCGCTCAAGGCCTGCCTAGTCTCCATCCCGCCAAGCGAAGCATTGCATAGCGGCATTGCATAGCGGCATTGCATAGGAGTAGTTGATAGCTTTTATTTTATTTTCCAAAAGCCAACCCAACTCCCCCGCATTCCATCCGATTTAAGGACTTCAATCTCAAGTCCTTCCTCGAAACCTAACTCCACCTTACTGTGTTCCTCAAGAGACCGACACTCGGGGATTTTCCCCATTATTATTACTTGCGCGACCGATGCACTTGCCGAATCATCGCATCACCGTCCTTCTGAATTTTCCAGACCGCGCGGTCTCTTACCTTACTCTTTTTTGCAGGCAAAGTATGATGAGACCAATCCGGTTTATCAGCAGGAACTTTTCCCTCATGTCGCCGAGGGAATCGACGATACTTTTAACCGCCTGCGGGAGCTCAAAGCGTTCGCGCCTGGTTTCGAGCATTTCACCTTCTCAGACGCCCACCCGATCTTGCAAAAGAAGTTAGAGAAGATCAGGTGGAAAGCCAAAGGAAAGAACAAAGCCGACGGATCCAGTTCAGAGGAGAGCGACGACGGGGATGATGAGGCCGAAGAACCCGCAGAGGAGTCCGAATCCAGCGGTTCCGAAGAAGAGGCTGGGCGCAAGTCGGGCGAATTGAGCAGTTCATCCTCATCGGGTAGCGAGGGTTACTCCCCTGACGTTTCAATTGACGGGAGCGATCACTCAAGTACCCCTGCGTCTAAGAAACTTAGGTCGCATAATTAGTAGCTTGTATTTTGCTTTTTGTTTTGAATAGCCGTCGGCTTGACATTGTTAGCCGGTCGGCTTAAAATATAATGTAAAGAATGTTTTGATAATGAAATGGAAAACTTTTACCTCTCTATCTGTCTACCTTTTGCGACTTACTTGTGGTTGTTTGCGATCTTTTTATGTGTTAAATCTAACCAAGTCGTGCGATTTAATATTAACTTATCCGGTTAGGATAATGCTCTTCACAGGATTCCTGGTAAAGTATCTATTGGTAAAAAACCCACTCGCATAGCTTGCTTCTTTCAATCCGGATCGAATTTGTTCGATTCATTCTGAGAAGGTGCTAACTTATTATGAATGCATTACGACATCCCGGAAGCCGAACATAATCAAGCCGCGCGGGTACTACTAGACCCTGCATATTTGCTTTCCAGGATAAAGAATGGCAAGTCATTAGAATAATTATCAGACCGAGCGGCTAGTACTTTAACTCAGGCGACTTGCAACTAAGATTGCTGCAAGCCCCACCCCCGTGAATGTAACTGACAATCGATCAAGATTTTGAAATAATCAAGCCGTTCGACCATAACCTGGCTCTACATAACTGCCTTGTAAGACAGGATATCAAGTCGCAAGAAGAGCAGCCGATAGACCGTGCGATTAATATTTAATCCGAGCAATTTATATGACAACCTTATATAATATTGGCTGATAACCCGCACGGGCTGTATATAGAATTTGTGCGATTAGTAGGCTTAACACTTCCAATCATAACTGTCTGATCGAAAAGAGCCTATAATTAGCCGATCGGATAGAGTTAAAACCCATAAAGATGATAGATTCACAACCCGAATACTGAGGTCGGCCGGTCATGATTATGCTTGCTCCCTTGATATTTACCTTGTGACATTTTAATGATATCCTGTTCATTTCAAACCGTCCGGTCTAAACACCGGACCGCATGACATCTTTGGAACCTGCTGATTTTAGACCGCGTGGTTTAATAACCAGACCGCCTGAAAACCCTGGTACCCGCTTATTTCAAACCGCCCGGTTTGAGTTTTAAGTCATCTGGTTTGTGATGTACATAGGAATCCTGCTTTTTCCTCCAGATGGTCTATAATGACCATATGGGATGAGATACTTTCCCTGTAATGCGATAAAGGATAACTACAGACTCAGATGACCAAGTGGGCAGGTGGGCCTAGGCGGCGAACATTGCTTTCCTCAAGTGGTCATAAGAGGTGTAGAAATAAAGAGAAAGACAAGTACAGACCCAGATGACCAAGTGGGCAGGTGGGCCTAGGCGGCGAACATTGCTTTCCTCAAGTGGTCATAAGGGCTGTAAGCGACTCGACTGCTCTCTTGCCTAGGGCTACAAGCCGAGTTGATCAATTGGGCAGGTGGGCCTAGGCGGCAAACATTGCTTTCCTCAGAGAGATCAACTCAGTTGTGGGTCCCGCTTAGGCATCGCTTGAGAGTACCTAGGAGTATTCGATAGTCACAGACTAAGATGATCAGTTGGGCAGGTGTGGCTATGCCGCGGGGGCTATACCGACATTGCTTTCCTCAGAAAGATCATAAAAGCTGTAATTATATCCCTCTCGGGGCATGATAGAGCCAACATTCACCTAGACCTCCCTTGATGCAGGGGTGTGTCGGATATCAGCCGGGATCCAAGGTTCTGAAGACCACCGCACGAGAATTGGCAAGCTACCACTACACGTGTGCGAAAACTCCCCGCTACACATGATCTTGATGGTTTTACGCTAATAACTACAATCCGAGGGGGTTCGAGCAGAACTTGGCGATGTCTCCGTGGTTCAGTGAGTTTGATATATGAGAAAATGTAAAAAGGGAACATCAGACATGGAGAAGTGTCAGTATGGGGCTTCTTATTAAAATATCTGAAAAATTGCAGGAAAGTAAAGAAGACATATTTTAAGGATAGAACCGTTTGAGATCGTCACCGCTCCATGTGCGCGAAATGTCTTCTCCCTTGCTTGTTTGGAGGCGGTAAGCTCCACTTTTTAATACCTCCTTGACGATGAAAGGTCCAGCCCAATTAGGATTTAGCTTCCCGTCATTGCCTGTTCGGGCTGCTGCATCAACCTTTTTTAGCACAACGTCGCCAATCGCAAAATGCTTTACCCTGACATTTTTTTCAAAGTACTTTGCCATCCTCCTCTTAACTTCTTCTTGTCTGATTGTTGCCTCATCTTGAAGTTCTTCGATCAGATCCAGGCTATACTTGATAGCCTCATCATTGTCTTCTATCCACGCTTCTCCTCCCTCTTTTGCATACACGACTCTTGGAGTGACTACCTCAAACTCTACAGGCACAACGACTTCCGAGCCATGAGATAATTTGAATGGTGTCTCCCCAGTAGCTGAAGTCGGGGTAGTACGAAGGGTCCAGACAATGGAAGGAAGCTGATCTGCCTAATTTCCCCTTCGATTCAAAACCCTTTTCATCAGGAGCTGCTGGATTTGCCTGTTCGCTGCTTCTACTTGGCCGTTTGTCCTTGGATGATGTACTGAGGCAAATCGAAGATCAATTCCCACCTGATCACAAAAGTTTATCATCTCCGGATTATTGAACTGTGGACCATTATCAGTGACAATTGCTAGCGGAATTCCATGACGGCAGACTATTTCTCCCCAGATGAAGTTTCTGACAATTTGGGTTGTAGTTTTCGCCAGCGCTTTCGCCTCAATCCACTTGCTGAAATAGTCGATCATTACAATGATAAAACGACGCTGGCTGCTGGCTATTGGGAAAGGTCCAATAAGATCCATCCCCCATACCGCGAAGGGCCATGGCGCAGTTATTGATCTGAGTGACTGAGCAGGCAAGTGCTGAAGAGGAGCAAACTTTTGGCACTGAACACACCGCTTGGCAAATGCCTCAGCATCCTTCCTCATGGTTGGCCAAAAATACCCATGTCTTAAGATTCTCTTCTCTAGGGTCTTCGCTCCCGAGTGACTACCGCACTCCCCGGAATGAACTTCCTCAAGTATGGTTGGGACTTCATCCTCCGAAACACATCGTGCTGAGGGAGAAATCAAAGTTTTTCTGTAGAGAACTCCCGCTATCAGATAATAATATGCCGCTTTCCTTTTGAATCTTCTCCGATCTTTGATGGAATGGTGGAACTCCCCCTTTGATAGGAATAGCTCGTAAGAATCCTTCCATGAAGGATTATGATCAATTTGCATGAGTTCTGCCTCATCTATTGCCGGATGAAAAAGTTCAAAGGTCACTCCCCCTGATGGAAGACCGAACTTCGACAATTCATCTGCCTCCTCATTTTGCGTTCTTGGGATGTGCTCGATAATAAATGACTTGAATCTTCCGATTTCCTTTTTGGCTAATAGCAGATATTTTCGCAGAATCGGCTCCCTTGTCTCATAATTCCCCAAGACCTGGGAGGCCACCACCAGTGAATCTGTTCTAACATGTACATATTCTATGCCCAGCTCTTTCGCAAGCCTTAGCCCAGCCAGAAGTGCTTCATATTCTGCCTGGTTATTTGTAACTGGAAAGAAGAACTTGACAGCTTGCTCCAGCCTGATGCCATTTGGGCTGATCAACACTACTCCGGCTCCCACGGAGTTTCTGCCAGAAGCCCCATCCACATAAATGATCCAAGCCAGAGGATATTGTACCACCTGTTCAGGACTAGGATCTGTTGTATCTACCAAGAAGTCTGCCAAGATTTGTGCTTCGATTGCTGTCCGGGGGATGTATGATATCTCAAATTCACTTAGTTCAATAGCCCATTTTGCCAACCTCCCTGAATGATCTGGCTTTTCAAGAATATTTTTTAAAGGATGATCTGTAATAACTTGGACGGAATGAGCCTGAAAATAAGGGCGAAGCCTTCGCGCGGACATAACCAGGGCCAAGGCCAGTTTCTCTAGGATCGAATATCGAGTTTCTGCATCCTTAAGGATGTGGCTGACATAGTATATTGGAAACTGCCTCCTCTTTCCTTCCCGAACGAGGACAGAACTCACCGCATCCGGTCCGACTCCCAGATATAAGAATAGCTTTTCTCCCTCAAGGGGACTTTGGAGTAGTGGGGTCGAAGTTAACTGTTCTTTCAGCTGCTCGAAAGCCTTGTTACATTCCTCGCTCCATTCGAACTTTGATCCCCCTGGCAATGTTTTAAAGAATGGGGCACTTTTATCTCCGGATTTGGAGATAAACCTGCTGAATCCTGCCAATCTCCCTCCTAATTGTTGAACTTCTTTAGTATTTCGAGGAGGGGTCATATCAAGGATGGCCTTCACCTTATCTGGGTTTGGTGCAAGGCCATTAGGAGTTAAGAGATGCCCAAGAAATTTTCCTTTGCTTGCCCCGAACACACATTTCAATGGGTTTAATTTTAACTTGAACCTCCGTAGAGTAGCGAACGTCTCTACGAGGTCTTCCAAGTGCAATGAGAATGTTTTACTTTTGAGAAGAAGGTCATCAACGTAAACTTCGAGATTCCTGCCCTTTTGATGTTTAAAGACGGTATCCATCATTCTTTGGTATGTTGCGCCCGCATTTTTAAGACCGAAGGGCATTACGAGATAGTAGTAACACCCATCGTTTGTGATAAATGAGGTATGCGGGATGTCAGGTTTGTGCATTTTAATTTGATGATATCCGGAGAAGGCATCGAGGAAACTCATAAAACCATACCCAACCGCGGAATCAACTAAGACATCTATCCGAGGCAAAGGGTAACAATCTTTAGGGCACGCTTTATTAAGTTTGGTGAAGTCCACGCACATGCGCCACTTCCCACCAGATTTCTTAACCATTACAACATTCGACATCCACGTTGGATATTGAATCTCAGAAATGAAACCCGCTCTTAAGAGTTTGGAAACCTCCTCTCTGATGGGCAACGCCAGCTTGGTCTCCACTTCTCTCTTCTTTTGCTGGACGGGCTTGAATTCAGGAGACACATTTAGATGATGACAAGCCACGTCCGGATCCACTCCTGGCATATCCTCCGCTGACCAAGAGAAGATATCCAGGTTTTCTAACAGGCAGGAGATTAGCTCCATTTTCTCCTCCTCTGGCAACTCAGCGTTGATGACCAGCTTCTTTTCTGCTCCTTTAGTAATAGGAACTTCTTGGGTCGCTTGGGCAGGTTCCAAGTGAGCCCCTTCTCGATCTTTTCCTTCCTCGGCGGCCTCTAGAGACTCAGCAATCTCCAAAGCCTCAGCTACGGCCTCGGGAAGCGGAACGTTGGTGATCATGTTGACAGTTCGGACGTAGCACTCCCGAGCCACCTTTGGGTTGCTCCTGACCCGATACTGCTTTCCTTCGGCCGCGAACTTGAGGGCAAGGTGAAAGGTCGACACTACTGCCCTATATTCATTGAGAATCGGCCTCCCGAAGATGGCACAGTTGTTGCTCGGGGCATCCACTACCACAAAATTGATTAACTTTATTACTCCTCCAAGAGAGACCAGGAGCTTTACTGAGCCCTCTACTTCCTTCCTCTCCCCAGAAAAGCCGTAGAGGGGCCCATCGGTGGAAAGCAAAAACTTTCCGGTCTTCAGGGCCTCGAAAGTCGGGCGGAAAAGGAGATTGACGGAGCTGCCGGTATCAATCAGAATCTTTTGGACTGTATAGTTTTCGATGACGGCCTTGATGACCACCGCATCGTCGAAAGGATTAGCATTGGGGGGAAGGTCATCCTGACCAAATGTGACAATAGTGCTTTCGGGAGGAGAACTTGTAGTGGCTGCCACTTCCTGCTTTAGAACTCTCGCAATGCTGGATTTGCGAGATGATTCCGCTTCAGCTCCTCCATGAATACAATAGATGTCCCCTAAGGGGCCCACATCATTGACTTCGACGCATCCGGTAGCAGGATGGATGCCATCATAGCAGCCGGCGTCTTCGACGTCGGCACATTCCCAGGTTACTTTTACGGTTTCTTTCTCTTTTCTCTTCTCGGCAGTTGGTTCAGCAGTTGTATCTTTCTGAACTAGATCCCGGAGCTTTCCTTCTCCCAGGAGTCTCTCTATCAGCAAACGAAGGGCCCGACAATCTTCGGTTAAATGCCCCACTTCTGTATGATATTCACAATAAAGGTTCAGATTTCGATTGCGGATATCCGACTTCAGAGGAGCAGGCCTTTTGAAATCTGGTCTCTTTTGTAGAATCTGGACTACTTCATCCATGGTGACGTTTAAGGGAGTGAATGACTCTTGCAAGTCATCATATTGAGTGGATGGAATGACTGGAGGTGGTTGCGCGGTGTACTGTTGTAAGTATACCAGCATGATTTGCGGAAGAGGAGCGGATGGAGCGGGAGCGATGGACAAAGGTGGTTTCTGATCTTGAAACCGCTGATGGCCCATGAATGGTTGCTTATTTTTGTAATTTCTCCCCCTTTGGGAACGGGGTTCAAAGTGGGACTGATTCGATGGCGGATGATGGATGGACGGATTTGACTGCTCATTGTCGCTTACCAGCTTTGCGACGTAGCCTGGATTACTCTTCTCTCCTCTGATAAACATATTTGCCAAACTTATCATATCTTGATAAGTCCTAGGCTCCCTTATATTTGCTTCAAATTTTAAGGGGCCCTCCCTCAAACCATGAATGAGGGCAACCCTGTACAACTCGGGATCCACATTTTGGACCTCCATGATCTCTTTCTGGAAGTGGTCTACAAAACGAGCCCACGTCTCGTCTTCCCGCTGTTTTATATCGAAAAGGGCCGCCGGGCCACTCTTTCTCTTCCTCGAGGTAGAGAATCTCAGCAGGAATTCCCTTCGCAGCTCAGCGAAACAACGGATTGGCCTGGGGTGCAATCCGTAAAACCACTCTCTTTCTTGTCCTTCAAAGGAGGTCACAAGAAGCTTGCACTTGGTCGCATCAGTTAAGGTTCTAAGAGCGATGGCTGACTC
This sequence comes from Dactylorhiza incarnata, assembly GCA_033032865.1. Classification (NCBI taxonomy): domain Eukaryota; kingdom Viridiplantae; phylum Streptophyta; class Magnoliopsida; order Asparagales; family Orchidaceae; genus Dactylorhiza; species Dactylorhiza incarnata. Next base: position 20,868,697 of record JAWHQI010000004.1, read on the forward strand.
GAAGGCTTGTAAAAGAACCGTGGGATCTGTCTCCCCATTGAAAGCTGGCAGGCGAGGCTCTCTGAAATTATTAGGGGCAGGCTCCCCTCTGACTTCGTCCACAAAGGGAGAAGTTTCTTCCATATCTTCATATAGTGGAGTAGGATAATAAGCCGCCGGAGCTGCGGCTATTCGCGGACAAGCCGCCTGATAAGAGGACCGGGCGGCAGCTTCTGGCGGGTAGGAGTGATGAATAGGAACTTCAGGCGGGTAGGAAAGGCGGGCAGCGTGAGAAGCCGCCCCCTGGAAATCAAGGGCCCGAGCCGGCATGCTGTGCGCGGCTTCCTGATAGAAGCTTTGCCTAGCTGCAAAGCCTTCTTGCTGGGGCTGGAAGTTAGCGGCTTGTGGTAGCGGGTAAAGAGGAGGTGGAGGAGGGACCGGGGTCACCGCCTGATTAGCCGCGGTTTGTTGTGGAACTAGCCGCTCGGTTAGCATTGTTAAAGTCTGGCTGATCGCTTCAAGTCGCTGATCAGTGACCCTCTGAGCCCGCTCGGCTTCTCTCCTGGACTTCTCCAAGGCTTCCCACAAAGAGTCCTCGCTGTGATCGGAGCGGTCTCCATGGGGGAATTGGCAGTCTGACATTGTAGTGAGGATTTCACCGACAATCCACGATCTGAAGGTCGCGTGTTTCTCTTGAGTCTGAAATCGCACCTCCGAAGGAAATCGGAGGCTGCGGGTTGCCGGTTACTTTTTAGGTGGGAAAATGGGACCGCTAGCAGCGATCAAGGCCAGACTTCGCCCGTCACGGCGAATGCCACTCCTGTGACGGGCTTTCCTTTGATTAAAATGAGGCGGTTACTGCGGTTACACGTGCAGGAAAAGAGAAGCCGGCCGGTCAGACAGTCCGCAAGATGGGAAACTCGAGACCGCAGCTCAAACAAGCGAGCTCCTAGATTCGAGTGTGCGTGTCTTGGGAACAGTGCCGCCCCCTATTTATAGGCTCGGGGGCCTGCCCGAATGGGCAGGGATAAAATAACCGTCTGCCCGGGTATAAGAGAAATGGGCAGGCGGTGACGGGATACATAAAGAAGGAAAAGAAAGAAGCCGCGCGACTTGGCGGCTTGCCCTTCCGACCAGTCTGACCAGAGGCTGAGGATGACGCGACCAAGGCGACGATGCAATCCGGGCGGTCTTCGACTTGAGACCCCGGCTTGTTCTTTGATCCCGAACCTTGGCTTGTCTCTATGGCATAATCCGCCCGGTCTCCGACTTGAGACCGCGACTTGTCCTGTTGGACTTGGGCCTGGATTATTTTTAGTACTTGAGGGCGATCTGAATTATGTCAAACTGCCCGGCTTATGCTAGTTAGTGTTGATGGACCTTGTATAACCTAAGCCGGGCGACTTGGATCTGCAAACCACACGGTCTGCGAGTAATCCTCTTGAAAGCGGTCTTCTGGGTAAACATATATAGTCTGTGCGGGTTGTCAGCTAATACTATATAAGGCTGACATATAAATTGTTCAAATTAAATACTAATCGCACGGTATATCAACTGATTTTCTTGCGACTTGATATTCTGTCTTGCAAGGCAATTATGTAAAGCCGGGTTATGGTCGCACGACGTGATTATTCCAATTTCCTGATTGGTTATCAGTTACATTCAAGGGGGTAGGACTTATGGCAATCTTAGTTGCAAGTCGCTTGAGTTAAAATACTGGCCGCTCGGTCTGTGGATTGTTCTTATGACTTGGCATTCTTTATCCTGGAAAGCAAGTATGCAGGGTCTGGTAACAACCGCGCGTCTTGAATATGTTTGGCTTCCTGGATATCGTAATGTATTCATAATAAGTTAGCACCTTCTCGGGATGAATCGAATCAATTTGATCCGAGTTGAAGAAAGCAAGCTATGCGAATAGGTTTTTTTACTAATAGTTACTTTACCGGAATCCTATGAAAATCATTATCCAAACCGGATGAGTTAATATTAAGTCGCACAACTTTGTTCGATCTAACACAGAAAGAAATCGCAAACAATCACAAGTAAGTCGCAGAAGGTAGACAGATAGACAGGTAAAAGCTTTCCATTTCATAATCAAAACATATTTTTACATTATACTTTAAACCGATCGGCTAACAACATCAAGCGGTCGGCTATTCAAAACAAGAAGCAAAATACAGCTACTGATTATCCGACTTAAGTTTCTTAGACGCAGGAGCACTTGAGTGTTCGCTCCCGTCAATTGAAACGTCAGGGGAGTAACCCTCTCTACCCGACGAGGATGAGCTGCTCAATTCGCCCTACTTGCGCCCAGCCTCTTCTTCGGAACCGCTGGATTCGGACTCTGAGCCACTCTCACCACTCTTAGCCGCTGCGGGTTCTTCGGCCTCATCATCCTCGTCGTCGTTCTCCTCTGAACTGGATCCGTCGGCTTTGTTCTTTCCTTTGGCTTTCCGTCTGATCTTCTCTAACTTCTTTTGCAAGATCGGGTAGGCGTCCGAGAAAGTGAAATGCTCGAAACCGGGCGCGAACCCTTTGAGCTCCCGCAAACGGTTAAAAGCATTGTCAATTCCCTCGGCGACATGAGGAAAGAGTTCCTGTTGATAGACTGGGTCTGTCTCATCATACTTTGCCTGCAAGAAAGAGTAAGGTAAGAGACCGTGCGGTCTGGAAAATTCAGAAGGATGGCTGGCCAGGTGATAACTTACCGACTCGGCTTCCTTTAGCCGCGCATTTTCGTTCTTCAATTCGGCAATTTCCTTCTCTAGGTGATCATTCGCTTTAATCAACCTTTTGAAGGTCATTCCGATAAAAACATTGGTGATGAGGCTCTCGACACCAACCCGCGCGGCCTCCCGGGCGAGCTCTTCCTCGGGAATCCTTCTCAACCTACTGAAGTTCCGTCGGCCGAACATGGCAATACTAGCGGCCTCAGCATGCCGGCCCGACTTCTCATTCGCCCAGTGGGGGAGCGCGGTAGAGACCTGAACACCGTCGCCATCCGGATGCCTGGTCAAGACCGTGCGGCCTTTTAAATCCTTCACCTTGCTGAAGGAACGAAGGGCGGAGAAGTCGCACGAGGAGGCCGAATCCTCCCCATCGGATGGCATCGGCTTGTTCCTGACTTGTCTTTTCCTCCTCTCCGTCTGAGTTAAGATTAAACCGGCCGAGCTGACCGGCTTGTTAGCAGGGACAACAGCTTCGGCTACAAAAAAGAGAAAAGAGTCAGCACAAAAGATCGAGCGGTCAACATTAAAGTCGGAATCGGGTTAAAGGAAAGCTTACTATCTTCAGGCCGAACATTCTCTAGCTCGGCAAGTAGCGGGATGTAGTAGCTTACTTTAAGCCGCTCATCCTCGAGAAGCTTGCAGGTTTTCTTCTCGACCTCGCTTATTGGGACCTGTTGAAAGGCCTCCTCAGGCCGCACTTGCGGATTCGGGTTCAACAGGCCAAGCCGGCCTTCGAAAATCAAGTACCTCTCCGACCAGGCTATGACCTTGTTCGCAAGGTTGACCATCTTCAACCCGCGACAGCCAAAGTAGAGATGGCCTTTGAAGATATTCGACTCGGAGTCTGGGATAGCCCGCACTGAGAATATCTTCCTCAAAAGGTCCATAGAGAAGCAGACTCTCTCAGACCGCAGGTAGGAGATGAAGCTGCAAATCCCGGCCATCGAGTTAGGAGAAATTTGGCCGGGTACAACTCCATAATGGTCAAAGAACATGGCAAGCTCGATCAAAATAGGGAACTTGAAGCCACAATCGAAATGGTCGATCGGGATCGCGATTTGGTTTGGCCCAGAAGAATTCATCCGCTCATCACGGAGCGGAAGCCGTGCGAGCAGCAGACTGTCAGTCATATGCTTCTCAACGAATTCGGCCTTTGTCAAACGGCACTCATCGAGGTCTGCTGAGTGAAAGGCTACAGCGGCTTCGGATCGGGTAGCAGAGGTTTTCGCAGGTCGCTTCGGCTGGCGCTTTGCTCCCATCTTGAAGTTTTGGTAAGAAGAATTTCGGAAGGGCGCTACTTATAGGAACGGCTGATCTGCACTTAGCAAGGGTCAAATCGTGGATAGACCAATCAACCCGCACGGGTGCATCACCACAAAAGACAACCACAAAGACATAAGTATAATTCAAGCAGGCGAATTAAAAAAGCACAGAGACAAGCCGATCGGTTTATATAAAGTAATCTGCAGGCATCAATCAACACAACAAGAATGTGAAAATAAATTCGAATACTTAGACCGCGCGGTCTGGAAGACAGATTCAAACAGTTGTCCAAAGGACCGAATAGAAATGTTATTACAAGCTATTGTCTTAAAACCACTCATCACTGGCGGGTATCACTCGGTTCATCCTCCCTGTGAAGTCGCGCGACATGATCGCCGATCTGAAGGACAGTCCCTTGCATTTGATTCATGTTGTGATTAAGGCGGTTGATCATGCTATGAAGCCGCGCGGCATCCCTCTCTACTCGCGCCGCTGGGATCACGCGAGTAGGTAAGGCCGCTGCGGGCTCATGAACACTAGCAACTGGGTGGATCATCCCGGCTACAGGAAGAGACGAGCTCATCCCTGCGTCCGGGCGGCGTGACCCACGCCGACCTTCGTCAACCGCATTAATAGTATGCCGGCTTCCGCCGCTTCCCTTGTCAATTGAAGGCATCTGTCCCTATAATAGGTGCAGTCCTCTTCGAGCTTGTGGATTTCTTTCCTTCCGCGGTCAATCCGGGTGGTCAGGGCAGCCACCTGGTCTTGCTGCGCCTTTTCCTTCTCTCGGCGCTCTCTCCGCTCGGCCTCCAGCGCTTTTCGGTTCTCCCTCCGTTCGGTTTCCAACTCAGCCCGGAGAGCAGCTTTTTCATCTTGGGCGGCTTTTTCCCTCTCCTCCATAGCCCTCAACTGTTTCGTAAGGGTTTCGAAGTTCCTTTGAAGCCGGGACACCTCATCCTCCATCGGGTATCCGGCAACGAAGAATGCAGCAGGGGTGGATCGAGAGGGGGAAGATAGGTCACTAGTTTGCCCGGCTTCGGAATAGAGTCACGATCATCTGCAATAAGAAAAAATAGTCAAAGAGTGTTCAAAAGGAGATCGCTCTCTTCGAATCTTCCTCGCTTACAAGCCGCAGCGGTTTGGGTTGAATTCGGGCGGACAGGTCGCCTTGCTTGCTCGGTATCAAACTTTCGGCGTTGTTCTCTCCACGATCTCTCGCTTTGCCTCCGCTTAGCAGCAGAAAATTGAGCAGCGGAGGGAAAGAAGCTGGGCGACGGGTTCAACAACGAAGCGCACGACTTGTTTCGAGGCCGCGGCTTGAAAAAACGAACGGGGTGGTAATCCGCTCCCTTTTTACCTTGCAAATGAAGATTGGGTGGCGGCGGTGGCGGCCTGGTAAGTTGATCTCTTACTCGCTCCGCCTTCACCTGCATAAGTCGGAGACCGGTCATCATTGTATCTTCGGGAGCCGGTACGGTTTTTTCGGTTCTGGTCGCAACCTCAGGGAGGACGGCCTCCTTAGTGCTAGTTGAAACCTCAGGGAGGACGGCCTCCTTAATGTTGGTCGCCTCCTCAGACAGGGCGGCTCCTTTCTCTCCTGGCGGGTTGGCATCCTGAAGTTCGGAAGAAGTTCTCAGCTGATCATCTTGCTTCTGAAGAAAATCAAAATCCTTGAGGAGGTCACTTACGGAAATGCTATGGGCGTCAACGGGAGCCTGGTCGTTCGACTAGGGGGAGGGAGTAATCACGCCCTCTGAGACTTCATTCTCGCGCGACTTGCCTTGCAGGCTGTCCGCTCTCGGTCTCCCGGACGCTGCCTTGTTCTTGGCTTTTAGCCTCTTCATCTTCTTCAGAAGCCTGTCCGTCGCGGACTCCTCCTTCCTCTTTTTCGACTTCAGGGCGGTTGGTTTTTCTGGACTATCCTCGATGTTAACTACTGAAGCTTGCTTGTTGAAACCGATTTCTCGGTCTCTTGTGGAGCTCGGGGCCCTCACCGAAATGAGGGGCAGCTAGACCTTACCGGTCCCTCGGGAGAGGTAAGGCCGACGATTTGAACAAAGAACAAAGACCCTAGTCTCAGCGAGGAGGTCCCTCCACTAACCCGAAAGATCGTTGAGCGCTTCCCCTCCCAAGCCAAAGCTAAGACTCGGGCACCTTGGAGAGCTAGAGAGCCCAAACCAAAGCGACCTAGGGAGAGAAGAGCTCAAGGATAATGAACCGCCTCTTCCAAGGTGCCCTTCAAGGTCTATTTATAGATTTTGGTTTTGTGGTCTGTCAATAGCCAACTCCCGCTGTCCGTTCATACTATCCGCACCCCAAATTGGTCTGCTAACAGCCAAACTCCGCTGTCCGGAGGGGATAACCGCAGACCACCAGGGGTTTTCTGGTAAAAGACCATCCCAATTACCAGCGAACCCGAGACCCTCGACCTGTTCAGCGAACATGAGGTTCGCCAAGGCCACCTAGCGAGCTCCTTCGGCTGGCTGGCTCGCCTCTTCCCGGGCTCGCCCCCACCTGCGCTCGCCCTCGGTCGCCTGGCGAACTCCTTCGGCCGGCTGGCTCGCCTGTCTCTACGGCTCGCCCGTTGAACCACTCCTTAGCGGGTCGAGCTCGCCAAAATGGCTATCTGTACCCCAGAAATGGCTATTTGCACCCCAAGGGCCCAGACCTGCCCAGCGAGCTCCTCGACCGGCTGGCTCGCCTCTTCCCCGGCTCGCCCCCATCTGGGCTCGCCTTCGGTCGCCTGACGAACTCCTTCAGCCGGCTGGCTCGCCTGTCTCTACGGCTCGCCCGCTGAACCACTCCTTAGCGGGTCGAGCTCGCCGAAATGGCTAACTGTACCCCAGAAATGGCTATTTGCACCCCAAGGGCCCGGACCTGCCCAGCGAGCTCCTCCGACCGGCTGGCTCGCCTCTTCCCGGGCTCGCCCCCTTCCTGGGTTCGCCTTCGGTTGCCTGGTGAACTGGGCAGGTCGTGCGAACTTGGAACCCCTTTCCTGGCGAACATCGGGGTTGTACACAATCCCCGCTCTTCGCGAGGTTGTCTTGAGCTCGCGAAGAAACATCCAACCCTGGTGTTCGCCGATTCGGCTGACGTGGCGGGAATCTTGTGGTGGGTCCCACGCCCAAAGCTATAAATACCGTCCGCCGCGGCTAGTGATCAAGCTTTTTCTTCCCCATCATCCTCGCGGAAAACAACTTCTCAGAATGTCCTCCACGCTGAGCGCGCGAGATCGACTGAAGGCTTCAAGAGAGATGGCGAAGGCCCAGGTCGCCGAGCGCAATGCCTGGATGTTCAACTTGGCCACATCTCCTTCCCCACAGCCTAAGAAGGCCAAGACGGTTCGGATGTCGCAGGGGGAGGACGTGTCGTCGCCTCCTGCCTCGCCCCCGCCGCCGGATACCGGGCTCGCACAACAGGTATTCTTCGTCTAGACTTTTTTACATCGCCTACCCATTTACTCCTTTTCCTCTCGCAGAACCCTCCACCCGAGGAACGTATGGCGGGCCTCACGCTGACCTCCTCTCGCCCTCCGTCCCCCGCAAGGTTGGGATCGCTAGATGCTGGGATCGGGACTTCGACTCAGCAGGCGCCGACCTCGCGACCCCGTAAGTCATGCGTATCCTCCCTTATCTCCGCTTAAGTCCGTGTGATATCTACTCGTTGGTGGCCTATGCAGATACCCCACCGCCGAGTCCCAAGGAGAAAGTCTCCACCCCGGTGAACTCGCCGGTCCCGCCTAAGGTTAATGTGGCGACCCCTGGCTTCGGTCTGATGGGAAGGCGAAGTCCAGGCGGCTCGCTTCTCGACGGCGCCCAAGTCGCAGAGAGAGTGGTGTACCCTCCTGGTCTGGGGAAACCCCACGTCCCGGGATTCCGCGAAAACTTCCAGGGTCGCCCGGAGTCTTCGCGCATGCCCCATCGCGAGTCTTCCTCCTCGCCAGGTTAGCATGTTTTCGCGAGCTCCCATCTCTTGCTCGTCCCCGGATCCTACTAACTCTTCCTTCGTTGAAATCCCAGGAGCCACCCCTGAGTCAGAGCACGGGAGGATGGAGATGTCACCACCGCCTTCGCCTAGCCAGATTGAAGACTTCTTGGGTGACCCTGGCGACCCCGTGCGGATGAAGAGTCGGGTGTCCGAGGTTCTTCAGAAGCACGGCATGATGTTACGCGAGTTGGAGGAGCGGTATGACGCGGACCGGGCTGCCTTTGACGAGAGATTTGCCGTGTTGGAAGACGCGAATGTGCGCTTGATCGCCGAGGCGGAGCCGGTGCCTCGCGCAGATGTTACCTCGCCCGGCGTGCACATCTCGCGGGGCGAGGATCAAGCACACCTAATCCTGCGCGAGTTTAAAGCGCTTCGCGAATACCATTATCCGAGAGTGCCGCCGCGTGCGGGCAAGCGGGGTCGGGGTCGTTGGAAATGGCTTCCTTACCCCTGAGGCTGCCGCGGGTTTAATTCTACTATCCTTTTGCTTTTATTTCTTTCATGACGTCTATTGAACAATATCTGGTGTGGTGATATTCGCGAGTCCGTCGCGACTCGCCTTTTATCGTTTTTCCTTTTTAATTTTTCCCTTTATTTCTGTGGTGTGCATGTGGTTTATTCGGTTCGTCCGCTGTGTTTGATATGATCGCCCTCGCGGAGCGCTTGCGAGCTTCTGCGCAACGCTATGCCCGGACCCCTTTTCCTCGCGGGCCGGCCTTGGGCGGGACTTAATTACCGCGCGACGGCGAGCCCTGGCTCGCAAGACTGCAGTCCCTTTGAGCAGAAATCTACTTTATTTTAGCTATCCGCACTCCCGACGCTTCGATTCCCGTGCCCACCCGAATTTCTTATAAATAGTTCGGATTCACTCTCCTACCCGTCGCATTTATTTCTCCAGTCTTCTCGCGTCTACGCTCATCTCCGTTCTCGCAAGATCGTGCTCGCGTTCGCTGCTTGTAAGTTGCCTCTTCCTGACTCGATGCGGACGAATCAGCAAATGGGAGCGGATGGCGAGAGCGAGGGGCGGTCAAAATGCGCCTCAGCGTTTCAAGCCCACGAGTTCTGCTGCGCAAACATCACAGCCGAGGAGTATAAACTCGCTGTGGACCGCTATCTCCCGGAGGGTTATTCGGCTCGCTGTCCGAGTGAGAGATCTACATTGAACGAGACCGGGGCTGACGAGCTCGCGATCCCCATCGCGCACTTCGAGAATGGGTTGCGACTCCCTTTGTGGCCTGAAATTCGTCAGGTACTTCGCCCAGCCTTCTCGCTGCTTCGTGCCCGCTATAGAAACTTTCTCATCGTTCTTTGTAGGTGTTGCGGTATTATGGGGTGTTACCGAGCCAGTTGACCCCAAATGCGATCGCGGATATTGTCGCGTTCGCCAGTTACCTGCGGGAGGAGAGGATCGAGTTCAGCCTCCTCGTCTTCCGCAAGGTATTTTCCTTCCGCGCCTTCCGAGACGGGACTACCTATTTCGCGAGTCAGCACATCACCGTCTGCGAGACGGTGAACAAGAGTCACTATTGGACCCAGAAGTTCCTCCTGGTGAAGGGACCCTTCGGCAATCTTCACTTCACCCCCCTCCAGCGGGATGACACTACTTACCGCCCTCCGAGCTCGCTGAGTGGTGGTGACGCCAAACTTCTCCAATACCTCTCCGGAAAGAACTTTGAAGTCGCCCATCTGCGGCGCAATGTCGACTCGCTACTCGCCGTTCCTCAAGGGGAAGGTAGGGCTCGCTCTCGCCCCACTCTCCTCTCCTTTCTTCGTTGTATAACGCTCTTATTTTACAGGCGAGCGCGAGATCCCTGTTAATCCCCCGCACGCACAAGGCATCACTCTCACGGCGGACACCCTCGCGACTGCGGCGGCAGAGGCTTACCGCGATCTTCCCGCCGTCGGGTCCGGCAAGAAGCGGCCCCCTTCTGCGAGTCAGCCGGGTTCGCGGTCCTCCAAGAAGTTGAAGGGAAAGACCCTCGCTACCAAGGATAGGAGCGCGGTCGTCTATCTAAGCGAGACCGACGACTCGCCTCCTTCCCCTGCGAAAAAGCCTGACCCCCCGGCGGACCAGGGCGCTGGGAGTTCTTCCGTGACCCCCCAACCCAAAGGCCACAGGAACTTCGGTCTGGGCGAGAAAGTTTCTGACATCCTCGGCGAACCCCTGCTCCCTTGGGACCCCAATGCCAACCGGATTCCCTGCTCCACCCTTCACCCCTCCTGGGTAGAGCTCGGTAAGGCTGGGGAGGAGGCGTTCTCTCTCTCCTTCATCTTATATGGCCGCGAGGACGCCGCTGCTTATAAAGATATGGGGTCACGGCAACTGGTCTATGAAGAAATGCGAGCCCAATTTCGTTCGACGGAACTCGCGCATATGGCGGGGCGCCGCTATCTGCAGGCGAATAGGGATATCCGCGCGTACAGGGAGGAGCTTAAGAGAGCTCGCGAAGAGATCAAGGGCCTTAAGGAGAGGGAGGAGGTGACGGAAAGCCTTCTCGCCGGGATGCAGGGCAAGATGGTAATTGACCCTCGGGTCTCTGTTCTTTGCCGTTTGCGACCTCTAGCCTTCTCTTAACTCATTTGATGCTCAGGATGCCGACGTAGCAACCCAGCTTCTCGCTCGCAACGGTGAGCTGGAGTTGGAGAATACTATGCTGAAGACCCGGGTGGACGAGCTGGTCCGCAGCGTGCTACCCCCTTCTCCTGGGCGAGCCGGTTCTAAACAGAGGGCTGCCGAAGGCGAGGAACAGAGGCGGCGAGATGCGCAGGAGGTAGCCAATCTCGTCTTCACGACCCTTAAGAACGCGAGTCTGCTCGCGGAAGACGCGATGGAGTTCACAGCCGAAGATGTCTGTCCGGACCTCTTCGACTTGGCGCCGTGGTTGGGAGCCCGCAAGAACGGCGAGGGCCCCCCAGAATGAACTCCTTTAGCTTCTTCTCCTCTCGAATGTATATTCTTTTTGGGCTGGCGAGATCGCCGCCGAACATAGAAAAATCTTGAGTAATGCTAGTTATAATTTTTTCGTTGGTTTTATGTGCATGCTCGCGTCTCTTTGCTCTTTCTCTCGCATTTGATCTTTCTTCTGCTCATGACAAGTTAAGCGGTAGTGCTTCCGGAAGGCCCGCGAATGCGGGTGTCTAGACTCGCCTTCGCCGGGGCTCTCTTCTTATGGGTCTCGCGAGCCCGAGCTGTCATCGCCCGCGGGTATTGCCCGGCGAACTCGACCTTGGCGAGCTGAGGCATTGGCATTCTGCGAACCAAAAACCCTTGACTCTAGTGTCTTTACCACTTCAATCTGTTATCTTAGCCCTTGACCCTTATTACTAGCCTTTTCCGAGATCAACCAGAACCCCCCGTCTAGGTGAGAGCCCGGGAGCGGAATGGATCTGGGGCATTCCAGCACCAATATGTCCAACCTTGCCAGCCTCTCCAGAGATCAACCAGAACCCCCCGTCTAGGTGAGAGCCCGGGAGCGGAATCGATCTGGGGCATTCCAGCACCAATATGTCCAACCTTGCCAGCCTCTCCAGAGATCAACCAGAACCCCCCGTCTAGGTGAGAGCCCGGGAGCGGAATCGATCTGGGGCATTCCAGCACCAATATGTCCAACCTTGCCAGCCTCTCCAGAGATCAACCAGAACCCCCCGTCTAGGTGAGAGCCCAGGAGCGGAATCGATCTGGGGCATTCCAGCACCAATATGTCCAACCTTGCCAGCCTCTCCAGAGATCAACCAGAACCCCCCGTCTAGGTGAGAGCCCGGGAGCGGAATCGATCTGGGGCATTCCAGCACCAATATGTCCAACCTTGCCAGCCTCTCCAGAGATCAACCAGAACCCCCCGTCTAGGTGAGAGCCCGGGAGCGGAATCGATCTGGGGCATTCCAGCACCAATATGTCCAACCTTGACAGCCTCTCCAGAGATCAACCAGAACCCCCCGTCTAGGTGAGAGCCCGGGAGCGGAATCGATCTGGGGCATTCCAGCACCAATATTTCCATCCTTGCCAGCCTCTCCAGAGATCAACCAGAACCACGCGTCTAGGTGAGAGCCCGGGAGCGGAATCGATCTGGGGCATTCCAGCACCAATATGTCCAACCTTGCCAGCCTCTCTAGAGATCAACCAGAACCCCCCGTCTAGGTGAGAGCTCGGGAGCAGAATCGATCTGGGGCATTCCAGCACCAATATGTCCAACCTTGCCAGCCTCTCCAGAGATCAACCAGAACCCCCCGTCTAGGTGAGAGCCCGGGAGCGGAATCGATCTGGGGCATTCCAGCACCAATATGTCCAACCTTGCCGCGACCCCAGTACAGCAGTAGTTATAAGCATTATATACAAAAAAAGAAGAGTAAGCCATTTATTAATCATGACAAAGCGTTCAAGGGTAGAATCGTTTCAAGTCATCCCCACTCCGGGCTCGGTCGAGAGGTACCCCCTCCACATCCTGGAGGTGATACCCTCCCGACTTGAGCACCTCGCTTACAATATATGGGCACTCCCAGTTGGGGTTAAGCTTACCCACTGTGGCCCCTCTGCCGGCCGCATCGACCTACTTCAGGACTAGGTCCCCTTTCTGAAAGTGTTTGATCCGGATATGTTTGTCGAAATATCGAGCCATCCGCCGTTTGACCTCTTCCTGTCTGATGGTGGCCAAGTCCCGGAGTTCTTCCACCAGGTCCAAAGACAGCCTCTGCTCTGCGTTGTTGCCCTCCAGCCACCCTTCATCCCCCTCGCTTGCGGCGATCACCCGGGGGGTCTTCACCTCAAACTCTATGGGGAGGACTGCCTCGGACCCGTGAGAGAGCTTGAATGGAGTCTCACCGGTGGCGGTATTCGGAGTAGTCCTCATTGCCCAGAGGACGGAGGGTAGCTGATCCACCCAGTTTCCTCGAAGGTTCTCCACTTTCTTTTTCACTAGGTTGATGATTATTTTGTTTGCCGCCTCCACCTGCCCATTGCTCCTCGGGTGGTGGACCGATGCGAACCTGAGATCAATGCCGAGCTGGGTGCAGAAACCGACAAACTCTTCACTAGCAAACTGCGGCCCGTTGTCCGTCACTATAGCTAGGGGGAGTCCATGCCTGCAAATTATCTCCCCCCACACAAAATTCCTTACAACCTGAGAGGTTACCTTAGCGAGTGCTTTCACTTCTACCCACTTGGAGAAGTAGTCGATCATGACCAGCAGGAACTTCCTCTGGCCGCTGGCTTGGGGGAAGGGACCGACCAGGTCCAGCCCCCATATGGCGAAGGGCCAGGGAGCCGTGATGGTCCGGAGTCTTTGGGCTGGGAGGAGCTGGAGTGGAGCATAGAGATGGCATTTTGGACATTTCCTCGCGAACTCAGCCGCGTCTTTGCTGAGAGTGGGCCAGAAGTAGCCTTGCATCAACACCCTCCCTTCCAGGGTCCGACTCCCGGAGTGACTGCCGCACTCCCCGGAGTGGATTTCTTCCAGCACTCTCGGGACCTCCTCCTCGGAGACACAACGGGCCAGGAGTCCCGAGAGAGTCTTTCTATATAGTCCCCCTGCATGCAAAGAGTAGTAGGCGGACTTATACCTGAAGCGTCTCTTGTCCACATCCTCTCCAGGGAACTGCCCGGAGGATAGGAAGGTGATGAACGGATCCATCCATGAGGCTTGTTGATCTACTTTCATCAATTCTCCTTCCTCGATGGAGGGCCGGAAGAGTTCCGAAGTCGTCCCCCCCGCTCGGGGACCGAACTTGGCTAGGAGGTCTGCCTGGGTGCTCTCCTCCCTCGGCACGTGCTTGATCGAGAAGGTGCGGAACTGCCCGATGACCCCCTTAACCTTTTCCAGGTATAGTAGGAGGGTTGGATCCTTTGCTTCAAACTCTCCTTTGATCTGGCATGCTACCACCATGGAGTCCGTGGAGACCTCCACGTCCTGCACACCCAGTTCCCGGGCCAGCCGAAGGCCCGCTATCACTGCTTCGTACTCGGCCTGGTTGTTGGTGATTGGGAAACGGACGTTTAAGGCTTGTTCAATCCGAGTCCCCTGAGGACTCACCAGGACTATTCCCCCTCCATAGGAGTATTTTCCCGACGCTCCGTCCACCAACATCTTCCATGCTTCTGGGGGAGGTGGCTCGTGATCCCCCACTTCGGCCGCGTAGTCGGCCATGAAGTCTGCCACTGCTTGAGCCCTGATGGATGTCCTGGGTACGAACGTGATATTGAATTCGCTTAACTCCACGGACCACTTCGCCAACCTTCCTGAGTGCTCCACCCCTTCCATGATTTTGCGGAGCGGATGGTCCGTCACTACTTTAATTGAATGGGCTTGAAAGTAAGGTCGGAGCCTCCGGGCCGACACCACCAATGCGAAGGCTAACTTTTCTAGGATCGGGTATCGGAGTTCCGCCTTCTTCAGCACTCGGCTGACGTAGTAGATTGGGAACTGTTTCTTCCCCTCCTCCCGGATCAGCACGGAACTTACTGCTTCGGATCCTACCCCTAGGTATAGAGATAGGTCCTCCCCTGGCCTCGGTCCCTGGAGCAGAGGGGTTTGAGTGAGCTGTTCTTTCAGAGCTTGGAAGGCCTTCTCGCATTCCGGGGTCCATTCAAACTTCTTGTTTCCCCGCAGTACTTTGAAAAAAGGTGCACATTTTTCTCCCGCCTTGGAGAGGAATCTGCTGAGCCCAGCCAATTTCCCTATAAGGCTCTGAACCTCCTTCGGATTTCTCGGCGACTCCAACTCCATCACCGCTTTAACTTTGTCCGGGTTGGGCTCCACACCCGTGGGGGTGAGCAAATGGCCCAGGAACTTCCCTCGGCTCGCCCCGAAGACACACTTCAAGGGATTGAGCTTCATCTTGTACCGCCGCAGGGTCCTAAATGTCTCTTCGAGGTCTCGGAGGTGGGTCTCGAGGTCTCGGCTCTTAACCATGAGGTCGTTGACATAGACTTCTAAATTTCTTCCTTTCTGCTCGCGGAAGACCCTATCCATCATCCTTTGGTACGTAGCCCCTGCGTTCTTGAGCCCGAAGGGCATCATCTTATAGCAATAACATCCATCCCCCGTGATGAAGGAAACATCCTTGATGTCCGGGGGATGCATGCGGATTTGATGGTAATCTGAAAAAGCATCTAAGAAAGACATTACAGAAAAACCGACGGCTGAGTCAACCAGCGCGTCGATTCTGGGCAGGGGGTAGCAATATTTCGGGCATGATTTATTAAGAAGTGAAAAGTCGATACACATACGCCACTTACCTCCTCCCTTCTTTACCATAACGACGTTGGAGACCCAGCCTGGATACTGGATCTCCGATACAAACCCGGCCTGCAGGAGTTTGCCCACCTCTTCGCGGATGGGTCCCTCTAGCTTGTCCGCGACGGCCCTACTCTTCTGACGGATGGGGCGGGCACCGGGGTCGAGGTTGAGGCGATGGCACGCCACATCCGCGTCGATCCCGGGCATTTCCGCGGCGCTCCAAGCGAAGACGTCCACGTTCTTTTGTACGCAAGCCAGAATCTCCGCTTGATCTCCTGGGCTGAGTTCTCCGCTGACCCGGATTTTTTTCCACCATCCCCAGCCGGGTGGTGACCTCGAGCTCTACGACCTCGTCCATAGCCTCCAACCGGGACTGTTCTCCCCAAGCCCTTTCCTCTTCGGCACAAGCGGGAGCCTGGGTCTCTTCCTCGACTTCCTTCTCTACCACCATCAGCTCTTCCGCCCTTCCCTCCTGGGCCTTCTCCTCTTCTTCCTTTCCTTCTGCCCGTGGTACCTCAGCTACCCCTTCCTGGGCATGAACTTCATCTCCCTCCTTCTCTTCGGCTACCTCCAAACCTCCGGCTTCGGCCACCTCCTCCATCGCCCTATCCCACTCCTCAGCTTCTCCCATCCAGGAGATGGTGTTGACAGCCGTCACGTAGCACTGTCTTGCCACTTTGGGATCCCCCCTGATCCGCACCTGGACCCCTCCGTCGTTGAACTTGAGGCATTGATGAAAAGTGGAAGGGACGCAGCGGAACGCGCTGATGAGTGGCCGTCTGAAGATGGCGCTGTAACTGCTCGGGGCGTCCACTATGACAAAGCGACAGTTCTGAGACTGCCCACCCAAGGTCACATGGAGCCCCACTCCTCCTTCTACCTCCTTCCTCTCCCCCGAAAATCCGAACAGAGGGCCATCTGAGGCCAACACCCTTCTGGGTTCCACCTCCATCTTGTCGAATGCCTTCTTGAAGATGACATTGACCGAACTCCCGTTGTCCACTAGGATTCGGGAGATGGTGAAGTTCTCAATCGCCGTCTGGATGACCAGCGCGTCGCAGAACGGGTCCTCGTAGCTCGGCATGTCCTTCTGGGTGAAAATAATTTTTTCGGCCGGGGGTGGAGCGGTGGATGTTGACGCTACGCTCCGGCGGTAGATGGTATGGAGACTAGCCTGGCGGGTTGCCTCCACCCCTACCCCCCCATGGATCACTCCGATCCCTCCTCTATTCCCCAGATCTGCTCTATCCTCACATCTTTCCTCCTCCTCCTCCTCTCGAGGTTCCACCTCCACGATCCTTAATGGCTGCTGCTGTGGTGGCGCGGGCGCTCTGCCCCTCTTCACCTCCAGGAACTCCGGACAGGTGTCCGTTGAGTGGCCTTCCACATCGTGGAAGATGCAATATGGCACCGCCACTTCCCTTGCCTCGGTCTCTGCTACCCTGTTCCTTCTTCTCCTAGCGGCCGCCATTTCCGCTTCTCCTCCCCTTCCCCTTCCTCTCCCCCGGCCAATTTCCATGGCCTGTTGAGGTGGGGGAGGTAACTGCATCGGGCCCTGCCTCCACCCCAACTGGGGGGGTCTCCATTGACCTTCGAAACGGTTACCCCTTCCTGGGCCATAACCCCTTCCCTGCCCCTGCATTCCTCCAGCTTGCGGCCTCCATCCCCCCTCCGGGGCCTGGGGCTCTTCCCTTCTTCTGACCTCTTGCTGCCTCATCTCCGGATCACTGAGCTTTGCTAGCCTCTTGGTGAGCTCTGGGTTGGCTTCTTCGCTTGCTACTTCCTCCGCCACCCTCTCCATCAGCTCCTCATAGGAGACGGGGGCCTTCCTCTTCAACGCCATCTTGAAGAAACTTTCCTTCAACCCGACCGTGAAGGCGAGTTGAAGTGCAAACCCAGGCACCTCCTGAGTGAGCTGCACTTCCTCCTGGAACCGATCTGCATACTGAGCCAACGTCTCCCTGGACTCCTGCTTCACCGCGAAGAGGGAATCAGCGTCCTTCTTCCTCCTTTTTGAAGTTGAAAATCTCAACAAAAAACTTCGGCGCAGGTCCTCGAACGCGTAGATAGAGCCTGTCGGAAGTGAATGAAACCAGTCCCTGGCCTTCTCCTTGAGAGTGACGGCGAAGAGCCGACACTTGAAGGCATCGGACATCGGCCTGATGGAGACCTAGTCCTCGAAAGACTGCAGATGCTGAACTGGGTCATCTCTGCCATTGTAGTACACTCTATCCCATTCTCCGAATCCCGCTGGAACGGGTGCAGACAACACCAACTCGCAGAAGGGACTTCCCCCTCCTGCCATCTTTTCTCGCTCGGCTCGCGGGCCTAGCTCGCTCGCCAAGCTTGGGATCGCACTCGCGCGGGCGACGCTCGCCTGAACCACCCCGACTGTCGCCGCATCCTCCTGGCGCGCGCTCGCCTGCGCCGCGCTTGCTGGGGCAGAGCTTGTCGGCACCGAACTCGCCGGCGCGGAGCTCGCCAACACCGGGCTCGCCGGACTGGCGAAAAGCACTCGCCCTTCCCTATCATGTCCTGGTTCAACGGCAACTTCTTTTCCAGCCCTTCCTCCTGGTGCCCTCTCGCCGACTGCTGTTGGGGGAGTGGTCTCCTGAGGTGCCGGGGTCGCAAACTCACTTCGCAGAGCCGTGACCGTGAACCCCAAGGTGTCGAGCACCTCCTTCCTGAAATCCACGAACATCCTAGCCATTGCTTCCTGAGGGGTCTCGCCGAACTCCTCGCCCTGCTCTTCATCTCCAGCCATAACTCTTCTCTGGGACTTTCTTGAACTAGCCGCGCTCCACGCTCACCGCACCAAAATGTTGAAACCGATTTCTCGGTCTCTTGTGGAGCTCGGGGCCCTCACCGAAATGAGGGGCAGCTAGCCCTTACCGGTCCCTCGGGAGAGGTAAGGCCGACGATTTGAACAAAGAACAAAGACCCTAGTCTCAGCGAGGAGGTCCCTCCACTAACCCGGAAGATCGTTGAGCGCTTCCCCTCCCAAGCCAAAGCTAAGACTCGGGCACCTTGGAGAGCTAGAGAGCCCAAACCAAAGCGACCTAGGGAGAGAAGAGCTCAAGGATAATGAACCGCCTCTTCCAAGGTGCCCTTCAAGGTCTATTTATAGATTTTGGTTTTGTGGTCTGTCAATAGCCAACTCCCGCTGTCCGTTCTTACTATCCGCACCCCAAATTGGTCTGCTAACAGCTAAACTCCGCTGTCCGGAGGGGCTAACCGCAGACCACCAGGGGTTTTCTGGTAAAAGACCATCCCAATTACCAGCGAACCGGAGACCCTCGACCTGTTCAGCGAACATGAGGTTCGCCAAGGCCACCTAGCGAGCTCCTTCAGCTGGCTGGCTCGCCTCTTCCCGGGCTCGCCCCCACCTGCGCTCGCCCTCGGTCGCCTGGCGAACTCCTTCGGCCGGCTGGCTCGCCTGTCTCTACGGCTCGCCCGCTGAACCACTCCTTAGCGGGTCGAGCTCGCCAAAATGGCTATCTGTACCCCAGAAATGGCTATTTGCACCCCAAGGGCCCAGACCTGCCCAGCGAGCTCCTCCGACCGGCTGGCTCGCCTCTTCCCGGGCTCGCCCCCATCTGGGCTCGCCTTCGATCGCCTGGCGAACTCCTTCAGCCGGTTGGCTCGCCTGTCTCTACGGCTCGCCCGCTGAACCACTCCTTAGCGGGTCGAGCTCGCCGAAATGGCTAACTGTACCCCAGAAATGGCTATTTGCACCCCAAGGGCCCGGACCTGCTTAGCGAGCTCCTCCGACCGGCTGGCTCGCCTCTTCCCGGGCTCGCCCCCTTCCTGGGTTCGCCTTCGGTTGCCTGGCGAACTGGGCAGGTAGTGCGAACTTGGAACCCCTTTCCTGGCGAACATCGAGGTTGTATATTGCTGGTCGCTCGGCTTGGGGGAGTCAACTGCCTCTCCCCCTTCGTCTCTTATTTTTAGATGAAAAACCCCGGATGGGGTGACTTCCACTTTGAAAGACTCATCCCCATCGACCTTCGGGGAAACGGTCTCCAAGTCTGCCTTATCCGGCGGGGGAGGCGGGTTGTTTCCTTTGTCAGAGAAGGTTGGGGGATCAGCTGGGGGTGGGTTTGGACAACTCGCCTCTTTTTTAGTCGACAAGTCGACTGTCAGCTCGGGAGGCGGGTCGGTCGTCCTACTCGTGGAAGCGATCGTTACTGTATTATCAGGCCGCGTCGTCTTTTTCTTCTTCCTCTTATCCTTCGAACGGTCTCTCTCGCGGTTTTTTCCGGGCTTCTCAAGAACTTCGAGTTGGGCCATTAAATCCACCATCTTTTTTGGGTTGTTCAGCCTGAAAGTCCTAACCGCAATAGGTGAGTAGTGACTCGTGATAGCAATGGAGTTATGCCAGAATAGAAGCTCCTGGAACATTTATAACCAACAGGGTGAAATCGACGCGGTCTCCGGCTAGAACTGATATTTTCGAAATCTTCTCGAAAATTTAAAAATATGCGGGGATTATGTTTACCCAGAATACCGCTTTCAATAGGATTACTCGCAGACCGTGCGATTTGCTGATCCAAGTTGCCCGGCTCAGGTTATACAAGGTCCATCAACACCAACTAGCACAGGCCGGGCGGTCTGACATAATTTAGACCGCCTCCAAGTATTAAAGATAATCCAGGCCCAAGTCCAACAGGACAAGTCGCGGCCTCAAGTCGGAGACCGTGCGGATTGTGCCATAGAGACAAGCCAAGGTTCGAGATCAAAGAACAAGCTGCGGTCTCAAGACAGAGACCATTCGGATTGCATCATCACCTTGGTCGCGTCATCCTCAGCCTCAGGTCAGACAGGTCGAAAGGGCAAGCCGCCAAGCCGCGCGGCTTCTTTCTTTCCTTCTTTGTGTATCCCATCACCGCCTGCCCGTTTCTCCTGTACCCGGGAAGGCGGTTATTTTATCCCTGCCCGTTCGGGCAGGCCCCCAAGCCTATAAATAGGGAGCGGCACTGTTCCTAAGGCACGCACACTCGAATCCAGGAGCTCGCTTGTTTGAGCTGCGGTCTCGAGTTTCCCGTCTTGCGGACTGTCTGACCGGCCGGCATCTCTTTTTCTGCACTTGTAACCGCTGTAACCGCCTTATTTTGATCAAAGGAAAGCCCGTCATAGGAGTGGCATTCGCCATGACGGGCGAAGTCTGGCCTTGACCGCTGCTAGCGGTCTCATTTTTCCCACCAAAAAGTAACCAACAACCCGCGATTTCGGACTCAACATAACCCACTATCCGTCGACCACAAAATGAAATTGATCGAGTAAATCCTATTCTCCATAAGATGTGTGGCTCTGAGCTCATTCCGAAAAGGTGTTTTGGGCAAAATCCAGACAACGGGATCAAAAGTTATAGCTGTTTCAAGTTTAGGTGTCAGCAGGAGCTAAATCCCACATTACCACTAAAACTCAATGTATATCAACCACTAAATGAAATAGATTGGGTAAAACTTGCTCTACATTGAATGTAGAGCTCATAAATCATTTCAAAGAGGTTTTGTGGGCAAAAATCAGACAACCTGATCAAAAGTTATGGATGTTTTAAGTTTAGGTATCATTTGAAGCCAAATTTCGCATTATCGGTGCAACCCGCTATACATCGACAACTAAATGAACTGCAATGGGTAAAACTGGTGCTTCAATGAATGTAGGGCTTCGAGCTCATTCTTAAAAGATGCTATGATGGTAAAATCAGACAACCATATCAAAAGTTATTGCTGTATAAAGTTTGAGTGCCATTTGTAGCTAAATCTCTAACTTTCACTACAAACCGCATTTAACATTCTTTCATTTTGGAAATTTATGTTTCATTTGTAGCTAAATCTCGCATTACCAGAACAACCCACTGTATATCCACCTCTAAACGAGCTTGAACGTGTTAAAATTGTTCTCCATTGGATTTAGGGCTCCGATCTCATTCCGAAAAGTATTGTGGGCGAAAATCGGACAAGCGGATCAAAAGTTACGGATGTTTGAAGTTTAGGTCTCCTTTCGAGCTAAATACTTTATTACCAACCAACTGTATATTGACCACTAAACAAACTGGAATGGGTAAAACTTGTTTTCCATTGGATGTAGGGCTCCGAGCTCATTCCAAAAAGGTGTTGTGCGCAAAAATCGGACAACCAGATCAAAAGTTATGGCTGTTACAGTTTATGTGTCAAGAGGAGCTAACTCCCTCATTACCATTGCAAACCGCTGTAAATTGACCACTAAAATGAGCTGGAATGGTTTAAAATTGCGCTCCATTGGATGTATGCCTCCGAGCATATTCTGAAAAGGTGTTGTGGGCAAAAATCAAACATACAAATCAAAAGTTATGGCTGTTAGAAGTTTAGGTGTAATTTGGAGCTAAATTTCGCATTACCGCTACAACCAGCAATATATCAACAACTAAATGAACTGGAGTGGGTAAGACTTGTGCTCTAATGAATGTAGTGCTCCGAGCTCATTATGAAAAGGTGTTGTGGGGTAAAATAAGACCACCTCATCAAAAGTTGTTGCTGTTTTAAGTTTGAGTATAATTTATAGCTAAATCTCTCATTTTCACTACAACCCACATTAAAAATTCTGTCATTTTGAAGTGAGTGTGTCATTTGGAGATAAATCTCGTATTACCACCATAACTCACTGTATATCGACCTCTGAACAAGCTGGAATGGGTTTAAATTGTTCTCCAATGGATTTAGGGCTCCGATCTCATTCCGAAAAGGTATTGTGGGAGAAAATCGGACAACCGGAAAGGTGTTTCCTTATTCTCAAATGTGTAAATCTTATTCTCTGTTGGATGAAGAATACGAGCTCTTTCCGAAAAAGTGTTGTTGTCAAAAATCGAACAATCAGATCAAAAGTTATGGCTGCTTGAAGTTTATGTGTAATTTGGAGTTAAATCCTGCATTACCACTGGAACCCACTGTATATCGAACAGTAATCAAACTTGAATGGTTATATCCTACTCTCCATTGGATGTAGGGCTCTGAACTCATTCTAAAAAGGTATTGTGGGCAAAAATTGGGCAATTGTATCACGACAAAAATTGGGTATGTCTGTTTGAAGTTTATGTGTTATTTGGAGCTAAATCCCACATTATCACGGCATCCCACTGTAGATCAACCACTAAACAAACTGGAATGGGTAAAACTTATTGTCCATTGTATGTAGGGCTCTGATCTCATTCCGAAAAGGAGTTGTTTGCAAAAATCAGACAACCGGATCAAAGTTATGGATATTTGAAGTTTAGTTGTCAATTGAGAAAAATCCCTCATTTCCACTGCAATCCACTATCCGTCGACCACTAAATGAACTCGATCGAGTAAATCCTATTATCCATAGGATGTGTGGCTCTGAGCTCATTCCGAAAAGGTGTTTTGGGCAAAATCCAGACAACGGGATCAAAAGTTATAGCTGTTTGAAGTTTAGGTGTCAGTAGGAGCTAAATCCCACATTACCACTGCAACTCAATGTATATCGACCACTAAATGAACTAGATTGGGTAAAACTTGATGTCCATTGAATGTAGGGCTCAGATCTCATTTCAAAGAGGTTTTGTGGGCAAAAATCAGACAACCTGATCAAAAGTTATGGATGTTTCAAGTTTAGGTGGCATTTGAAGCTAAATTTCGCATTACTAGTGCAACCCGCTATATATCGACAACTAAATGAACTGCAATGGGTAAAACTTGTGCTTCAATGAATGTAGTGCTCCGAGCTCATTCCTAAAAGATGTTATGGGGGTAAAATCAGACAACCGGATCAAAACATATTGCTGTATAAAGTTTGAGTGTCATTTGTAGCTAAATCTCTTTCTTTCACTACAAACCGCATTTAAAATTCTTTCATTTTGGAAATTTATGTGTCATTTGGAGCTAAATCTCGCATTACCAGTACAACCCACTGTATATTGACCTCTAAACGAGACTAAATGTGTTAAAATTGTCCTCCATTAGATTTAGGGCTCGGATCTCATTTCGAAAAGATATTGTGTGCGAAAATCGGACAACCGGATCAAAAGTTACGAATGTTTGAAATTTAGGTCTCCATTCGAGCTAAATACCTTATTACCAACCAACTATATTTTGACCACTAAACAAACTAGAATGGGTAAAATTTGTTTTCCATTGGATGTAGGGCTCCGAGCTCATTCCAAAAAGGTATTGTGCGCAAAAATCAGAAAATCAGATCAAAAGTTATGGCTGTTACAGTTTATGTGTCAAGAGGAGCTAAATCCTTCATTACCATTGCAAACCGCTGTATATTGACCACTAAAATGAGCTGGAATGGTTTAAAATTGCGCTCCATTGGATGTATGCCTCCGAGCAATTTCCGAAAAGGTGTTGTGGGAAAAAATCAAACATAAAAATCAAAAGTTATGGCTGCTAGAAGTTTAGGTGTAATTTGGAGCTAAATTTCACATTACCGCTACAACCAGCAATATATCGACAACTAAATGAACTGGATTGTGTAAAACTTGTGCTCTAATGAATATAGTGCTCCGAGCTCATTACGAAAAGGTGTTGCGGTGTAAAATAAGACAACCGCATCAAAAGTTGTTGTTGTTTTAAGTTTGAGTGTAATTTACAGCTAAATCTCTCATTTTCACTACAACCCGCATTAAAAATTCTGCCATTTTGAAGTGTATGCGTCATTTGGAGATAAATCTCGTATTACCACCATAGCTCACTGTATATCGACCTCTGAACAAGCTGGAATGGGTTTAAATTGTTCTCCACTAGATTTAGGGCTCCTATCTCATTCCGAAAAGGTATTGTGGCCGAAAATCGGACAACTGGAAAGGTGTTGCCTTATTATCGAATGGGTAAATCTTATTCTCTGTTGGATGGAGAATTTGAGCTCTTTCCGAAAAAGTGTTGTTGGCAAAAATCGAACAATCAGATCAAAAGTTATGGCTGCTTGAAGTTTATGTGTAATTTGGAGTTAAATCCCGCATTACCACTGGAACCCACTGTATATCGAAGAATAAACAAACTTTAATGGTTATATCCTACTCTCCATTGGATGTAGGGATCTGAACTCATTCAAAAAAGGTATTATGGGAAAAAATTGGGCAACTGGATCAAGAGTTGTCTGTTTGAAGTTTATGTGTCATTTGGAGCTAAATCCCACATTATCACTGCATCCCACTATAGATCAACCAATAAACAAAATGGAATGGGTAAAACTTGTTGTCCATTATATGTAGGGCTCTGATCTCATTCCGAAAAGGTGTTGTTTGCAAAAATCAGACAACCAGATCAAAGTTACGGATATTTGAAGTTTAGGTGTCAATTGGAGGAAAATCCCTCATTTCCACTGTAACCCACTATCCGTCGACCAGTAAATGAACTCGATCGAGTAAATCCTATTCTCCATAGGATGTGTGGCTCTGCGCTCATTCCGAAAAGGTGTTTTGGGCAAAATCCAGACAACGGATCAAAAGTTATAGCTGTTTGAAGTTTAGGTGTCAGCAGGAGCTAAATCCCACATTACCACTAAAACTCAATGTATATCAACCACTAAATAAAATAGATTGGGTAAAACTTGCTCTCCATTGAATGTAGAGCTCATATCTCATTTCGAAGAGGTTTTGTGGTCAAAAATTAGACAACCTGATCAAAAGTTATGGATGTTTTAAGTTTAGGAATCATTTGAAGCTAAATTTCGCATTACCGGTGCAACCCGCTATATATCGACAACTAAATGAACTGCAATGGGTAAAACTGGTGCTTCATTGAATGTAGGGCTCCGAGCTCATTCCTAAAAGATGCTATGAGGGTAAAATCAGACAACTATATCAAAAGTTATTGCTGTATAAAGTTTGAGTGTAATTTGTAGCTAAATCTCTCACTTTCACTACAAACCGCATTTAAAATTCTTTCATTTTGGAAATTTATGTGTCATTTGTAGCTAAATCTCACATTACCAGTACAACCCACTGTATATCCACCTCTAAATGAGCTTGAACGTGTTAAAATTGTTCTCCATTGGATTTAGGGCTCCGATCTCATTCTGAAAAGGTATTGTGGGCGAAAATCGGACAAGCGGATCAAAAGTTACGGATGTTTGAAGTTTAGGTCTCCTTTCGTGCTAAATACCTTATTACCAACCAACTTTATATTGACCACTAAACAAACTGGAATGGGTAAAACATTTTTTTCATTGGATGTAGGGCTCCGAGCTCATTCCAAAAAGGTGTTGTGCGCAAAAATCGGACAAACAGATCAAAAGTTATGGCTGTTACAGTTTATGTGTCAAAAGGAGCTAAATCCCTCATTACCATTGCAAACCGCTGTATATTGACCACTAAAATGAGCTGGAATGGTATAAAATTGTGCTCCATTGGATGTATGCCTCCGAGCATATTCTGAAAAGGTGTTGTGGGCAAAAATCAAACATACAAATCAAAAGTTATGGCTGTTAGAAGTTTAGGTGTAATTTGGAGATAAATTTCGCATTATCGCTACAACCAGCAATATATCGACAACTAAATGAACTGGAGTGGGTAAAACTTGTGCTCTAATGAATGTAGTGCTCCGAGCTAATTACGGAAAGGTGTTGTGGGGTAAAATAAGATAACCGCATCAAAAGTTGTTGATGTTTTAAGTTTGATTGTAATTTATAGCTAAATCTCTCATTTTCACTACAACCCACATTAAAATTTCTGCCATTTTGAAGTGAGTGTGTCATTTGGAGATAAATCTCGTATTATCACCATAACTGACTGTATATCGACCTCTGAACAAGCTGGAATGGGTTTAAATTGTTCTCCACTGGATTTAGGGCTCCGATCTCATTCCGAGAAGGTATTGTGGGCGTAAATTGTACAACCAGAAAGGTATTGCCTTATTCTTGAATGGGTAAATCTTATTCTCTGTTGGATGGAGAATACGAGCTCTTTCCAAAAAAGTGTTGTTGGCAAAAATCGAACAATCAGATCAAACGTTATGGCTGCTTGAAGTTTATGTGTAATTTGGAGTTAAATCCCATATTACCACTGGAACCCACTGTATTTCAAACAATAAACAAACTTGAATGGTTATATCCTACTCTCCATTAGATGTAGGGCTCTGAACTCATTCTAAAAAGGTATTGTGGGCAAAAATTGGGCAATTTTATCAAGAGTTGTCTGTTTGAAGTTTATGTGTTATTTGGAGCTAAATCCTACATTATCACTGCATCCCACTGTAGATCAACCACTAAACAAACTGGAATGGGTAAAACTTGTTGTCCATTGTATGTAGGGCTCTGATCTCATTCCGAAAAGGTGTTGTTTGCAAAAATCAGACAACCGGATCAAAGTTATGGATATTTGAAGTTTAGGTGTCAATTGGAGGAAAATCCTTCATTTCCACTGTAACCCACTTTCCGTCGACCACTAAATGAACTCGATCGAGTAAATCCTATTCTCCATAGGATGTGTGGATCTGAGCTCATTCCAAAAAGGTGTTTTGGGCAAAATCCAGACAACGGGATCAAAAGTTATAGCTGTTTGAAGTTTAGGTGTGAGCGGGAGCTAAATCTCACATTACCACTAAAACTCAATGTATATCAACCACTAAATGAAATAGATTGGGTAAAACTTGCTCTCCATTGAATGTAGAGCTCACATCTCGTTTCGAAGAGGTTTTGTGGGCAAAAATCAGATAACCTGATCAAAAGTTATGGATGTTTTAAGTTTAGGTATCATTTGAAGCTAGATTTCGCATTATCGGTGCAACCCGCTATATATCGACAACTAAATGAACTGCAATGGGTAAAACTGGTGCTTCAATGAATGTAGGGATTCGAGCTCATTCTTAAAAGATGCTATGATGGTAAAATCAGACAACCATATCAAAAGTTATTGCTGTATAATGTTTGAGTGTAATTTGTAACTAAATCTCTAACTTTCACTACAAACCGCATTTAACATTCTTTCATTTTGGAAATTTATGTTTCATTTGTAGCTAAATCTCACATTACCAGTACAACCCACTGTATATCCACCTCTAAACGAGCTTGAACGTTTTAAAATTGTTCTCTATTGGATTTAGGGCTCCGATCTCATTCCGAAAAGGTATTGTGGGCGAAAATCGGACAAGCGGATCAAAAGTTACGGATGTTTGAATTTTAGGTCTCCTTTCGAGCTAAATACTTTATTACCAACCAACTGCATATTGACCACTAAACAAACTGGAATGGGTAAAACTTGTTTTCCATTGGATGTAGGGCTCCGAGCTCATTCCAAAAAGGTGTTGTGTGCAAAAATCGGACAACCAGATCAAAAGTTATGGCTGTTACAGTTTATGTGTCAAGAGGAGCTAAATCCCTCATTACCATTGCAAAACGATGTATATTGACCACTAAAATGAGATGGAATGGTTTAAAATTGTGCTCCATTGGATGTATGCCTTCGAGCAAATTCCGAAAAGGTGTTGTGGGCAAAAATCAAACATACAAATCAAAAGTTATGGCTGCTAGAAGTTTAGGTGTAATTTGGAGCTAAATTTCGCATTACCGCTACAACCAGCAATATATCGACAACTAAATGAACTGAAGTGTGTAAAACTTGTGCTCTAATGAATATAGTGCTCCGAGCTCATTACGAAAAGGTGTTGTGGTGTAAAATAAGACAACCACATGAAAAGTTGTTGCTGTTTTAAGTTTGAGTGTAATTTCCAGCTAAATCTCTCAGTTTCACTACAACCCGCATTAAAAATTCTGCCATTTTGAAGTGTATGCGTCATTTGGAGATAAATCTTGTATTACCACCATAACTCACTGTATATCGACCTCTGAACAAGCTGGAATGGGTTTAAATTGTTCTCAACTGGATTTAGGGCTCCGATCTCATTCCGAAAAGTTATTGTGGGCGAAAATCAGACAACCGGAAAGGTGTTGCCTTATTCTCGAATGGGTAAATCTTATTCTCTGTTGGATGGAGAATATGAGCTCTTTCAGAAAAAGTGTTGTTGGAAAAAATCGAACAATCAGATCAAAAGTTATGGCTGCTTGAAGTTTATGTGTAATTGGAGTTAAATCCAGCATTACCATTGGAACCCACTGTATATCGAACAATAAACAAACTTGTATGGTTATATCCTACTATCCATTGTATGTAGGGCTATGAACTCATTCTAAAAAGGTATTATGGGCAAAAATTAGGCAACTGGATCAAGAGTTGTCTGTTTGAAGTTTATGTGTCATTTGGAGCTAAATCCCACATTATCACTGCATCCCACTATAGATCAACCACTAAACAAAATGGAATGGGTAAAACTTGTTTTCCATTGTATGTTGGGCTCTGATCTCATTCCGAAAAGGTGTTGTTTGCAAAAATCAGACAACCGGATCAAAGTTACGGATATTTGAAGTTTAGGTGTCAATTGGAGGAAAATCCCACATTTCCACTGTAACCCACTATCCGTCGACCACTAAATGAACTTGATCGAGTAAATCCTATTATCCATAGGATATGTGGCTCTGAGCTCATTCCGAAATGGTGTTTTGGGCAAAATCCAGACAACGGGATCAAAAGTTATAGCTGTTTGAAGTTTAGGTGTCAGCAGGAGCTAAATCCCACATTACCACTAAAGCTCATTGTATATCAACCACTAAATGAAATAGATTGGGAAAAACTTGCTCTCCATTGAATGTAGAGCTCATATCTCATTTCGAAGAGGTTTTGTGGTCAAAAATCAGACAACCTGATCAAAAGTTATGGATGTTTTAAGTTTAGGTATCATTTGAAGCTAAATTTCGCATTACCGGTGCAGCCCGCTATATATCGATAACTAAATGAACTGCAATGAGTAAAACTGGTGCTTCAATGAATGTAGGGCTCCGAGCTCATTCCTAAAAGATGCTATGAGGGTAAAATCAGACAACCATATCAAAAGTTATTGTTGTATAAAGTTTGAGTGTCATTTGTAGCTAAATCTCTCACTTTCACTACAAACCGCATTTAAAATTCTTTCATTTTGGAAATTTATGTGTCATTTGTAGCTAAATCTCGCATTACCAGTACAACCCACTGTATATCCACCTCTAAACGAGCTTGAACGCGTTAAAATTGTTCTCCATTGGATTGAGGGCTCCGATCTCATCCCGAAAAGGTATTGTGGGTGAAAATCGGACAAGCGGATCAAAAGTTACGGATGTTTGAAGTTTAGGTCTCCTTTCGAGCTAAATACCTTATTACCAACCAACTGTATATTGACCACTAAACAAACTGGATTGAGTAAAACTTGTTATCCATTGGATGTAGGGCTCCGAGCTCATTCCAAAAAGGTGTTGTGCGCAAAAATCGGACAACCAGATCAAAAGTTATGGCTGTTACAGTTTATGTGTCAAGAGGAGCTAAATCCCTCATTACCATTGCAAACCGTTGTATATTGACCACTAAAATGAGCTGGAATGGTTAAAATTGTGCTCCATTGGATGTATGCCTCCGAGCAAATTCCGAAAAGGTGTTGTGGGCAAAAATCAAACATACAAATCAAAAGTTATGGCTGCTAGAAGTTTAGGTGTAATTTGGAGCAAAATTTCGCATTACCGCTACAACCAGCAATATATCGACAACTAAATGAACTGGAGTGTGTAAAACTTGTGCTCTAATGAATATAGTGCTCCGAGCTCATTACGAAAAGATGTTGTGGTGTAAAATAAGGCAACCGCATCAAACGTTGTTTCTGTTTTATGTTTGAGTGTAATTTACAGCTAAATTTCTCATTTTCACTACAACCCGCATTAAAAATTTTGCCATTTTGAAGTGTATGCGTCATTTGGAGATAAATCTCGTATTACCACCATAAATCACTGTATATCGACCTCTGAACAAGCTGGAATGGGTTTAAATTGTTCTCAACTGGATTTAGGTCTCCGATCTCATTCCGAAAAGGTATTGTGGGCGAAAATTGGACAACCGGAAAGGTGTTGCCTTATTCTCGAATGGGTAAATCTTATTCTCTGTTGGATGGATAATATGAGCTCTTTCCAAAAAAGTGTTGTTGGCAAAAATCGAACAATCAGATCAAAAGTTATGGCTGCTTGAAGTTTATGTGTAATTTGGAGTTAAATCCCGCATTACCACTGGAACCCACTGTATATCAAACAATAAACAAACTTGAATGGTTATATCCTACTCTCCATTGGATGTAGGGCTCTGAACTCATTCTAAAAAGGTATTATGGGCAAAAATTGGGCAATTGGATCAAGAGTTGTCTGTTTGAAGTTTATGTGTCATTTGGAGCTAAATCCCACATTATCACTGCATCCCACTATAGATCAACCACTAAACAAAATGGAATATGTAAAACTTGTTGTCCATTGTATGCAGGGCTCTGATCTCATTCCGAAAAGGTGTTGTTTGCAAAAATCAGACAACCGGATCAAAGTTATGGATATTTGAAGTTTAGGTGTCAATTGGAGGAAAATCCCTCATTTCCACTGTAACCCACTATCCATCGACCACTAAATGAACTCGATCGAGTAAATCCTATTCTCCTTGGATATGTGGCTCTGAGCTCATTCCGAAAAGGTGTTTTGGGCAATATCCAGACAACGGGATCAAAAGTTATAGCTGTTTGAAGTTTATGTGTCAGCAGGAGCTAATTCTCACATTACCACTACAACTCAATGTATATCAACCACTAAATGAAATAGATTGGGTAAAACTTGCTCTCCATTGAATGTAGAGCTCATATCTCGTTTCGAAGAAGTTTTGTGGTAAAAAATCAGACAACCTGATCAAAAGTTATGGATGTTTTAAGTTTAGGTATCATTTGAAGCTAAATTTCGCATTACCGGTGCAGCCCGCTATATATCGATAACTAAATGAACTGCAATGAGTAAAACTGGTGATTCAATGAATGTAGGGCTCCGAGCTCATTCCTAAAAGATGCTATGAGGGTAAAATCAGACAACCATATCAAAAGTTATTGTTGTATAAAGTTTGAGTGTCATTTGTAGCTAAATCTCTCACTTTCACTACAAACCGCATTTAAAATTCTTTCATTTTGGAAATTTATGTGTCATTTGTAGCTAAATCTCGCATTACCAGTACAACCCACTGTATATCCACCTCTAAAAGAGCTTGAACATGTTAAAATTGTTCTCTATTGGATTTAGGGCTCCGATCTCATTCCGAAAAGGTATTGTGGGAGAAAATCGGACAAGCGGATCAAAAGTTACGGATGTTTGAAGTTTAGGTCTCCTTTTGAGCTAAATACCTTATTACCAACCAACTGTATATTGACCACTAAACAAATTGGAATGGGTAAAACTTGTTTTCCATTGGATGTAGGGCTCCGAGCTCATTCCAAAAAGGTGTGCGCAAAAATCGGACAACCAGATCAAAAGTTATGGCTGTTACATTTTGTGTCAAGAGGAGCTAAATCCCTCATTACCATTGCAATCCGCTGTATATTGACCACTAAAATGAGCTAGAATGGTTTAAAATTATGCTCAATTGGATGTATGCCTCCGAGCATATTCTGAAAAGGTGTTGTGGGCAAAAATCAAAAATACAAATCAAAAGTTAGGGCTGTTAGAAGTTTAGGTGTAATTTGGAGCTAAATTTTGCATTACCGCTACAACCAGCAATATATCGACAACTAAATGAACTGGAGTGGGTATAACTTGTGCTCTAATGAATGTAGTGCTCCGAGCTCATTACGAAAAGGTGTTGTGGGGTAAAATAAGACAACCACATCAAAAGTTGTTGCTGTTTTAAGTTTGAGTGTAATTTATAGCTAAATCTCTTATTTTCACTACAACCCACATTAAAAATTCTGTCATTTTGAAGTGAGTGTGTCATTTGGAGATAAATCTTGTATTACCACCATAACTCACTGTATATCGACCTCTGAACAAGCTGGAATGGGTTTAAATTGTTCTCCACTGGATTTAGGGCTCCGATCTCATTCTGAAAAGGTATTGTGGGCGTAAATTGGACAACTGGAATGGTGTTGCCTTATTCTCGAATGGGTAAATCTTATTCTCTGTTGGATGGAGAATACGAGCTCTTTCCAAAAAAGTGTTGTTGGCAAAAATCGAACAATCAGATCGAACGTTATGGCTGCTTAAAGTTTATTTGTAATTTGGAGTTAAATCCCGCATTAACACTGGGACCCACTGTATATCAAACAATAAACAAACTTGAATGGTTATAACCTACTCTCTCCATTGGATGTAGGGCTCTGAACTAATTCTAAAAAGGTATTATGGGCAAAAATTGGGCAATTTTATCAAGAGTTGTATGTTTGAAGTTTATGTGTTATTTGGAGCTAAATCCCACATTATAACTGCATCCCACTGTAGATCAACCACTAAACAAACTGGAATGGGTAAAACTTGTTGTCCATTGTATGTAGGGCTCTGATCTCATTCCGAAAAGGTGTTGTTTGCAAAAATCAGACAACCGGATCAAAGTTACGGATATTTGAAGTTTAGGTGTCAATTGGAGGAAAATCCCTCATTTCCACTGTAACCCACTACCGTCGACCACTAAATGAACTCAATCGAGTAAATCCTATTCTCCATAGGATGTGTGGCTCTGAGCTCATTCCGAAAAGGTGTTTTGGGCAAAATCCAGACAACGGGATCAAAAGTTATAGCTGTTTGAAGTTTAGGCGTCAGCAGGAGCTAAATCCCATATTACCACTAAAACTCAATTTATATCAACCACTAAATGAAATAGATTGGGTAAAACTTGCGCTCCATTGAATGTAGAGCTCATATCCCATTTCGAAGAGGTTTTATGGGCAAAAATCAGAGAACCTGATCAAAAGTTATGAATGTTTTAAGTTTAGGTATCATTTGAAGCTAAATTTCGCATAACCGGTGCAACCCGCTATAAATCGACAACTAAATGAACTGCAATGGGTAAAACTGGTGCTTCAATGAATGTAGGGCTCCGAGCTCATTCCTAAAAGATTCTATGATGGTAAAATTATACAACCATATCAAAAGTTATTGCTGTATAAAGTTTGAGTGTCATTTGTAGCTAAATCTCGCTTTACCAGTACAACCCAATGTATATCCACCTCTAAACGAGCTTGAACGTGTTAAAATTGTTCTCCATTGGATTTAGGGCTCCGATCTCATTCCAAAAAGGTATTGTGGGAAAAAATCAGACAAGCGGAACAAAAGTTACGGATGTTTGAAGTTTAGGTCTCTTTTCGAGCAAAATACCTAATTACCAACCAACGAATATTTGAAGTTTAGGTGTCAATTGGAGGAAAATCCCTCATTTCCACTGCAATCCACTATCCGTCGACCACTAAATGAACTCGATCGAGTAAATCCTATTCTCTATAGGATGTGTGGCTCTAAGCTCATTCCGAAAAGTTGTTTTGGGCAAAATCCAGACAACGAGATCAAAAGTTATAGTTGTTTGAAGTTTAGGTGTCAGTAGGAGCTAAATCTCACATTACCACTGCAACTCAATGTATATCGACCACAAAATGAACTAGATTGGGTAAAACTTGATGTCCATTGAATGTAGGGCTCAGATCTCATTTCGAAGAGGTTTTGTGGGCAAAAATAAGACAACCTGATCAAAAGTTATAGATGTTTCAAGTTTAGGTGGCATTTGAAGCTAAATTTCGTGTTACCAGTGCAACCCGCTATATATCGACAACTAAATGAACTACAATGGGTAAAACTTGTGCTTCAATGAATGTAGTGCTCCGAGATCATTCCTAAAAGATGTTATGAGGGTAAAATCAGACAACCGGATCAAAAGTTATTACTGTATAAAGTTTGAGTGTCATTTGTAGCTAAATATCTCAATTTCACTACAAACCGCATTTAAAATTCTTTCATTTTGGAAATTTATGTGTCATTTGGAGCTAAATCTCGCATTACCAGTACAACCCACTGTAAGTCAACCTCTAAACGAGATTGAATGTGTTAAAATTGTTCTCCATTGGATTTAGGGCTCTGATCTCATTCTGAAAAGATATTGTGGACGAAAATCGGACAACCGGATCAAAAGTTACGGATGTTTGAAGTTTAGGTCTCCTTTCGAGCTAAATACCTTATTACCAACCAACTATATTTTGACCACTAAACAAACTAGAATGGGTATTGTGCGCAAAAAATGGACAACCAGATCAAAAGTTGTGGCTGTCACAGTTTATGTGTCAAGAGGAGCTAAATCCCTCATTACCATTGCAAACCGCTGTATATTGACCACTAAAATGAGCTGGAATGGTTTAAAATTGTGCTCCATTGGATGTATGCCTCAGAGCAAATTCCGAAAAGGTGTTGTGGGCAAAAATCAAACTGACAAATCAAAAGTTATGGCTGCTAGAAGTTTAGGTGTAATTTGGAGTTAAATTTCGCATTACCGCTACAACCAGCAATATATCGACAACTAAATGAACTGGAGTGTGTAAAACTTGTGCTCTAATGAATATAGTGCTCCGAGCTCATTACGAAAAGGTTTTTTGGTGTAAAATATGACAACCGCATCAAAAGTTTTTGCTATTTTAAGTTTGAGTGTAATTTACAGCTAAATCTCTCATTTTCACTACAACCCGCATTAAAAATTCTGCCATTTTGAAGTGTATGCGTCATTTGGAGATAAATTTCGTATTACCACCATAACTCACTGTATATCGACCTCTGAACAAGCTGGAATGGGTTTAAATTGTTCTCAACTGGATTTCGGGCTCCGATCTCATTCCGAAAAGGTATTGTGGGCGAAAATCGGACAAGCGGAAAGGTGTTGCCTTATTCTCGAATGGGTAAATCTTATTCTCTGTTGGATGGAGAATACGAGCTCTTTCCAAAAAATTGTTGTTTTCAAAAAATGAACAATCAGATCAAACGTTATGGCTGCTTCAAGTTTATGTGTAATTTGGAATTAAATCCCGCATTACCACTGGAACCCACTGTATATCGAACAATAAACAAACTTGAATGGTTATATCCTACTCTCCATTGGATGTAAGGCTCTGAACTCATTCTAAAAAGGTATTGTGGGCAAAAATTGGGCAATTTTATCAAGAGTTGTCTGTTTGATGTTTATGTGTTATTTGGAGCTAAATCCCACATTATCACTGCATCCCACTATAGATCAAACACTAAACAAACTGGAATGGGTAAAACTTGTTGTCCATTATATGTAGGGCTCTGATCTCATTCCGAAAAGGTGTTGTTTGCAAAAATTAGACAACGGGATCAAAGTTACGGATATTTGAAGTTTAGGTGTTAATTGGAGGAAAATCCCTCATTTCCACTGTAACCCACTATCCGTCGACCACTAAATGAACTGGATCGAGTAAATCCTATTCTCCATAGGATGTGTGGCTCTGAGCTCATTCCAAAAAGGTGTTTTAGGCAAAATCCAGACAACGGGATCAAAAGTTATAGTTGTTTGAAGTTTAGGTGTCAGCAGGAGCTAAATCTAACATTACCAATAAAACTCAATGTATATCAACCACTAAATTAAATAGATTGGGTAAAACTTGCTCTCCATTGAATATAGAGCTCATATCTCGTTTCGAAGAGGTTTTTTGGGCAAAAATCAGTCAACCTGATCAAAAGTTATGGATGTTTTAAGTTTAGGTATCATTTGAAGCTAAATTTCGCATTACCGGTTCAACCCGCTATATATCGACAACTAAATGAACTGCAATGGGTAAAATTGGTTTATCAATGAATGTAGGGCTCCGAGTTCATTCCTAAAAGATGATATGAGGGTAAAATCAGACAACCATATCAAAAGTTATTGCTGCATAAAGTTTGAGTGTCATTTGTAGTTAAATCTCTCACTTTTACTACAAACCGCATTTGAAATTCTTTCATTTTGGAAATTTATGTGTCATTTGTAGCTAAATCTCGCATTACCAGTACAACCCACTGTATATCCACCTCTAAACGAGCTTGAACGTGTTAAAATTGTTCTCCATTGGATTTAGGGCTCCGATCTCATTCCGAAAAGGTATTGTGGGCGAAATCCGGACAAGCGGATCAAAAGTTACGGATGTTTGAAGTTTAGGTCTCCTTTTGAGATAAATACCTTATTACCAACCAATTGTATATTGACCACTAAACAAACTGGAATGGGTAAAACTTGTTTTCCATTGGATGTAGGGCTCCGAGCTCATTCCATAAAGGTGTTGTGCGCAAAAATCGTACAACCAGATCAAAAGTTATGGCTGTTACAGTTTATGTGTCAAGAGGAGATAAATCCCTCATTACCATTGGAAACCGCTGTATATTGACCACTAAAATGAGATGGAATGGTTTAAAATTGTGCTTCCTCCGAGCATATTCCGAAAAGGTGTTGTGGGAAAAAATCAAACATACAAATCAAAAGTTATGGCTGTTAGAAGTTTAGGTGTAATTTGGAGCTAAATTTCGCATTACCGCTACAACCAGCAATATATCGACAACTAAATGAACTGGAGTGGGTAAAACTTGTGCTCTAATGAATGTAGTGCTCCGAGCTCATTACGAAAAGGTGTTGTGGGGTAAAATAAGACAACTGCATCAAAAGTTGTTGCAGTTTTAAGGTTGAGTGTAATTTACCGCTAAATCTCTCATTTTCACTACAACCCGCATTAAAAATTCTGCCATTTTGAAGTGTATGTGTCATTTGGAGATAAATCTCATATTTCCACCATAACTTACTGTATATCGACCTCTGAACAAGCTGGAATGGGTTTAAATTGTTCTCCACTGGATTTAGGGCTCCGATCTCATTCCGAAAAGATATTGTGGGCGAAAATCGGACAACCGGAAAGGTGTTAACTTATTCTCGAATGGGTAAATCTTATTCTCTGTTGGATGGAGAATACTAGCTCTTTCCAAAAAAGTGTTGTTGGCAAAACTTGTGCTTCAATGAATATAGTGTCATTTCGTATTACTAGTGCAACCCGCTATATATCGACAACTAAATGAACTGCAATGGGTAAAACTTGTGCTTCAATGAATGTAGTGCTCCGAGCTCATTCCTATAATATGTTATGGTGGTAAAATCAGACAACCGGATCAAAAGTTATTGCTATATAAAGTTTGAGTGTCATTTGTAGCTAAATCTCTCACTTTCACTACAAACCGCATTTAAAATTCTTTCATTTTGGAAATTTATGTGTCATTTGGAGCTAAATTCGCATTTCCAGTACAACCCACTGTATATCAACCTCTCAACGAGCTTAAATGTGTTAAAATTGTTCTCCATTAGATTTAGGGCTCCGATCTCATTCCGAAAAGGTATTGTGGGCGAAAATCGGACAACCAGATCAAAAGTTACGGATGTTTGAAGTTTAGGTCTCCTTTCGAGCTAAATACCTTATTACCAACCAACTGTATATTGACCATTAAACAAACTGGAATGGGTAAAACTTGTATTCCATTGGATGTAGGGCTCTGAGCTCATTCCAAAAAGGTGTTGCGCGTAAAAATCCGACAACCAGATCAAAAGTTAGGGCTGTTACAGATTATGTCTCAAGAGGAGATAAATCCCTCATTACCATTGCAAACCGCTGTATATTGACCACTAAAATGAGCTGGAATGGTTTAAAATTGTGCTCCATTGTATGTATGCCTCCGAGCATATTCCAAAAAGGTGTTGTGGGCAAAAATCAAACATACAAATCAAAAGTTATGGCTGTTAGAAGTTTAGGTGTAATTTGGAGTTAAATTTCGCATTACCGCTACAACTAGCAATATATCGACAACTAAATGAACTGGAGTGGGTAAAACTTGTGCTATAATGAATGTAGTGCTTCGAGCTCATTACGAAAAGGTGTTGTGGGGGTAAAATAAGACAATCGCATCAAAAGTTGTTGCTGTTTTAAGTTTGAGTGTAATTTACAGCTAAATCTCTCATTTTCACTACAACCAGCATTAAAAATTCTGCCATTTTGAAGTGTATGTATCATTTGGAGATAAATCTCATATTACCACCAAAACTCACTGTATATCGACCTCTGAACAAGCTGGAATGGGTTTAAATTATTCTCCACTGGATTTAAGGCTCCGATCTCATTCCGAAAAGGTATTGTGGGCGAATATCGGACAACCGGAAAGGTGTTGCCTTATTGTCGAATGGGTAAATCTTATTCTCTTTTGGATGGAGAATACGCGCTCTTTCCGAAAAAGTGTTGTCGGCAAAAATCGAACAATCAGATCAAAAGTTATGGCTGCTTGAAGTTTATGTGTAATTTGGAGTTAAATCCCGCATTACCACTGGAACCCACTATATATCGAACAATAAACAAACTTGAATGGTTATATCCTACTCTCCATTGGATGTAGGGCTCTAAACTCATTCTAAAAAGGTATTGTGGGCAAAAATTGGGCAATTGGATCAAGAGTTGTCTGTTTGAAGTTTATGTCTCATTTGGAGCTAAATCCCACATTATCACTGCATCCCACTGTAGATCAACCACTAAACAAACTGGAATGGGTAAAACTTCTTGTCCATTGTATGTAGGGCTCTGATCTCATTTCAAAAAGGTGTTGTTTGCAAAAATCAGACAACCGGATCAAAGTTATGGATATTTGAAGTTTAGGTGTCAATTGGAGGAAAATACCTCATTTCCACTGCAATCCACTGTCCATCGACCACTAAATGAACTTGATCGAGTAAATCCTATTCTCCATTGGCTGTGTGGCTCTGAGCTCATTCCGAAAAGGTGTTTTGGGCAAAATCCAGACAACGGGATTAAAAGTTATAGCTATTTGAAGTTTAGGTGTTAATGGGAGCTAAATCCCACATTACCACTGCAACTCAATGTATATCGACCACTAAATGAACTAGATTGGGTAAAACTTGATGTCCATTGAATGTAGGGCTCAGATCACATTTCGAAGAGGTTTTGTGGGCAAAAATCAGACAACATGATCAAAAGTTATGGATGTTTCAAGTTTAGGTGTCATTTGAAGCTAAATTTCGCATTACTAGTGCAACCCGCTATATATTCACAACTATATGAACTGCAATGGGTAAAACTTGTGCTTCAATGAATGTAGTGCTCCGAGCTCATTCCTAAAAGATGTTATGGAGGTAAAATCAGACAACCAGATCAAAAGTTATTGCTGTATAAAGTTTGAGTGTCATTTGTAGCTAAATCTCTCACTTTAGTGACAAACCGCATTTTAAATTCTTTCATTTTGGAAATTTATGTGCCATTTGGAGCTAAATCTCGCATTACCAGTATAACTCACTGCATATCGACCTCTAAACGAGCTTGAATGTGTTAAAATTCTTCTCCATTGGATTTAGGGCTAAGATCTCATTCCAAAAAGGTATTGTGCGCAAAAATCGGACAACCAGATCAAAAGTTATTGCTGTCACAGTTTATGTGTCAAGAGGAGCTAAATCCCTCATTACCATTGCAAATCATTGTATATTGACCACTAAAATGAGCTGGAATGGTTTAAAATTGTGCTCCACTGGATGTATGCCTCCGAGCAAATTCCGAAAAGGTGTTTTGGGCAAAAAGCAAACATACAAATCAAAAGTTATGGCTGCTAGAAGTTTAGGTGTAATTTAGAGCTAAATTTCGCATTACCACTACAACCAGCAATATATCGACAACTAAATGAACTGGAGTATGTAAAACTTGTGCTCTAATGAATATAGTGCTCCGAGCTCATTACGAAAAGGTTTTGTGGTGTAAAATATGACAACTGCATCAAAAGTTGTTGTTGTTTTAAGTTTGAGTGTAATTTACAGCTAAATCTCTCATTTTCACTACAACCCGCATTAAAAATTCTGCCATTTTGAAGTGTATGCGTCATTTGGAGATAAATTTCATATTACCACCATTACTCACTGTATATCGACCACTGAACAAGCTGGAATGGGTTTAAATTGTTCTCAACTGGGTTTAGGGCTCCGATCTCATTCCGAATAGGTATTGTGGGCGAAAATCGGACAAGCGGAAAGGTGTTGCCTTATTCTCGAATGGGTAAATCTTATTCTCTGTTGGATGGAGAATACGAGCTCATTTCGAAAAAGGGTTGTTTTCAAAAATCGAACAATCAGATCAAACGTTATGGCTGCTTGAAGTTTATGTGTAATTTGGAGTTAAATCCCGCATTACCACTGGAACCCACTGTATATCGAACAATAAACAAAATTGAATGGTTATATCCTACTCTCCATTGAATGTAGGGCTCTGAACTCATTCTAAAAAGGTATTGTGGGCAAAAATTGGGCAATTTTATCAAGAGTTGTCTGTTTGAAGTTTATGTGTTATTTGGAGCTAAATCTCACATTATCACTGCATCCCACTGTAGATCAACCACTAAGGAAACTGGAATGGGTAAAACTTGTTGTCCATTGAATGTAGGGCTCTGATCTCATTCCGAAAAGGTGTTGTTTGCAAAAATCAGACAACGAGATCAAAGTTACGGATATTTGAAGTTTAGGTGTTAATTGGAGGAAAATCCCTCATTTCCACTGTAACCCACTATCCGTCGACCACTAAATGAACTCGATCGAGTAAATCCTATTCTCCATAGGATGTGTGGCTCTGAGCTCATTCCGAAAAGGTGTT
This sequence comes from Dactylorhiza incarnata, assembly GCA_033032865.1. Classification (NCBI taxonomy): domain Eukaryota; kingdom Viridiplantae; phylum Streptophyta; class Magnoliopsida; order Asparagales; family Orchidaceae; genus Dactylorhiza; species Dactylorhiza incarnata. The sequence continues at coordinate 20,909,398 of JAWHQI010000004.1, forward strand.
TTGGGCAAAATACAGACAACGGGATCAAAAGTTATAGATGTTTGAAGTTTTGGTGTCAGCAGGAGCTAAATCCAACATTACCACTAAAACTCAATGTATATCAACCACTAAATGAATTAGATTGGGTAAAACTTGCTCTCCATTGAATGTAGAGTTCATATCTCGTTTTGAAGAGGTTTTGTGGGCAAAAATCAGAAAACCTGATCAAAAGTTATGGATGTTTTAAGTTTAGGTATCATTTGAAGCTAAATTTCGCATTACCGGTGCAACCCGCTATATATCGACAACTAAATGAACTGCAATGGGTAAAACCGGTGCATCAATGAATGTAGGGCTCCGAGCTCATTCCTAAAAGATGCTATGAGGGTAAAATTAGACAACCATATCAAAAGTTATTGGTGCATAAAGTTTGAGTGTCATTTGTAGCTAAATCTCTCACTTTCACTACAAACCGCATTTGAAATTCTTTCATTTTGGAAATTTATGTGTCATTTGTAGCTAAATCTCGCATTACCAGTACAACCCACTGTATATCCACCTCTAAACGAGCTTGAACGTGTTAAAATTGTTCTCCATTGGATTTAGGGCTCCGATCTCATTCCGAAAAGGTATTGTGGGAGAAAATCGGACAAGTGGATCAAAAGTTAAGGATGTTTGTATATTGACCACTAAACAAATTGGAATGGGTAAACCATGTTTTCCATTGGATGTAGGGCTCCGAGCTCATTCCAAAAAGGTGTTGTGCGCAAAAATCGGACAACAAGATCAGAAGTTATGGCTATTACAGTTTATGTGTCAAGAGGAGCTAAATCCCTCATTACCATTGCAAACCGCTGTATATTGACCACTAAAATGAGCTGGAATGGTTTAAAATTGTGCTCCATTGGATGTATGCCTCCGAGCATATTCTGAAAAGGTGTTGTGTGCAAAAATCAAACATACAAATCAAAATTTATGGCTGTTAGAAGTTTAGGTGTAATTTGGAGCTAAATTTCGCATTACCTCTACAACCAGCAATATACTATCCACTATCCGTCGGCCACTAAATCCGTCGACCACTAAATGAACTCGTTCGAGTAAATCCTATTCTCCATAGGATGTGTGGCTCTGAGCTCATTCTGAAAAGGTGTCTTGAGCAAAATCCAGACAACGGGATCAAAAGTTATAGCTGTTTGAAGTTTAGGTGTCAGTTGGAGCTAAATCCCACATTCCCACTGCAACTCAATGTATATCGACCACTAAATGAACTAGATTGGGTAAAACTTGATGTACATTGAATGTATGGCTCAGATCTCATTTCGAAGAGGTTTTGTGGGCAAAAATCAAACAACATGATCAAAAGATATGGATGTTTCAAGTTTAGGTGTCATTTGATGCTAAATTTCGCATTACCAGTGCAACCCGCTATATATCGACAACTAAATGAACTGCAATGGGTAAAACATGTGCTTCAATGAATGTAGAGGTCCGAGCTCATTCCTAAAAGATGTTATGTTGGTAAAATCAGACAATCAGATCAACAGTTATTGCTGTATAATGTTTGAGTGTCATTTGTAGCTAAATCTCTCACTTTCACTACAAATCGCATTTAAAATTCTTTCATTTTTTAAATTTATGTGTCATTTGGAGCTAAATCTCTCATTACCAGAACAACCCACTATATATCGACCTCTAAACGAGCTTCAATGTGTTCAAATTGTTCTCCATTGGATTTAGGACTCCGATCTCATTCCGAAAAGGTTTTGTGGGCGAAAATCGGACAACCAGATCAAAAGTTACTGATGTTTGAAGTTTAGGTCTCCTTTCGAGATAAATACCTTATTACCAACCAATTGTATATTGACCACTAAACAAACTGGAATGGGTAAAACTTGTTTTCCATTGGATGTAGGGCTCCGAGCTCATTCCACTAAGGTGTTGTGCGCAAAAATCGGACAACCAGATCAAAAGTTATGGCTGTTACAGTTTATGTGTCAAGAGGAGCTAAATCCCTCATTACCATTGGAAACCGATGTATATTGACCACTAAAATGAGCTGGAATGGTTTAAAATTGTGCTTCCTCCGAGCATATTCCGAAAAGGTGTTGTGGGCAAAAATCAAAGATACAAAATCAAAAGTTATGGCTGTTAGAAGTTTATGTGTAATTTGGAGCAAAATTTCGCATTACCACTACAACTAGCAATATATCGACAACTAAATGAACTGGAGTGGGTAAAACTTGTGCTCTAATGAATGTAGTGCTCCGATCTAATTAAGAAAATGTGTTGTGGGGTAAAATAAGACAACCACATCAAAAGTTATTGCTGTTTTAAGGTTGAGTGTAATTTACAGCTAAATCTCTCATTTTCATTATGACCCGCATTAAAATTTCTGCCATTTTGAAGTGTATGTGTCATTTGGAGATAAATCTCATATTACCACCAAAACTCACTATATATAGACCTCTGAACAAGCTGGAATGGGTTTAAATTGTTCTCCACTGGATTTAGGGCTCCGATCTCATTCCGAAAAAATATTGTGGGCGAAAATCAGACAACCGAAAAGGTGTTGACTTATTCTCGAATGGGTAAATCTTATTCTCTGTTGGATGGAGAATACGAGCTCTTTCCGAAAAAGTGTTGTTGGCAAAAATCGAACAATTAGATCAAATGTTATGGCTGCTTGAAGTTATGTGTATTTTGGAGTTAAATCCCGCATTACCACTGGAACCCACTATATATCGAACAATAAACGAACTTGAATGGTTATATCCTACTCTCCATTGGATGTATGGCTCTGAACTCATTCTAAAAAGGTGTTGTGGGCAAAAATTGGGCAATTGGATCAAGAGTTGTCTGTTTGAAATTTATGTGTCATTTGCAGCAAAATCCCACATTATCACTGCATCCCACTGTAGATCAACCACTAAACAAATTGGAATGGGTAAAACTTGTTGTCCATTGTATGTAGGGCTCTGATCTCATTTCGAAAAGGTGTTGTTTGCAAAAATCAGACAATCGGATCAAAGTTATGGATATTTGTAGTTTAGGTGTCAATTGGAGGAAAATCCCTCATTTCCACTACAATCCACTATCCGTCGACCACTAAATGAACTCGATCGAGTAAATCCTATTCTCCATAGGATGTGTGGCTCTGAGCTCATTCCGAAAAGGTGTTTTGGGCAAAATCTAGACAACGAGATCAAAAGTTGTAGCTATTTGAAGTTTAGGTGTCAGTGGGAGTTAAATCCCACATTACCACTGCAACTCAATGTATATCGACCACTAAATGAACTAGATTGGGTAAAACTTGATGTCCATTGAATGTAGGGCTCAGATCACATTTCGAAGAAGTTTTGTGGGCAAAAATCAGACAACCTGATCAAAAGTTATGGATGTTTCAAGTTTAGGTGTCATTTGAAGCTAAATTTCGCATTACCAGTGCAACCCGCTATATATCGACAACTAAATGAACTGCAATGGGTAAAACTTGTGCTTCAATGAATGTAGTGCTCCGAGCTCATTCCTAAAAGATGTTATGGGGGTAAAATCAGACAACCGGATCAAAAGTTATTGCTGTATAAAGTTTGAGTGTCATTTGTAGCTAAATCTCTCACTTACACTACAAACCGCATTTAAAATTCTTTCATTTTGGAAATTTATGTGTCATTTGGAGCTAAACTCGCATTACCAGTACAACCAACTGTATATCGACCTCTTAACAAGCTTAAATATGTTAAAAATGTTTTCCATTGGATGTAGGGCTTAGAGCTCATTCCATAAAGGTGTTGTGCGCAAAAATCGGACAACCAGATCAAAAGTTATGGCTGTTATAGTTTATGTGTCAAGAGGAGCTAAATCCTTCATTACCATTGGAAACCGATGTATGTTGACCACTAAAATTAGCTGGAATGGTTTAAAATTGTGCTCAATTGGATGTATGCCTCCGAGCATATTTCGAAAAGGTGTTGTGGGAAAAAATCAAACATACAAATCAAAAGTTATGGCTGTTAGAAGTTTAGGTGTAATTTGGAGCTAAATTTCGCATTACCACTACAACCAGCAATATATTGACAACTAAATGAACTAGAGTGGGTAAAACTTGTGCTCTAATGAATGTAGTGCTCCGATCTCATTAAGAAAAGGTGTTGTGGGGTAAAATAAGACAACCGTATCAAAAGTTGTTGCTGTTTTAAGTTTGAGTGTAATTTACAGCTAAATCTCTCATTTTAACTACAGCCCGCATTAAAAATTCTGCCATTTTGAAGTGTATGTGTCATTTGGAGATAAATCTCTTATTACCACCATAACTCACTGTATATCGACCTCTGAACAAGATGGAATGGGTTTAAATTGTTCTCCACTGGATTTAGGGCTCCGATCTCATTCCGAAAAGGTATTGTGGGTGAAAATCGGATAACCGAAAGGTGTTGCCTTATTCTCGAATGGGTAAATCTTATTCTCTGTTGGATGGAGAATATGAGCTTTTTTCGAAAAAGTGTTGTTGGCAAAAATCGAACAATCAGATCAAAAGTTATGGCTGCTTGAAGTTTATGTGTAATTTGGAGTTAAATCCCGCATTACCACTGGAACCCACTATATATCAAACAATAAACAAACTTGAATGGTTATATCCTACTCTCCATTGGATGTAGGGCTCTGAACTCATTCTAAAAAGGTATTGTGGGCAAAAATTGGGAAATTGGATCAAGAGTTGTCTGTTTGAAGTTTGTGTCATTTGGAGCTAAATCCCACATTATCACTGCATCCCACTGTAGATCAACCACTAAACAAACTGGAATGGGCAAAACTTGTTGTCCATTGTATGTAGGGCTTTGATCTCATTTAGAAAAGGTGTTGTTTGCAAAAATCAGACAACCGGATCAAAGTTATGGATATTTGATGTTTAGGTGTCAATTGGAGGAAATTCCTCATTTCCACTGCAATCCACTATCCGTCGACCACTAAATGAACTCGATCGAGTAAATCCTATTCTCCATAGGATGTGTGGCTCTGAGCTAATTCCGAAAAGGTGTCTTGGGCAAAATCCAGACAACGGGATCAAAACTTATAGCTGTTTAAAGTTTAGGTGTCAGTTGGAGCTAAATCCCACATTCCCACTGCAACTCAATGTATATCAACCACTAAATGAACTAGATTGGGTAAAACTTGATGTCCATTGAATGTAGGGCTCAGATCTCATTTCGAAGAGGTTTTGTGGGCAAAAATCAGACAACCTGATAAAAAGATATGGATGTTTCAAGTTTAGGTGTCATTTGAAGCTAAATTTTGCATTACTAGTGCAACCCGCTATATATCAACAACCAAATGAACTGCAATGGGTAAAACTTGTGCTTCAATGAATGTAGTGCTCCGAGCTTATTCCTAAAAGATGTTATGGGGGTAAAATCAGACAACCGGATCAAAAGTTATTGCTGTATAAAGTTTGAGTGTCATTTGTAGTTAAATCTCTCACTTTCACTACAAACCGCATTTAAAATTCTTTCATTTTGGAAATTTATGTGTCATTTGGAGCTAAATCTCGCATTACCAGTACAACCCACTGTATATCGACCTCTAAACGAGCTTGAATGTGTTAAAATTGTTATCCATTGGATTTAGGGCTCCGATCTCATTCCGAAAAGTGATTGTGGGCGAAAATCGGACAACCGAATCAAAAGTTACAGATGTTTGAAGTTTAGGTCTCCTTTCGAGCTAAATACCTTATTACCAACCAACTGTATATTGACCACTAAACAAGCTCATTCCAAAAAGGTGTTGTGCGCAAAAATCGGACAACCAAATCAAAAGTTATGGAGGTTACAGTTTATGGGTCAAGGGGAGCTAAATCACTCATTACCATTACAAACCGTTGAATATTGACCACTAAAATGAGCTGGAATGGTTTAAAATTGTGCTCCATTGGATGTATGCCTCCGAGCATATTCCGAAAAGGTGTTGTGGGCAAAAATCAAACATACAAATCAAAAGTTATGGCTGTTAGAAGTTTAGGTGTAATTTGGAGTTAAATTTCGCATTACTGCTACAACCAGCAATATATCGACAACTAAATGAACTGTAGTGGGTAAAACATGTGCTCTAATGAATGTAGTGCTCCGAGCACATTACGAAAAGGTGTTGTGGGGTAAAATAAGACAACCGCGTCAAAAGTAATTGCTTTAAGTTTGAGTGTAATTTACAGCTAAATCTCTCATTTTCACTACAACACGCATTAAAAATTCTGCCATTTTGAAGTGTATGTGTCATTTGGAGATAAATCTCATATTACCACCATAACTCACTTTATATTGACCTCTGAACTAGCTGGAATGGGTTTAAATTGTTCTCCAATGGATTTAGGGCTCCGATCTCATTCCGAAAAGGTATTGTGGGCGAAAATCGGACAACCGGAAAGGTGTTGCCTTATTCTTGGATGGGTAACTCTTATTCTCTGTTGGATGGAGAATAAGAGCTCTTTCCGAAAAAGTGTTGTTGGCAAAAATCGAACAATCAGATAAAAAGTTATGGCTTCTTGAAGTTTATGTGTAATTTGGAGTTAAATCCCGCATTACCACTGGAACCCACTGTATATCGAACAATAAACAAACTTGAATAGTTATATCCTACTCTCCATTGGATGTTGGGCTCTGAACTCATTCTAAAAAGGTATTGTGGGCAAAAATTGGGCAATTGGATCAAGAGTTGTCTGTTTGAAGTTTATGTGTCAATTGGAGCTAAATCCCACATTATCACTGCATCACACTGTAGATCAACCTCTAAACAAACTGGAATGGGTAAAACTTGTTGTCCATTGTATGTATGGCTTTGATCTCATTCTGAAAAGGTGTTGTTTGCAAAAATCAGACAACCGGAAAAAAGTTATGGATATTTGAAGTTTATGTGTCAATGGGAGGAAAATCCCTCATTTCCACTGCAATCCACTATCCGTCGACAACTAATTGAACTCGATCGAGTAAATCCTGTTCTCCATAGGATGTGTGGCTCTGAGCTCATTCCGAAAAGGAGTTTTGGGCAAAATCCAGACAACGGGATCAAAAGTTATAGCTGTTTGAAGTTTAGGTGTCAGTAGGAGCTAAATCCCACATTACCACTGCAACTCAATGTATATCGACCACTAAATGAACTAGATTGGGTAAAACTTGATATCCATTGAATGTAGGGCTAAGATCTCATTTCGAAGAGGTTTTGTGGGCAAAAATTAGACAACCGGATCAAAAGTTATGGATGTTTCAAGTTTAGGTGGCATTTGAAGCTAAATTTCGCATTACTAGTGCAACCCGCTATATATCGACAACTAAATGAACTGCAATGGGTAAAACTTGTCCTTCAATGAATGTAGTGCTCCGAGCTCATTCCTAAAAGATGTTATGGGGGTAAAATCAGACGACCGGATCAAAAGTTATTGTTGTATAAAGTTTGAGTGTCATTTGTAGCTAAATCTCTCACTTTCACTACAAACCGCATTTAAAATTCTTTCATTCTGGAAATTTATGTATCATTTGGAGCTAAATCTCGCATTACCAGTACAACCCACTGTATATCGACCTCTAAATGAGCTTGAATGTGTTAAAATTGTTCTCCATTGGATTTAGGGCTCCGATCTCATTCCGAAAAGGTATTGTGGGCAAAAATCGGACAACCGAATCAAAAGTTACGGACGTTTGAAGTTTAGGTCTCCTTTCGAGCTAAATACCTTATTACCAACCAACTGTATATTGACCACTAAACAAACTGGAATGGGTAAATTTTGTTTTCCATTGGATGTAAGGCTCCGAGCTCATTCCAAAAAGGTGTTGTGCGCAAAAATCGGACAACCAGATCAAAAGTTATGGATGTTACAGTTTATGTGTCAAGAGGAGCTAAATCCCTCATTACCATTGCAAGCCGCTGTATATTGACCACTAAAATGAGCTGGAATGGTTTAAAATTGTGCTCCATTGGATGTATGCCTCCGAGCATATTCCAAAAATGTGTTGTGGGCAAAAATCAAACACACAAATCAAAAAGTTATGGCGGTTAGAAGTTTAGGTGTAATTTGGAGCTAAATTTCGCATTACCGCTACAACCAGCAATACATCGACAACTAAATGAACTGGAGTGGGTAAAACTTGTGCTCTAATGAATGTAGTGCTCCGAGCTCATTACGAAAAGGTGCTGTGGGGTAATATAAGACAACCACATGAAAAGTTGTTGTTGTTTTATGTTTGAGTGTAATTTACAGCTAAATCTCTCATTTTCACTACAACCCGCATTAAAAATTCTGTCATTTTGAAGTGTATGTGTCATTTGGAGATAAATCTTGTATTACCACCATAACTCAATGTATATCGACCTCTGAACAAGCTGGAATGGGTTTAAATTGTTCTCCACTGGATTTAGGGCTCCGATCTCATTCCGAAATGGTATTGTGGGCGAAAATCGGACAACCGGAAAGGTGTTGCCTTATTCTCGAATGGGTAAATCTTATTCTCTGTTGGATGGAGAATACGAGCTCTTTCTGAAAAAGTGTTGTTGGCAAAAATCAAACAATCAGATCAAAAGTTTTGGCTGCTTCAAGTTTATGTGTAATTTGGAGTTAAATCTCGCATTACCACTGGAACCCACTGTATATCGAACAATAAACAAACTTGAATGGTTATATCCTACTCCCCTTTGGATGTAGGGTTCTGAACTCATTCTAAAAAGGTATTGTGGGCAAAAATTGGGCAATTGGATCAAGAGTTGTCTGTTTGAAGTTTGTGTCATTTGGAGCAAAATCCCACATTATCACTGAATCCCACTGTAGATCAACCACTAAACAAACTGGAATGGGTAAAACTTGTTGTCCATTGTATGTAGGGCTCTGATCTCATTCTGAAAAGGTGTTGTTTGAAAAAATCAGACAACCGGATCAAAGTTATGGATATTTGAAGTTTAGGTGTCAATTGGAGGAAAATCCCTCATTTCCACTACAATCCATTATCTGTCGACCACTAAATGAACTCGATCGAGTAAATCCTATTCTCCATAGGATGTGTGGCTCTGAGCTCATTCTGAAAAGGTGTTTTGGGCAAAATCCAGACAACGGGATCAAAAGTTATAGCTGTTTGAAGTTTAGGTGTAAGTAGGAGCTAAATCCTAATTTACCACTGCAACTCAATGCATATCGACCACTAAATGAACTAGATTGGGTAAAACTTGATGTCCATTGAATGTAGGGCTCAGATCTCATTTCGAATTGGTTTTGTGGGAAAAAATCAGACAAAGTGATCAAAAGTTATGGATGTTTCAAGTTTAGGTGTCATTTGAAGCTAAATGTCGCATTACCAGTGCAACCCGCTATATATCGACAACTAAATGAACTGCAATGGGTAAAACTTGTGATTCAATGAATGTAGTGCTCCGAGCTCATTCCTAAAACAAGTTATGGGGGTAAAATCAGACAACCGGATCAAAAGTTATTGCTGTATAAAGTTTGAGTGTCATTTGTAGCTAAATCTCTCACTTTCACTACAAACCGCATTTAAAATTCTTTCATTTTGGAAATTTTTGTGTCATTTGGAGCTAAATCTCGCATTACCAGTACAACCCACTATATATCGACCTCTAAACGAGGTTGAATGTGTTAAAATTGTTCTCCATTGGATTTAGGGCTCCGATCTCATTCCGAAAAGGTATTGTGGGCGAAAATCGGACAGCCGGATCAAAAGTTACGGATGTTTGAAGTTTAGGTCTCCTTTCGAGCTAAATACCTACCAACCAACTGTATATTGACCACTAAACAAATTGGAATGGGTAAAACCTGTTTTTCCATTGGATGTAAGGCTCCGAGCTCATTCCAAAATGGTGTTGTGCGCAAAAATCGGAGAACCAGATCAAAAGTTATGGCTGTTACAGTTTATGTGTCAGGAGGAGCTAAATCCCTCATTACCATTGCAAACCGCTGTATATTGACCACTAAAATGAGCTGGAATGGTTTAAAATTGTTCTCCATTGGATGTATGCCTCCGAGCATATTCTGAAAAGGTGATGTGGGCACAAATCAAACATACAAATCAAATGTTATGGCTGTTAGAAGTTTAGCTGTAATTTGGAGCTAAATTTCGCATTACCGCTACAACCAGCAATATATCGACAACTAAATGAACTGGAGTGGGTAAAACTTGTGCTCTAATGAATGTAGTGCTCCGAGCTCATTACGAAAAGGTGTTGTGGGGTAAAATAAGACAATCGCATCAAAAGTTGTTGCTGTTTTAAGTTTGAGTGTAAAGTGTAATTTACAGCTAAATCTCTCATTTTCAATACAACCCGCATTAAAAATTCTGCCATTTTGAAGTGTATGTGTCATTTTGAGATAAATCTCGTATTACCACCATAACTCACTTTATATCGACCTCTGAACAAGATGAAATGGGATTAAATTGTTCTCCACTGAATTTAAGGCTCCGATCTCATTTCGAAACGGTATTGTGGGCGAAAATCGGACAACCGGAAAGGTGTTGCCTGATTCTTGAATGAGTAAATCTTATTCTCTGTTGGATGGAGAATACGAGCTCTTTCCAAAAAAGTGTTGTTGGCAAAAATCGAACAATCAGATCAAAAGTTATGGCTTCTTGAAATTTATGTGTAATTTGGAGTTAAATCCCGCATTACCACTGGAACCCACTGTATATCGAACAATAAACAAACTTGAATGGTTATATCCTACTCTCCATTGGATGTAGGGCTCTGAACTCATTCTAAAAGGGTATTGTGGGCAAAAATTGGGCAATTGGATCAAGAGTTGTCTGTTTGAAGTTTGTGTCATTTGGAGCTAAATCCCACATTATCACTACATCCCACTGTAGATCAACCACTAAACAAACTGGAAAGGGTAAAACTTGTTGTCCATTGTATGTAGGGCTATGATCTCATTCCGAAAAGGTGTTGTTTGCAAAAATCAGACAACCGGATCAAAGTTATGGATATTTGAAGTTTAGGTGTCAATTGGAGGAAAATCCCTCAGTTCCACTGCAATCCATTATCCGTCGACCACTAAAGGAACTCGATCGAGTAAATCCTATTCTCCATAGGATGTGTGGCTCTGAGCTCATTCCGAAAAGGTGTTTTGGGCAAAATCCATACAACGGGATCAAAAGTTATAGCTGTTTGAAGTTTAGGTGTCAGTAGGAGCTAAATCCCACATTACCACTACAACTCAATGTATATCGACCACTAAATGAACTAGATTGGGTAAAACTACTATAGGGCTCAGATCTCATTTCGAATTGGTTTTGTGGGTAAAAATCAGACAACCTGATCAAAAGTTATGGATGTTTCAAGTTTAGGTGTCATTTGAAGCTAAATTTTGCATTACCAGTGCAACCCGCTATATATCGACAACTAAATGAACTGCAATGGGTAAAACTTGTTCTTCAATGAATGTAGTGCTCCGAGCTCATTCCTAAAAGATGTTATGGGGGTAAAATCAGACAACCAGATCAAAAGTTATTGTTGTATAAAGTTTGAGTGCCATTTGTAGCTAAATCTCTCACTTACACTATAAACAGCATTTAAAATTCTTTCATTTTGGAAATTTATGTGTCATTTGGAGTTAAATCACACATTACCAGTACAACCCACTGTATATCGACCTCTAAACAAGCTTGAATGTGTTAAAATTGTTCTCCATTGGATTTAGGTCTCCGATCTCATTCCGAAAAGGTATTGTGGGCAAAAATCGGACAACCGGATCAAAAGTTACGGATGTTTGAAGTTTAGGTCTCCTTTCGAGCTAAATACCTTATTACCAACCAACTGTATATTGACCACCAAACAAACTGGAATGGGTAAAACTTGTTTTCCATTGGATGTAGAGCTCTGAGCTCATTCCAAAAAGGTGTTGTGCGCAAAAATCAGACAACCAGATCAAAAGTTATGGCTGTTACAGGTTATGTATCAAGAGGAGCTAAATCCCTCATTACCATTGCAAACCGCTGTATATTGACCACTAAAATTAGCTTGAATGGTTTAAAATTGTGCTCCATTGGATGTATGCCTCCGAGCATATTCCGAAAAGGTGTTGTGGGCAAACATCAAACATACAAATCAAAAGTTATGGCTGTTAGGAGTTTAGGTGTAATTTGGAGCTAAATTTCGCATTACCGCTTCAACCAGTAATATATCGACAACTAAATGAACTGGAGTGGGTAAAACATGTGCTCTAATGAATGTAGTGCTCCGAGCACATTACGAAAAGGTGTTGTGGGGTAAAATAAGACAACCACATCAAAAGTTGTTGTTGTTTTAAGTTTGAGTGTAATTTACAGCTAAATCTCTCATTTTCACTACAACCCACATTAAAAATTCTGCCATTTTGAAGTGTATGTGTCATTTGGAGATAAATATCATATTACCACCATAACTCACTATATATCGACCTTTGAACTAGCACTAATGGGTTTAAATTGTTCTCCACTGGATTTAGGGCTCCGATCTCATTCCGAAAAGGTATTGTGGGCGAAAATCGGACAACCGGAAAGGTGTTGCCTTATTCTCGAATGGGTAAATCTTATTCTATGTTGGATGGAGAATACGAGCTATTTCTGAAAAAGTGTTGTTGGCAAAAATCGAACAATCAGATCAAAAGTTATGGCTGCTTGAAGTTTATGTGTAATTTGGAGTTAAATCCTGCATTACCACTGGAACCCACTATTTATCGAACAATAAACAAACTTGAATGGTTATATCCTACTCTACATTGGATGTAGGGCTCTGAACTCATTCTAAAAAGGTATTGTGGGAAAAATTGGGCAATTGGATCAAGAGTTGTCTGTTTGAAGTTTATGTGTCATTTGGAGCTAAATCCCACATTATCACTGCATCTCACTGTAGATCAGCCTCTAAACAAACTGGAATGGGTAAAACTTGTTGTCCATTGTATGTAGGGCTCTGATCTCATTCCGAAAAGGTGTTGTTTGCAAAAATCAGACAACCGGATCAAAGTTATGGATATTTGAAGTTTAGGTGTCAATGGGAGGAAAATCCCTCATTTCCACTGCAATCCACTATCCGTCGACAACTAATTGAACTCGATCGAGTAAATCCTATTCTCCATAGGATGTGTGGCTCTGAGCTCATTCCGAAAAGGTGTTTTGGGCAAAATCCAAACAACGGGATCAAAAGTTATGGTTGTTTGAAGTTTAGGTGTCAGTAGAGCTAAATCCCACATTACCACTGCAACTCAATGTATATCGACCACTAAATGAACTAGATTGGGTAAAAATTGATATCCATTGAATGTAGGGCTCAGATCTCATTTCGAAGAGGTTTTGTGGGCAAAAATGAGACAACCTGATCAAAAGTTATGGATGTTTCAAGTTTAGGTGGCATTTGAAGCTAAATTTCGCATTACCAGTGCAACCTGCTATATATCGACAACTAAATGAACTGGAATGGGTAAAACTTGTCCTTCAATGAATGTAGTGCTCCGAGCTCATTCGTAAAAGATGTTATGGGGGTAAAATCAGACAACCGGATCAAAAGTTATTGCTGTATGAAGTTTGAGTGTCATTTGTAGCTAAATCTCTCACTTTCACTATAAATCGCATTTAAAATTCTTTCATTTTGGAAATTTATGTGTCATTTGGAGCTAAATCTCGCATTACCAGTACAACCCACTGTATATCGACCTCTAAATGAGCTTGAATGTGTTAAAAATGTTCTCCATTGGATTTAGGGCTCCGATCTCATTCGGAAAAGGTATTATGGGCGAAAATCGGACAACCGGATCAACAGTTACGGATGTTTAAAGTTTAGGTCTCCTTTCGAGCTAAATACCTTATTACCAACCAACTGTATATTGACCACTAAACAAACTGGAATGGGTAAAATTTGTTTTCCATTGGATGTAGGGCTCCGAGCTCATTCAAAAAAGGTGTTTTGCGCAAAAATCGGACAACCAGGTCAAAAGTTATGGATGTTACAGTTTATGTGTCAAGAGTTGTTGCTGTTTTATGTTTGAGTGTAATTTACAGCTAAATCTTTCATTTTCACTACAACCCGCATTAACAATTCTGCCATTTTGAATTGTATGTCTCATTTGGAGATAAATCTTGTATTACCACCATAACTCACTGTATATCGACCTCTAAACAAGCTAGAATGGGTTTAAATTGTTCTCCACTGGATTTAGGGCTCCGATCTCATTCCGAAACGGTATTGTGGGCGAAAATCGGACAACCGAAAAGGTGTTGCCTTATTCTCGAATGGGTAAATCTTATTCTCTGTTGGATGGAGAATACGAGCTCTTTCCAAAAAAGTGTTGTTGGCAAAAATCAAACAATCAGATCAAAAGTTTTGGCTGCTTGAAGTTTATGTGTAATTTGGAGTTAAATCTCGCATTACCACTGGAACCCACTGTATATCGAACAATAAACAAACTTGAATGGATATATCCTACTCTCCATTGGATGTAAGGTTCTGAACTCATTCTAAAAAGGTATTGTGGGCAAAAATTGAGCAATTGGATCAAGAGTTGTCTGTTTGAAGTTTGTGTCATTAGGAGCTAAATCCCACATTATCACTGCATCCCACTGTAGATCAACCACTAAACAAACTGGAATGGGTAAATCTTGTTGTGCATTGTATGTAGGGCTCTGATCTCATTCTGAAAAGGTGTTGTTTGAAAAAATCAGACAACCGGATCAAAGTTATGGATATTTGAAGTTTAGGTGTCAATTGGAGGAAAACTACTCATTTCCACTACAATCCATTATCCGTCGACCACTAAATGAACTCGATCGAGTAAATCCTATTCTCCATAGAATGTATGGCTCTGAGCTCATTCTGAAAAGGTGTTTTGGGCAAAATCCAGACAACGGGATCAAAAGTTATAGCTGTTTGAAGTTTAGGTGTTAGTAGGAGCTAAATCCCAAATTACCACTGCAACTCAATGTATATCGACCACTAAATGAACTAGATTGGGTAAAACTTGATGTCCATTGAATGCAGGGCTCAGATCTCATTTCGAATTGGTTTTGTGGGCAAAAATCAGACAACCTGATCAAAAGTTATGGATGTTTCAAGTTTAGGTGTCATTTGAAGCTAAATTTCGCATTACCAGTGCAACCCGATATATATTGACAACTAAATGAACTGCAATGGGTAAAACTTGTGCTTCAATGAATGTAGTGCTCCAAGCTCATTCCTAAAAGATGTTATGGGGGTAAAATCAGACAACCAGATCAAAAGTTATTGCTGTATAAAGTTTGAGTGTCATTTGTAGCTAAATCTCTCACTTTCACTACAAACCGCATTTAAAATTCTTTCATTTTGGAAATTTTTGTTTCATTTGGAGCTAAATCTCGCATTACCAGTACAACCCACTGTATATCGACCTCTAAATGAGCTTGAATGTGTTAAAATTGTTCTCCATTGGATTTAGGGCTCCGATCTCATTCCGAAAAGGTATTTTGGGCGAAAATCGGACAGCCGGATGAAAAGTTATGGATGTTTGAAGTTTAGGTCTCCTTTCGAGCTAAATACATACCAACCAACTGTATATTGACCACTAAACAAACTGGAATGGGTAAAAGTTGTTTTCCATTGGATGTAGGGCTCCGAGCTCATTCCAAAATGGTGTTGTGCGCAAAAATTGGACAACCAGATCAAAAGTTATGGCTGTTACAGTTTATGTGTCAGGAGGAGCTAAATCCCTCATTACCATTGCAAACCGCTGTATATTGACCACTAAAATGAGCTGTAATGGTTTAAAATTGTGCTCCATTGGATGTATGCCTCCGAGCATATTCCGAAAAGGTGTTGTGGGCACAAATCAAACATACAAATCAAAAGTTATGGCTGTTAGATGTTTAGGTGTAATTTGGAGCTAAATTTTGCATTACCGCTACAACCAGCAATATATCGACAACTAAATGAACTGGAGTGGGTTAAACTTGTGCTTTAATGAATGTAGTTCTCCGAGCTCATTACGAAAAGGTGTTGTGGGGGAAAATAAGACAACCGCGTCAAAAGTTGTTGCTGTTTTAAGTTTGAGTGTAATTTACAGCTAAATCTCTCATTTTCACTACAACCCGCATTAAAAATTCTGCCATTTTGAAGTGTATGTGTCATTTTGAGATAAATCTCGTATTACCAACATAACTCACTGTATATTGACCTCTGAACAAGATGGAATTGTTGAGTCCAAAATCGCACCTCCGAAGGAAATCGGAGGCTGCGGGTTGTCGGTTACTTTTAGGTGGAGAAAACGAGACCGCTAGCAGCGGTCAAGGCCAGACTTCGCCCGTCACGGCGAATGCCACTCCTGTGACGGGCTTTCCTTTGATTAAAAAGAAGCGGTTACAGCGGTTACAAGTGCAGGAAAGGAGAAGTCGGCCGGTCAGACAGTCCGCGAGATGGGAAACTCGAGACCGCAGCTCAAACAAGCGAGCTCCTGGATTCGAGTGTGCGTCCCTTGTGAACAGTGCCGCCCCTATTTATAGGCTCAGGGGCCTGCCCAAGTGGGCAGGGATAAAATAACAGCCTGCCCGGTACAGGAGAAACGGGCAGGCGGTGACGGGATACACAAAGAAGAAAAGAAAGAAACTGCGCGGCTTGGCGGCTTGCCCTTCTGACCCGTCTGACCAGAGGCTGAAGATGTCGTGACCAAGGCGATGGTGCAAAATGAGCTACTTCTGACTTGAGACCACGGCCTGCCTTCTGGACGTGACCATGGCCGATCTTCACGATACAACCCGTGCGGTCTCCAATCTGTGACCGCGGGTCGCCTTCTTGCCTTGGTTTCTGACAATCTTTAATCTTGGGGGCGGTCAGAAGCGACATCAGACCGCCCGGCTTAGTTTACCTTGGACTGAGAGCCGCTGATCTTGGGACCCAGCAGCTTGATTTAGAAGGCCGCCCGACCTGAGAATGATTCAACCCGAGAAGCGGTTTTCCGGGTAAACATAATCCCCGCATATTTTCAAATCTCAAGAAAATTTCGAAAATATTAGCTTTAGCTGGGAGGCCGCATCCGACTTGTGCTGAATTCTATAAGAGAGCCTGAGAACTCATTCTGCAGAATTTTTTTCTGAAATCACGGGATACTACTCACCAGTTGCGGTTAGAATTTTTAAAACCGGAGATTCAACAGCAATGGACTTCTTAGCGACTGTTATAGACCGCGTGGTCCCTGCCAGAGATAAAAAGAAAGGGGAGGAAAGCCAAAAGCGCGATATAGTGGAGAAGCCGAAGAAAGTTGGGGAAGGAGACCGGAAAAGGAAGAAAGAAAAGGAGAAGCGGCACAGGAGAGATCGGAAGAAGGAAGAGCGGTCTGAAATGCCCGCAACGGATATTTCAAAGTCCGTTATGGACTTAACTATCCCCAAGACTCCTGCATAGCCCGCAGCGGACAGCTCGGGGCTTCCTCCCAGCGACTCGTTGATCCCTTCAGGCGACCTCGGCCTATAGGCTGTCAGCCTTCTGAATAAAGGGGAGGCCGTCCCGTCTAGTAAAGTGGATTCTGGCAGCCCTTCAAAGAAAGTCAGCGAGACCGACTCGTTTGGTATGGAAATCAGCCCATCCGGGAATCCTCACTTGTTAGTCAAGGATATGGGGGAGGAGGCGGTTAGCTCTCAGAAGTCAGGCGACCTGATTACACCTCTATCTGTGGACGATTATCCCAGCCCCTCCAAAGAAATTAGTTCAGCTTTGGGTAAGGAAGGGAAGAAAAGAAAGAAGACCGGGTCAGTGACCGATCGAATAACCAAGAGGGTTAAGAGGCTAGCATCCAAGGAAAGAGCGGCTTTTAAGAAACCGGCTGAGTCCCGCCTCCAAATCAATCCGCGACTGAAAGAGGAGCTTGGCCTAGCGACTCCCCCATCCGCTAAATTGAATGACTCGCCGGCTACCCCTGATGTGAAATCGGGCGGTCTGCTTCCGGACTCGGCGAGCAGTTTATCATTTGATGGAATCTTTAAGAAGATGGATGAGCTGGAGAGCCAAGATAAGCTTCTTGACAGCCCGGTGACTTCAAAGCGAACTGACCCTCCTATAGATAACACAGCCCGGCCTGAGGAGCCCGCTCAGAAGGAGGTCGAAGAGCGAGAAGCTGCTACTTGGGACGCCCTGGAGGTCGAGCAGAGAGCGAAGGAACTCGAGGAGTTGCTGAAAGCGCGAGAGGAGGTTTTCCCGGCGATGACCGGGAAAGAGATAATGATGGTGAAGGAGGAGGCGAGACGGGTTTTAAACAAGCCGCTGCGGCCTGATCCCTTTACGCCAGGTAAGCATCCCACGGGTTATAAAGCTGTCCGTTTCTTCATTCCGCGGCCTCGTCAAAATAAATTACTGAACCCGCCCCCGAGCTTTTTCCCTTTAGCGGCCTGGTCCTCTTCCGCTAGGCAGAGTAAAGAGATACTCTGGCGTGAACAACAATGAAGGAAGGACCCGGAATAGTCTAAGCGGTCTGTGCGCCCAGGCATTGATCTTATATATATGTACATTTTTATATATGTATAGCGCTGCATGCTCTTGCTTTATATAACCTTGCGGCTTCTTGTAGAGAGCGAAGATCAAATTGTGAAGTCGGGCGACCTCGAGGCCAGCCTGCCAACATTAGTCCCCCCGGTGTTGACCTATGCAGCGGCTTCGCGAGAAGGGCAGCCATTGTTTGATCATCTCGAGGAGGACTTAGCAAACCTGAGGGTCCGCTTGAAGGAGGTGGAAGACCGGGATGCCACCACTCGGACCGCTCTGGATGCCGAGCAAAAGGCAAGGAAGAAGGCTGAGGAGGAGCTGAAGGCACAGATGGAGACCGACAGGAGATCTAGGACAGAGAGGGAGAAAGGTCTGGAGATGCAACTTGAGGCCACGCGAGCTGCAGTGGAGACTGAGAAGAAAGCCAAGGTTGCTCAAGTCGCTACTCTGACCGCTCAGTTCGAGAAGGAGAAGAGAATGTCTGCCAAGTTTGAGGATGACTCAAAATATTACTAGGATAAATTTTTGCGGCTAACTAGAGAAGTCGCGGGAGGCCGGCGAAGTATGAATGATGGGATGCAAGTTTCTAGCCGCCCGACTGTTGGGGCGGGCTCGAATCCTCCCCCGGTTAGAGCGGCTGACCCAATGAACGATGAGGCCACCGGAACCCCTCGTATGATTACTGCTACACGGGTTGAAAGGGATGCCGGGCGGCTTCATAACACTATCAACCACATCCATTATCATACCAGCCAGATTTACTCTCTTCTGAACACTACCAGTGATCAGGTCGCGCGGCTTCATAGAGAGGATGTCTCCCTAGAACACCGCTAGCCGTGAACGGCTTTTTTAGAACAATTTGTATTATGAGTGCGGCTTGTTGATTTGACCTCTAATAGACAATGGTTCTTTCTTCTTTATGTCTTTTATTTGAATAACCCGTGCGGGTTCTTGTTTAATCGCTGTACTTTTTATTCGGTTTAGTTCCTCTATGTTTTATCCGAACTGATTACAGGTCGCGCGATCTGTGATGTATGTTTGCACCTGATTTCCTGAATGCCTTTGGTTCTTTTTTTTTCTGGCAAATCTGATCATGCAGGCTGTTAACCGCGCGGTTAGAATGTGTAGCCGCGATATAATTTTACTATTCGCATATCGTCAAAATCTATAAGTTGGGACCTTTCGAAGTCATTTTTACGATTTCAAATGGCGTGATCTAAGTCCAAGTCGCAGCGACCTGTCAAGGTTAAAGCCGTTCGAACAGATGCGGCCTTGTCCTTTCACTCGGCGGACCACCCGGAGTGCCGTCTTACCCAAACCGAGCTAGATGAATTTTTTATGAGACAGATGGCAAGGAGTGATCTGCTCGCGCGGCTTCCATTGCGCGATGAGCGGATTAACTCTTCCAACCCGCATCAGATAGCCGTTCCAATCGATCATTTTGAATATGGCTTCAAGTTTCCGCTGCCACATGAAGTCATCGCCATTTTTGACCACTATGGGGTTGTACCTGGCCAGCTTTCACCGAACTCCATAGCATTCATATATAGCTTTATTTCGTATCTGCGGTTCGAGAGGACCAGATTTTCCATTGATCTATTCAGGAAATTCTTTTTGGTGCGGGCTATCCCCGACGTGGGGACTTCAACTTTCAGGGGGCATCTCTACTTTGGCTGTCACGGACTGAAGGTCATCAATTTGGCGAACAAGGTCTCGAATTGGTCGGAGCGGTTTGTAATGTTCGAAGTCAATCTCGGACTGTTGCAGGTCGACCCGCACGTTCGGGGGGAAGAAGTATTCCAAGCTCCTCAAGTCGGGAAGATCGAGTCAGACACCTTCGCGTTCCTCGAGAACGAGCGGTTAGATATCAATCATTACATTCCGATGTTCTCAGAGCTGGAGGACGTCCTCCCCGAACATAGTAAGTTCTTCTCAACCCGCCTGTATATGACCGCGCGGACTGTCTTACTCAAACTTTTGATTTCATCTTACAGCTGCCCATATTGTCCCCACGAACAAGCCGGTCACCTCGGCCGGTTCAGTTTTGACCCAGAGGGAAAGGAGGCAGCAGCAAAACAGGTCGCCAACATCGGAGGAAGAGAGCCCAACCTCTTCTGATGAATTCGAGTTTCTACGTTCCTGCGGGAACCCGCCTGATCTGTAGGGCAACCCAACTGTCCTATGGCATAGGGACGGAAGCCGCATCCGGATATCCACCGCACTTCCTTCATGGGGGAGTGAGAAAATTAATCACCATGCGCTAGCTGCCGGGGCCGCGATGTATGGTCGAAAGACCTTAAAGAAGTTGAAGAAAGTTCCTGAAGAAGAGCTTCCCCGGCTAGCTGCACAAGCCGGTGCATGGGGGTTTGCGGCCAATCACTTCATGGCCTTATCGTACATGCGGCTGGTCTCCGCTCAAAAATATCTAGAAAAGAAGCATGAAGAGCTGGTTGCGGAGAACGCGCGGCTTCAAGGGATCGTGGTGGTGAGTTTTCCAAATGATGACGCGGTTTGTTTTTTTCAGCCCGGGCGACCTAATTTATTTTTCCTTTTGCAGAAACAATATGAGGTGACCAACCCAGCCTTCCAGGATGAGGTGTTATTGCATGTGGCCCAAGGAATTAATAAAGCATTGGGCCTTCTTGGAGACCGGGGCGGTCTGTGCGAAGGCTTCGAGGGCACTACTTTTTCTGACCTATTCCCTGCCTTGAAGGACCAGCTTGATGAAATTAGCCGCAGGCAGAAAGGAAAAGGCAAGGTGGGTGAAGAGGCTGAAGCCGACGCGAGTAGGGAAATTGTAATTCATCAAGGAGGCGACGAAGGTGATAGAGCCGCTGAGGAGGTCGATGCGGATGACGACGCCGATGATGATGATGAGGATGATGAGGACAGCTTGTCCTCTGGAACAACCGGCTCCGCGAGTAAGACCGGGCGGTCTGGTGATAGCGGCTCATCGGGTTCTTCCTCGACAAGCGAAGGCTATTCGCCTGAAGTCGACATTGATGGCGAGGACTCGAATTCCCCTGTCAAGAAGAAGAAGAAGAAGTTGGCAGACTAGTGCCTTTGTTTAAATTTACTTTTGTGTGACTGCCGGTTTTGATTCTAGCCGGGCGGTTAATATTTTGTTAACACATATTTTGAAGAATGAATGAAAAATTTACCTGTCTAATTGTCCATCTATTGTTACTTACTTGTGATTGCTATCTTGTCTCTCTTTTTTTTCCTTCTGCTTTTTATGATTGAACCGTGCGGCTGCCTTGATCAGAGTATGAGTGATAATCGATGATTTTGGACGGTCTATATACAACCCGCGCGATTACTCATTTAGATCTCAGGATATCCGATTTCTGATAGTATAAACAATAAATGATAAGCTCATGCGGTTTAAAATTCAAACCGGGCGGCTTCTTATCTGAATTCAGAGATATCTCATCCTTGCTGATAGAAGTAATGAATAATAAATTCGCGCGGTTTAGAATACAATCCTGGCGAATAATCCAGAGATAACTTCTTGATAAGAGATAGATCAACCCGCTCGGTTAGAACATAATCCGGGCGACCATATATTTAGATCCAGAGATATCCAGACTTGGTTAATATGAGAGACAGATAAACCCGCTCGGTTAGAATATAACCCGGGCGACCATATGTTTAGATCTAGAAATATCCAAACTTAATTAATATTAAAGATAGATAGACTCGCCCGGTCTTAATATCACAGCTCCTTATTAAGGTAGACGAACACCTGCACCTGTTCTAATAATATCTTTCTCGAATGGTTTATACAATATTAGCTGATAATCCGCACGGACTGCACATAATTTGGCCGGTCAGTAGCTTTGAAATTTGCAATGAGAATCATAATTGCTTGATTGAAAAGAGCCTGTTATTAGCCGAGCGGATCGAATTGAAACCCAAAAAGACAGTTTAACGATCCAAATGTCGAGGTTGAACGGTCATGACTATACTCAATCCCCCGATACTTGCCTTGTGATATTTTAATGGCGTCTTGTTTATTTCAAATTGTCCGACCTGCTTATTTCAAACCGCCCGGTTTGAGTATCAGGTCGGCCGGTTTGTGATGTACATAAGAGTCCTGCTTTTTCTCCAAATGGTCTATAATGACCATATAAGATGAGATAATTCCCTGTAACGTAATAAAAGATGACTACAGACTCAGATGACCAAGTGGGCAGGTGGGCCTAGGCGGCGAACATTGCTTTCCTCAAGTGGTTATAAGAGCTGTAGAAATAAAGAAAAAGACAAGTACAGACCCAGATGACCAAGTGGGCAGGTGGGCCTAGGCGGCGAACATTGCTTTCCTCAAGTGGTCATAAGAGCTGTAGAAATAAAGAAAAAGACAAGTACAGACCCAGATGACCAAGTGGGCAGGTGGGCCTAGGCGGCGAACATTGCTTTCCTCAAGTGGTCATAAGAGCTGTAGAAATAAAGAAAAAGACAAGTACAGACCCAGATGACCAAGTGGGCAGGTGGGCCTAGGCGGCGAACATTGCTTTCCTCAAGTGGTCATAAGGGCTGTAAGCGACTCGACTACTCTCTTGCCTAGGGCTACAAGCCGAGTTGATCAATTGGGCAGGTGGGCCTAGGCGGAGAACATTGCTTTCCTCAGAGAGATCAACTCAGTTGTGGGTCCCGCTTAGGCATCGCTTGAGAGTACCTAGGAGTATTCGATGGTCACAGACTAAGATGATCAGTTGGGCAGGTGTGGTTGTGCCGCGGGGGCTATACCGACATTGCTTTCCTCAGAAGGATCATCAAAGCTGTAACTATATCCCTCTCGGGGCATGATAGAGACAACATTCACCTAGACCTCCCTTGATGCAGGGGTGTGTTGGATATCAGCTGGGATCCAAGGTTCTGAAGACCACCGCACGGGAATTGACAAGCTACCACTACACATGTGCGAAAACTCCCCGCTACACATGATCTTCATCGTTTTACGCTAATGACTACAATCCGAGGGGGTTCGAGCAGAACTTGGCGATGTCTCCGCGGTTCAGTGAGGTTGATATATAAGAAAAATGTAAAAAGGAAACATCAGACATGGAGAAGTGTCAGTATGGGGCTTCTTATTGAGATATCTAAAAAATTGCAGGAAAGTAAAGAAGACAATTTAAGGATAGAACCGTTTGAGATCGTCACCGCTCCAGGTGCGTGAGATGTCTTCTCCTTCGCTTGTTTAGAGGCGGTAAGCCCCACTTTTTAGTACCTCCTTGACGATGAAAGGTCCAGCCCAATTAGGATTTAGCTTCCCGACATTGCCTGTTCGGGCTGCTGCATCAACCTTTTTTAGCACAACGTCGCCGACCGCAAAATGCTTTACCCTGACATTTTTGTCAAAGTACTTTGCCATCCTCCTTTTAACTTCTTCTTGTCTGATTGTTGCCTCGTCCTGAAGTTCTTCGATCAGATCCAGACTATACTTGATAGCCTCATCATTGTCTTCTATCCACGCTTCTCCTCCCTCTTTTGCATACACAACTCTTGGAGTGACCACCTCAAATTCTACAGGAACAACAGCTTCCAAGCCATGAGATAATTTGAATGGTGTCTCCCCGGTAGATGAAGACGGGGTAGTACGAAGAGTCCAGAGGATGGAAGGAAGCTGATCAGCCCAATTTCCCCTTTGATTCAAAACTCTTTTCATCAGGAGCTGCTGGATTTGCCTGTTTGCTGCTTCTACTTGGCCATTTGTTCTTGGATGATGTGCTGAGGCAAATCAAAGATCAATTCCCACCTGATCACAAAAGTTTATCATCTCCGGATTATTGAACTGTGGACCATTATCAGTGACAATTGCTAGCGGAATTCCATGCCGGCAGACTATTTCTCCCCAGATGAAGTTTCTGATAATTTGGGTTGTAGTTTTTGCCAGCGCTTTTGCCTCAATCCACTTGCTGAAGTAGTCGATCATCACAATGATAAAATGACGCTGGCCGCTGGCTATTGGGAAGGGTCCGATAAGATCCATCCCCCATACTGCGAAGGGCCATGGCGCAGTTATTGATCTGAGTGACTGAGCAGGCAAATGCTGAAGAGGAGCGAACTTTTGGCATTGAACACACCGCTTGGCAAATGCTTCAGCTTCCTTTCTCATGGTTGGCCAAAAATACCCCTACCTTAAGATTCTTTTCTCCAGAGTCTTCGCTCCCGAATGACTACCGCACTCCCTGGAATGAACTTCCTGAAGTATGGTTGGGATTTCATCCTCCGAAACACATCGAGCTGAGGGAGAGATCAAAATCTTTCTGTAAAGAACTCCCGCTATCAGATAATAATACGCCGCCTTCCTTTTGATTCTTCTCCGATCTTTGATGGAATGATGGAACTCCCCCTTTGATATAAATAGCTCGTAAGGGTCCTTCCACGGAGGATTATGATCAATTTGCATGAGTTCTGCCTCATCTGTTGCCGGATGAAAAAGTTCAGAGGTCACTCCCCCGGATGGAAGACCGAACTTTGACAACTCATCTGCCTCCTCATTTTGTGTCCTTGGAATATGCTCGATGATGAATGACTGGAATCTTCCAATTTCCCTTTTGGCTAACAGCAGGTATTTCCTCAGAATTGGCTCTCTTGTCTCATAATTTCCCAAGACCTGAGAGGCCATCACCAGTGAATCAGTTCTAACATGTACATGTTCTATGCCTAGCTCTTTCGCAAGCCTCAGCCCAGCCAAAAGTGCTTCATATTTTGCCTGATTATTTGTCACTGGAAAGAAGAATTTGATAGCTTGTTCCAGCCTGATGCCATTTGGACTGATTAGAACTACTCCAGCTCCCACGGAGTTTTTGCCAGAAGCTCCATCCACATAGATGATCCAAGCCAAAGGAGATTGCACCACCTGTTCGGAACAAGGTTCTGTTGTATCTACCAAGAAGTCTTCCAAGATTTGCGCTTTGATTGCTGTTCGAGGGATGTATGATATCTCAAATTCGCTTAGTTCAATAGCCCATTTTGCCAACCTCCCTGAATGATCTGGCTTTCCAAGAATATTTTTTAAAGGATGATCTGTAATAACTTGGACGGAATGAGCCTGAAAATAAGGACGAAGCCTTCGCGCAGACATAACCAAGGCCAAGGCCAGTTTTTCCAAGATCGAATATCTGGTTTCTGCATCTTTAAGAATGTGACTGACATAGTATATTGGAAACTGCCTCTTCTTTTCTTCCCAAACGAGGATAGAACTCACCGCATCTGGTCCGACTCCCAGATATAAGAATAACATTTCTCCCTCACGGGGACTTTGGAGTAGTGGAGTCGAAGTTAACTGTACTTTCAGCTGCTCAAAAGCTTTGTTACACTCCTCGCTCCATTCAAACTTCGATCCCCCTCGCAGTGTTTTAAAGAATGGGGCACTTTTATCTCCGGATTTGGAGATAAACCTGCTCAATCCTGCCAATATTCCCCCAAGCTGCTGAACTTCTTTAGTATTTCGAGGAGGGGCCATATCAAGGATGGCATTCACCTTGTCTGGATTTGGTGCAAGGCCGTTAGGAGTTAAGAGATGCCCAAGAAACTTTCCCTTATTTGCCCCAAATACACATTTCAACGGGTTTAATTTTAACTTGAACCTCCGTAGAGTAGCGAACGTCTCTACGAGGTCTTTCAAGTGCAATGAGAATGTTTTACTTTTCAGAAGGAGGTCATCAACGTAAACTTCAAGATTCCTGCCTTTTTGATGTTTACAGACGGTATCCATCATTCTTTGGTATGTTGCGCCCGCATTTTTAAGACCGAAAGGCATTACGAGTTAGCAGTAACACCCATCGTTTGTGATAAATGAGGTATGCAGGATGTCAAGTTTGTTGAAATTGTTGAAGTGGAAGTTTGGAGGCTTTTGGACCTGGGCGGTCTGGGAAGAGACCGGGCGGTCTGGCGTGACCGCACGGTCTGGCGGTCTGACAATGGCGATCTGTTCTATTGGTCAGCTGCGGCTTCCAGGGTTGACCGCTGGTCTGGTCCAAGGGCTGCTGGAGGTGGAGGTCGTGCGGTCTGTCTGTGACCGCATGACGGGTGATCATCCTTAGGGTCGCGAGGTCTGTCTCTGACCCGTGACAAGTTGTTCTCTTCAAGGACGTGCCGGTCTGGCGTGACCGCACGGGTTGGCTCTTGAATCCGGTCTGGTGGCTTTCCAGAGGGTTCTGAAGGAGTTCGCGGACTAAGTCTTTTTTAGTCGCGCGGTCTCAGTTCGCGGTCTCAGGAGGAGACCAGGAGGGCGAGCTGGCTGTGTTTGCGGTCTCAGGCGAACACAGGTGGTGGGTGACTTCTAGGCGGTCTGACGATCTCCGTGTGGAGTCGTGTTCAGACCAAGGGAGTAGCGATCTCCCGCGGTCTGGAGTGAAGTCGGCGCTCACCAAAATGAAGCAGGAGGGTTGCAGTGATCGCGCGGGTTGACCGGTAAGGTCGCGCGATCTGATGGGTGGTGACTCTATCTCATAGGGTGGTGACTGGATCAGGTCTCACGCCTATAAATAGGGAGCCACTATTGCAACAAACAGAACACACCAAGTGTAAGCCGAGTTTGCCTAGTTCCTGCGGTCTGTGTTTCTGACCGAGCGGTCTCTGATTGAATTCTTCTTTGTGCAGCTTCTGCGGATAGTGCAGGCAGCAGCGATCACCTCTTCCTCTGAAAGTGTTCGGGCGGTTTGCGGCTTGGAGTTGTGGTGCTGGAGTTCGGGAATCAAGAGATCGGCAAAGGAGCGGTCTGGTGCAGCGGTTTGGTGGAGTGTCGAGATCGGGAGCAGTTGCGGTCTGGCAGCAGCGGTCTGGCGAGCTGCTGAGTTCGGCAAGAGACCGTGCGGTCTCAGTTATCTTCAGTTTCTGTTCTTTCTCTTTGAAGTTTTGTGCTGACAAAATCATGTCTCGTCGAGCATGTCTTGCCCTGTAATTGAAGTGTTGCTATCAATAAAGATCGTTTTGTTCGCCTAAGATTGTCTCTGGTTGTTTGGCTTGCATCTCTAGTTGTTATTCCTGCTTGCTCTCACAAGGTCCGGAAAATTTCACATGGTATCAGAGCGAGGTTGGAGTTGAAAGAGCAGTGAATAACTTAGAGTAGCCATCGCCTTTGTGAAGAAGGAACCAGAGGAAGAGCAATGGAAGGTGGTTTTGCAAGAGGTCTTGGTATTGAGATGCTTACATCGACTAACTTCAAAAAGTGGAAGTCGTGTATGCAGAGCTATCTTTTGGGTGAGGACCTCTGGGAGGTGGTAGGAGGAGATGAGACGGAAGAGGTGAAGGCAACAGAAGCTGGTGATAACGGTCCGGCCGTGAGAGCTTGGAGAAAGACCAATGCCAAGGCCGAGTTCACCTTGAAGCGTGCCATTTCACCTGATCTCTTTGATCACATTTTGGGATGTGGATCGGCTGCAGAAATCTGGAAAGCCCTGGATGGGCTGTTTAACAAGAAGAATGTGGCAAGGCTGCAGTTCTTGGAGAATGAGCTGGCAAGGTCGGCTCAGGGTGATCTTTCTATCTCAAACTTCTTTCTGAAGATGAAGAATTTGTGCGCTGAAATCTCAGCACTGGATCCTGATGAGCCAATTTCTGAGGCGAAGCTGAAGAGGCACATCATCCGCGGCTTGCGGAAGGAATATGTGGCCTTTGTGACGTCGGTGCAGGGATGGGCAAATCAGCCGTCTCTGTTGGAGCTGGAGAACTTGCTTTCTTCGCAAGAAAGCTTGGCAAGACAGATGGCGGGGTTGTCAGTGACTGGGGGAGATGGCGAAGTTCTCTTCTCAGGGAAGAAGAAGAAGTGGGATAAGAAGAAGAAGACCACTGGAGGCTATGGGCCTTCAACTTCTGGACAGCAGGAGAGGGGCTATCCTCCTAAGGCTGAGGAGAAGAAGAAGAAGGAAGGTCTCAAATGCTACAAATGCGGGAAGGTTGGGCACTTCAAGAAGGATTGCAGAGTGGTCACTCAAGCAGGGCATGCTGCGGAGAAGGAGGAAGCTGAGGCCAGGCACATTCAAGGAGGTTGGGGAGGAGCCTTTTCGGCTTCTGTTGGAGCTTCTGCTCCTATCAACTATCTGGAGGATTGGATCGTGGACTCGGGGTGTGGTCATCATCTCACCGGAGACGGGACCAAGCTTTCTTCTGCACAGCCCTACACAGGTAATAATGCAATCATTACTGCTGATAATACCGTGCATCCAGTAGAGAAGGTTGGGGTTGTTTCTTTGGGCAGTGATAGAGGGCCACTTACTTTGAAGAGTGTCTATCATGTGCCCGGAATGAAGAAAAACCTCTTCTCCGTGACCAACGCTGTTGACGCTGGGTATCACGTTCTGTTCGGCCCAACAGAAGTGAAATTTCTACGTAATGTAGAGGCCGTGAAGGCCGAGGTCGTTCATATCGGGAGACGGGCAAAGGACTTGTTCGTTTTATCGACAAGTTCCTACGTCGACAAGATGAAGACGAATGATGGTGCCGTTATATGGCATGAGAGGTTGGGGCATGTAGGAATGGATAAGCTGAAAGCAATGGCGGTGAGAGGCCTGGTCAAGGGCCTGCCAAGTCTATCTTCCTATGGAGAAGGTCATGTTTGCGGAGGATGTCAGTTCGGCAAGTCTCATCGACTACCGTTTGACAAGTCGCAGACAAGGAGTAGTGTGCCGTTGGAGTGCATCCACGGTGACTTGATGGGACCAACTGCTACCCCAAGCCTCGGAGGCAGCAGGTATATGCTGGTGTTGATCGATGATTACACCAGATATGTCTGGGTATATTTCCTGAAGGAGAAGGCGGAGGCGTTTGCCAAGTTTGTTGAGTTCAAGGAGCTCGTGGAAGGTCGGCTGGGACTGCGGGTGAAGAAGCTGAGGACTGACAACGGAGGGGAGTTCACCTCCAGTGAGTTCTCTACTTTTTGCAGGAAGGCGGGCATCCGGAGAGAGCTCACTTGTGCTCATACTCCACAACAGAACGGTGTTGCAGAACAGAAGATCCGTCATCTGACGGAGACCTGCAAGTGTTGGCTGCATGCCAAGAGTATCCCAAAGTCCTTCTGGGCGGAGGGAATGTCTTGTGCTGCCTACGTCATCAACAGGATGCCTCTGAGCCCCATCAACATGCTGACTCCACATGAAATGATGTTCAAGGAGAAGCCAAGTGTGGCACACCTTAGGGTGTTTGGTTCCACCTGCTATGTGCATGTTCCAGATGCTCTTCGGACGAAGCTAGATGCGAAAGCAAGGAAGCTAGTCTTCGTGGGATACGATGAGCGGAAGAAAGGGTGGAAGTGCATGGACCCGGAGACGCGGAGATTTGTTGTATCTCGCGACGTCGTGTTCGATGAGGTGACATCTTACAAGGGGTCTTCTGATGTGGAGTTATAAGAGAGCAGGGTGGAGATGCCAGAGAAAGCTGTGGAGAATCTTCAGGTGGAGCTACCTGTGTCACCAGGTGGTCCATCTCCTTCTAGTTCCGAGACGGGGGCTTCTGGTTCAGGAAGCAGGGGGAGCGATGCTCCTAGCACGTCTGGAAGGGGAGCTAGGGAAGAAGCAGCGGATGACATTGCAGTTCAAGGGAAGGAGCTGAGGAGGTCGAAGCGAGCGATCATCGCCCCTGATCGCTATACAGGAGGAAACGCAGTGAGCTTCGTCTCATGTTTCTTCGCTGGTCCCTTGGATGAGAGGGAGCCGTCGAGCTTTGAGAAGGCCCAAGGCGTGAAGGAGTGGGACGTTGCGATGCAAGAAGAGATGGCAGCTCTTGAGAAGAACGAGACCTGGTCTCTTGTGCCCAAGCCCAAGGGCATCACTGCTGTGACATGCAAGTGGGTCTACAAGCTTAAGAAGAAAGCTGACGGCAGTATCGAGCGGTACAAAGCTCGTCTTGTAGCTCGGGGGTTCTCGCAGCAATACGGTGAAGACTATGATGAGACATTCAGTCCGGTGGCAAAAATGACTTCAGTTCGGTTCATCATTGCCTTGGCGGCGTTCAGTGGATGGGAGATTTGGCAGCTCGACGTCAAGAACGCTTTCTTGTACGGCGAGATTGACAAGGACATCTTTATGGTTCAGCCACCAGGCTTTGTGTCTGAAGATCTTCCGGAGCATGTCTGCAAGCTGAAGAAGGCCCTGTATGGGTTGAAGCAAGCGCCGAGGGCGTGGTACGGGAAGATCGCAGAATATCTCCTATTCTGTGGATTTGTTGCTTCAGACTCAGACTCGAGCTTGTTCGTCAAGAAGAGCGGGGAGCTTCAGGTCATCGTGCTGCTATACGTTGACGATATGATCATGACGGGGAACTCGAAGGAGGAGGTAGCACAGCTTCGGGCTGAACTATCTATCAGCTTCGAGATGAAGGATCTTGGTGAGCTTCACCATTTTCTTGGACTTGAGGTGCAGAGGAAGGAAGGTGGAGTGCTGGTGACCCAAGCCGGATATGCGGAGCGGATCGTGGAGCGATTCGGCATGAAGGAAGGGAAGTGCACTTCCACACCTCTGGAGAAGGCTATGAAGCTTCGGAAGGATGAGGGAAGGATCATGCAAGATCCGTTGGTGTTCCGAGCTCTGGTTGGGAGCTTGATTTATCTGACGATCACAAGGCCGGATATTGCATATGCAGTAGGCAGGGTGAGTCGGTTTATGGCGGAACCACGAGTACCTCATCTGCTAGCGGCCAAGAACATTCTGAAGTATGTCAAGGCGACCTCGGACATGGGTCTCCTATACAGGAGGGATGCGGGCTTCGAGGTGCATGGATACATGGATGCTGATTACGGGGGAGATTCGGATGATTGGAAGTCGACATCTGGATTCGTCTTCATGGCGGGTCCTACGGCTATATCATGGTGCAGCAAGAAGCAGGATTCCGTATCGGTCTCTACCACGGAAGCGGAATACAAGGCTTCGGCCTTGGCAGCTCAGGAAGCCATCTGGCTTAGGAGGTTGGTTGGAGACGTCCACAAGGAGGTTCGGGAGCCGACTCTGCTACGCGGTGACAACGAGAGTGCTCTCAAACTGGTGACAAATCCAGTATGTCACTCAAGGACGAAGCATATTGAGATCGAGCATCACTTCATACGGGAGAAGGTGCTTGAGGGATCTCTTTCGGTCGAGCATGTGCGGAGTGCGGATAATGTCGCAGACATCTTCACAAAGGCGCTGGCAAAGGGGCCGTTCACACGGCTAAGGGAGCTACTTGGGCTAGTTTCCACTTCCCACTTCAAGGGGGAGTGTTGAAATTGTTGAAGTGGAAGTTTGGAGGCTTTTGGACCTGGGCGGTCTGGGAAGAGACCGGGCGGTCTGGCGTGACCGCACGGTCTGGCGGTCTGACAATGGCGATCTGTTCTATTGGTCAGCTGCGGCTTCCAGGGTTGACCGCTGGTCTGGTCCAAGGGCTGCAAGAGGTGGAGGTCGTGCGGTCTGTCTGTGACCGCATGACGGGTGATCATCCTCAGGGTCGCGAGGTCTGTCTCTGACCCGTGGCAAGTTGTTCTCTTCAAGGACGTGCCGGTCTGGCGTGACCGCACGGGTTGGCTCTTGAATCCGGTCTGGTGGCTTTCCAGAGGGTTCTGAAGGAGTTCGCGGACTAAGTCTTTTTTAGTCGCGCGGTCTCAGTTCGCGGTCTCAGGAGGAGACCAGGAGGGCGAGCTGGCTGTGTTTGCGGTCTCAGGCGAACACAGGTGGTGGGTGACTTCTAGGCGGTCTGACGATCTCCGTGTGGAGTCGTGTTCAGACCAAGGGAGTAGCGATCTCTCGCGGTCTGGAGTGAAGTCGGCGCTCACCAAAATGAAGCAGGAGGGTTGCAGTGATCGCGCGGGTTGACCGGTAAGGTCGCGCGATCTGATGGGTGGTGACTCTATCTCATAGGGTGGTGACTGGATCAGGTCTCACGCCTATAAATAGGGAGCCACTGTTGCAACAAACAGAACACACCAAGTGTAAGCCGTGTTTGCCTAGTTCCTGCGGTCTGTGTTTCTGACCGAGCGGTCTCTGATTGAATTCTTCTTTGTGCAGCTTCTGCGGATAGTGCAGGCAGCAGCGATCACCTCTTCCTCTGAAAGTGTTCGGGCGGTTTGCGGCTTGGAGTTGTGGTGCTGGAGTTCGGGAATCAGGAGATCGGCAAAGGAGCGGTCTGGTGCAGCGGTTTGGTGGAGTGTCGAGATCGGGAGCAGTTGCGGTCTGGCAGCAGCGGTCTGGCGAGCTGCTGAGTTCGGCAAGAGACCGTGCGGTCTCAGTTATCTTCAGTTTCTGTTCTTTCTCTTTGAAGTTTTGTGCTGACAAAATCATGTCTCGTCGAGCATGTCTTGCCCTGTAATTGAAGTGTTGCTATCAATAAAGATCGTTTTGTTCTCCTAAGATTGTCTCTGGTTGTTTGGCTTGCATCTCTAGTTGTTATTCCTGCTTGCTCTCACAAGGTCCGGAAAATTTCACATGCTATCAGAGCGAGGTTGGAGTTGAAAGAGCAGTGAATAACTTAGAGTAGCCATCGCCTTTGTGAAGAAGGAACCAGAGGAAGAGCAATGGAAGGTGGTTTTGCAAGAGGTCTTGGTATTGAGATGCTTACATCGACTAACTTCAAAAAGTGGAAGTCGTGTATGCAGAGCGATCTTCTGGGTAAGGACCTCTGGGAGGTGGTAGGAGGAGATGAGATGGAAGAGGTGAAGGCAACAGAAGCTGGTGATAACGGTCCGGCCGTGAGAGCTTGGAGAAAGACCAATGCCAAGGCCGAGTTCACCTTGAAGCGTGCCATTTCACCTGATCTTTTTGATCACATTTTGGGATGTGGATCGGCTGCAGAAATCTGGAAAGCCCTGGATGGGCTGTTTAACAAGAAGAATGTGGCAAGGCTGCAGTTCTTGGAGAATGAGCTGGCAAGGTCGGCTCAGGGTGATCTTTCTATCTCAAACTTCTTTCTGAAGATGAAGAATTTGTGCGCTGAAATCTCAGCACTGGATCCTGATGAGCCAATTTCTGAGGCGAAGCTGAAGAGGCACATCATCCGCGGCTTGCGGAAGGAATATGTGGCCTTTGTGACGTCGGTGCAGGGATGGGCAAATCAGCCGTCTCTGTTGGAGCTGGAGAACTTGCTTTCTTCGCAAGAAAGCTTGGCAAGACAGATGGCGGGGTTGTCAGTGACTGGGGGAGATGGCGAAGTTCTCTTCTCAGGGAAGAAGAAGAAGTGGGATAAGAAGAAGAAGACCACTGGAGGCTATGGGCCTTCAACTTCTGGACAGCAGGAGAGGGGCTATCCTCCTAAGGCTGAGGAGAAGAAGAAGAAGGAAGGTCTCAAATGCTACAAATGCGGGAAGGTTGGGCACTTCAAGAAGGATTGCAGAGTGGTCACTCAAGCAGGGCATGCTGCGGAGAAGGAGGAAGCTGAGGCCAGGCACATTCAAGGAGGTTGGGGAGGAGCCTTTTCGGCTTCTGTTGGAGCTTCTGCTCCTATCAACTATCTGGAGGATTGGATCGTGGACTCGGGGTGTGGTCATCATCTCACCGGAGACGGGACCAAGCTTTCTTCTGCACAGCCCTACACAGGTAACAATGCAATCATTACTGCTGATAATACCGTGCATCCAGTAGAGAAGGTGGGGGTTGTTTCTTTGGGCAGTGATAGAGGGCCACTTACTTTGAAGAGTGTCTATCATGTGCCCGGAATGAAGAAAAACCTCTTCTCCGTGACCAACGCTGTTGACGCTGGGTATTACGTTCTGTTCGGCCCAACAGAAGTGAAATTTCTACGTAATGTAGAGGCCGTGAAGGCCGAGGTCGTTCATATCGGGAGACGGGCAAAGGACTTGTTCGTTTTATCGACAAGTTCCTACGTCGACAAGATGAAGACGAATG
Organism: Dactylorhiza incarnata; assembly: GCA_033032865.1. NCBI lineage: Eukaryota > Viridiplantae > Streptophyta > Magnoliopsida > Asparagales > Orchidaceae > Dactylorhiza > Dactylorhiza incarnata. The sequence goes on from JAWHQI010000004.1 coordinate 20,943,645, forward strand.
ATGGTGCCGTTATATGGCATGAGAGGTTGGGGCATGTAGGAATGGATAAGCTGAAAGCAATGGCGGTGAGAGGCCTGGTCAAGGGCCTGCCAAGTCTATCTTCCTACGTAGAAGGTCATGTTTGCGGAGGATGTCAGTTCGGCAAGTCTCATCGACTACCGTTTGACAAGTCGCAGACAAGGAGTAGTGTGCCGTTGGAGTGCATCCACGGTGACTTGATGGGACCAACTGCTACCCCAAGCCTCGGAGGCAGCAGGTATATGCTGGTGTTGATCGATGATTACACCAGATATGTCTGGGTATATTTCCTGAAGGAGAAGGCGGAGGCGTTTGCCAAGTTTGTGGAGTTCAAGGAGCTCGTGGAAGGTCGGCTGGGACTGCGGGTGAAGAAGCTGAGGACTGACAACGGAGGGGAGTTCACCTCCAGTGAGTTCTCTACTTTTTGCAGGAAGGCGGGCATCCGGAGAGAGCTCACTTGTGCTCATACTCCACAACAGAACGGTGTTGCAGAACGGAAGATCCGTCATCTGACGGAGACCTGCAAGTGTTGGCTGCATGCCAAGAGTATCCCAAAGTCCTTCTGGGCGGAGGGAATGTCTTGTGCTGCCTACGTCATCAACAGGATGCCTCTGAGCCCCATCAACATGCTGACTCCACATGAAATGATGTTCAAGGAGAAGCCAAGTGTGGCACACCTTAGGGTGTTTGGTTCCACCTGCTATGTGCATGTTCCAGATGCTCTTCGGACGAAGCTAGATGCGAAAGCAAGGAAGCTAGTCTTCGTGGGATACGATGAGCGGAAGAAAGGGTGGAAGTGCATGGACCCGGAGATGCGGAGATTTGTTGTATCTCGCGACGTCGTGTTCGATGAGGTGACATCTTACAAGGGGTCTTCTGATGTGGAGTTACCAGAGAGCAGGGTGGAGATGCCAGAGAAAGCTGTGGAAAATCTTCAAGTGGAGCTACCTGTGTCACCAGGTGGTCCATCTCCTTCTAGTTCCGAGACGGGGGCTTCTGGTTCAGGAAGCAGGGGGAGCGATGCTCCTAGCACGTCTGGAAGGGGAGCTAGGGAAGAAGCAGCGGATGACATTGCAGTTCAAGGGAAGGAGCTGAGGAGGTCGAAGCGAGCGATCATCGCCCCTGATCGCAATACAGGAGGAAACGCAGTGAGCTTCGTCTCATGTTTCTTCGCTGGTCCCTTGGATGAGAGGGAGCCGTCGAGCTTTGAGAAGGCCCAAGGCGTGAAGGAGTGGGACGTTGCGATGCAAGAAGAGATGGCAGCTCTTGAGAAGAACGAGACCTGGTCTCTTGTGCCCAAGCCCAAGGGCATCACTGCTGTGACATGCAAGTGGGTCTACAAGCTTAAGAAGAAAGCTGACGGCAGTATCGAGCGGTACAAAGCTCGTCTTGTAGCTCGGGGGTTCTCGCAGCAATACGGTGAAGACTATGATGAGACATTCAGTCCGGTGGCAAAAATGACTTCAGTTCGGTTCATCATTGCCTTGGCGGCGTTCAGTGGATGGGAGATTTGGCAGCTCGACGTCAAGAACGCTTTCTTGTACGGCGAGATTGACAAGGACATCTTTATGGTTCAGCCACCAGGCTTTGTGTCTGAAGATCTTCCGGAGCATGTCTGCAAGCTGAAGAAGGCCCTGTATGGGTTGAAGCAAGCGCCGAGGGCGTTGTACGGGAATATCGCAGAATATCTCCTATTCTGTGGATTTGTTGCTTCAGACTCAGACTCGAGCTAGTTCGTCAAGAAGAGCGGGGAGCTTCAGGTCATCGTGCTGCTATACGTTGACGATATGATCATGACGGGGAACTCGAAGGAGGAGGTAGCACAGCTTCGGGCTGAACTATCTATCAGGTTCGAGATGAAGGATCTTGGTGAGCTTCACCATTTTCTTGGACTTGAGGTGCAGAGGAAGGAAGGTGGAGTGCTGGTGACCCAAGCCGGATATGCGGAGCGGATCGTGGAGCGATTCGGCATGAAGGAAGGGAAGTGCACTTCCACACCTCTGGAGAAGGCTATGAAGCTTCGGAAGGATGAGGGAAGGATCATGCAAGATCCGTTGGTGTTCCGAGCTCTGGTTGGGAGCTTGATTTATCTGACGATCACAAGGCCGAATATTGCATATGCAGTAGGCAGGGTGAGTCGGTTTATGGCGGAACCACGAGTACCTCATCTGCTAGCGGCCAAGAACATTCTGAAGTATGTCAAGGCGACCTCGGACATGGGTCTCCTATACAGGAGGGATGCGGGCTTCGAGGTGCATGGATACATGGATGCTGATTACGGGGGAGATTCGGATGATCGGAAGTCGACATCTGGATTCGTCTTCATGGCGGGTCCTACGGCTATATCATGGTGCAGCAAGAAGCAGGATTCCGTATCGGTCTCTACCACGGAAGCGGAATACAAGGCTTCGGCCTTGGCAGCTCAGGAAGCCATCTGGCTTAGGAGGTTGGTTGGAGACGTCCACAAGGAGGTTCGGGAGCCGACTCTGCTACGCGGTGATAACGAGAGTGCTCTCAAACTGGTGACCAATCCAGTATGTCACGCGAGGACGAAGCATATTGAGATCGAGCATCACTTCATACGGGAGAAGGTGCTGGAGGGATCTCTTTCGGTCGAGCATGTGCGGAGTGCGGATAATGTCGCAGACATCTTCACAAAGGCGCTGGCAAAGGGGCCGTTCACACGGCTAAGGGAGCTACTTGGGCTAGTTTCCACTTCCCACTTCAAGGGGGAGTGTTGAAATTGTTGAAGTGGAAGTTTGGAGGCTTTTGGACCTGGGCGGTCTGGGAAGAGACCGGGCGGTCTGGCGTGACCGCACGGTCTGGCGGTCTGACAATGGCGATCTGTTCTATTGGTCAGCTGCGACTTCCAGGGTTGACCGCTGGTCTGGTCCAAGGGCTGCTGGAGGTGGAGGTCGTGCGGTCTGTCTGTGACCGCATGACGGGTGATCATCCTCAGGGTCGCGAGGTCTGTCTCTGACCCGTGACAAGTTGTTCTCTTCAAGGACGTGCCGGTCTGGCGTGACCGCACGGGTTGGCTCTTGAATCCGGTCTGGTGGCTTTCCAGAGGGTTCTGAAGGAGTTCGCGGACTAAGTCTTTTTTAGTCGCGCGGTCTCAGTTCGCGGTCTCAGGAGGAGACCAGGAGGGCGAGCTGGCTGTGTTTGCGGTCTCAGGCGAACACAGGTGGTGGGTGACTTCTAGGCGGTCTGACGATCTCCGTGTGGAGTCGTGTTCAGACCAAGGGAGTAGCGATCTCCCGCGGTCTGGAGTGAAGTCGGCGCTCACCAAAATGAAGCAGGAGGGTTGCAGTGATCGCGCGGGTTGACCGGTAAGGTCGCGCGATCTGATGGGTGGTGACTCTATCTCATAGGGTGGTGACTGGATCAGGTCTCACGCCTATAAATAGGGAGCCACTGTTGCAACAAACAGAACACACCAAGTGTAAGCCGAGTTTGCCTAGTTCCTGCGGTCTGTGTTTCTGACCGAGCGGTCTCTGATTGAATTCTTCTTTGTGCAGCTTCTGCGGATAGTGCAGGCAGCAGCGATCACCTCTTCCTCTGAAAGTGTTCGTGCGGTTTGCGGCTTGGAGTTGTGGTGCTGGAGTTCGGGAATCAGGAGATCGGCAAAGGAGCGGTCTGGTGCAGCGGTTTGGTGGAGTGTCGAGATCGGGAGCAGTTGCGGTCTGGCAGCAGCGGTCTGGCGAGCTGCTGAGTTCGGCAAGAGACCGTGCGGTCTCAGTTATCTTCAGTTTCTGTTCTTTCTCTTTGAAGTTTTGTGCTGACAAAATCATGTCTCGTCGAGCATGTCTTGCCCTGTAATTGAAGTGTTGCTATCAATAAAGATCATTTTGTTCGCCTAAGATTGTCTCTGGTTGTTTGGCTTGCATCTCTAGTTGTTATTCCTGCTTGCTCTCACAAGGTCCGGAAAATTTCACAAAGTTTGTGTATTTTAATTTGATGATACCCTGAGAAAGCATCGAGGAAACTCATAAAACCATACCCAACCGCGGAATCAACTAAGACATCTATCTGAGGCAAAGGGTAGCAATCTTTAGGGTACGCTTTATTAAATTTGGTGAAGTCTACGCACATGCGCCACTTCCCACCAGATTTCTTAATCATTACAATATTCGACATCCATGTGGGATATTGAATTTCAGAAATAAAACCCGCTTTCAGGAGTTTGGAAACCTCCTCTCTGATGGGCAACGCAAGCTTGGTCACCACTTCTCTCTTCTTTTGCTGGACGGGCTTGAACTCAGGAGATACGTTTAGATGATGACAAGCCACATCTGGATCTACTCCTGGCATATCCTCCGCTGACCAAGCGAAGATATCCAGATTCTCTAATAGGCAGGAGATTAGCTCCACTTTCTCCTCCTCCGGCAACTCAGCGTTGATGACCAGCTTCTTTTCTACCCCTTCAGCAATAGGTACTTCTTGGGTCGCTTGGGCAGGTTCCAAGTGAGCCCCTTCTCGATCTTTTCCTTCCTCGGCAGCCCCTGAAGACTCAACAATCTCCAAAACTTCAGCCACGGCCTCGGGAAGTGGAACGTCGTTGATCATGTTCTCAGTGCGGACGTAGCACTCCCGAGCCACCTTTGGGTTGCTTCTGACCCGATACTGCTTTCCTTCAGCAGCGAACTTAAGAGCAAGGTGAAAGGTACACACTACTGCCCTGTATGCATTTAGAATTGGCCTCCCGAAGATGGCGCAGTAATTGCTCGGGGCATCCACCACTACGAAATTGATTAGCTTTATCACTCCTCCATAAGTGACCAGGAGCTTTACTGAACCCTCTACTTTATTCTTCTCCCCAGAAAAACCGTGGAGGGGCCCGTCGGTGGAAAGCAAAGGCTTTCCGGTCTTCAGGGACTCGAAAGTCGGGCGGAAAAGGAGATTGACGGAGCTGCCGGTATCAATCAGAATCTCGTGGACTGTATAGTTTTCGATGACGGCCTTGATGACCACCGCATCGTCGAAAGGATTGGCATTGGGGGGAAGGTCATCCTGACCAAAGGTGACAATAGTGCTTTCAGGAGGGGAACTTGTAGTGGCTGCTACTTCCTGCTTTAGAACTCTCGCGATGCTGGATTTGCGAGATGATTCCGCCCCAGCTCCTCCATGAATAAAGTAGATGTCCCCTAAGGGGCCCACATCATTGACTTTGACGCATTCGGTAGAAGGATGGATGTCACCATAGCAGTCGGCGTCTTCGACGTCGGCGAATTCCCAGGTTACTTCTACTGTTTCTTTCTCTTTTCTCTTCTCGGCAGTTGGCTCAGCAATTGCATCCTTTCGAACTAGACCCCGGAGCTTTCCTTCTCCCAGGAGTCTCTCTATAAGCAAACGAAGGGCCCGACAGTCTTCGGTTAGATGCCCCCCTTCTTTATGATATTCACAATAAAGGTTCAGATTTCGACTGCGGATATCCGACTTCAGAGGAGCAGGCCTTTTGAAATCTGGCCTTTTTTGTAGAATCTGGACCACTTCGTCCATGGTGACGTTTAAGGGGGTGAATGACTCTTGCGAGTCATCATATTGAGTGGATGGAATGACTGGAGGTGGATGCGCGGTGTACTGTTGTAAGTATACCGACATGATTTGCGGAAGAGGAGCGGATGGAGCGGGAGCGATGGCCAACGGTGGTTTCTGATCTTGAAACCGCTGATGGCCCATGAAGGGTTGTTTATTTTTGTAGTTTCTCCCCCCTTTGGGAACGGGGTTCAAAGTGGGACTGATTCGATGGCGGATGATGGAAGCACAGATTTGACTGCTCCTTGTCGCTTACCAGCTTAGCGACGTAGCCGGGGTTACTCTTTTCTTCCCTGATAAACATATTTGCCAAACTTATCATTTCTTGATAAGTCCTAGGCTCCCTTATATTCGCTTCAAATTTTAGGGGGCCCACTCTTAAGCCATGGATGAGGGCGACCCTATACAGCTCCGGATCCACATTTTGGACCTCCATGATCTCTTTCTGGAAGCGGTCTACGAAACGAGCCCACGTCTCGTCTTCCCGCTGTTTTATATCGAAAAGGGCCGCCGGGCCACTTTTTCTCTTCTTTGAGGTAGAAAATCTCAGCAGGAATTCCCTTCGTAACTCAGCGAAACAACTGATTGACCTGGGGTGCAACCCATAAAACCACTCCCTTAAATGTCCTTCAAAGGAGGTCAAAAGAAGCTTGCACTTAGTTGCATCAGTTAAGGTTCTAAGAGCGATGGCTGACTCGAAGGCTTGTAAATGAACCGTGGGATCAGTCTCCCCATTGAAAGCTGGCAGGCGAGGCTCTCTGAAATTATTAGGGGCAGGCTCCCCTCGGACTTCGTCCACAAAGGGAGAAGTTTCTTCCATATCTTCATATAGAGGAGCAGGATAATAAGTCGCCGGAACTGCGGCTAATCGCGGGCAAGCCGCTTGGTAGGAATATCGGGCCGCATCTTCTAGCGGGTAGGAATGACGGGCCGCGCCCTCTTGCGGGTAGGAAACGTGGGCAGCATGAGAAGCCGCCCCCTGGAAGTCGAGGACCCGAGCCGGCATGCTGTGCGCGGCTTCCTGGTAGAAGTTTTGCCTAGCCGCAAAACCTTCTTGCTGGGGCTGGAAGTTGGCGGCTTGTGGTAGCGGGTAAGGAGGAGGTGGAGGAGGAACTGGAGTCACCGCCTGATTAACCGCGGTTTGCTGTGGAATTAGCCGCTCGGTTAATAGGGCCAGAGTCTGACTGATTGCGTCCAACCGCTGGTCAGTCGCCCTCTGAGCCCGCTCAGCTTCTCTCCTGGATTGCTCCAAGACTTCCCACAAGGAGTCCTCGCTGTGATCGGAGCGGTCTCCAAGGGGGAACTGGCGGTCTGACATTATGGCGAAGAGGATTTCACCGACAATCCGTGATCTGAAGGTCACGTGTTTCTGTTGAGTCCGAAATCGCACCTCCGAAGGAAATCGGAGGCTGTGGGTTGTCGATTACTTTTTAGGTGGAGAAAACGAGACCGCTAGCAGCGGTCAAGGCCAGACTTCGCCCATCACGGCGAATGCCACTCCTGTGATGGGCTTTCCTTTGATTAAAAAGAAGCGGTTACAGCGGTTACAAGTGCAGGAAAGGAGAAGACGGCCGGTCAGACAGTCCGCAAGACGGGAAACGCGAGACCGCAGCTCAAACAAGCGAGCTCTTGGATTCGAGTGTGCGTCCCTTGTGAACAGTGTCGCCCCCTATTTATAGGCTCAGGGGCCTGCCCAAGTGGGCAGGGATAAAATAACCGCCTTCCCGGGTATAGGAGAAACGGGCAGGCGGTGACGGGATACACAAAGAAGAAATGAAAGAAGCCGCGCGGCTTGGCGGCTTGCCCTTCCGACTCATCTGACCAGAGGTTGAAGATGCCGTGACCAAGGCGATGATGCAAAATGAGCGGCTTCCGACTTGAGACCGCGGCCTGCCTTCTGGACGTGACCTTGGTCGATCTTCACGATACAACCCGGGCGGTCTCCAATCTGAGACCGCGGGTCGCCTTCTTGCCTTGGGTTCTGACAATCTTCAATCTTGGGGGCGGTCATAAGAGACATCAGACCACCCGGCTTAGTTTACCTTGGACTGAGAGCCGCTGATCTTGGGACCCAGCGGCTTGATTTAGAAGCCCACCCGGCCTGAGAATGATTCAACCCGAGAAGCGGTTTTCCGGGTAAACAGGAATGGGTTTAAATTATTCTCCACTGAATTTAAGGCTCCGATCTCATTCTGAAACAGTATTGTGGGCAAAAATCGGACAACCGGAAAGGTGTTGCCTTATTCTCGAATGGGTAAATCTTATTCTCTGTTGGATGGAGAATACGAGCTCTTTCCAAAAATGTGTTGTTGGCAAAAATTGAACAATCAGATCAAAAGTTATGGCTGCTTGAAGTTTATGTGTAATTTGGAGTTAAATCCCGCATTACCACTGGAACCCACTGTATATCGAACAATAAACAAACTTGAATGGTTATATCCTACTCTCCATTGGATGTAGGGCTCTGAACTCATTCAAAAAAGGTATTGTGGGAAAAAATTGGGCAATTGGATCAAGAGTTGTCTGTTTGAAGTTTATGTGTCATTTGGAGCTAAATCCCACATTATCACTACATCCCACTGTAGATCAACCACTAAACAAACTGGAAAGGGTAAAACTTGTTGTCCATTGTATGTAGGGCTATAATCTCATTCCGAAAAGGTGTTGTTTGCAAAAATCAGACAACCGGATCAAAGTTATGGATATTTGAAGTTTAGGTGTCAATTGGAGGAAAATCCCTCAGTTCCACTACAATCCATTATCCGTCGACCACTAAATGAACTCGATCGAGTAAATCCTATTCTCCATAGGATGTGTGGCTCTGAGCTCATTCCGAAAAGGTGTTTTAGGCAAAATCCAGAAAACGGGATCAAAAGTTATAGCTGTTTGAAGTTTAGGTGTTAGTAGGAGCAAAATCCCACATTACCACTGCAACTCAATGTATATCGACCACTAAATGAACTAGATTGGGTAAAACTAATGTAGGGCTCAGATCTCATTTCGAATTGGTTTTGTGGGCAAACATCAGACAACCTGATCAAAAATTATGGATGTTTCCAGTTTATGTGTCATTTGAAGCTAAATTTCGCATTACTAGTGCAACCCGCTATATATCGACAACTAAATGAACAGCAATGGGTAAAACTTGTGCTTCAATGAATGTAGTGCTCCGAGCTCATTCCTAAAAGATGTTATGGGGGTAAAATCAGACAACTAGATCAAAAGTTATTGTTGTATAAAGTTTGAGTGTCATTTGTAGCTAAATCTCTCACTTTCACTATAAACCGCATTTAAAATTCTTTCATTTTGGAAATTTATGTGTCATTTGGAGCTAAATCTCGCATTACCAGTTCAACCCACTGTATATCGACCTCTAAATGAGCTTGAATGTGTTAAAATTGTTCTCCATTGGATTTAGGGCTCCGATCTCATTCTGAAAAGGTATTGTGGGCAAAAATCGGACAACAGGATCAAAAGTTACGGATGTTTGAAGTTTAGGTCTCCTTTTGAGCTAAATACCTTATTACCAACCAACTGTATATTGACCACCAAACAAACTGGAATGGGTAAAACTTGTTTTCCATTGGATGTAGAGCTCCGAGCTCATTCCAAAAAGGTGTGCGCAAAAATCAGACAACCAGATCACAAGTTATGGCTGTTACAGTTTATGTATCAAGAGGAGCTAAATCCCTCATTACCATTGCAAACCGCTATATATTGACCACTAAAATTAGCTGGAATGGTTTAAAATTGTGCTCCATTGGATGTATGCCTCCGAGCATATTCCGAAAAGGTATTGTGGGCAAAAATCAAACATACAAATCAAAAGTTATGGCTGTTAGAAATTTAGGTGTAATTTGGAGCTAAATTTCGCATTACCGCTACAACCTGTAATATATCGACAACTAAATGAACTAGAGTGGGTAAAACATGCGCTCTAATGAATGTAGTGCTCCGAGCTCATTACGAAAAGGTATTGTGGTGTAAAATAAGACAACCGCATCAAAAGTTGTTGTTGTTTTAAGTTTGAGTGTAATTTACAGCTAAATCTCTCATTTTCACTACAACCCGCATTAAACATTCTGTCATTTTGAAGTGTATGTATCATTTGGAGATAAATCTCATATTACCATCATAACTCACTATATATCGACCTCTGAACAAGCTGGTATGGGTTTAAATTGCTCTCCACTGGATTTAGGGCTCGGATCTCATTCCGAAAAGGTATTGTGGGTGAAAATCGGACAACCGGAAAGGTGTTGCCTTATTCTCGAATGGGTAAATCTTATTCTCTATTGGATGGAGAATACGAGCTCTTTCCGAAAAAGTGTTGTTGGCAAAAATAGAACAATCAGATCAAAAGTTATGGCTCCTTGAAGTTTATGTGTAATTTGGAGTTAAATCCCGCATTACCACTGGAACCCACTGTATATCAAAAAATAAACAAACTTGAATGGTTATATCCAACTCTCCATTGGATGTAGGGCTCTGAACTCATTCTAAAAAGGTATTGTGGGAAAAAATTGGGCAATTGGATCAAGATTGTCTGTTTGAAGTTTATGTGTCATTTGGAGCTAAATCCCACATTATCACTGCATCTCACTATAGATCAACCACTAAACAAACTGGAATGGGTAAAACTTGTTGTCCATTTTATGTTGGGCTCTGATCTCATTCCGAAAAGGTGTTGTTTGCAAAAATCAGACAACTGGATCAAAGTTATGGATATTTGAAGTTTAGGTGTCAATTGGAGGAAAATCCCTCATTTCCACTGCAATCCACTATCCGTCGACCACTAAATGAACTCGATTGAGTAAATCATATTCTCCATAGGATGTGTGGCTCTGAGCTCATTCCGAAAAGGTGTTTTGGGCAAAATCCAGACAACGGTATCAAAAGTTATGGCGGTTTGAAGTTTAGGTGTCAGCAGGAGCTAAATCCTACATTACCACTGCAACTCAATGTATATCGACCACTAAATGAACTAAATTTGGTAAAACTTGATGTCCATTGAATGTAGGGCTCAGATCTCATTTCGAAGAGGTTTTGTGGGCAAAAATCAGACAACCTGATCAAAAGTTATGGATGTTTCGAGTTTATGTGGCATTTGAAGCTAAATTTCGCATTACCAGTGCAACCCGCTATATATCGACAACTAAATGAACTGCAATGGGTAAAACCTATCCTTCAATGAATGTAGTGCTCCGAGCTCATTCCTAAAGGGTGCTATGGGGGTAAAATCAGACAACCGGATCAAAAGTTATTGATGTATAAAGTTTGAGTGTCATTTGTAGCTAAATCTCTCACTTTCACTACAAACTGCATTTAAAATTCTTTCATTTTGGAAATTTATGTGTCATTTGGAGCTAAATCTCGCATTACCAGTACAACCCACTGTATATCAACCTCTAAATGAGCTTGAATGTGTTAAAATTGTTCTCCATTGGATTTAGGGCTCCGATCTCATTCCGAAATGGTATTGTGGGTGAAAATCGGACAACCAGATCAAAAGTTACGGATGTTTGAAATTTAGGTCTCCTTTCGAGCTAAATACCTTATTACCAACCAACTGTATATTGACCAGTAAACAAACTGGAATGGGTAAAATTTGCTTTTCCATAGGATGTAGTGCTCCGAGCTCATTCCAAAAAGGTGTTGTGAGCAAAAATCGGACAACCAGATCAAAAGTTATGGATGTTACAATTTATGTGTCAAGAGGAGCTAAATCCCTCATTACCATTGCAAACTGCTGTATATTGACCAGTAAAATGAGCTGGAATGGTTTAAAATTGTGCTCCATTGGATGTATGCCTCCGAGCATATTCTGAAAAGGTGTTGTGGGCAAAAATCAAACATACAAATCAAAAGTTATGGCTGTTAGAAGTTTAGGTGTAATTTGGAGCTAAATTTCGCATTACCGCTACAACCAGCAATATATTGACAACTAAATGAACTAGAGTGGGTAAAACTTGTGCTCTAATGAATGTAGTGCTTCGAGTTCATTATGAAAAGGTGTTGTGGGGTAAAATAATACAACCGCATCAAAAGTTGTTGTTGTTTTATGTTTGAGTGTAATTTACAGCTAAATCTCTCATTTTCACTACAACCCGCATTAACAATTCTGTCATTTTCAAGTGTATGTGTCATTTGGAGATAAATCTCATATTACCACCATAACTCATTGTATATCGACCTCTGGACAAGCTGGAATGGGTTTAAATTGTTCTCCACTGGATTTAGGGCTCCGATCTAATTCCGAAATGGTATTGTGGGCGAAAATCGGACAACCGGAAAGGTGTTGCCTTATTCTCTGTTGGATGGAGAATACGAGCTCTTTCCGAGAATGTGTTGTTGGCAAAAATCGAACAATCAGATCAAAAGTTATGGCTGCTTGAAATTTATGTGTAATTTGGAGTTAAATCCCGCATTACCACTAGAACCCACTGTATATCGAACAATAAACAAACTTCAATGGTTATATCCTACTCTCCATTGGATGTAGGGCTCTGAACTCATTCTAAAAGGTATGGTGGGCAAAAATTGGGCAATTGGATCAAGAGTTGTCTGTTTGAAGTTTATGTGTCATTTGGAGCTAAATCCCACATTATCACTGCATCTCACTGTAGATCAACCACTAAACAAACCGAAATGGGTAAAACTTGTTGTCCATTGTGTTTACCCAAAAGACCGCTTTCGAGTGGTACTTCTCCCAGACTGGGCGGTCTAAAGACTAAGATCGCTCGGTTTAGTTTCAGCAAAGGTCATTCAGAACCAACCAACACAAAATCGGGCGGTCTGATATGATTCAGACCACCCCCGAAGACTGAAGATCATCAAGGCCAGGCCTCCAAAAGCATGCCGCGGTCTCAAGTCGGAGACCGCCTGGGTTGTGCCATGGAAGCTATCAGGGACCGTCCAAGAAGGCAGTCCGCGTTCTCAAGGGCAAGCTGCGGTCTCAAGACGGAGACCGCCCGGGTTGCGCCGTGAAGACCAGTAAGGACCAAGTCCAAGAAGACAGGCCGCGGTCTCAAGTCGGAGACCGCCCGGGTGGCATCATTGCCTTGGTCGCCGCATCTCCAGCCCCTCTACGAGACAGTCCGCAAGCGTAAGCCGCCAAGCCGCGCAGCTTCTTTCTTTTCTCCTTTCTGTATCCCGTCACCGCCTGCCCGATTATCCTGTATCCGGGCAGTCTGTTATTTTATCCCTGCCCGTTCGAGAAGGCCCCCGAGCCTATATATAGGGGGAGGCAATACTCCCAAGACACGCACACTCGAATCCAGGAGCTCGCTTGTTTGAGCTGCGGTCTCGAGTTTCCCTTCTTGCGGACTGTCTGACCGGTCGGCTTCTGCTTTCCTGCACTTGTAACCCGCTGTAACCGCTTCTTCTTAATCAAAGGAAAGCCCATCACAGGAGTGACATTCGCCATGACGGGCGAAGTCTGGCCTTGACCGCAGCTAGCGGTCTCGTTTTTTCCACCTAAAAAGTAACCGGCAGCCCACAGCCTCCGATTTCCTTCGGAGGTGCGATTTTAGACTCAACAGAAACACGCGACCTTCAGATCGCGGATTGTCGATGAAATCCTCTTTGCCATAATGTCAGACCGCCAGTTCCCCCTTGGAGACTGCTCCGATCACAGTGAGGACTCTTTGTGAGAAGCCTTGGAGCAATCCAGAAGAGAAGCCGAGCGGGCTCAGAGGGCGACTGATCAACGGTTGGATGCAATCAGTCAGACTTTGGCCCTATTAATCGAGGGATTAGTTCCACAGCAAACCGCGGTTAATCAGGCGGTGACTCCGGTTCCTCCTCCACCTCCACCTTACCCGCTACCACAAGCCGCCAACCTCCAACCCCAGCAAGAAGGTTTTGCGGCCAGGCAAAAATTTTACCAGGAAGCCGCGCACAGCAAGCCGGCTCGAGTCCTCGATTTCCAGGGGGCGGCTTCTCATGCATCCCGCCTGTCCTATCCGCCAGAAGGAGCATCCCGCTTGTCATATCCGCCTGATGCCGCTGCTCACCCTTTTTACCCGCCAGAAGCTGCTGCCCGGTCCTCTTACCAGGCGGCTTGTCCGCGAGTAGCCGCGGCTTCGGCGGCTTACTACCCTGCTCTATATGAAGATATGGAAGAAACTTCTCCCTTCGTGGACGAAGTCTGGGGGGAGCCAGCCCCTAATAATTTCAGAGAGCCTCGTCTGCCAGTTTTCAGTGGGGAAACTGATCCCATTGTTCATCTACAAGCCTTCGAGTCAGCCATCGCTCTTAGGACCTTAACTGATGCGACTAAGTGCAAACTCCTTGTGACCTCCTTTGAAGGACAAGCAAGGCAGTGGTTTTATGGGCTGCATCCCAGATCGATCGGTTGTTTTGCTGAGCTGCGAAGGGAGTTTTTGCTAAGATTCTCCACCTCAAGGAAGAGGAAAAGTGGCCCGGCGGCCCTTTCGATATAAAGCAGCGGGAAGACGAAACGTGGGCCCATTTCGTAGACCGCTTCCAGAAGGAGATCATGGAAGTCCAAAATGTGGATCCAGAGCTGTATAGGGTTTCCCTCATCCATGGCTTGAGAGAAGGCCCCCCTAAAATTTGAAGCAAATATAAGGGAGCCCAGGACTTATCAGGAAATGATAAGTTTGGCAAATATGTTTATTAGAGGAGAAAAGAGCAATCCAGGCTATGTCGCAAAGCTGGTAAGCGACAAGGAGCAGTCCAATCCGTCCTTTCACCATCCGCAATCAAATAAGTCCCACTTTGAACCCCGTTCCCAAAGGGGAAGAAACTACAAAAATAAGCAACCATTCATGAATGGGCCATCAGCGGTTTCAAGATTAGAAACCACCGTTGGCCATCGCACCCGGTCCATCTGTCCCTCTTCCGCAAATTATGCCGGTATACCTGCCACAGTACGCCGCGCAGCCACCTCCAGTTGCTCCAGCCACCAAACATGATGACTCGCAAGAGTCGTTCATTCCACTTAATGTTACTATGGACGAAGTCGTCCAGATTCTCCAGAAAAGGCCAGATTTCAGAAGACCCGCTCCTCTGAGATTGGATGTTCAAAATCAGAATCCGAACCTCTTCTATGAATATCATAAGGAGGGAGGGCATCTGACTGAAAATTGTCGGGCCCTCCGCTTGCTGATAGAGAGGCTCCTGGGAGAAGGAAAGCTCTGGGGCCTAGTTCGGAAAGAGTCAACTGCTGAGCCAGCGGTTGAGAAGAAAAAAGAGAAAGAAACAGTGGAAGTAACCTGGGAATGCGCGGACGTCGAAGACGCCGGCTGCTATGGATACATCCATCCTTCCGCCGAATGCATCAAAGTCAATGATGTGGTCCCCTTGGGGGACATCTATTGCATACATGGAGGGGTTGGAGCAGAGTCATCTCGCAAATCTAGCATCGCGAGAGTTCTGAAGCAGGAAGTAGCAGCCACTACAAGTTCTCCCCCCGAAAGCACTATTATCACCTTTGGCCAGGATGACCTTCCCCCCAATGCCAATCCTTTCGACGATGCGGTGGTCATCAAAGTCTTCATCAAAAATTATACAGTACACAAGATCTTGATTGATACAGGCAGCTCCGTCAATCTCCTTTTCCGCCCAACTTTCGAAGCCCTGAAAACTGGAAAGCCTTTGCTTTCCACCGACGGGCCCCTCTATGGTTTTTCTGGGGAGAAGAAAGAAGTAGAGGGTTCAGTAAAGCTGAATTGCTGGAGGAGGAGAAAGTGGAGATGATCTCCTGCCTTTTCGAAAACTTGGATGTCTTCGCCTGGTCAGCGGAGGATATGCCAGGAGTGGATCCGGACATGGCTTGTCATCATCTGAACGTATCTCCCGAGTTCAAGCCCGTCCAGCAAAAGAAGAGAGAAGTGGAAACCAAGCTAGCGTTGCCCATTAGAGAGGAGGTTGCCAAACTCCTGAAAGCAGGCTTTATTTCTGAAATTCAATATCCCACGTGGATGTCGAATGTTGTAATGGTTAAGAAATATGGTGGGAAGTGGCGTGTTGAAACCAAAGATGTACCCCCGCGGTTTGCGACTAGAAAAACGGAGGTTGCGGATTGTTGGTTACTTAGAAGGAAGAGAATGAGACCGCTAGCAGCGGTCGAGGCCGGACTTCGCCCGTCACGGCAAATGCCACTCCTGTGACAGGCTTTCCTTTGATTAAAGTAAGAGGGTTACAATGGGTTACAAGTGCAAGCCGGCCGGTCAAACAGGTCGCAAGATAGGGAACTCGAGTCCGCAGCTCAAACAAGCGAGCTCCTGGATTCGAATGTCCGTCCCTTGGGAACGTTTCCGCCCCCTATTTATAGGCTTGGGGGCCTACCCGAACGGGCAGGGATAAAATAACCGCCTTCCCGGGTACAGGAGAAACGGGCAGGAGGTGACGGGATTCAGAAGGGAAAGAGAAGAGAAGCCGCGCGGCTTAGCGGCTTGGGATCCCGGTCTTCCTTTGGCTTGCCCTGGAGGTGTGACCAAGGCGACGTTCCAACACGGGCGGTCTCATACCAGAGACCGCGATTTGCCTTTGGGACTTGTCCTTGGCTGAAAATCATTCTTTAGAGACGACTTGAGGTCTCAGACCGCCCGGTCTGCGTTCGTTGGTGCTGGATGTTCTTTACTGAGACTGGTCCGGGCGATCTTGAGCTTTAGACCGCCCAGTCTGGGAGTAGTACCTCTCGGAAGCGGTCTCTTGGGTAAACATAATCCCCGCATATTTTTAAACTCCGAGGAGATTTCAAAAATATCAGTTCTATCTGAAAGACCGCACCCGACTTGCGCTTTCAGCTATAAAATTGCCTGAGAGCTCTTTCTTTTCATAATTCTCCAGAGATCTCGGGTCGCTATTCGCCGATTGCGGTTAGAATTTTTTAGATCGGCACCCCATCAATTAGAATGATCTTCCTTGATTCTCTTCAGACCCGCGTTGATAAGGGGGGAGACCGGAAGAAAACTGAAGAAAGGAAAGATAAAGATGCTCGGAAGAAGAAGAGTCATCAGTCTGACAAGGCCGGGCGATCTCCGAAGACAGAACCTTCCGGGTCTAAGAAGAAAACCGGGGAAAGAACTGCAGAGGAAAGGAAGGCCGCCGAGGAATTGTCGACTAAGGAAAGAGATATTGAGAAGGAGGCGGCGAAGATAAAAGCCGCAAGAGAATTAGTGGCCAAGGCTGAAGTTGAAGAGGAAGCGGCCAAAGCTAAAGCCGCTGAAGAAGAAGCGGCTAAAGCAAAAGCCGCTGAAGAAGAAGCGGCTAAAGCTAAAGCCGCTGAAGAAGAAGCGGCTAAAGCAAAAGCCGCTGAAGAAGAAGCGGCTAAAGCAAAAGCCGCTGAAGAAGAAGCGGCTAAAGCCGCTGAAGAAGAAGCGGCTAAAGCTAAAGCCGCTAAAGAAGAAGCGATCAAGGCCAAAGCAGCGGTGGAGGAGGCGGCTAGGGTTAAAGCCGCAGAGATCTTGCCATCTGAGGAAAAAACCTTAGGAAAGAAGTCGGTAGAACCCGAAGTGGACCATCCCACACCTTCCTTTGACATAGATTTTACTTCATCAAGAACTCCTCTCATGAAGCTAAATGTTGGAGAAGAAGGTGAAGTTGTCTCCTCCAGGCCGGATGGGTCGTCTATCTCACCGGTCTTGATTATTGATGATTCCAGCCCTACAAGGCAGACCATCCCGGAGTCGGGGAAGAAGAAGAAGAGAAAGAGGGGCCATTCGTCAGCCGAGCGAATTGCCAAGAAACTTCAAAAGTTGAAGGCTGGAAATAAAGCCTTTAAGAAACCGACGGCGGACTGTCTTCAACATAACCCGCGCGTGAAAGAGGAAATCGATCTGCCCAACACCCCTCTTGCCAAGCCGGGCGATCTTGACCCAGATTCGGCGACCAGTATGTCAATCGGGGGCGTCCTCAGAGGGATGGACAATTTCCTGAATAAAGATATGTTATTTGATAACCCCGTGACCTCGAGCCGAATTGTTTCTCTTGACGAAAATACTGGTGATTCTGAGAAGACCGCTCGAGAAGAGAAAGACCGGACCCTAGCTGGTCTGCGCTTAATAGGTGCAAAGGCGGAGAAGATACGGTCGCAAGGCAGGTCGCAGCTGTCCGACCCATTTGCTCCAGGTAAGCCCGGTGCGGGTTATGAAACTATCCGCTTCTTCATTCCGCGACCTCGGAAAAAGCAAAACAAGTTGTTGTTGAATCCGCCGCCGAGCTTCTTCCCTCTTTTTACCCAAACGCTGGCCGCCAGACGAAAGAACAATGAACGGATATGGCGAGAACAACGACGGATAATGGATTCGGAACAGTTGAAGCGGCCTGTCTATTCAGGCATTTCAATTTATATAATTCCTTAACTATTCCATCCATCTTTGGCTGTGCTGATTACAATTTTCTCTTGTAGACAAACCAGAGGACATGATGAGACCGGGCGACCTGATCTCTAGCCTTCCACCTCTTCCCCAGATGCCGAATCTTATGACAATATTAAATTCCGGACAGGAGGACCTGGCCAACCTTCAGTTTCTTCTGAGTAACCTAGAAGTGAAGATAAGAGAGATGGAGAAGAAAGAAGAGGCCGCCCGGGTTGCGCTAGAGTTTGAAAGGAAAGAAAGACAAGAAGAGCATCTGACGATCGAGGCCCATTTAGAGGTGGCGCGGGCTGGCCTAGAGACTGCGCGGGCTGAGCTGGAGGCCGAGAAGAAAAGGAGGCCGGAGAGCGAGAGAGCGTTGGAGGCTCGACTGGACTTTGAGAAGAAGGCGTGACTTGAAAAGGAACAGATGCTGATAGATCAAATCGCCATAGTAACCGCGCATCTTGATAGAGAGAAAAGGATGTCCTCGAAGCTTGACGATGACTGTAAATATTATCAAAACAAATATCTTCGTATGACTAGAGAGATTGGCGAGAGCCGGCGCTCGTCTACAGATGAAAGAGCTCAGATGCTGAACCGCCCGGCTGTTGGGGCGAGCTCTAATCCCTTACTTATTAGGGCGTCTGATCCTGCCGTGAATGATCCTGCCGGGGCCCCTTCTGCTCGTACAATCCTTGCTGCGCGGGTAGAAAGGGACGCCGCGCGGCTTCATAGCACGCTCAATCATATCCACTATCACTCAAGTCAAATTTATAGCCTTCTTATTCAGACCGGCGACCAGGTCGCGCGGCTTCATCGTGAGGATAATCCCCAAGAGCCGCATCAGCCATAAGCGGCTTTTAACTTTCATGAATTATGCTTGTAATAATTTTTCCTCTTGTTTACTTCCTGAGATGAACTGATGATCTTGTCTACTTCGGGTAATATTTTCCTTTAGCGCCTTCTGTTGCGCTTATAATATGCATAGTTTATGCCGAATTGATGTGCAGGTCGCGCGACTAGCGCTGGATGCTTGTGATTTCTTGTCGAACTTTTACTTTCATGCTTATTACAGGTTTTCGCTTAGTCGGTCTTGCCTATGCGCAAGCTACTGCTCTATTCTTTTATCTGTGCCGCTTTGTGTTGTAATCCGCACGGCTTGACGTCATATCCGCGTTATAATTTGGTTATTTGCAGATCACTATCTCTATAAGTAGTAAGAATTACGGTGATTCATTCCATACTTTCTGAAATGGCGCGAGCTAATCAGCAGTCGTCGCGGTCTGAGAAAGCTCACGCGGTCCGAACTGACGCGGCTTCTGCTTTTCGATCGGCCAATCATAAGGAATGCCGCTTAACTCAAAGCGAGTTAGATGATTTTATTGCAGAATATATGGTTGGAAGCAATGTAACCGCCCGGCTTCCGTTACGTGACGAGCGGATAAATTCTTCGTCTTCTACTAAGATCTCCATTCCTGTCGATCACTTTAAGTATGGCTTCAGATTTCCCCCTCCTCTTGAAGTCATCACTATTCTCGATCAATACGGGGTCGTGCCCGGACAGCTTCCGCCAAATTCCATCGCCTCTATTTATAGTTTTATCTCGTATCTGCGGTCAGAGCGAGTTACTTTTTCGATTTCTTTGTTTCGAAACTTCTTTTCCGTGCGGTCTACTCCGGACGCCCGAACTTCTGTTTTTAGAGATCATATCTATTTTGGATGCCGAGGAATGAAAGTTGTGAACCTTGCGAACAAGGTTGCGAGCTGGTCCGAGCGGTATGTTATGTTTGAAGGCCCCCTAGGGCTGCTGCAGGTCAACCCGCAAGCGAGGAGTGCGGCAGACTTCAAGTCGGTTAAGCTCAGAGAAGCGGAGCAGAAGATCTTCGAATCCTTGGAGAATGAGCGACTTGATGTGAACTATTACATTCCATTGTTCGCGGAGCTGGCGGATGTTCGCCCGGAGGATAGTAAGCTTCTCCTCAACTCATCATTTTATAACCGCGCGGACTGCTCTCTTAAGTCTTAAATTCCTGCAGCTGCCACAGTCGTTCCTTTGAACAAGCCGGTTACTCCGGCCGCTCCAGTTCTGACCCAAAGGGAGAAAAGACAATAGAAATCCGACCCGCAGTGGTCTGAAGATGAGAGCCCGGTATCTTCGGGCGAGTTCGAGTTTCTTCGTTCTTGCAGTAATCCGCGCGATCTGAAGGGAAAGCCGACGGTCCTTTGGCATAAGGATGGTGAATGCGTGTAGTTATCCACTGCTCTCCCATTCTGGGGGAGTGAGAAAATTAGCCGGTATGCGTTAGCCGCCGGGGCTGCCATGTATGGCCGAAAAACTTTGAAGAGATTGAAGAGAGTTCCAGAAGAGGAACTTTCCAGAGTAGCCGCACAGGCCGGCGCCTGGGGTTTTGCGGCCAACCATTTTATGGCCCTTTCGTATAAACAACTGGTATCGGCCCATACTTATCTGGAGAAGAAGTTCGCCTACCAGGACGATGAGAATGCTAAGCTTAAGGAGATAATTGCGGTAAGTTTTTGACAAACACTTCGGGCTTATCATTTTCAGGCCGCGCGACCTGATATCTATCCTCTTTTTGTAGCATCAATATGACACGGACAACCCGGATTTCCAAGACAAGGTCTTCCCTCATGTAGCCGAAGGGATTGATGTTGCTCTGAATCGTTTATGAGATCGGGACGGCCTGGCCGTTGGCTTTGAGGATACAACCTTCCCGGATCTTTATCCCGGCCTGAAGTACAAATTAAACGAAATCACCCGCCGAGCCAAGGGGAAAGACAAGGTCGAATCCAGCGGTAGCGAGGAAGAATGTAGTGATGAAGAAGCCGAAAAAGAGCCCGCCACGGATGTCGAAGGAGAAAAAGATGGCTCTGATGTAGAATCCAGCGATTCTGAAGAGACCGGACGGTCTCGGACTCGCAAGTCGGGCGGCTCAGGTACTTCGGAAAGCTCGAGTGGTAGCTCCTCGGGTTCCTCCACTCCCAGCAGAGGATATTCGCCTGACGTGGATATTACTGGCGATGAAGATTCGACCTCTCCGGCGACCAAGAAACTCAAGACGGACGAGTAGCTCCCTTTTGTAATATTCTTTTTTGTTTTTTACTTTTGCATGACCGACGGTTTGGTTTTGTTAACCGGTCGGTCATGAATCAATGTAAAGATATTTTGATAACAAAATGGAAAAGTTTTACCTGTTCAGCGGTTTGTCTTTACTTACTTGTGTTCACTGCGATCTCCTTCTATGTTAGATAATTGACCCTTCTAACCAAGTCGTGCGACTTAATATTTAACTCACCCGGTTAGGATAATGATCTTCATAGGATTCCGGTAAAGTAATCATTAGCAGAAAACCCAATCTCATAACTTGCTTCTTCAATCCGGATCGAGCTGACTTGATTCATCCCGAGAAGGTGTTAACTTATTATGAATATATTATGATATCCAGGAGCCGGACATAATCAAGCCGCGCGGTTGTTACTAGATTCTGCATACTTATTTTTCAGGATAAAGAATGCCAAGTCATAAGAACAACCCGCAGACCGAGCGGCCAGTATTTTAACTCAAATGACTCGCAATTGAGATTGCTGCGAGCCCCATCTCCGTGAATATAGCTACAACCGATCAGGGAATTGACAAAACCATGCCGTGCGACCATATCCTGGCTTTGTAAGGCAGAATACGAAATCATAAGAAAAATAGTTGATAGACCGCGCGATTAACATTTAACAAGAACGATTTATTTGACAACTTTACATAACATCAGCTAATAACCCGCACAGACTGCATATAATTTTTGCGGTTAGCAGCTTTGATACTTACAATGAGAATCATAATTGCTTGATCGAGAAGAGCCAGTTATTAGCCGAACGAATCGAATTGAAACCCATAAATATAGATCCATGACCCGAATGGCGAGGTCAACCGATCATGATTATTCTCGATCCCCCAATATTTGCCTTGTGACTTTTTAGTCCTTTTTATTTCAGACCGTTCGGTCTGAAAACCACACTGCATGGCATCTTTGGGACCTGTTCATTCTAAACCGCCCGGTTTGATAACCAGACATCCTGATAAATACTTATTTCAAACCGCCCCGTTTGAGTATAAAGTTGGCCGGTTTGTGATGCACACATGAATCCTGCTTTTTTCTTCAAATGGTATAGAATGACCATATACGATGAGATAATTCCCTGTAATTAAAAAGATGACTACATACCCAGATGACCAAATGGGCAGGTGTGCCTAGGCGGCGAACATTGCTTTCCTCAAGTGGTCATAAGGGCTGTAAGTGACTCGACTGCTCTCCTGCTTGGGGGTCACAAGCTGAGTTGATCAATTGGGCAGGTGTGGTTATGCCGCGAGGGCTCTACCGACATTGCTTTCCTTAGAGGGATCAACTCAGTTGTGGGTTGTAAATGACTCGAATGCTCTCCCGCCTGGGGTTACAAGCCGAGTTGATCAATTGGGCAGGTGTGGTTATGCCGCGGGGGCTCTACCGACATTGCTTTCCTCAGAGGGATCAACTCAGTTGTGGGTTCCGCCCAGGCGTTGCTTGAGAGTACCTTAGAGTATTCGATGGTTATAGACTAAAATGACCAGTTGGGCAGGTGTGGTTATGCCGCGGGGGCTCTACCGACATTGCTTTCCTCAGAAAGATCATCAAAGTTATAACCATATCCCTTTCGGAGTATGATAGAGCTAACAATCACCCGGACTTGGTGCGTTAGATATTAACCGAGATCTGAGACTCTGAAGACCACCGCACGGGAATTGGCAAGCTGCCACTACACATGTGCGAAAACTCCCCGCTACATGTGGTCGACGTGGGCTTATACTAATGACTACAATCCGAGGGGGTTCAAGCAGAATTCAGCGATGTCTCCGTGGTTTAGTGAGTTTGATATATAAAGAAAGTAAGAAAAATTTAGACAAGAAGAAGTGTCAGTACGGGGCTTTTCATTGAATATCTAAAAAATGCTTAAAATGAAGAAAACATTTTTTAAGGATAAAAATTTTTTAGATCGTCACCGCTCCAAGTGCGTGAGATGTCTTCTCCGTCGCTTATTTGGAGGCGGTAGGCCCCATTTCTCAAGGCCTCTTTGATGATGAATGGCCCTGCCCAGTTGGGATTCAGCTTTCCAACATTGCCAGATCTGGCTGCAGCATCTACCTTCTTTAGTACCAAATCCCCGACTGCAAACTGTTTTACCCTGACATTCTTGTCAAAGTATTTTGCCATCCTCCTTTTGAATTCTGCCTGTCTGATTGTTGCTTCGTCCTGAAGTTCTTCGATCAGATCCAAACTATACTTGATAGCCTCATCATTTTCATCTATCCATGCTTCTCCTCCCTCCTTTGCATACACTACTCTTGGAGTGACCACCTCAAACTCTATAGGAACAACAGCCTCCGAGCCATGGGATAGTTTGAATGGTGTTTCTCCCGTAGCGGAAGATGGTGTGGTACGAAGAGTCCAAAGGATAGAAGGGAGTTGGTCTGCCCAATTTCCTCTTTGATTCAAGACCCTCTTCATCAAGAGTCGCTGAATCTGCCGATTCGCTGCTTCTACCTGACCATTTGTTCTTGGATGATGCACTGAAGCAAACCGAAGATCAATCCCCACCTGATCGCAAAAGTTTATCATCTCTGGATTGTTAAATTGCGGACCATTGTCAGTGACAATTGCTAGCGGAATCCCATGCCGGCAGACTATCTCTCCCCAGATGAAGTTCCGGATAATTTGAGTTGTAGTTTTTGCCAATGCTTTTGCCTCAATCCATTTGCTGAAGTAGTCGATCATTACAATGATAAAACGTCGATGGCCACTGGCTACTGGGAAGGGTCCGATAAGATCCATTCCCCATACTGCGAAGGGCCACATCGCAGTTATTGATCCGAGTGACTGAGCAGGCAAATGCTGAAGAGGAGCGAACTTTTGACACTGAACACACCGCTTGGCAAATGCTTCAGCGTCCTTTCTCATGTTTGGCCAAAAATATCCTTGCCTCAAAATCCTCTTTTCCAACGTCTTTGCTCCCGAGTGACTGCCGCACTCCACAAAATGGACTTCTTGTAGTATAGTGGGGATCTCTTCTTCTGAGACGCATCGAGCCAAAGGAGAGATGAAAGTTTTTCGATACAAGATTCCAGCCACCAAGCAATAATAAGCCGCTTTTATCCTGAATCTCCTTCTGTCTTTGATAGATTCGTGGAACTCTCCTTTTGTCAGGTATAATTCATAAGGATCCATCCAGGAAGGATGTTGATCGATTTGCATTAGTTCCCCCTCCTCTATAGCTGGATGAAAAAGCTCAGAGGTTACTCCTCCTGATGGAAGACCGAACTTTGATAACTCATCGGCTTCTTCATTCTGCGCCCTCGGGATATGTTCGATGACGAAAGATTTAAATCTTCCAATCTCTTTTTTGCTAGCAGTAGATATTTCCGTAATGTTGGCTCACGTGTTTCATAGTTGCCCAAAACCTGCGAAGCCATTACCAGAGAATCAATTTTTACATGTACATGCTCTATGCCCAGTTCTTTCGCAAGCCTTAGCCCGGCTAGAAGCGCCTCATATTCGGCTTGATTATTCGTCACCGGAAAAAAGAACTTGATTGCCTGTTCGAGCTTAAGACCATTAGGACTGAGTAAGATTACTCCTGCTCCTGCCGAGTTCTTCCCCGAAGCACCATCTACGAAGATAGTCCAGGCCCAAGGGGACTTCCCTACTTGCTCGGAATCTGATTCTGGTATATCGACCATGAAATCTGCCAAGACTTGGGCCTTGATTGCGGTTCTGGGGATATAAGTTATTTCAAACTCGCTTAGCTCGATGGCCCACTTGGCTAATCTTCCGGAATGGTCAGGCTTTTCCAGGATGTTCCTTAATGGATGGTCTATGATTACTTGGATTGGATGTGCTTGGAAATAAGGTCGGAGCCTTCTTTAGGATTGAACCAGAGCCAGAGACAGCTTTTCCAGGATCGAATATCTTGTTTCTGCATCTTTAAGTATATGGCTAACATAGTATATAGGAAACTGCCTCTTCTTTTCTTCTCGAATGAGAACAGAGCTGACAGCATCGGGTCCAACCCCCAAATATAAGAACTGAATTTCCCCTTCACGAGGGCTCTGGAGAAGAGGAGTCGATGTTAATTGTTTCTTCAGTTGATTAAATGCATCATCGCACTTCTTGTCCCACTCAAATTTCGACCCTCCTCGGAGTGTTTTGAAGAAAGGAGCACTTTTATCTCCTGATTTAGAGATAAACCTGCTCAGTCCTGCCAATCTTCCTCCAAGTTGTTGTACTTCTTTCGTATTATGAGGAGGGGTGATTTCTAGTATGGCTTTTACCTTATCCGGATTTGGTGCCAGGCCATCGGGCGTGAGGAGGTGTCCAAGAAACTTTCCCTTATTTGCCCCAAACACACATTTCAAAGGGTTTAATTTTAACTTGAACCTCCGTAGAGTAGCGAACGTCTCTACGAGGTCTGCCAAGTGAATTGAGAAGGTTTTACTTTTTAGGAGGAGGTCATCAGCATAAACCTCGAGGTTCCTTCCTTTCTGCTTCCTAAAGACGGTGTCCATCATCCTTTGGTATGTTGCCCCAACATTCTTAATCCCAAAGGGCATTACGAGGTAACAGTAATAGCCATCGTTCGTGATGAAAGACGTATGCAGGATATCAGGTTTATGCATTTTGATTTGGTGATAACCAGAAAATGCATCGAGAAAGCTCATAAAGTTATACCCCACCACGGAATCTACTAAAACATCTATCCGAGGCAAAGGGTAACAATCTTCGGGGCATGCTTTATTGAGTTTTGTGAAATCTACACACATGCGGCATTTTCCCCCAGATTTTTTCACCATTACAACATTTGACATCCAAGTGGGGTATTGGATTTCAGAAATGAAATTTGCTTTAAGAAGTTTTGCAACTTCTTCTTTGATGGGTACCGCCAACTTGGATGCCACCTCTCTCTTCTTTTGTTGGATCGGTTTGAATTCAGGGGTGACATTGAGGTGATGGCAGGCAACATCTGGATCTACTCCAGGCATATCTTCCGCCGACTAGGCGAAGATGTCCAGATTCTTCAATAGACAGGAGATCAGTTGAATCTTCTCCTCTTCTGGTAGTTCGGCATTGATGATTAGTTTCTTTTCTTCCCCTTCAGCAATGGGATCTCTTGGGTCTCCTGGGCAGGTTCCAGGTGAGCCATTTCTCACTCTGTGCTTCCCTTAACCTCTTCTAAGGCCCTGGACACTTCGTGAACGTCATTCTCGAGTTCAGGAAATAGTGTCTCGGTGATCACATTGACTGTTTTTACATAGCATTCCTGAGCGACTTTTGGATCACTTCGGATCCGATACTGACGTCCTTCGGCAGTGAACTTTAAAGCCAAGTGGAAAGTGGATACTATTGCCTTGTAAGCGTTCAGGATTGGCCTTCCAAAGATTGCACAATAACTGCTCGGGGCTTCCACCACTACGAAGCTTATCAGCTTTGTTATGCCTCCCAATGACACCAAAAGCTTTACACACCCTTCTACTTCTTTCTTTTCTCCCGAGAAGCCGTAGAGGGGCCCTTCCGTGGAGAGCAGAGACTTTCCAGTCTTAAGGGCTTCGAATGTTTGACGGAAAATGAGGTTAACTGAACTACCGGTATCGATCAGAATCTTGTGTACAGTGTAGTTCTCGATAACTGCCTTTATAACTACAGCATCATCGAAAGGGTTTGCATTCGGGGGAAAGTCTTCTTGGCCGAAAGTAATGATCGACCTTTCTGGGGTGGAAGTGGAGGCGGCCTCCACTTCTTTCTTGGAGATTCTTCCAATGCTTGATTTTCGAGAGGACTCTGCCCCTGCTCCTCCATGGATACAGTAGACGTTGCCGAGGGGACCAACGTCATTTACTTCTACGCATTCGGAGACAGGATGTATATCCCCATAACAACCTGCCTCTTCCACGTCAGCACATTCCCAGGTCACTTCGACCGCTTCCTTCTTCTTTTCGGTTCAGGGCTCAGCAGGTGTGTCTTTATGGACTAGTCCTCGGAGCTTCCCTTCCCTTAGAAGCTTTTCTACCAGGAAGCGGAGGGCTCGGCAATTTTCCGTCAGATGACCTGCTTCTTTGTGATATTCACAATAAAGATTCGGATTTCGGCTGTGAACATCCGATCTCATAGGAGCAGGTTTCTTAAAGTCAGGTCTCTTTTGCAAAATTTGGACTACTTCGTCCATGGATATATTCAGAGAGGTGGATGATTCTTGCGAATCATCATATTGGATGGATGGGGCAGTCGAGGATGGCTGCGTGGTATATTGTTGCAGATATACCGGCATGGCCTGTGAAATGGCCAAGGATGGAGCGGGTGTGATGGCCAACGGTGGTTTCTGATCTTGAAACCGCTGGTGGCCAATGAATGGTTGCTTGTGTTTGTAGTTCCTCCCCCTTTGAGCTCGGGGTTCAAAATAAGACGGAGCGGATTGATTATTAGGGAGTGAGTAAGGTTGACCTTGATCATTTAGAAGCCTAGCCATATACCCAGGGTTAGTCTTTTCACCCCTGATAAACATATTGGCCATACTTATCAATTCCTGATAAGTTCGAGGTTCTCTTATGTTGGCTTCGAATTTTAGGGGGCCTTCCCTCAGACCATTCATCAGAGCTACCCTGTATAGCTCTGGATCCACATTTTGGATCTCCATTATCTCCTTTTGGAAACGGTCGACGAACTTGGCCCAGGTCTCGTCCTCCCGCTGCTTAATATCAAAGAGGGCCGCCGGACAACTCTTTCTCTTTTTTGAGGTAGAGAATCTAAGCAAAAATTCTCTACGCAGCTCGGCAAAGCAGCTGATTGACCTTGGATTCAACCCATAAAACCATTCTCTTGCTTGCCCCTCAAAGGACGTCACAAGAAGTTTGCATTTGATAGCATCGGTCAGGGTTCTTTGTGCTATGGCTTACTCAAAAGCTTGAAGATGGAGGGTTGGATCAGCTTCTCCGTTATAGGCTGCCAGACGTGGCTCTCTGAAGCCATTCGGAGCTGCCTCGCTCCGGATATAATCCACGAATGGGGAAGTCTCTTCCATGTCTTCGTACAGAGGAGGAACATTGTAATAAGCCATCTGACTCATGGTGGCCTGGGGATAAGCCGCCCAACCTGCGGTGGTTTGTGGATAAGCCGCCTGATAAGATCTGGCAGCGGCTTCTGGCAGACAGGCCGCCGGGTTGGACAGGCGGGCTGCCTGAAAAGTCGCCTCCTGGAAATCCAAAATCCGGGCCGGCGTATTCTGGGCGGCTTTCTGGTAATAACTCTGTCGTGCGGCAAAGTCGCCCTGAGCCGACTGGCAAGCTGCGGCTTGTGGAAGCAGGTATGGAGGGGGAGGAGGAAGGACCGGAGTGACCGCTTGGTTAACCGCGACCTGGGGAACTAGTCGCTCGGTTAACATGGCCAAGGCTTGGCTGATCGCCTCCAGGCGCTGGTCAGTCGCCTTTTGAGCTCACTCGGCCTCACGCTTGCTTTCTTCCAGAGCCTCCCATAGTGAATCCTCACTATGGTCAGAGCGATCTCTAGGAGGGAAATGGCGGTCTGACATTTCTTCGAAGTTTTCACCAACAACCTGCGATCTGAAGGTCGCGTGTTTCTGTTGAAACCAAAGATGTACCCCCGCGGTTTGCGACTAGAAAAATGGAGGTTGCGGATTGCTGGTTACTTAGAAGGAAGAGAATGACACCGCTAGCAGCGGTCGAGGCCGGACTTCGCCCATCACGGCAGATGCCACTCCTGTGATGGGCTTTCCTTTGATTAAAGTAAGAGGGTTACAGCGGGTTACAAGTGCAAGCCGGCCGGTCAAACAGGTCGCAAGACAGGGAACTCGAGTCCGCAGCTCAAACAAGCGAGCTCCTGGATTCGAATGTCCGTCCCTTGGGAACGTTGCCGCCCCCTATTTATAGGCTTGGGGGCCTGCCCGAACGGGCAGGGATAAAATAACCGCCTTCCCGGGTACAGGAGAAACGGGCAGGCGGTGACGGGATTCAGAAGGGAAAGAGAAGAGAAGCTGCGCGGCTTAGCGGCTTGGGCTCCCGGTCTTCCTTTGGCTTGCCCTGGAGGTGTGACCAAGGCGACGTTCCAACCCCGGCGGTCTCATACCAGAGACCGCGATTTGCCTTTGGGACTTGTCCTTGGCTGATCTTCATTCTTTGGAGATGACTTGATGGCTCCGACCGCCCGGTCTGCGTTGGTTGGTGCTGGATGTCCTTTACTGAGACTGGTCCGGGCAATCTTGAGCTTTAGACCGCCCAGTCTGGGAGTAGTACCACTCGGAAGCGGTCTCTTGGGTAAACATGGCGCATGTGCGTAGACTTCACCAAACTTAATAAAGCGTGTCCCAAAGATTGCTACCCTCTGCCTCAGATAGATGTCTTAGCTGATTCCGCGGTTGGGTATGATTTTATGAGTTTTCTCGATACTTTCTCTGGGTACCATCAAATTAAAATGCACAAACCTGATATCCTGCACACCTCATTTATCACAAACAATGGGTGTTACTTCTATCTCGTAATGCCCTTCGGTCGTAAAAATGCGGGCGCAACATATCAAAGAATGATGGATACCGTCTTTAAGCATCAAAAAGGCAGGAACCTCAAAGTTTACGTTGCTGATCTCCTTCTGAAAAGTAAAACATTTTCATTACACTTGAAAGACCTCGTAGAGACGTTCGCTACTCTACGGAGGTTCAAGTTAAAATTAAACCCATTGAAATGTGTGTTTGGGGCAAACAAAGGAAAGTTTCTCGGGCATCTCTTAACTCCTGATGGCCTTGCACCGAATCCAGATAAGGTGAAGGCCATCCTTGATATGACCCCTTCTCGAAATACCAAGGAAGTTCAGCAGCTTGGAGGAAGATTGGCAGGATTGAGCATGTTTATCTCCAAATCCGGGGATAAAAGTGGCCCATTCTTTAAAATACTGCGGGGAGGATCAAAGTTTGAATGGAGCGAGGAGTGTAATAGGGCTTTCGAGCAGCTAAAAGTACAGTTGAATTCAACTCCGCTACTCCATAGTCCCCGTGAGGGGGAAACATTATTCTTATATTTGGGAGTCGGCCGAGATGCGGTGAGTTCTGTCCTCGTTCGGGAAGAAAAGAAGAGGCAGTTCCCGATATATTATGTTAGCCACATTCTCAAAGATGCCGAAACTAGATATTCAATCATGGAGAAACTAACCTTGGCCTTAGTTATGTCTTCGCGAAGTCTTGTCCTTATTTCCAGGCTCATCCTGTCCAAGTGATTACAGATCATCCTATAAGAAATGTTCTTGAAAAGCCAGATCATTCAGGGAGGTTGGCTAAATGGGCTATCGAATTAAGCGAATTTGAAATATCATACATCCCCCGAACAGCAATCAAAGCACAAATCTTGGCAGACTTCTTGGTGGATACAGCAGAACCTAGTTCTGAACAGGTGGTGCAATCTCCTTTGGCTTGGGTCTTCTATGTGGATGGGGCTTCTGGCAAAAACTCTGTGGGAGTCGGGGTAGTTTTAATCTGTCCAAATGGCATCAGGCTAGAATAGGCTATCAAATTCTTCTTTCCAGTCACGAATAATCAGGCAGAATATGAAGCACTTTTGGCTGGGCTGAGGCTTGCAAAAGAGTTGGGCATAGAACATGCACATGTTAGAACCGATTCATTGGTAATGTCCTCTCAGGTCTTGGGGAATTATGAGACAAGGGAGCCGATTCTGAGGAAATATCTACTATTAGCCAAAAAGGAAATCGGAAGATTCAAGTCATTCATTATCGAGCATATTCCAAGGACGCAAAATGAGGAAGCAGATGAATTGTCAAAGTTCGGTCTTCCATCCGGGGGAGTGACCTCTGAACTTTTTCATCCAGCAACAGATGAAGCGGAACTCATGCAAATCGATCGTAATCCTTCGTGGAAGGATCCTTACGAGCTGTTTTTGTCAAAAGGGGAGTTCCATCATTCCATCAAAGATAGGAGAAGATTCAAAAGAAAATCGGCATACTATTATCTGATAGCAGGAGTTCTCTACAGAAAGACTTTGATCTCTCTCTCAGCACGATGTGTTTCTGAAGCTGAAATCCCAACCATACTTTAAGAAGTTCATTCCGGTGAGTGTGGTAGCCATTCAGGAGCAAAGACTCTGGAGAAGAGAATCTTGAGGCAAGGATATTTCTGGCCAACCATGAGGAAGGATGCCGAAACATTTGCTAAGCGATGTGTTTAGTGCCAAAAGTTTGCCCCTCTCCAGCATTTGCCCGCTCAGTCACTCAGATCAATAACTGCGCCATGGCACTTCGCAGTGTGGGGGATGGACCTTATCGGACCCTTTCCAATAGCCAACGGCCAGCGTCACTTTATTATCGTGATGATTGACTATTTCAGTAAATGGATTGAGGCAAAGGCATTAGCAAGAACTACAACTCAAATTATCAAGAACTTCATATGGGGAGAGATAGTCTGTCGGCATGGAATTCCGCTAGCAATCGTCACTGACAATGGTCCGCAATTTAACAATTCGGAGATGATAAACTTTTGCGATCAGGTGGGAATTGATCTTCGGTTTGCTTCGGTGCATCATCCAAGGACAAATGGTCAGGTAGAAGCAGCAAATCGACAGATCCAGCAACTTCTGATGAAGAGGGTCTTGAATCAAAGAGGAAATTGGGCAGACCAACTCCCTTCCATCCTTTGGACTCTTCGTACCACTCCATCTTCAGCTACGGGGGAGACACCATTCAAATTATCCCATGGCTCGGAAGCTGTTGTTCCTGTTGAATTTGAGGTGTTCACTCCAAGAGTTGTATATGCAACGGAGGGAGGAGAAACATGGATAGATGAAAATGATGAGGCTGTCAAGTATAGTTTGGATTTGATCGAAGAACTTCAGGACGAGGAAACCATCAGACAGGAAGAAGTTAAAAGGAGAATGGTGTAATACTTTGACAAGAATGTCAGAGTAAAACATTTCGCAGTCGGAGACGTTGTGCTAAAGAAGGTTGATGTAGTAGCCAGAGCAGGCAACGTTGGGAAGCTAAACCTTATTGGGCCAGACCTTTTATCATCAAGGAAGTACTAGAAAGTGGGGCTTACCGCCTCCAGACGAGTGAAGGAGAAGACATCTAACGCACCTGGAGCAGTGACGATCTCAAACGGTTCTATCCCTAAAATGTCCTCTTTACTTTCTTGCATTTTTTGGATATTTTAATGAGAAGCCCCATACTGACACTTCTACATGTCTGATGTTTCCTTTTTACACTTTCTTATAAATCAACCTCACTGAACCGCAGAGACATCGCCAAGTTCTGCTTGAACCCCCTCGGATTGTAGTCATTAGCGTAAAACCATGAAGATCATGTGTAGCGGGGAGTTTTCGCACACGTGTAGTGGTAGCTTGCCTATTCCCATGCGGTGGTCTTCGGAACCTTGGATCCTGGCTGATATCTGACACACCCCTGCATCAAGGGTGGTCCGGGTGAATGTTGGCTCTGTCATTCCCCGAGAGGGATATAGTTACAGCTTTGATGATCTTTCTGAGGAAAGCAATGTCGGTATAGCCTTCGCGGCATAACCACACCTGCCCAACTGATCAACTTAGTCTGTGACCATCGAATACTCCTAGGTACTCTCAAGCGATGCCTAAGTGGGACCCACAACTGGGTTGATCTTTCTGAGGAAAGCAATGTCGGTATAGCCCCCGCGGCATAACCACACCTGCCCAATTGATCAACTCGTCTTGTAGCCCTAGGCAAGAGAGCAGCTTAGTCGCTTACAGCCTTCATGACCACTTGAGGAAAGTAATGGTCGCCGCCTAGGCCCACCTGCCCACTTGGTCATCTAGGTCTGTACTTGTATTTTTTCTTTTACTCTACAACTCCTATGACCATCTGAGGAAAGCAATGGCTGTCGCCTAGGCCCACCTGCCCATTTGGTCATTTGAGTTTGTAGCTGCTCTTTACCACATTACAGGGAATTGTCCCATCTCATAGGGTCTTTTTGACCATATGAGGAGGAAACAGCTTTTCAACAAGCATATCGCAGACCGGGCGGTTTGTGTTTGAGCCTTGCGGTTTGAAATAAACAGGTATCAAAATTGTCAGGTAGCCTGGTCGTGAAACCGATCGAATTTGGTAAAATAATGTGAGGCTCTTCATAATCAAGCAAAAGAATCCGCTCAGAGTATATACAGATCGCTCGGGTTTATCCGCCGATGATATTAATTGCGCGACCTACCGACTGTTTTCTTATGACTTGATATTCCATATTGTGGAATAATTTTGAAAAGGCCAAATTATGATCGCACGACTTGGTTATGTCAATTTCCTGTCTGAATTTCTGTCCGCCCGAGTTATATATATATAGTACGGACATATCAGTTAAATAATTATGTTCAAGGGGAAATCTGAGTTACGTGAACCATCCGGATTAGATGCTAATCGCTCAGCCTGTCGATTATTTATTTATTACTTGGTATTCTTAATCTGGTGGAACAATTATGAAAAGCCAGGTTATAATCGCGCGCTTTGGTTACATTCAATTCCCCGATTGGGTTTCTATCCGCCCGAGTTATATATATAAATCGCACGGGTATATCTGTTGTTGATTGTATTCACAAACAATGTCTTTCAAATTATAAGTCGTCTGAATCAAAGTATTGACCGCTCAAACCGGTCGACTGCTTCTTTATGACTTGGTATGTCTCATAAAAGTGATTATATCAGGTCGGGTAATGGCCGCGCGACTTACAATCAAATATGAGGAGTCATCGAATCAAATAAAACATGTTCAAACCGCATGATCATAATTTCTCAGCAGCCTGAAGCTATTCTTGGTTATTATGAAGCATTCGCAACAGGTTGAAGAGTTTCAATGTCTGACCGTTCAAATTATATATTCAAGCCGCACTAACTACTCATCAGAATATCATAATTGATACTTCTTCGGAATATATCAAAAGCTCGCTTAATCTAGATTGAAGACACAAGCCGCACGACCTAATTAAAGGAAAGAAGACCGCAGCGAACGCAAGTAAGTCGTAGAAAAACAAACAACTAGACAGGCAAAAGCTTTCCATTTCATTTCCAAAATATCTTTACATTGATTTATGATCGATCGGCTAAACAAAATCAAGCCGTCGGTCATGCAAAAACGAAAAGCAAAATTACAAAAAGGAGCTATTCGTCCGGCTTGAGTATCTTGGTCGCAGGAGAACTTGAGTCTTCATCGCCAGTAATGTCCACCTCAGGCGAATATCCTTTACTGGAAATGGAAGAACCCGAGGAGCTGCTACCCGATCTACTTGAGCTACCTGAGCCGCCCGACTGGTGAGACCTAGACCGCCGGGTCTCATCGGAATCATTGGATCCGGCATCCGAGCCATCTTCTTTTTCAACCGCGGCGGGTTCTTTCTCGATTTCTTCTCCAATGCTCTCTTCCTCAGTACTACTGGACTCGATCTTGTCCTTCCCCTTGGCTCGGCGGGTTATTTCATCTAGTTTGTCCTTCAGGCCAGGATAGAGATCCGGGAAGGTTGTGTCCTCAAAACCCGAGGCCAGGCCGTCCCGATCTCGCAGGCGATTTAGGGCACCGTCAATCCCTTTGGCTACATGGGGGAAGACCTCCTCTTGGAAATCTGGGTTGTCCATATCATATTGATGCTATAAAAGGAAGGCAAATGTTAGGTCGCGCGGTCTGAAAGTGATAAGCCCGAAGTGTTTGTCGAAAACTTACCGCATTAATCTCCTTTAGTTTGGCATTCTCATCGGCCTGGTCGGCGAACTTCTTCTCCAGGTAAGTATGGGCTGATACCAGTTGTTTATATGGAAGTGCCATAAAATGATTGGCCGCACAACCCCATGCGCCAGCCTGCGCGGCTACTCTGGAAAGTTCCTCTTCTGGAACCCTCTTCAGTCTCTTCAAAGTTTTTCGACCATACATGGCAGCCCCGGCGGCTAACGCATGCCGGCTAATCTTCTCACTCCCCCAGAATGGGAGAGCAGTGGATACTTGCACGCATTCACCATCCTTATGCAAAAGGACTGTTAGCTTACCCTTAAGATCGCGCGGGTTGCTGCAAGAGCGAAGAAACTCAAACTTGCCTGAAGAAGCCGGGCTATCCTCTTTAGACCACTGCGGGTCAGATTTCCTTTGTCGCTTCTCCCTCTAGGTCAGAACTGGAGCGGCCGGAGTAACCGGCTTGTTTAAGGGAACGACTGTGGCAGCTGTAGAAATTTGAAACTTAGAAGAACAGTCCGCGCGGTCATAAAATGACGAGTTAAGGAGAAACTTACTATCCTCAGGGCGGACATCTGCCAGCTTCGCGAACAATGGAATAAAATGATTCACGTCGAGTCTCTCGTTCTCCAGGGATTCAAAGATCTTTTGCTCAGCTTCTCCAAGCTTAACCGACTTAAAGTCCGCCGCACTCTTCGTCTGCGGGTTGACCTGCAATAACCCTAGGGGGCCTTCAAACATAGCATACCGCTCAGACCAACTCGCAACCTTGTTCACAAGGTTGATAACTTTCATTCCCCGGCATCCAAAATAAATATGACCTCTAAAAACGGAGGTTCCAGCGTCCGGAGTAGACCGCACGGAAAAGAAGTTTCGAAACAAAGAAATCAAAAACTTAACTCGCTCTGACCGCAGTTACCAGATAAAGCTATAGATAGAGGCAATGGAATTCGGCGGGAGTTGTTCGGGCACAACCCCGTAGTGATCGAAAATAGCGATGACTTCAAGAGGAGGAGGAAATCTGAAGCGATACTTGAAATGGTCAATAGGAATGGCAATTTTAGTGGAAGACGGGGAGTTTATCCGCTCGTCACGTAAAGGAAGCTGAACGGTTATGTTGCTATCAACCATAAATTCTTCAATAAAATCATTCAACTCGCTCTGAGTTCGGTCGACTGCTTCTTTATGTTGCACTCTTTATGATTGGACGATCGAAAAGCGGAAGCCGCGTCACTTCGGACCGCGTGAACTTTCTCAGACCACGACGACTTTTGCTTAGCTCGCGCCATTTCAGAAAGTATGAATGGATCACCGTAATGGTTACTACTTATAGAGATAACGATCTACAAATAACAAAACTATGGCGCGGGTATGATATTAAACAAGCAGCACAGATAACAAGAATAAACAATGGCTTGCGCATAGGCACGTCAGGCCGATTAAACAGAAACCTACAATCAGCATGTTAATGAAGTTCAACAAAAATCTCAAGCATTTAGCGCCAGTCGCGCGACCTACACATCAATTCGGCATAAGACATTTCAGCATAAATTATGCGGTTTATAAGCACATCAGAAGGTGCTAAAGGAAAATATTATCCAAAGTAAACAAAATTGTCAGATCATCCCAAGAAGCGAATAAGAAAAATTACAAACATAGTTCATGAAATTTTAAATCCGCTCACGGCTGATGTGGCTCTTGGGGGTTATCCTCACGATGAAG
The DNA here is from genome assembly GCA_033032865.1 of Dactylorhiza incarnata. Taxonomy (NCBI): domain Eukaryota; kingdom Viridiplantae; phylum Streptophyta; class Magnoliopsida; order Asparagales; family Orchidaceae; genus Dactylorhiza; species Dactylorhiza incarnata. The sequence goes on from JAWHQI010000004.1 coordinate 20,980,031, forward strand.
TCAAGCGACCTGGTCGCCAGTCTGAATAAGAGGACCATAGATCTTACTCAAATGGTAGTGGATGTGATTGAGCGTGTTGTGAAGCCGCGCGGCGTCCCGTTCTACCCGTGCGGCAAGAATCGTACGAGCAGGAATGGCCCCGGCGGGCTCATTCGCAGCAGGGTCGGACGCCATAACGGGTGGGGGGTTAGAGCTCGCCCCAACAGCCGGGCAGTTCAACATCCTAGATCTTTCATCACTGGACGAATGTCGGTTTTCGCCAACTTCCCTGGTTATACGAAGATATTTATTTTGATAATATTTACAGTCCTCCTCAAACTTTGAGGACATCCTCTTCTCCCTATTAGAGTGCGCGGTTATTGTAGCAATCTGGTCTATCAGCATTCTCTCCTTATCAAGTCGCGCTTTCATCTCAGACTCCACTTGGGCCTCCAACGCTTTCTCTCTCTCCGGCCGCCTTTTCTTCTCGGCCTCCAGGTCAGCCCGCGCAGTCTCTAACTGGGCCCTAATCATCAGATGCTCCTCTCGTCGTTCTTTCCTCTCGGCTTCTAGCGCAATCCGAGCGGCCTCCTCTTTCTTCTCCATCTCTCTTACTTTCACTTCCAAATTATTCAGAAGAAGTTGGAAGTCGGCCAGCTTCTCCTGTCCGGAATTTAATCTCGTCACAAGGTTCGGCATCTGAGGTAGAGGTGGAAGGCTAGATATCAGGTCGCCCGACCTTACTATGTCCTCCGATTTGTCTACAAGAAAAATTGTAATTAGCACAGCCAAAGGCGGATAGAATAATTAAAGGATTATAAGGTTAAAATGCATGAATGAACAGGCCGCTTCAATTGTTCCGGGTCCATTCTCCGACGTTGTTCTCGCTAGATCCTTTCATTATTCTTTCGTCTAGAGGCTAAGGTTTGAGTCATGGGCAGGAAGAAGCTCGGCGGCGGATTCAATAACAACTTGTTTTGCTTTTTCCGAGAACGCGGGATGAAGAAACGGATAGTTTCATAACCCTTATCGGGCTTACCTGGGGCGAATGGGTCGGGCAGCTGCGGCTTGCCCTGCGCCCGTATCTTCTCCGCCTTTATGCCCATTAAGCGCAGACCGGCTAGTGTCCGGTCTTTCTCTTCTCGTATGGCTTTCTTAGAGTCACCGGTATTTTCGTCAGGGGAAACAGTTTGGCTCAAGGTCGCGGGGCTATCAAGTAGCGTATCTTTGTTCAGAAAATAATCCATTCCTCTGAGGATGCCCCCGATCGACACACTGTTCGTAGAATCTGGAACAAGATCGCCCGACTTGGCAAGAGGGGTATTGGGGGATCGATTTCCTCTTTCACACGCGGATTACTTTGGAGACAGCCCGCCGTCGGCTTCTTAAAGGCTCTATTCTTAGCCTTCAACTTTTGGAGCTTCTTAGCAATTCGCTCGGCTGACGAATAGCCCCTTTTCTCTTCTTCTTCCCTGACTCCGGGTTGGTCTGCCTTGTAGGGCTGGAATCGTCAAAAATTAGAACCGGCGAGGTAGGTGACCCGTCCGGCCTGGAAGAAACAACTTCTCCTTCTTCTATAACATTCAGTTTCATGAGAGGAGTCCCTGATGGAGTAAAATCCAAGTCGAAGGAAGGTGTAGAATGTGTTGAATCCAAAATGGCACCTCCACGATCTACTCGAGGAAATTGGGAGAAAAAGGAGGCCGCGGTTAGCTTCTTACTTGAGTCGCGAGTGAAGAGGGGAGAAGAAGAGAGGGCCGCTAGCTTGCGGCGAGGCCATAATTCGCCCGCCGCGGCAAATGCCACTCCTGCGACGGGCTTTCCCTTTATTTAATAATCTGTATTACAACTCATGGTGTTTAGTACATGGAAATAGAATGAGTACAAGAGAGTTGCGGGTAAGAAAAGAGTAAGCCGCGCGGGCTGTTTGCCGAGGTCGCTCGGCCAGGTCGCAGAGGTAGCTCGGCCTGGTCGCAGAGGCCGCCCGGCCTGTTTGCCGAGGTCGCCCAGACAGGTCGCCCGGACAGGTCGCCCGGACAGGTCGCCCAGACAGGTCGCCCGGACAGGTCGCCCGGACAGGTCGCCCAGACAAGTCGCGTCTTGGTGCGGTCTGACTATTTCTAGCGGCCGGTTTTGTCCCCAACTTGCCTGTCCTTTGTTCATGGTCGAGGGTCCTATTTATAGGCTCTGGATCGATGTCGTCACCTCCGGTGAGCTGGTGACCGGATCCTTACCTGCGCGGTCTGAACAATGGAGACCGCCACCTTGGGCTGACTGAAGGAGGAGGTCGCCCGCCTTGGGCGGTCTGATGAAGGAGGCCGCCCGGCTCGGGCGGTCTGATGAAGGAGGCAGCCCGGTTTGGGCGGTCTGAAGAAGGAGGCCGCCCGCCTTGGGCGGTCTGATGAAGGAGTCCGCCCGACTCAGGCGGTATGAGGAAGGAGGCCGCCCGGTTTGGGCGGTCTGAAGAAGGAGGCCGCCCGCCTCGGGCGGTTTGATGAAGGAGGCCGCCCGGTTTGGGCGGTCTGAAGAAGGAGGCCGCCCGCCTCAGGCGGTCTGATGAAGGAGGCCGCCCGGCTCAGGCGGTATGAGGAAGGAGGCCGCCCGGTTTGGGCGGTCTGAAGAAGGAGGCCGCCCGCCTCGGGCGGTTTGATGAAGGAGGCCGCCCGGTTTGGGCGGTCTGAAGAAGGAGGCCGCCCGCCTCGGGCGGTCTGATGAAGGAGGCCGCCCGGTTTGGGCGGTCTGATGAAGGAGGCTGCCCGGTTTGGGCGGTCTGATGAAGGAGGCCGCCCGGTTTGGGCGGTCTGAAGAAGGAGGCCGCCCGCCTCGGGCGGTCTGATGAAGGAGATCGCCCGGTTTGGGCGGTCTGAAGGAGAAGGCTGCCCTGCCTTTGGGCGGTCTGAAGGAGAAGGCGCCCGCCTTTGGGCGGTCTGAAGGAGAAGGCCGCCCGCCTTTGGGCGGTCTGAAGGAGAAGGTCGTCCGCCTTTGGGCGGTCTGAAGGAGAAGGCTGCCTACCCGCGCGGTCTAAAGGAGGAGGCCCCCCCTGCTGGGCGGCCTGAGGAAGGAGACTGCCCCTGCTGGGCGGCCTGAAGAAGGAGTCTGCCCCTGCTGGGCGGATAGGGGATCCCTAGCCGCATGACCTGTAGGAGAAACGCAGAAAAAATCTCCTCGAGAAGGATCGCCGATTTCTGGGTAAACAGAATGGTCCGCCCCGGGCTCTATCGACTTCTTTCCTGAGGCTTTCTCCTCAGATAGCGAGATCTCTGCGGCTTTGGTCTTGATCGCTTCCTCCTCGGCAGCTTTGGCCTTGGCCTCCTCCTCCGCGGCAGCTTTAGCCTTGATCGCTTCCTCCTTGGCAGCTTTGGCCTTGGCCGCCTCTTCCTCGGCAGCTTTGGCCTTGGCCGCCTCCTCCGCGGCAGCTTTGGCCTTGGCCGCCTCTTCCTCGGCAGCTTTGGCCTTGGCCGCCTCCTCCGTGGCAGCTTTAGCCTTGGCCGTTTCTTCTTCAGTAACTTTAGCTTTGGCCGCCTCTTTTTCGGCGGCTTCGGCCTTTGCCACTTCTTCTCTTGCGGCTTTGACTTTGGCCGCCTCCTTCTCTACAGCCCTTTTCTTGACCAACAATTTTTCGGCGGCTTTCCTCTCCTCTGCAGTTTTTTCCCCGGTATTCTTCTTAGATCCGGAAGGTTCCACCTTTGGAGACCGCCCGGCCTTGTCCGACCGATGACTCTTTTTCGTCCGGGCATCCTTATCTTTCCGCTCTTCGACCTTCTTCCGGTCACCCCCCTTATCAACACGGGTTTAAAGGGAATCAAGGAAATCCATTCTACTTAAAGGGGTGCCGACCTGAAATATCCTAACCGCAATCGGCGAGTAGCGTCCCGTGGTTTCCGGAGAATTATGCAGAAGAAAGAGCTGTCAGGCAATTTTATAGACATAAGTGAAAGTCGGGTGCGGTCTTGCGGGTAGAACTGATATTTTCGAAATCTCCTCGGAGTTTGAAAATATGCGGGGATTATGTTTACCCAAAAGACCGCTTCCGAGTGGTACTTCTCCCAGACTGGGCGGTCTAAAGACTAAGATCGCCCAGTTCAGTTTCAACAAAGGTCATTCAGAACCAACCAACACAAAACCGGGCGGTCTGATATGATTCAGACCACCCCCGAAGACTGAAGATCATCAAGGCCAGGTGATAAGTAGTATTTTTATAACTTTTTAATAGAAAATCTTGTAAATATTTAATATGAATTCTCTATTTTATGTCAAATTTAGGGTATAAGTAGTTCTTTTTGTAATTTTGATTCTAACTTAGCTTAATTTCGATATTTGCAGATTTTTGGGACAAATCGGGAAAAATGGCATGTCACGCCCTCAGTCACGCCCGTGACCAAGGGCGTGTAAGCTGAAGATCAGTCCAGAATCGATGCCGCACTGTTTGAACCAGTCCACACCAAGTCACGCCCCAGGTCACGCCCGTGACCCAAAGTCACGCCCGTGACCGGGGGCGTGTAATCTTAGAATCGTCCACATGGAACCGCCGTCGAGACGAGGAGATGCTGTCGAGAAGTCAACCTAAGTCACGCCCGTGACCCACATGTCACACCCGTGACTTTCCAGCGTGATCCCTGCTCTACCGCCGCGCCGAATTCCAGCCCACGCCGCATTTAATGCACACGTCCAAAGTCACGCCCGTGACAATGTTACACGGGCGTGTAATGTCCAACTTTTCTGCCTCCGACACGCCAAGCCCACGCCGCTGCCAGATCCAATGTTACAGTGATTACACGCCCTTGGACACGCCCGTGACCGAGGGCGTGTAACTTGAAAATTTTGCCTATAAATTCAGAGGCTCTCCTTGAGTCCAGGGTTCAGAAATTTGGAGATGGGGAGGTGCTGTTAGAGCTGAGAGTGAGTTTTTCAAGTTAATGTTCATGTTTCTTAAGGCCTTCATGTTCTCCTCCTTCCCTTTTTCATGCAATGTTGTAGTGTAACTTTCGTGTACTAGTTTTCTTAAGCTTGCAACTTTCATTTTCCTTAGCCTTGCACTCTTAATTTAAGGCTTGTAATAGTTCTTTGATTTTCAATAAAATTAGTTTTCTCTTTCATGTTCTTTTTCTCCTTAAGTAATTTCTTCCTTTTCATGCAAGGTTAAATTTTTCTCTCCTTAGTAATGTTCTTTTTTTTATGCAATGTCAATTTCTCTTTCTTTTCATGCAATGTTCAAGCTTTTCATTTAGTTTGAATTTAGTTTTAATTTTAGTTAAGCGAAAACAAACCACCTCAAATTTTCGTCGATAAAATAATAGTGATTTTCCTCGAAGTAGAAGTAATTAACGCGCCCCGTGGAATACGACCTTGATATTCCTAAATATCCTATACTATAGACGATAAGGTACACTTGCCTTTATCGGATATAGTTTTGGAGAAAATCTCAACCTTTCACTAAATTTCAAAACCTACCAAATTAAATATCAAGTTTTTGGCGCCGTTGCCGGGGACTTTGCGTAGATATTTTGAAAAGAGGATAGCTATTAATTTTATCATGCTTCTTTCTATTTTAGTTTGCTTTTTCTAACTTTCAAAAAGAAAAAAAAAATATTTTTTGTTTTTCTTCTTCCTTTCTTCTCTTTTTAGTGTATGACCCGAGGTAGCACTTCGATTCTTCCTTTTGATCCGGAGATCGAGCGAACCCTTTTGAGGCACCGCCGTTCTCGTGATCAGGGAAATCAAATAGAATCTGAAGAGTCGATCGGGGACACTAACGCAGCAAATATGGATCATAATCTTAATCCTCCTAATCTTAACGAGCCAAATCCTAATGAGGACGCGCAACAGACCATGTCCTATTATGCGCGGCCGAATTTGGAAGCCACACAATCGAGTATTGTTCGCCCCACGGTGGCGAACAATAATTTTGAGATCAAGTCCAGCATCATACAAATGGTGCAACAATCGGTGACCTTTGATGGTCAACCGGACGAGGATCCAAATTCACATATCTCTTACTTTCTTGAAATTTGCGACACTTTTAAGATCAATGGCGTCACCGATGACGTCATTCGATTACGTCTTTTTCCTTTTTCTTTGCGGTCTAAGGCCAAGCAGTGGCTGGGCTCCCTACCTAAGGGATCCATCACTACATGGGCCGAAATGGCGGAAAAATTTCTTAATAAATATTTCCCGCCTTCAAAGACCGCTAAATTGCGCACGGATATTGCATCGTTCATGCAAATCGACTCGGAGACTCTCTATGACACATGGGAGCGCTTCAAGGAGCTTTTGCGTCGATGCCCTCACCATGCACTTGCCACTTGGCAACAAGTGCAAGTTTTTTATAATGGCTTAAATCTCCAAACGAGGCAAATGATTGATGCGGCCGCCGGGGGGACATTAAATAATAAAACCCCGATCGCCGCTCAAGAGCTTTTCGAAGAGATGGCCACAAATGCATATCAATGGAACATGCCCCGAGCGCGGCCTAATAAGCCGGCCGGAATTTTTGAAATAGACGCAAACGCAAATTTGGCTTTACAAGTTGAGCGCTTAACAAAGCAAGTGGCGGAGATGTCTGCTTCCTCCGCCACTCCTCCTTGGGCCAATAACGTTTTAATTGAAGAACATGTTGACTACATGGGAAATCCACCTCGGCCTTCCTATAACCCGAACACCGCTCCGTATAATAACACCTACAATGCGGGTTATAGGAATCATCCGAATTTCTCATGGAGCAACCAAGGAAATGCTCAGCGTCCTATGAATTTAAATCAACCTCCCCCTAATCAACTTCTTAACTTAACTCCGCCTCAAAATTTGATTTCTCAAAATTATAATCCACCCGGTTTTCCACCGCAACAGCAAAAACTCTCTCCGATTGAAGAGGTTTTTGCAAAATATGTTGCTACAAATGAAACGAACATCCGGAACCTTACCGGATCAATCAAAAATTTAGAGAATCAAGTGGGCCAACTCGCAAAGATGATTTCTGAGCGTCAACAAGGAGCACTACCGGGGAACACCGAGCAAAATCCAAAGGAGAGCGCGCACGCGATTACACTCCGAAGCGGGAAGGAGGTGGTTCAAAAATAGGACGAACCCAAGGTAATTTCCTCTCCTCCTCCTCCTACTTTTAATTCATCTTCGAATTTGCCCGCTACGATAGCTCCACACTCTTTTATTTTAAATCCGCGCGCTCCTACTTCTAATATTCCGTATCCATCGAAATTTAAAAATGAAAGCGCCGAAAAAAATTATAAAAAGTTTTTAGATGTTTTAAAACAAATCCATATTAATGTTCCTTTCTGCGAGGCTATCTCACAAATGCCTAAATATGCGAAATATCTTAAGGAGTTGCTCTCCAATAAAAAAAAGTTAGAAGATATTTTGCATATTTCTTTAAATGCAGAATGCTCCGCGGTTGTACTCAACAAATTGCCGAAAAAAGCAAATGACCCGGGACGGTTTTCCATCCCATGTCTTTTTGGCAATTCGTTAGTAAAACACGCCTTAGCGGATCTTGGAGCAAGCATCAACCTTATGCCGTTTTCTTTGTTCAAAAAGTTAGGTCTAGGATTTCCAAGGCCCACTCGAATGAGTATCCAATTAGCGGATCGTTCTTTAAAATATCCGATAGGAATAGTGGAGGACGTGCTCGTCAAGGTTGACAAATTCATCTTCCCGGTGGATTTTGTCATTCCTGACATCGAAGAGGATGCCGAAGTACCCCTCATACTCGGCCGCCCCTTCCTTGCCACCTCCCGCGCTATTATCGACGTAAGTAACGGAAAGCTCCTCCTACGGGTTGGAGACGATGAAGTTACTTTCGGCATAAATTCCTCGATGCGGAACACGCTAGAAAATGACGATTCACGTTTTTACTTAGAAGAGTGTTGTGAGTTCGATTCATCCCTCGAGTTAGTTTCATCGGTGAATAGTGATTCCGAGCCCGTAGAGCTCTTTTGCGATGAAGAAGAAGTCTCTCACCCCACACCACCCGAACCATTATTTTTAGAAAAATTAAAAATCAAGACTTCTTATGAAGAACCACCCGAATTAGAGTTGAAACAACTCCCCCCTCACCTTAAATACTTGTTTTTGGAAAAAGAGTCTAAGCTACCCGTCATCATTTCATCCGATCTTAGCAACTCAGAAATTTCTGAGTTGACTATAGTCTTAAGAAAGCACCGCCACGCAATTGCGTGGCAATTATCGGACATTAAGGGTATAAACCCATCTTTCTGCACTCATAAAATATTTCTCGAAGATAATTCCCGAAATTCAGTCTAGCCTCAACGACGGCTAAACCCTAACATGAAAGAAGTCGTTAAGGCCGAAGTTATAAAACTTCTGGACGCGGGAATCATCTACCCGATATCGGACAGTACTTGGGTTAGCCCAGTACAAGTCGTGCCAAAGAAAGGTGGTGTTACGGTAGTTGCGAACGAAAATAACGAATTGATCCCAACCCGTACTGTTACGGGTTGGCGGATGTGCATCGACTATCGGAAATTAAATGATGCCACCCGTAAGGATCATTTCCCTCTACCATTTATCGACCAAATTTTAGAACGCCTTTCGGGTCACTCCTACTACTGTTTTCTCGATGGTTTGTCGGGATACTTCCAAATTCCGATTTCGCCCGACGACCAAGAGAAAACCACTTTCACTTGTCCCTTTGGCACCTTCGCTTATCGAAGGATGCCATTCGGTCTTTGTAATGCTCCAGCTACATTCCAAAGATGTATGCTGGCAATTTTTGACGAGTTAGTGGAGGAGGTGATGGAAGTATTTATGGACGATTTTTCCGTATACGGGAGTTCTTTTGAAAATTGTTTAAAAAATCTCGAGCGCGTGTTGCAGCGATGTGAGGAAACAAATTTAGCGCTTAATTGGGAAAAATGCCATTTTATGGTCAAGGAAGGACTAGTCCTTGGCCATAAAATTTCAGGCAAGGGGATCGAGGTCGATAGGGCCAAGATTGAAGTAATTGAAAAACTCCCCCCTCCCACAAACGTAAAAGCTATTAGGAGTTTCCTAGGCCACGCGGGGTTCTATCGGCGCTTTATACAAAATTTTTCCAAAATCACAAAGCCGTTAACCCATCTTCTTGAAAAGGAATCCTCATTTATTTTTAGCAATGAATGTCATTTGGCTTTTAAACTTATTAAAGAAAAACTTATAAACTCCCCGATTCTAGTCGCGCCGGATTGGTCGCTCCCTTTTGAAATCATGTGCGACGCGAGTGACATTGCGGTTGGTGCCGTTTTAGGCCAACGGGTGAGTAAGTATTTCCACCCTATTTATTATGCGAGCAAAACACTCACGTCGGCACAAGCGAATTACACCACTACCGAAAAAGAGCTTCTAGCGATCGTTTTTGCCTTCGATAAGTTTAGGTCATATATCACCCTCTCGAAAGTTATCGTCTTCACGGATCACTCCGCACTTAGGTATCTTTTAAGCAAATCGGACGCCAAGCCTCGTCTTTTGCGATGGATCCTCCTCTTGTAGGAGTTTGACTTAGAGATCCGGGACAAAAGAGGAGCCGAAAACTTGGCGGCCGATCACCTTTCTCGTTTAGAAAATCCCTCCTCAGAAGTATTGATAGAATCTGACATCGATGATAAATTTCCCGAAGAGCGCCTCCTCGCTCTCGAAAATATTAATTCATCGTCTACCCCCTGGTTTGCAGATCTGGCTAACTATTTAGTAGCCCGGGTCCTGCCGAAAGAATTCTCGAGTCAGCAAAAGAAGAAATTCTTTTCTGATTTAAAGAATTACTTTTGGGAGGACCCCTTTTTATTCCGTGTATGCGCAGACCAAGTGGTGAGAAGATGCGTCTCGAGTGAGGAGGGTCTTAAAATTTTACGACATTGTCACGAGGGACCATCCGGTGGCCATTATCATTCAAACCGAACCGCGAGGAAGGCGCTGGAGGCGGGCTTTTATTGGCCCTCGCTCTTCAAAGATGCTCACACCCTTGTGAGTACTTGCGACAGCTGCCAGCGGTCGGGCAACATCTCTCGCCGGGATGAGATGCCCCAAAATATTTTCTTAGAATGCGAAATTTTCGATCTTTGGGGCATTGATTTCGTTGGTCCTCTCCCTCCTTCGTTTTCAAATAAGTATATTCTAGTAGCGGTCGACTACGTGTCGAGGTGGGCGGAAGCACAAGCTCTCCCCACCAATGATGCGCGAGTCGTCGTTAACTTTTTAAAAAAATTATTCTCTCGATTTGGCACTCTGCGCGCTATTGTGAGTGATCGGGGCACCCATTTTTGCAATACTCAATTCACAAAAATCTTAGCAAAATATGGTGTCACGCACAAATTATCCACTGCATATCACCCACAAACGAGCGGCCAAGTTGAAGTCGTTAATCGAGAATTAAAACGAATCTTAGAAAAAACAGTTTCTATTAATCGGAAGGATTGGGCAATAAAGCTCGATGACGCGCTATGGGCCTATCGAATGGCGTACAAGACCGCTATCGGTTGTACACCATATCGAATGGTCTATGGCAAGGCTTGCCACCTTCCGGTCGAATTAGAACACCGCGCATTTTGGGCGCTTAAATTTTTAAATCTTGATTCTACTTTAGCGGGCGAACAAAGAAAATTTCAAATGAACGAATTAGATGAGTGGAGAGCGAATGCGTATGAGAGTAACAAATTATATAAGGAGCGAACAAAGTTGAATCACGATAAGCATATAAAATTTCCAAAAACTTTTTCGCAGGGCGATCTCGTCCTCCTTTATAATTCCCGCCTTCGCCTTTTTCCGGGAAAACTAAAATCCCGATGGACCGGACCCTTTATTGTTAAAGAGGTTTGGTCCTATGGGACAATTTTAATTTTCCACCCGGAAAAAGGTACCTTCAAAGTTAACGGGCACCGCCTTAAATTATATCTTCCGGGAGAGTTACCAAATGAAAAGAGTGATTCAATTGTTTTTCAACCTTTAATATGACCGGCAAGTGGGTCAAGCTACGCGACCTTAAACAAAGCGCTTTTGGGAGGCACCCCAAAGTTATCTTTTTATTGTCTTCTCTTGTTCTTTAATATATTTTGTAGGTAATCGTCGCTTCCCCGCGCAAACTTCAAAAATCAGGGAAGCCCCTTCTCTTTCTTCCTTCTCTTTTATCATGCATTTCCTTTTTATTTTGTTTTGCACTTCTTTTTTTTTCCTTTACTTCATACTTAGTTTTAAACATTGGGGACAATGTTTAACTTTAAGTATGGGGGTGTAAATAGTTTTTTTTAAATAGTTGTTAAATCATAAAATTTTCAAAACAAAAAAAATATATATTTTTTCTTATGTTTTCTTCTATTTTAGCACTTGTAAAACCCAAAAACTAAAAAAAAATAGAAAACAGAAAAATTTAAATATTGGAAAGGGACGTTTGGGATTTTATCCCATCACACCTCCTAGTACCTTGTGAACCCTTCACCGGGTAGCCCTTGGGAAGTCCAAGACTTGCAATAAAAATTTTTTTTTTAAGTTTTAATGCTAGTTCCCTTTCTTTGTAAATAGTTTTTAATGAGAAAAATTCAAAAAAAAGATAATATCAAAAATTCTAAAAAATTCTTATTTCCCTCCTTGTTGTTTTTGTGATTTCTTAGAAATCTAGTTGAGAATGTTTATAAGCATGTTTAAGTTTTTAATTGGCTGAAATTTTGCTTATCATAGTTTGTTAATTTTAAATTTGAGGTAATTTTGATTTAAGAATCATCTTATGATTTTAAATTGATTAGAGAATTTTGTTAGCATGACTTCTCTTTTTATTTTTAAATGGCTTCATTTTGTAGTAAATTTCCTAAACCTCTTTAGATTTTAATTATATTTTCTTCTAACTTCTTAGATCTTAGGAATTTTTAATTTTACTAGAATTTGCTCTCAATATGATTTAAAGCTAGCTAGATTTTTTTTTTCTTCCCCTACCCTACCCCTTTGATGGCATAAAAAAAATGTATTAAAAGATCATATGTCATGGGAATAAGAGGATAAAATTCATTATTCCCTAAAACATATGCACCCAAAATATTTGAAAAGATTATATGGCATGGAGTAAGAGGATAAAATTCATTACTCCTAAACCATATACATTTTGGGTTTTTATTAGAAGAGAAAAAAAAAAGAGTAAGAAAAAAAAAAGAGAAGGAAATTTCATGATAAATTCCATTTCCTCCATTCAAAAATTTCTCTTCTTATGCCAAATTTTATGAAATCCCCCTTAGCCAATTATCATTGTTCTAGTTTTAGTTGAAAATTATGGAGAGAGCAATATTTAGTAATTTACTTTTCCTTAAGATTCTTTTAAGATAGAGTTCTTATAATTTTAATTTAATTTAGTTTTATAATTTCTACAATTTTGTCAAACTACTTAATTTTCTTGAGAAGTTATTGCCTAAACATTTTTCCCTCTTTTCAAATCATCATCATAATTTAGGACTTAACTCCCCCTTGAATTTACTCTTAACTTAACTTTTGGTTAAATGAAATTTTAGTTTTAAATTAAATTTTTTTTAAGGATGTCTTATAAATAATGTCTCACACTTTTGCTCTGGAATAGCAAAACCTCAAGTATGGGGATATTTGATAAGTAGTATTTTTATAACTTTTTAATAGAAAATCTTATAAATATTTAATATGAATTCTCTATTTTATGTCAAATTTAGGTTATAAGTAGTTCTTTTTGTAATTTTGATTCTAACTTAGCTTAATTTCGATATTTGCAGATTTTTGGGACAAATCGGGAAAAATGGCATGTCACGCCCTCAGTCACGCCCGTGACCAAGGGCGTGTAAGCTGAAGATCAGTCCAGAATCGATGCCGCACTGTTTGAACCAGTCCACACCAAGTCACGCCCCAGGTCACGCCTGTGACCCAAAGTCACGCCCGTGACTGGGGGCGTGTAATCTTAGAATCGTCCACGTGGAGCCGCCGTCGAGACGAGGAGATGCTGTCGAGAAGTCAACCTAAGTCACGCCCGTGACCCACATGTCACGCCCGTGACTTTCCAGCGTGATCCCTGCTCTACCGCCGCGCTGAATTCCAGCACACGCCGCATTTAATGCACACGTCCAAAGTCACGCCCGTGACCATGTTACACGGGCGTGTAATGTCCAACTTTTCTGCCGCCGACACGCCAAGCCCACGCCGCTGCCAGATCCAATGTTACAGTGATTACACGCCCTTGGACACGCCCGTGACCGAGGGCGTGTAACTTGAAAATTTTGCCTATAAATTCAGAGGCTCTCCTTGAGTCCAGGGTTCAGAAATTTGGAGATGGGGAGGTGCTGTTAGAGCTGAGAGTGAGTTTTTCAAGTTAATGTTCATGTTTCTTAAGGCTTTCATGTTCTCCTCCTTCCCTTTTTCATGCAATGTTGTAGTGTAACTTTCGTGTACTAGTTTTCTTAAGCTTGCAACTTTCATTTTCCTTAGCCTTGCACTCTTAATTTAAGGCTTGTAATAGTTCTTTGATTTTCAATAAAATTAGTTTTCTCTTTCATGTTCTTTTTCTCCATAAGTAATTTCTTCCTTTTCATGCAAGGTTAAATTTTTCTCTCCTTAGTAATGTTCTTTTTTTATGCAATGTCAATTTCTCTTTCTTTTCATGCAATATTCAAGCTTTTCATTTAGTTTGAATTTAGTTTTAATTTTAGTTAAGCGAAAACAAACCACCTCAAATTTTCGTCGATAAAATAATAGTGATTTTCCTCGAAGTAGAAGTAATCAACGCGCCCCGTGGAATACGACCTTGATATTCCTAAATATCCTATACTATAGACGATAAGGTACACTTGCCTTTATCGGATATAGTTTTGGAGATAATCTCAACCTTTCACTAAATTTCAAAACCTACCAAATTAAATATCACCAGGCCTCCAAAAGCATGCCGCAGTCTCAAGTCGGAGAGCGCCCGGGTTGTGCCTTGGAAGCTATCAGGGACCGTCCAAGAAGGCAGGCCGCGTTCTCAAGGGCAAGCTGCGGTCTCAAGAAGGAGACCGCCCGGGTTGCGCAGTGAAGACCAGTAAGGACCAAGTCCAAGAAGACAGGCCGCGGTCTCAAGTCGGAGACCTCCCGGGTGGCATCATCGCCTTGGTCGCCGCATCTCCAGCCCTCTACGAGACAGACCGCAAGCGCAAGCCGCCAAGCAGCGCAACTTCTTTCTTTTCTCCTTTCTGTATCCCGTCACCGCCTGCCCGATTCTCCTGTTCCCGGGCAGGCGGTTATTTTATCCCTGCCCGTTCGGGTAGGCCCCCGAGCGTAAAAATAGGGGGCGGCAACACTCCCAAGACACGCACACTCGAATCCAGGAGCTCGCTTGTTTGAGCTGCGGTCTCGAGTTTCCCATCTTGCGGACTGTCTCACCGGCCGGCTTCTGCTTTCCTGCACTTGTAACCCGCTGTAACCGCTTCTTCTTAATCAAAGGAAAGCCCATCACAGGAGTGGCATTCGCCGTGACGTGCGAAGTCTGGCCTTGACTGCTGCTAGCGGTCTCATTTTCTCCACCTAAAAAGTAACCGGCAGCCCGCAGCCTCTGATTTCCTTCGGAGGTGCGATTTTGGACTCAGCACATTGTATGTAGGGCTCTGATCTCATTCCGAAAAGGTGTTGTTTGCAAAAACCAGACAACCGGATCAAAGTTATGGATATTTGAAGTTTAGGTGTCAATTGGAGGAAAATCCCTCATTTCCACTGCAATCCATTATCCGTCGACCACTAAATGAACTCGATCGAGTAAATCCTATTCTCCATAGGATGTGTGGCTCTGAGCTCATTCTGAAAAGGTGTTTTGGGCAAAATCCAGAAAACGGGATCAAAAGTTATAGTTGTTTGAAGTTTAGGTGTCAGTAGGAGCTAAATCCCACATTACCACTGCAACTCAATGTATATCGACCACTAAATGAACTAGATTGGGTAAAACATGATGTCCATTGAATGTAGGGCTCAGATCTCATTTCGAAGAGGTTTTGTGGGCAAAAATTAGACAACCTGATCAAAAGTTATGGATGTCTCAAGTTTAGGTGGCATTTGAAGCCTAATTTCGCATTACCAGTGCAACCCGCTATATATCGACAACTAAATGAACTGCAATGGGTAAAACTTGTCCTTCAATGAATGTAGTGCTACGAGCTCATTCCTAAAAGATGTTATGGGGATAAAATCAGACAACCGGATCAAAAGTTATTGCTGTATAAAGTTTGAGTGTCATTTATAGCTAAATCTCTCACTTTCACTACAAACCTCATTTAAAATTCTTTCATTTTGGAAATTTATGTGTCATTTGGAGCTAAATCTCGCATTACCAGTACAACCCACTGTATATCGACCTCTAAACGAGCTGGAATGTGTTAAAATTGTTCTCCATTGTATTTAGGGCTCCGATCTCATTCCGAAAAGTTATTGTGGGCGAAAATCGGACAACCGGATCATTGAATGTAGGGCTCAGATCTCATTTCGAAGAGGTTTTGTGTGCAAAAATCAGACAACCTGATCAAAAGTTATAGATGTTTCAAGTTTATGTGTCATTTGAAGCTAAATTTCGCATAACCAGTGCAACCCGCTATATATCGACAACTACATGAACTGCAATGGGTAAAACTTGTGCTTCAATGAATGTAATGCTCCGAGCTCATTCCTAAAAGATGTTATGGGGGATAAAATCAGACAACCGGATCAAAAGTTATTGCTGTATAAAGTTTGAGTGTCATTTGTAGCTAAATCTCTCACTTTCACTCAAACCGCATTTAAAATTCTTTCATTTTGGAAATTTATGTGTCATTTGGAGCTAAATCTCGCATTACCAGTACAACCCACTGTATATTGACCTCTAAACGATCTTGAATGTGTTAAAATTGTTCTCCATTGGATTTAGGGCTCCGATCTCATTTCGAAAAGGTATTGTGGGCGAAAATCGGACAATCGGATCAAAAGTTACGGATGTTTGAAGTTTAGGTCTCCTTTTGAGCTAAATACCTTTTTACCAACCAACTATATATTGACTACTAAACAAACTGGAATGGGTAAAACTTTTTTTCCATTGGATGTAGGGCTCCTAGCTCATTCCAAAAAGGTGTTGTGCGCAATAATCGGACAACCAGATCAAAAGTTATGGCTGTTACAGTTTATGTGTCAAGAGGAGCTAAATCCCTCATTAACATTGCAAGCCGCTGTATATTGACAACTAAAATGAGCTGGAATGGTTTAAAATTGTGCTCCATTGGATGTATGCCTCCGAGCATATTCCGAAAAGGTGTTGTGGGCAAAAATCAAACATACAAATCAAAAGTTATGGTTGTTAGAAGTTTAGGTGTAATTTGGAGTTAAATTTCGCATTACCGCTACAACCAGCAATATATCGACAACTAAATGAACTGGAGTGGTTAAAACTTGTGCTCTAATGAATGTAGTGCTCTGAGCTCATTATGAAAAGGTGTTATGGGGGTAAAATAAGACAACCGCATCAAAAGTTGTTGCTGTTTTAAATTTGAGTGTAATTTATCGCTAAATCTCTCATTTTCACTACAACCCGCTTTAAAAATTTTGCCATTTTGAAGTGTATGTGTCATTTGGAGATAAATCTCGTATTACAACCATAACTCACTGTATATCGACCTCTGAACAAGCTGGAATGGGTTTAAATTTTTCTCCACTGGATTCAGGGCTCTGATCTCATTCCGAAAAGGTATTGTGGGCGAAAATCAGACAACCGGAAAGGTGTTGCCTTATTCTCGAATGGTTAAATCTTATTCTCTGTTGGATGGAGAATACGAGCTATTTCCGAAAAAGTGCTGTTGGCAAAAATCGAACAATCGGATCAAAAGTTATGACTGCTTGAAGTTTATATGTAATTTGGAGTTAAATCTCGCATTACCACTAGAACCCACTCTATATCGAACAATAAACAAACTTGAATGGTTATATCCTACTCTCCATTGGATGTAGGGCTCTGAACTCATTCTAAAAAGGTATTGTGGGCAAAAATTGGGCAATTGGATCAAGAGTTGTCTATTTGAAGTTTATGTGTCTTTTGGAGCTAAATCCCACATTATCACTGCATCCCACTATAGATCAACCACTAAACAAGCTGGAATGGGTAAAACTTGTTGTCCATTGTATGTAGGGCTCTGATCTCATTCCGAAAAGGTGTTGTTTGCAAAAATTAGAGAACCGGATCATAGTTATGGATATTTTAAGTTTAGGCGTCAATTGGAGGAAAATCCCTCATTTCCACTGCAATCCACTATCCGTCGACCACTAAATGAACTCGATCGAGTAAATCCTATTCTCCATAGGATGTGTGGCTCTGAGCTCATTCCGAAAAGGTGTTTTGGGCTAAATTCAGACAACGGGATCAAAAGTTATAGCTGTTTGAAGTTTAGGTGTCAGTAGGAGCTAAATCCCACATTACCACTGCAACTCAATGTATATCGACCACTAAATGAACTCTTGGGTAAAACTTGATGTCCATTGAATGTAGGGATCAGATCTCCTTTCGAAGAGGTTTTGTAGGCAAAAATCAGAAAACCTGATCAAAAGTTATGGATGTTTCAAGTTTAGGTGTCATTTGAAGCTAAATTTCGCATTACTAGTGTAACCCGCTATATATCGACAACTAAATAAACTGCAATGGGTAAAACTTGTGCTTCAATAAATGTAGTGCTCCGAGCTCATTCCTAAAAGATGTTATGGGGGTAAAATCAGACAACCGGATTAAAAGTTATTGCTGTATAAAGTTTGAGTATCATTTGTAGCTAATTCTCTCACTTTCACTACAAACCGCATTTAAAATTCTTTTATTTTGGAAATTTATGTATCATTTGGAGCTAAATATAGCATTACCAGTACAACCCACTGTATATCGACCTCTAAATGAGCTTGAATGTGTTAAAATTGCTCTACATTGGATTTATGGCTCCGATCTCATTCCGAAAAGGTATTGTGGGCGAAAATCAGACAACTGGATCAAAAGTGATGGATGTTTGAAGTTTAGCTCTCCTTTTGACCTAAATACCTTATTACCAACCAACTGTATATTGACCACTAAACAAACTGGAATGGGTAAAACTTGTTTTCCATTGGATGTAGGGCTCCAAGCTCATTCCAAAATGGTGTTGTGCGCAAAAATCAGACAACCAGATCAAAAGTTATGGCTGTTACAGTTTATGTATCAAGAGGAGCTAAATCCCTCATTACCATTGCAAGACACTTTATATTGACCACTAAAATTAGTTGTAATGGTTTAAAATTGTGCTCCATTGTATGTATGCCTCCGAGCATATTCCGAAAAGGTGTTGTGGGCAAAAATCAAACATACAAATCAAAAGTTATGACTGTTAGAAGTTTAGGTGTAATTTGGAGCTAAATTTCGCATACAACCAGCAATATATCGACAACTAAATGAACTGGAGTGGGTAAAACTTGTGCTCTAATGAATGTAGTGCTCTGAGTTCATTACGAAAATGTGTTGTGGGGTAAAATAAGACAACCGCATCAAAATTTGTTACTGTTTTAAGTTTGAGTGTAATTTACAGCTAAATCTCTCATTTTCACTACAACCCGCATTAAAAATTCTGCCATTTTGAAGTGTGTGTCATTTGGAGATAAATCTCATATTACCACCATAACTCACTGTATATCGACCTCTGAACAAGCTGGAATGGGTTTAAATTGTTCTCCACTGGATTTAGGGCTCTGATCTCATTCCGAAAAGGTATTGTGGGAGAAAATCGGACAACCGAAAAGGTGTAGCCTTATTCTCGAATGGGTAAATCTTATTCTCTGTTGGATGGAGAATACAAGCTCATTCCGAAAAAGTGTTGTTGGCAAAAATTGAACAATCAGATCAAAAGTTATGGTTGCTTGAAGTTTATGTGTAATTTGGAGTTAAATCTCGCATTACCACTGGAACCCACTGTATATCGAACAATAAACATACTTGAATGGTTATATCCTACTCTCCATTGGATGTAGGGCTCTGAACCCATTCTAAAAAGGTATTGTGGGCAAAATTGGGCAATTGGATCAAGAGTTGTTTGTTTGAAGTTTATGTGTTATTTGGAGCAAAATCCCACATTATCACTGCATCCCACTGTAGATCAACCACTAAACAAACTGGAATGGGTAAAACTTGTTGTCCATTGTATGTAGGGCTCTGATCTCATTCCGAAATGGTGTTGTTTGCAAAAATCAGACAACCGGATCAAAGTTATGGATATTTGAAGTTTAGGTGTCAATTGGAGGAAAATCCCTCATTTCCACTGCAATCCACTATCCGTCGACCACTAAATGAACTCGATCGAGTAAATCCTATTCTCCATAGGATGTGCGGCTCTGAGTTCATTCCAAAATGGTGTTTTGGGCAAGATCCAGACAACGGGATCAAAAGTTATAGCTGTTTGAAGTTTAGGTGTCAGTAGGAGCTAAATCCCACATTACCACTTCAACTCAATGTATAACAACCACTAAATGAACTAGATTGGGTAAAACTTGATGTCCATTGAATGTAGGGCTCAGATCTCATTTCGAAGAGGTTTTGTGGGCAAAAATCAGACAACCTAATCAAAAGTTATGGATGTTTCAAGTTTAGGTGTCATTTGAAGCTAAATTTCGCATTACCAGTGCAACACGCTATATATCGACAACTAAATGAACTGCAATGGGTAAAATTTGTGCTTCAATGCGTAGTGCTCCGAGCTCATTCCTAAAAGATGTTATGGGGGTAAAATCAGACAACCAGATCAAAAGTTATTGTTGTATAAAGTATGAGTGTCATTTGTAGCTAAATCTCTCACTTTCACTACAAACCACATTTAAAATTCTTTCATTTTGGAAATTTATGTGTCATTTGGACCTATATCTTACATTACAAGTACAACCCACTGTATATCGACCTCTAAACGAGCTTGAATGTGTTAAAATTGTTCTCCATTGGATTTAGGGCTCCGATCTTATTCCGAAAAGGTATAGTGGGTGAAAATCGGACAACCGGATCAAAAGTTATGGAAGTTTGAAGTTTAGGTTTCCTTTCAAGCTAAATACCTTATTACCAACCAAATGTGTATTGACCACTAAACAAACTGGAATGGGTAAAACTTGTTTTCCATTGGATGTAGGGCTCCGAGCTCATTCAAAAAAGGTGTTGTGCGCAAAAATCAGACAACCAGATCAAAAGTTATGTATGCTACAGTTTATGTGTCAAGAGGAGCTAAATCCCTCATTACCATTGCAACCCGCTGTATATTGACCACTAAAATGAGCTGGAATGGTTTAAAATTGTGCTCCATTGGATGTATGCCTCCGAGCATATTCCGAAAAGGTGTTGTGGGCAAAAATCAAACATACAAATCAAAAGTTATGGCTGTTGGAAGTATAGGTGTAATTTGGAGCTAAATTTCGCATTACCGCTACAACCAGCAATATATCGGCAATAAAATGAAATGGAGTGGGTAAAAATTGTGCTCTAATGAATGTAGTTCTCCGAGCTCATTACGAAAAGGTGTTGTGGGGTAAAATAAGACAACCGCATCAAAAGTTGTTGCTGTTTTAAGTTTGACTTTAATTTACAGCTAAATCTCTCATTTTCACTACAACCCGCATTAAAATTCCGCCATTGTAAAGTGTATGTGTCATTTGGAGATAAATCTCGTATTACCACCATAACTCACTATATATCGACCTCTGAATAAGCTGGAATGGGTTTAAATTGTTCTCCACTGGATTTAGGGCTCCGATCTCATTCCGAAAAGGTATTGTGGGCGAAAATCGGACAACCGGAAAGGTGTTGCCTTATTCTCGAATGGGTAAATCTTATTCTCTGTTGGATGGAGAATACGAGCTCTTTCCTAAAAAGTGTTGTTGGCAAAAATTAAACAATCAGATCAAAAGTTATGGCTGCTTGAAGTTTATGTGTAATTTGGAGTTAAATCCCGCATTACCACTGAAACCCACTGTATATCGAACAATAAACAAACTTGAATGGTTATATCCTACTCTCCATTGGATGTAGGACTCTGAACTCATTCTAAAAAAGTATTGTGGGCAAAAATTGGGCAATTGGATCAAGAGTTGTCTGTTTGAAGTTTATGTGTCATTTGGAGCTAAATCCCACATTATCACTGCATCCCACTGTAGATCAACCACTAAACAAACTGGAATGGGTAAAACTTGTTGTCCATTGTATGTAGGGCTCTGATCTCATTTCGAAAAGGTGTTGTTTGCAAAAATCAGACAACCGGATCAAAGTTATGGATATTTAAAGTTTAGGTGTCAATTGGAGGAAAATCCCTCATTTCCACTACAATCCACTATCCGTCGACCACTAAATGAACTCGATCGAGTAAATCCTATTCTCCATAGGATGTGCGGCTCTGAGCTCATTCTGAAAAGGTGTTTTGGGCAAAATCTAGACAACGGGATCAAAAGTTATAGCTGTTTGAAGTTTAGGTGTCAGTAGGAGCTAAATCCCACATTACCACTGCTCCTCAATCTATATCCACCACTAAATGAACTAGATTGGGTAAAACTTGATGTACATTGAATGTAGGGCTCAGATCTCATTTCGAAGAGGTTTTGTGTGCAAAAATTGGACAACCTGATCAAAAGTTATGGATGTTTCAAGTTTAGGTGTCATTTGAAGCTAAATTTCGCATTACCAGTGCAACCCGCTATATATCGACAACTAAATGAACTGCAATGGGTAAAACTTGTGCTTCAATGAATGTAGTGCTCCGAGCTCATTCCTAAAATATGTTATGGGGGTAAAATTAGACAACCAGATCAAAAGTTATTGTTGTATAAAGTATGAGTGTCATTTGTAGCTAAATCTATCACTTTCACTGCAAACCGCATTTAAAATTCTTTCATTTTGGAAATTTATGTGTCATTTGGAGCTAAATCTCGCATTATCAGTACAACCAACTATATATCGACCTCTAAACGAGCTTGAATGTGTTAAAATTGTTCTCCATTGGATTTAGGGCTCCGATCTCATTTCGAAATGTATTGTGGGCGAAAATCGGACAACCGGATCAAAAGTTACGGATGTTTGAAGTTTAGGTCTCCTTTCGAGCTAAATACCTTATTACCAACCAACTGTATTGTTGAGTCCGAAATCGCGCCTCCGAAGGAAATTGGAGGCTGCGGGCTGACGGTTACTTTTTAGGTGAAGAAAACGAGACCGCTAGCAGCGGTCAAGGCCAGACTTTGCCCGTCACGGCGAATGCCACTCCTGTGACGGGCTTTCCTTTGATTAAGAAGAAGCGGTTACAGCGGGTTACAAGTGCAGGAAAGAAGAAGCCGGCCGGTCAGACAGATCGTAAGACGGGAAACTCGAGACCGCAGCTCAAACAAGCGAGCTCCTGGATTGGAGTGTGCGTGTCTTGGGAGTGTTGCCGCCCCCTATTTATAGGCTTGGGGGCCTGCCCGAACAAGCAGGGATAAAATAACCGCCTGCCCGGGTACAGGAGAATCGGGCAGGCGGTGACGGGATACAGAAAGGAGAAAAGAAGGAAGTCGCGCGGCTTGGCGGCTTGCGCTTGCGGTCTGTCTTGTAGATAGGCTGGAGATGTTGCGACCAAGGGGATGAGGCCACCCAGGCTGTCTCTGACTTTAGACCGCGGCTTGTCTTTTTGGACATGGTCCTTGCTGGTCTTATTAGAGCAATCCGGGCGGTCTTCGACTCGAGACTGCGGGTTGCCCTTGAGAATGTGGCATGTTGCCTGGACTTGAGCTTTGTCAGCCTTCAAGATGCAACCCGAGCGGTCCCTCAACTTGAGACCGCGAGTTGCCTTTTGGACTTGGACCCTGATAACTTTTATGGTACCACCCGGGCGGTCTGAGACTTGAGACCGTGGCATGCTTTTGGAGACCTGGCCTTGATGATCCTTAGTCTTCAGGGGCGGTTTGAATCATATCAGACCGCCCGGTTTTGTGTTGGTTGGTTCTGAATGACCTTTGCTGAAATTGAACCGGGCGATCTTAGCCTTTAGACCTCCCAGTCTGGGATAAGTACCACTCAGAAGCGGTCTTTTGGGTAAACATAATCCCCGCATATTTTCAAACTCCGAGGAGATTTTGAAAATATCAGTTCTACCCGCAAGACCGCACCCGACTTGCACTCATGTCTATAAAATTGCCTGAGAGCTCTTTCTTCTGCATTATTCTCCGGAAACCACGGGACGCTACTCGCCGATTGCGGTTAGGATATTTCAGGTCGGCACACCTTCAATTAGAATGGATTTCCTTGACTCCCTCCAAACTCGCGTTGATAAGGGGGGTGACCGGAAGAAGGTTGAAGAGCGGAAAGATAAGGATGCCCGGAGGAAAAAGAGTCATTGGCCGGATAAGGCCGGGCGATCTCCAAAGGCAGAACCTTCCGGATCCAAGAAGAACACCGGGGAAAAAATTGCAGAGGAGAGGAAAGCCGCCGAAGAATTGTTGGCCAAGAAAAAAGCTTTAGAGAAGGAGGCGGCCAAAGTCAAAGGCCCAAGAGAAGTAGTGGCAAAGGCCGAAGTCGCCGAAGAAGAGGCGGCCAAAGCTAAATCCGCAGAGGAATAGGCGGCCAAAGCTAAAGTCGCCGAGGAGGAGGCGGCTAAAGCTAAAGCCGTCGAGGAAGAGGCGGCCAAGGCCAAAGTTGCTGATGAAGAAGCGGCCAAGGCCAAAGCTGCCGAGGAGGAAGCGATCAAGGCCAAAGCAGCCGCGGAGGAGGCGGCCAAGGCCAAGGCAGACGCGGAGGAGGCGGCCAAGGCCAAAGCCGCGGAGGTCTCGCTATCTGAGGAGAAAGCCTTAGGGAAGAAGTCGATAGAGCCCGGGGCGGACCATTCTACACCTTCCTTCGACATAGATTTTACTCCATCAGGGACTCCTCTCATGAAACCGAATGTGGGAGAAGAAGGAGAAGTTGTTTCTTCCAGGCCGGACGGGTCACCTACCTCGCCGGTCCTAATTTTTGACGATTCCAGCCCTACAAGGCAGACCAACCCGGAGTCGGGGAAGAAGAAGAAGAGAAAAAGAGGCTATTCGTCAGCCGAGCGAATTGCTAGGAAGCTCCAAAAGTTGAAGGCTAAGAATAGAGCCTTTAGGAAGCCGACGCCGGGCTTTCTTCAAAGTAATCCGCGTGTGAAAGAGGAAATCGATCCTCCCAATACCCCTCTTGCCAAGTCGGGCGATCTTGTTCCAGATTCTGTGAACAGTGTGTCGATCGGGGGCATCCTCAGAGGGATGGATGATTTTCTAAGCAAAGATATGTTACTTGATAACCCTGTGACCTTGAGCCGAACTGTTTCCCCTGACGAAAATACCGGTGATTCTGAGAAGCCCGTACGAGAAGAGAAGGACCGGACCCTAGCCGGTCTGCGATTAATGTGTATAAAGGCGGAGAAGATACGGGCGCAGGGTAAGCCGCAGCTGCCCGACCCATTTGCCCCAGGTAAGCCGGATGCGGGTTATGAAACTATCCGTTTCTTCATCCCGCGTTCTCGGAAAAAGCAAAACAAGTTGTTATTGAATCCACCGCCGAGCTTCTTCCTGCCCATGACTCAAAACTTAGCCTCTAGACGAAAGAATAATGAAAGGATCTGGCGAGAACAACGTTGGAGAGTGGACCCGGAACAATTGAAGCGGCCTGTTTATTCAGGCATTTTAACCTTATAATCCTTTAATTATTCTATCCGCCTTTGGCTGTGCTAATTACAATCTTTTCTTGTAGATAAACTGGAGGACATAGTAAGGCCGGGCGACCTGATATCTAGCCTTCCGCCTCTGCCTCAGGTGTCGAACCTTGTGCCGAGATTAGATTCCGGACAGGAGAAGATGGCCGACTTCCAGTTTCTTCTGAATAATCTGGAAGTGAAAGTAAGAGAGATGGAGATGAAAGAGGAGGCCGCTCGGGTTGCGCTAGAAGCCTAGAGGGAAGAACGTCGAGAGGAGCATCTGATGATTAGGGCCCAGTTAGAGACTGCGCGGGCTGACCTGGAGGCCGAGAAGAAAAGGCAGCCGGAGAGAGAGAGAGAGAGAGAGAGCGCTGGAGGCTCAACTGGAATCTGAGAAGAAGGCGCGACTTGATAAGGAGAGAATGCTGATGGACAAGATTGCTACAGTAACCGCGCGCTTTGACAGGGAGAAGTGGATGTCCTCGAAGTTCGAGGAGGACTGTAAATATTATCAGAATAAATATCTTCGCATAACCAGGGAAGTTGACGAAAATCGACGTTCGTCTAGTGATGGAAGATTCAGGATGTTAAACCGCCCGGCTGTTGGGGCGAGTTCTAACCCCCCACCCATTAGGGCACCTGACCCTGCTGCGAATGAGCCCGCCGGGGTCCCTCCTGCTCGTACGATTCTTGCCGCACGGGTAGAACGGGATGCCGCACGGCTTCACAGCACGCTCAATCACATCCACTACCATTCGAGTCAGATTTATGGCCTTCTTATTCAGACTGGCGACCAGGTCGCTCGACTTCATCGTGAGGATAACCCCCAAGAGCCACATCAGCCGTGAGCGGCTTTTAACTTTCATGAACTATGTCTGTAATAATTTTTCTTATTCGCTTCTTGGGATGATCTGACGATTTGGTTTACTTTGGATAATATTTTCCTTTAGCACCTTCTGATGTGCTTATAACCCGTATAATTTATGCTGAAATGCCTTATGCCAAATTGATGTGCAGGTCGCGCGACTGGCGCTAAATGCTTGAGATTTTTGTTGAACTTCGTTAACATGTTGATTGTAGATTTCTGTTTAATCGGTCTGACTTGCCTATGCGCAAGCCATTGTTTATTCTTATTATCTGTGCTGCTTGCGTGATATAATCCGCACAGTTTAATGTCACATCCGCGCCATAGTTTTGTTATTTGCAGATCGTTATCTCTATAAGTAGCAACCATTACGGCGATCCATTCATGCTTTCTGAAATGGCCCGAGCTAAGCAAAAGTCGTCGCGGTCTGAGAAAGTTCACGCGGTCCGAACTGACGCGGCTTCCGCTTTCCGATCGGCCAATCATAAAGAGTGCCGCTTAACTCAGAGCGAGTTGAACGATTTCATTGAAGAATATATGGTTGACAGCAACATAACCGTTCGGCTTCCTTCTCGTGATGAGCGGATAAACTGCTCGTCTTCCACCAAAATTGCCATTCCTATTGACCATTTCAAGTATGGTTTCAGATTTCCTCCTCCTCTTGTGGTCATCGCTATTTTCGATCACTACGGGGTTGTGCCTGGACAACTTCCGCCGAATTCCATTGCCTCTATTTATAGCTTTATCTCGTATCTGCGGTCAGAGAGAGTTAAGTTTTCAATTTCTTTATTTCGAAACTTCTTTTCCGTGCGGTCTACTCCGGATGCTAGAACCTCTATTTTTAGAGGTCATATTTATTTCAGATGCCAGGGTATGAAAGTTATCAACCTTGTGAACAAGGTTGCGAGTTGGTCTGAGCGGTATGCTATGTTTGAAGGCCCCCTAGGGTTATTGCAGGTCAACCCACAGACGAAGAGTGCGGCGGACTTTAAGTCGGTTAAGCTTGCAGAGGCTGAGCAAAAGATCTTCGAATCCCTGGAGAACGAGCGACTTTACGTGAATCATTATATTCCATTTTTCGCGAAGCTTGCAGATGTCCGCCCTGAGGATAGTAAGTTTTTCCTTAACTCGTCATTTGATGACCGCGCGGACTGCTCTTCTAAGTTTTAAATTTCTACAGCTGCCATAGTCGTTCCCTTAAACAAGCCGGTTACTCCGGCCGCTCCAGTTCTGACCCAGAGGGAGAAACGACAAAGGAAATCCGACCCGCAGTGGTCTGAAGAGGAGAGCACGGCTTCTTCAGGCGAGTTTGAGTTTCTTCGCTCTTGCATCAACCCGCGCGACCTTAAGGGCAAGTCGACAGTCCGTTGGCATAAGGATGGTGAATGCGTGCAATTATCCACTGCTCTCCCATTCTGGGGGAGTGAGAAAATTAGCCGGCATGCGTTAGCCGCCGGGGCTGCCATGTATGGTCGAAAAACCTTGAAGAGACTGAAGAGGGTTCCAGAAGAGGAACTTTCCAGAGTAGCCGCGCAGGCTGGCGCATGGGGCTTTGCGACCAATCATTTTATGGCACTTTCATATAAACAACTGGTATCAGCCCATACTTACCTGGAGAAGAAGTTTGCCGACCAGGCCGATGAGAATGCCAAACTTAAGGAGATTATTACGGTCAGTTTCTGACAAACATTTCGGGTTTATCACTTTCAGACCGCGCGACCTGACATTTACCTTCTTTTTATAGCATCAATATGATATGGACAACCCAGATTTCCAAGACGATGTCTTCCCACATGTAGCCAAAGGGATTGATGGTGCTCTGAATAGCCTACGAGATCGGGACGGCCTGGCCGCTGGCTTCGAGGACACAACCTTCCCGGATCTCTATCCCGGCCTGAAGGACAAATTAAATGAAATAACCCACCGAGCCATGGGGAAGGACAAGGTCGAATCCAGTAGCACTGAGGAAGAGAGCAATGGAGATGAAGTCGAGAAAGAACCTGCCGCGGTTGAAAAAGAAGATGGCTCGGATGCGGGATCCAATGATTCTGATGAGACCGGGCGGTCTAGGTCTCGCCAGTCGGGCGGCTCGGGTAGCTCAAGTAGCTCGGGTAGCAGTTCCTCGGGCTCCTCCATTTCTAGTAAAGGATATTCGCCTGAGGTGGATATTACTGGCGATGAAGACTCAAGCTCTCCTGCTACCAAGAAACTCAAGCCGGACGAATAGCTCCTTTTTGTAATTTTTTGAATTTTGCTTTTTGTTTTTGCTTGACTGATACGTTTTTTAATTGGTTTGTTTCTCTCTTTTCTTTGTTAGAAAGAGAGAAAGAAAAGGAAAAGCTCTTTCTTCCTTTTCGATTCAACCTTGGGCGGACGTTTTCGAAGAGCCCCGCGAGTAATCCTACTTCGAGGAATTATCCGTTATCCTATCGAAGGATAGAAGTAACGGACTCTTTCTCTTTCGAAATATCGAGGATTCCTCCTCGGCCGCGTCCTTTGAAGGCAGAATCAAAAGAAAAATAAAGCTACTTTACTTTTAAAATTTAAATTGAAAGCTTTTTGAAAATATTGTTGCAACAATTTTTTAAGTAGTTGCAACAATTCTTTAAGAGCGTTTTAAAACTTCTTTTACCTTGAGCTAGTTGCAACAATCAAAGAGGCGTTGCAACAATTTTTTAGTGTTTTTAAAAGAGTTTTAAAGAGTGCTTTAGAGAGAAAGCTTTTGGGTTTATGTAATTATCCGGACTAAAATCAATAAAGGCAAGTGGACCTTATCGATAGTAGTATAGGATATTTCTTTTGAAATATCAAGGTCGTATTTTTCCAAGGTCGTATCGATTATTTCTACTTGTTAGGAACGCGCTATTATCTTATCGAGAAGAGTTTGAAGATTTTTATGATTTTATAGAAAAGTTAGTGACGAAAACGATAACTATCGCGGGCTTGGTGTGCGTTTAGCAAAAACCAAGAAAAGCGATGAAAAGAAAAAGAACGAAAACGTTAATTTGAAAAGTAGTTTTGCTTAGAAATTTTTAGGGTTTTATGAAACTATAATGATAACTACGGCGATAATTAGCGATTGAGCGGAGCGCGTGATTAAGCAAAAAGCAAATATATAAAAGATAAAAGACGCACTAATTGAAAACTCACGCACTCTACGGAATTAAAATTAAAGCGGTAAATTGCAGAAATTGAAGAAATGCGATCCCTACCCAAATAGGTAGAGGGGAAATAAATGCGTGAGCAAGTCCTATCCAAACGGATAGGCGGGAAATAAATGCGTGAGCAAGTCCTATCCAAACGGATAGGCGGGAAATAAATGCGTGAGCAAGTCCTATCCAAACGGATAGGCGGGAAATAAATGCGTGAGCAAGTCCTATCCAAACGGATAGGCGGGAAATAAATGCGTGACAGAAATGGAAACTATTCGGTTACAAAAAAGGCGCAAAATTTATTCACCTACACACACGCACTCTACTTGAAATTGAAATCTAAGTTAAAAGAAAATAAAATCTATGCTCATAAACACACACACTCTTCTTTAATGAAATCTAGTTAAAAATAAAACAAAACTAATCTCATACACTCACACACACAACAATAATGAAAACTAAGTTAAAAGAAAAGCTATGCTCATACACTCACCCACACTAACAACAAAACAAAACTAAAATAAATACAAATTACTCTCATACACACACACACTTACAAAAAGAGACAAAGAGACAAAGAAAGTGAAAACAACAAAATAAAACAAAACAAAACAATTTAATTAACCACCTACACTCACACACACTAATAACAAAACATCTAAAAATTATAACAAAACTAAAAACAAGATAATTACTCTCATACACTCACACACACAAATTAAAAAGATGAAAACTAATTAAAATTACTAAATTACTAAATTACAAAAAAAACTAAAAATAAAAAGAAAAAGAAAAAGAGAACACACACTTCCAACAAAACAAAGAGGGAGAGAGTGGCAAAACAAGCCAACTATTTCATTTCCATAATAAAAAGATTACAAAAAACAAGAGAGAAAAAGAGCACAAAATTACAAAAACAAAAAAACTAGTTGGATCAAAACCTTAAGAATAAGCTCTCAAAATTTTTGAACCCTTGGACTCAGCTGAAACTGGCTATTTATAGAAAAAATTTTTGGATTACACGCCCTCGGACACGGGCGTGTCTGAGGGCGTGACACGGCTTGGGGTGCGAATAGCCAGAACAGCTGGATCCAGGCAGGCATCTGGAAGGCTTGACCGGCGACTTCGGAAGTACACGGGCGTGTTCCAAGTAACACGGGCGTGTTCGATGTCGGCATTGTGTTGTCGGCTGCTGGGCGTGACGGGCGGCGTGTCCTTTGTTCTTCCGAAAGAAATTGAGGGGTCACGGCCTCGGTCACGGGCGTGACCCGATCACGGCCGTGACTGTGGGCATGACATTGACATCTTGGCTCGAATCTGGGCTTGGTCATTCAACACGGGCGTGACTGATGTACACGGCCTCGGTCACGGGCGTGACCGAGGGCGTGACTTGATGTTTGAGTTGGAAAAAGAGCAGGGAAAAGAAAATGTTAAGGATTAGTGAACACGCCCTTGGACACGGGCGTGACCAAGGGCGTGACTTAACAAAATTACAAAAACTTTACAAAAATTAAAATAAAACTAAGTTAAAAACAAAAATAACAAAAACAAACATTTTATTCATTAATTTACATATATTATTTAGAAATCTAATTAAAATTATACTAAAAATTATAAAGAAAAATGCGTATATTTACTATTCATCATTGACCGACGGCTTGATTTTGTTTAGCCGGTCGGTCATAAATCAATGTAAATATATTTTGGAAATGAAATGGAAAGCCTTTACCTGTCTAGTTGTTTGTTTTTCTGTGACTTACTTGTGTTTGTTGTGGTCTTCTTTCGTTTAATTAAGTCGTGCGACTTGAATATATAACCTGAACGGTCAGATATTGAAATTCTTCAACCTATTGCAAATGCTTCATAATAACCAAAAATAGCTTCAGACTGCTGAGAAATCATGACCATGCGGTTTGAACGTATTTCGTTTGATTTGACGACTCCTCATATTTGATTGTAAGTCGCGCGGCCATTACCCGACCTGATATAATCACTTTTATGAGAAATGCCAAGTCATAAAGAAGCAGTCGACCGGTTTGAGCGGTCAATACTTTGATTCAGACGACTTATAATTTGAAAGACATGGCTTGTGAATACAATCAACAACAGATACACCCGTGCGATTTATATATATAATTCGGGCGGATAGAAATCCAATCGGGAAATTGTATGTAACCAAAGCGTGCGATTATAACCTGGCTTTTCATAATTGTTCCACCAGATTGAGAATGCCAAGTAATAAGTAAATAATCAACAGGACGAACGATTAGAATATAATCCGGATGGTTCACGTAACTCAGATTTCCCCATGAATATAATTAGTTAACTGTTGTGTCCGTATGGTATATATATAACTCAGGCGGACAGAAATTCGGACAGGAGATTGACATAACCAAGTCGTGCTGTCATAACTTGGCCTTTTCAAAATTATTCCACAATATGGAATATCAAGCCATTAGAAAACAGCCGATAGGTCGCGCAATTAACATCATCGGCGGATAAACCCGAGCGATCTGTATGTACTCTGAACGGGTTCTTTTGCTTGATTATGAAGAGCCTCACATTATTTTACCAAGTTCGATCGGCCTCATGACCAGGCCACCTGACAATTTTGATACCTGTTTACCTCAAACCTCAAGGCTCAAACATAAACCGCCCGGTCTGCGATATGCTTGTTGAAAAACTGTTTTCTCCTCATATGGTCTAAAAGACCCGATGAGATGGGATAATTCCCTGCAATGTGGTAAAAAGTAGCTACAAACTCAGATGACCAAATGGGCAGGTGGGCCTAGGCGGCAACCATTGCTTTCCTCAGATGGTCATAGGAGTTGTAGAGGAAAAGAAAAAAGACAAGTACAGACCTAGATGACCAAGTGGGTAGGTGGGCCTAGACGGCGACCATTGCTTTCCTCAAGTGGTCATAAAGGCTGTAAGCGACTCAGCTGCTCTCTTGCCTAGGGCTACAAGCCGAGTTGATCAATTGGGCAGGTGTGGTTATGCCGCGGGGGCTATACCGACATTGCTTTCCTCAGAAAGATCAACCCAGTTGTGGGTCCCACTTAGGCATCGCTTGAGAGTACCTAGGAGTATTCGATGGTCACAGACTAAGATGATCAGTTGGGCAGGTGTGGTTATGTCGCGAAGGCTATGCCGACATTGCTTTCCTCAGAAAGATTATCAAAGCTGTAACTATATCCCTCTCGGGGCATGACAGAGCCAACATTCACCCGGACCTCCCTTGATGCAGGGGTGTGTCAGATATCAGCCGGGATCCAAGGTTCCAAAAAACCACCGCATAGGAATTGGCAAGCTACCACTACACGTGTGCGAAAACTCCCCACTACACATGATCTTCATGGTTTTATGCTAATGACTACAATCCGAGGGGGTTCAAGCAGAACTTGGCGATGTCTCTGCGGTTCAGTGAGGTTGATATATAAGAAAGTGTAAAAAGAAAACATCAGACATGGCGAAGTGTCAGTATGGGGCTTTTCATTAAGATATCCAAAAAAATGTAAGAAAGTAAAGAGGACATTTCAAGGATAGAACCGTTTGAGATTGTCACCGCTCCAGGTGCGTGAAATGTCTTCTCCTTCACTCGTCTGGAGGCGATAAGCCCAACTTTTTAGTACTTCCTTGATGATGAAAGGTCCGGCCCAATTAGGATTTAGCTTTCCGACGTTGCCTGCTCTCGCTGCTGTATTAACCTTCTTTAGACCAACGTCTCCGACTGCAAAATGTTTTACTCTGACATTCTTGTCAAAGTATTTCGCCATTCTACTTATAACTTCTTCTTATCTGATGGTTGCCTCGTCCTGAAGCTCTTCGATCAAATCCAAACTATACTTGATAGCCTCATCATTTTCATCTATCCATGCTTCTCCTCCTTCCTTTGCATATATAACTCTTGGAGTGACCACCTCAAATTCTACAGGAACAACAGCTTTCGAGCCATGGGATAATTTGAATGGTGTCTCCCCCGTAGCTGAGGATGGAGTAGTACGAAGAGTCCAAAGGATGGAAGGGAGTTAGTCTGCCCAATTTCCTCTTTGATTCAAGACCCTCTTCATCAAAAGTTGTTGAATCTGTCGATTCGCTGCTTCTACCTGACCATTTGTCCTTGGATGATGCACTGAAGCAAACCGAAGATCAATTCCCACCTGATCGCAAATGTTTATCATCTCTGGATTGTTAAATTGTGGACCATTGTCAGTGACAATTGCTAGTGGAATTCCATGCCGGCAGACTATCTCTCCCCAGATGAAGTTCCTGATAATTTGAGTTGTAGTTCTTGCCAACGCCTTCGCCTCAATTCATTTGCTGAAGTAATCGATCATCACGATAATAAAGCGACGCTGGCCGCTGGCTATTGGGAAGGGTCTGATAAGATCCATCCCCCATACTGCGAAGGGCCATGGCGCAGTTATTGATCTGAGTGACTAAGCTGGTAAATGTTGGAGAGGGGCAAACTTTTGGCGCTGAGCACATCATTTTGCAAATGCTTCAGCATCCTTCCTCATGGTCGGCCAAAAATATCCCTGCCTTAAGATTCTCTTCTCCAGAGTCTTTGCTCCTGAATGGCTACCACACTCCCCGGAATGAACTTCTTGAAGTATGGTTGGGATTTCTTCCTCGAAAACACATCGTGCTGAGGGAGAGATCAAAGTCTTCCTGTAGAGAACTCCTGCTATCAGATAATAGTATGCTGCTTTCCTTCTGAATCTTCTTCTATCTTTGATGGAATGATGAAACTCCCATTTTGACAGAAACAACTCGTAAGGATTTTTCCACGAAGGATTATGATCAATTTGCATGAGTTCTACTCTATCTGTTGCTGGATGAAAAAGTTCAAAGGTCACTCCCCCGGATGGAAGACTGAACTTTGACAGCTCATCTGCCTCCTCATTTTGTGTCCTTGGAATATGCTCGATGATGAATGACTTGAATCTCCCGATTTCCTTTTTGGTCAACAACAGATATTTCCTCAGAATTGTCTCCCTTGTCTCATAATTCTCCAAGACCTGAGAGGCCATTACCAATGAATCGGTTCTAACATGTGCATGTTCTATGCCCAGCTCATTTGCAAGTCTCAGCCCAGCCAAAAGTGCTTCATATTCTGCCTGATTATTCGTAACTCGAAAGAAGAATTTAATAGCTTGTTCCATCCTGATGCCATTTGGACTGATTAAAACTACTCCGGCTCCCACGGAGTTTTTTCCAGAAGCCCCATCCACATAGATGACCCAAGCCAAAGGAGATTGCACCACCTGTTCAGAACTAGGTTCTGCTGTGTCCACCAAGAAATCCGCCAAGATTTGTGCTTTGATTGCTGTTCGGGGGATGTATGATATTTCAAATTCGCTTAATTCGATAGCCCATTTAGCCAGCCTCCCTGAATGATCTGGCTTTTCATGAACATTTCTTAGAGGATGATCTGTAATCACTTGGACAGGATGAGCCTGGAAATAAGGAAAGAGCCTTCGCGAAGACATAACTAAGGCCAAGGCTAGTTTTTCCAAAGATTGAATATCTGGTTTCTGCATCTTTGAGAATGTGGCTGACATAATATATCGGGAACTGCCTCTTCTTTTCTTCCTGAACGAGGATAGAACTTACCGCATCTGGGCCGACTCCCAAATATAAGAATAATTTTTCCCCCTCACGGGGACTTTGGAGTAGCGGAGTTGAAGTTAACTGTACTTTCAGCTGCTCGAAAGCCCTATTACACTCTTCGTTTCATTCAAACTTTGATCCTCCCCGCAGTATTTTAAAGAATGAGGCACTTTTATCCCCGGATTTGGAGATAAACCTGCTCAATCCTGCCAATCTTCCTCCAAGCTGCTGAACTTCCTTGGTATTTCGAGGAGGGGTCATATCAAGGATGGCCTTCACCTTATCCGGATTTGGTGCAAGGCCATCGGGAGTTAAGAGATGCCCGAGAAACTTTCCTTTGTTTGCCCCAAACACACATTTCAATGGGTTTAATTTTAACTTGAACCTCCGTAGAGTAGCGAACGTCTCTACGAGGTCTTTCAAGTGTAATGAAAATGTTTTACTTTTCAGAAGGAGATCATCAACGTAAACTTCGAGGTTTCTGCCTTTTTGATGCTTAAAGACGGTATCTATCATTCTTTGATATGTTACGCTCGCATTTTTAAGGCCGAAGGGAATTACGAGATAGCAGTAACACCCATCGTTTGTGATAAATAAGGTGTGCTGGATATCAGGTTTGTGCATTTTAATTTGATGGTACCCAGAGAAAGCATCGAGAAAACTCATAAAATCATACCCAACCGCGGAATCAACTAAGACATCTATCCGAGGCAGAGGGTAGCAATCTTTGGGACACGCTTTATTAAGTTTGGTGAAGTCTACGCACATGCGTCACTTCCCCCCAGATTTCTTAACCATTACAACATTCGACATCCACGTGGGATATTGAATTTCAGAAATAAAGCCTGCTTTCAGGAGCTTGGTAACCTCCTCTCTGATGGGCAACGCCAGCTTGGTTGTCACTTCTCACTTCTTTTGCTGGACGGGCTTGAACTCGGGAGATACATTCAGATGATGGCAAGCCACGTCCGGATCCACTCCTGGCATATCCTCCGCTGACCAGGCGAAGACATACAGGTTCTCCAAAAGGCAGGAGATCAGCTCTACTTTCTCTTCCTCCGGCAATTCAGCATTGATGATCAACTTCTTTTCTTCCCCTTCAGCAATAGGGACCTCTTGGGTTGCCTGGGCAGGTTCCAGGTGAACCCCTTCTCGATCTTTTCCTTCCTCAACAGTCCTTGAGAATTCAGCAATTTCCAGAATTTCAGCTGTGGCTTTGGGGAGTGAAACGTCGGTGATCATGTTGACAGTTCAGACGTAGCACTCCCGAGCCACCTTTGGGTTACTTCTAACCCGATACTGCCTTCCCTCTGCGGCAAACTTAAGAGCAAGATGGAAGGTGGACACTACTACCCGGTATGCATTGAGAATCGGCCTTCCGAAGATGGCGCAGTAGTTGCTTGGGGCATCCACCACCACAAAATTGATTAGCTTGATCACTCCTCCAAGAGAGACCAGGAGTTTTACTGAACCCTCTACTTCTTTCTTCTCCCCAGAAAAACCGTAGAGGGGCCCGTCGGTGGAAAGCAGAGGCTTTCCAGTTTTCAGGGCTTCGAAGGTTGGGCGGAAAAGGAGATTGACAGAGCTGCCTGTGTCAATCAAGATCTTGTGGACAGTATAATTTTTGATGATGGCTTTGATGACTACCGCATCGTCAAAAGGATTGGAATTGGGAGGAAGGTCATCTTGACTAAAGGTGACAATAGTGCTTTCGGGGGGAAAACTTGTAGTGGCTGCTACTTCCTGCTTTAGAACTCTCGCGATGCTGGATTTATGAGATGATTCTACTCTAGTTCCTCCATGGATACAATAGATGCCCCCAAGGGGCCTACATCATTAACTTCGATGCATTCGACGGAAGGATGGATGTCTCCATAGCAGCCGGCGTCTTCGACGTCGGCGCATTCCCAGGTTACTTCCACAGTTTCTTTCTCTTTTTTCTTCTCGGCTGCTGGCTCAGCAGTTGACTCTTTCCGAACTAGGCCGCAGAGCTTCCCTTCTCCCAGGAGCTTCTCTATCAGAAAGCGGAGGGCCCGACAATTTTCAGTCAGATTCCCTCCCTCCTTTTGATATTCACAGAAGAGGTTCGGATTCCGATTTTGAACATCCGATCTCAGAGGAGCGGGTCTTCTGAAATCTGGCCTTTTCTGCAAAATCTGGACTACTTCGTCCATGGTGACATTTAAGGGAGTGAATGAATCTTGCGAGTCATCATATTGAGTGGATGGAATGACTGGAGGTGGCTGCGCGGTATATTGCGGTAAGTATACCGGCATGATTTGCGGAAGAGGAACGGATGGAGCGGGAGCGATGGCCAACGGCGGTTTCTGATCTTGAAACCGTTGATGGCTCATAAATGGTTGCTTATTTTTGTAGTTTCTTCCCCTTTGGGAACGGGGTTCGAAGTGGGATTGTTTCGTGGCGGATGATGGAAGGAAGGATTGGACTGCTCCTTGCCGCTTACCAGCTTTGCGACATAGCCTGGATTGCTCTTCTCTCCTCTGATGAACATATTTGCCAAACTTATCATTTCCTGATAAGTCCTGGGCTCCCTTATATTTGCTTCAAATTTTAGGGGGCCCTCCCTCAAGCCATGGATGAGGGCAACCCTATAAAGTTCTGCATCCACATTTTGGACTTCCATGATCTCCTTCTGGAAGCGGTCCACGAAACGGGCCCACGTTTCGTCTTCCCGCTGCTTTATATTGAAAAGGGCCGCCGGGCCACTTTTCCTCTTCCTTGAGGTGGAGAATCTTAGCAAAATCTCCCTTCGCAGCTCAGCAAAGCAACTGATCGATCTGGGGTGCAGCCCATAAAACCACTCCCTTGCTTGTCCTTCAAAGAAGGTCACAAGGAGTTTGCACTTAGTCACATCAGTTAAGGTCCTAAGAGCGATGGCTGACTCAAAGGCTTGTAGATGAATAGTGGGATCAGTTTCTCCACTGAAAGCTGGCAGACGAGACTCTCTGAAATTATTAGGGGCTGGCTCCCCCCAGACTTCGTCCACGAAGGGAGAAGTTTCTTCCATATCTTCATATAGAGGAGCAGGTTAGTAAGCCGCCGAAGCCGCGGCTACTCGCGGACAAGCCGCCTTGTAAGAGGACCGGGCAGCAGCTTCTGGCGGGTAGAAAGGGTGAGCAGCGGTCTCAGGCAGATATGACAAGCGAGCTGCTCCTTCTGGTGGATAGGACAGGCGGGCTGCATGAGAAGCCTCCCCCTGGAAATCAAGGACTCGAGCCGGCATGTTGTGCGCGGCTTCCTGGTAGAAGTTTTGCCTGGCCGCAAAACCTTCTTGTTGGGGTTGGAGGTTGGCGGCTTGCGGTAGCGTGTAAGGTGGAGGCGGAGGAGGAACTAGAGTTACCGCCTGATTAACCGCGGTTTGCTATGGAACTAACCGCTCGGTTAATAGTGCCAAAGTCTGACTGATTGCGTCCAACCGCTGATTAGTCGCCCTTTGAGCCCGCTCGGCTTCTCTTCTGGATTGCTCCAAGGATTCCCACAAAGATTCCTCACTGTGATCGGAGCGGTCTCCAAGGGGGAACTGGCGGCCTGACATTATGGCAAGGAGGATTTCACTGACAATCCGCGATATGAAGGTCGAGTGTTTCTGTTGAGTCCGAAATCGCGCCTCCGAAGGAAATCGGAGGCTGCGGGCTGCCCGTTACTTTTTAGGTGAAGAAAACGAGACCGCTAGCAGCGGTCAAGGCCAGACTTCGCACGACATGGCGAATGCCACTCCTGTGACGAGCTTTCCTTTGATTAAGAAGAAGCGGTTACAGCGGGTTACAAGTGCAGGAAAGAAGACGCTGGCCGGTCAGACAGATCGCAAGACGGGAAACTTGAGATCGCAGCTCAAATAAGCGAGCTCCTGGATTCGAGTGTGCGTATCTTGGGAGTGTTGTCGCCCCCTATTTATAGGCTTAGGAGCCTGCTCGAACGGGCACGGATAAAATAACTGCCTGCCCGGGTACAGGAGAATCGGGCAGGCGATGACGGGATACAGAAAGGAGAAAAGAAGGAAGCCGCGCGGCTTGCGCTTGCGGTCTGTCTTGTAGATAGGCTGGACATGCTGCGACCAAGGGGATGAGGCCACCCAGGCGGTCTCAGACTTGAGACTGTGGCTTGTCTTCTTGGACTTGGTCCTTGCTGGTCTTATTAGAGCAATCCGGGCGGTCTTCGACTCGAGACTGCGGGTTGCCCTTGAGAATGTGGTCTGTTGCCTGGACTTGAGCTTTGTCAGCCTTCAAGATGCAACCCGAGTGGTCCCTCAACTTGAGACCGCGAGTTGCCTTCTGGACTTGGACCCTGATAACTTTTATGGTGCCACCCGGGCGGTCTGAGACTTGAGACCGCGGCATGCTTTTGGAGACCTGGCCTTGATGATACTCAGTCTTCGGGGGCGGTCTGAATCATATTAGACTGCCTGGTTTTGTGTTGGTTGGTTCTGAATGACCTTTGCTGAAATTGAACCGGGCGATCTTAGCCTTTAGACCGCCTAGTCTAGGAGAAGTACCACTCGGAAGCGGTCTTTTGGGTAAACATGTATATTGAACACTAAACAAACGGGAATTGGTAAAACTTGTTTTCCATTGGATGTAGGGCTCCGAGCTCATTCCAAAAAGGTGTTGTGCACAAAAATCGGACAACCAGAAGAAAAGTTATGGCTGTTACAGTTTGTGTCAAGAGGAGCCGCTGTATATTGACCACTAAAATGAGCTGGATTGGTTTAAAATTGTGCTCCATTGGATGTATGCCTCCGAACATATTCCGAAAAGGTGTTGTGGGCAAAAATCAAACATACAAATCAAAAGTTATGGCCGTAGGAAGTTTAGGTGTAATTTGGAGCTAAATTTCGCATTACCGCTACAACCAGCAATATATCGACAACTAAATGAACTGGAGTGGGTAAAACTTGTGCTCTAATGAATGTAGTGCTCTGAGCTCATTACGAAAAGGTGTTGTGGGGTAAAATAAGACAACCGCATCAAAAGTTGTTGCTGTTTTAAGTTTGAGTGTAATTTATCGCTAAATCTCTCATTTTCACTACAACCCACATTAAAAATTCTGCCATTTGAAGTGTATGTGTCATTTGGAGATAAATCTCGTTTTACAACCATAACTCACTGTATAAACACCTCTGAACAAGCTGGAATGGGTTTAAATTGTTTTCCACTGGATTTAGGGCTCCGATCTCATTCTGAAAAGGTACTGTGGGCGAAAATCGGACAACCGGAAAGGTGTTGCCTTATTCTCGAATGGGTAAATTTTATTCTCTGTTGGATGGAGAATACGAGCTCTTTTCGAAAAAGTGTTGTTGGCAAAAATCGAACAATCAGATCAAAAGTTATGGCTGCTTGAAGTTTATGTGTATTTTGGAGTTAAATCCCGCATTACCAATGGAACCCACTGTATATTGAACAATAAACAAACTTGAATGGTTATATCCTACTCTCCATTGGATGTAGGGCTCTGAACTCATTCTAAAAAGGTATTGTGGGCAAAAATTGGGCAATTGGATCAAGAGTTGTCTGTTTGAAGTTTATGTGTCATTTGCAGCTAAATCCCATATTATCACTGCATCCCACTGTAAATCAACCACTAAACAAACTGGAATGGGTAAAACTCGTTGTCCATTGTATGTAGGGCTCTGATCTCATTCCGAAAAGGTGTTGTTTGCAAAAATCAGACAACCGGATCAAAGATATGGATATTTGAAG